>JAEQBH010001547.1:0-1393493 GCA_016808115.1 Tetrastigma voinierianum
GTTGAGCTCTTGAAAACTAAGCCTCTGAGGCTCCCTGGGCTAAATTACCTGAGCTGAATTTGCTCCTGGGCTACCAGGCCTTAGTTGAGCAATCAAGCTCTTCAAAGCTGAGCCTCCCGAGGGGATCAGTGGGCTGCTCTGGCAAATTTGAATTTGTTACGTGGCTATATGGCCTTTTCTGAGCAGTTGAGCTCTTGAAAAGCGGCGTGGCTCGCCGAGTTCATGCTGGCTGAATCTACTCCCCGTGGCTATATGGCCTTTTCCCGAGCGATTGAGCTCCTGGCTGGCGTCGAGGCTCCGTACGCATTCGCATTTACGGCTGAATTTGTTCTTGCGAAGCGCGGGAGCCAGTTGGCTGATCTGACTATTCAAACGACTCTCGATCTCCGGCGAACGCCGCCGGATGACATCTTGGTGGTTTGCGACGCTGGGCGGATGACTCTTGGCGTTTGACTGTTCAACGCGCGTTGGGCGTGCGGAACTGGACTTTGAACTGATGACCAAACGCTGGGACGAAGGCTGAATAAGTGAAGACCTTTGAAAGCGAATGAATCTTAAGTGACCGCGTAAACTCTGGAGCGTTGATTATTGGAAGAAACTGACATCAGATATGAATTGACCATTTATTCGTCGCCGCGACGTAACCTTTGGCTGGTGAACGAAAATTGAGCTCGAATAAGTGAATATTACTGAAGCGGTTTATGCGAATCGACTGAGTCGCGATCGATCATGAGACCGCGAAACTAATGAGGATGATCGATCGCCGTTTGCGGGGATGCTTCAGTGACGCCAGTGAGTTGATAACGGAAAATGTCTGGTTAACGAATTGCCAGGTGTGACGATCATTAAGTAATATGTGCTGACGATTGAATGAAGACGGGCACCGGAATTAATGACAACGGCTGGTAGTTTTGCCGCGAACTGATTCGTTGGTGACTCGTTGCTGATTAACATAGGACGACGAATATCTTTGAATGAATCTATCTGAAACGTGTTTGGGGTCAGCTCGACGATAAAATCACCGTTGTTTGTTTGTTGTTATGACCCGGGATTGAACGTCGATAACTCAAAAGGCGAGTATGAGGATCGGACGGTGCGCGAGCGGATCCGCTAAGTGCCGCGCTGTTGGGTTGGTGATCGAGAACGGGCTCATCAGACTAAACCGCGGCGGGGCCATCTGACTGGTTGGTTGAGTGTCGATATTGGCGACGAACGATGTTCTTCCGTGGCGGATAATAGTGATACGTTCCGGCGCGGATGATGGCGGCCGGAAGTACCCCGTTCGCGAATGATAACGGTTTGGACCGCCGATGACCGCCTGGCGGATGACTCTTGACGACGCGGGCTGTTAACCGCCGGTTGGGCCGTCTGGACTGTGGACGCCGATCTGGCGATCGTTATTCGGCTGGATCTCGTTCAATGATTACCGCGGCGAGTCGCCTCGCTGACGCGTTCCCGACGTTCCGACTAAACGTTTCGGACTGGCGAATCGCCGCGAGCGGTGCCGCTGAACTACGTTCGGATGACGATGAATAACATCAAAAATAATATATGGAGGCGTGTTCTTGTGAAGCGGGATGCTGATGTTGTTTGCGACGATTCGACGAAGGCGAAGATCGTGATAAACCGCGAAGCGTTGTATCTTTGACCGAACGAACAGATCGATATTTGACGAACGCCGAATAATGGAGCCATCGCGGTGATTGCTAAGGCGACTTCGTTTCGTTAAATTGATGCGTGACTCGGATTAACGAGCGCGAAGGCGCTCGTTGGAGATCGCTCGATGTTTATCTGACTTGCCGGGCGGTTGACTCACGGCGTTTCGAGATTAATGTTCGTGCGGTTAATCGTTGCCAGACGCGATTCGATAATGGGACTCTTCTGAAGCGACGCTCGAAGACTCGTGATACTCCGCGGCGGAATGCCGCCGAATATGACGCCGGCGATGATCTTTGAAAACGACTCTGAGCCACCAGAATCATTATTTTGGTAGACCGCCCGGATACGTTGGAGTGAGGCGCGATAATTGTTTGACTAATTCGAAGAGTTTCAGTTGATGTTCTTTATTGGAGGCGAATCAACTCTGAAGCGACTCTCATGTTCTTTGGGCCTGGTTAAACTGACGATCGAGTTGCCGGGCTCAACTCGGCGTGATTGCTCTCCGACCCCGGTTGGCGTTGTTGATCATTTCTCGACTGTATGGGATAATGACCTCTGCTGAAGCGATTAACCAACGACTATTGTTGGCGGTTCTGATCTTCGATGTTCGGGCAAAATGGTTAACACGCCGTGGACATCGCCGATTGACTGACGATATTCATTGACTTAAACGGCGTAAATAACGACATCTTTGGTGCGAAGTGTTGTATTGCTCTTTGGCGTGCTGGCGGTTGATATCAAGAAAGCGGGACCTGTTCGGATTCAGACCTTTGAAATCTGGGAGATGTGAGCCCAGGCGCTGGGGACATCATGAAGGCATCAAACCACATTGTTAAATCATTGGAGTTGCGAAGATGTTAAATGGGGTTTTGACTATTGATTATTCAATTCAAGGCATTAGACGGAGCTCGTTTTCGATTGGGCTGATCAAATCTGAAGCGTTGAAACAATTAGTGATTCTTTGACGTTGTGACGACCGTTGGTGATGATCTTGTTTGGCTGGCGTTCGGGACTCATGTTTGTTTAAACGGAGATAATGTTGACTGCTTTTGGAGGGTGGAGGTGTGTCTTGTTTGGAGGCCCTTTCTGTTGGCCTCAGGTTTCGAACATTTTATTATGACAACTTTTGTGTGAGGATATTACGGACACTATTTTCTTTTGGGTACGATTAGTTTGTACTCTGTTAAACCAGAGGCTGTAAATAGTCTTTTGGGAGATTAAACCACGGGATCTGAAACAGTTGATTATATACTTTTGTGAGGTTTGTTTCAATCTCATACTTTGGATGTATATTATTCCTAAGCTGTCTTCCACAGGATTCAGTTGGGAGGGCGGGTTTGACATTCATGCCTGTTTTTCTATCTTCTTATCATTTCTCTTGCATTTTTCAAAAACCTCATTTGTTCTTAATATAAACATCTGTCATGTTTTCTGTTCCTGCTGCTGGCACCGGCCTGTGCCCTCCTTACTCGTTATTGTTTTGAGGGCGCATCTTTGGCATTTGTGAGTTACTCAGGATAAACAACGATGATGTCGTCTTTCTTGATTAAAGAAAAATTTTCTCTTTTGGCGAATTGATATGACGTGAATATCTTTCCGTTTGGCTGAGCGTGGCCTCTTTGCCGAGGATGCCGCTTCTGAACTGCAGGATGTCATAATGATCATGAAACGCTCGTGTATGCGTGTTACTTTTGTCGACGATTGCAATCAGTTCGTTAAAGCGCCGGATTAGTTAAAGGAGTGGGATCATTTATGCTGTTTGCGGGACTCAATGGTTCTGGGCAGACTATATGGGGCGCTCTGAACATTTGAACCATATCTTAGTTTTTCTTTGGCGGAAACTTAGAATAGACGCGGAACTTTATCATGGTTCAATGCCACGATCATGTTTTGTGTAACGAACGATATTCTGTCGCGATTCAGGACCTATTCAACTTTTCCTCCAGAAGTCCGGGTTGAGCGGAGAAAGCCTCCTCCCAATTTATGTTCCGCATTTTGATTAAATCGGACTGTTTGATCTTAACGAGGACACATTCGATACCAATAGTGATGGACTCTGTAGTTGATTGTTTGGTTGTTTTTTGTTTCAGGTGAATACTGCCAGCTTTTTGATTGGCATCTTGATCTTTAAAGTGCGATGGCGACTGTTTGTAAATTTAGGCCAGTAACGGATTGGGCGAGATGATGTGTTCTTTGATCGAACTTTCGGCTGAAAATCACTGAACTTTGGATTAACATCGGTCTTTATTCATGGACACAGAGACCTCTGGTTGACCATGGTATGAATGTTGGTGCATATCTTTGACAACAGATAAATCAGTTCAGAGCATTAACGGGCGACAATCTTGTGATAATTATGTTTTGACGAAAGGGTTACCACATTGCTCATCTGCCCATTGCTTTGGCGGCTTTAAAGACTTGTAGCTGATCGGTGGATCGGATGGGAAGCGAGATTTGGCGTCATTCTGACAAATTTTGCCACTTCTTGACTAGTTATGTCGCGTCTCTAAGCATTGTGGTCCAGTAGTATCCCTGTCTTAAGACTTTCCCTGCCAACGTCCGAGCTCCGATGTGATTTCCGCATACACCTTCATGTACTTCCCTCAGCATGTAGTCGGCGTCTTTTCCTACGACGCACTTAAGGATGGGTGTGAAAAAACCTCGCTTGTAGAGGCTTCCCTTATGAATAGTAAACCTAGCCGACCTCGCCCTAAGCTTAGAAGCCTCTTTTGGGTCGTCGGGTGTGATCAGGTCATTAAATAATTGAATGGGGTCCCTCGACTCGATTTCCGGACGCAGTGGGCGACTTCTCGTCATAGGATCTCTGGGGAGGGCTCTGCGAGGGCTCGACGAGGGAGGCGTTAATCTGAATTTGAGGTCTTCTTGATCTTGTGCCGGCTTTGCTAAGGCATGCACCTTCGGGAATTCTAAGCTCTACGGGTATGTATACGACTGGAATTAAGCATGAACTTCCTTAGTAATTCCCGTACCTTTATGAGGTATAGGATCATTTTTTCACCTTTGGCCTCATAGGTGTCTTCTATTTAACTACTACCAATTGGAGTCGGCTACGCACCCTCTAGTTGAGTCAGCTTCCATTGAATGGGCGAGGTTGAGTCTCACTGCGATGACAGCCTCGTACTCGGCCTATAAGGTTTGTTGGGCTTGGAACTAATCGAGTGCATACTTTCGATGTCACATTCATGGGAGGTCGAATTAGCGTTACTCAGCAGGCATTGGCGAAGCCTCGTCTACCAGACCCAGGTTTCAAATGGGAGGTGAGCGAACCTCGCGTATCCTCGGCAAGCTTGGTGGGGAGAACTCAGTGAAGTGTTGCGAGACCCACTCTTTTGATTGTGTTTTTGGTTTATATCGATGTCAAACTGGCTCAAACTCTAAGGCCCCTTCATCAATCTTCCAGAGGTCTGCGGTTTGTGTGCTTACTTGCTTCATTGGGTGCTCTGTTGAGACGATAGTATGAGCTTGAATGTAAGGCGAAGCTTTAGGAGAATTTCGCCGGTTACTAACGCGGGATTATTTCTCCATCCGCCGGATCACCTCTCTCACCCAGCTTCTCTAAGGCCGGTGCAATAGTAGGCGGATGTTGTACTCGATCTTTGTCTTTGGCAAGGGGCGGCCGCTGGTGAGAAATCCCACGGTTGCGGTCTGGTGGGGAGTTCCGTGAAGAATCCTTTAGAATGGAGGCGCTGGATCTGGTTTCGGTGTTATAAAGCGCCTCGCCATGATGTGTATCCCGTTTAAAATCTCTTTAGAGACACGGAAAAGAAGTGACATTTATATTGACGCCCGGACACCATCTAACAAAGAATTTATTATGGTTGAGCAGTGGACATTTTATGTTTGGCGATTGTGACGTGTGAACACAACGACCTTTATCTGCTATTACGGTTCAACCTTTCAATTACCAGTTGTTGTTATCTTTGAAAAACTGGGTTGCTACCAGTTGAGACTCAGCGTTAGTGGGATTAACTATGTGTTGTATCCGATCTTGAATATTGGACATGTGATTCTGTGGAGCTGCCAACCGCGATTGATGCCTCACCGTGTCTATATACCTCCATGGATGCCCCATTGCTTGAATCTGTTCCTGACCTCACATTCCAGGCGCTCCTGGTTTAAATGGGCATTACTCGATAACAATAGGTCCCTTGCCCCGTAACGAATGAGGTCTTCTCTTAGTCGTCGGGATCCATCCTGATCTGGTTGTAGCCGGAAAAAGCATCCGTGGCCCAGGAGTTCATGGTTGGTATGGCGTACGATAAGGTCGATCCATGGCGGAGAGCTATCTTTTGGGCATGCTTGATGATGTTAGTGAAGTCGATCTTGAGTCGCCACTTGCCGTTCAGCTTTTTGGCCGAGCCGACGGTGGCGACCATTCGGATACTCCGGCTTCTCGGTGCCCACACACGCACGGAGGGCTTACTTGAGCCTCCTCATTTATCGCTTTTGTCTTTGCGGAATGAAACTCCTTCTTACATGCTTGGTTTGAAGGATTGGCGACGTTTGATGCGTGAGTGGTATTGCTGAGGTCGATCCCTCTCGTATTATATCACAACAGCGAGACATCCTTGTTCTGTTTGAGTGAATAAGGAGATAATACGAGGGTCTTCTAGCCTTTGGGCGATGTAGGCGAGGGTGTTGAGGTTATCGTCTGGCGCGCGATCGGCTCTTGAGAACAAGTCGGTATTTTACCTGCGTCGCTGTCATCGAGGCTCGTCCATGTATACGTTGTCGACCGCTTTTGCTTCACGTGGATCACCAGTGCGCTCCTGGCCACGCGTTGAGTCTCTTCGAACCATTCTACTCCTGTGGTAGAAACTTGATCATCATGTGGTAAGCGGGGGATGGCGCAGGCGTTGAGAGGGTCTTTGACATGTTATAGCGAATGGGGCATCTGCGCAGAGAAACTTCAACGTCGTTTGTTGCACGGCGCGGGGTCTCCCAAAGTGGTGCAGTTGTATTGATCCTGGGGCACTTTCTCTCGGAGAGATCCTCGTGAATTGAGTCTTGGCGGTTCCACAGCTTCTCGCCCAGTGCGATCATCGAATTATGATAAGATGATGTGGTGACCCATTATCAACGAGGACCGATTGGATCGTTTTGTTAGCCCGCATTTGCCATATCACTAAGGGGGTGAGTAGGTAGAGGTGTTGGCATCCTCGATGCGAATCGAGAATGTTATGGTTGTGTCGGTCGGCGACTTGGACACGCTTGTATCATTACCTCTCTGACACGATCTTTGTAGTGAGCCTTCCTATGAATTTGGATTCCTGCGATACTCGAGATCACGTGAATTTCCCCTAAGGGTTGTTGGTGCTAAGTTATCATCTGTCGAGGTGGTGGTGGCTCCTTCTGACTCGACGCCCGGAGAACTCTGAATGGCCCGAAGATCCGTCGAATCAAATATTCTATCTCTTCACGAGGTTGTATGCAATCGTTTGTTCGATTAATTGCGTGGTCCTATAGATTCCTGATACCTCGTGTTATCTCTTTTTAGTGGATCTAACCTCGTCTAGATTGACCGTCTCGAGCCCATTCCATGTTGCACTTCAAGCAAGACATGTGATACTATGGTGTTAGGGGTGAGCCAGGCGAGAATTGAATGTGCGTCGGCCAGCGGCTCGGGTTGAGGTGGTCCCAGCGGTCTCGACGCGTGCGACTCTTGGGGACCGTTCCACATGTCTTTCTTTGGGGATCTCGGTTTCTCTGTCTCCTTAGGAACCGTCCTGACAATTTTTATCAGTCACCTTCTCTCTTTGTGGGTTGAAGCTTTCTTTCTTTGATATGAAGGCTTCCTGTCGTTTATGTACTTTTAAAGCTTTGTGAGCACCTCGGTATGTGCTTGCTGTGGATTCTTAGATATGGAAAACATCGAATCTTTTGGTGCACTCCCCAACTTGACCCAGTAGATGCGGTGATAGCGGGAGCTTCTCGTCCGATTACATCTACCTTCGGAGACTCGGCATTGAACCTCACGGACATATATGACCTCGAGGCTTTCACTGCGGAGCTCTGACACATGGTTAGCGGTGATACTTGCGACTTCTATGCGTTCTTGCTCTAATAGAGTGGGAGGCGAGCATGATGGAGAGCTCTGAATGAGGAAGTTGTGATGCGCGTTTGTTGAACGAGCAATGGGCCTTTTAGTGTGATAAGCGAAGGCTTTGCCGTCACCAGTCACGATATCCATGTAGCTCCATTTTATTCTTATAAGTGTTAAGATGGTGACCCAGGGATCCTTCGCACCATCGAGGCAGCTTCAATTCGCGGCATTAAGAACTTCTTGGAAGGGAAAGTGGAGCACCTCGACCATGAGCGATGACTCGGTTTACTGCCAGGGGTGTCCGCCGTCCGGTGCTTTCGACTAGCTGATGACTTCCTTCATGTGGCTGAGCTCCTGTTAGATACCTTTGAACCTCTGCTCCCATGATTGTTCCCCCATTCTATGCTGAGAAAGGGTCGGCTCATCGTTTCGAGAGTCCTCACGGTGTTCTTCATTACGCTCCCTCACGGGGATCTAAATTAGTCCGTGCCCCTTGGCACCGGAGCTGGACTGCGCTACTTCGGGAAGGCAGGAGTGTGGTTGCTCTTCTGAGGGGTGGTGTATGACCTTCACAAACGTGGAGTTCATGGCGATTGCCACAGTGAGTTGCTCACAATTCTTACATCAAGCGTCAGTTTGGTGGACAAAGTGCCTCGAGCTGCTCCATGTTAGCCTACAGTCAGGCGCCCTAGGAGGGTAAATATCCACCTGTTTGGTCTTGCGTCTGGAAGATTAGCGGGGGCTTCTTGCTTGTGTCCGTTGATATCATCGAGTTATTGAGATCGGCTTTATTTGTAAGCGAATGTCGTTCCCCACCAGTGTGACGTATTGATGATGCCTTTTTCAAGGCGGGCCAGGAATTTGGAGCGTGTTGGAATCGATGGAGCGGTCGTGGCTCTGGATATTCGCGTCCCCACACAAAAACAAGAAACAAAAGGATCGCGGGGCTGCGCTTGCGTCGTCACTCAGTCTGAAGTTAGTTCTTTCACAGCGGAGAGAAAGAAAATTCGCTGTTTGGCGAACATTGCATACCCTTTCAGATGGTGGCACAATTATTTATAGCATATGCTTTCCCAATTTGATGGTGGTAAGGATTCTTTCCCATTAGATGGGATATTTTCTCCCTTTATCGTTATCAGATTAATAAGGGATAATAAGGGATAATAAGGGAGCAGTTATTGAGAATTATCCTACTTCCCTCACTGGTGAGATTCGGTTTGTTTTATAGGATAAGCTATTATTGGGAATTATCTTACTTCCTTTGCGTGAGATTTAGTTTGATTCTGAGGACATGGGCTTTTTGGATTATCCATTCATTTGTTGTATAGGCGAAACAGGCTAGGTTCTCGTTTTAGGCGGTGCAGAGCTCGGGCGATTTAGCTAGGCTTATCTTTGGAGAAGCCTTGGCGAGTGGGCTGCTGGCGCTTTATTTTCAAACCATCCTGTCATGTTTTCTTGATGTTTTTGCCCATATGTCTAACATCCCTACGTTACATTTGCTTGTTAAACTTTTCAATTCCATGATTTATGTTTAAATAATAGTTCAAGTATTAACCCATGATTCTTTATTAGTTTATTGGTTTTGTCATCTATTTGATTTGTGTTTGCAAAGAGAAATTGAATATATTTAACGCTTATAATAAATGTAGGTTAGATAAATCAAGGAGAAAAACTCCACTTAACAATGGGAACCATTCTGGCTTAGTGGGAGCAACTGCATCTTATTTCATGGCTTTGAGAAAGCTTATACTTGTATAAAAATAGGTGTGTACTCGAAGAAGAGGAAGATTCATTCGATAAAGTTTGTGTTAGCTTGAGCGCTTTCATTGGTGTCGATACATAGGAAGCTTCCTAATCCACACTTCCCATACTCTTGAAAAGAGCGACTTTGAACCTTTTCAAAAGGATTCGATGGGTGAAATCTCCCATTTTAGTTATGAGTCTACATTGGAACAACGGCTACTGTCGTTGGAACAAATGCTAAAAGAACGTGGGGAGTCCATGGCAGCATTTAGCCTCTTTCTTAGCGGCCGTCTGCGCTGAAGAAAATCTTTGCATTAAGTAACAAACGGCCTCTCACCACTGGCAACCCAGTAGTGCCATGACCCTACTCGGTCATTGTTTATCAATTAATAATCTACTATCTCAAGTACCTCATTTGTTTATCATTAGCACCTCATCTCAATGGCTTTTGAAAATTTGCTATAAGTGCTCACTCTTCTTTTATCTTTCATTATAGTACCGATACAGTACAATTCTTTGACTTAAATTAGAAAACTAATTAGAAAGTAAACTATTTAAAATGAATAATGTAAGAATGGTGTACATCTGATAGAAAGGTCATTGATATACTTGAAGATATAACATAGTTAGTAAATATGACATGACATAGAAGACTAAAAGGTATGAAGCAGAGAAAAATTTGCTTAGAAGCGAATTTACTCTTGAAGCCCGCTTAGTATGAGCCAATCTGGTCAGACTATTCATTTAAATGTTCTAATAGGAATAATGTTGGCTAATGACAATCCTACATGAATCGCGAGCCAATATGGGTGAAATAGTAAGAATATTAAAAATTAATACCTCATTACCTAAATATTTTATAAATTAAATTTTCGGTAAAAATACTTTAACTTGCTTTATGTTGTTAAAAGATTGTATAATAAATTATTTTAATTTATTTACCATATGAAGTATTATTTTATTTTATTAAAACAATTGAAATTGTTATGATAACTATTCTTTTCTTTAAACAATATTGTCGATAATAAAAAAACATATATTTTTATAACTAGAAAATTAACTACTAAAAATATTTATAAAAACATGTACCGATTTTTAAAATAAAATACTATATATAAAATTGTATTGTAAACATTATATAATATTTACAAAGATGTTACTAAACATTATTTTTATCTCATTTCAAAATAATAATTAATATATGTTTTTATAAGAATGTGTTTGAAAGATTTTAAAAAGCATTATATAATTGTTTTAATTAATGAGAGCAGATATATAGATTAAGGGAGGTCTCCAGACTGGGCAGACAGCTCGGCGAAAGAATTAGACCTTAGGCGGTAGAACTGTCTTTTAGGCAGTTAATGGGTCGTGATGAGAACTAAAAAATTGAAAGTATATGACGTTATGGGCTGACCTCCTTACCATTTTTTTCGTAAATTAGTTTTTAATTTCATTTCTACCATGATTAAGCTTCAATATTCTCTTCTCTCATTCTTTTCATCTTGTTTTGCTTAATTGTTATTGACAACGTATTACGCTAGTATTGGGTGATGTGAAATTACCGTCGAGCATTGGTTACACTCGATGGTCGGATTTTAAATTTAGAACTGATCCTCGATTGGTAATGTTCTCCGCCTTTACTTCTTTATTTGTTTGTTATATTTATTTTGATTCATTTTTAGTATAATATTTATTAATAATTTTAATAGATGATGCGTGTGCATCTTCTTCTAGTCCATGTGATGATGTCGAGCAAAAAAAATTTGGATTGAATATATGGAATTTTTGATAGAATAGAAATAATTTTAGAAAATAATAAAAGAAATAAAGCAAAATGTAAAAATTTATAGCAAACTTCTTAATGATGGATCAAATTCGGGCATAAGTCATCTAAAAAGACATAGTATTTAAAGTATAAAAAAACTAAGCATAATGTAGATATTAAAAATTATATGCAATTAGGTAAAGTGAATGTGGAAATTTAAAAAAAATTCTTATGATAGTGTTAGTATCGTGAAGAATGATTGAATTCATGTAAAATTTGAGCAGTATTTTAATATGATGGAAACTCATGAATATTCGAAACAATTCAAAGCATTAATTAATCCTCCAATTCAAAGGTTTGGTTCTAAAATATTGTTAAGAATTATTATAAAAAAAAAATTTCAAGCGAGAAGAAAATTTACAAAAATCCATTTTGCAATTTTGGAAGGAAAAATTTGTTCTTTGTTTGATATTGGACATCTTTAATGCATAGAGGCTTTTTATGTATTACTACTCATTATATGAATGATGAATGAATGTTAAATAAAATTAAATTTAATTAAAACAATAAATACCTCACATAATTGGTAAAAAATATAGCAACTTTAATAAATGATGAAATTATAGATTTAGATATTAGAAGTGATAAAAATATTTTACAATAACATTAGATAATAAAACTAATAGTGATGCGACAATACAAGATTAAAAGATTTTTGGCAAATAAGGGATAATTACAAGTCTTCAAAATGCGTTGTTGTGCACATATTTTAAATTTAATTGTAAAAGATGGATTAAACAGTTGATAAAGTGCATTAGAAAAAAATTAGAGGCATTATATAATATAATTGTTGACAAAACATGAATTATTTTTATTGTTTGTAAAAGGTACGATATGAAAGAAAAAAATATAAGTTTTAGATATACAATTGGTGGATTTGCATAAAACTTTACAAAATGTGACATAAAAATATAAAAAAGGTAATCTGATTATCAGTAAGCTATCTAATAATAATAGTGATGTAGATGTTGATGTATTAAATAATTATGATTAAGCGCATTACGGACCTTCTGAGATCTTTTGTTTTGATCTTGATAAATATTTTTGTATTGTGTATCATCCCGACTTAGCATCGGGTCATTATGCAAATAACTAAATATTTATATGTTTTCTAAAATTATTTAAGTTATGAAATTTGTAATGATACAATTTTTGTAGATGAAAGATTAAATATTGGGGAGAAATACCTTTGATTTATTATAATGGTTTAATTTATGGACCCTCTGATTCAAAATTTGATGCTCTAGATGAATGGTTGTAAGTTATTTACAATGAAGATCAATTAAAAGTGAAGAAATTAAAAATTAAATAAATTCGATTTATTATATATTTTATATAATATTTATAAAAGAAAAATATGGAAATGATATTAGTTTGATAAAATCGTAAATCCAGCAAACAAACTCTCATCTTTTGTAAAAGCCCTTTAAAAATGTTTAAAAAGTAGAAAAAAGGCAACTAGTTCTCTAATGTCTGATCGATAATAAGATAGATGTCTTAGTGTAGAAACGATTCCATTTTGAAGACAATGAAGATTTTGAAATTTTAGAATTGTGAAAAAAACAACAAATAAAATACCATGTTATCTATTGCCGCGTGATGTGTGCCGTGCACAATGATACGGTCGCATCGGGCTGCTTTTGAGTGCGGTGGAAAAGTGGTTAGCAAAGCGTGTAATTTGTCACTGGAAATGATGATAGTAGTATGTTTAAAAAGATTGGAATTTAGCGGACCCGAGATTGCGATCATGTTCGAAATTTGCCTTTAGTGGCGATCTGAGATAACTTAAATTTATCAGCAGTGAATGGATTCATGATGAATTCGAGTCACGAAAATAGTGATTAAAATATTTCGTTAAATGTGTATTGTATTTTTATTTTTATGGTTGAAAATACGAATGATTGACAAATAAGTAGGTGTCGAGCTTTGGTTAGGATGTACTTATTTTATAGTGATGTAAAGCTTTTAAATACGTTTAAAATGTAATTATATTCGATGAATAAAATTTTAAATGAAGTATTTTTATTTTGAATTGTTTAAAGCTTACTTTTTATTTTTTATTTAACTTTAAATCTGATTTAAATAAAAACTGCCTACTTGAGTGGAGGGTCGAACAGGCGGTACTCTTGACGGGCTTTTGGGGCGGGCCTGCAGGCAGACTTTAAAAGCCGTAGATCGAGTAGGCTGTCGGGCGAATCGGACTAAAATCAAGCCGCGGCCGCCAGCCTAATAAATGGGCTTGGGGCGGGCTTGAACTACTAGAACTGGGTCTGTGTGTGGCAAAGTCGGATTATTGCCGTCGACCCAGCGGAATCTAGTCGGTCGGGTTCTTGACCAGCACTAGAAAATCGGGCGTAGTCTCGCACATGCGGGGGCTCTGCAGATAAAGTGCATATGAATAAACGCACGTTCGCCGTCAAATGGTCTGATATATCTGATATCCAAATCTGACCCTTGGGCCCATGTAACTAATACTCGTAAAGCAGGCTCTCAGTATTCTCCGATTATCACCACGATAATTCGGTAGTTGATTACCTTTATCTGAACATATATTAACGTCCCCGCAAATACAATACATGTTCTGTCCGAAGCCCTCAAAATCATGGCTAGCTAGCTAAAATGGATTGTCTTCCACGGCGCTCCACGTACTGAAATAAGGGGTCTACGGCGAAGTGAAGCGATAGGAGAATGCGCCCAAGTGGTACACTCACCACCTAAGTGCGGTCACAGTGCTCCCCAAGTAAACACACTGCTTCAGTAAATGCGTGATCTGCTTTGAATGTCTGCATGATCACCCCATGTCAGTCCTCGTATTTTCCAGCCAGCATTCTGCTGCTTGTATGAGAAAATAATCATTTGAAAACAAAACTTTGTTCTTGAAATATACTCTACAATATTCGGTAAAATATGAATTCTTTCTCAGGAGTGAATTGGTTGGTGAGCTTTCAGAGCAGTCATAGTCCTGTTAAAAATAATCTGTTGGCAATCCTCGACAGTCTAGGAATAATAAATCGTGAAATTCGCTGTAGCTCTCTCCAGTTTTACGAAAATACCTTGTCATGCACTCACAATTCTAGGTTGCAGAGTGCATATGAAAATGCGTTATGCCATTTTGAGAAATCATTCTGTAAATATGTCCCGATATATCATTACCGATCATTCTGATTCTGGCACATTATGGTCCAGGCATCAAGCATCCCGCGATTTGGCTCAATTGGCGATCGTAATCATCTCGATGGCTTACAACCGCGATTTTGTGTATAATTGTGACGCCAGATTAATACTCATTAGCGTTAACGCATTGATTTCTGCTTCTTTCGAGTCATTCATTTCCAACAAAATCAAACACACAACATGGGCGATTTTTTGTCAATTCCTAACGGAATGATTTTAACGAGTCGAAACTGATGGGGTATCCGTGGGCAGCCGCGGCATCAACCTCGGTTTCACTTTTTGGGGCAAGATTCCGTATCTTCCGTTTAGATTAGCATAAGCAGCGTCATGGTATTCAATAAATTATCACCTGAGAACCCATAGCAGTCGTAACGGTGCCCGGATTGCCCAATCAGCTCCAAAGAATTACAGAGCGATTAAAGTGATGCCAGGACCGTCGAAGCTCAGTACTGGCGCCAATTATTTAAAAGCATTCTGTGACAACCCAAATAAAGTGCTAAAAGCAAATAGGATAAACCGTCTATCTTGGAGTTTATCAAAGCACTTCGAAAATCGAGATCCTGCGTGCTTCTCGTGAGCGTTTACTTAACTGGCTCAAGTCGAAATCAGCGGTCGATTACTCGGGATCTGAAGCGCCCTCTCTCAAAACTCTCAACAATGGATCTTGGATCTCTATATTGCGTTTTGCTTTGGTTTAATGCTTGGAGAAGATTAATGACTATTAGACTTTTGTGTCTTTGTGAGCAAAATAAAATTCACGTAATGACCCATCGTCCTCATTTGCAGGAATTGATGTCGGCATTATCTCGGTAGTCGGGTTTTAAATCGTTCTCTTAATCTGCTTCATAGTGCGTGGTCACGTGTTATGTCTTTGCGTCACAGCGTCGAATGGATTCTCACGGCACGAAGCGATCTTGAGAAAGCGATGTCATTTCATTGTCACGGAAAATTGAAATTTGTCTTTGTTAATTCCCTTTAGCTTGATTAAGAGTGTAATCGGTTTAAATCGTAGAGATCTAGAGAATTAATTCTGGTTAAGCGTAATTCTGATTTTGTAATCAAAATAGTTTTCTTGTATTAAGAGAAATTGGAATTTACAAAGTCTCTTCTGAGGGTCGAGCTTTGCCGTCAGTGCATTTGTTGAAATGAGCCCACAGTATGGAACTTTTTAATCCTAAATTGATCCATGGCTCTAATTTGATCTCCTATCAATATGGCTGTAGAATGTCATTCATATAATTTGTTCACTTGAAAATTTGAGGGGATGTTTGAATTTTTATGAAAAATTATATGGATGATCCGACTCAACTGGTAAGGTAGAAAGTGGTTTTTTGTTTTTGGGAAAGTAGCTATATATATATATATATATATATATATATACATATATATATATATATATATATATATATATATATCTGCTGCTATATATATATATGGATGATCGATATGCTTTCAGAAAAATAAAAACTACCCAATTTTTCAAATCTTAGTTTGGAAACTTCACTTCAGTTCAAATATTTTCAAATCTTGTTTCTTTTGTTGATTTAAATAAACCGACCCCTTCTTTCCTTTTCCAATCAAAACCAAAATTAGAACTTACCTAATTTTAAAACATAAATAGAAGAGTATCCAATGTCACCTTAATCTTTTTTTAAATGTAGTGAAAATTTGTCATTACCTTAAAATTAAAAATTATAAAAGCATAATAATTCCTAATTTTACATTTTAACAAAGTTTTGATCCATTTTCTTTTTTCTTTTTATCATATTTCCAGAGAGTGGGCGGAGTCAAGGGGATACATTGATGAGACTCTGAACGTAACAAATTAAAGCCAGAAGACGTCTGACGGACACGACATAGTAAAATAATAAAAAACCTTCAATGATCCATCACAAATATTATTAAAAAAGCGGTCTGGAAATAAAAAACCGGTGTTATTTAGTATTCTTCTGAATGTTCAGTAGCGTAAATGCAATGTTGGCCAAATCTTGCGTTCTGCGCGGATTCAGGTAAGCATTTAATTGTTCTTCAATTTTTTGTAGTAGAAAATATGAATATTATGCTTTAGCGTGTATTTTGTTTAATTTGTTCATTTTTAGAATTTTATTAAAATATTTTCATCAATTTTAATAAAATTTTTTCCTTACCAATATTTTTATAAAAATATCCATCAATATTTTACTTATATATGAAAGAATGCTAAAATAAAGAAAATAGCCAAATAAATTCAAAAGTTTATGATTTTTTAAGAATTATGGTCATATTATAATGTAGTTTGTGAATGTTAGCCCATAATTTTATAAAATAAAACCAATAAAATATGTTCAATCGTGTTCTAACCATGTTCGAAGCCTTTGACTTCTTATATGATCAATAACACACCACATAACATGTCCGACATGTGTCCACGTGTTTGACACGCAAACACGCAGACACTTGACCCATAAGTCGTGTCTGTGCTTCATGTTACTTTCAACTCCTTTTCTTTTATTTGTTTTCCTTTTTCAGACTTTTCTCTATTCTTTCCCAGCCGAAAAAAACAATCAAATGAATTTTTCAAAAAGAATTCTCATAATTAGTCCGTCTTCAGTTGCAATACTTCTTTATCATTTTTTATCTTTTTTCCGGCAAAGTGCGTTCAGTTGATTATGAACATAAGTTTTTTATTTTATATAAATGTTGGTAAAAAGAATAAGACAGAATCGACTAACCATCTTCGAAAACAAGTAAGCTTTTCCACTTTATTAATAGTAATATTTTAACCCATAGTATATTTAAAAATTAAAAATTTAATAATAATAATTATTATATATATATATATATATATATATATATATATATATATATATACTATATATGTTTCTTTATTTGCCACCAGACCCCACGGCCACCACCCCTCCCCCACCCATTTCTTTCTCTATAATACTTTTTGCACCTTTTCCATAAATTCTCCTTATTTTGCAGATTTTTTGATAAGCTTCATGAAGAAGAAGGGTGAGTATTCAGACTGAAATTCATCCAAACCCTAGAAAAGTAGTGGAAGATGGGGAGGAATGGAATACTTCTCCAAGGATTTTGACTGGGAGGAAACTGAAACAGGGAGGTGGGTCAATCCCTCTCACTTCCTACCATTTCCAACCATTTGATTCCATCTCCTTCTGCCCTCTCCTTCCCAAGACTCACACATGTAGAATCAATTTCATTCGTCATTTCACTGGCAGGTTCTTCAAGGTCTCTTTCTTGTTCTCCTGCCTTTCCCCTTTTTATAATTCTCCATTTTCTTCTCTCTGTAGAAAAACAAATTGAGCTCTTTCTGCTTTGCTTTTTTGGTTTTAGACCAAAAATTTGAAAGTAATGACAGGATTGGACAAAATCTTTGGTTCAGGTGGGAATTTCTGTTCTTTCATCTATTTCTAAACACACAGATTATTGTAGTTATTCCCAGGACATAGGTTTCTCTAATGTTGCAATATTGTTTCTTTTCACCTTCTACCTTTTCATTTCACACCAATGATGATTTGACATTGTTGAGATGTAGCTATATATATTTATTTAATTTTAGCTTCTAATTGGAGTACAACATAATTTCTGTAAATGCCGCAGGAATCAACTTGTTCTTGAATTTCAAGAACTGAAAAGAAGAGTGGAAAAGATAATTTCCTAATATCTTTATCTGTTAGTTTATGTGCCGTTTATTGGTATTAGTTTATATAGAGTTAATAAGCGTTTAACTGCTACCTCGTACACTCATTTAGGGAGGTGAAGGGAAGAAATTTTTTTGAACTATTCTCTACCCTGTTATGCTATCTTGCTTAAGCTTGGCATGACATTCTCAAAAAATGGCTTTTAAGGAATTTATAGTGCAGCATCCTTAGATGTTGGCTAGATAAATCTAGGGACTTGGAGCTTACACCCAAAATGATGGTCTTTGATGCTTTTATTAGGTACTGGATTCATTTGAACCCGCTGAAAAATATATTATTAGCTTGGTAAATGCAGAGGCTTCAGTTTGAGAAGGTTGGAGCTGACTAAATTATGAGGAGCTAGCATTGTGATGTTGTGGAGATATGTAGCTTCATCATCAATTTTAAGTGATTCCTAGAAGGAATGTGAGATAGCAGGGAATGAAGTAGAGAGAAAATAATGGTAGAAGGCTGAAATTTGAGATGAAATTTGGAGAAAGTCCCTTTAGGACCTAGGTGGAGAAAAGCATCTACTCTTAAGAAGATAGGGGAATTTGACTCATGAACCCGATTGAACCTTTAATGGGTAATCTTAGAGTGCTTCAGGTTGAGAGCAATGGAGCTAGAGCAGGTATCATTGCTAAAATATGCGAGTTAGATAACTTTCTAGTAGAAAATAGGTTCAAAGGGTGATTGCAATTCTTTTAACCTCACATACTAGCTACTGGTTTGAAAAAAGAAGAAAATAAATAAAAAATAAATCTATTCAGGCAATGGACCAGTTGGTAATTTGTTGACAAGGGCCATTTATTACATGAATTAGGAATGTTTTCAGACATACTTGTCCCACATACACATCAACAACCAGGCACAAACAGAAAGAAAACATAGGAGTATAGTTGAAATCGGTCTCATCTTGCCTCAAGCTTCCATGGTTGAAGTTTGGTGAAAGCGTTTGTTTCATCAACTCATTAAATTGTCTTCCCTACTCCTGTTGTTGAAGAAACTCTCTCCTTTTGAGTTCTCTATAGGCGAAAACCAGATTATAAATTTCTCAAGGGTATTTGGTTGTGCTTGTTTTCCGTATCTCAACCTTATAACAAACATAAGTTGGCCTTTAAGACATCCAAGTGCTTGTTCTTAGGTTATAGTCCCTTTCATAAGGGATACAGGTGCCTACATCCTGCTAGGTGTACATATGTTGCCAAGAGTGTTGTTTTTGATGAAAATTCATTCCCTTACAAGTCCTTGTTTGTTTCAGACAACTCACTTCCAGCATCTTTTCTACTAAAATTCTGGAGCTCAGCTTTGTATTTCCCTCCTTTATCTTCAAAAACAGTCATGGTTCATTCTTCAAAGTGTTCTTCTGTTACTTCAAATCCTCCTAGTGCTCTCTTCCCAAATCAACAAATTAATCAAACACTTCCAAGTCAACACCTTTATAATTCATCTGCATCCTCTTCTTCATGTCAGCATTTTAATTGTTCTTCTCCCTCCTTTTCCAAACAGAATTCTGAAGTACCCTTGGTTTAGGTACCCTTCATCCCTTGGTTTAGGTACCCTTCATCTCTTCTTCTTCCCCTACTGAACCGTCCCCTTCTTCGGTGTCTTCAGTTTCTACTCATTCTAAGCAGAAACAACCTGTTGTGCCTTTCCTATTACCATCTACATCCAGTACAGACCAGATCAAAATCTGGTATATTAAACAAGCTTCTTACAGTAACTGCTTGTCAGAACCCTTAAATGTATCTCTTGCTCTTACTGATCCTAATTGGAAAAAAGCCATGAATGATGAGTATCAGGCTCTTATTCATAATCATACCTGGGATCTTGTTCCTAACTCCAATGCTACACTTGTAGTTAAATGTAAATGGGTCTTTCGAACCAAACTCAAGGTTGATGGGTCCTTGGACAAGTATAAAGCCAGATTAGTTGCAAAGGGATTTCAGCCCAACACCTGGTGTTGATTTCTCTAAAACTTTCAGTCTAGTGATTAAAGCCTCTACAATTCATATTGTTTTTACCTTAGCTGTTTCAAGAGGTTGGGACATTCAGCAAATTGACATCAATAATGCTTTTTTAAATGGAGAACTTCAAGAGGAGGTTTATATGGCTCAACCTGAAGGCTTTGTGATCCAACTAAGCACACATGTAAGCAAACTAAAAAGGCCTTATATGGCTTAAAAAAGCTCTAGAGCTTGGTTTGAGAAGCTGAGGAACACTTTAATAGTCTGGGGCTTTCACCAACTCAATTTTAGATACGTTGTTGTTCTATTCCTGCAAGCATGGAAAGGATGTGCTTCTTGTTTATGTTGATGAAATATTCTTATCACTGGCGAGAGTCAAGATGATGTGCAGCAGATTATTAAAGATCTGCAAATTCAGTTTGCACTCAAGACACTTGGTTATGTCAATTATTTTCTTGGTTTTGAGGTAATTCAAACTTCTTCTGGTTTGCATTTGAGTCAATCAAAGTATGCTGCAGACTTGTTACAGAAAGCCAACATGGCTGAAGCAAAACCATGTCTTACACCTATGTGTTTAAGCAACAACTTCTCTACCACAGATAGTGAACTCTTCTCTCAACCTTCTCTATATAGAAGCACCATTGGTGCTCTCCAATACCTCACGATGACACATCCAGATTTGGCATTTTCAGTTAACAAGTTTAGCCAATTTTTACAAGCTCCTACTGTTGCTCAGTGGAATGCTTGTAAGCTTTTTCTCAGATATGTAAAAGGCACTTTGTCACATGGCTTGTTCTTTAAACCAGCTCCTTTCTTGGCTCTTGAGGGATACTCTGACCCTCCTTTCTTTAAAACAGAGTGCTTCAGCAAACAGAGCCAACCTCCATTTCATAAACGACTTCTGTGCCTTCCAATGGAAATAAAAAAAAATGTAAACCTTTCCATTTCCTTGGACATATGAAGTTCCAGCAATATCTTGTTTTTATGGATAATATATTTCTAGTGTAGAACTGAAGCTGGTTTTTGTTGCTTATGTGTTTTGTTGGTTGGAACACACTAATATGTGCTATTGATAAATTCCTCTAATAGAGCTTTGTCAATACAGAGACCAAAGGAAGGAAAAAATGGAAGAGAAATGTTAAAAAATTTCTTTCTTGGGGGTTGGGCATAAATTTTATGAAATTAATATTTCTAACACACAATAATGGAGGATGAAAAAAGGCTTTATTTTCATGTCTAGATTTTTGTAATGAACAGGAAATGTTCCAGTTCATATAATAAGGAAAAGAGCTTGAGTGAACCTTCAGTCTAGTTCAAGGACAGTGCAAAATAATAGCATAGCACCCAAATGCTAATGTTTTAAGCGTTCCATTTAAAATTCCAAAGTCGTAACAAAGAAATCGAAGGTGGAAACGCCGTTTTGACCAGCAGGTGCAGATAAGCTTTCTTAACAAAGTGTGGGTAGCCCAGCTCCCTGTTGTTTCTATTGCAACTCCACTTATTTAGTGAACCTGTTTCTGTTGCAATTCTGCAGAACATATGACGTTCTAGTATTAGATATTTGACGATCCATAAGCTTGTTTGATTATCATTCTCATTTCATAAAAGTATTGATTAGCTTGTCTATTGTTTTTATCAAGTTCTCTTTTTTTCTGCTCTCCAAATAAAATTAGTTGATAGTTTGAAGAATGATGTTTCACAGGCCTTAGTATGCATGTGAGTTTGATGGTTTGGTAGTTTTTAACTGGATTTTCTCACAAATTCTGCCCCAGATGATGCAAGGCAATATCTGGATTTCCTCCAACCCTCAAGGTCTTGCGCAAGGCATGACGCTCGTTCTCAAATTTCAAATCCAGCCATCTTTTGGGCGATCCGTATATGGAATTGGAAACTCATCAGAACAACCAAACTCCAATTCTATATTCAGAGGACTCAGAGTTCTACAGGCCGATGATGATAACGTTAACAGGACAATGACGAAGAGAAGTATCACCATCTTTGAAAAAATTAGATACCCCATCATCGGCTCCCTCCGGAATTCCTCCACAATCCGCAATGAGGACATCGGCTGTGGGTCAATTATTATTATCAGTGGTGACATGCTCAACTGAACGAACAACTCCCATTCCTTTAACCACCCTCCCAAATACAACATGTTTACCATCTAGATGAGAAGTGCGAGTTGTTGTGATGAATAACTGAGACCCATTAGTGTCAGGACCACTATTGGCCATTAAACAACATTCTTTTCTCTTTCCATGCTTCAATTGAAATTCTCATCTTCAAATTTCAAACCATAGATAGATTTTACCTAGTACCATTCAGCAGAAAAATCCCACACCTTGTCATAAACCCTCCTAACACGATGAAAACAAACTCCCTGAAATGGATATATATGATTAAACATTAGCAGCTGATTGGGAAAGGTCATACTCTAAAATTAGTCATCCCAAAGACACAACATAACTGAAGTCACACATTGGGTAACCACTTCAGTAGTAAGTAGTAATGTTCTTTGTCCAAGAGCTGACAGAGTAAAGGATATAGAGATGTAGGCTTTCTATAGTAGTCAAAAAGTAACAAAAAACTATACTTCATCTCAAGACATGACCAATAAAAATAAGAACAAGACCACTTACATCTTATAAAAGGACAGAAAAATCAATCTATCTTCAGATTCTATGCCATTCAAGGACTTTGTATGTGACTAGAAAAAAAGTGAAGTACTATAGGTTGCCATCAGAAATTAATATCAGTTCTTGGAAACATTTATTATATAAGAAATGAGCTTTTATAGATAAATTGATCCTGTTGATAGAAAAATAAGAAGAAATAATTAAATAAACACTGATTGAAACAACCCAAAAGGAACACTCAGAAGAAACTTCCTATCTACCCTTGAGGTAGGGATCCCTGCCACCATCCAGCCCAAGGGATCACCAGTCACCTTAGAAATTCACCATTAGTCTATAAACACTTGGCATTGCACTGCAGTGTTTTTTAAGCATATAAGCAGGCTTAAACCACAACTTCAATATCCAACCATAATAATATGATTTCCAAATGCCATGTTCATACTTGGCACAGAATTACAAAACAAACATTTAAGTTCATTTATAACCTTCTCTTGGAGCAGGATCCACAGAAAGTCCATAGGTTCGGTACTGACTGCTGAAGGGAACTAACTGAAAAAACATTGAACCAGAGGTCCAGAACAATCAAATGGTCCTTCAACTAATGTATGGTATTCCATACATCAATAATCTATATCCACCATGTGTTCATAAACTATAAACTATAATCAAGTGGCCCTGAATTGGTTTTACAGTTTGAATCAAATGAAGCATGTTCTTCCCTAAATAGATTTGTCAAACAATTTAAGACTTCATAAACATATCTATTCTCTCTTGCTTCTGAAAAAGAAAGGGGAGCTGCTGAATTATTACTAAAACCATCTCTCTTAATTGTGTGCCGTTCCAGCAACAGAAAAAGGGACTAGTTAATTATCGATGTATACTTTAACATTATTTTTCTTCAATAGGAAAAGGGATTATTAACCCAATAAAAAAGACTTAAAGGAAAGAAATGATACATGACACTACTGTGAATAATTTACAGAATCAAGCTAAGCTAACTTGTCATAGAACACTCATTGTGCTCATCTTTTGTTTCCTTTTGCCACAAGAAAATGAAGAAAGAATCAAGGGTTTTTACCTTCTGAATATACCAGAACTCTGAAGCGTTTTGCAGTACTCAGCAATAATAGGAGAGTTCTTCACTAGTTCCCATATCTTAGCAGAGTTTCTCAGCTAGTCACATTCTTATATGGTCCTTGCAAAAGATGGGGAGTTCATGGACAGAATCTAATGAGGTAACACGAATAAGGTAATAGAAAGATTATTTTGTTCATCTCATAGCTTAAACAAATGAAATCCTAAAAAGAAATTTGTGAACCTTAATTCCGTAAAACCCTAAAAGATCTGATGATTGTACAGAGGAATTAAAGATAAAAAATAAAAAAAAGGGCAAAGAATTGAAAAATGGAAATGAAAAAGGTAAGAAATCGAAGGTACCTCTAGCTCTGAGGCGATGGATTGGAGCTCGGAGCTAAGATTGTGAAATCTGAAATTAGTGGGGAAGATGAAAGACAAGGTTATCATCGAAGCTACAGGAACCGGCACTGTCCTTGCTATCGCAGTTTCCTTCGACGGAACCCTTAAGATTCCTACTTTGACGTCATCGAATCCAGAAGGATATGCTCCATAGAAAGAGAGCAGTCGGCCCCGGTCAGGCCGCCGCCACCCTGAGGATGGTACGTTCCTAGATGATCCCACCGACTGCAACCCCAGTCGCGGGACCCTCAAACCAACCACAGCTCTGGACAATTTCACCATCAGTAACAGAGTCAAACCAATACCATGTGGCTGTTATGTATAGTCGCGGCCACTCCTTTCCCCGCCTATAGGCCCTACGTAGTCGCCGCCACTTCTTTCCCCCGGCTATAGGCCTTATGTATGGTAGTGCGTACTCCTCCCCAGCTACATAACTGTTTTAGTTGTGCGTTTTTCAGAGTTTTGTGGAAGTAATGCTTTTTAAAAATAATGAATTGAATCTTTGGTTTTGAAAATATAAGCATGAATGCGTTTGGAAGCTTAGTGTAATGGCGGCGTTATGGCCTTAGAATTATTAAATAAATTTTGATGCGAGCATTCGAGCGGCGGTTATTAGTTTTAAAATGGCGTTATGGCCAGCGGTATTATTTGTTTTTATGTCTACATCTTAATTACTCTTGAAAGAAGACCAACATGTAATCCATCGGTAGACTGTGACCTCGGGTGGGTCACCATCAAACATCGACATCGGCATCATCACGAGGCATGAGGCGGGTGGTAGTCTTGAATCGTGTGGTTGCCCAAATCGGTCGCCCGGCGGTGTAGTCTCCATGACCATGGCGAATAAAATAATATTGAAGTGGGTAAAAATAATGAAGTTTTTATGTTGCGTAAGGAAAAAAAATTACTCGTCGTTTCCACTTTCTGTGACCCATAATTTACTTGAAAATGGATGATGCCAGCTGATGAAGGTGCAAAATACAACATGTACAAAAATACCGACCAACAAGTCTCAATGACCTCAATAGGTCGAATTATGAGTAATAGTGGCATAAGCATCCCAATTCATCCATACACAACAACACACATTCCCAGTTATTACATACCTGGTGTGCTCTAATCGAGTAAATCTTTGCAGCCTCTTGCAATTCGGATTTAGAATTAAAAACTTGCCCAACTACAAATTCACCACTCGCATAACTGGTTGTCTCTTGCCCCATGAGTCCGACCACTTGAAATAGCAATATCTATGTTTTATTTATATTTCAAAACAAGGTGTTGGTGGTAGGTGATCTTGAATAAGGGGCGAGCTCATACGGTCCCTCATCATCATCTGCGATGTCGATACATCACAAGATAATGCATGCATAGAGACAAATATCCCCGCTCATTCTCAAAACCCGACTAGAGTCTGAATGATGATACATGTCCACTCCACTTGAACATGTCATCATCATATCTCATCATTAACATCTTCATTAGATTCATCAATACCTTCTTCATAAGCGCAAGCATCATCATCTCCATATGCTCCTCAGATCTAAGACTCCACCGCTACTAAAGCCCACAACCATAAGTCAATTTATGCTAAATTTCAATTTCGCAATGCCAATGGATTGATTCGCTTTGCTCTGTATTCTAACGACCAATAAACAATTCAATTTCCTCAATGGCAGTTGTGTTAACCATGTTCAACATTTGGTGCACAGATTTGTCATTCCATATTGTAAAAGGTTGGAACCTATTTCCACATTTTAGAGGATACTTACACTTGAGGACTAAGTTGAACTTCCATTTGTCAATAGGTGTGCTTGAAAATATGATATCACCCAATTATTCAAACGTGCAGTCAACCGGTATTTCCAAAGGCACAATGGAAGCTTTGTTTCCATCATATTTCACATCATTATCGCCCTCACTATATTCATCAGAAGAATACATTACGGAATAGAGGAAATGTATATAATTGACTCGTTTCAAATGAAGTAAACAAAATTAAATAATATGAGGTTACTGAAGGATTCTCCGGCTGGAAGTACTTGACTTGTATGTAATATTTAAACATAAAATTAAATGTGAAAATTAGAATTCTCCTTCCAAGAAAAAATAAAAGGCAGCTCCTTAGATGGATGTCTCCTAAAAACCCTAGTCTCTCTAAAAGGTTATTTTAAACCCTAAAAGATTTCTTTGTACAGGCACTAAAATAGAAAAAATAACTTTTTGATGGCTGCCAGCCCTGGGCTCTACGTAAACAGAAAATTAGACTAAAATTTGATAAAGGAAAAAAGAAAAAAAAAAATCATGTAGTTGTGTTAGTAATAAAAAGGTAATTAACCATGAGATGAGATTAATGTAATCATTTGGGGATGAAACCAAGACAACATTAAACAGAAATTAATTGAATTTAATTGAATGGGTGAAATTTGAGACCATATAAAATTTCAGTAAGCTATAAGAAATTTGAAACAAAGTGTTAACTTTTGAAAATAATTAAAACAGAAATTAATGTAACCAAGACAACATTTGGGGATGAAACCAAGACAACATTAAAACAGAAATTAATTGAATGGGTGAAATTCGTGTAATTAAATATGTTAATAATCAATCAAACAATTATGATGAACCAAGGTAATGAAATTAAGTAGCATTCATTGCTTGAATTCAATATGTTTTTTTTCTTGAAAATTCAATAACCGAAACGGAAAACACTGCAAAAAATTCAAAAACTGTTAAATCCTAAATCCTAAATCAACAACCCAAACTGTTAAATTCAAAAACAAATTCTAATAACAATATACAGTCCACCGATAAACAGAAAAGGAAACTGTTAAATCCTAAATCAACAACCCAAAAACGCATTCTAAAAAAAATGAGACAAATAACAAACCCTAAATGAAACCCTAACGCCCCAAAATCAGATCGCAAGAAAATGAGACAAATAACAAACCTCGAAAGGAGAGCTGTTGAATGCTTGTGCAATGCACCCTTGCCGTCGCCGAGGTGGGGCCTGGTGGAGGGCCGTGGGGTCTGGTGGAGAAGGAGGTGGGTCCGTGGAAGAAAACGCATGAAAGCAGGGAAGGAGAAAATGGAGAAGAAAAGAGTGGAAGGGAGAAGAAGGGATACGAGATTGTGCGCCCAATGACCGTCGCCGGGAACGACTACTTCTTAGCCTAGCTCCTATCGGGCCGTCGCTCGTAATGCCTAAGATTTGAAAATTTTAAAATTCAATAGCCTGCCAGAACGCCTACTTGATTTAATCCAAAGGCTCGCCGTCACAACGACGACCATTGCCACCGTGTTTTCAAACGAACTAGTTTCGGCATATTTTTCAAACCTGCATTTGAATTCGGATTTTTTATTTGAAAAGTACTATTTCCGTACAAAACTCAGTTTTTCAAGCCCCGACTAAAAACATGTCACTATAAATTACTTTTCTTGTAATATCCATATAATAATATTATGCAATTTCTAACTTTAATTTTGTTTCATCTCATTCATGAGCGGCCGATGAGTCTCCGCTACTCCCTTGCAAACTCTTTCCATCTCGTCTCATGTTAACACCCTCATCCGCATATTTCTTTTTCGAATTCAAAAAACACTAAGTAAAGAAAATAGAGAGGGAAACAAAGAATATGTTTTAATTTAATAAATTAATTTTATATATTTATTCTATGGATGACAATTTCTTCCAAATCTGGTAAAGAATCCGATATCCGATCTAAATAACTGAGGGTATAGAGAAACATTTTAGACTCAATTAAATATTTAAATTATCTGGATGAGATTTTTTGATTCGGGATGGGGATGGGGATGGGTCTCATTCCTATCCGTTTTCGACTCATTATCTCGATTAAATATATAATATATAAATGTAATATATATTTATTGATATTAAAAGTCCTAAAGTAATATAAAATGTGTGGTGCTTTTTATTTTTATTGATTTCATGAAATCACACATAATAATTATTAGGCTTATTATTATTATAAAAAGGAAATTATTTTTAATATTTATGATTATCTAGAACAAATCATTCTTCACAAAATAAGAATATGATATTTGGATAGGTATATGAGCAGCAATCTCGATCCTTCCATGGATGTGGGCATGGAGATAAAAAATTTAAATCGGAAATACCTATAGAAATAATAAATGAAGATGGAGAATCTAAAATCCTACCCAAATTCGATCAATTGACATCCCTAGTTTATTCAAATCCATTTTATTTATTTAATAAAGACTAAGAAATTTAAAAATATATAAAATTTTGAGGATCTTTGATAATATATATGATGATGCCTTTTTCAATCTAACTGGCCGGAGCGTGTCGAACCGCCGTCTCGTCGCCGGCTCCGACGCTGGACTCCTCCGCAAAACAAGAAAACAAAGAAGATCGCTGTAGGCTCTCCTGCCTCTCCTCCGATGTCTAAGCCGCTCTAAGAAAGATCAATCGCGAGAGTGAATTTTCTCGCGTACTTCACCGCGTGACTTGCATTTATAAGATATGTTTTTCCCAATCAAGTGATGATAAGGATTCTCTCATCGATGTGGGATTTTCCGCCTTTATCATGGTCAGCCATGCGGATAATTGTGAGCAGGCTTATCGAGAATTATCTTACTTCCTGTTAGTGAGATTTGATTTGTTTTACGCACATGGGCTTTGGTCAGTCTCGTGTGATCGGGCCCTCGGGGCGAATGAACTGGCTCCCGCTTTCGCCCTAAGGCTGGGAGCCCGCATCACTCAAGCCCGCCTACTCCTCGGCTCGTGCAACCGCGCACCCATTTTTTAAACCCAATCAATCATTTCAAATTTCTTGCCACAAGCGAGCCGGCAAGGGTCAGATTGCCAATCGAAGTGCCTACGTGGTCGCTCAGTGGCCGGGCTCGTTGGGGTGGCTTTCATTATCGCCAAATGCCTGCGGATAATGATAACTTCGACTTTCACGCTCATTTCCTCTAGTTCCTTCAACATTTCCTCCCAAACATCCTCCGATTGTTACATTGTACCCTCCCCCTCGATATCAGCTTTTACTTTCTACGAGTTCCTAAGCCATCTGGCCCGACCTTGCTCATAATCTCTGGGCGTCGACACCTTTGGCTCGGGGTAGCCCTTTTCGTTCTGTTCCTAGGACTGGTGCGTCTTTTTCCTTCTGTGTCTCTTCGAGTAATATAGCAAGGCGCTAGGGCTAGCTTGGTTGCATTGTTCTTACTTATCCGACACTCCCACGTCCCGGACGCTCCTCTCTTCTTCGCAAGATGTGGAGGTGATCCTCCTGTTACATCCGACTCAGTGGCGTGGTGCCTCCGATCGCTTAGGATGTGGTTGTTTCAAGACCCCTGGGGTGGGAACCTCCTCTCCCCTCGGGTAAAGGCAAGGGTAGAATTGACGAGATTAAATATCCCGTGAATCGAAATATGTTCCAGTCGCCCATGCAGTAATGCCTCGGCGATTCGACTCCAGCAGAGTCGAGCCCCTTTATACTGGGAAACTCGGAGGCGTTATAGGCCCCCTTTTGGTGTCCAGGTCTGGTCTCCCGACATTTTGACCTCTTACGTGGTCCAAGTGCCCAAGATGGTGTGCTTCTTCGAGGTGGCCTTCGACAATGGCCTCTGTTTCCCTCTACACCCATTTATCAAAAGGGCCTTTCAACATTTCAACGTATGTCCCTCTCAACTTTCGCCCAATTTCTGGGATATTCTGATTGGGTTGTTGGTTTTCTTTAGGGATAAGGGCCTAGGTGTTCCCAAGATACCTCTGCTCCTCGGACCTTAGTGAAGGAAGCCACCGAGGGCTTTTATCTATCTTAAGCGTACAACTCCGATCATCTCTGATCTCCCATCTTCCCATAAATTTGAAAGAGCTGCGCATTTTTTGTCATACGTAATTGGGAGTACGAATTCCCTTGATGAGGAAGACACACCGGCGTTCCTACTGCCCGACCACTTTGAGAATCTACGTGGAGCTTTGCTTTAGTTCTGGCCTCTAGTTTTCGTAAGTTATGTAGTATCCCTAATTTTGTACTGGGCTGCGCGTTTTTCAGTATCTAATTCGATTCACTCAAGACAAAGGTCAGAAGCGGAAGCTGGCTAAATGTCTTCCGCGCGCTTTACTCCGAGCTTAACGCTCCGACATTCACTCTGATCTGTGTTCGAGGTCCTCTCGCCCCGCATTTCGAGGCCTCGTTCCATCCATTATGAAGTTCTCTCACGACGGCCTCCCAATGGCGTCAACTAAGGGAGAGCCCCGTTCTGATGGAGACGTCATTCCGAGGTCTCCTGAGCGGGCTTAAAAACCCCGACTTCCTTGAGAAGGGCCGGTCTGCACTGGGGGGGTAAAGTCCCGAGGTCAGGGGACGTCTCTTCATCGCCTTCTACCCATGTCCGAGCGCGTGATAAGTGTCGCGCCTCGTCGAGGTTCCTGTGAGCCCTTAGTCTCGCAATCTCCGTCTCGTCTCATAAAGGCCAAAGATTCCTCGTGGAGGGCTGCTGTGCCTCCGTTTGAGGTTATGCCCATACGCTGAGTCCCCCCGCGCCGAGCGCCGAGCCCTCCTATGACGCCCCCCTAAAACCGGTGAGGGTCCGCGACAACCCGTCGCCGCAGGAATACTGTAGATGCCTGCCACTCGACACCACTCACGAAAATCGTAGTCTCCCTTTCAGACGTGAGCTCTACCTAAGGTACAACCCGTCCCAATAATCAACAATGGCCACACAGGTCTATATGCTTAGTAAAATAATGGCCACTGGGCCCCCGTGATCAATACTAAAAATATAAGCACATGAATTATAAACCATAGTCCATAAGAGTTTAAATTACATCACTATACAAATAAATACAACCCATATATATTTACAAAATATATATTGCTCAATAATCCGCTTCTTCATATGTGCGGTCCCGACAAGTGGGTCAACCGTCCGCACTTGACTCGTACCGGAAGGAGGTCCCACGACCTAGCGAAAGGCAAAACCCAAAGAGTGATAATCTCCTACAAGGGCTACTCCCACCTAAATGCACATGCAATGGTCGATAATCAAACACACATCCAAGCGCAACATACACATGTCTGACTTCGAACAGTCTACATGCTATGATTGAGACTCGACTAACCATGCCCCATGCACCGAGCTTCCGTCGCCCATCACTCAATATGTCATTGAGTAATATATCTCGAAAGCCACCAATCACTCGCCTTCACACGTGATACGCCAATCGCGGACAATTGTCACCGTATTACTAATGACTCCGCGTATCGAGCCCTCACCGGCCCATTACCCAATGCAAGGTCAATGGGCAAAAATCACAAGTCAACTCAATTTATCACACAACCCGTTCATGTGATAAACATGACCGTGTCTTCTTCAGCAACATAACTTTTCGGGTGATACCGCAGGTCTCTTACACCCATATAGAACTATGATATCGCGGGTCTCTTACACCCATACGCCTCGAGTTCTCACTGACTCCCTCAAACATGCATTTTGTCATGAATGAAACCATTTCCAAGCAAATGTATTTGTTTTTAACTGTGGACAACCCTCCGATATAAATAGTGGGACAAGATTCGATAATCTATTTCAGGACAACCCTCCGATGTATATCAATCAGCAACTCGGACATTGATATTATATATGGACAACCCTAACATGTATATCAATTCAAGCAGATTTCGACGATTGGAGGCATTATATGGACAACCTCCGATGTCAGAAGGGACACTCCGATAACACATTGTTATCAACCCTCCGAACAATTCTCTCAATAAACCACCTCATGCACTCACCCTATTCTTTTCTAGGGCGCCCTGGAAGGCATATGAAATGCAATGAGCCATTTCCATTTTCTTAACCCGTGCGACTCATTTGGACGTTGTCTTATTAGTCAAGCTCACTAATTAACACCCTACGCGCTGTTGATCCACAACTATGTACTCACGACACACCATCAAACACCTAACATAGCCGATCTCAATCACGCACTCACCTAATTTCTGTGCAAGCACCCCAAACAAGCATACTAATGCAATGACGTCAATTCCACACATTTATGCTAATATATTCACATGCATATATATTAACATAATTAAATCACATAAAACATTTTATGCAAATTCACAATCAATTACATCAAAATTAGCTCACATGGGCTAATTAACAAATACGAGCAATTCATTTTGAATCACTTAACCATACACATTTTCACAAAAAAAAATAAAAAATTGTGTCACTATTCACATTACTATTCATGTTACCATTCGCGTTATTCATTTTCTAGTAATAACACACAAAATGGCCCAAATCTCGAACCCATATAAAACAGGCACCTCTGTCCCTTCACTCGCTCATCACCGAATATCATGACAATAAAACACACTACAAAACCCAAGACATCGGGCCACGGAGCAAAACCAAACCTGAACATACCGGATCGCCTCTGAAAATAGTCCCGAAATCTCCAAGGACTGCCTAAAACAAATACTTCAAAATTCAGCCCGAACTGTCCGAAAATAGTCCCGAAATTCAGCCCGGACTATCCAAAAATAATCTCGAAAATTCCTAAAAATTTCTACACTCGGAGTCCAGGGTGAGGGTGAAATTCCTGACGCTCACGGCCTCGTAATTCAAACCATTAAATAGCTATTGTTTAGAAAATAACTACAAGTAGGAAAATTCCTACCTCTTGGAGTTTGTGAAACTCAAGATTTTGATCTTATCGCATTAGCTATGCGTCGCGTAGATCAACTTTGTGATCGAAACCAACACGTAGTCAGATTTTCATAGATCAGAAAAAAGCGAAGAGAAAATAAAAATAAAATCTTCTCTCCCTCTCATTTCGTTTCATCCCACATATAAGAACACCATGCAGCTTTTTATGTTTTTATGTTTTTCTTTATTTGTTTTATTTTATTTGTTTTAAAATTATTATTATTATTATTTGGATAAATGATTTCTTACTCAAACCGAGACAGTTTAACTCCAGAAAAATTTATTTATTTTCAGTTCGCTATTGTACATGAACTTAGATCAAGTCATTCTGACTTAGAGTTTTGTAAAAATCTAGTCCACAGCACTAGCGATTTATCACCAGAAATTAAGTAAATATTTGTCTCATAATACAAATTTTTGTGGGTCACTATATTTCGAGGCAATTGCCGGTGCGATCCGTTTCGTCATTCGAATCTAAATTTCGGTTTTCATAAAGTACCATTTACCATTTTTCGAAAAATTGGATTTTTCTCGGGTTTACATTCCCCCTTAACGATTTTAGGCCCTCGAAATTCACACATATCATCACTCACATGCCATGCTGCCTTCTACAACTCAAAGGCTAGTATTGGGTATGATAACCCGCCTCAAGTCACAATCACTGACAACTCGATGGGTTGTTAACTCATCCATGTTAAGAATGACATCAAAACCCGATATGTCTACCATATCTGACCAACTATCACCCTAGATCCGAGAGGAGAATTTTCCCATACAATGGCTTTTCGTAGAGGCCTTAACCTCTAGCCCAAACTCGAAGAAGGCTGATCCTCCTTTCTCTTCCCACCGGCACTCGCATCTCGAATGCCTTATGCGTCATCCATCTCTCTCTCTATGGCCAGAGATATTCCCGACCATATAGTCCATGTCTTGTAGGCGGAGGCCTGATCTTGCCTGAATGGACAACTTAGGTCCATTCCTCAAATCTCTGACCTTGGCCATGTCGTGGCCACATAGTCCTGCTGAAAACGTGCCAACTTCGGTGAATCGGCCATGTATATCCCTTTGTCATCGTTCCACCTTTTCGACTCTGCAGGAACTCTTAGGCCTTTGCATGTCTAGCAGTGGTCGAAAAATACTTGCTCATAAAGAGCCCATGGAACTTTGCCCAAGTCATTGCCTCTAAATCCCTAGAGGTCTTAACCTAGTCCCACCACACTTGGGACTCACCCTCTGATGAGCCCATTACTTTGATCTTGGCTGCATCGAGTAATATCCATAGCCTCAATGCATTTCAATCTGCTGGAACCAATGGTCGCCACCGCCGGATCCCCTTCCCTATCAATCGAGGAGGATGATGTGACATGAACCTCAGGTTACTCGAACCTCACATTTACCGGCTACACTAGCTTTGTCACCCGATGGTATATTTACGCAGCCCCAGCGGCCTCAACAAAGGCTTCTTTGGTGAGATATTGCAAGTGCTTGGCTAACACCTCGTTGACGACCTCTACGTCCTCGACCTCGACTTGCCATCTACACATGTCAAATGGCAACAAACTTTATTTAATCTTATTTCAGTCTAACTAGTAATGCACATGTCAATTACTAATAGACTTAAAAACCATGAACTGACCCGTTCATAGCCTAAGTGGTGCTACTTTCCAACCACTCCTTTTATTTATTTCAATAAAATTCAATACTTTCAGGTTCATTTCATTTTCCGAACCTCTAAGGTTATAGTTCCTAACCTTGGCTTTCACTTCTTCCTATATCTGATAGGTCATGCATATAATTTTCGAGCAATAACCACGCAATCACATTTCCTATACATCATACCGTGTATAAGTTTTCCACACAATGTGTAACACACAATCATGATCCACGAACATGGAACACCTGATGCATGTGATGGTCTAGAAACTGTCCCACTGAACTCTAAGTATTCGTGTACCTAAACTCCGTCTACTAATTTATGATCGCTGGTATCAATTTCACCTAGCCATGGCCTATTGTGTCCTCAAGCCCTAGGTAGTCGGTATACTGTGCTCGTGCAATTTGTGACACCCCAGCTAGGAATTCAGTTGACAACCGTCGGCCGCGAGGAATACTCGTGGATGTCGAGGTTGCGACACCACTCATGAAATCGGGCGAGTCTCAGCATGCGGGGGCTCTGAGGTACAACTGTCCTAATAATCAACAATGACCACACGGGGTCTATATGCGAGTAAAATAATGGCCACTTAGATTTGCATCAATACTCAAACATATAAGAACATGACTTTAAAACCATAGTCCATAAGAGTTTAAATTACATAACTCTTATACAAATAAATACAACCCATATATATTTACAAAATATATATTAAATCCACAATCGGGCTTTCTTCATATGTGCGGTCCCAAATGCGGGTCAGCCGTCTGCACTTGACTTGTACCTAAAAGGGGGTCCCACGACGGGGTGAGCAAAGCCTAGTAGTGATAATCTCCTACAAGGGCTACTCCCCACCTAAGTGCACATGCAGTGGTCGCATAATCAAACACACATCCAAGTGCAACATACACATGTCAACCTGAATGTCTACATGCCATGATTGAGGACTCGACTCACCATGCCCCATGTCTGAAACTCTCAGGCTCCATCTTTCTGATATGTCATTAGGTAAATATATCGATCACTCCCGCAGGCTCGTTTCACATGCATCATGGCCCCATGTGTATCCAACTGGTATTACCAAATGACCCAGTATCGAGGCCCTCACGGCTCCATTACCCCGATGCAAGTGTCAGTAGGCGACAAATCTGAATTAATCAGACTCTATCCACCCCAACCCGAAGTCTATGTGATAATCATGACCGTCTGTCTTCTTTGGGCAACATAACTTTTCGGGTGATCTGCGAGGTCTCTTACACCCATATGGGAACTATGATATGCTTAGGTCTCTTATACCTATACACCTCGAGTTCTCACTGACTCCCTCAAACATGCATTTTGTCATAAATGAAAACCATTTCCAAACAAAGGTATTTGTTTTCAACCGTGGACAACCCTCCGATATAAATAGTGGACAGACTCCGATAATCTATTTTGTGAACAACCCTCCGATGTATATCAATTGAAATGGAGACTCAAATGATTGATATTATATGGACAACCCTCCGATGTATATCAATTGGGCAGACTCCGACAATTGATATTATATGGACAACCCTCCGATGTTGTAGTGGACACACTCCGATAAATAATATTGTTGGTCAACCCTCCGAACAATTCTCTCAAGAAACCTCATTGCATCATCACATTCTTCTAAGGGTGCTTGAGTGCATATGAAATGCAAATAGGCCATTCCATTTTCTTAACCGTGCGACTCATTTTGGGCGTTGTCTTATTAGTCAAGCTCACTAATTAACACCTACGCATTGTTGATCCACAAGCCTGTGTACTCACGACACACCGTCAAACACCTAACATAGTGTCGATCTCAACTATGCACTCACGCTAATTTCTAGGATTGCAGGTGCATATGGAATGCATGATGCCAATTCCAACACATTCATGCTAATATATTCACATGCATATATATATTAACTCAGTAATTACATAAAGCATATTGTACCAAATTCACAATCAATTACACCATTAGCTCACATGGGCTAATTAACAAAATCTGACAATTCATTTTAAATCCTTTCGACCATACACATTTTCACAAAAAAAAAAAAAAAAATTCGTGTCATTATTCATGTTACTATTCACGTTATTCATTTTATAGTAATAACACATAAAATGATCCAAATCTCGAACCCATATAAAACAGGGCACCTCTTGGTCCCTTCACGGTTCATCACCGAATATTGTGATACCGACATACCCGCAAAGGCAGAAGACATCCCGGTCACGGGCAAAACGAACCTCGACATAGTCGGAATTTGCTTGAAAATAGTCCCAAAATTATATCATGATTGTCTAAAAAGCAGTCTCGAAATTCAGCTCAGGCGATTCGAAAATAGTCGAGAATTCAGCGAACTATCAAAAATATTCACGAAAAATTCCTAAAATTTCTACACTCGATCCCAAAAATTTGAGAATTTGAAATTTCTGGCATTTCACGGCCTCTAAGCGATTCAAACATTAAATAGCCTTTAGGCTTGGGAAATAACACAAGTAGGAAAATTCCTGCCTCGTGGGTTAGCGAAACTCAAGATTTTGGTGTCTCTGAGTAGCTCGTCGCGTAGATCGACTTGCCTTCGGTCCAGGTAAAACCTACGGTCCAGATTTTCATAGATCTCTAAGAAGAAAGCGAAGAGAAAATAAAAATAAAATCTTCTCTTATCTCATTTTCGTTAGTCCTTACCATTACCTTTTGACTTTTTATGTTTTTATTTTTTCTTTATTTGTTTTATTTTTATTTCTTTTTAATTATTATTATTATTATTTGGATAAATAGATTTCTATTATAATTCAGATGGTTCTTCCCAAGAAAAATTTATTTATTTTCATTTCACTTGTACATGAACTTAGATCAAGTCATTTCACTGACTTATGAGATTTTGTAAAAAACTTCGTCCTACTGAAGTCGCTGGCAATTTATCATAAAATTAGTAACATATTAAATTTGTCTCATATCTGTGAAATTTTACGGGTGTCATTGATTTCATGGGGCAGGTTGCGGCGCATTCGTTTCATCATCCGAGATCTAGAGAATTTTCGGTTTTCAGCCGAAATTACCGTTTTACCCTTTTCGGAAAATTTTATTTTTCTCGGTTTTATCTCCTTCGAGGCGGAAGGGATTGGGAGAGGCGCCTCGAAGGCGTGGAGATGGGAGTTCTTTCTCTCTTCAATCTCTTGGAGCTTGTGGGTTGTGTGATATCGTCCATTCTCGGGATTCCCGATCTCGAGAGGTCGGGTGCCTTGCTGTCGAAGCCTTGAACAAATCCCTCCAGGGGTTGCCTACAGTGAGTTCAGATGTCTTGTTGAGTAATACCAACATCTTGGCTTGAGTTGCGTGTTTACTTTATGTTGGAGCCATTGGCGGGGTGGCTACCCATACGAGAGTTTGGCAAAAGGGCGGACTAAACGAGGGGTCACGTCAAAGCGCCAGAGCCTCTGAGGCGAATTAGGTATCACCTCGAGCGGCCGGCTAACGAGATGGATCTGAGTGCCAGTGAGGAGGAGGTCGTGAAGCTCATATCGGAGCTTAAGGCATACCGATGGGTGAGCCTGGGTGAGGAGTAGGGAAGAAAGACTCGAGATGGCTTAAAATTGAGCGGGCAAGCCGAGAGGTTAGAGTGGCTGCCGGCGCGGGAGGATGATCTGGCCCAATTGGCGGGGACGGAGGCTGCGGGTACACTTGGAGGCGGAAGCCGGAGGTGAGTCGAGGATGAGGTTGCAGTTGTCTAGAGATGAGGCTCATGGATCAACTCGAGAAGAGCTATGTGGCACGCTAGAGATGAAATTTGCGTAATAAACGGCGTTGCTCGATGGGGCCGTCAGCGAAGCTTAAGCGTGAGCTATTGAGCGTAGGAGTTCCATGGGTTGCGAGGACCTTGAGGAGCGAGGAAACTGCAGCCCGGAGGAACCAAGCGAGTTTGCGAGGATGAGACACACTCGGTGGGCTTCTGGCTTGCTGAGGAAGGCGCTAATGCCTATCCAGAGCTTGGACCTTAGCTTTGATATCCCTAGTGACGAGGAGGCGGAAGAGTCCTTTTATTGTGATACAGAGAGCCAAACACCCGGTTGAGGTTCGCTCCACATACTTCGCCTAATGCTCCAAACCTGCGTAGGACTGAACTCCTTTGTATAATTTTGCTTTTTTTTTTTTTTTTTTGGGCTTCGAATCCTAGATACATGTGATGTCATTCTCAATGAATACTTCATTTTCTATCTCATTGCCCCCATTTTTTTCTCTTCACGCCAGCGCTTTCCGATGTTGCTCTTTCCTGATAGCGTGGATCGGTGGCTATATGGCCTTTATTAAAGTTGAGTTCCTTGTAAACTAAGTACATTGAGAGGCTCAGTGGGCTAATATACAGTGAGAAATTTGGCTCTGTTTGTCTGCCTCCGGTGAGCGGCTCTGGGCTGTCTGCCTCATTTGTTTATACTCTGACCGAGCTACTTGGCTCATGGCTATGCTTTGTTTGAGCAGGAGCTATTGGGCTCTACAGGCTACTTGGCTCCTGAGCTACTAGGCCTTAGTTGAGCAATTGAGCTCTTCAAAACTGAGTCGTTGAGGCTTCGTGGGCTAAACTGCCTGAGCTGAACTTGCTCCTGGGCTACCAGGCCTTAGTTGAGCAGTCAAGCTCTTCAAAACTGAGCCGTTGAGGCTTCGTGGAGACTGAGCTGCACGAATTTGAACTTGCTCTGGGCTGCTGGCCTTTCTGGCGGAGTTGGGCTCTTCGAGCTAAGGCTGCTAAGGCTCAGTGGGAAAAGCTGCTGTTTGTGGACTTGCTCTACAGGCTGCCGGGCCTGCTGGCGATTGGGCTCTTCAAAACTAAGGCTCTTGAGGCTCAGAGTGGGATAAAGCTGCACGAGGCTAAACTTGCGCACAGGCTACCGGGCCCTTTCTGATCAGGCTCTTCTAAGCGGCGTGAGGCTCCATGGAAGCTAAATTGCACGAGTGAACTTGCTCTGAGCCACCGGGCACTCACGAGCACTTAAGCTCTTGAAAGCCGAGGCCTGGCGAGGCTCTGTGGGCTAAAGCTACTTTGAGTTGGACTGCTCTTGCACGCTATATGGCCTTTAGCAGTTGAGCTCTTGAAAACTAAAATTTCTTGAGAGCTCAGTGGAGCTAAAGCTGCCTAAGGCCCGAGACACTCGCAGCCTCTAGAGCCTTAGTTGAGAGTCGTGCTCTTCGAAGCGGCCGTGGGGCTACATTGGGGTGGCTTACTGGTGAACTTTGCTCTGGGCTACTAGGCCTTTCTGGTTGAGCTCTTGGCTGGTACTCGAGTGGGCTCATTGCTTGAGGCGAACTTGCTCTGGGGCTACCCGGGCACTCTGAGTGGTTGGGCTCTTGAAACCTTCGTGTTGAGCTCAGGTGGGCTATTTGCTGAAATTTGGACTTGCTCTGCGGCCCTGCAGCCACGAGCGGTTGGGCTCTTGAAGCTGAGTTGTTGAGGCTCCGTGGGCTAAACTGCCTGAGTTGAACTTGCTCCTGGGCTACCAGGCCTTAGTTGAGTAGTCGAGCTCTTCAAAACTGAGTTGTTGAGGCTTTGTGGGCTGAACTACCTGAGTTGAACTTGCTCTGCGGCTATATGGCCTTTCCTGAGTAGTTGAGCTCTTCGAAACTAAGCTGCTAAGTGCGACCGATTTGACTTCCACTTCTTGGGAAGATGCAGGCGTCTTTAATGCTCATTTATAGAGAATTGGACGGCTTATGGAGAATTGGAAATGACTGTGCGATTTTTAGAGTGCTCCGGCCTCCTTATAAATTGCGACTCCTTTGCAATGGAGCTCATGCTTCGAACCTTCTTCCCTTTTTGGGTCGTAACTGGAATTTGCGCGGGATGAAGCGTTAAGGCAGTCGTCTTCCGCGGGAGGTCCGGCAGGATCTGGATGGCGTTTGGTTCTGATGGCCCTCTGTTTGTAGGAGTTGTGTTTTTCCCTAGCTCCCCCTTTATGGGAGTTGTGTTATTCCCTAGCTCAGGTCAGATGGCGGGCAGGTATAGGAATGCATCGAGAGGTGTGCCAAAGATAAACTTTTAGTACCGCTTTCTCTATTTTCTCCTCTTCTTCCCTCTCTTCTTTCGCTTTCTCTTCTTTCTTCTCTTTTTCCTTCTCCTTTTCCCTCCCGTTCGCACTCTCTTTTCCTCTCTTTCCCTCTCTTTCCCTCATTTCTTCTCCTTTTCCTTCTCCTTTCCCTTCTCGTTCGCACTCTCTTTTTTCCTCTTTTCTTCCTCCTTTCTCTTTCTTGAGATTTTTTTTTTTTGAGACGCATGCGCTTATTTAGAGATGTAAGGGATATTAGCTAGCGATTGTAATGATTATTACCTTTATTGGAATAAGAACAATTTTTTTTTGAAGCATGAATCTATGTACTCTACGAAGTCGTGAATTTTCTCGGTATTACAGTCATTTGTCTGTCGCTTTTTGTTTGATCCACTTAAGGATATTAAAATAAAATAATCAACGAACACCGCAGTTGTTATCTTTAGTGATACTTTATTAAAGATTACAATCCGAGGTCTGATGATAAAAACACTTGAGGTGCTCGGCATTTAAAGAATAGGGCGAATTTTTTACCATCTTAAGTGCGGGTTTGTAGTTGCGGTCGGCGGCGTGAGTCATGATATAGGGGCCTTCCTAGTTGGGCCCTAGTTTTCCGATAATGTCGGATTTTCGTGGCGAAGCTTTTGGGCAGTCGCGGGGCTTGTACCACAGGTTTGACCTTTTAGTGCGTAGTACCTTCTTGTCTTCTTTTGGTAGTCTTACATGCGTTTTGGACTGATCAAGCTTTTCATCTAGGAGGTCTAGGTTTGGCGGAGAGCCTCTCGTTATGTTCACGCTTTCCAATTCAATCCTTGGGAGATTTTGAATCGATCTCAACGGGGATTCTGGCCTCGGTTGCGAGGCCGAGAGGCGAATGGGGTTTCCTAAGTTCTTGACTTGCGTGTAGTTACGTATGCCTGACACCTCGAGAGGTACTCCTACCCATTTGCCTTTTAGATCTTCCAACTTGGTCTTGAGTCTTGCTTTAAGAGTTCGATGGTGACTTACAGCAATCGTTGGGGCGTAGTGGTACAGGCGGTAGTAGTTCAGATCACGAGCTTAGCACGAAATCCTGAAAACTTAGGATTGTCGAATTGCTTCCCATTGTCGGACACAGGGCCACCGAGGACAAACACATATTATGGCACGCGAACAAATTACGCACCTTTTGTTACGTGATGGTAGCGAGAGGCTCGCCTACCCGTTGTGAAGTAATCCCACTTCTTCTGACGGCAATTTGCATTGGCCCTTTCTATGGTGGAGTCCCAATATCTAGCCCCCTCTTGAAAGGACGGGGCTTGTGATTGAAGTCAGCGGCTTGGATGGGAGGTGAGAGATTTTGGTGTGCTCCTGACAAACTTTGCATTTCTTGACTAGTTATGTTGCTTCTCTGAGCATTGTGGGTCAGTAGTATCCCTTCCTTAAGACTTTTCCTGCCAGTGCCCGAGCTCCGATGTGATTTCCACTTACGCCTTCATGTACCTCCTCGGTCACGTGTCAGTTGTCTCCCCACCGCAATGCATTTGAGGACGGGTGCCAGAAAAAAACCTAAACATAAAGGGCCCCCCTATGAATAATGAACCTAGCTGACCTCATCCTAAGCTTTGATGCCACTTTTAGGTCGTTTGGCAGTAGTCCCTCTACTAGGTAGTCCCAAATGGGTCCATCATTTCGGCCGGACATGACGGGAGACCATTTGTTGAGATCACGGAGGGCTCTGAAGGTGCTCGGCCAGGCTTCGAGTTTGTTGAGGTCTTCTTGGGAGGTATCGCCCGGTTTTCTAAGGCATACGCTCGTGAATTTTACGCTCTCTCGATATGTTGCCTTAAGCCCCGGATAATCTGAACTTCCTCGATTAATTCCGTACCTTTTTAAGATATAGTACCATTTTTTCGCCCTTAGCCTCGTAGATGTCTTGTTGCTTTATTACCAAGCGGGAGTATTCAATACCTTTAGTGATCAACTTCCATTGAATGGCGAGGTTGAGTCCAGTATGAATGGCCTGCATGCTCGGCTAGTTGTTGGAGGCTCGGAACCCAAATTTGGCGCATACTCGATATCTATTTCCTTCACGGAGAGGTCGAGAATCATTGACACACACCCTCCCTTGGGCATTGGCCGCCGATCTCTGGAATGACTTCCAAGCGGAATTAATCGTTAGTATCCTCGTGACTCTGCAGGGTGAATTCCATGAAATCTGCTAAGACCTGCCCTTTTATTGCAGTTTTTGGTTTATATTTGATGTCAAACTCGCTCAGCTCTATGGCCCACTTCATCAATCTTCAGGGTCTACGGTTTTATGTAGCACACAACCGTGAATTACATTGGGATTTCGATGGTATGTGCTTGGAAGTAAGGGTGGAGTTTTCGGGCTATGGTTACCAATGCCAGGATTAGTTTCTCTAATCTTGGATACCTCTCCTCTGATCCTCTTAGGGGCTCATTGCAATAATAGTTGGGTGTTACTTTTCCGGTCTTTGTCTCTGACTCCCGAATTTGCCCAGTCGAATATGAAACTACCGGTATAGAGTAAAGGCTCTCCCTCCGAGGGACTTACTAGAGCGGGGGGAGGGGGGGGGGGAGGGGAGCGGAGACTCGGATAAGTTTTTGCTTAGCTAACGAGAATGCTTCCTCTCGCGAGTGCATCCCATTGGAAAGCCTTTTTAGAATCTGGAAGAGTGGCTATCGGCGGCTGGACACAAAGCGGCAAAAACATGACTACCCTTCCGAGTGGGCGTTGGACTAACTTTTTATCTTGAGATGGTGACGGCATGTCGAGCATAGCTTTTATCTTGTCTGAGTTCGCCTCTATTCCTCGGTTGCGGACTATAAAACCCAGGAATTTTTCGGTTGAGTCTCCGAAAGCGCATTTGGCTGGATTCAACTTCATGTTGTATTCTTTCAGGATCAGAGTCGCCGGTAGGATGAGCTATGTGGAGCTCGGCCGTAGTTGATTTTACCAACATTCATCTATATATACCTCCATGGATGCCCTGATTTATATACCGGAACATCTGTTCACCAATCTTTGGTAGGTAGCTCCTGCATTTTTCAGTTTGAAAGGCATTACACAATTGCAATAGGTCCCTTGCCTTGTGACGAATGAGGCCTTCTCTTTATCGTCGGGGTCCATGCTGATCTGGTTGTAACCGGAGAAAGCATCCATAAAGCTGAGGAGTTCATGGTCGGCAGTGGCGTTTACTATAAGGTATATCCGAGGTAGAGGGAAACTATCTTTAGGGCATGCTTTCGATTGGCGTCGATAAAGTCGATCACGAGCTTGCATGCATTTGGTCGCTTTTTTGGTGAGTGTCACGGCGTTGGCTAACCATTGGGGTACTCTACTTCTCGATTGCCTTACGGAAGAGCTTCTTGAGCCTCCTCGTATCAGCTTTTGTCTTCACGGAGTGAAACTCCTTCTTTTTTACTTGACTGGTTTGAAGGATGGACTAACGTTTAGTTTGTGAGTGATTATTGTAGGGTCAATCCCTCCCATGTCCTCCTGCTTCCATGCAAAGACATCCTTGTTCTGTTTCAAGAAGTAAATAAGGAGGTGTCTGAGGTCTTCTGCTAGCTTGGAGCCGATGTAGGCAAGGTGTTCAGGGTTATCGTCTAACTGCACAAGCTCTAGCTCTTCCGAGGGCTTAGGTCGGGTGTTTACCTCATCGCCCATGTCGAGCTCGTCCACGTATATGTTGTCGATCGCTTTTTGCTTCATTGATGTCATGTAACACTCCCTGGCCACGCGCTGGTCTTCTCGAACCATTCCTACTCCGTTTGTGGTAGGAAACTTGATCACCATGTGGTAAGCGGAGAGGATGGCTTTTATGGGCGTTGAGGAGGGTCACGCCCTAACACGTTAAGCGGAGGGGTATACACTATGAGAAACCTTCTTGTCGTTGTTGCACGGCAGGGGGTCTCCCAGTGAGCCCAGGCATATGGACTGAATGTAGCACTTTCTCTTCGGAGAATCCTCGTAAGTGGGTGCTGGTTGGTTCCAGCTTCTCCCTTCCGATGCCCATCTTGTCAAAGCCCGGCTGATGAAGATGATGTCGTCTGAGCTCCCATTGTCGACAAGGACCCGGTGGATTGTTTTGTTAGCCACAACTGCCTTTATTACCAAAGGATCGTCGTAGGGGTGTTGACATCCCTCCAGGTCTGAATCTGAGAATGTTGTGGCGGTGTTGAGTCGAGGTAGCTTGGACACTGCTTGTACTTCCATTACCTCTCTTGACCTGATGCTACGTAAATGAGCCTTCTGGCGGTAGGACTCCCCACCTCACATGAAATCCTCCACGAGATCACATAGGATTTCCCCGAGAGTACATTAATCTTTGAGGCGGTCAGGCTGCCAGGCGGTGGTGGGTGCGCTTGATCCTAACAACCGGAGGCTATGTAACGGCGGAGATATCCGTCGAATCAAGTATTCTATTTCCTTCACAGAAATTGTATGTCGTCAGATTCAATGCGAAGTGAATTTTATGGAACTCCACGATTACTGTAGTGTTATCTCTTGGTAAAGATGTCCTCATGCAGGATGGCCATCTTAGAATTTCTCATCTTGTACTTTGCATGAGACCCTGCGTCTACGTGGGTACATTGGGGGGTGAACATTGAATCTGCTTGAGACTGACGTGGCTCGAGTGAGTGGTCAGGGCGATCTCACGATGCTTCCTCGTCTCTTCGGGGATCGTTGCCTATCCTTCCTTGGAGATCTCTCTCGATTTCTTTGTCTCCTAGGGCTTCGCTCCCGTTGCTTGTCAGTCCTGCTCTTCTCCTTATGGGTTGAAGAGCTTCCTCCCTTGGATGTAAGGGCTTCTTCGTCGTTAATGTACTTCTCCGCTTTAACGAGCACCTCGACCATGTTTGTCTGAGGATTCTTTGAGATGGAAAACATCAAATCTTTTCTTGAACTCTAATGCCGTGATGAATGCGGTGGCGGCTGAACTTCTCGTCCGGTATCCTAACCAAGACTACGGCGGTGAACCTCACGGACATAAGACCTCAGGCTTTCTTGCGGACTCTGCTTTATGGTTAGAAGGTGATAACTAGGCTTCCTGTATGTTCTGGCTCCAATGAAGTGGGAGACGAATGCGATGGAGAGCTCTTTAAATGAGGAAACTGAAGACGGTGAGAACTATTAAACCCGAGTAGAGACCTTTTAGTGTGATAGGAAGCTTTGCCGTCACAGTCTTGATATCCGTGTAGTTGTCCCAGTTTCTTATAAGGTGTTAAGATGGTCGGCAGGGATCAGCCGTTCATCGAATGCCTCTATTTGTGGCATCCAGAACTTGGCTGGAAGGGGGAAGTGTAGCACCTTGGCTATGAACGGTGACTCGATTTCTTTTGAGGGTGTACATAAAGTCGGCCTTTCAGCCTTTTCTGACTTCCTTCATGTGGTTGAGCTCCTATTGGATACCCTTGAACCTCTGTTCCCATGATTGCTCCCCCCGTTCTTTCTTGAAAGGGTCGACTCATCGTTTAGGGTCCCAAGTATTGCTGTTGCGCTCCTGTACGAGGCGAGTGGGAGTCGTACCCCTGGCTCGGTTGGATTTTCTACGCCTCTAGAGGGGGGTGGGCGAGTGGCTACTCTTTTAAGAGGGTGGTGTTATGGCCTTCACGGCTTCAATGTCGCTTCAGTGGGGCGTTTGCATCTGCTGGTGAGTTACCAATTCTTCTATCAGCGTTGGTTGGTGAGGCCAGTGCCTCCACCTCGTCCATGTGTTGGCACACTGCTTGTCTCTAATCGCCTCACGGGAGTCGGCTACCCACCCCACCCGGCTGGTCTTGCATCACAGGAGGATTAGGCGTGGCTCTTACTTGTATTAGGTTGATACCATCGATTATTGAGAGATCGGCTTTATTTGTAAAAGACTATCGTTCCCCACGGATGGCACCTCTTGATGATGCCTTTTCAACGAGCCAGGCTGGAGCATGTTGGAGCCCATTGGGACGATCTGCGGCTTGGACATTAAGACTCCTCTGCCAAAACAAAGAAACAAAGAGGATCGACGAGGCTGGTGCCTCTCGATACTAAGTCGGTTCTTAAGAAAAGATCAAGCTGCTTAGAGTGAATTTTCATTGCCTTTCCACTTAGGTGGGGTGGCACCGGTATTTATAGTATATCTTTGCCCAATTGGGTGATGATAAGGATTACTCTCTCATTGGATGGGGGATTTTACGTCCTTGTCTCGATCGGATTAATAAGGGATAATTAGGGACGATTATCGAAATTATCTTACTTCCCTTGTTAGTGATTTGATTTGTTTCTGAATATGGGTTTTTTGGGTGTAGTGTGATTAGCCTTGGGGCGAGCCTGGCTGGGCTCCGTTTTTGGGTCGGTGCCGGGAGCGGGCATTTCACTAAACACACTTCCTACTCCTTGGAGAAGCCGGGTGTGTGAATTTCTGCCTTTATTTTTTAAACTCAATCAATATTTTTTCCTGGTAAAACCAAACATAAGAAAATCATTTTCCTTAGAATTTTTTCTTTCTACGTGCATTCTAGTTCCAAGAGGCCTTCGAAAGTCAAATTCCTTTGAATTTGGGGTGGATGTTAGATAGACCAGTGTTTATTAGTTTTAATAGGATTCTTTAGGAGTTTTGATCTTGTAGATTATGATTTAAGGATAAATTAAAAAAATATGGGTTAAGTTTCCCACAGTATTTACTATTTTATTTTTTTATATTAAAACATTAAAATAAATTGACTTTTTCCCCACAACTAAGGATTTTTTACAAACATAGTAAATTATGTCACCTTTTTAACATTGGCGATTCTACCATCCCGAACTAAGCATATTGAATAAATAAAATTGGTTTGAAGTGCCTATTTAACTTCTTTTTTTTCCTTCATTTTTTATTTTCTTATTTTCTTTGTATTATCCCTCAAATTTTGCGGTAACCAAACATAGCCTCAATGATGGGATATAATCGAAATATATCCTCCATAATCATTACTTGAGACTACTCTTTCACGTCTTCAAAGCGTTGGCAGCATACTTGATCCCATCAGGAATGGTAGTTAATCTCCAGTATGAAAATGTGGTTCAAATCATAGGGCCAAGTTGAAGCTCAAGATACAAAATCACATAGGGCTAATTGGTCCTAAGGCCTGAATTGAAGCTTAGTAGCCATTTACCTCTAAGGCTCTTCTAGATGCTCCATTGTACAATAAGTGAAAAAACCTAGTCTCTTCTCCCTTTCTCTCATCTTGACTTGGCCCCTTTTCGCAGCAAAGGAAGAGTGATTTTTTCATTCTTAGCCAAATCCTTACTGATACATCTCTTTCTAGTTTTTATTTTCAATAAAGTGGTTCTTCACAATCTAGATTTTAATTTTTTTTTTTTATGTTTTGTAGTATCTTGTGTGGCGTGTGGTTATGTTATTTTAATACTGCGATTTGGTTTCGTCATCTTGTTACGGCTATGGCCCTATCCGAGGAGTCCTAGCTGACCAGCGTAAACCCTACGAAAAAACCTGTAGTCTATAATACCATGAAATTGTCGTGAATAAACGTAAGCGCGTCGGAGCCCCCGTACATCCATACTAAATCGAAAGAATCAACTATATTTTTATACTTTCATGCCTGTTTACAAAAATATTTATATATGTTTACAAAATATTTACGCCAAGCCACATTTCGACTTTCTTCTCAAAAAACGATCTAGTATTGTAGTCTCCTGAATATTTCACCATGCACGAAGGGATTACGGCCAGGGGTGAGCAAAGCCTAGTAGTGATAATCTCCTCACGAGGGTTACTCCCACTAAGAAAATGCATATGCAATGCATATATAAACAATCAATCACATTCCATACAATTATTCACTATTATATGAAATGTCATATCATGTACCATGAGATCGGCCCCTCATACTCTAACTTTGAGTCCCAAGCAGAGCTCCACTACACTTGGAATGCAAGTGTATTCTGCAAATCATCGTGTTTGACACCATGGCTAAACCATTGGACAACCCTCGATTTTATTTATCAAAACCTGATTTTCTTTTCCTCTTTTCTTTGCTTGGGCCCACGGATTTCGTTTACCGCGGGCCATATACCCATACTAATTTTCTGGGCACTTACATTATAGGGATTCATGTCTAGCAGTGAATACGTTTGAGACACTTTTCACCACAGGGGATCACCCCAACTTGCTCATGAGAACATGTAAATTTATCATTTTGATCATTTTACACACTCGTGAATCTACACCTTAGTTTGTCCATTTTTCCAGTTCACGACCCATTCACCAACACTAGTGAATAAACCATACCACTGCACCCACACACGAGCTTGTGCGATGTGACATTACTCTACTGATATGGTCTGGCTGCATTTTCTTTCATATTACATGCATGAATAAGCACTACATGAGACATTCACAAACCATGAACAGATAAAATTTATACATATAATCTACATCAAAAACCATGTTAATACATCAAATAGCATGCACCAACATAACATATTCACACCTTGCGCATGTTATTGAGCCAATGATAACAAACAACTAGGTCACAAACTTGGGACCATTCAACATGGCACTTCACCATCCCTTCACAAACATGAACCAATTTGGTTCCAATCATTGTCATCACAACAAACAACCATAACACCTAGAAACTTTCAGTTTCTAGTCCAACCCTAACTCCCACAGTCCATGGCGTAATGAAGCCGATCATGAAATCCATACCCCTTAGTCAGGCTCGAACTAATTTACATGGCTTTCTCAGCATCCGTAAGCAACCCTGCCATTTTATAGTGCTTTAGGTTGAAATAAATACGATGGAAAATATCCCCACGTCTTGGAGTTTGTGAGAAACTCCAACTTCTTCAGTGTCCACCGTAGATCGGTCTGCGTGCACGACTTGCTAGTCCGGCCCATCGAACTTGATTGTCAAAATCAGGAAATCTTCATTTCCCTTTCCTCCTTTTCTCCTTTTCCTTTCTTTTTCTCTCCTCTGAATTGTTTCCTTTCTCCTTTCATTTCTTTTATTTCCTTTTTGCTTTTAACCTTTCTTTTTCTCTTTTCTCATGTTTCCTTTCATTTCCTCTTTCTCTTTGCATTTTCTCATCCTTTTTGGAGGCGCACCAGCATCCAGAGTCCAGATAGAGGAAATTTCCTCACTTTTCGCCGATCATTTGTGTGACTATCAATTTTCTATCCTTTTTCCTTATTGCTTTATTCCTCTTTATGACATCATCATCATATGGCTAATTGTGAGCCACACATTCAAGTGCACCACATGGCTTTTCCAAGTGTCACTCTCTTGGGGTCTTAAGTAATATTTCACTAAGCCTTCTTAGTGTATTAAACCAGACACCCCATGCCTCGAAAAATGTGAAATCCCGACCATCTCAGAATTCAACGAAATTCGACGTGGTAGTTAAATTTCGAGAGAAGAGTTCAATGGAGAAGTCCGTTTCATCATCTGAGATCTAGAAACATTTCAGTTTTTTAATCGAAATTACTATTTTACCCTTTATCCAAAAGCCCAATTGGATTTACAGGGTTTTTATGCGCTTTCTTATGTGTGGATGATTTGAACAACAAAACAGATTTGATCATATAGTCTAAAAAAGAACTATCAAATTTTTTTAATCATGGTATTCCTTTTCTTACAAATTTGTCCCATATGGGACTCGAATCTTGGATATCTCCCATCCCAATGCTCATTTGAGCTTTTAACCACTTGAGCTAGGTCTTAGTAGCAAATAACTATCAATTGTTTGATTATCATTCGAAATGAGATTACAATATGATGTAATACGATTTTTTTTAGAGGTTTGAAGAGGAATTGAGGTTGAAAGTAAAATAGGGTTTGAAAAAGAATCGTCAAATGTGTTGTTGTGATTTGAAATGGGATTAAGAGATGAAAGAATAAAAATATTTGAGAGGTCCGCGTAGGAATAGGAAATTGAAGATGAAATAGGAATAATAGGTTGAGTCATATTAGGTTAGCCCAAGTGATTTGGGCGAGCAGACTGAGGCGATGTTCATACAATAGAAAAATCATCACATTGTATCAAAGATATAACTTCCTTAGATAGCAATACTCAAACATGAGCCATGAAGACTAAATTGCAGGAAGCGGGCGGCCCAGGGATTGACCAACCGTCGTAAACTGACAGAGCTCGGCCGGTAGGCTTCAATTTGAATTCCAATATGGGTCGGATCATTCGGCCCATGTTCTATTCGGGCCATTATTTGGCTAGTCCTACACGGGTTGCGGGCCAATATGGGTCAAAATAGTAAAAATATTAAAAATTAATACTATAATTTTCTAAATATTTTATAAATAAAATTTTGTTTAAAATACTTATAACTTGCTTTTATGTTGTTAAAAGACTATATAATAAATTATTTTTAATTTTTTTCATATGAGTATTATTTTATTTTATTAAAACAATTGAAATTATTATGATAACTATTATTTTTTCCTTAAACAATATTTTCAATAATAAAAAAGAAACATATATTTTTCACAACTAGAAAATTAACTACTTTAAAAAATATTTATAAAAACATGTACAATTATTAAAAATAAAATACTATATATAAACTTATATTGTAAAACATTATATAATAGTTTTTAAAAGATGTTACGAAACATTATTTTTATACTCATTTTCAAAAATAATAATTAATATATGTTTTTATAAGAATGTGTTTGAAAGAGATTTAAAAAAAAATAGTATCAATAATTTTAATTAATGAACGAATATATGAAGAATACATGACTCTAATTGAATATATCAACAAGGCTGTAGAATGTCATTCATATAATTTGTTCACTTGAAAAATTAAGGGTTGTTTCAATTTTTAGAAATTTTTTATGCTCCTTGGTTGCTTCATAGTTCTTCATGTATTGGGTTTTACATAATTGGAGATAGTTCAGGCCTAATTGTTTTCAGTTATTTATTAGGGGTGATTGGATTAAATGATAATTCAAAGGTATTTCCTGTCTTTTAACCAAATATTTCTTATATTACCCGGTTAATGATATTCTACATATTGAGTTGAAATATGGCTGCATTGAGTTATATAATTATATTCTTTGGCATAGTGAAAATGTTTAATTTGAAATTCCTTTTCCTGTGCTTGCTTTCGTCAACATATGATCTCGGATTATTGGTAGGGATAGTAGCGAGGGGCGGGTTCGGACGGGAGACAGCCCGTCGAGCCCGGCCCTCGTTTATTTGTTACAGTTCTTAAACCCATCTCGTTTAAAAAATTAAGCGGAGACCCGGGGCCAGCAGCAGGATGGAAAAATTCTCATACTCGTATTGTTTACATTTGATTTTTGTTTTTTATATTTTTTCTTTTTATTATATTAAAATTAATATATTTCATAAAAAAAATATTATGAATTTATAAGTGTTATTAAAAATTATTCTAATTATTATTATTTATATTAAAATATTAAAATTATTTTTTAAATATAATTAGAGCGGGGTGGGGCATAACAATACCGGAACCACCCGAACCTGTCTCAAATTTGAGAAAAGGAATTCGAACCCACTAAAACCCCGGAGTGCAGCAAAGCAAACCCGTCCATTAGAGTACCAAAATAACACAGTGGATTGCAAAATACTACTTATTAGCTTTCACACCTTCTTCTAATCACCATCTCCTTACCAGTTTGTTGGTCCTCCTTTTGGGCATGATGTATGACACTGGACTTCACAATGGGGCACATATTTAAAACTCATCAGATGGTTAATAACATTTTGATATTTAATCATGTACAAAAACTGAGTTGAAAAGAATCATGCACGCAAAAGCAAAAGATTGAAGTTTATAACAAAATTTTAATTTGAAAAGAATGTCTGTAATTATTGTATATTCAAACTAACTTGTACATTTTTCCTTGTAAATGTGTTTCCAAAAAGAAGAGTGGGGTTGGAGTTTAGTGGGTTCCATGTGAAATATTTAATATTATAAAGATTAGGATGGTCAACTTTTGGAGTTGATTCGGTGAGTAATCACATGATGCCTTGTGCTACTAGCAACAATGATGCTAGCTGATAAAAGTAATATGCCCCAATTTGGTAGAAGGAATGTGTTTCATTCACTAAATTTTGTTTTATGGTTTGACTAGGATTATTGTAAATTCTAGAGCAACCATTGTAATTTGTTATCTTACCTATGTCTTTAGCCATAGACATGCTCATTGGGACTCAAACTCGAGACCCCTTCCTTCATTAATGTCTTAGCTTTTTTGAAGCGTTGAGCATTATAACACATAGACGGAATGACTTTCTATTCTTTTTGCTCAAAGTAGGCCTTTTGCACTCAAAGGCTTCTTCTACTTGACATGAAAGGACTTTTCTATCCTTAACATAATTAATTAATTAATTTTAATTTACTAGTTTTATTCCTAAATATTTTTGTTAGGGGTGTTTCGCATGACCAAATGTAGTTCAAGGTTCTCTACCCAAATAAGGGGTTAAATAAATTTTGGGAAGGATGGGGGTTGATTTTTTTCGGTGCTAGCAATTGTTAAAATTTTTTATTTTTACGCAAAGGTTTTACAAGAGTAAAATGACTGAAAAAGGAACATACGTTACTTTATAGAGTTTTATACAACATTATGAAAATTCTAAAGGTAACCCTCTAATTAATAACACTTTCAAAGGTTTTAGGCCTTTTGGGAATTTGAGGCAATGTGAGACCATATCGAGTTTTGGACAAAAAAATTTATTTTAAAAAAAAATTATAAACATAGGTTGAAAACCAAAATAATGTCTAAACTAGTGTGTTTGAGCCACGTCTGTGGCACCCCAAAACTCGGGGGGCCATGTCTCTCTTTCTTTCCTCTCTTTTCTTTTCTATTCTTTGTTATGTAATTTGATAAGGAGAGCTAATGACTGCGAAGAAAAAACAAAGATGAGAGAGAAGGAAGAAATGCAGGAGTTATTTTCTACATACTTTTTATTCCAGCTCCTAGAGCTGTTTATAAGCAGTGAGAATTTACAACGAGAAACAAGCGAAAAAATAGCAACGGGGTGTAGCGCAACGTGGAAGAAATTCTGACCATTTATTGAAAACAAACTACAACTAAGTCCTATTCTTAAAATTTTCCAAGACCTATTCTTAAAAAAATTTGAAGATGCTCGGAGTGCTTATTGATCTATGGAGAAATAATACATATCATTCCTCCTTTACGGTATCTTGTCGCGAGATAAAAGCGAGTAAGGTCTTCAAAAAGCATGACGATTTTCCCAAGTGGCGTCTTCCACGGGTGCACCCATCCATTTAACCAAAATCTCGGTTTTAGGTCGGTAAAGGCCTTTTTGAATGACACGGGTGTCCAACACAGCTTCAAATTGAGGAAGAATTTCAGATGCGTCAAAGATGGGAGACAGGCGCTGGGAGGGAGAAGTGACAGAGCCAATGTGTTTCTTTAAAAGACTCACATGAAAGACATCATGGATTTGGGAAGCCATCGGTAATTCAAGTTTGTAAGCCACTGGTCCGACTCGTGCAAGGATCTTGTAAGGACCAAAGAATCGAGGTGAGAGCTTCTTAGGCTATGACGGCTCTGATCTTACTGCATGCGGTTGAAGTTTGGGGTAGACATAATCACGATCTCGAAACAACTTCAGAAGCGATGTTGAGTCGACTTGGGACTTCTACATGCGGTCATAAATGTGATCAAATTCCGGCGTAAAGGCGGGAGAGAATATCATCGCGAATTGCGCTAAGGTCATCGACTTGAACTTTTGTTATTGCACGGAATGTAAGAAAGGAGAGTTGGGAGGAGTTGACCGCCTCTTGCCAAAAGGGGAGATTTTGGTGGATGGTGGATGGAAATTATTTGTAATATATTCGTATGCTACCTATTCAGTCCATTTGGTTGGGTGTTCATGCGTGAAACACGGTATTGCTTTCAGTATGCACGTTAACCGCTTCCGTCGATGATCGATGCCCGTGGATGATAACTTCGAGCTCATACGAGAGTTGTCCCTACTTGGCCGAATAAGGTCTTCCAAAATAAACTAATAAAAATTTTATCGCGATCACTTACGATAGAGCGTTGGCATTAGTGCGATCAGATGATTTGTTAGAAAGACTTGAGCTACTGTAAAGGTAGTAAATGGATGTTTGAGTGGAAGGAAGTGTGCATTTTTGGACAAGCGATCAACCCTTTACCATGATAGCATTTTTTCTTGTGACGGGATAATGGCAATCCTTCCAAGAAATCCATGGAGATATTAGTCCAGATTTTATTAGGTATAGAGGCGTGATTGTAAATAAGCGAAGCGGTGCGTGTATTATCATATTTGTAACATTAGCCGGACATCACAATTTTTATGAAGTCTTTGACCGTGGTGCACATGTGAGGCCAGGTGAAACTTGCACGGAGGCGACTCAATGTTTTATGATAGCCAAAGTGTCCCCCAACCGATGAAGAGTGATGGGTGGATAGAATGGTAGGAATGAGCTACGAAGAAGGACTCAAATAAATACACCCATTTTTGAAGAGCACCCCATCCCGTAAGGAATATTGTGGTGGTAGTGAGCCCAGCAGCTGCTTATAGAATGGATCGGTTGCTACCTCTTGCTGGAGTGTGGTCCACCAGTCTACGATGGGCGAGGACACAACAAGGAAGTTGAGCTCTCCAACCCGTGAGAAAGCATCAGCACCATAATTCTCTTTTCCTTTCTTATATTCAATGATATAATCATACCCAAGAATTTTTGGTAACCACCGTGTTTGAGTCGGCATTGTGATTCGTTGCTCCAACAAATATTTTAAACTTCTCTTATCCGTGCGAACGGTGAAAGGTTTGCCGATGAGATATGGTCGCCATTTGCGGATGGCTTTGACTATTGCTAGCATCTCCTTCTCATATTTTGATAAAGTCGAGCCGAGGTTTAGGCTTCACTAAATTATGTGATTAGCTGTATATTGTGATAAAATAGCTCTGATGCCTACTCCCGCGGCTTGTCGCATTCGATCCTGAAAGGATTGAGAGAAATCAGTAAGCGGAGGACTGGCGGAGATGTGAGCGCCTTCTTTGGTGGGAGGAAAGCTGACGTCGGACTCAGTCCATTAGAGCCCATCATTGGATAATAATGGCGAGTGAGTGTATCAGACCCACTGTAAATTTGCGATGGTAGTATTAATCGAAAACCACGAACTCCTCTTGCCGAAGTGGGGATAGGCCACTTGAGAACTGAATTAATCTTGGTCGAATCAACTTCTACTCCTACAAAGGAAATAAGATGTCCCAAGTATGCCACCTGTAAAACTCCAAAATAACATTTGGATTTCTTGGCAAACATAAAACTTGAAGGACTGCACGGAGGTCGAGATAGTCGACCCAACTTTTGTTGTACACCAAAATGCCATAAAAAAAAAAAAAAAGCTAGATCGAACTTCCGTAAGTAGGGAAAAAGCAAGTCATTCATCAAACTCTGGAAGGTGGAGGGGGCGTTTGTAAGCCCGAAGGGCATCACAATAAATTCGTAATGTCCTTCATGTGTCTGAAAAGCAATTTATGAATATCAGTCTCTTGAACTCGTATATGATGGTATCCGGCACGAAGATCAATCTTGGAAAAATACCGGGATCCATGTAATTCTTCAAGGAGTTCGTAGATGATAGGGATCGAATATTCGTCTTTGATGGTAATATTGTTGAGGCTCGATTAATCAACCTGAAAGCCTTGACCACCATCGGCACTGCTTGAAGCGATGGCGAAGAAAATGGACTGGTACTGGGACGGATCAAACCCGAGTCAAGAAATTCCTTTACCATCTTCTCAATTTCTACCTTTTGATAATAAGGGTATCGGTAGGGTCGAACACTCATAGGTTCTGGATTTGGTTGTAATGGAATGTGGTGATCATGGGTTTGAACTAGTGGCAAGGTATGGGGCACAACAAAGACATGCTCAAATTCAGTGAGAACTTGGGTAAGATCAGTGGGGTGGTCATTAACTGAAGCAGTTTCATGAGTTAGGATGATTTGGAAAAATAAGGGAGTGCCATTGTTGAGAAGTTCCTTATTACTTAAAGTGGTGTGGATTGGTGGCTAAGAGCCTTGGAACATCTGAGTTTACCTCCTTCTTTGGAAAGACATGGTGAGGCTTGTTGTAGTCGGTTTCAATTATTGGGTGGCTAACCATTGGGCGCTGAAAACCATGACATGCCGCTGCGGGTAAAATGTAAATCGGCAGATAGGAAAGTTTTGGGCGAGGAGTGTGAGTAAGGCATCGCCCGTCGCAATTGATTTTGTCCCGATTAGCCACCATGACTTGCAACTTTTGATCACGTGTGACATCCAGCCCAAACTTCGTGACTATGGCTTAATCAATGAAGTTGTGGGTGCTCCCACCATCAATGAGGACTGTCACCACTTTATTTTTCAATTTTCCTACCACTCGGAATGTTTGACGATGTTCTACCCCTGCTATTGCATGGAATGAGATTTCGGGAAGGGATTATGTTATATCGGGTTCTTCAAGAGGATCCATGGTACTGGTAGGGTCGAGGAATGGCGATTCCTCGATCATAAACAATTGGGGGTTTTTACAGCGGTGACCCGGGGTAAACTTCTTGTCGTAATAGTAGCACGACCCTTTTTCGCGTCATTCTCGTGCCTTTTGACTGGTAATTCTTCCGAATGGTATTGTAGCGATGGTCAAAGGTTGACCCACCTTAGGTGTGGGTGGGGGTCCGAGAACTCCGGCTGTGTTGTTTGGAGCAGATCGTGGGGTAAAGGCTACCACTTGGGGATGGAAGTAACTACTCCCTTTTTTTTGTAGAGAGTTGCGCTCTCTTCAATTAGTGAGCTGACTCGATGGTGTCGAATTTAAGGTGCGTGGTTGTTTGAGTTTGACATCTAGTCGTATGTCGTCACGGAGTCCCGCAATGAAACATCCAATCAAGTAGTTTTCGGGTAACCCATCAACCCGATGTGAAAGCATCTCGAAGGTTTCTTGATAAGTAGCAACTGTTGAAGTTTGTTTGAGGCGGGTCAAAGCTTCCGAGGGATCGTCATAGTCGATGGGGCAGAAGCGGAGCAATAAGGCCTTGGTTAGCTCGCTCCAATTTAAAGGACCTCTGAACTTGGTCAGCCATCGAAGCCATTGGAGAGCTATACCTTCAAGGTGAAAGGAAGCAAGTTGAACTTGTTGGTTAGAGTCGTGTTGAAATCAAAGTGATCCAGCTTTGAAGATCTAGCCCGTCGGATCATCTCCGTTGAATTTCGGAAATGAAAGTTTCAAATGTGCATGGTTTCGGTTAGGGTAGTTGTTATGGTTTCGGTCAGGGGTGTTGTTGGTATTGGGAAGAGGCTGCTTATGGGAGGTTTCGGCTGGGACAAATGGATTATCAATGGGAGTGGTGTTTTGTGAGACTTGCATGGTTTGGAGTTATGTCAAAATAGTTTGGAGGGTACCATGGATTTGGTCGAAGTTGGACTCGTGGCGAGCTAAGTTTATTGACTTCATTGCGAGAAGCTTCGACGTGCTTCTAGCCCAAGTGTCCATAGAACCTGGCTCTGATACCAAAATGTTATGTAATTTGATAAGGAGAGCTAATGACTAGCCAAGAAGAAGAAAAACAGAGGGCCAAAGAAAGGAAGAAATCTGGAATTATTTTTTGCATACATTTATTCCACAGCTCCTAGGCTGTTTATAAGCCAAGTGAGAATTTACAAAGGGAAACAACTGGAAAAAATAGCAATACGTTGTGGCACAAAATGTGGAAGAAGTTACAACCATTTATTGAAAACAAACTACAACTAAGTCCTATTCTTGAGGCTGATGATGCTCAGGTCCTATTCTTAACTCTTAAGGCGGAAGATGCTCAGGTGCTTGACTCAGTCTTATGGAGAAATAATACATATCATTCTTCTCTCGGATTTCCCTCTCTCTCCTTAGCCTTCTCTCCTTCCTTTCCCTTTCCTTCTTGCTGTATTTGCACCTCCTTTCTCATCCTGTCTTTGCTTTTGGTTTTCTTTCTTTTATTTTTTTCCTTATCTCCATTTACTCTTATATATTTTGTTTTTTTTGTTTGAATTGGTGGGGTGGTCACCAACACCGTGCGGGCCGCAAGGCTGCCCTCTCATGTATACCACACATTACGTGGTCACTTGTACTCCGTTTTGCAATTTTTTTCGAAAACGTAAAAATTCGACAATCTCGAGGGGTCGACGAAATTAGAGGCGGGGTGCTAGACTTTGCGAGACGATTCTAATGGTGAAATCCGTTTCATTCTCAGAGATTTAGAAAATTTTTAGCTTTTCCTCCAAGACTATTCCGACAAATTATCGTTGTACCCTTTTTATGAAAAATTTTAATTTAAAATTTTATCGGGTTTAACAACATTGGCATACACATCAACAATGTCGTAGTTACTAGCTACATTATTGAATTTTTTTTTTTTTAAGTTAATGTTGTAGTCAACACTAACTGTGGCATTGGAATTTTTTTTTAAGTTAAAACCGCAGTCATTTACTATGACATTAACTTACAAAAAATTCTAATGTGGAAGACATATTACTTTGGGTATTAGTTTGCTTTTCAAACTATTTTGTTAAATTTATTTAAAGTTTAAATTAGTATGGGACAAGAATCTAATGGATCCTCATTTTTGGGACCCTTAAAAGTTTTTCTTATCACAACGATGAAGATGGAATTTATACTTTTCGAATATGTTAACCATTATCCAATCATATTATGTTAACAATTAAAAAACCATAGTTTTTCAGCTTTCTACAAGTCAATGAATTTTAGTTTAATTTAGTCATCATCTTATCTTCCTTTTCTATTTCAAATAGGTGTATGACATTAAAAGGATTAATTAATGCAACTGATATTGCTCAAATAAAAAACCTCCTATTTTAATGTAATTTTTTTTTTTTTTTTGCCTTTCTCTCATAATATCAGGTTTAATCATTCCTATTTACAGAAGATGAAATAAAACAAATGATAAACTAGAAAGGAATTAACCCAATAACGAATGATATTGTACTTAAATGGTATAAAAGTATCCAACTCTCTGCACAAGTACTCTTTATATATGTAACGATCCAGTCAAATCATGTAGATATTGACTATTTTGGGCCAGAGGGGCCCTCATGGTTTGAAAACATGTTTACTAGGTTGAGAAGATCTCATATTTATATAGTGACAAAAAGTTTCCCTCATATCCAATGTGGGATGTGACAATATATGCTTGTGTTTAAAGATGGATAAACTTACAATTAATTAATTCATACTCCCTAACTAGGTATCATTAATTTACAGGTAAGTAAAAAAGGCAATTCAAAATTTTCAGTTCTTAATTAGTCATTGTATTAGCGACAGTGATCTTCTCTTAACAAAGAATGAAAACACGACAGAGTTATTCGAATTACGGAGGCTGAATGCGTTTCATCTTCCCATGATTTCGTCCATGCAATCGAATTCCAACACGTACATGGAGGTATAATTTCCTGAAGATTTCTTCATCTTCCACTTCCTCCGAGTTGAAGGGAGGGCTCGATCAACATCACCTCCATTTCTGGGCATCTCTTAATCAACTGGTTGTTGTTTCCTGAGTTGATTGGGACTGAGTTTAGCATTTCAGTTTCTTAGGGTGTGAGGAAACTTTGTTGAAAGGTATGGACAAACGGTTGTGACCGGAACTCACATCAGCCTTGAAGAGACACTTGTGGATTACATACAAGAGCAATATCGAAACCCCCAAGAGTCGTTATCTGCTTCCTGAACTTTATAGGGATGTAAAAGTTGGAAAATTTTAATTTTTCCGAAAAATGGCAGAAATAGTAAAATTGTCGAAATTGTTAAGGGAAGCTTGGAAATTTTTCTAGATCTCGAATGATGAAACAGACTTTACCGTTGGATTCGTCTCGTTAAATCTAGTTACCCATAAAATTTTCGTCAAATTCCAAAACAATTGGATTTTTTCGATTTTCGGGCGTTGAGTGTCGATGGACCCCAAAAATGGGATTTTTGAGAAAAAAAAAATATCGAAAGTGAAAAATGAATTGGTAAATTTCATTTTAAAATAATTTGAACTTAAACCGGGATAAAATAAATTGTTTCAAGAAAGAAACGGACCCAAACGAGTTGTGACACGTGGTGCGACGTGAGCCAAACAATTAAAACTTAAAGATGTTGAAAGGTAAAATGAAGGCAAAAAAAAAAAGAAAAAAAGAAATATTACTTTCTTTCTTCCTGTTGGAACGTGAGAGAGAAAAAGGGAGAGAAAGTGAGCTTTAGCTTTCAAAACTTCTCTCTATGATCTACAAAGATCGATTGGTTGGAATTCGTCGGGCTAAAAACGAAAGTTCATCTACTCGACGAGTGTTACGCGTGGGTACCAAAATCATGGGATTTCGCCGAAGGTTTAAGCAAGGAGTTCAAGAAATCAAAGGTTTTGGGTTTAGGAAGTGTCCACGGGACTTCCTAGAGTTTCTTCTACGCTCCAAGAGGTAGGGATTCTTCCTACTTTGGTTTATTTTCCATTCTAGGGCTGTTTGGTTGGGTTTTAATGCCCTAAGGGGCTGTTTGGCCATTTTTACCCTAAGGGGTTGTTTGGCAAAATAACGGGTTATGGGAATAGTGCCATGTTTTGACCTTATATGATGTCCAGTTTTGGGATGATTTTCAGTTAGAAAATGAGGAATTTGGACTAGTGTCCTTCATGACAATTGCTTGAGATTGTAGACGAGGAGTTCAGGCTTTTGAATCACCAAAATTGGACTTCTATAGCCAAGTTATGAGGTCCATTTTTGGGACTGCCCCTGGTTTTGCCCTGTTTTAATTTGAACCTCTTTCATCCGGATTTTTGGGACTGATTTTCAGTTGGGAAAAAGTGAAAATTTAGACTAGTATTCTTCAAGGAAATTGTATCTCTTTATAAGAACTTGATGTTAGGCTTTTGAATCGCCCAAATCGGACCTCTATAACTCAAGTTATGGTTAATTTTCCAAGGCCCACTACAACTTGGAACTGTTAATGGTTCATGTCCAGTTTTTCAGAGCACATTTAGGGGACTAGTTTCTAAGGCGGGTTGAACTATTTTGTAGTCTATTATGGCCTGTTGTGTGGAATGTTTTGTGGGCATCTCTATGCCACAACTAGTCGTGAGGATCAAGTTGTCATTGCTTGGCTAAGAGTGATATGTTTGGATGTTAATGTGTGTGCTTTAACATGTTGACATGTGATAAATTGGTGTGTGCAATGACCATGACATGACCTGATTGTTAGTGTGCCACTGCTTGATGATGTAGTATTTTGTTTGGATGTCAATACTTGGTGATCAAACGTGATGTGATGAATGATGTGAAGTGGCCATTACATGGCTAGCTTGTGTGTGTGGTGTCATTGCTTGATCATAGAATGGCATTATTCAGATCATGAATGTTGTTATAATAGCATGATATATTGACATGAATGAAATGATGTATGGGAAATTATGCATAAATTATAATTGTCCATGATGCATTGGTGATATACATGAGTAGTTTGAAAACCCGGGAAATGCGAAACGGTAGGTTATTGTTACAATATAGACTGTAAGTCCGAAAAATTCTCTAGATCTCAGATAATGAAGCGGATCACGTCGTTGAGTTCGTCTCATGAAATCTAGATACGCAATCTAATTTCATTGAATTTCGAGACAATCGGAATTTCACGTATTTCGAGGCGAATTGACGAATCATAGAGTGACATTTGGCATGAGGGTGTGGTGCCATGTGGCCTTAGAGGAAGGATTACTTGGCATGGGAAGCCAAGTGTCATGCCACTTTCATGCATGAGCATGGTAGTGGAAGTGTTAGAGGCATGGAGAACACATGGCCTAGTAATGGCCATGCGTGAAACTGGTTTGAGGGTGGTGTCCTACACCCAAGCCAGTGCATTTGATGGAAAAGAGGGGGAGAGGAAGCAGGAAATAGGGGAAGAAAGAGAAGAAAGAAAGAAAGGGAGAAAAGAGGAAGAAAAAAGAAAGATAGAGAGAAAGAAAAGAAAGGGAAGGAAGGGGAGCTATGCAGGACTTCCGTTTCTAAAAAAATGGGGAGTTGGTCTGCGCTCCAATAGGTAGGTCCTCTCCTACCATGGTTAGTCCTTGTTTGAGAGCCATTCAATGGCCATGAGTTGTAGCCCTAGTGGAAGAGTTTGGTACAAAACGATTTGATCAAGCGTGGTAGTGAATCAGTTTTGGTTCTCTTCCGTGTCTAGAAACATGGTTCTGGAACAGGTTATGGTTGCTGGAAAATATGGACTAAATATAGTTCATATGTGCTAGAAAATATGGGTTGGAAATAGCTTGCACTTACTAGAAAAATAAGTTGTGCATACTTTGTTTTCTTAGGTTATGGTGAAAATCAGATTACTTGATGAATAACATGCTGTTATATGTGTGTTTGAAATATGAATATGGATTATGCATGGGTAGGAATTACATGTAGTAGATGTAGTTGCCCATGATGCTTGTTATAAAGCATGATTTTTAAATATTCTATGTGTTCCTTTGTATGCATGTAATATGTAAACTCCATGCAATGACATTAGCATTGCATGTGCACGAGACATCGAGTGAATCGGGTGTGAGTGCATGAAATGGCTTTTGAACAAGCTGATTTATCGGAGGGTTGTCCAACAATATTTCTTGGAGTATGCCGACTAAATTATATCGAAGGGTTGTCCAACAATATATCTCGGAGTATGTCCACTAAACTATATTTCAAAGGATTGTCCAATATATATTTGATATCGGAGTATGTCCTATGAGTTTCAAAAACAAAAATCTTTTGTTAAAAAAAAAAAAAAACCAGATTTCATAGATGGCAAATGCATGTGTGAGGGAGTTGGTGAGGACTTGAGACATGGGGCATGGCATGTAGACATTTTTGTAGAAACATGCATATTTTTACTGAATGTGTGGATGTGTGAACATGGCATTGCATGTGCACTTAGGTGGGGAGTAGCCCTTGTAGAAGATTTTCTCTACTGGGCATTACTCACCTCGTCGTGGGAAAAATGTTTAGTCTTTGGAGAATTTTTGCCGGAGTGGAGATAGTTAAGAGGTCTTAGTGGGGAAAGGCGGTTGGCTTATTCTACGATTTTTGTAATATTCTAGATAGAACATCCGGTTTAATTTTGTAATTAGAAGTTTATGTCGTTGCGAGATTTAGGGCGTCACAAGTAGAGTTGTCCATGTAGCATTCATTGTGCATGTGACATGATATAACATTCAATGGCATCTTGCATTACATTTATGCACGAGACATCGCATGACATGGGTGTGAGTGCACGGTAGGGATTGACACGGTGTTTGATGTTTGATGGTATGTCATGAGTACATGGTAGATCGACACTGTGTTTGGTGTTCGATGGTGGGCTTGGTAAAATGGGACAACGTCTAAAATGAGTCTCACGGTTACATAAAAGAAAAAGGAAATGAAAAATATGTGTGTTGGGTTTAGCAAGAAGGGGTAGATACACCCTCGAGTGAAAAGCCCGGTATTCTTGGTTAGACATATGTATCCAGCGATGAAAGTTCGCGAAAGTATCGGAAGGCATGCAAAGCCTGCGATGAGACCCTAGAAATTCGCTACTCACAAAAACACAAGGAACTTGGTAAAAACAAGTTGATATCGGAGATTGTCCAATGAATTTTGATTTATAAAACAAAAAGACTTTGTTTTAGAAAAATGGTCATTGATGGAACATAAATGACGGGTTTCACACTTGGCATATGTATGTGTGAAGTCGGTGAGTTCGGGACATGGGACGGGGTGAGTCATTCTAGATCCATGACATGTAGACATTTGAGTAGGAATGTATGTTTTTACTTGAATGTGTGAAATGGCATTGCACGTGCACTTAATTGAGTAACCATAGGAATTATTATCTTGGCGTTGCTCACCCCGTCGTGGGACCACATTTTAGGTACAAGACAAGTATTGGAGGACGGCGCTCCTTTGAAGCCGTGATTTTGAAGGAAGTCAGGATGTAGCTTTGATAAATATTTTTGTAAACTATATTAGAACAAGCTAGTTTTAATATATATTCTATATAAGAGTGTTGTAATAAGCTCTTGGGTATTAATGATATAGTTGTATAGGGGATATGGGCCGGATGGGCTTGTGTAAGTCATTCTGCAATCACATTTGAGACCTAGATGGATTATGGATATATAGTTATATAGGTTGTATATTGGGTAGAGCTCCTTGAACAAAGGAGACTCTACCCGATTTTTGTGAAAATATGATTTCCGATATATGGGACACAATAGTTGATGGGATAAACATAAACAATGCACAACCAGATTTTATCCCCTCTTGTGAGAACCTAATAGGAAACAATTTAATAGAGCAATAACAATTCACCCAAAGCAACAAATATATGGACACCATGATTTTAGCGTGGAAAACAGCCCCCAAATGTGAGAAGTAAAAACCCACGGGACCCTTAGGCTACTTAAACACCTCCACTAATATAATTAATAGGTTTACACAAAAATTCTCTCTAGTTAAAACTAGAGGCATATACCAATCATATCTCAAGAAATTTAATCTTGTAAATGCAAATCAACTTGCATAAAACAATAAATCTCACAAAAGCGAGTCACTGTTCACCGGACATAAACACCACTGTTCAGAACTCCAATTCCAATCTGCACCATTCAAAATGAAGATCAATGAGTTAAGAACGTGCTCACCAAAAATCAGCTCGATCAGACCACGGATTAACCGGGATCAGACTGATGATGAAAACTGTCCGGGTGAAAACTCCACAGCACAGAGGCACTGATCTCGGACTGTAAATATGACCTTTCAAAACTCCAAATCAGATCTCCACCGTTCAGAATGAAGATCAACAAGTCACCAACCTCTCCTCCAGATTTCAGGTCGATCAGACCACAAGATGAACCGGTATCGGCCGTTTGATCAAATCTGGGCAGTGAAGATAAAAGAAAAAAAAACTGTGTTTTTCTTCTCTAACTTCAAAAAAAATCGATCTCTCTCTTTCTCTCTTCCTTTTCTCTTATGGAGACAACAAAGATCAAGAAAAAGAGGAAGACTACTTTGATAGTGGCTGCTAAAAAAAATCCTCAAGAGAATAAAGAAGACCTAATCCTCTTCTCTCATCTCTAAGGCTTAAGAAGGCCTTATAAATTGGGCTTTAGAGCACTCCACATGAAGGAAAAGACCAAGCCCAATAACAAATCTCCCCCTTTCGACTATGTAAGAGGGGACTCACCATCAGCAATGGAACGAAAGCAAACTCCAAAGCTTCTCCTTAGTAGTGTCTTTGTCGACATATCCGAGCCATTGTTATCGGTATGTATCTTCTCAATTTCAAACAAGTTGTCATTGAGAGCATCTCTCATCCAATGATACCTCACATCAATGTGTTTTGATCTTACATGAAAGGTAGAATTTTTAGTGAGGTGAATAGCACTTTGGTTATCACAATATACCACATAGTGCTGCTATTTAAACCCGAGCTCCTGCATGAAACGCTTCATCCACAACAACTCTTTACATGTACAGCTGCTTTACTTGATATACTCTGCCTACATTTGTAGAGTGCAACACATTTCATAGTCTTGATTGCCAAGACCTGACACCTCACGAAATGTCATCAAATAGCTGAAGTAGACTTTCTATTATCCACATCCCCTGCCATGTACAGATCGGTGTAGCTTGATAAGTCTGCGGTTTCCCACTTCCAAAAGTGAGTTTCAACTTGGAAGTGCCTCGCAAATATCTCATAATCCACTTGACTGCTTCCCAATGTTGTCTTCCTGGATTCGATAGAAAACTGGCTAACAACACCAATTGCATAAGCTATGTACGGTCCTGGAAGTACATACCATGGCATACATCAAACTCCTCTTCTTTGAGGCATGCGGGACTCTTCTCATGTCTTCCATGCCTTATCTGTTGAAGAGAATTTATGTCTGTACCTTGAAAAGCAAGAGTGACTAGCTAGGAGGCGCGACCACTTTAGCTTTGCTCATGTTAAACCTCGCAAGCACCTTTTCAATATATTGCTCCTGTGACATATATAGCTTCTTGGATGCTCTATCACTCAAATTCTAATGCAGGAATTCTCTTTACTATTACTAAATCCTTCATGCAAAGAATTTGTCGCCCTTCTTCAAGCTATCAATTCTTGAAACATTTCTACCAACAATCAAGATATCATCAACATAGAGCAACAATATAACAAAATCATCATCAGAGAATTTCTACACAAATACACAATGGTCAGAAGTAGTTTTTCGGTAGCCTTGCTCCCCCATAACTGACTCAAACTTCTTATACCACTGCCTCGGTGCCTGCTTCAAGTCATAAAGACTTTTCTTCAGTTTACACACATAATCCTCTTTCCTTTTCTTCTGCGAAACCCTCTGCAGTTTATTCCATATAAATTTCTTTGTCTAAATCACCATGGAGCTTGAATTCTTAACATCATCTGTGAATCTCCAAATCAAGACCTTCATTGCTAAGCCCCGAGAAACTGAATAGATGACATCTGCCAGTGAGGAGAAAAGATCTCATCAAAATCAATGCCTTTCTTTTGGCCCCAGACCCTTTGACAACCGAGTCTAGCTTTATGCTTGAGGCATGAAGTGTGTTCTTCTTGCTTCCCTTTCTGTAAGCCACATTCTTCAAGCTCTTTTCCCTTCTTTGGCAACTTGAAGCTGAAAGAATGGTTCTCATGCGAGAAGACTTCATCTAAATCTTGCATAGCATCCAACTTCCACTTCATCTTATTTTCATCTTTCATGGCTTCCTCATAACTTTCAGGCTCTCCCCCGTCAGTTAGTAATACATAGTCATCAACAAAATACCATGTGGAAGGATGTCGATCTTTGGTAGACCTCTAAGTGGAATATCTGATGGAGCTACTCTTGTTGCTCATGAACATCATCATCACCTCGGCTTTGTGTGGGAGTTTCAACATCACCCGTGTCTGTTGGTCATCGTAACAGCTTCATCTTCAACACATGTAGGAAGATTTGTCAAAGGGAGTGGATCAAATCGATCAAATCATCACTATGTTGAGACTTCTGTTGCATCAGAGACTTCTCAATATCACATAGTATAATCTTCCCATAAACACCTGACATCTACGGCTTCTTACAGGTTTTTACTGCGGATCATAAAACTTGTAACCAAGCTCATCGACCTGTGATAAATACTGAGTCTTGTCTTAGCATCAAGCTTAGACCTCTCATCTTTGGAAATATGCACAAAAGCCTTGCATCCAAAGACACGCAAGTGATCATAAGAGATTTCATTATCTGACCAAATTCTATATGGAACATCAAATTCCAAAGGAACACATGGTGTAAGATTGAAGAACATATCTGGCAGTATTCAAAGCCTCACCCCAAAGATCTTGCTTATTTGTAATTGCGAAAGTAAACATCTTACCCTTTCAACTAGTGTCCTATTAATTCTCTGTGTATTCAAGCGAGGAGTCTTAGGAGGTGTCTTTTGATGTCGAATACCATGTTGTCACAATACTCATCAAAAGGACGAGAATATTCACCCCCGTGCTCCCGGTCGGATGCATTTCAGCTTTTCACGGGGATTGTCTTTCCAACAAGAGCGTGAAATTGTAAACACGTCTAACACTTGGTCTTTTGTTTTCAAAGTATAAACCCAAATCTTTCTTGAATGATCATCTATAAAAGTCACAAAATATAGAGATCCACCAAGTGTTTTTGTTTTCATAGGACCACACACATCAGAATACACTAAATCAAGCATACCTGGCTTCCTTGTATGGCGAAGTGTTTTGAATGCAACTCTGGTCTGCTTTCCTGCTAAGCAATGAGCACACTTCTTCAAAGATCCCTTCTTCATACCAGAAAGAAGATTCTTCTTAGCCAAAATCATCAAGCCCCTTCTCACTCATGTGATAAGCCTATTATGCCAAAGCTCAACTGTACTATCATCATCCACTGCATTGATACTGGAATCAATTACCCTTGCTTGCATCAAATACAATGAGGAACTCTTCTTTCCTTTTTCTATCACCATAGAACCTTTAGTGAGCTTCCACTGACTATCACGGAAGGTGTTGCAGAACCCTTCATCATCAAGCTTTCCTGTGGAGATTAAATTCATGCGAATATCCGGAATGTGTTTAACATTCTTCAAAGTCAACATAGTACCATTATAGTCTCCAAGCTTGCACATCTCCCATACCAATGGCTAGTGAGCCATCATTACCCATCTAACACTTCCAAGTCACCGGATGTGTAGGATGTAAAGAAAATCATAGAGTGTAGCATGGATGGAGCACCACTATCAATCATAGCGGTTTCTGGCAAGCAAAATTAATAACATCCTATCATAAACAATAAGGAAATCTGAGTGGTAGTGGCAACTTGGTCATCTTCACCACCATTGTCATTCTTCTTTTCCTTCACTTTCCCTTGTTTCATATCTTTCTTCAATTGGCGACAATACTTTCTTATATGCCCTTTCAAATGACAGTAGTGACACTCCAGCATTTGGTAAGCTTATTTATTCTTGCTTTGCTTCTATCTACATTCTTAGGACCTCTACTCTTACTCCTCCCTCTTCTCATTAACTAGGACATCGGCGCGAAAGAAGAACCATGTGACTTTCTTCTCATTTCTTCATTCAGAACACAGCTCTTAACCAAATCCATATTCATAGTACCATCTGGGGCTGAGTTAGACAAAGAAGTTCTAAACGTCTCCCACGAGTCCGGCAATGTACCAAGAATCCACAACCCTTGCACCTCTTCCTCAAACTTGATGTTCATTCCAGCCAATTGATTAATAATACCTTGGAATGTATTCAAGTGATCTGTCATAGGAGTTCCATCTTGATACTTCAAACTCATCATCTTCTTAATCATAAACAATTTATTATTTCCAGTCTTTCGAGCATATAATTGTTAAGACTTGTTCCATAAACTTCTTGCATGTTTCTCTTCACTAACATGATTGAGAACATTATCATCTACCCACTGTCTGATATAACCACAAACCTGTCGATGAAGTAAATTCCATTCTGCATCGGTTTTATTTTCTAGCTTTTCAGAAGCAAACACAGGCAAATAATAATCCTTCACATACAATAAGTCTTCCATTTTTCCTTTCCAAACATGATAATTGGAACCATTCAAAGTGATCATTCTACTTGTATTGCTTTCCATTGTTCTACACAAGACACAACATCTTGAACCTCGGCTACGATACCACTTTGATGGGATAAACATAAACAATACTGTAGATTTTATCCCCTCTTGTGAGAACCCTAATAGGAAACAATTTAATAAATGATAACAATTCACCCAAGCAACAAATATATGAACCATAACAATTTTAGCGTAAAACCTTGGATGTGAGAAGTAAAAATACGGGACCACTTAGGCCCATAAACACACCACTAATATAATTAATGGGTTACACAATTCTCTCTAGATAAAACTAGAGGCATATACAATCATATCTCAAAAATTTAATCTTGGCAAATGCAAATCAACTTGCATAAAACAATAAGAAATCTCACAAGCAGTCCTTTGTTCTCGGACATAGAAACACCTTTGTTCGAGAACTCAATTCCAATCTGCACCATTCAAAATGAAGATCAATGAGTTAGAACATGCTCACCAAAAATCCAGCTCGATCAGACCACGGATAGGCCCGGTATTAAGCTGTCGAGTGAAACTCCACAGCCTGAAGGCATTGATCTCGGACTGCAAATATGACCTTCCGGAAACTCCAAATCAGATCTCACCGTTCAGAATGAAAGTCAACAAGTCACCAACCTCTCCCCAGATTTCAGGTCAGTCGAACCACAGATGAACCTGTATCGGCCGTTTGATCAAATCTGGGCAGTGAAGATAAAGAAAAAAAGCTGTGTTTTCTTCTCTAACTTCAAAATGGATCTCTCTCTTCTCTCTTCGCACTTTACTAGCATAGAGCAGCCAAAGATCGAAGAAGAGAGGAAGAATTCTTTTGATAGTGAGCTGCTAAAATCCTCCAAGAGAATGAAGAAGACCTAATCCTCTTCTCTTTCATACTCTAAGGCTTAAGGAGCCTTTAGAAATTGGGCTTTGGGCTTCATCGTGAAGGAAAAGACAGAGTGCATTCCCAATGACTAGTGTAGTGTCGGGTTTTGAAATCCGCGGGAGTTTATTGAGTCCAACGGGTTGTCAACGGGACCCCCGAGTTTTGGGGAGTCACAAGGGAGGTTTGACAGTGGCGACGGCGCCATTGGATATCGCAGACACCTTAATGTTGCCTTCTTCCTCTTCTTTGTCTTGATCATCTTGGTGGTTTCTTGAAACCCACCCTGATGTTCATTACCTTCATCTTCAACAACTCGGAAAGCTCAATCATCATCCTGTTTCGTCTTCCTCATCTCATCTTCTACTTGATGAAAATATCCATTGCGACCATCAAAAAAATCCATCTTGGTAGTAAGATGAGGAAGTGGTTTTAGCATTGATGCTTGGGAAAGTAGCTATATATATATATGGATGATCGATATGCTTTTAGAAAAATAGAAACTACTCGATTTTTCAAATCTCAGTTTGGAAACCTCACTTCAGTTCAAATATTTTCCGATCTTTAAATATATATATATATATATATATATATATATATATATATATATATATATATATATATATATATATATATATAGATAATCAATCTTTAGAAAAATAGGAACTACCCGATTTTTCAAATCTCAGTTTCGAAACCTCACTTCAGTTCAAATATTTTCAAATCTTCCAGATTTAAATAATTCGGACCTTCTTTCATTTTCCAAGCAAAACCAAAATTAGAACTTATCTAATTTTAAAACATAAATCGAAGAGTATCCGATGTCGCCCGAATCCTTTTTAAAATGTGGTAAAAATTTGTCATTACCTTAAAATTATAAATTATAAAAGCAAAATAATTCCTACTTTTATATTTTAACAAAGTTTTGATCTACTTTTTTTTTTCCTTTCTCATATTTTCCTCTCCTTTCCTTTTATTTGTTTTCCTTTTCCACACTCTCCCTACATTCCATTCCAAGAAAAGAAAGAAACAATGAAGTGAATTTTTCAAAAAATAATTCTCATTTGTCCGCCTTCTTTCTTGTCATTTTTTATTTTTTATTTTTTCGGCTATTGATTCTAAGTACCATAAGTTTTTTTACTTTTTATTTTTATATAGATGTTAAATTTCTTACAATCTAGTATTCATTCGAATTATTAAATACAAATTTTTCTTATGACTTTTTACTGGAATATTTCCTTCAAATTAATAAAATTTTTAGAATAAAATTTTTGGTTTACGATTGAGTAAGAAGTCAAATGATTAATGCTAATTTTAATTTGTTGGGGGGAAATGCTAAAAAAAAATTGATGAACAACGATAAGATTATCACATAAAGTTTTGAAATATAAAGGATAAAAACAACTAAAACATTTTCTTTAATCTGATAAATCATTTTTAATAATTTTTTTTTTTTTTGATATTGTGAAAAAGAAGTTGAAATTCAATTTATAATAGAAAATTAATCCAATTGAATTGTTATTACAAATAAAAATGAAATTTCAATTATAAATAGATAAATAAATAAATAGTTTGTAATAAAATACAAATATATAGTAATACATATTAAAATCATGAATTACATGTTTTTAATAAATGATACAAAATTAAATATAAATAACAACATCTTAATGCAAGGTTATTTGGCATTACTAAGGTTAGTGTTGGAGTTATAAAATTCTTGATATCTATCTACCCATGGCATATAATTTGATGGATTTCTATATTAAGTATTGATAGATTTGCTTCCTCTCATTTTATTACAATAGGGAAGGTTTAAAGCTGTTTGAAAACAGCAAAATAACAAACTAACTCCAAACAAGATTGTTTATTAAATCAAAAAAACCTAAACATTTCCAAGCCTGTGCTTTAAGACCACTAAGAATTTATAATAATTTTATTATATATTGAGAGTATGAATTGAGGCCCAAGCAGGTTTCGGGAAGTCGATAAATTGATAAATTGTAAAATGTAAATTGAAAGAGTGAGCATATGATTGAAAATTATATGCTAAGTTGAGATATTGATTAAACCTGGAAATAAACCCAAGTGAAAAAGGGAAAAAAAGTGGAAATTTGTAAAATGAGGACCTAAGGGTCCAATGATAGCTTAAATGCTAATGTGAAATAAATGACAACGGATAAGGAAAGTGAAATAAAGAGTTAGAATGTCAAAATGGAAAGTGGATTTTTGAAAGGAGTGGACAAACAAAGACCTTATAGATTAAGTGATTTAAGACCAAAAAGGTGGAAAAATTAGAAAGGATAATAAGTGTGTAGGTCAAACAAGGCCTTACACTTAAAGAAATATAAAGGCCAAAATGTGGTCTTAGGGCTCATTATATGAGCAATCTCGTTTTTAAGGAAGAAGAGAGGAGAAAAAGGGGGAAAAGCTAGGGTTTGGCTAGAGGATCAAAGTTTTTTGGTTGGCCTTGCTTCCCATTTCTTGCTCCTAAGAGACCAAGCAACATACAAGAAGAGATTTGAAGAGGTTCAAGGTAATAAATCAAAACCCTAACCTCATTCTTTTGATTTAGATTTTAGGTGAAAAGCCCTAACTTGAGGAAAATGGATTTTTATTAAGTCTAAACCACATTTGGAGTTGTTTTTGGATAGATTCCATGGTGGATTTTTTATATGGGCGAATTGGAGAAGGTTTGTGGAAAAATGTGTGAAAATACAAATCCCGCATTTAAGGCAGAAACCATCTCAGAATGCCGGTTGAAGCGGTACGATACGGGGATCTGGAAGTGTGTCGGTACCCGGTACCGCTCAAGCCGATTACCCGATACCAGCGCGTCTGGGTAACGATGCCGGTACGGTCGCCGATGCCGTTACCACTTCTTCCAACGTCTGTTTGGCGTGTTTTACCGTTAAGTCTCGTATTCATATACCGATGTCTAGGGACACTAAGAAATGAATAATGGGGAGTTCAAATAAGGATAGAACTAAGTGAAAAACGTACCCGCTTCGCCTCGGCGAATCCGTCTTCGGGCATACTTAGTGTCTTAACCCAAGACTGTTAACAAAAATAAATTTGTAATTTACTAAAATTGTTTAACAATTGTTTATCCACTAAGAGTGGCATGAATGTTATTGACTAGGGACGGGTGATGATCGCCTAACCTAGGACCGAGATCGAAGAAAAGGAAGCTAAATTCGACAGCTTCGGTTTGTTCTCTGACTCTATTCTTATTTCAAGTATTTTGGTAGTTTACCAAGTAACTATGAAATGAGTATATGAAATAAGTACATAGATTGACTATATATTTGAAAAGATAATACGAAAGTGAATATGGAATTGAATATTTGAAAACCGAATGAATGTGAATGATGATAAAAACGGAAGGATTCATCAGCGAGTCCGTTAAAAATATAATTTGAATAATATATTGAATGAACACTTTACGTGGGATACGCAATCGGCATCCCTCATGATAGTATGGCATTGAAGAAATGTTCCCCACTTGGCGGGATACTGTCGGCACCCGTCATGATGGCGTAATAGCATTTAAATGATACGTAGCCGGGTGCACCAGCGACGCTCCGAGTCATGATGGGAGACCAAATTGTTAAATGTGGCACATTGCGAATGATAATAGGCGGGATTCATCCAAAGCGGAATCGTCAGTAATTGAATAGTCAGGTGGAAATAACCAGCATTGAGCATAAATGAGATTTTTATGTATATATACTTAAATCTCATAAGTTGAATGTGAAATGAATTGTTGCATTGAAAATGCATGTTATGATATAGTAAATGATTTGTATAACGTGTAAGCATGCGAGAATGAATAGCATGAGTATATGTTGATATATTAGGCATGGTTTAATGTTAAATGCATGCCGACTTAAATTAGTGTGGAATAGAGCGTATAGAACCACTAAGCATGAAAATGTAGCGTGTGAATTTATCTATGCCGCAATTGTCAGTATTAAAAGAAAAGAAGGCCCAGATCATGTGTGAGAGTCATAGAGAGAGTACAGTGTACAAGTATATACTACGTAATTTACATATCATCTCTTTTGAACAAGTGGTATTTTGTAAACAAAAGGGTTAAACATTGAACCTTGATTTTGTATATCATTTGAAAAGAAACATGGAGTACCTTCTTTGTAAATGTATTTTGTTAAATGTTTATGGGCCTAGAATTTACGTTAATTTGTAAAAGTTGGCAGAGCACTAGCTGAAACCGCTTCATAACAAATGACATAATAAATGTTTTGATAAGATAATGAAACGTTGGAAGTAATAGGGCTCCGGTTCGGATCCGCCATTCGGTCGGGCCGGGGATTCGAGTCACGACACTTTTGAAATAGAAAATTTAATAACACGAAAAATAAAAAAATTAAGCGGGGCGTCCCAGGAGTTTCGGGTTCGAGACTAGCCATTCGGGTTGGATCCGAGGCTGGGGTCGCTACACTAAGATCTTCATTCTAAGCCACTAACTCCATAATCTAACCACAAATTAGTCTTGAATCCTTTGAGAGCGGATCTATTTCCATACCTATCAAAAGTCAAACTCGATAAGCCCTAGAGTTCTAGTCATGGTTCAAGTGATTTGCTAATTAATCTTAAGATTCTTGTTTGAAAGATTGTGTACAAACACCATTTGAAGAGAGGTTGCTTATGGAAGTCCTAAGGCTATGAATGACTTAATGGTAGGTGCAGGCAAAAACAAGACCAAGGAGGAATAAGATGATTAAGGTGAAGAGTCTTTGCAACTTAGTCGCTTGAGGTTAGGCCCCAGAGGCTAGAACAGTGTATGAGACATGATTATCAAAGGGGTACGACAATCGGTACAACTACGATGGTGATTACTATGAGGCATAATGGTGATGAGTGCTCAGGTCCCGATCAAAACTTGATATTCAAGAATTCGAACTAAGAATGCATCCATCAAGATGGCTAAAGTTGGTGTATTCCAACCCCTTAAACACAAAAAAGTAAAGTTGATGGCTATCAAAATACCAAAGAATACAAAATCTAGAGGATCTAATGTAAATCAGTACAAACTTAGAATAGATTGAAACAAAAGGTTCTACTGGTTTATGTACCAATCCTAATAAATAGTCATTGTCTTGCAAAGGATAGAAGAAAAATTGAATATCAATCATCTGGCAACTAATTCCAATCAAAGTTTTGTACAACAACAAACTTATAAGTCATATAATAGATTGTTAGGACTACCACAAGTCATTATCTATCAATTTGAAGTTATAATTTGGTCCATCTCACTTAAGAGCAACTTGTGATTAAGAAAAATTGCCTGTATTTGTTATTATCAGGCTTTAGTAGAAAATTTCAATACAATAGTCATATCTCTTATGGGATAAAGGTGCATAAGTGCTTTTGACTTATAATGATACGTCAATTAGTTCTTTAAATTTTTTTTTCGGTCCACAGAAGTGTTCGTAGTATTTAGTGTGGTAGCTCATTCATACTTATCGTCACAAAAACGCATACAAAATGTACATGGGCGTTAAAACAGATTAAGATGAAGCGCCACGTGGATAGCTTCATTATGTTTGTTAATCGAATATATGACGATAGGGTCGTGAATGAAATTTGTAGTCTTAAGCTGGAATAAGTGGACAAAAAAAAAAAACTCAAGGGTTAAATTGGACATACAACTATAAGTCGAGAGCATTTATATAACTTATCTCTAATTTTAATTAAAACTGATTATTTGCCTTTTAAAAAATATATATAATTCAGTGAAAGTTTGCATAAGGAATTCTTTGATCAACTAAGATGTGCTTGTCTGGTGGGTGTTACATGCAATACAGGCATGCGTACATAGAGTGAGAGAAAGAGAGAGACAAACTAAAATCAACATAAGGATTCTACTTCAACTATTAAAAAGTGATGTCAAGATTGCCTATTTCAATTGGTAGAGTATTCAAAGGTTAAAAATAAAAAACATTAAGGAATGGGAAAGTGCTTGGGTTTGAGTTCGTTGATACAAATTCACATATTTAATAAAGTATTTTAGTTATCAAAAGTGACATAAAACAGGTAGAAAAAATTATGTATTAGGCTATTAATTTCAAAATAATTAAACATTCATCACTAATATTTTGGTATCCATGATTCATGCTATCCATGTAAAAAATCATTAAGATTTTGTTATATATTAACTAATTATAATAGTAGATTCGCTAGCAATGATTTTTATGAGAGGAGTCCAATTATAGCATGATACTTACTTTTCCCAAACAAGTAAGCTTTTCCACTTTAGGCATTGAGATCCCCTAAAAGTAATATTAATATTTTTCAACCATAGTATATTTTAAAAATAAAAAATTATTATTATTATTATTATTTTATTTATTTATTTTTTATTCCATTGTTGTTGCCACCGTACCCGTCCCCCACCCATTTCGCTTAAACCACACAAGATTTGTTGACTGAAACTTCATTAAGAAGACGGTGGAGATGGTACAGACAGAAAATTCATCCAAACCCTAAGAAAATTAGTGGAAGATGGGGAGGGAAGCGGAATACTTCTCCATGGATTTTGACTGGGAGAAACTGAAATAGGAGGTGGAGTCCAATCCCTCTCTTTCTTACCATTTGATTCCAACTCCCCTTCTCTACCCTCTCCTTCCCAAGACTCACTGGCGTGGAATCAATTTCACATTCCTCATTCCACTGGCAGGTTCTTCAAGGTCTCTCTCTTATTATCCCTCTCTTTCCCCTTTTTATAATTCTCCATTTTCTTCTCTCTGCTTAGAAATTTTTTTTAGCTCTTTCTGCTTTGCTTGTTTGGTTTTCGAAGCCAAAAATTTGAAGAATAATGACGGGATTGAGGAAACAAAATCTTTGGTTCCGAATTGGGAATTTATGTTCTTTCATCTCTTTTCTTAACACACAGACTGTGTAGTTATTCCCAGGACATAGGTTTCGCTAATGTTGCAATATTGTTTCTTTTCACCTTCTGCCTTTCATTTCACGCAATGATCATTTGACATTGAGATGTGGCTTATCTTATATATTTATTTAATTTTAGCTTCTAATTGGGTACAACATAATTTTCTGTAATTGCTGCGGAATCAGCTTGTTCCTAAATTTCAAGAACTGAAAAGGAGAGAGAGGAAAAAATAATTTCATAATATCTTTATCTGTTAGTTTATATATCGTTATTGAGTATTAGTTTATATAGAATTAATAAGCGTTTAACTACTACCTCGTACCCTCATTTAGGGAGGTGAAGGGAAGAAATTTTTTTGAACTTTTTTCTCTACCCTGTTATGCTATCTTGGTCAAGCTTGGCATGACATTCTCAGAAAATGACTTTTCAGGGATTTAGAGTGCAACATTCTTAGATGTGGCCCAGATAAATCTAGGGCTTGGGCTCCACTCCAAAATGATGGTCTTTGATGCTTTTATTTGGTACTGGATTCATTTTAACCTGCTAAGTAAAATGCAAGAGGCACTAGTTTGTAAAAAAATCTTGATCAAAGTTTGTTTCCAGATGAATGGGATTCTAGCTTTTCCAATATAATTCTAGAATGTTTCCAAGACCTTTTCCTGTTAATTTTCAGATTGTGGGAAGCTTGGAGTTGACTAAATTACAAGGAGCTAGCATTGTGATGTTATGGGAATATGTGGCTTCATCATCCCAATTTAAGTGATCCTAAGAAGGAATCTGAGATGGTAAGGAATGATAGAGAGAAAATAATGGTTGAGAGGCTGAAATTAGAGGTGAAAATTTTGAGCAAAGTCACTTTTAGGGACCTAGGTGGAGAAAGCATCTACTCTTAAGAAGATAGGGAATTTTGATTCCTTAGATCGGTGACCCTTTTAATGGGTAATCGCAGAGTGCTTCAGGTTGAGGGAAATAGAGCTAGGGTATGGTATCATTGCTAAAATATGTGAGTTGGAGATAGTTTCTGGGAAGGCCAGTTTCAGAAAGGTGATTGCAATTCAAGCTCTCCCATGTACTGGCTATTGGTTGGAAAAAAAAATTAAACTATTCATGTAGTGGGCCAGTTGGTAATTTTTTGTTGACAAGGGCCATTCTTTTGAAGAGATGAAAGAAAGAAGAAAGTAGAAAAACATAAAACAAGATTCTTACCTCTAGTGTAATCTCTAAGTAGAGATGGAAAATATCTATTTTTGGAGCTTACAACCGTCTTCCATGCAATTATCCTCAACAAATTCTAATGGAAGGTGAGGGACAGAAGAAAACATTGGTGAAGTTCTCTCCTATTTAGCTCTATATACTTCTGAAATATTTGTCAGTTTATAACTATGCCTTCCTTATCTTGAAGTGATAAAAGCATCCCTAGCTGACACAAGAATAAATATTATGCTTTTAAATCTCTAAACTCTTCTAAGTGTGACAAGTGTCCCCAAAAATACCTACTTTAATTAAGTTGATTATCTTTTCTTCTTGATTTCCTATATGTTTTGAATCACTTGAATTAATGTAAGATCTTTAATATATTAAAGTTGTCAAGTTTATGGTTTAAGGTAGACAATTGGCTATAAAAAATTGAGGAAGTTCACTTGGCTTTGTAACTTTTAACCAAAAAAAAAAAAAAAAAAAAAAAAGAAAAAAAACCTCGGTTGTCACATTATTGTTATTAGATAATAAATCTGTATATAAACCATGGTGGAAGATTATGAAAGATCTGAGGTTGTAAGACTCATTTATATCTATGGCGTAGAGTACTTAGAAAAAGTTGGAGAATTCAGTTCCATGATATTTAGACTCTGCAACAGATATAAAAATTTAATGTTGTTTGTAATAAGCCTTATGAATAGAGATAAATATTTCAAAAAGGGTTTCTGGTGGATGACATATGTCTACATGATAATGACTGTTTTTAGGAGCTATGCATAGTAAGATAGACATATAGAGGAGGTGCACTGCAGTGAAGGCATGTGTTATGAAGAGATAGAAGATTGACTTGATTGAATTTAAGTCTAGAGTTTGTTGGAAAATGTCCCAAATTTTTATTATGGTTTAGGGCATTCCCTTTAGGTTAATAATGATGGACTAGCAAGATATATATTGGGAAAGTAGGATAAAGGTTAGGGTAGAGCTTTTTGGAACTCCCTTTCCATTTGGCTTACCTATGCTTTTATCTTGATGGTTCTTCTTTAGGAATTTGGGAGGAATGGGGGTTGGTTGTGACGCCCCAATCCCGGGGTGTCCGTTGACTACCCGTCAACCCGCGGAAATCTATGTATCTCACGTCATGAGACCCGTATGTGTTCAAAAATGGCCACTTGGGCCTACCGTCATGCTCATAAAATGTATATTATTTTATCTGAAAAGCATTTATTTACAATTGTATTTAATTACAATTTATACAAAAGCTGGGTTTCTTGCCCGAATTTTACAAACAAAAGCGAGAAAATGGGCGGTTGGCCATTTCTTACCGCCTCTAAGGTCAGTCGTCCCATCCCCACGTATATCTTGATTGCACAGAAAAATATATTCGCGTGGGGTGAGAGCAAAGCCCGGTAGTGGAATTTCACCTCTTGGAGTTGCTCGCTGAGTCTGATGCAATGGCACCTGAACACGTAACACATGCTAATATATCGATATTCATATATTAACATAATTAGTTCCATAAATCATGTTATTCATTTCATAATAATAACACAAACTTAGCTCACATGGGCTAAGGCACAATCCGGCGGTCGATCTTGGGGTGACCCAAATTTCTAATCGACATATTCGCTATGGAAACAACACACATCCACTAAATCCACACAAGCGATGCGTGAATTTGTCCAAACCAGCGGTTTGTTCGCTTCGGTCAGTCTTTTGGGCGAGAATCACGACGATCTCGGCCTCGACAAATCCCCACCCATTACAAGACCCTTAAGCGAAGTAAAACAAGTAGGAGAAAAACCCTGCCTCTTAGGGTTTTGTCGAAACTCCCAAAAAAGCGGAACCACGTGTAGTCCTTGCTAGGTGGGGGCAACTTGCTCCTTGCCTTCTTAGGAAGCCAGGTCCGATCGTCGGGAATTTAGAGAGAAGGTGGAGGCCTCTCTCACAAAACCCCTCTCTTCCTCTACCCTTTCTCGGTTGGTCTCCCCTCTCTCTTTCTCTCTCCCCAATGATTTGGGTCAAGGTTGGTCGAGAGACAAGTCGTCTCAATACCCACGTGTCAAGTTCTATTGGTTGAGAGGATTCTGGCGCTATCCTGCTTATCAACAACTTAGATTCCATCAATGGCATGATGCCATGTGTCGCATGTAAATTTTGCGCCAGGCTCGATGTGACTCTCCCATAGCTTGACCGTGGATCATGTGGTGATTTCGCGATGTCTTGCGAGTGTCCCGCGCTCCTGCGTGCCTCAGCGTGAAATTAGGCATGCCGGGAATTCGACGAAGTGTCGACGTGGTAGCTGAATTTCGAGGCGATTCCAACGGTGAAATTCAGTTTCGTCATCAGAGATCTAGAAAAAATTCGGATTTTGACCGAAATTACCATTTTATCCTTCCTTAGGAAATCTGGATTTTCCGGGGTCTCACATTGGTTGGACTTTTTAGTGGATTGTTGTTGTAGCATGGTCAGACCTTTGCTAGTTCATTTAGTTTTGGTTTAGCCATAGAAGCAAAAACATTACCGCTTTTTTTTTTTTTTGATTAGTAAAAAGCAAGTATTATAAAAGAAACTTCCAAAATTGCAGGGGAAGTGGATGAGGAAGCGAACACACGAGAAGACAAAAAAGAAAACGAAAAACTACCTACACCCAAACCATGTGAGGAAATCTAAAGCCGAGAGTTTGTGGTGTCATTTACTAACAGGTTGTGACTCCATAAATTGGAAACAAAATTAATTTTAATCCTTTGGAGTTGGTGACCTTATTCTCGAGCCTTGATCTGTTTCTAGCACACCATAGAGTCCCGAAACAAACACATGGTGCTCTTATCCAGAATTTCCTTCTTTCCCACGCGACACCCTTGAGCTAAAGGGTGTGAATGGCCAGGCGAAACACCCAACTAACCCCACCAATTGACAAAAGCAAGTCCCACAGCATTTTAGCACTTCTGCAGTGGATCAGTAAATGGTTTATGGTCTCCTCCTCCTCCTCACACAGAAAGCATCTGTTTGCAAAAGCCATTCCATGACGTTTGAGATTATCAGCGTGAACTTTGCTAACTGACTTCGAGTAAAGATGCGATTTTTGGAGATGCGGTGAATTCCAAATCGAAAGATAAGGGAAAATCAAAGGCTGAAATATCGTAACCTTTATACATGGCCTAATCGAAGAAACTTAGCTTTAACTTCCAATAAGAGCATATCTTTCCCCCATTGGTCCAATTGGCCATGGAGAATTTGTTAAATTCACATCTCTTCAATCTCCAATCATTGAGAGATCTTAGGAATGTTGGGACTCATGATCCAAATTCATCGCCGCCTCCCAAGATGATCACACACTCCCAAATTTCTCTCGTGAGCCAAATTATAAAGGGAGGGAAACATGGCACACAAAGCCTCCCCACCGCACTACAAGCACCTTCCGTAAACTGATCCTTCTTCATCCCAAGGGCAAAAGCCGAAGTTCGAAAATCACACTCTTTCCCGATCTCCTTCCACAAATCGGTTCCATAACCACCAGATCGCGGTATACCAGCAAATTTCCGTGTGATCTACAATTTAGCAACAAATGACCCTCTCCAAAGCTGTAATTCTATCATTGGCGGTAAACCTCCGCTCCATTTGCTGGCAGAGCTCTTTATTCCAGTGTTGGGAAGTTTTTATCCCGATGCCACCTTTCCGCTTATCAGTGCACACTGTGGCCCATTTAACCAAAGAAACTTTCTTATCATGATCAGCCCTTCTCCTGTAGAATTGCTCTTTGATAATCATTTCCAATCCGGGCACACTTCGAGGTATACGAAAGAGAGATAGTAAATTGGTAAGCTGGACAAGGTGCTGCGGATGAGCGTAGCCCGACCTCCCTTAGAAATATACTGGATCTTCCAAGAAGCTAGCCTCTTTCGGAATCTCTCTTCGATCGAGTCCCACACTCCAAGAGCCTTATGTTTGGCGCCAAGGGGAAGTCCCAGGTAGGGCGTAGGGAGAGATCCAACTTTACACCCCAACTCAGAAGCCAACTCCTCCACATTATCCACTACCCCAATTGGTATGATTTCGCTCTTGTTTAAGTTAATCTTCAACCCACACAATGCTTTCAAACCACGTCAAAATCCAAATGTAAGATACTTTATCTAAGCCTGTTACCTGTAAAAATCAAACAGATCGTCTACAGCAGAGGAGGCAGAGATTACCATATCCTCCCCTCTCCCAACTCCAATCCTGCTACCAGCAAAAAAATTTCCTTCCACCGCACGGTTTATTAAACGGCTGAGAAATTCCATTCCTATTAATAATAGATATGGAGAAAAGGTCGCCTGTCAACCCCTGTAGCTCGAAGAAACCAAATTGGGAACCGTTGAAGAGAACCGATGTTGAGGGTCAGGAAATGCACACCATCTATCCAAATTTTAACCACCGACCACGAAACCCATCCTATTCATGACCTGGTATAGGAACTCCCAACTGTCATATGCCTCATTATCAGAGCCATGGCACCATCTTTGTCTTTCTTCTATATTGAGTCTCATCATTTATTAGCATCCGCGATCATCATAATTCACGCATCCCATCAAAGCGTTCAGATTAGAAATCACTTTATCCAAGACCTTCTAATTCTGCCACAATTTTACAAAATCTTAAGATCCTCCCGTGCGCTTATCGCCCAACTTCAAGTCCTCAACGCTTTGTTTTCAGTGGATCAACACCAAAACGCCGCATTCGGAGCCTCGACAACCGCCTGACCATAAACCCCAAGAAACCTATGACCTCCTTCTTCACGAACTCCCAGCTGAATATCCAGAAAGCAAAAACATTACCGTTATTCGAGAGCTTGATAGATTTGACAACTGGGCTTCAAAGTAATTTTCAAGTGTATGGGACTCATGGTTGATCTTTCGTTTCTAAATGAAAGAGAGGGCCTGGGGTTTGGGCCAAGGATTGGGAGTAGCCAATCATGTAAGATGATTTAGTTAGCTTAAGAGGGTCAGAGCAAAGATTTTATCAGCGCCCGCTTGTATCAGGGTGTAGTTTGTTCAAACTTTGGGAATAATTAGGTTTCTACCTTAGTGGTGTAGGTTATGTTGATTATATTTCAAGGTTTTCCGACTTAATCGAGGTAGACTTACTAATTCTCATTTTGCTAGATCAAATCTAGTTTGTAGAAGCATAAGGTCTATCAGAGGAGATACTTCCAGAGTAAGAAAAGAAAGAAAGAAATTACAAGAAGTCGAATTCAAATTTTGCTCATCCAAAAGTTCGATAAAGTGGTCATCGACGTTAATCTCCAACCTCTCTCAACACCTTTAAGTCCTATTACATGCCAAAAAAGCATAAAGGAGCTATCCAATTAGAAATAACGCCATAATAAAATATCCACATTGTTCACTGTTTCTATTAAATTTTGTCTTTATAAGTATTTCCATTTTGTTATTAAATTAGGAATTATTATTTGTTTTGTACTCTCTTTCGATGGCTTCTTGTGAACAATTAGAACTATGGGGATGAAGTGGTTTTCTGTCGACGCAAAATCTTTCGAGATTTCGGTGGAAGGAGAAGGAAGAAAGCTAAAGGTCGTTATCATTGAGAGATGTAGAGGATTAGTCTCATGGATCCGATTTGGGAGGACGTATTGAAAAACCTTCTAAAGGGTATTGATTTTTGCACAGAAGCTTCGCCTCAATTGAGAAGAGTGTTTCGACCGGGAAGTGAGAATGGTGAGATTTTACAGCCGGAGCGCAGGGAGAATGCCACAGGAGATGCCCTTGCGTGTTCGGGTCTCGGGACATGTGATGGAAAAGACATGTTTCTTTTCTTTCAAGGAAAAGGCTTTGATCAATGGATGGAACCCGTTAATAGCAAAATCAGGTGCTTCGGGGTTTACGTGGTCGTCGAGTTGCTAAAGCCTCATTAGGAGACAAAGGCCCATCTAAAAGTGTAATTCCACGTAGTGGAAGGATTCTCTCACTAGTCTCATGAGAGGTAACAAAGAATGGAGGCGAGACGTTCTCTACTTAGGTGGACGGAGTGATCGTGACATGCAAAGAGGAGATTGGGGGGGTCTCTAAAATTTGTCTGCGGGGAAGTCGAAAACTCAATCGCACTCTCTCCTTCATTGGCAGGAGTCGCTTTCTGACAAAGGTGGCATTGAGATTGAAGGAGAATGTTTTATTTGATTTTTTAAACTAGGATCTTATGTTATCGAGTTCGAATTTCTGACGAGGCTAAAGGGGTTCAAATGGAAGAGGAGCTAGTGGGAGATTTAACCGAATGGTGGAATCCAATAGCTGGCTGCGTGAGGAGGAAAGATCTGGCCAAAGAAGCTTGGATTAGGGTGGTGTCAAATTTTCCCTAAACTCGACAGGAGATCTTCAAGATGATCGCATGGAGGTCATGGGGTATCTGCATGTGATAAAGATACAACCCTAAGGGTGAAGCCGCTTTGGGCAAGAATTCTGGTAAATCTAAAGTACAAGGACATACCGATGTCGATTAACAATCTAGCAGGATAGAGAAGTTTTGAGTTATAGATTTGGTAGGAGATTGCTCCTTGGGTCGCAGAGGTCTTCCCGTCAAGACACAAGAACGAAGAGGTCTGTGCAGAATTAGGGGAAGAAGATGAGGGGAATCTATGCGCTAGGAAGTGCATGAGAGCGGGATTAGGAGCAAGCAATCATGAAAGAAAAAGGGCGCCGCCTGACGTGGCCCTGTAGGTGGAGAAGAAAAGACCTCTTGCAACAGAGGGGTTGCGCAGTCAAGAAAGATTGAGACCCCTCAAGTGAAGAGCCTCTCGGGAGAGGGGAATTCTCGCGGGGCTAGGCTTGCTGCTGAAAGCAGCCCATTTAGCTTCAAGGCCGCCTTCCTGGGAATTTTAAATGCCCTCCAAGGCTCCTTAAAGGGCTAGGGCCTGTTCTAGCCCCACCGTGGGCTGAACCGTAATGTTTTGGGCTGTGGGATATAACTAGAAAATAATACACAGTCTCTAATTTGTTCTCCCAAGCCAGCCCAAAAAGAAGACACAAGGCCAGGTTCTACGGGCTTGTTAAAGGACGTGGCAGTTCCTTTACTCCTCATCCTACACTTCGTATCAATTAGCTCGTCTCTGCTGTATGTGCTGCATCGTTGTGTTCGGGAGTAGCTATTGAGGTGTCGAAATTCTTGAAAAATCCAAGCCAAGGTCACCACTTTGCGGAATCCTCTAGAGTAGGAATCCCTCGTTGCAGCTAATCTGATGATGGAAGTGGGGTTGCTACAAGTTGGGAGAAAGAAAACTTGACAGATGCAAAGAGGTTTTATCGCGCCCACCTCTCTCCTCTTCTTTAAATACCTCTTCTCCAAAGGGGTTTTTCTGAGGTGGGGACGGCTAGTGTCACAGAGGGTAGGAGCATCAAGGAGGAATACCCTTCATTGGACATGTTTGAAAGAAATGATGTTAGCAATTCTAAATATTTTGATCCAGATGTAGAGATGGGGCTAGAAGAAGTCCCCATCTCCTTAGTAGGAAGAGATGATGGCGAGAGATCAAGAAGGGTTCTTTGAGATGGTTACTCAAAATTTCCAAACATTTCTGGTTTTGGTGAAAGGAAATGAAGAGGAGATTTTTAACCTAATGAAAAATATATGTGAAAGGAGAAATAATCAAAGAAAGGGCTCACATTCAAAATTTGATAGGAACCTGTGCAAGTTGCAATGGAATGTGAAAGAAAAAGCAACAGAGGGGAGCTACAAAAAGGGAAAGGGGCTTTATGTTGGCTGGGTAATGAAGATAAAAATTTAGAGGGGCAAAATGATTCACTAAAAGAAAATTAACTGGTTTTCCAAAACTAAGAAAGTGGATGTCGCCCAGCTCTCAGAGACAAAGTGGAAATCTTGTCTCGAGAAGGTCGATTCGAAATGAACTCCTGTAGGTTCGTGGACCTAAGCATTTCGCTCGAGAGCTTGGTGGGATTGATTGTGGGGACACTAGAGGTCCAATTGGTCAGGCTATAAGAAAGCTAAATTTTACACCTGTCATGCAGATTCAAAATTACAGGATTATTTTTTCTGTGTGTTCACTGGTATCTATGGCCTACAAAAGTAATCATGGAAGTTCTTCGGGAGGATCAGCTATAAGAGGTGTGTGAATGACCCATGGTGCCTAAATATTTCAATAAGCTTTCTGTGCTCTAAGGGAAAGGAATAAGGATGGGAAGAGTGGATTGGTGAGTGAGAAGATTCACCCAAGTTATCAAGACTTAGAATTAAAGGATTTTTCCTTAAAGGAGGTTGTTATAATTGCCAAATGGTGAAATCAAAGAATGGCTAGACTCGGCAGATTCTTAGCTCTTATAATCGGGAAGTCTTATTTTGGACTCACGCTTCTTACTTATCTTGCCAAAACCACTCAAATCACTTTCCATTTGTTGGTCAAAATAAAAGCTACTGATAGAGGCCCGCACCTTTCGATTCGAAATGTAGGCTCAAGGTCATGGGCTTTTAAAGATCAGATTGTCGAGTGGTGGGAGAATTTTGCTTTCAGAGGCACCGTGAATTTGTGACATCTAAAAGTTGAAAGCTCTCAAGCTTAAGCTAAAGAGCTGGAACAAGGAAGTCTTTAAGGGTGGGAAGACAGAAAGAAGATAACCTATAGAATTTAATATCAGGATGCTCAGAGCCCCAAAGACCCTAACTTGTATTTCTTGAATTAGAAAAGAAAGTTGATTGAGTCAGAAGAAATGGGGCCTTTACCGAGGAAATTATGTGGAGACAGAAATCTAGAGAAGTGTGGCTAAAAGAAGGAGATAGAAACATTAGGTTTTTCTAGAAAATGACAAATACCCATGTAAGCACAATGACATCGTTAGTCTAAAACTCAACTGGGCCTGGTTAACAAAGGTCAAGACTAAAGAAGGTGACCACTACGTCAAGTCCCGCGCATCGACCCCGAGAATCGAGAGCAAAGTCGGAGGGTTTCAATTTTACAAAGTTAGATGAGAGAGGCTTAGGTGGCGCCTGAATTGCCTTCATCAAGACTAAGTCCGCAAAGCCAATGAGTTGAATGGAGAGAAAGCCCCAAGTCCGACATGGGGTTTATTGTTGCTTTTGCAGCCTACTGGAATATAGTAAAAGAGCCATGTCATGGTAGTTTCTAAGGACTTGACAGTGGGCAGCTTGTTAAAGCCTAAACTCTACTTACAGTTATGATTCCAAAATAAGGAGCTGAAGATCTCCAAAGGATCTAGACTCATTAGCTTAGTGTAGTTTATACAAGCCTATCTCGTAAGTGTCAAAGAAATGAGACTGTAAAGAAGGTGATGAGCCTACTGGTAACAGCGTCACCCAAAAATGCTTAATGATATGACAACACCTGATGCTTCCTTTATTAGCCATAATGAAGTGATTGACTCAATGGTAAAGGGAATAGTGCGATACACTATGTAAACCAGACATGAATGTGCTCAATGATTTATTAAACCCAAGCTCAATTTCTGCATCTGTGCCGAGATTGGGTATTAAAAAGAAATGGATTGAGTTATAAAATGCAAGTATATATCCACCGTTTCTTTCTGCTCATAAATGGTAGCTGTGTCTTGCTGGCTTTAGAAGCACTATAGAGGTTTAAGGCAAGGGGACCCCTATCCCTTAGGTATTTCGATTTGTCCTCAGGTAAGTCTTCTCCTTTCTAACCGATAAGGTTGTTTCGGTGGTTTTCACAAAGCACTCCTTAAAGGAAGGAATGGGGAGGCAGGATCAAGCTTCCCCACTTGTTGCTCAGAGGACTTACACCTAGCTCATGATCTCGAGAATCAAATGGGTTTATTCTGAGTTAGATCCCGTTGTATTTTCTAAGCCCCTCTCAGCTTAAAGTAAAACTGATAAGACGCTATCCCCTCCCAATGGGCAGATGGAGAAACATTGAGCAACTAGCTTGTGATCAGGTGGAAGTCGAACTCACCTCAACTTAATTTCGGGCCTCTCGCACTGGGACAAAATTCAATGAGTGATATAGGAAGGAGAAGAGAGATTCAAGGAGACTCATCAAGCTTCGAAGACAATACATCTCTAAAGGATAGCGTTTATCGTAAACACTATCCAACTTGCCCATCTACCTTCTCTCCCTTTTTCGGCTACCTAAGGGTGTCAAGCGCAGGCTGGAGAAAATCCAAAGGGATTTCCTTGTGGTGGCTCAAACCAAAAATTCATCTATGAACTGAGAACTCGCAGCTGGTTGAAGGAAAAGGTGGTTTGGGCTAAGGAACCTGACTTTAAATAGGCCTGGGAAAGCAGCTGGAGGTTCATCAGGGAGGAGAGTTAACTCGGGGAAAGTCCAGATAGCATAAAGTATGGTACAGAGGCAGGACCGTACACACTACCTCCTGTGAGGAAGCAGGGTTCAGGCTTTTGGAAAGCCAGCATTTCTAAAGAAACAAGGCAAAATGGAAGCCAAAACTATGAGATGGTCCTCGAAACAGAAAATGATCAATTCAAGGCAGACATCAGGTGTGGGGTCATATTTTACGTGGGGTTTTCACTTTTTGCAACAGCTTCTTCAAAGAGGCTATGATTTTACATTTAGTGATTTATGAGATCAAGGGTCAGACCCAAATTAAAAGGCCTTCAATGACCGGGAGCCGAGGAGACACCCGCATTTTTACATAAACAAAACTAACACAGAGTCTGTCATCTAATGCACAAGATAAACTTAATCCTGGAAGGCAAATGTCTCCGAGGTGTTCATAGCAAAAGACTATTTCACTAGGAAGAATATCCTCTTCAGCAAATTTCATCAGTAAATTTTTCGACACGTCCCTCAAAGATTATTGATTTTTTCATTTTGGGAGACTTGGTGAAAACTTCATCTTGCAAATTCGGTTGAAGAGAGGCTCTACTTAGCTAAGGTGCCCTTTCCGTGTCTTGCAAAGAGTTGAACATATCTTCTCATCTCATCATTCACCAACTCAAAGGTCTTACATATCTTCTTTTCCGCTGCGCAAGTCAGTCTCTTCTTTTTTTGGTCAAAGATCTTCTTCAAAGTCACGTGACTTCCTCGTCAAAGAAAGCCAAATCTCTGAGGGAGGGCAGCCCTGCACTTCTCTTATGGTCCATTTGGAAAGAAAGAAATAGAGCTTGTCTTGAAGATGCCATATTTCAACTCCCAGACTAAAAAACATCACTTCAATCATCCGCCCCTCTCTTTTACTCAAGCCACATATTCAATGATATCTCTTTATTAAACCGTTTGTTCAATTTCTATGGGCTATGCTAGGAGCTAGCTTTTACTTTTTCATGTTGGCTCAGGTTGCTTCACTCTTTCTCCCTCGCCTCGTGCTCTTTGGTATACCTGTATATGTTTTTCTTCTGCATATTTCTCTTACCTATTAAAAAAAAAAAAAAAAGGAGCCATCCACCACAACCTTTTTTTTTTTTTTGGCATTGTCCACAAACAATGTGCCACCAAGGTGCTTTTTGATTCCTTTAAGTAGAACTCTCCTCACACCAATAGGTGATGATAATAAAGACAATAGAGTAGAGTGAAATATTAGAAAATTGACTCCAGAGCACCTTTTTGTCTCCTTTATTTAACCTAAAATCTCACATTATTCTAGAATTAATTAAACTTTTTAAAGTTTTTCTCACTCCATTTATTGAATAGTAAAAGTATAACAAGTTTTAATGGCTTAAAATTCTTTTTAAATGACAAAAGATTCAACCGTATATTATTCTTTGCATTGAGGCACATCCTGTTGACTAATGACACAAATTGAAGAAACGAGTCACCTGTTAATTCAACACAAATCTAAAATTTCCCCTATCAGAATGTATCTGATAAGGGATGAGGACACAGAGCAAATCTACAACTGAAGGCTTTTTTAGAGACGTTTCGCCACTTTACTTTCAAAGGTTTAAATCATAGAAGAGGATGTTATACATTTCTTAGTGTTGAAATTCTCAATTTTCATTATTTTTCCATAAAACATTTAATCATGAAGTTTAGATTTATGCTTAAAGAAATGAATATTTTTCCCCTTCTCGATTTATATATAAATTGTATTGCTTGTTGTTCACTATGCAACGTAATCCTCTTTTGGCTCCTTCATATGTTTTATGATGATTTATTTGTTTCATTTCTTCAATGGCATATTAAAAGGTGAGACATACTTATTGAAGGAATGAACTACTGCAGATGAATATTCTAAGGTTTTGGAGGTAGGATGTGGTAATGGCAGCACCGCTCTTCCAATATTACGGACTTATCCTACTTTGAGCTAAATTGGTGTTGCAGAGGTTTTCAGTCTTGAGCTTTTTGATTAATTTTGTCTAGAAGGTTCTGTCCTTGACATATTCATGGTTATGTACACAATTAAGATGAAAGCGGAACTCCTGTAGAACTTCTAATTACATTCTCAACAACTGTCACCTATTTTGTAACGCCAATTTTGATAAAACTTTATAATGCAAAAATACACCATAATTTCAGTTTTGGTGATCAGAATATCAATTTTATTTTTATTTTTTATACATCTGAAACTTTTGCAAATGGTATGTATATACCTTTGAATTAGTGTATAATGGGATAAGGTCACATTTATTTGATTGGAAAAGAAGTTACTACCCTTTTGACTAGTTGGCATCCTTTGTCACCCTCCAAGTCAAATATTCCATAAGAAATTTGGAAACTTTTTCTTTTCTTGCTCTGTTATGCCATCAGTCTATAGACTGCTGTTCACAAATTTCATTTTTTTGCTCTCAAAGTGGCAGGACACATTATCATACATGCATGTGATTGTAGTAACGAGGCTCTTGAAAGGGCTAATAAGATGATAGAGGTCAGCAACGTGGGCTCAGTTGCACATCGTTTCCATCTATTTCATTATGATTTTTCTACAAATGGGTTTCCAAAGTGGTTGGCCAGTGATTCTTGCAAGGGAAATTTTCTGCAAAAGAAGCACGATCAGTTCTCAGGTAGTGGACTTCACATAATTCATTTAAAAATTTCAGTTTGCAGTTACTCATTTATGTTCATATACATGTGAAGTATGCAATTTAAACTCAGTTTGTGTTTGCTTCCCCAGATGCTGAAGAAAACAAAGACATAAGTTTAAATAATTCTTCATTGGGAGAAAGCAAATGTTGCACTGGTGGAGTTGATTTTGTTACTCTGTTATGTGCTTTTCTTTTCACATATTTTGTTTTCCCTAAGACATGGAAAGCTTAGATGTCTATGGTGCTATGGAAATGGAATTATTATGTGTTAATTTTATACATCAAGAATCCATTTTTAGAGTTCATTTGTTTAAAATGTGTTTTTCATCTTGTTTTGCTCTAAATTCATCTCTCCTTTACAGGTTTGTTTCTAATTACTAGGTCCTATGGCTTTTGTAGTGCGGAAAAATATGATTATTTATTTGATTGTAGCTTAGTTGCATTCTTTTTGAAAAAATTTCTAATATTATCAAGGTTTAACTGATTGTACAAATTTAGTCATTTAGGGTTCCTTCATTATACAAAATCATACTCACAAAATAGTACCAACCCTGGAAGGATGTCTTTATGAAGGATGCACATTTTCCTTGTTTTATACATGCGACTGATTATTCCATAGCTCTTGAATTTCTTTACTTTTTTTGTTATATCTAACAGTATTGAAAGAAGACAACATCGAGCATCTGAACTTGCTTCTATTGTTCTATAATTTCTTAGATATATACGCTATCAGCTGCACCACTTCACAGAATGCCAGCAGCTATAAGAGAATGCTTCTCTGTTTTAAAGCCTAGTGGCCTACTGTTGTCTGTATTGCGATAATGGCCTGAAAAAGAGCGTTGTCATTAGTTCCACAATCTTATTCTGTCATTGCTGATGATACTTAAGGAAGAGGCAAAACCAGGCCTTTATGACATGACTATGCTTCGATTTGAACTAGACAAAAGAGTGTTTCAGGAAATACATGCTTCTGATGAACTCGTTTCTATTTTGTACAGATACTGTTAGAGATCTGTTTATAGGTTCCAAGCCTGTAATGAGGTATTCGCTCTATGCCAGATACTGCTTCTTATCTTCCGAGAGTATATATATATATATATATATATATATATATGTATATATATATATATATATATATATATGTGTGTGTGTGTGTGTGTGTGTGTGTGTGTGTGTGTGTGTGTGTGTGTGTGTGTGTGTGCATATGTATTGTCATAACTGCCAAGGACTTTATCACAGTGACCATTCAGACACAAAAAACATATTTCCCATTCTCAACTAGCAGTTTGGTGTAAATAGTAAGTGATTAAGAAATAGGGTTCTAGAGGGAACACTATATTCTATTACATGCCATTTCGTTGCTGTCAAGTTAATGAAAAAGTAAAGAAAAACATGTTATAACAACTTTTCCATGGATGGTTGCCACAATTGCTACATATTTTCATTGTTTTCCATAATCTTGTGGCAAATAAATGAATCACTATGGTTTTCCCAGTCTACTGTTTAGGTTTTTCATTTTATTTGTAGTGATGTTTTCTCTTCTCACTACTGCTTACTGATGTTAAATCATGTACACATGTTGCAGCTTGTGCTTGAATATTGCTGTGTCAAATCAACAAATCGTCGAACTGGGAAGAGCATGCGTAGAGTTTGGGTTCATGGGAATTTCAGAAACCCTTTTGATGCCATTCTTCACAATTTTGTTCATTTAGGTATGATTTTTTTTTTCCAATAAAGATATTCTTGTACTTCTATATTCTCTTTTAAAGTGTTAGAGAATGGCTTCTCTTCTCATGTGTGCTCACCACACAACCACTTCATTTACCATCACTGTGTCTTGGAGGAATATGTTTTTGCTATTGTGCCTTGTCTCTTCATTTCTTTAATCTTTGGGGAATCTATCGCAATGATTGCTATAGAACGATTTGATCCAAACTTGTATAGATATTATCTACTTTGGGTTCAAGAAGGTCCACGCTTAAACGCATTCACTGGTAATATATAGAGCTAAAGCATGCATATAGGTTAGTAACTTTTCTTCTATATCTGATGCATAGTTATCAAAGGCGCCATAAAGCCTCAGCTACCACTACCTTTTATGCAGCGCCTTGCCCTAGCATTTTCATGTTTTTTCTTCTTCTTTTGTGGGAGAGACCAAAATGCTGTTGATTCTTCAAGTTTACCTACTAACACTCAACTCAGAAAAGTGCATTCACTATCCTGGTCTCAATCTGGCTCTATATTTGGCTGAACTTGTGAATTGATAGAAGCCTTCTTGATTCATATATCATCTTCAATATGCATGATCAAGAAATCTTGTTTGCTGCCTTAGGCACCAAACATAGGGAAATAAAGGGGAACCGAATTTTTAGATAATATAGAGGCCAATTAAAGCACTTGTAAGGTGATTGTAAATATCATTGGTGATGTTTTTGGAGCCATAAGACAGAATATAGATTATAAAACTGGTTCTTCATGGTTAGTAAAGCCCACAAATAGTTAGAACCATGGACTGAGTTTCACAGGGCTAAGAGCTAAGGGTTAACAACATCTTCTGGAGGAATGAGTAGGTGAAGGGTATTGTGCTTTGATATAGAATTAGATCTCATAAATGTGTGGTAGATCTAGTTGCTCTAATTTTGCTCTGAATAGTGTCTGCAATTACTTTCCAATTTTTTCAGATGGTGTTGAATATATGCTAAAATAGAAGTGAGTGTTAAACAATATTAGCTGAGATGCTCTAAATCAAGATGCATACATTCAGGAAAGTTAAGTCCACCATTAGGTGACGAAACAAACAAAATACTTTGGCAATAAGGATTGTGTGGTGTGAAGATGTTCGAATTTCTATTGCTGGCTATGATTCTCACAGATTTATTAAATTATTTGCTTTTATATCACATAAAAGAAAACTTTATCTAGTGAACTTAAAATAATTATTTGCTGAATATTTTTTTCATTGTAAGAAGATAGAAAGTAAAAAAAAAAAACTATAGAAATGGAATTAGACTGAATCATGTGCAGCCACAATCACCTCCTCCCATTTATAAGCATTTTATTGTGTCTATAAATCTCTATTTTTCTTTTTGAACTCGTTTACAAATAGTATAAATTGGAAAAATATATAAAATTTTAATTAATTTTTGTTAGTATTTAATAATTTCATATTTATAGATAAATCAAAAGAATACAATTTTACTGTTTATTCTTTGGATCTTCAAACAGTTGAAATACCTCAGAAAAAAATAAAGTTGGAGGGCAGTTATTTGTCTTACTTTAGGTAAACGGAAAGATTTTATGCCAATGAAGAGAAATTCTTTTATTTTTTTACTTTGAAAGAAAATTTGAGATATATTTTTGTATCTATATATCTATTTTATATATCGCATTGTAGTATTTTGTTCACCACTGTTACTTGCCATCCTCTACCGAATATCTTATTAATAAATAAACACTAAAAAACTGGCTAGTCGTGTTCTCCTCTATTTCAAATTTTTTGGCTATTGGCTATTTTTTTTGCACAACCCTCCATTCATGCTCATTTGGAACGGTTATGGAATCGCAAATTCTTGTTGTTGTCTTGCCTAGCCCCGCTACTACGGTGGGTCCATTCGAGTATAGAAATTTTTTAACAATGTTGGGATAGGGTTGGAACAAGTATGACCCGTCCTTTGTCATCTTTACTTTACAACTTGAGTCAGACTTTTAAGGTTAAGAAAATTTATATTGTATATTATTGTGTCAAATATCTTCATTTTTTATATAAAGCAAAAAAAGGAAAACATTTGATCTGACGATGATAAATTTTATCTTTAGCCTCCTTATTGATTTGTCTCAGATCATGTGTGAAATATGAAGGCCATGACCCCTTTCACATTGTCATCTTCATGATGCCTTTCTTTCTTGCATAGACTAATAGGTAATTTTCTCATTTTCCAGTTAATAGGATAGGGCTCTTCTAGAATATTCTATGAACACAGTATATGTTTTAAGTGGTGTTTTTAAAAACACCTCAAACATAAAAAGTGTTTGAAAAAGTATTTAACATACAAAGCAATTTTAAATTAATCTATGTATGATCACTAAAAATATTCATCAATGAAAAATGTAAAAGGAAATAATTTTCGTAAACACATGAATCAAATATACGTTATCATAACTTATTGTTGTTTCTTTAGCTTCCTTTATTGGTTTTTATCTAAACATCCATCTATGTGAATTATTACTATGTTTTTTTTTTTTATCAACACTGTCATTTTCTCTATTATGCCTTTTCTTTCTTTAGGTAGAAGGATTGTCTATGGCCTTTCTTTCATTTTCCACGGGTAGGTTTGGACTCTCCTATCTCAATCTTCATGAATTGAGTATATAGTGTCTGATGGTGTTTTCTAAAAAACACCTTAAACATAAAAGTGTTTAAAAATATTTTTAACATGCTAGTAATTTTTCCAAAATTAATCTATGTATGGCTTAAAAATACTCATGAAAGAAAAAAAAATTGTAAAAGGAAATAATTTTGTGTATCATAAAGACATAAATCAATGTACATTATCATAACTTTTATTATTGTTTTTAGCCTCTGTATTATTTGAAATCAACATCCATTTATAAATTAGTTGCTATGACTCCTTTTACCAATATTGTTTTGGGTTTTTCATTATGTCTTTTTTTTTTTTTTGGCAATAGGACTTTGTCAATGTAATTTTCTCATTTTCTTGTTGTAGAATTTAGGACAGTACTTCTCTCTCAATATTCATGAATTGAGAATGTTCTATGGGGTTCTTAAAGAAACACCTTAAACATAAAAAGTGTTTTAAAAAAATTTAACATACAAAGCGCTTCTGAAATTAATCTATATATGGTCACTAAAAATTACTCACGAAAGAAAAGAAATGTAATAGGAAATAATTTTCTTATAAAACTAATAAATATAATAAAAACCAATTAAAATTTATATATTTTAAAATTATTTAATATTATGTAATAAATAAAATAAATTGAAGAAACACTTAAAATAATTTATTAAATTTAAATATTTTTATTTTTTATTTTTCCTTTTCTTCCTTTCACCTCTCTCCTCTCATTTTCTAATCTCTGATTTAAGACACTTTTAAAAATTAGTTTCGGATATTTAAAAATTTTATTTCAAAAAAAAAAACTCTCCATCAAAATTTCGCCTAATTTTGATAAAAATATTCTTGTTATTATTATTATTAGTTGTAGAAAACATGAAAGGATTAGATTACTATTTTGGGTTATTTAAAATTGTTAAATAATAATATATTTCATAAAAAAATAAAACAAAGCAAAATGTGCTCACCAATTGTGGTTTCTTACTTCTTTCCCAATAAATAATTAAAAGATTAAAATGTATAAATTTATTAACAAAAGGTAGGTTTATATACATTCAAATACTAGGAGTAAGTTAAGAAGGCCATTTTCATATATAAAAATGGATATTTTATTTTTATATATTCAAGGCTGGTTTGAAAACACAATTAATGATGGATTCTTGATAAATTTACTGATAATTAAATAAATAATTGTCAAAATATTTTAGATTTTAGATTCGAAAATAATTCCAATTCTATAAGAGTTTTTGACACATAAGCAATGAGGTGGAAATTCTTTTACAATGAAATCGTATATTGACTTTAAAATTTTACATTAAAATCATGTCTTCAAACCAAGACTTCACAATTTTACATTGAAATCGTGTCTTCAAAACTTGAGCACTTGGAAATTTTAAAATTCTGCTAAGCTATAGGTATGAATCTTATTAGCATTTATAGCGTGTTTTGCATGTATTTTTGTAACCTAAATGCTAGATTCACACCCATATTCTTAAAGATTAAACTAATCCCACATTGGCTTATGTTTTGCAGGACTAGAAGGAAAATCAAGCAAAGCGATGAGTAGCCTCGGGTTTGCCCAGTGCGAGCTTGACCTTCGCCTAAGCAAAGGTGTTCGCGGTACGCAGGAGACCCTCACCACGGCGAAGAAGGAACATCTAAACACACGACTCTTGGGTTTGCCCAATGACGATCCTTCATAGCGACAAAGGCCTTCGCGAGCAAGGGAGTATGAAGAAAGATGTGCGTGGCTTCACCCGAGCGAAAAGTAACCGCCCTTGTGAAGAACATCGGGTTGGAGCGTGAGCATTTTAGCCCATCATTGGCCCATTTTCCCTTGCCTATAAATATATGTATTTGAGACTTGTCTAGGGTTCGGGTTTTGGAAGGAGAACACCCTCCGTAGGGTTTCTCTCCTCTCTTCTTCTTGAACCACCATTTTTAGGGTTTGTGATTTTGTTTTATTCTTTCTTTGGATTTGGCGTAATATTGAAGAATCTATCAACTAGAGGACCTCATTCAACCTTGGAGCATTCCTCACCTCATATTGGTTTTGTATCTCTAACTCTCACTCTCTTCTCATCTATTTCATTATTATGGTTGTAATAGACATGGTTTTAATAGATTTGTGGGTTGTAATGGGTAGCTAAACTTTCCTCTAGGGTTGATTGTTTAAGTTAATGTTTGGTATATATATTTCATGATGATTTGGTGAACTCATGCTTGTGTGGATGTTAGTTGGTGTAGTTCTTAGGATTATTATGATTTTAACTAGTGTCTATCTTGAGTTGGGTCTACGATCCTCATACTAGGGCATCCTTGGTGACACTTGGATTACGCCCTAAAATCTGGTCCCAGGTCTCTTAAGGTATGAATTAGTTAATTGAAATACTAATCAACCTAATCAAAGAAGTCTAGGGAATTAGTAATGCCTAGTACTAGATGGATTTCAGTAGGAATAGCACCGTCTCCGCATTATGCGAGGATCGTATAGACCGAGAGGTGATTGATCCGAGTGTAGTCGGGTGAGGAATCTGTGTATGGATCGAGAGGTGACCCGGTCGGATTCGAGGAAAGCATATAAGTACCATACTTAATGACCTAGATGGTCGAAGGAGAATGAGAGTTGGTGTGAGAACTTGAGGGGAGACCTGAGTGTAAAACCGTATCAGTTCCTTAGACATGCACAAGTGTGCGTTCCTTTCCGATCAATGCTTAATGGTGCATAAACCATAAATGCATCGATAGACGATCAGCCTAGTATCTTTCTGAGGTGCTTTCTTTGAGATTCTTGATCCTTGTAAATGAACATTGATCATTCCCTACTTTTTTTTGTTTATAAAACCTTTCTCCCCAATTCATTGAGTCGCTCAAATAGTGAACGACTTTAGTAGTCGGGGTATTCAGTCCTCGCTAAAACCACACCTTCCCTATGAGATTGATATCTGGACTTTTGGTCTACTATATTACTTGTTCGACCCGTGCTGTGAGACCCCCAACCTTCGTGACCACCTCATGGGTACCCTTCAGGTGGAAGCTCACTCATATAGGATATCCTCATTCAGCTGAGTTCCTTCCCGCCTCCCAGAGAGATTCGAACCCGGGACTGGGGTCTTTTAGTCGATGGGAAGCATGCGGTACCAAGCAGGCTACTAGCTGGTTGGTACCTGAATCTTCCCATTGGACTAAAACCACAGGTCACGGGTTGCTTTCGTGAAATGGCGTGTATAGTGGCTTCGAAGAAGTACCCGTGGTGTTCGCGAAGAATGAAATCTCCTGATAAAGCGCCTTTATTGTGGGGTCCACCCGCCCATTGACCCGCGGGGTGCCCTTGGTGGCCGCGTGGGGTCACCCGCCGTATTGCGGGTGCCCTTAGGTGGGTCACTCACGGGGAATATCGCCGCCTCCCCAGGCATTTTCTTTTCGGCTTAGTGAGACTCGAACCCGGGACCGGGGCTTAGGTCGATAGAGCATCTCTACCAGCGAGCCTTCACGTTGAAGGATCGACCGGATTAACCTCATGAACTGGGGACCTCCGGCACTCAGTGGATATAGAAACTTTTCCTTAAAGCTGTCAAATAATCAATGGGCGAGCCTTTTCCTGATCTTTAACATATCTTTAGAAAATAATGCGAGGCGAAGTGATAATTTTTTTCTTTTCTTTGTTTTCAAACACTTGAATTTTGGAAAATTGACCGAGTTTCCTCTGTTTCGGACTTTCCCAAATTTACAAAACCTGATAAAGCATTTAAAAACACTTATAAACTTCGGTACATACTTCCATATTAGGACTTCGTCCATGACAATCAACACAATATACATACATATACATTTGTTTACTTCGAAATCATCAAAACATTCAAACCCTCTTAAATTCCATTTGTTTTTATCAAAGCATTTTGGGCTTGAAAATGGGACTTAAGCGAAGCGCCTACGTACCTCATCCCATGAGGGATCAAAGCCAGCGTAGTTCCTTTTCAACTTTATACATATACATATATACATAACAAAATGTCGACATAAACAATATGCAAAATTATATATACAATGAAATCACAGTCGTCGTCTCATCAATGGCTTGACTCACTGCACAGGAGGGTCCTCTATCGGCGCACCTGTCTCGGGTCCTGAAAATGTTTTGAAAACACGCTGGGGAAAATAATGACTAAAGGAGCCCGGTGAGTGTACATTTTCATTAAAATAACATTTCGGTATATACAAAATATTACATACTTATCAACTAAAATCCATTTATACCTTAAACATTTATACCTTAAGCTTTCTTTGATAAATACTTATACCATTAAATCAATTTATGCTTGCAAACATTTATACCTTAAACTTTCTTTCAATAAATAACATACATTAAAATCATTTATGCTTTGGAAACATTTATACCTTAAACTTTATTTCTTTCCTTCTAATACATACTTATACAATTAAAATCATTTATGCCTTAAACTTTCTTTCTTTCTTTCATACGGTGGAACCGAAATAAACACACCCAGCGATTTAAGTGCGACGGTGAGGGCAGTCCCATTCAGTCATAACCACTATCGCTGCGGAAACTCACGCTTTGCATGGAGTTCGATCATAGCACCTTATCACGTGTAAGGATATTACTCTAGACACCTAATTCCCTCCCTCAATTAGTAACCTATAACTTTACTCTCTAAATCCTTACACGCTTAAGGTACCTCGGCCGATATCAGTCATAACAGTCATATGGGGTTAGGGTAACTATCAGTAAAACATTTATCAAAATACATTTATAAATCTATTTAAATCCTTTACTTTATCATGAAAACTCATATATATATGCAAATATACATATGCATTCTTTGATTTTTAAACTTTCCATAATGCCTTAACATATGCATACATATATACTTTAATATAAATATATATATATATTGATGCAAGATAAACATGTACATTAAATTTTTTCATTACATCAAAACTTTCATTTAGGCAATATAAACATTTACATTAAACTTTTTATTTTAACATCAAATCATTCACTTTTTAAAACTCAATTTGCAAAACATCATTTTTTACATAGTTCCAGCTCGATCTGCTTGCTTCCAGTTGAGTTAAGTTAAAGATCAGATAGTCGCACTACGCGCTTTTAAAGAAAATCACAGTGCATTAACCATAATTTCCAATTTAATCCACCATAAACACTCATTCCTATATTCTTATTCTCAGAATCTATTTACTTAGGGATTGGAATCAATCAATCGGATCATCAAACTAAAGTTATGGCGTTTTCATGCCAACTAGTCATTTTCTGGAATTTTCTAGTGACAGTTTGTATTACTCATTTTTCCGAGGTCTGACTTTAATATTTTGACACCTATGTCCCTTATACTCATTTAAAGCTAGTGCTAAGGGTTTCTATTCAATTGGAATCACCCAATTCGGAGCACCGAAACTCACTTTACATCCAAATAACCGGGCTAATCTATGTTCAAAAACTGAACCAGAATTTGGCTTGCACATGGTCCTACTTTGAGTAAATTTTTCGGCCACTTAGGATCAGAATTTGGCGATACCTTCTTCTTAAGTTTTGTTATCCTTCAAGTCATGTTGTGGCCGCTTAAATCACTCAATGGATCAAAATTAGCAAGTTATGGCCCAAAGCTAAAACTAATTCAAAACAGAAAGCGGGACATTTCTGTACAGAACTGCTATACAAAATTGACCAAAATGTGTTTCTCTTCCATTTTTTCTTTCCTCTAAACACTTGATAATTATTATACCCATTTCAACATAACACACACAAATTCACTATCAAACCTAACCCTTACTCACTTGATTTTGTAAACCTAACCTAAACCATGGCTTTCTCAATTGATATTAAATTCAGCACCATTAAACCTTAAATACCATCGAATTTAACATCCATACCAGAATTTAAGACTTAAAAACATGGAAAACATCAAACCCCTAACCTTCCCATATGAAAAACTTACTTGTTTCTTGGTTTTCTTTGGCTCCTGCGATTACCACTTGAAGATCACTTGAAAGCTTGAAAAACAAAGAAAACTCACCTCCCGACTTGGATTCTCTTTCTCTTCCTCTTTCCTCTTTCTCCCCTTTCTTTTCTCTCTTTTCTCCTTTCTCTCCCTTCTTTCATACGTGATCTCCTCTGTTGGAGACTTAAATCCCTAATTTTGCTTTTAAATTCAACTTTCCAAATTACCCTTAAGTCGAAGAATTCAATTGGTTATTGTAAAGTGAATTACCCTTTATTAAGCCTCTCATAGGTCCATTTTTATGAGACCAAGTCATTTACCCATTATTTAAATCCTAACTTAGCCATTAAGAAAGATTTTGATTGGCTAGTACAATTAAATATCTCCATTATAGCAGATTTTATCTCCGTTTCGCCTTTTACTGTTTTTATATCGATTATATGTCAAAAATATTCTATGGTCGTCTATATTTAAATTTGAACATAAAATATTCTAACTAAATTCTTCACAGTGAATTTCAGGCTCTGAAATCACCGAAATCGGATTTAAAATCATTAAAATCGGTAGTGGGACAATAGCGTGTGTGCAGATTATTAGGATCACTGGAAACTATCGAGAAACGGACTCGGATTTCACTTTATTCAGTTCGTTAGTCTTTATGATATCTGGACATTTCGTATTTTATTGATTCAGAAAAATTTCATATGAACCCCAGAATTTCGATCCCAGGAAATGCTATTCACTTAAATCTCCTATTCTCTTCTAAATATCAGTTCAAAGTCATGGAACTGAAATTTCTTACAAATTCCCTTTGCAAACCCACTCATTCGGATATAATAAGAAAAATCATTATTCCTTAGGGCATTCGGTTCTGATTCGAAAATTCCACTTCGTATCGAATGATGTCAGGAGCGTTAAAATTCTAATCTACCCTCGTTTCTATCATTGGGACCTCATCCCGGTTCAAAACTCTTATTATAACGTTGATCGAGGTTAGGGTTTTACAATCACCCATGTACCAAAAATTCGTCCTCGAAATTAAAACATTCGATACCCTAAAGATGGGATAATGCCTCTTCATCTGCTCCTTATGCTCCCGTGTAGTTTCCTCTCTTGTATGACTCCTCCATACCTTCACCCGACGAGAATAGTCTTGTTGCATAAAGATTTGCTCTTTCGACGGTCTAGGATTTACCGGTTCCCTCTTCGACATGTTAAGTTCTCACAGTATTTCGAAAAGTTTGCTGCGTGGTGCATGAAGGGTTTGGTATGTACTTGCGAACATAGAAACATGGAAAACATACGTGAATCGATCGAGGTAAGATAGCAGCTCCAATCGATATGCCGCTACCGATCCTCTCAACAATCTTGTATGGCCCGATATCACGAGTGGACTCGATTTCCACGTTTCCCCGAATCTTAATGCGCCGCTTCATGGGGAAATCCTGAAAATACCATATCCCTACTCGAACTCTAGATTACTACGTTGTTTGCATAACTTTACGTAGGTCGCAGCGAAATTTGTTCATCATATAACTTTGATCTTATCACAAGATCCATGAGCAAATTTACGGACCTACTAATTTCCTTTCACCTACCTCGTCCCCTGACGGACTAGAGTTCGACATTTAAGTCACAAAGAGCCTCGTAAGGGCCATGCACGATCTTGGCTTTGTCGCGTGTATGCAAACTCCGTAATAGTGTTCCTTTGGGATTGTGATACATCTTTGTACTTCCGGATGCATAGCATAAAGCGGAGGAATGGGCTTCCTCCATAATATCTCTCCTCCACATCACCTACATCAGGGTACACACATAACCTGCGTCCCTTGACCACGATACCATCCTCTCTCAACCAATAAATCCTCGTTGCTTGGACTACACTTCACCTCTCAACTTTATTATTTGTGGATCCTGAATCGAAGCTCTCTAATCACAATACATCAATACAGGACGTACATGAAATGTGGCTAACAGTACTCATGAATCTTTCAATTCCAGTCTCACACCCAAGGACCTCAATTCTATGAGTCAAGGAAGATGCACGACCCTCAAGTGCAATAGGGAACTCATGGGTCTCTTAATAAGAGCATCTGCTACCACGTTCGCCTTTCCAGGATGATATTGATGGTACATTCATAATCCTTGATCGAGTTTAATCCATCTCCTACGTCTCATGTTCAGTTCCTTAGCGTAAGCAGTCTTTGCCAGCTCTTATGTCAGTAAAAATCTGCAGGCACTCCGTATAGTAATGCCTCCATGTCATGAGAAAGCGGAAAATACTACAATTTCTTGCTTCGAGTCGTGTGTGGGATAATTGTTCGTAATAACCAGTTACACAGAATATACGATCACCTTGTCATTCTGCATTAATACATAACTAGGCCTTGCACAGAGCATCCTGATACAACGTAAACCATCACGCTGCACGATGGAAGTGTAAGTCACTGGGTGAGTCAATCTCCTTTTCGGTTCATGAAACTCTGTGATGACCTCGACCATAAAAGCAGTTCTCTTTTCTTTGTCAATCCCAGTCAAGGTGCGACTATCTTCGAATCCCTCTCAGCGAACTTCACGGTAATACCACCTTGAACCCGGAAAACTCCTTGTCTAACACTTGTAGGAGGTTTCCAATTCGATATAACCGACCTTCTATGGATCCAGGATCCCCTCTGCGAGAAACTATGTGTCTAAAGCGACCTTTGTCGAGGCAAAACGGGACACTTCTTGAGTTCCCAGCATATAGTAGATGTTCACTTAATGTTTGCGAGAGTGTCTCAGAGTGCTGCATGTTCTTCCTTGCTGAATAGATCGGTATATACGATCGATAAACGATTACAAAGGCAGTCTAAGTAAGGCTAAAAATCTGTTCATGTGGCCTTGAAAACCAGAGTCTGACTACCGTCGACCGTGAATACTCGTGAATGTCGGGTGACGACATTTGAAAATCGAATGAGAGTCTCCGCTTTATGCGAGCTGCCGATCTGAAAATCTTCATAAAACTGTCGACATCAATCACGATTACAAGCGGCCTCTTGGGCTTGAGCAAATACTAATCACACTATATCCAACGGTTATATCTTACAATATTCTGACTATATCCGTAATGTAAGAGTTAATGATTTACTCTTATACAACACATCTATTAAAATGAGAAACATTCTAATACATGTAAACATCCATGAAAACCACATTCCGGCTTTCTTCTAGCGCTCGACCTGGAACTGTGCGATGCCATATGTGACTCGGTACACGTAAAGAGGGGATCCTGGCGGAGTGACTAAAGCTCGGTAGGAGAATGTCATACCCAAGTGGGCTACTCACCTACTAAAGGAGTGCGATTACGTGTTCCAATCTAAACACACATTCAAGCAAATGCATGATCCTACTTGAATGTCTACATGACCAACTTCGGATCCAGGAGTCCTCAGGCTCTCTCATAAGCTAAACCTTGTATGAGGGTATTATTTTATTAGTGAATGACCCTCAGGTGTATATATATCAATTGGGCGCTCGGAAGCGATTGATATATATTGTTTGTGGACTACCCTCCGATGAATATCAATTGGGCAGCTCCGACGATTGATATTTTAAGTTTAATGGCCTACCCTCCGATAATTAACATTTTTAGACTATCCTGCGAGCCGTGCTTCTCTAGACTTATACCATGCGCTAACTCCTGTCTCTACAGGATGCCCGGTGCATATGAAATGCATCATGATGCCATTTCAATAATTCATACAACACATGCAAATATATAAACATGGATATACTCGCATAAAAATTAAATCACACAACGTGTTATGTAATTATACAACTCATATATCACATCAAAATTAGCTCTCTTGGGCTAATGATCAAACTCATCTCCAATGACCTACACACACAATTATATTCCACATAATTGTGACCTCATGTTAATACACAAAGCTTATGCATTAACATTTTAAAATCATCTCAATGGCCCTACGAAACACAATTATATTTTATATGGTATGTCTTCTCTTATTACATTAAATTCACGTATTAACCTGGCCCAATTCCACACAACTCGAGCCATTCATTTCAACAACTCATGGACAATTCTTATCCAATTCACACAACCGGGCCCGATTTTGCGAGTCCGAGCAATGATGGGTCGGGCAACCACTTGTCCTCTCGGTTCCACCTTTTGGGCAAATTTCTTGTTCCTATCTTATAAACACAAACGAAATTTGTCGTAAATTTCGCGCGATCAGTCCACAACGGTTTACGGGCGTCTGGGCTGACCAATCTCATAATTCCGTCCGTGTTTTGCGGGACCGATCAAACCCATTCGACATTTATTCGCATATTTGTGATTTAAGCAAGTGCGGAATTTAAAGAAGCGAAGTGACACTGGCACTACGGGCGGAGTCACGACCATCTCCAAAATCCCCGAAAAATTCCCGACAACTCGGTCCCGAGTTTTGGGGCCAGAATAACAACCCTGTGGCTCAAGCCAAGCCGGCTGACAGCTAAAAATGAGATAAAAGCAGCAGTGGAGAAAATCCTACCTCTTGGGTTGTCAAACTTCATGAGCAGGTGCACCCAGCACGTAGCACCTTTGCAGCGATAGAGGCGTTTCATTGCTAACTCGGTGAAATGCGGCGTTGGTCGTGTATTTTACAGGGAAGTGGAGGCTGCAGAAATGGAGCTCAAGCCACTGCATCCCCCAAACTGAAAATCACGTTTTTTGCTCTTGCCCAATGTAAGAGATGAAGTACTATTGGCTATTTTGGCCTTTAGTCACTTAAAATCAACTTCTAAAATGGCTGTCATAACTTGCAGTTGATGTCGCCTCGACCGTCCATTTCCATCATTTACACTCGCACCACTTATGGTACATGAGTACGTGCCTGAGCTTTCGTCACATCGAAAATCGTTTTCTGACACGGCAGCGATGCCTCAGCGTCTTAGACTTTATTTGTCTCGAGAGAAAATTACGAATTTCACGTCTTGTAGATTTGAGGCGTTCAACGGTACAATCCGTTTAGATCATCTGAGATCTAAGAAGAGAATTAGTGCAGTTTTTAGTAATTACAATTTGTAATCAAATTACGATTTTGCCCTTATTCGAAATTGGAATTTCTCGAGGATCTTACGAGTTCATATGAGATCCATAAAAGCGGCTGGGGCATTCGTAAGATCAAATGGTACTTGATGAAACTCCAAAATGCCCATGCGTGGTCGTCTTAGAGACATCCTCATCATGAAGTCTCAACTTATCCAATTCACTTCCAATTAAATCGAGGCTCATGACAACATCTTTGTAAGCCTTAAATCAAGCCCTTAGCATCCTTGAAATTAGAAAAACCCATAATGCCCTTCACCTTAGTAAAGGAAATTACATTTTATATCTTAATCAATTATTCTTCTTAAGACTTTAATTCTAACACATTCCATTAGGCATGTAATCACTTCCAATTGATTAAAATCAATGGAAACTCAACTTTTCCATACTTCTCCTAGGGTGATCAAATCCTACATGTCACACATTCATAATTATTTCTTCAATTTTCTTCCGTTTCTTTCAACAAATTGTTTTGATAATTCATCCCATGTCGTTGATTTACTTAAGCTAAATCAACTGATGCATTACTAATTAAACCCTTTCTTGGCCTAACCCTCTCATCTCATTTCTATTGAACTTTTAATTCCATTAATTCCTTCAAACGCGCATTTCAAGTAATGTCATTAAAATCATTAAATGATAACAATAATCTTTATTAACATCGAAGTTTACCTAAATTGACAATCCTTATAATATCATTCTTTCTTTTCAATTTCTTAGCAAATCAACCTAGGGTATATCCAATTTACAACTAAAAACCTTAATGTAACTCCATTGAAGGTTTAAGTAAATAATCCATAAAATCCTAATTGCTTACTAGAACCTCCCTAAACCTGACATCGGCCAGCTCAGTTTTACGTCATGACTTTGCGTAGCACGGGATTTCAAACCCGTACTCCTCATCCTAATTGCGGCCTCTACTACCTGGTAGTGCGTGTGTGGTTGTCAGCTATTGTGGTCCGATCTGCGGACTAAAACCTCTGACCAAACCTCTTGAGCCGTGATATGGACCTTTTGGTTTTTCCATTTTATCTTTTATCGCCAGTTCAACTTTTCAAGATCACGACTAACTTCTCTTGATACATAACTTGTGGCATTTCTTGGAATAAGGACCTACATATCCTACAATTGATTGTGCGATTATGTATAAGATCATGCATTTTATATATTAATCTATCATTAGAATCGTCTTCTTCATCTCTTTTTTTCAACAATCATCGACAACGATTCCTCGAAACTCGATCTCCCATGTCCTCAATTGCTCATCCCCATTTAAACTAGTAGAACATTATCAATTTTCCACATGTTGAAGTAGTAACGATTTTCTAATTCAACGAATAGACTCCCATTTGGACAAGTAGGTTACATTACATTAATATTCCTCTAAGGTGTTGATGATGGTGGGACTCTTACACATGCCTACAATTTCTTTTCCAACTTTTTATGATATTTTCACTCATATTCTCTGTCACTCCAAATGTAATCTTTGAAATTAAAGTCGAAGACTCCCTTTTTTGCCTGGACCTTCCAACTCCAAAGATATAGTATTTCCACTATAAATGAAACCTCAGTATTTGAATTGGTGGTACTGTGCCTCGGGAGCTCTCTGGTGGCGAGTCGGCCTCGGCTTGGCCAGTTTAAATAATTCAAATTTTACTATGTCATGTAAATGCATATATGGTTTTTAAATCACATAAATAATTATGAAATTTTAAAGTAAAGGCAATTAAACAATCATATGAAAATAAAATTTTCAAATCTTTATAACATTTTCGAAGCTTAGTGGCTCGATACGTTGAAGGATCTGAGCCGGATTAAACCTCATGAACCCAGGACCTCAGGCACTCACGATGGATATGAAGCTTCTTAAAAACATCAAATAAAATCCATGGGCGAACCTTTACAATCTTTAACATATGTTTAGAAAATAATGCGGAGCTGAAGTGATAAATTTTTTTTTCTTTTCTTTTGTTTTTGAGCACTTGGATTTTTCGGAAAAATTGGCGAGTTTCCTGTTTTTCGGACTTTCCCAAATTTACAAAACGATAAGCTTGTTAAAAACACTTATAAACTTCAATTTTATACTTCCATATTAGGACTTCTAGTCCACAACCCAATCCTTACAATATACATACATATACATTTGTTTACTTCAAATCATCAAAACATTTCAAACCCCTCTTAAATTCCATGCACATTTTATCAAAACATTTTGGGCTTGGCTGGACTCAAAGCCAGGCGCCTCTGTACCTCATCTTTGAGGATCAAAGCCCACGTAGTTCATTTTCAACTTTATACATATACATATATACATAACAAAATATTCAACATAAACAATATGCAAAATTATATATACAATGAAATCACAGTCGTCGTCTCATCAATGGCTCGACTCACTGCACAGGAGGGTCCTCTATCGGCGCACCTGTCTCGGGTCCTGAAAATGTTTTGAAAACACATGGAAAATAATGAGCTAAAGGAGCCCAGTGAGTGTATTTTCATTAAATAACATTTCGATATATACCAAAATAATACATACTTATCGACTAAATCCATTTATACTTAAAACATTGTGCCTTAAACTTTCTTTAATAAATACTTATACCATTAAAATCAGAATTTATACTTTGAAACATTTATACCTTAAACTTTCTTTCAATAAAAAACTTATACATTTAAATCCATTTTATGCTGAAACATTTATACATAAACTTTATTACTTTCCTTCTAATACATGTATACAATTAAATCCATTTGTGCTTAAACTTTCTTTCTTTCTCTCTTTCCTTGATGGAACCAAATAAACACACGAACACTGTGTTTAGAGTCTTGACAGGTGAGGGTATGGAGCAGAAATTCCAATTTATGGAATAAGGGCAAAATCGTAATTTTGATTATAAAATTTTAATTACGATTAAAAGTCCGTAATTAATTCTCTAGACCTCGGATGACAAAACGGATTGTACCGTTGGACTCATCTCGCGAAATCTAGTTAACACGTAAAATTTCGCGTTCTTTGGAACGGTCGGAATCGACACGTTTCGAGCATCGCGTTTCGGGTCTGTTAAAAGCGATTTTCGATCTGACGAAAGTCACGCATATAACTGCGTACTCATGTGCCATAAGTGGTATGGGTATAGAAATGATGAAAGTGGACGGCCCAGAGATAAATAGAATGTCAGCGGATAAACGAGGAATTAATTAAATTAAATTGATTAAATGAATAGGACAAAGATGCTACAGTGTTTGTCTTCTCAAATTTAAAATGACCCAAAACGTGAAGTGGAGCGGTGGCGGAATGGAAAAATGGAGGTTTTCTAGAGAGAATCTTCACTTCTCTCTAGGTTATCTCGCGATCAACGTCGACTTGCTGGTCTGAGGGAGAAATGATCTGCAGCGGAGGGGCTTAGCGTGGGTACCGGATTGCAGAGTTTCTTCAAAGCTCCACGAGGCAGTTTTCTCACCTACTTGGGTTTTTTACTCCCATTTCAAATCTTGCTAATCTGACTGGATGGACTGCGAGTGGCGAGAGCGTTGATCGATCAAAACTTGGGACAAGATGGATCGTTACCCGGAAGGAAGACAACCGTGGCTGCGCTCCGAAACGTTAGGGAGCTGTTGGTGGCCTTGTCAGGTACCGCGCTATTAGATCGGCGTTTGACATCCGTTGGATGAGCCAGTGATGATCGGTTGCCTCGATGACGAGTTGATTTCAGGATTTTTAGGGAATAATGGCAGAGTTCTATTCGTAACAGTGTTCTAAAATTATATTTTTATGAAAATATGTGTTTGGTTAAGTAATTCGAATCGAATTGCTTGTGTTTGAACATTAGCCCAAGTGAGCTAATTTTTGGTGTTTGAAATGATAAAATCATAACATGTTGTATGATTTGTTTTATGTAAATATATTCATGGTATATATTTGCATGTGATTAGAAGCTTGTATTAGGCTGGCACACATGCATTCCATATGCGCTAGAGCATCCACAAGTTATAGGAGATAGTGCATAGGGATGATGCACAGAGAAAATGGTTCGAGGGTGATGCAAATATAAAATATCGGAGGGTAGTAAATGTTAATCATCGGAGGGTAGTCAGCCAAACAAATAATATATCAAGTCGGAGACGACCAGGTTGATATATATTCGCCAGTGAATCCCACAAACAAATAATATATATCGATAGTGGACGGCCCGATTGATATATATATTCATCGGAGGGTTGTCCGCTGTCGCGAATATTCTCATACGAGCTTAGGCGAGTGTGAAAGTCGATCGAGGACTCGGGATCACGAGTTGGTCGTGCAGACATTCAAGTAGGATCATGCCATTTGCTTGAATGTGTGTTTACTTTGGAACATTGCCTTTGCGCCAGGTGGTGAGTAGCCAGCAGGCGATTTTCCCTCTTGTTGCTTTCGCTAGTGATGGGATCCCACTTTATTTGCAGTGCGGGGGCGTGCGAGAGATGGCTAGATCTGAGATTTTATTAATGAAGCAGGATGTGGCTTTGGGTGGTTGTATATGATCAGGAACTCTTCGTTTGTATATGTGTGTTAAAATAAAAATATTAACTCTGCTTGTGGACATAGTTGGATTCATAGTTGGGATGTTTTATGAGCATTGGATTTTATGGGCCCAGTGGCGGTATTGGATATATTGCATATATTGAATTTGTTTGGGACGGGTAAATGCGGAGTTATTACCGGGTTTTGTATTTGGGTAGGGCTCCTCATTTAGGAGACTCTGCAGATTTTTAAAGAATGGCGTCGGGTAACTTGGAGCCTCATCTTCTGTCATGAGGTTGACGGGTAGTCGAAGCGGACCCGGGTTTGGGAAGTCGGCTGGTAGCCCGAGTTGGTAGTGGGATTTACCTCGAATGGAGTACCTAAGCTCATGGTCCCGGGGTTCGAGCCTGGAGCGAAAGAAACCCACGTGAGCTAGGGGATAGCACAATGAGGTGGACACTGACCCTCCCCGTCGGAGTGGGCGGTGAGGACACCGTGATATAAGGCGCCTTTGTGGGGGCCCACCCTGGCCCTCGGGCAATCCCTCCTGTTATCCTAGCTCAGGGGTTCTCCGTGGCGAGCAGGACCGTGAACTAGATCTTGGTCGAGGCTGAATTCACCTGGCGACCTGCTTCGAGTTGGTAGTGGGAACACCTCGAATGGGTATCTAAACTCGCTGGTCCCCGGGTTCGAGCCACGGAGGCGAAGAGCCCTGTGAGCTAGGGGATAACTTTGTGAGTGGGACAGCCTCGTCGGAGTGGGCGGGGGTGAGGCCCTTACGGGGACAGTCACATTCAGTCATAACCCATATCTTTGGAACTCACGCTTTGCACTTGAGGTTCGATCATAACACCTTATCACGTGTAAGGATATTACTCCTAGACGCCTAATTCCCTCCCTCGATTTAGTAACCTATAACTTTACCCTCACAGAAATCCTTACACGCTTAAGGTCGCAAGTGATACTCGGTCATGCGGAGTCATATGGGAGTTAGGGTAACTATCGGTAAAAACATTTATCAAAATACATTTATAAATCCATTAATCCCTTTACTTTATCATGAAAACTCATATATATATGCAAATATACATATGCATTCTTTTACACGTTTTTAAACTTTCATAATGCTTAACATATGCATACATATATGCTTTGAAAATATAAATATATATATATTGATCTGAGAATAAACATGTACATTAAATTTTTCATTTACATCAAAACTTTTCATTTAGGCAATATAAACATTTACATTTAAACTTTTCATTTAATATCAAAATCATTTCACTTTTAAAACTCAATTTGCAAAACATCATTTTTTACACTCGAGTTCAAGCTTCGATCAAGACTTTGCTTCAGTTTGAGTTCCCATTCGTCCAGATAGTCCTTTCACCTTTTCCAAAGAAAATCACAATTACACATTAACCATAATTTCCATTTAATCCACCATAAACACTCATTCCTATATTATCATTCCTCTAGGAATCCATTTTATAGGGTTGGAATCGATCAATCGGATCATCAAACTAAAGTTATGGCATTTTAAATACCAACTAGTCATTCTGGAATTTTCTAGTGACAGTTTGTATTACTCATTTTCCGAGGTCTTGACTTCATATTTTGACACTATGTCCTTATACTCATTAAAGCTAAGGTGCTAAGAGGGTTCTATTCAATTGGAACCACCCAATTGAACAGAAACTCACTTACGATCAAATAGCAAGACTAATCTATGTTAGCAGGCAAATTTAGCTTGCACATGGTCCTACTTTGATAAATTTTTAGGCTTCACTTAGGATCGAATTTGGCGATACCTTCTTCCTTAAGTTTTGTTCTCCTTCAAGTATATTTTGTAGCCACTTAAATCACTCAAATGGATCAAAATTGAGCAAGTTATGGCCAAAATACCAAAACTGGTCAAAACGAGAAAACAGGACATTTCTGTACCAAAATTTGCTACTTAAAAATTGACCAAATGTGTTTCTCTTCCATTTTTTCTTTCCTCTAAACATAAATCTGATGCATTATACCCATTTCAACATAACACACACAATTCACTATCAAACCCTAACCCTTACTCACTTGATTTTTTGTCAACCACAACTAAACCATGGCTTTTCTCGAATTGATATTAAATTCGACGCCATTAAACGCCCAAATACCATCAATTTAACATCCATACCAGAATTTAAGACATTAAACATGGAAAACATCAAACCCTAACCTTCCCACCATGAAAACTTACTTGTTCTTTGAGTTTCTTTGGCTCCCTCTCCTCGATTACCACTCAAGATCACTTGAAAGCTCAAACAAAGAAAACTCACCTCCTAACTCTGGATTTCTCCCTTTCTCTTCCTTTCTCCTTTCTCCCTTTCTTTCTCTCTTTCTCCTTTCTCTCCTTCTCATACGTGATCTCCCCATTTGGAGACTTAAACTCCTAATTTTGCTTTCTTTTAAATTCCAACTTTCCAAAATTACCCTTAAGTCAAAGAATCTTAATCAAGTTATTGTAGCTGAATTACCCTTAATCCAAGCCTCTCATAGGTCCATTTTATGAGACCAAGTCATTTACCTTATTATTTAAATCCTAACTTTAGCCATTAAGAAAGATTTTGATTGGCTAGTACAATTAATATTCCATTATACATAGATTTTATCTCCGTTTCGTTCTCTTTAATGCTTTTATATCAATTATATGTCAAAAATATTCTATGGTCAGTCTATATTTAAATTTGAACATAAATATTCTAACTAAATTCTTCACAGCTGAATTTCAGCTCTGAAATCAATCGAAATCGGATTTAAAATCATTAAAATCTGTGAATTCCTGACAATAGCTGATTATCACCCGAATTACGCTCGGATCACTCCTCGAAACTATCCAAACGACTGCTTTCACTTTATTTCGCTTGTTAGTCTTTAAGGATATTCTGACATTTTCAGATTTTCGGTCCACTTCCAAAATTTCAACGCAGCCTCGAATTTCAAACTGAAATCACTATTCACTTAAATCTCTCTATTCTCTTCTAAATATCGCCTCAAAGTCATAGGAACCGAAATTTCTTATAAATTCCTTTGCAAACCCCTCTCCTCCATTCGGATATAATAAGAAAATCATTATTCCTTAGGGCATTCGTTACAATTTTCGGTAATTCTACTTCATGTCCAAATGACGCCCGAGCATTCTAAATTTAATCTACCCTCGCTTCTATCATCGACTTAATCGCTTCAAAAACTACTATTATAACATTCAATCAAAGCCGGGGTTTTCCACGCGGCGCTTGCAAAATCTCGAACAAGCTTTCGTGTCAAGCAAGGACTTAACAAAAGTATTTTGGTATCTACGCCAATTACTGAACAAGTGTGACGCCCCAATTCCCGTGGGTCATTTTTGTACTTTTTTTTTTTTTTAACAGTGCCCATGAACAGTGTCCGTAAACAATGATCCAAACAATGCACAACACAAAGGCACCGTCGCAGCTCGCCGTGTGCACACTCACGCACGTGAATCATGTGAGCCGCGCCTCGTCAAGGCTGGCCAATCGCGACACCGCCAGCCAAATTCTGCAAAATTACCGTGACAAAAAGAGCCTGCGACTTGATGTCGTGACAAAGTATAACAAGTTTTAATGTCTTGTAAATTCTTTTAAATGACAAAAAAGATGATTCCAAACTCAGATATTATTGTTTGCATTAAGGCACATCTTGCTTACTAATGACACAAACTGAAGAAACGAGTCACCTGTTAATTCAACACAAATCTAAAATTTCCCTACTCTGGGCATGTATCTTGGATAAGGATGAAAGATTAAGAGGCAACTGCAGAATCTGGCATCCTCCTCCACTTTACTTTCAAGTTGTTTAGAAATCACAGAAGAGGATGTTATACGCCTTAGCGTTTGGAAATTTAACCTTTCATTTATTTTTCCATATATATATATTTGATGATGCCTTTTTTAACCGGAACTGGGCTGGAGCGTGTGGGGGTCGCTGGGCTGGACTTGGATTGTTTGTGGGCTAGGATGCAAAGGCTCAGACGTCTCGGGCCGAGGTGTGGATCAGCCAGATCATTGACCGCAGTCACGCGTGCATCCGCCGCAAAACAAGGAAAAAGGGGGTCGGCGAGGGCAAGAACTGGTCGCTCCGATGCCTAAATCCTCGCTTTCTCGAGAGAAAAGAAAGACTGCAGAGAGGACAAATGTGTTGCATATGAGTATGCCTAAGAATGCGATCTTCACCACGGTGGCCATGCATTTATAAAGTAGATGTCCAACCACTGACTATAACTAGATTCGGCTCCCATTGACGCCGATTTTCTTATCAAGACGGACGAAATTGACGAAAAGACTGCTTATTCTGATAATCTTCCTTCCTTATTAGGAGATCCAACTCGGTGATGATCCTGCTATTATTTTCCTCTCCTTATTGATAAGATTTGGTCGATCGGCAGTGGACGATATATTGTTAGGGTTATTCTATTTTCAGATGGCGAAATACAACTGACGGCAGGATATGGACTCTAATCTCATCCAAGATTGTGGATTTGACCTACTGGCCGGCCTTCGCTGGCCAGCGAGGGGCCCCAGACATACTGGCGCGCCACTCTTCGGGCTTACGAGTGGGCCCCACGGAGCCCATTTCAAACCTCATCGGGCTGCCTCAAATTCCTCGTACGGTGCACGTGGGCAAGGGCTGGTATCGCTTCTTGCATCTGATGCAATTTCCACGTGTCCTTGAGGTCAGGGTTAGTTAAGGCTTACCGCCGCCATATGTCTCAGATAATGATGACTCTTGGGTTTTCGTGCCTGCTTCCTCTACCTCTCTAGTTTTTTCTGGGCCGCAGAATTCTCCGTCCCGTGCTTCTCCGGGTCCTCCAACCCTTCCGCGACCGCACTCATTTGCTCGTAGTTCTCCGTCTCGACCCTTCTCAGAGTCTTTTCCGGCATTTTGTATTTCTTCCGTCTTACTCCCTGGACCACTACGTCTCTACCTCTTTGGTTTCTCTTCGATTGGTACAGCGAGGTGCTAGGGTTAGACTGATTGATTTCAGTTTGACCGTTTCGCTTGTATTGGCGGGTCCTGGTCGCTTCTTTACGATTGGCGACATGACTCTTCGCTTGTTGCCAAGCTCGACGGGTTAGGATGCTTCCGGTCGTTCGGCCATTGTTGAACCCCGAAACGTTCCTGGGGCGCCTCCTCTTCCCTTGGATAAGGATAAACGGAAAATAAACCTAATTAAATATCCTGGGGGGTCAGATTACTTTAATTCTACCGTCCAACATGCTGTGACTGTGGGACCTAGCAAGGTCGGTCCTTCGTATGGGGTTACTACTAACGTTATCGACTCAAGGCCCCGAGTATGGACCCTGACGTCTTGACTTTTTATGTAGCTTCCGTGTTCGATGGTATGTTTCTTCGAGGTCGCCTTGATAATGGTCTGCTTTCACTACACCCTTCATGAAAGGGCTCCAGAACATTTCAATGTCTGTCCTTCCCAACTCGCTCCTAACGGTTAAGGCATTTTGGTGGGCCTATTGGCATTTTTTAGGGACAGGGGGCTCGGCGTCCCTAGTGTGGCTCTACTCCTCTATCTTTTTAATCCAAAGGAGACTACCGAGGGCTTCCTTTATTTCTCAAGGTGCCCTGGAGCTCCTCTGGTGATCACTGATCTTCCTTCTTCCCATAGGTCATGGAAGGGGCGTTATTTCTTTGTTAGTGGTCGCAACTGGGAATATGATCCTTCCGACAAGGATGATATCATGCCTGTAAGGGTTTGACCACTCCTTTGATAATCTTCTGGAGTGTTTGCCTTTGCTTTTTATGTAACTGTGGAAGGTTGTTGAATATTTCACTTCAGATTATTCATGCTCCCAAAAAGCTCGAATTAATCTTTTAGTGTCAAGATAATGTCGTAGCTCGTGTTGGCGGAATGTCCCGCCTTGGCCCTATGCGGAGCCGACAACCTGACATTCCCGGCCCATCTAATTTGAGGTCTACGTTGTCTAATCGGTTCGAGGCTCATTCTTCCACCATGGGAGTTCTCCATTGAAGCCACTGTGAAATTTAATTCCTACTAAAGTAGAAATTTCTGGGTCCAAATGGGGGGCACAAATTCTAAGCCCCGGAGGTGGAAACGGAAAAATCAAGCTCCACCGAAAGATCGGCTGTTTCGATCAAGGTTCAAATAGCGCTCAGCCTCTCACTCAGTGTTTCAGACACGCACGCCAGTACTGATACCCTCAGTACTACGAGTTTCCACCCTTTCTAGTTTCTCACGTAGCAAAAATCTCTTGATGGAGCCACGAGCAGCCAAGTGGTGATTATGCCTGCACTGGTCTGAATCCGCCTCTCGAGAGCTAGCCACCTCTCAAGGGTGGAAGAGCTGAAGAGAAAAATCCTAATCAAAAGTCGCGAAGATGAGGACTCTTTGCTCTTCAATGCCGAACTCGCGGCAGGTGCGATCTTGTCCTCGTCCTAAGGATCTCCGACCTTGAGTCGAAAGCGCCGCCCGCTGATGAGGCTCTAGCTCTATCCTTCGGGGCTGCCTCTTGTAAGTCCCCGTGATCCGGAGAAAATCACGTTGATCCCGTGTCGATGTCGAATTTCATGTTTGATGTGTGTGTAGCCACCATTTTGAAGGGTCTGGGCCGATAAGGCCAAACTAAACGAGCACATGTAAAATCAGCCTGATTTATAAGGCGAAGGCGCCTCTTTCTTCTGAGTAGACCGAGCTGCAAGAACGGGTGCAGCGTATGACTGAAGAGGTGGAGAGACTTAAATCTGATCTAAAGCATGCCATGCCGGCTCGCCCGGGGGCGGAAAGTAGAGACAAAGTTCCTGAGTATGCATGGCGAAGAAGCGAGCCTAAAGGTCCGGTGAGCTCCAGTTGCACCGAGTGATCTTATAGAGATTCGAGACGGGCCGCAAATTCCCAAGACGGCTTTTACTTCCGCTAGTGGAGGAGCCTGTCACCTCCCCGGGGCGAGCTACAGAGTCTCAAGAGGAGCCGCGGCGGCCAATGGCGATCCGTGCATAGCAGCGCAATAGCCGTGGCTCGTGGGCGGTGCCCTCCGAGGCTGTGGCGCTCGCAGACGTGGCTCACGTGGAGGCCTCCGAGGCCGAACTAATTTCCGGCTACCGAACGAGGAGGCTCGGATCAAGGCAGGATCTCTCACCCGCCAGAAACATCCTTGGTCAGCCTCGAGGGATTAGCTGCCATTAGCGACCGAGAGACCGCTTCAAGGCTCGCTGGGCCTCCGGGTGGCCCGCTTTCAGCATATCAAGCACATCTACCTGCACTTGACTTCAACTTCGATCTCCCAAGGATTATGAGGCAGAGGAGTCTTTCTCCTGCAATTATTCCTAAGAACCGGATACTCCCGCCGGGCTCCATTCCCCCTCTTCATCGTCTCCCGTTCCTCCCACGACTTGTAGTTTCATCATTTCGCCACCCGAGCATCGACTTCTATATTTTTCTTTATGTACACTAGCCTTTTATCGGCCTCGGGGCCCGACATATACTTATATTTTCTTTACGCATACCCGCCTTCCTTTTGTCAGCCCGGGGCCCGACATATGTAGCTCCTTTAATAACATTCATTTCTATCCCTGCGCTCTCACCGTAGTATCTTTCGCTTTCTTCATGAATCGTATGGCCCGAATTGGATGGTCCGAGTCAGCAACCAAGCCTCGTCAGCCAGTCGCCGAGGCCTTCATGGCCAATCTGCATGAACCGGATCGATTCCCAGCCGCATGACCTATTTTGAGAACCCCGCCGCCTTGAATGGCTGATCACGTCGACTTGCAAGGAGTTTGTTAGACTCCTTAGGTCAGATGACCTATTTTTGGCAGCTCGTCACTGTTTTTACCGATCTCCTACTTGTCACATGAACTCACACTTACAAACTCACAAGGTAGTCGCTCTTATGTGGATTTTTAGAAGAGCTCGCCCAGTGTTAACCGTCGGTAGCCTGGCCCATGTGAACTGCCAGGGAAGAGCTCACAATATGAACCGCTGCAGAGCTCTGTCCATGTGAGTTATCATTCCGCCACCGAGTCAGTTCCGAACTAAGAATGCCCAGTAGCCGCGGACTTGGCCCAAAGTAGACGAACTCACAAAGTGAGCTGCTTGGCCTCAGCACTCAGGCCTTGGTGGCTTTCCAAATTCTCGAAATGATCCGACTCGCTTGGTAGTGTGGCCTATGCCGAGGATCACCTCGTCAATGTGAGCCGTCTGCCTCTGCAAGCATGGCCTTAAGTGGCGCTTCCAAATGGTGGCTATGTAGCCGAGTGGCAATGTGTAGCCCGAGCCGGTCCGACCCCGAGGCAAAGGCGGCCCAGATAGAGCAGATGAGCCCGCCGAGTGAGCCACCGGGCCTGCCGCCGTGGCCGTGGTGGCGCCCACCGAAAGTGGCGATGTAGCCCCGAGCCGATCCGACTCCCGAGGCAAACAGAGCCAGGCAGAGGACGAGGCCTGGGCCAAAGTGAGCTACTGGGCTCCCGCGCCGTGGCCTGGTGGCGCCCACCGATGGCACAGCCCCGAGCTGATCCTCGACCCGAGGCAACAAGGGCCTATGCGCAGTAGATGAGCCACTCGGGCTCTTGGCGCCAGGGCCTGCATGCTCCCAAACTGCGGGCAATGTAAATGCAGTGGCAATGCGGCTCGAGCTGATCCGACTCAGGCGCACGTGGCTTGTGCAGTAGATGAGCTTCACAAAGGAGCAGCCTGGCCTTCGGCCGCTGACTGGTTTGATTGGTCACTGGTACGCGCTATTCGACTTCGATTTTCGAAAGGTTCAACGCCTTAATGCTAATCGATGGAGAATGGAACGCTCAGTGACTTTTTCGAAAGTGCTTTGGCCTTCTTATAAATGGCGTTTCATTGCTGTGGGCTTATACTGTAGCATTCTCGGCTTTGTCCGCGCGAACCGTAATCGGGTGAGATGATTCATCAAGTCCGGCCGCCTTCGCTTTGGGATCCTTTTAAGACTTGGGCCAGGTTTTCTACATGCAGAGCTGTGTTTTCCCTCGGTCCCCTTATGGAGTCATGTTATTCCTGCTTCGTGCTAGGGAATACGTGCCTGAGAGGCGATGCATTTTGCGCGCCTCCATTCGTCTTCTTCTTCTCTTCCTTCCTCCTTTCTCCTTCTTCTTTTCATCATTTCTTCCACATCTCATTCTCCCCTTTGCTTCTTTCCACAAACTCCTTCCATCCTCTCTTCTCTCCTCTTTCCGCTTCTTTCTTTCTCCTTCTCCTTCTTTCTATCTCTCTCTTTTCCTTTGCCTTCCTTTTTTTTTTTGAAGGGAACTCGTTTGTAATCGATTGTAATCGATGATATCACCTGATCAGAATCAAATGTAATCCGATTGGAATAAAGAGTGGCTTTGTTGCCCATGAACTTTCCTCATTATGTATTTCTTTGTGTCTTATATATCCGAACCCGTTTGAGATATCTAACTAAATAACCAAATGAACGCCTCTGCATCCCCGTATGACACATAATTCATATACTCTATTAATATTACAAAACCCCACTGATGTTTATCAAAACGCTAAGATGCTTTGCATTCTATGTATGCTGTAAGATTTTTCCTTCCTCCGCCCTGGAGCTCACCGCCCTACCGACAACTCGAGATATGATGTGTTGACCTTCCTAGCTGGGGGCCTGGGCTTTCCATGCACAGTTCTTCCGATGGCAGAGCTCTTTAAGACTAAAATCACCCCATGTAGCTTCTAGGTTTGATTGATCAGAGTACTTCGCCGTCTCTCCCTTTGATAGTCCTCCGTGCTTTAGGACGGCTCACAAGCTTTTCATCTAGGAGATCTAAATTTGTACGGAAGAGTTTCGGTCATCAGGTTCCACTCGATGCTAACTCGATCCTGGGGAGGTTTTATTCGACCTCAACTAAAGCCACTGGGCCCCAAAGGTAAAGGCTAAGGCAAACAAGCCTCTGTTGCTAACTTCCTGTGTCGCCCTCAGAGGCCCATAATACTCAGGAGGTATTCTACCCACCCCTTGAAGGTCTTCCACCTGGGTCTTCAAGGCGCTTTAAGGGTCTCCCCATATGACTTTGCTTGTCCGTTGATCATGTGTGCTTCGAGATGAGTAATAATTTTAATTCCGAGCCCTGCATTTAAATCTATGAATTTGGCGCTGTCAACCTGTTTTCCGTTGTCCTGGATACTGTGGCTCTCGGGGATACTGTGACTAAAGAGATATGATGGCTCGCCACACAAAATTAAGGATCTCTCCGCTTTGTAATCGTGGTTAAAGGCTCTGGCCCGCCACTCGTAGCTCAATCCAACGCGACGATTATGAATTCAGACCGACCTTTACCAATGGGCGGGTCCTGAAGATGTCCAAACCCCACTATTGAAAAGGCTGGGGGCTTGTGGATCTACTTGCGGTCTCCGATGGGAGGCGTGAGGATCCTGGCGTGCCCCGGCGATTCCGCATTTCTCGACCAGGGCCTGCTCGCACCTTAAGCACAGAGCCGCAGCGATCCTACTTCAAGACTTTCAATGGCTCGAGCCCGATATGATTCCCGGTGATATGCCCTCGTGTAATTTCTCTCAAGACGCACTCGTGTCTTCTCCCGCTATGCATTTAAGGAAAGGTGTGAAAATCCGCTTGCAGAGGCTTCCCTGCGGATCGTAAACCCGGCGCACCTCGCCCTTATCCAGCCGGCTTCGGGTCAATGTGCAGGCCCCGTTCATAATATAATCCCATATGGGCTCCATCCATTCCGCTTGGACCCGACCGCAACTTCCGCCAGAGATCGATTGAGGGTTCCGCTGTATTCGACATGTATCACCGTGAGGTCTTCCCGTGAGGCTGCGGGCTGGGGCCGCCAAGGCGTCGGCCCGGAGCTCTCCCCGCTCCGGGGGGCTGCGCTTGACTCGAACCAACACGGAATTTTTTTAATATGTCACGGAACTTTTGAGGTATAGAATCATCCTTTCACTTTCGCCCTCGTAGGTATCTTCCATCTTTCTATTTGGTCCCACCACTAGCCGGGAGTCACTGGTAGACTCTTAAACAGCCTGACTTCTAAATGAATGGGCGAGGTTGAGGCTCCATGACAGCCTTCATACTTATTCGCGGTTGGAAGCATGGAATCCAAATATGAGTGCGCATCAATGTCTATTCCTAGGAAGCTAGGATAAGACCTCGCCTCCACTCCCCTGCGGCGTCTCGAAGCTCCATCTACGCAGAGTTTCCAAGTGGGGGAGGTCGGCTCTGTTTCTTCAGCGCCCCAATGTGTTCCAACGATGTAAACTCCATGACGGTCGGCCAAGACTCTGCCCTTTACTGCGCTGGGCTCAGATTCGATATCGGAACTCGCTCAAATGTATGGCTCCACTTCACACCTTCCGAGGTCCTCGTGTTTACGCAACACTTGTTTCATCGGGGTATTCCGTTGAAACCCTGCGGTATGAGCCCGAAATACGGCGGAGCTTCCGAGCCGCAAGCCACGCAGCCAAAATTAACTTTTCCATTCCCGTACCTTCCTCCGCTCCTCTTGTAGCCTACCGTAGTAATAAACTAGGTGCTGAACTCGCTCTTTTTCTCTGACGAGGACAACGCTAGTTGAAAAGTCCGACACGACTTGGCATGTGAGTAAGGAGCTCCCTCGACAGACTTACTTGTGAATGGAGGGGAACTCAGTATGTTTTCAAATGAGAATGCGCCTCACACTTTGTATCCTTATCAAAAGGCTTTCTTCGTAACTCGGAAGAAAGTAATGGCATTTATCACTGGCCGATAAGAACCTCGCTAAAGCCGCAATCCTCCCCGTTAGCAACAGACTTCTTTATACTGCAGGGTGACATGCTCATGTAATCGCTTTATTCTTTCTCGATTCATTTCACCCCTGGGCTGTTCACTATGAAACCCCGTGAATTTTCCGGCTGATTACGCCGGCGCACACTCGGGCCGGATTTAGCTTCATGTTGTAACTTCTAAGATTTGGAACGCTTCGAGAGATGAGTGATGTGAAGGTCGTGGTGTATTTTACCAAAGATGTCGCCTATGTATACCTCCATAATACATTTATCCGCCTCTCGAAACATCCGGTTCACCAACCTCGTGGCCCCGCTCTTGCGTCCAAACGGCATCACCCGATAACAATAGTTCCCCGTACGTGGGACGGATCCAGGTCTTTTCGGGTCGCCTGGTCCATATCACCGATCTGGTTGTAGCCAAAGGCATCCATAAAATCGAAGTTCAGCGTACCGCAGAGCCCATTTATGAGGTCGTATCCTAAGAAAGGGAAGTCATCTCTTTTCGCATGCTTTGTTTATACGTTGAAGTCGATACAGAGTCGCCACTTGCCATTTTCTTCTTGACGAAAGCACGACGCTTGCTAACCACTCAGATACTCCACTCCGATCGCTTCGCTTGAGATGAGCTCGCCGCACCTCCCTCGTTGATGGCTTTTCGCTTCCTAGCGGAAGCCCTTCGCTTTGCTTGACCGATTTGAAGGATGGGCTAGGTTCAGCCTATGGGTGATTACTATAGGGTCAATTCCTCCCATGTTCGCCTGCTTCCATGGCGACGCCTGCCTGCCTCAAAATCGAGTAAGGAGGCTTTAAGGTCTTTCGCTAGCCTGGAGCCGAGCAAAGAGATGTTCCGGCCGTCATCCGCTGATACCGGGTTCAGCCTTCCGAGGGCCTGGTCTCAGTGAGCGCCTCGCCACGCATGTCAAGCTCGCCCACATCCGCGTTATCGACCGCTTGCCTACGGAGGCCGTGGCAAGTACCGTCACCTGCTGATCTCTCCCCTAACCATCCCTACTCCGTACGGTCGGGAACTTGATTATCATGTGGTAATGCCGGAGGATGACCTTTATTGCGTTGAGAGAGGGTCTGCCCAACAACATATTATAAGCTGATGGGGCGTCTACAATGAGGAATCTTGGTCGTTGTCGCCGTCGCAAGGGGCTCTCCGCAGGAGCACCAAATTTTTGATCGAGCCTAAAGGCAAGACTCCTTCCCAAGAAAATCCCCAGATGTGTGCCGACGGGCTCCAGCCTCCCAACGCCCATCTTATCGGCTACCGACACAGCATGACGCTAAATTGAACTCTGTCAATTAGGACCCGATGAACTCCGCCTTGTTATTACTAATGCATTTAACTACCACGGGCTGTCGCGAGGTGTTGGCATCCCTCCAGATCTAAGTCAGAGAATGTGATGGATGTGTCGACGCGCGCTTGATACCATCGATTTCCTGGTCACCCGACCCGATGCCGCGATGGCTTTCCGGCTGAACTAGACTCTCCTCCTCTTGCGAATCCTCCCGAGATCACCTGGATTTCCAAGTGGGTTGTCAAAATGAGTCGCCATCTCAGCTGGTCGGCGCTTGTTGAGCTGGGACTGTCTGGCCCACTCGGGCCTCGATTCTAGGCCTGATTCTCTGGAGATATGAAACGCCTAAGGTACCCAAGGCCAGATAAGTACTCTATTTCTCTCTTGAAGAAGGCAAATATCTCAGGCGTATGTCCAGAAATTCCATGGAACTCGCAAGACTTGGAGTTGTCTCCGCTGTAGATCTACTTCATCCGGAGTTGTCCATCTCGTGAATTGTCTGCTTCGTACTTCGCACAGACCTCGCGGACACCGAGTCGCTGTGTGGGGTAAGCACAAAGGAATAACTGCCGTCTCTCTGACCGTAGCGGACCTGTACAATTCTCCGAGGTCGCCACGCCTGGGGATCGCTTCATTTTCTTGAAGATCCTTCTTGGTCGCTTGTCTTTTCTTTGGGGCTTGCCCCGCTGCGCTTTGTTTGTTCCACTCTTCTTTATGGGTGGAGGAGCTTCTTCTTAAATATGAGGGCTTCTTTTGCCGCTTATATACGCCTTCACAGAGCACCTCGCCTATGCTTGCTCGGTGGTTCTTCGAGATGGAAAACATCGATCCTTTGATTGCACTCCTAACCCAAAGAATGAATGGTAAGATGCGAATTTTTCATCTGGGTATGTCTATCTTTAGGACTACTGAATCTTGCACGAGGGACTTCGTACTTTCCTCGAGCCCGCTGACACGGCCAATAGATGGTAACTCGGTTTTCTCGTGACGCCCTGGCTCCACATGAAGTGAGACGAATGCAATGGATAGTCTTCAATGAAGAGATTGATGGAAGGTGGAATTATATTAAACTGTGCCAAGGCCGGCCCTTTAGTGGTAGCGAAGCTCCCGTGATCGCACAGGTCCCGATACCCATGTAACTCCATTTGATTTTCGTAAGTATCAGGGTGGTCGACGGGATCTTTGTATTCCATCGATCAAGCCACTTGTGCATTCGAATTTCGCCTGGAAGCTGGGCAGCGAGCACCGGCTGTGAAGGGTGATCGGGCTTTGTTGTACCAAGGTGTCCATAGTGTCCTCGCACGTCCTTTTAACCACCCCTTCACACTACCGGGAAGTTCTTGTTGAAGGCCCAAACCCCGCTCCCATGATCAGCTCTCCCGTCCCTGGCTCAGGTGAGGTAGCTTCTTCGTCCCGACATGTCCTCCGAGCATTGCTCCGTTTCCCTCTTCCGTAGGGGCCAATTGTGGTCCTGCGGCCCCCGGCCCTGACTCGCCCGCTTGGCCACCTTTCGAGGAACGTCGTGACTGCAAGTTGCCCTCACGGCTTCCCTGGTCCACGTGTCTCCCGCGGAGGCTGTGCATTTGTCTGGTAAGTTGTTCTAACTCTTATATCAGGCGTTGATTGACGAGGCGGAGCGCCTACTTCGTCATTGGTCAGACACCCTAATGTATCCGAGGCCCATTATTCACGCCACCGCGGATCCTCGCATCCTTACGGATTAGCGTTTGCTCCCCGCTTATGTTCCCGGTCAATACCTAATGCGAATCGAATTCAATTATATTTATAAAGGAACCGGGCTGCTCCTGGGCCGCATTTCGCGCCAATCCGATGATGCCTTTTTTAACCTGAATCGGGCTGGAGCGGTGGGGTCGCCGGGCTGGACCCGATTGTTTAGACCGGTATTGTGCTGATCGGGCTCGGGCCGAGGCGTGATCGCGTACCGCTGATCCGCAGATCTCCCGCGTGGCACTACGCAAAAACAAGGAAAGGCTGGGCGAGGGCCGGCCCGCGGCCGCCTTCCGCTGCCTAAATCGCTTTCCGAGAGAGCAGAGACCGCTGTAGGGCGAATGTGTTGTATAAGTGAGTATGCGCTTCCAAGAATGCGTACTCTCTGTCACCGTGGCCATGTATTTATAGTAGATGTTCAACCAGCTTGACTATAAATTAGGATTTGTTCCCATTGATGGGATTTTCATCAAGATCGGATTGGTAATGGATTTGTAAAAGGAGTTGTTTATTCCTGATAATCTTCCTTCCTGTTGGGGGAGATCCAACCGGTGATGATCTCGTTATTAATTTCCTTTCCTTATTAATAAGATTTTATTGGATCAAGACGATATATTGTTAGGGTTATTCTATTTTCTATATCATAAATACAATCTGACACGGCGTGATATGACCTTCAATTCATCCAAGATCGTCTCTTCGACCTAGCTTGGTCGCCTTTGTTTCAAGGTACCCCCAGGGGCCTGGTATTATGTTGGGCGCACACTCTTCGGCTTGGCGAGTGGGCCTACGAGCCCATTTTTCAAACTCTATCAATATTTAATCATGAAATTTGATTTATGTTTAAAGAAATGAATATTTTCCCCTTTCTGATTTATCTAAATTGTGGTTGCTTGGTTGTCAGAATTATGCAATGCAGTCCACTTTTTGGCCCTTCATAGGTTCTTATGATGATTTATTGTTTCATTTCCTTCAAATGTTTGGGTGTAGGAGAGACGATATTTATTGAAGGAATTCCCGGAACTACTTTCTTGTGACGAATATTCCAAGGTTTTGGAGGTAGGATGTGGTAATGGCAGCACCGCTCTTCCACATGCCATAAAGAATCTCAATTAATTTATCCTACTTTGAGCTAAATCGTGCTGCAAGAGGTTTTCAAATTTTGAGTTTTGATTAATTTTGTCTAGAAGGTTCTGTCCTTGACATATCCATGGTTATGTACACAATTAAGATGAAAGTGGTACTCTTGTAGAACTTCTAATTACATTCTCAGTAACTTCTTGTCAACTCCTATTTTGTAATGCCTACCTTGGATAAAACTCATAATGCAAAAATATAATTTCAGTTTTGGTGATCATATATCAATTTTATTTTTTATTTTTATACAATTGGAAACTTTTTGCAAAATAGTATGTATACCTTGAATTAGTGTATAATGGGATAAGGTCACATTTATTTGATTGGAAAAGAAGTATTGCTACATCTTTTGACTAGTTGGCATCCTTTTATCACCCTCCAAGTCAAATATTCCATAAGAAATTTGGAAACTTTTTCTTTTTCCGCTCTAAGTCATGCTACCAGCCTTAGACTGTTATGTTCACAAATTTCATTTTTTTTTTTTGTTTCAAAGGGCAGTGGTACAATATTATCATATATGCGTGTGATCAGAGTAACGGTGCCCTTGAAAGGGCTAATAAGATGATAGAGGTCAGGAACGTGGGCTCAGTTGCACATCGTTTCCATCTTTTTCATTATGATTTTCCTACAAATGGGTTTCCAAAGTGGTTGGCCTGTGATTCTTGCAAGTTTCTCATTTATGTTCATATACATGTGACGTATGCAATTTAAACTCAGTTTGTGTTTGCTTCCCCAGATGCTGAAGAAAACAAAGACATAAGTTTAAATAATTCTTCTTCATTGGAAGAAAGCAAATGTTGCAATCGTGGAGCTGACTTTGTTACTCGTATTGCAGGCTTTCTTTTCACATATTATGTTTTCCCTAAGACATGGAAAGCTTAGATGTCCGTGGGAAATATGGAAATGGAATTAGTTTATGTTAATTTTACATCATTCCCATTTTTGGGAGTTCATTTGTTTGTACTTATGTTTTTCATCTTGTTTTGCTCTAAATTCATCTCCTTTATGGTTTGTTTCTAATTACTAGGTCCTATATTTTTATAAAGCATGGAAAAAAATGGTGATTATTTATTTGATTGTAGCTTAGTTGAATTCTTTTTGAAAATTTTTCTAATATTACTGCTTAACTTAACACTGCATAAATTTAGTCATTTAGGCTTCCTTCATTATAAAAATCATACTCACAAAAATAGGTATTAAATTTGAAGGATGTCTTTTATGAAGGATGTGACATTTTCCTTTTGTTTTATACATGTGACTCGATTATTCCATAGCTCTGAATTTCTTTACTTTTTTGGGTTATATCTTAACAGTATTGAAAGAAGACAACATCAAGTATCTGAATTTGCTTCTATTGTTCTATAATTGCTCGGGAGTATTTACTATCACTACTTCGCTGCATCGCAAGCAAACTATAAGAGAATGCTTCTCTGCTTTAAAGCCCGTGGCCTCGTTGTTTAGGATTATGGTAATGGCCTGAAAAAGAGGCTGCCAGCTAGTTCTATAACTTATCCGATTATTGGCCGATGATACTTTATATATGATGTAAAACCGTGCCTTTTATGACATGACTATGCTTCGATTTGAACCAGACAAAAGAGTGGGTTTTAGGGAATACATGCGCTCTGATGGAACTCGTTCTTATTTCTTCTGTACAGATACTGTTAGAGATCTGTTTATAGGTTCTGGCTTCAATGAGGTACTCGTTTTGTATAGATACTCGTTCTTATCTTACATATATATATATATATATATATATATATATATGTGTGTGTGTGTGTGTGTGTGTGTGTGTGTGCATGCATGTATTGTCATAACTATGACTTATCGCTTATGACCATTCATTAAAAAGCATACTTCCATTCTCAAACTAGCAAACTTATGTAAATAGTAAGTGATTAAAAATAGGTCTCCGGAGGGAACAATATATTCCATTACATGCCATTTCATGTCATTAAGTGAATGAAAAGTAAAGAAAAAACATGTTATAAATAACTTTCCATGGATGGCTGCCACAATTGCTACATATTTTCATTGTTTTCCATAATCTTGTGGCAAATAAATGAATCACTAAGGTTTTCCCAATCTATTGTTTAGGTTTTTCATTTTATTTGTAGTGATGTTTTCTCTTCTCACTCATCGCTATCGATGTTAAATCATGTACACATGTTGCTGAGTTTGAATATTGCCGTGGTCAAATCAACAATCGCGAATCGAAGAGTATGCGAGAGTTTATGTCAGGAAATTTTTAAAACCATTTTGATGCCATTCTTCACAATTTTGTTCATTTAGGTATGATTTTTTTTTCCAATAAAGATTTTCCTAGCCTTTTATATTCTCTTTGAAGTGTCAGAGAATGGCCTCTCTTTCTCATGTGTGCTCTGGCTCACACAACCACTTCACTACCACCGACTTGCATTCGGATAAACATGTTTTCGCCGTGTTTTGTCGCTCATTTTCTTTTAATCTTTCGGGAATCTTAATGCACGATGCTATAATTTACTCGATCCAACCAGCAGATATTATTCGTTTTGGGTTCAAGAGGGTCTCATGGCTTTAAAACGCATCTACTAGGTTAAGAGGAGTCCATGCTTATATAGTGCTAAGAACTTTTCTTCTATATTTGATGCATAGTTATCAAAGGCACGCTTAAAGCTCAAAGCAATCACTCCATTTTGCGGCAGCACCTTGCCTCTCTAGCATTTCTAAAGCTCTTTTTCCTTCTTCTTCTTTCTTGTAAGAGAGACCAAAACGCTGTTGATTCTTCGAAAGTTTGTCTCCACACTCAACTCAGAAAAGTGCATTCACTATCCTGGTCTCAATCTGGCTCTGTATTTATTGAACTTAAGAATCGGATAGGGAAGCCTCTTTTGATTCATATCATCTTCTACAATGGCCGATCAAGAAATCTTGTTTGCTGCCTTGAGAAGCACTAAACAGAAACAAGGAACCGAATTTTAGATAATATGAGAGGCCAATTAAAGCACTTGTAAGGTGATTGTAAATATCATTGGTGATGTTTTTGGAGCCATAAGCATATAATATGGATTATAAAACTGGTTCTTCATGGTTAGTGAAGTCTACAAATAGTTAGAACCATGGACTGAGTCTCACAGGGCTTAGAGCTAAGGGTTAACAACATCTTCTGGAGGAAATTATAGGTGATGGTATTGCTCTGATATAGAATTAATTCTCAGAAATGTAGGGAAGATCTAGTTGTCGAATTCTTGGTTTTAATAGGTTCAGACCATTTTCCTTCCACTTTTCAGGATGGCGTTGAATATATGCTGCATTGTAGTTGAGTACAACGAATATTAGCTGGAGATGCTCTAAATCAAGATGGCACATTCAGAAAGTTAAGTCCAATTAATAGTGGACGAAACAAACAAAATACTTTGGCAATGCGAGGACTGTGTGGAAAGTGAAATATGTTCCTGAATTTCTATTGCCAGCTAATGATTCCCCACTATGATTTCTTTACTAAATTATTTTCTTTTATATCACATAAAATAAAACTTTATCTAGTGAACTTAAAATAATTATTTGCTGAATATTTTTTTTTTCATTGAAGAAGAAGATGAAGAAAATTTAAAAAAACAAAACCATAGAAAAATGGAATTAGACTGAATCATGTGCAGCCACAATCACCTCCTCCTATTTATAAGCATTTTATTGTGTCTACAAATTTATTTTTCTTTTTTGAACTCGTTTACAAATAGTATAAATTGGAAAAATATATAAAATTTTAATTAATTTTTGTTATATTTGACAATTTCATATTTAGATGATAAATCAAAGAATACAATTTGACTGTTTATTCATTTTCTTGGATCTTCATAAATGTTATGAATTCTCCAAGTATGAGCCAAGAAACAAGACAGTAATATGAGTTACGTACATTTGTCTTACTTTTAGGTAAAATGGAAAGATTTTCATGCCACGAAGATAAATTTTTATTTTTTTACTTTTGAAGAAAATTTATATTATATTTTTTTTATCAGTATTCATTTACTCATCTTAAATAGAGTATCTTATTAATATATAAGCACTAAAACTGGTTAGACATGTTCCCCCATTTCCAAATTTTCGCTATTGGCTATTTTTTTACACAACCCTCCATTCATGCTCATTTGAACGGGTATGGAATCGCAAATCTTGTTGTTGTCTGCTCAAATGCCAGCAGCAGTAATCCCATCTGAGTATAAAATTTTCGAACAATGTTGGGATAGGGGTTAAACAAGTATGACCTGTCCTTTTTCATCTTTAGGCTTTACAACTGAGCGTTAGACTTCATACGAGAAAATTTTATAGTATTGTATATTATTGTGTCAAATATCTTCATTTTTTTTATATAAAGAAAAAAAATGACATTGATCTAAAATATTTAAATTTTACCTTAGCCCTTTATTGATTTTCAACCAATATCCATATGTGTGGAAATATAGCTATGACCCTTTTCAATAATACCTTCATGATGCCTTTTCTTTCTTTTGTTAATAGGACTCTATCAGTTTAATTTTCTCATTTTTGATAATAGGATAGGGCTCTTCCTCTCTCTCAATATTCATGAATGAAAGCATGTTTTACAGTTTAAAAATACTCTAGAAATATAAAAGTGTTTGGAAAATATTTTAAAGTTAGAATTTTAAATAATCATATGATTTACTAAAGATCATGGCTTAAAAATAAAATAAATAATTTTCTTCAAGACATAATCAAATATAAGAACATATAACTTATTGTTGTTTTCTTTAGCTTCCTTTCTTGGTTTTCAACTCCAAGATCCACTGCGGAATTATTACTATGCCTTTTTTGCCGAACACTGTCATTTTCTCATTATGCCTTTTCTTTCTTTATGGTAGAAGGATTGTCTATGTAATTTTCTCATTTTCCAATGGTAGGTTTGGACTCTCCCTATCTCAATCTTCATGAATTGAGTATATAAGTTCGATGGTGTTTTCAAAAAACACCTTAAACATAAAAGTGTTTTAAAAATATTTTTAACATAAGAAAGCAATTCTTAAAATTAATCTATGCATGGTCACTGTAATACTCAGGAAAGAAAAAATTGTAAAGGAAATAATTTTCATAAAGACATAAATCAGTCAGAGCTATCATAACTAGCTATTGTTTCTTTATTTCCTTTATTGATTTTAACTAATATCCATCAATGCGAATATTATATGATCTTTTACCAATATTGCCAGTTTCTCATTATGTCTTTTTTTTTTTTTTTTTTGGCAATAGGATCTCTTGTCAATGTAATTTCTCATTTTCGTGGAATTATATTGATTGATGACCTTCTCAGCCCAACTTTGTAATTTTCTCATCACTTTCTGCTTTTATAAGACTCTACTTCTAATGAATTTCTCATTTTCTTTGTTGTAGAATTTAGGACAGTACTCTTCTCTCAATATTCATGAATTGAGAATACCTGCTGGTGTTTGAAGAAACACCTTAAACATAAAAAGTGTTTTAAAAATCTCTAATATATGTGCCAGTTCTTGAAAATTAACTATATATAACAAATACCACGAAAGAAAAAGAAAATGTAACAGGAAATAATTTTTCTTATAAAACTATAAAATATAATAAAACCAATAAAATTTCAAGATAAGATTGAATATTAATATTATGTATAAATAAAATAAATTTGAAGAAACTCTTAAACATAATTTATTAAATTTAAATATACTTTTATTTTTTATTTTGCCTTTTTTCATTCCTTTCACCTCTCCTCTCTATTTTCGAATTTGATTAAAAGACACTTTAAAAACAGTTTGATATTTAACTCCCATCACCTTATTTAAAAAAAAAAAAATCATGCACTCCCTGCCACTCTTGAGCAAAACATCCTGCTACACACAATAGAAAAAGCATGAAAGGGGTTAGATTACTATTTCATATTAAATTGTTAATATTAATATACTTCATAAAAAATAAAACAAACAAAAGATGTCACCTAATTAGGGTTTTCTTACTCTTTCCAAATAAATATTTATGATTTAAATGTATAAATCGATATAGTTTGGTCACAAGGTAGGTTTATACATTCAACAGGAGCAAGTTAAGAAGGCCATTTTCTATAAAACAATATTTCAGATTATATATTCAAGGCTGGTTTAAAACACAATTAATGATGGATTCTGATACATTTACTGATAATTACAACAAATAATTGTCAAAATATTTTAGATTCGGTAATAATTCCTACTCTGCCACAGCTTTATTACTAAGAATGAGGTGGAAATTCTCTTACAATGAAATCGATCTTGACTTTAAAATTTACTTTAAAAATCGTTGGCCTTCAAAACAAGACTTCACAATTTACATTGGAATCGTGTTTTCAAAACTTGACTTCACAAATTTTAAAATTGAGACTTAAATTTTGAGTAGGTATGAATCTTATTAAAGATAGAGAAATATGTTTGTATGTATTTTTGTAACCTAAATACAGTAGATCATGACTAGAATGAAGATAGTGATTTAAAACTGATCCCATTTGGGTTATGCCTTTTATACACTAGAAGAAAATCAAGATAAGTTAATATAGCCTGTCATGAGCAGAAGGGTCAACTCTCAAGAAAGTGTGTCTGCAACCTAGTTGAGAATCTCCCACCACGCATAACATCCCAAACACATTACTTGGTCACATAAGCAGTCCTTCATAGTCAAGGCCTCTCGATAAGGCAAAGTGGATAAGAAGGAAGATGACACGTGGCTTCACCAAGGCAAAAGTTTCAACAAAAAGAACATCAAGGAGTGAAGAAATCCGCATTTTAGCCCATCATTGCCCATTTTCTGCTTCATAATGAGAGATGAGACTTGTCTATGTTTTTGATTTAAGAACACCCCTCCAGGCTTTCCCCTGGCCTTAAACCATCACTTTTGTGGCTTTGCATCTTGCTTCTTTCTGATTTGCACATGTGCAATCCATCAACTAGAGGACCTCATTCAACCTTAGAATTGAGCTCTGGATACCTCACCTCATACTCCGCTTAGATTCGTAATCCTCACTCCTCTTTCTCAACTCTTTCATTATTATATTGTAATAAACATGATTTGTGACATCGTAAGTGGTTGGGTTATAGAGCAGCTAAACTTTCTCTGAAATGACTTGCTGGGTTAATGCTTTGGCACAAAGATTTACATGACTGCGAATCGGTGTTTGTGTGATGCTAGTTAGTGGTTCTTAAGATTTATTGATTTTAACTAATTAATCTATAATCGAGAGTTGGCCCAATCCGCTGTTTCAGCAACCTTACACTGGATTACTTCTGCCCAACCAGTTCTTAAGGCAATGAATTATTGATCAGTCACTAATAACCACCAAAATACAAAGTTCAGCAATAGTAAATGCATCTTGTTTTGATATTTCAAGAGAAAAAACATCCTTGATACGCAGGACCTAGACCGAGAGGATCGATCCGAGTGTAGTCCGGGTAATCACGTGTAATTCAGAGGACTATAGGATTCTCGCTGCGCGCTACTACCGGCAAAAGCATCATACTTAATGAACTAGATATAACTGTGTTGAGAAGAGGTTGCGTGGAACTCATGGTATACGAAGCAAACCCACATCGACTTCGACATACAAAGTATCGATCACCATGAAGATCAATATAAACCATAATGCACTCAACTACAATCAACCCTAGTAATTTTCCTCAGTGCTTCTTTGAGATTTCAACCCACCCTTGTGGCAACATTGATCATCTCACTAGCTTGCTTAACATTTCTGTTATGTCAATCTTCAAACAGTGAACGACTTTACTAGTCTATATCACATAGTCTTTCATTAAAACCATTATCCTTCCCTATGATTAATATGACTTGGTCCACTATATTACTTGTTCAATAGTGCGCCAAAAAATCCCAATGCGCTTTTAAAATATCAGTCATGACTAACAAAAAGCCTTCGGTATCTACGCCAATTCATCAATGTTTTTAAGCCGCCATGAAGGTACGGTTTGGTGTTAGATTGATATTTGAAAGATAGCTGTTAATTTTATAAAAATTGATATTTATTTTTCTATTTTGTAAACCTCTGAAAATTTTTAATTTTCCTAAAATGATAAAAAAACAAAGAGGTACCGTCAAATGATTTAGAGCTTCAAAATTTTCAGATCCCTAACAAGAAACCACTTCACCATTAGATCTATTTCAGCCAAATTAGTTACTCCATAAAATTCTTGGTCAATCTGAGATGTTGAATGCAAGTTAATATTTCTTATAAGAAATGTTTTGTTCTGGTAAGATTTCTTATATATCCTTGAGTTAGAAGTAACTCAAGTAAAGTTCATTTAAATTAAATCGAACTAGAACCATTTAATAAATTATCAAGAACTAATCAATATGTCTCATACACTGATGGCCATGTTCCAAAACCAAGAATGCCAAAAAAGGTTAAAACCACAAAAATGAGGAGAAATCGTTTCAGAGAAATGCTGTAGAGAGAGATCAATTTCTGCACGTATCGCTGAGATCTGTTAGTCTTAATTCTGTCGCCAAAGAACGCAAAGCCCATCTACTGACACAAGGGTTACGCGTAGACAAACATTTGACTTCTCATGACCGCTATATCAAATCAAAGGTTTCGTGTTTGTATGTCCACGGACTTTAGAGTTTCTTCTACGTTCCAAGATGTGGTGAGATGTTTTTGTTATTTATTTACTCCTGCGGATTGCCGATTTAATGCCTCTTAAGGGGTTGTTTGGCCCTTTTTTTTCCATAAGGGGCTGTTTGGAAAATTAATGGGTTATGGGAATAGTGTCATGTTTTGACCCTATATGATGTCAAGTTTTTTAGGCTGATTTTCAGTTAGAAAAAGGGAGAATTTGGACTAGTATCCTTCAAGGAAATTGTAGCCCTATCTATATAACCTTGATGTTGTGGATTTTTTGAACGCCCCAAATGACTGCCATTAACCCAAGCCATGGTCCGCTTGAGATCGATAGGCCGCGCCTTGGCCGAACCTACTATCCAGATTTTTGGGACTGATTTTCAGGTTGGAAAAAATAAGAATTTGAACTAGTATCCTTCAAGGAAATTGTAGCTCTATCTAAGAAATTGATAAAGCAGTTTTTTGAATTCAACAGGCAAACGACTCCTATAGTCAATATATGGTTCGTTTTTTCTTAATCGCAGCACCAGCTTTGCTTAATGATTTAGTTCAAATTCTTTCCATAATTCCAAAGAAGAATGTAGTATATCATTGTTTAATTTGAAGTTGAGATATTTAAGTTGAAACAAAATGAATGGTATTTGCTTGCATGCAACGCAATTAAGGTGAACGCATGGCTTGGTTATAGGCTGGTTTGTGACATGGTGTCACACCGTTTAAAGCAGCAACGTAAGTCATCGTGCCGAGACCGCAGAATGATCTGCAGATCACGCGTGGCGGAAGAGTTGACAATAGATGGGGTGTCATTTTGAAATTAAAATGTTAAACACGATTGTTCAAACACGCCGTGATGGCACGCTTCAAATGTCCACGGCACATCAACGCGCACACTAGAGATAGCGCCAACGCGCACAATCATCATGAAAACGTGATAATCGCCATCGGGCTGGTGTGGTATGGTCGTTAATCATTCAACAGCCTTCAGGAGGGTAGATTCGACAATCACGTCCGCGGTCCGCCGCGACAATGAATAAAGTTGTTTATCGAAGACCGCCCAATGCTTCGAATGAAGTGTCATCTGAGACCGCCCAATGCTTTTGATTGGGCGGCGTATCGAAGACGTCCAAATGTTAAATAAAGTTTGTTTATCTAGATTGTCCTGCCTGTTGACTGAAATAAGTTTATCAAAGATCCAATTGAGAGTTTCTACAAAACAAAGATCAGAGCCTGATGTTGTCTATGAAAACCCAACACGTTTACACCTTCCATGCATGTGAGAGTCGATAATCAAAACATACAGTGAGGATGATATCATCTTATGAGATATAAAGTCCATAGAAAGAACTCCAGATCTTACTCAACTATTAGTGAACACATTGTATGTGCACTTAGGTACACTACAGTTTTTACCCACCTGATCGTCATCTCACGCGCAACTCCTCAGTCAGGAGATTAGCTTTGATTCGCTCACCGAGGTCGCTAGCTATGAAGAAAGTCAGCCAGGGTCAGAATTAACTTGCAAAGAAGTCAACAAACTATAGTTCCAACATACTATGTCAAGAATCGTAAAAATACTTTTGGAACAACCTTGTTCTAATTTGTAATATTTGTAAGAGTGTTGTAATTAAAACTTGATATTCATATGTTTAACTCCATATTCCAGAAAAGTAATGAGTGTCTGAGTTGAAGCTACTCCCTCATTTACATAATCAGACCCCGCTTATGTTATTGAATGTACAAATATGCCACTGCGTTTTTTCACATGTCGTATTGCGTGAGCCTCAGATAAAAAGGTTGAGATTTCATTCATTTTGCCAAATCCAGCAACTATATGATGATGCAAAAGTTTCAGGGTTAATCTTGAGATCACTGAAAGTCTTCATGATCAATGCTGCTCAACTGACCCCTGCTCAGTAATGCTAATTTTTTATTTTCTGTTTCATTCATTTGTATACTTATATTTCATTTTTCATTTGTACCTTTCTCTAGGTGCATGTAAGATGTTTTTCCAAACCAAAAGAATGGAGCAGCCTCACACCTCTAGAGAGAATTTGCTTCCTCTAGTGACTCAAAGCTAAACACTAACATGTAAAGAATTCGTCAAAGGCTAGCACAGCCTTAGTTGTCACCTGCTAAGTACAATTTATACCTATCTCAACATCATCAAGGCTTTGAACCCCACAAATATTGAGATTTGGTTGGGGAGACATTTGGCAATATCTCCTATGGATATCCAGCATGTAACCACAAGAAGCTCCAGTTCCCTGATTAAGAATAGTTCCCAAAAGAACTATCCAAGATAACTATTTATTTCCTCAAGGAAGAAATTAAGAAGGATAAAGAAGCTCTAGAAACGTACATAAACATAGAACCTAAGTTGATGCTAGTCATGATGGAACAACATTTATTTAACTAAAATCAATAGAGAAATGTATGTTATCACAGATGCAAAACATGTCATTAATTGAAAAACTCAAAGAAGACAACATAAAACTGGGAAGGAGATAAAAAGAATGATGACATATGAGGCTGAACCAACCTATAGTTCAAAGACAATCTTGAGTTCACGACGAGTCAAAAGACAATATCATGAAATGCAATTAAAACAACTGGTCTGATGAAGATAATCAAAAACCATCAACATAAGAATGATTAAGGGCCCAATGGGCACAGTTACAAAGACATGGTTATTGAAGCAAACATCCAGGTCAGTCAAAAAATTTTCGTTGGGTCGAAGATTCTGAGCCTCCCACGAATTTCGTCATGAAGATAGAAATAATCAACAAGTCATAAAAATATCTTCCAATGCCATTAAGTCAATGGATCACGCCAAAATGTGAGTCGGTCTCCTTCGCCGGTGAGAAAATAGTTTGACCTCCACCTACAAACTGAGTCATAGAGCAAAGGTTAAAAGCATGCAAGAAGTTAGAGAGCTCATTTTCACTCATTGAGAAGTTAGCACTGTCTTCCCACACATACCTCTGAAGACTAATCAGCCAACTCTCTCTCATCAAGAGCTTCATAATGGTCGCATCACCATTCCTATAGCGAGGAAGTTATCCTTACGAGTGATGAGCAAATAAGATAAGGTCGGGCCACAATGGATGAAGGGCCAGCCAAAGATTCCAAACTCCCTAACTAAAGCTCACTCTTGACCCCGGCAACCCTCGAAAACCCAAGAAAAAACATGCATTTCATCCATCAGCACTTACAAGTTGGTTGTTTTAGTCATTTTTGTGATAAAGCCGTACGTTGATTTGATAGTTGTTTGATTTAGTTTTTCAGACATTGAAGCTGAACTGTCTATAAAGTTTCACTGTGTTATCCACACTCGATCCCAAATGATCGCACTCATGTCATCTATAGATACTCTCTGCCTTAACCCTATATTTCATACATTGAGGACAATGCATATTTTAAGTTTGGGGGTATTTCCCCTTGTTTTTAAAATTTTCCAACAACTTCAATTATCCTATCTTAGTGTTTCCTTTATGTTGCTTGTGTGTTTTAGTTGTTTTAAAGTTTAGCTCTTTAGTGTTAATTCTTTCTTTACATGCCATTTTTGTTGTTGTTCGAGAATATATTTATGATAAATAATATCAACTTCTCATAGAAGGAAATATAGGATATTTAACATAGCATAATGTCAGACCATAGTTGTGACCAACCGCTTCACCTTATTTCTTTACACGTCATGCACCCTTGATATCACACTTGCTGCCATATGTTGCTGAGGCACCAAAGCCATCATTCTAATTGATTCTAAAGAATTTCAAACCCTAATCAACATTCACAGGCTAACTAAAAGTAAACTTACAAATAGAAATATATAGCCATCCTTGACCAAGTTGAGACTTTCTAGCTAACCTTTAGGAATCATATCATCCACAATTAAAGAATATTTTTATTTGAAAGAAAATAAAGAATGAATCCTTGTCCTATAATATCTTTGTTTAAAGGCCTTGTTTACTCCTAACATGTTGATTTCAATGTCAATATCTATATTATATAGGAATTAAAGCTGTCAAGAGGTAAAAATGACTGGTAAACAAGGAGGCCTTGATGAAAAGGACAAAAGTAGAAAAACGAAAAAAAGAAAGTGCGCTGAGGTTGAATGTGCAAGTGAGATGTTTCTGATCCTGCAAGCCCTCCACTTTGAGGCAAATTCTAAGAGTGTTCTACACCTATGTCCCATAACAACTGGGAAGAAGAGTTACTTAACTGGTTTCACTACAAAGGTGTATTTAAAAAATGAACATCAAACACCCATCCTTATAATATGAAAAATAAAAGTCTTAAAAGTCTTTATGAGATGAAGAAACTGCTTGTAAAAGTTTGGGGGAGCTCTATGATAAAGATTACACGTGCTCAGGTGTTTCAAGAAAACTAATTAAAAATATGTTATTTATCACCTATGAGAAGAAAGAGTAAAATGCAAAGAAACTGAATAAAATTAACCATTAACGATTTCTCACCAAAGTTTATAATGCTTTGTGAAGGCCTAATTGATCCTAAGTGTTGTGCATTGTCTACATTAGTGGAGAGTGATATGCCAAACAAGTTTATGAGTCTGCATTTATCACCATGTGAATGAGAGATCCTCTATCTCCACCCTTCAAACGAATTCGAACTCCATCCCAATCTCACTGATTAGAGAAAAAAAGATCACACGCACTTGAGAACTTTATTGTGCTGTCACTCATACCAATCTATTATTCTTGAAAACATATATCTCGAAGTTTTCTTTGTGTTGTATGAAGGTTGAATCCTTGAGACAATTGTCATTCATTATCTCAATTTCATGCTCAACATGTTTGTTAGTTTTGAATAAGGAAAATGAGTTATTTCTTTGCATAAGGACAAGCAAAATGTTATGTTTGGGGGTGTTTGATAGGTGTGAATCTTATTAGCATTTATAGCGCATTTTATGTATTTTTGTAACCTAAATGCTAGATTCACACTCGTATTCTTAAAGATCAAAGCTAAACTCTTCAATGATATGTCACACGAATGTTCCGCCAAAGCATGAGTTACAAAATCAATTGTTATGTTGTTTGATCAGCAGCAGTCACCTGTCGCACAGAGAAAGATCCGCCAACAAGTTTGAAGAATGCATGAGGAGCCCTCGAAAGCTCGCAAGGAGAAGGCTTAACTACTTTGATTAAGGAGTTCTGAATCTCGTGGCGGAGGGACTCTTACAAGGGAGAGCAGCGAAAACCCGCACACATGACTCGGGTTCGCTTGCTACGGGGCGCCCTTATCGTAGCGGTTGCAGCCTTTCGCCAAGGCAAAGGGAGACTATGCAAAAAGATGACATGTGGCTTTGCCGCAACGAAGAACATCCAGCTGGAGCATCAAACTCACACTTGAAACAGCCATTGCCCATCATTGCCGATAATATATGGATTTAGAATTCATCTATGTTCGCTTGAAGATAGTCAACTTCTGTGGTTTCTCCTTTCTTCTTCTTGAACCACCATTTTATGTTCGTGGATTTTGTTTATTTTACTTGAGTTGCGTAATATTAAGAATTAACAACAAGAAGGACTTTATATCTAACCTTGGAGCATTCTCATCTCCTATTGGTTTTGTATCTCTAACTCTCACTCGCCACCCTTCATTATTATGGTTGTACAGACATAGATTTTGATAGATTTAGGTGTTGCAATGAGTATTAAACTTTCCTCTAGGGTTAATGTTTGGTGGTGCGCAGCCTATGATGATTTGCGAACTCATGCCAGTGGACAGTGAGTTGCAGTGCGAGATTATTATGATTTACTAACACCACACAGAGTTGAGTTCATTATCTCGAGATTAGGGTGTCTCAGATGCTGATATGCCAAAGCCCTCCCAGTCTCTGAGTTTCTTATGAAATTAAAGCTAATGAATACTAATTAACCTAATCAAAGAAGTCTAGGGAATTAGGAATGCCTAGTACCAGATGGACTTCAATAAGAGTAGCACCATCTTAGCATTATGTGAGGATCATATGGACTGAGAGGTGATCGATCCGAGCGTAGTCCGAGCAGGTCCTGAGATTGTAAGATCCAGAGGCACCAAGAGATTCCTAGCGGTACATTGTTTATAAAACAACATGACCTAGATATGTCTAGTGCTAACAGGAGTTAAAAGAGAAATTTAGATAGACAAAGTGTAAACCTCATATTGAATTTCGACATGCACAAGGTACGTTCAATAAATTAGCGCTTAATGAATATAAAAACCATAAACTAACACAGCCAATCAACCTAGTAATCTTCCCTCGAGTGCTTTTCATTTGAGATACCAACCCAGTCCTGTAAGTGGACATTGATCATTCTTACTTCTTGTTTTGTTTTATTTTGTTTTTAAAACTCCTCCAAGGTCGTTGAGTCGTCGTGTAAATATGAATCACTAGTCGGATATTTGATCTCCTCACTAAAACCACACATTTCCTGTGGGATCGATATCTAGACTTTTGGTCTACTATATTAGTTGTTCGATCCATGCGCTATGAAATCCAACAAGTTTTGGCGCCGTTAAATGTGATCAAAAAAGTCTTTGGTATCTATTTAATTATTTATCAAACCGCGGTCTTCAAAACATTTACTCTGCATTTTGCATTGAACGTATCTTCAAAACAAGACTTCACAATTTCCATTTTTCATGATTGCATTTTCATCATCATTCTAGCCAGGGATTTTCCATTTCCATTTTTCTGGTGAGAGTCAGACTCATACTTGACTCCCTGAAGTTCTTTGATTTCTTGGTTTCCTTTCTCACATATCAGCCTTAATATCTCTGCTTCTGTTCTTAAAGCTAAAGTTGTGCCGAACCACAGCACTATTCCCTCCGTATTATTGTCACATCCTCACTGTCTTCCTGCGTCTATTCTATCCACTGATTTTTTCTGATTTGCTCTGCTAATAGAATGAATTTCTCGCCCTGCTCGAATGAAGCCTTTAAGCATTATTGCTGTTTTCAAACTTATACTAAAATGTTAAAATATATTGAAAAATTCAAATATTCTATATATATATATATATATATAAGGTATATATATGTTTAATTTATTTAAATCATGAATTGAATTATACATTTATAGGTGATTTGAATCTTGGTCCCAAAGAAGATACACGAAAGGTTCCAATATTCCTTGGCAACTGCGCCTACGTTGAAGAAATCAAAGCATCCTTAAAAGTTGCTATGAAGAGAAGCAAGATTAGGTGCTATACCCGATACAAGCCTCCCAATATTCACCTGTCAAAAAGACAGCCAGTCACTTTCTGTTATTAGCCTGAAATTGTTGTTTAATCAATCCTTCTGTAGAAGAGAAAGACCTGTCCATATGCATTAGCATGAAACCGAACAGAGACAATTCCTGCTTATTAAGGTTCTGTTCCAAGCAATGTGAATTAGAGGCAATAATGCAAGTGTTCCTGTAATGACTGATCATAACTGGTATTAACTCCTGCTTTTGCTGGCCTTGCGCCATGAGTAAATTTCAGGAACAAAAAACTCCAAATAGAAACATAAAGAAGGAAAAAGAGCAAAGAACAAAAGAAAGAGTGAGGGGGATAATGATACCTGTAATAGTAGAGAATGAGATTAGAGAAGGAGGAGAACAGATGATAAATGAAAAAACCTAGACTTTTTGGTTTTGTCGAAGTCAATCCGACGCCATCATCAATATTAGCCGCTGGTCAGCTAGCCTTCAAAATCTCTCTGTTTCTCTCTCTTCTGCCAAGTTGACTTCACTATCAAATCTATCGGCGTTCTTTTTGTCCATTTACTTTGCCTTCGCCCTTACAATATCGGTGTCGATCTGCTGCTTGTCCAATTTTCCGCCGCTCTCAAACGCCACCGATCTGCTCCGAGCACCTTTAACGTTAATACTGCCGCCGCTTCGTCGCCGACCTGCTCTGTGCTTCTTCGTACCGCTGCAAACCAGAAGATATAAACACACCCATAAAATGAATTTGTTATTTTAGTTAGTAGTTTCAGAGCCGTTGTTGCCCAAGAGCCTGCCGGCGATTTGTTCAAATCACCACCAACATTGAGGACTTTCTGAAAAAGCTGAGAAGCTGAGGGATGCCAAGGTTCAGGTCACCAAAATCTGGGAGAACAGAGTTAGTGAATGGATGCAAATCGAGATGTAGGTCATGGGTTGACTCAAAACATAAGCCCACACAAGACGCTTCCTCTGCTCTGTTTGAAGATGAGAAAAAGGCACGGAAGAGCTGTTTTTATGGGCTATGTCCTAATTTGAAGTCCCGGTACCAGCTAAAAGCAGGGCAATATAGAAGTGTGCGTTGATTAAAACCTGAGATGGCCTCAACTGAGAAGGTATCATATCGTCCCCCTCTGCAAGAGATGTCTTTCTCCAGCCACTTCCATCAAGATTAAGTTGGCTTTGAATGAAGTCATGGAGGCCTTAAAGGACCTTAACATCAATACGACTGTGGTGTAAATAAAGTAGGTGTGGAAGTCAACGCTGGTGAAACAAGTGGCTGAACAAGCCGCTCAAGAGAAGCCATTCGACAAGGTCGTGACGGCATCCAGTGCTGAAGACTCCAGACCATAGAAGAATTCATGGAACTTGCGGACAAGCTAGATATGAAACTGGAGGCAAAGTGAAGATGTTATGTTCAGAATACATCAGAGGATGAAGGCAGAGCAGACCATCCTCATCGTCCTGATAGATCTTTGCAGTTGAGTTGAAGAAATTGAGTTCCTTATCCTGTTGCAGATCACCACAAGGGATGTAAATGTTGCTAGTCTCCAGGAATAGAGATATCTTATCAAACCAAATGGGTACTAAAAAGACTTGATTATATTTCAAAGAAGATGAGGCATGGATTTTATTTGAGAATAAGGCAGGTGATTCCATTAAGAATAATCCATATTTGCAGCCTATAGCAATGGATATAGCGAAAGAATGCGAGTGTTTGCTGTACTTATACAAGGGGAATGCTTGTTGCATTAAAATAAGAGTGAGTCTATCTGGAAGGATGCCCAGAACAACTGAGTATGGCAACTCAACAAACATAATGGCCTAGAGAAAAGGTATTTCTCAAGTCTGTTATTATACACGATTTGGAGAGTACACAGCTTATTTTTCTGCTTTGTGGTTATATCCCATAATTATATTAGTACAAAGGATTTGTTAAAATATGGTGTGGGTCTGAGATTATTTCAAGGAACTAATACCTTGGAAGAGGCAAAAATAGAATGATGCATTGGTTGACAACCCCAAAAGCCTTAATTTGCTACTAGAAACTGGGCATAATGCGTTCCAAGAATGCAAGATGCTGTTCGAATAATGCTGAAAAATGTGCATCCAACGAGTACTCACCATGTTATGATTTAGATAGAGGGCTGATCAAGAATGGCCAGCATGACTAACCTCATAAGTTCATAATGATAAAGGTGGATGATCAGATATTTTGAACTCTATAAATGAGAGATCCAAACCTTTTGGCATTTCATTGTCTTAAACCCAGTCTGTCAAAATCCCAAACACTTATTTTGAAGGAATGAAACAACTCAAGGTATTAGACTCCTCCGGACTGTAACTTACATCACTACCTCCTCATCATTACGCTACTCTACAAATCTTAGAAATACTGTGTTTGGATAGATGCAAGTTGGGGGGGACATTGTTATAATTTCAGAGCTAAAGCAATTAGAAATTTTAGCCTTAAATGAATCTGATATTGAAGAGTTGGAAGTCAGAGAAATAGCACATTTGATTAATCTAAACTACAGAATCTGATGTCTTTCCAAACTAAAAAGTAATTCCATCAGACGTCATATCAAAGCTCAATCCATTATGAATTTTGGGTGTGGGTAATAGCTTTACCAATGGGAGAAGGAAAGAGTAATGCTTGCCTTGCTGAGTTGAATCATTTGACCCTTTAACCTCTTTAGACACAAATTCTAGATGCCAAGTTGTTGCCATAAGACAAAGTCTAATAACTTGGGCAGATAGAAGAGACTCATAGGTGATGTTTTGGTTGTGGGAAGAAAGCTATAAAACTGATATGGATAATGAAAGTCAGTTTGATGATAAGCCTTCTAGTATGTGGCATGTATGAAAAGAGTTAAAGCAGAAGCAAAGATTTACACTTCGCTTTGAATTGTGTGGTGGTACCGATGCTGCTTCCAAATTAGATGGAGAGGGTTTTCCTACATTAAAAGCTGTTCTTAAGGTTGAAAGCAGTCCAGAGATTCAATATATCCTGAGGTCGATGGATCTGACTCCATATCGCAGGTGCCGCTTTCTGGAAGCAGGTGGAGGACCTGTCCTTTAATCAGTCTGATTTAATTTAAAGAAGGTAATTAGCTATGGCGAATTTCCAACAGGTCCTTTGGTTGCTTGAGAAAAGTGAAGTGGGAAGATTGTGGATGGCTTGACATTTCTCTTTCTCTGTTGTTTGTGGGTAGAAGTCTTCTTTCAAACTCACAAGAGATAAATAGATGACATAGATGAGCTGAGGATGGAATAAAAGAAGATGGTATTATTAATGTGCCATTGTTGTTCCTGAAATTGATATAATAGATATTACAGGAGCTGTCAAGTCATTATTTTCTGCTTATCTGATGAGGAGGTTGCGCTTCACCACCATTGCAGAGATGCCAAACACGGCATAACGATCATCAACTAGTCGATAATATTACTTTTAATTTATTCACTTCAAATTAAAACCATCCTAAACCCATCATGAGTCTTCACTCTTCACCATCAAAGATAAACTACTGATCAACTCATAATTGACTGACTCAACAAATATGCTATATAAAGTCCAACAATTTTATTAGGTTTAATTTAACCAATATATAATTAATGTTGATCTAATCAATTGTACTTCAGCATCACACAAATCAACCACTGAACAAAACAAGATTTTAACAAACTGCATTTTGAGTCATATATTTAGTTCATTTATTAATTTTATTATAATGCAATACATCTATCTATGTAGTATACAAGGCTCTCATGGGTAGTTTCTTATGTTACAGGAGATAATATAGGATTATTGATCTGTTTTCTTAAGGTAAACCGCCGGTTTCGTTGAGAATGATATTTATAAACTATTCCTCCTAGTTTGCAAATAATTTAAAGAACTAATCGTGGAAAACTGTGATAATTCAACAAAATGATTGATTTTATAAGAATGTTGACATACATGTTGACTCCTCCCTAAATTGAAGAACTAGATTTGATTGGTTTACTAAAGTTGAAGCTTACAGAAAAATTGGGGCAACCTAATGAATGATCATTTCCTTCTGCTTCTTTAGGCAATATCATATTCCTAAATTAAATGGAATGTGTTACTAAGATCTTTTGCTCACCCTCACAAGCTTTCTCCCTTGTAATCCCATTCCTTAAATGGTTTCAATGTGCAGACCTTGATACCCCTCTTCTAGTACTCTTTTGCTGAAACGGTCAGTTTATCTCCAGAATCCTTTTCTCTTTTTCACTTTTATATATATATATACAGTAGTATACAGTATATATATAAATTAGTTACCATATTTCTTCTTGCTCTAATTAGAAACACATATCTCAAATTTCTCATAACATTGTAGAATGGATTTATATATTATAAGTTTAATGAAAATTTGTTAAAAACGCCACAAAATATACTCAAATTATACTTTGTGTTAATTCTCTATTAACATTTGATCAGGTTGTTACAAAAAATATCGCCTTATGTAAAATACTGTTTAGAATATAACATGTATCCCTGTATACTAGATCAATAACATTGTGCTATATTTCGGATTTATGAAACAGACCATTTTACTTTATATTTTTAATCTGGGAAAGACTATCAAATTCATTTTGACTTTCATTAAACCAATTGAATTATTTTACCTGAGTTATCCATGCTTATGAGTAAAGTCAATTATGTTTGAAGCCTTTTCCTTTATTGAAAAACATTGTAATAAATAGTAAACTTATTTATTTTTTTGGCATAATAAAGGTTGGGGTTCGAAAACAAAAGGAAAATCATTATTTATTGTTGTTATTGCTTTATTCCAGTGAATGATATAATTTTAGCTTCGACTTATGGATTTCATTTGTCAATCTTATTATCAAGAAAAAATGATACTTTTCTTGCTTTATGTATCTTAGTTTGAGTTATAATAATCTAAATGAAAAATTTTGCAAAGTAGAATACAGAAAGTGGAAGATAGACTTTTAACAAAAAGTATTTAAGTCATATATTTTATACTCTTTAATATATATCAATGTAGGCCTCAGCCATCAGACCTAACCCACAGTAGGCAAATAGTGAATAGGGCGGTCACTGATTCAGTCTCCAATTTGAACAAATGCAATAACACTAGATAAAAGTGAAATGATGCAAAAATACAGCCAAAGATGTTTTCTATGATACAACCAGAGGCAGAATAAGAATCAAATAGTTAAAAATAGTAAACTTTATTTTATTAGAAATTTAACCCAAATATAATAGTGAAAAAAAAGAAAAAGTGTTATCTCAATAAGCAAGGAAAACAATATTTAAAAGGTATGTGTTGCATTTCCTCACTGAGACATACAACCATAGAGGTGGATAATGCAGTGGAATATGAAAAACCACCCCATTCCTTTCCAAATTAAAGATGCGATAGCAACCCTGGTAATTGTTAAATATTTTTCCATCTTCAGCAAAGGTCATAGTCCCAGTCTCGCTTGCGATCGTATTTCACTTAAAGAGGTTTTTTATGGAAGGGATGTCGCAAATGTATCTGAATGTATGAAGAGTGACTATCGTTCCGCATGAGTGTAATCGGGGGTTCTGATCTGCCACTGTGCCAGAGGCATGAATATGATCCTGCCACGGAAGTCACTTCAAAACCTCTTAAAAATCACAAAATCAGTGAATTTAGAGTCAATAAATTCTTCCATCTTTGTTAGAGATTCTGCAACTGAGAAATGCACAAGGTTTTTATGATATGAGGAAATTGATTTATAGATAATATTAATGACATCATCGGAGACAACACCTGTGTTTTGTTCCCTAAACTAACCTTCTCCAACTCTATAAACTACCTCAAACCCAGAGTTTATACCTGTGGCATAGATACCATGTGTTTCGCCACAGAAATTTTGCAAGTGCTTGAGTGTCATAAACTCAACGTATTTGCATTTGAAACTCCAACATTCGAAAGCAAGACATCATGAGAGAAATCTCCATATAGCCTTCTTAACCACTATGTAGTTTCAGTTTCTTAATTGAATGCACCATCATGCTTTTGAGTAATGAGATTGTTTGGTTATTTTTTTCCTCCTTATTTATCCTACGAACTTTTTAATCTTAAAAATGTGCCAACCTTTGTCTTTGAAACCCTGAAGTAAAAAGAAAAACATAGAGAGGATAATAGAGAAAGTATGTGAATAAGAAAACTGAAGAAAATAAAATAGGTTTAAACTTAATAATTTAATTTTATATGTTTATTCAAACCCATTTGCTTTAGTTTCACTTATTATACAATAACTAAGAAATTTAAAAATATGTCAAATTTGAGAAATTTTAAATATATATGATTTTCTTTAATATGTTGTACGGTGAAACCAAACATGAGAAAATCATTTTTCTTAGTATTTTTTTTCTTTTCCTATTATTTTTCGAAATCTGAAATGCAGCTCTGAATAATGCCAATATGAATGTTATTATGAAAATGCAAATACATAGTTCAAACCAATACGTAATTTCAGAAGAATTTTAGTTGGTTTCTAAAACATTAATTTATAATCACCTATGTTTAGAAAATAATTTTAACCACATTTCCAATCCGTTCTAATTAAAGTGACCTAGACCTCTCATCAAACTTCTCAAATGCCAAATGAACGCCACACAGAAACTATCGTCATTGCCCACTGATCTTTCAAGAAAAGAAGGAAATTTTGTATCATTTTTCTGTTTCTGCTTGTACAACTCAATAAAACACTTTTTTTACACATCTAATTGGTATGCTAGTTTTATTTGGACATGTTGATTTGATTTTATATTTATTTTATTTCAAACAGATCCTCTTGTACTTTTAGAAATTATTATTGGGTCACAACAACGCTACAAAAATATGGCAGGAGCAATTCTCTCCAAATCCTCTTCCTAGACTAACAGTTCTGGATGTACGTGGATTTGGAAATATTTCGGTTGTGATTCCTTCCTTTATGCTTCAAGCATTTACAACTGAAAAGCTTAATGTGGAAGAATGCAACTCAGTGAAAGAGGTATTCCAACTTGAAGGACTTGAGGAGGAACATCAAGTCAAGCCATGCTAGATTGGTACAAGAATACTGAGCGGCGTCTTCCTGTGCTCAATGATTTGTGAAGAAAACAACAAATCAAGCCCCGATTTGCAGTTCAGAGAGTCTAAAGTGTGGTACTGCACAGCTATAAATTTAAAATTGTCTTCTAAGGGTATCTTTCCGTAAATTCATACTACTTTAGATGTAGAATTTTCTGTGTGCAATGAGAAAAGTCATAATGTCCATAGCTAAAACTGTGAAACTAAACACTATAGTACAATCATACACATGGAAGAAATAGTTGCCAATGAAGAAAAGAATGTTATGAGATAATCTTCCAATTATATAAATATTACGGAACTTATGGATTTGCCAAACCTCACAAGCTTTAGTTCAGGTGGTTATAAATTCTCATTCCCATCCTTGGAGCATATGGAGGTGAAAGGATGTCCTAAGATGGAAATTTTCTCTCCCAGCCTCCTGACTACACCAAAGCTAAAAAGTGTAAAACTGGAAGACGATGAGTGGGATTGGCAAGATGATCTAAATACCACCATCCAAAGTTTATAGTTTGTAAGATACATGCAGAAAATGTCAACTCAATAGTTGGCGTAAGATGATTTAAGATTTTCTTTTACTTGATGCGGGATTGTTAGAGAGACACCATCACATGAGAGTGGTTTTAATTGCATCATTTTGTAGTTGTTATATTTATCCTTTATTTTCTGTTTGTTTGATATATTTGAATGATACATGGTTAGCATGCCTCTGAGGCAATGCATTCTAGTAGTTATTAAAATTCTACATGCATGATATAAGACTTTTATATTGCTTAATGTAATGACTTCAAAATGTATTGCCAATACAAATTAGCAAAACTATTAAACTAAAATGTGATCATTTTGAAATATTTATCAAATAATCAAAGGAAATGACATTACAAAATGTTCTACTATATTTTGAAGTGATAAAAGTATAAAAATCCAACATAACCATTGATTTGTAATTCTGATGATCTTATTGATTTTTGTTGAAGTTTATGGTGGATCTTTACATCTAATATTATATGATTTTTTATCTTTTGATGCCGAGATGGGTGATTTTCCCTTATTCTGTGACAAAGAGTATATATATAGAGCTTGAATTATTTGATAATGTTAATTTATTAATGTGAAGTAGAATTAAATATATATATATAATTTTAAGCCATCAATAATTGTAATATAAGCTACTTAATCCTCACATAATACTCATATGATTTATTTATGTTTTTGGGTAATGTCGAGTTAAGAGTGTAGGATTGCAAGAGCCAGTTCAAGATTCGTGATTACATTATGTTTGGGCCTTGTCTGATTTTTTGCTTATGAAAGAATGTGGTAATATGGATCACTGCATCTGAAGCATTGTTTGTAGAATTGTTTAGATGATTATGATAATGTCACTGGCCTATACTGACTTACCACTCACTGCATAAAAAGAACTCACCTCACCTTTAGTACAAAGCTTACCAGATCATTATTGCTTGTTTCAAGTTTAGACTGGTTAATATGGCACCAAAACAAGATGTTAAATCACTTTAAATTCCTGTGACAACTAAATATGACCCATCTGTAAAATGAATGGAGTCAACTAGTATAGTCTTTATGGGTATCAGATGGTGATAAAGAGGCCATAAAGACCTAAACCAATTTGATCTATAAAGTCATATGGCCAGGGGAGTGTTTGGTTTTTGCATTTCAGCGCACTTGTGCTCAGACCAATAAAGAGTCTCCATTCCAAGGGATGCAGGCTTCACTGTCTGGGAACCATACAAGCATCTGATGGTATGCTCTCTGTTGACAACACCACTTCTATACTACAAAGTGTGTGCCGCACCTCATTAAAATCTCTCACTGAGCAATTAGTCACTGAGAGAGAACTCAGCTTTAGTCAGGTTGCTTAAGCAACCCATGGGTCTTCTCTTTCAAAACCTGGGATTCAGTAAAATTTTGGTACAACAACCTGAAGCAAGATGATATCCCAAAACCTCAGAGATATGAACTCAAGACTTTAAAACACTACAAACTCAATTGTTTTCTTTGGGAAGAGCTTCAAATTTTTATCACATTTATGTACATACATATGCACAAACTATGCAAGTGTGCAAAAGAAGTAAAGAAGAAGTAAGTATGAGTGGGGTCACATGAGATATACAAAGTTTGATCTCACATGTCCCACACCACTGGTCACTGTACCCGAAATAGCTTTTCAAAATATAAATAATACAAACTGAATGGAGCAAGTGTTTCTGAATGTTTGTTTTTCTGTAATGTCCTTGCATCCAGAAACTATCTTTTATGTTACTTCTGCATCCTTACTTATTGTTATAAAGCTTCAAAACCTTTTCATCATATGTTGCTTGCTTTAGCTTTAAAAGTTTCATAAACCTTTCACATCATAGTGTTTATTATTTTTAAAGTTTATAAAACTTTCATAAAAACTAATTGTTTGTTTCACTTAAATATAAACTACAAACTCGTTTATTGTTTGTTTCAAAAGCTTTAAAACTTTTCAAACTCCGCTACAGTTTGGTTTATTTCATAAACAAAATCCTCAAACCATTTGTTTGCTTTTGTATCTATGTTTCTAAAACTACAAATGTTAATTAATGCTATATTGATTTAAACCTGATAAAAATGCTTATTAACAAAAGATCAACCATTGGCGCCTCTTGTCGCTTTCGTAATTAAAAACACTAGAGCCCAGTCAACTGGCACGCCATGGAAGTATCTGCTCATACCACCCAGTGGAAGCGCCCAAGTTCGCACCAATTTTCCGTAATATATGGAAAGACCTGGTTCGGCATCACCATATGTTACGGGCCGCACCTCGCGATAATCTGGTAATACGCGGTGGTCTCTCATAACGCGCCGTTTACTGCATGAATCAAGTCAGCTCGATCAGACAAATCTAAAATGCATGAAATGATGTCCCAACACCATCGCGGCAATGACGGAATGCACCTGATCGGTGATGTTTGCTTCAAACGATTTTTGTTGTATTTGTTTTATAAAACATAATTTGTCATTATTTGAAAATGATTTAACAATCCAAACTGTTTATTTCGGTCGCCGAGTTAGTTCGATAATTTAAACCATTGTCTGTTTCATTAAACTAGCTGTTTGTTTATAAAACATGAAGCTGAGAATTCAAAACTATTTAAACATCAAAAAACAGTTTATATTATTGACATTAGTATTAGAAAACAGGCTTTAATCACTCAACCCTTGTTTTACTCAAAACTGAGTAATAATCAACTTTCCGCTATTTAGCCTTTGGCACACTCAAAAACGAATACGCTTAGTTTATAGACAAACCCAACTATTCCAAATGTCACTAGGTCATACACAATAACATCTATATAAAGCCAAACACAAACACCTCACCTTGAAACAAAAGCCCTTCTTAAAAAATTAATTACCTTTAAGTAAACCTTTCCAAGTTAATACTTGAATTTTATTACTCCAAAATTATTCATTAAATTGGTTTAAAAACAAGTAAACTCAGATTCATACTCCTCTATAATCATCACATCTTCTTTTAAATTTTCAATTTAAAATTCTTTCTAAGGCCCTCAAATCCATACAAACAAGAGTTATAAGATTTTGGTTTTCAGAATTGTTAATCTCACTGATCCCCATCGCCATCTGATTATGGGCCTTAACCCTTATGAAATCAAATACTTTTTTCTCACCCATTTTAATCATGGTTCTGCGGTTCTCCACTGAAACCACCCAATTCTGGACTTACTACAGCAAAAACCTCAAGTTATTGTGTTTATATCTAGAATGTTAAATTGAAGAATGAACTGCAACATAGCTCCAATTTTCTATAAATTTTAGTACTAGTTAAGAAACTTTATATAGGAACTCCTTCAAGTAATCCTATTCCCCCTAGAAGTCTTATTCCACTCCAGAATTTAATCCCAATCAATGATAAACTAACTTTATAAGTCAAACATCATAATAAACAATCTACAAAAACAAGAGTGATAAACCAGTTAATTTGGCATTTGAGTCACCCTTCACTCTATTTGGGAGCCTCATTTAATTTTCTCTTGGTCCCTATAGCACTGTATCCTAAGGTATCTATGGTTCTTACTTAATGAATAAATTATTAAGGATTAGTAATCCAATTCATACTTAACAAACAGTGTATACAAAATTTTGATAAGATTTCCTCAAAAAACCTTAACATTTCTTTTATAACATCTTCTAAACTAATCCAAACTAATCCAGATACTACAAAACAACCTTAAACCCAGCTTAGGAAACCAGATCAAAACCAGAACTGCGCTGAACTATACAAAGGCCCAAAGTCCAATGAACCATCAAAACCTTAAACTGTGAAAGACAGAATGACTGGTTATTAAAACCCAAAGATCCAAACTCATGCTCTTCTCCTTCTCTCTTTTTCCTCCTTCTTCTGCCTCTCTTCCTTCTCTTCTCCTTTACGTGAGCTTCCCAGCTTGTGAACAAAATGAGAAGTTTGTTTGTCTCCTCACCTTTTATACTAATGGTCTTTCCCTGAATGATAAGGAAATTTAATCACACAAGTAACAGCATTTGAAAATTAACTGATATATTTTTTTATAATGGCCTCATTTATATTATTCTTTCATATATCCTTGCACCACAACTTCCCAAAATATTACACTGTCATCAGGTGATGTGGTTAATTCCTCGAGCCCACCTTCACCCCGTTAATGGAAACCAATCGAAACTAGTGACTAATTTTTAGTTTACATTTTATTAAGTTTTTTCTTTGGGGGTAATACACCAATCCCCACCTCCCAACTGAGAAAATCCAACCGAGTCTGCCAATCTGATGAGCTTATTGCATTTTTATCAAAACATTTATTTATGTCATTTTGTTTTGAAAAGTTTCTTCACCAGCTAAGCATTTTCAAATGGGAGGCCCATGTAAAGCACTTATGACATTTCACAAAATGTAATTACAGCTTTAGCACCAAAAGCCTCTTTAAAAGGATAGGATAAAACAAAGATTATTCAGAACAAACGATTTGCTCCAAATAACCGGCGTTTCAAAAGGAAATGATGATACAGGCGTGGCAGATACTTTATATTCAACTCGCCCATGACTTCACGCTTCACGATCTTGTCTCTCCTTCCGTCTTCACTAAAACCCGCGCATGTATAAAATCACACGCTAAGCATTTTCATGCTTAGTGGTTCTATACAGCTTCTATTCCACATTCAATTTATCTTGACATGCATTTAACATTAAACCATGCCTATTATATCTGCATATACTCATACTAGTCATTTTCGCATGCTTTCATTTTACAATCATTCATTATATCACAATACGCACTAATAATGTTCACTTTATGAGACTTAAGCTTTATACATAAAATTTATTTACACTTTCATCAATTTTGGTTATTTGTCTTTGACTATTCATTCACATTTCACATTTCGCTTGATGCCAGCCATTGAACCTGCCTCATTATCATTCGCAATGCCACACATTTAACACCCGGTCTCCATCATGACATGCCGCTTAGTACCCATATGTGCATCATTTTAAACAAGACACGCACCATGACACTGGCGCTCATTTGCGCATCCCACGTACGCCTGCTCAGATATCATTCAATCGGGCATGTTTGAACGAGACCACCGCTTTCAACGCTTATCAACAAACAATCATGCTCCAGTTTCTAAATATCACATTCAATTCCATATTCACTTTCAGACATCTTTCAAGATACATTCAACTGCATTCTATTTATATATCACTACTAACACCTGATATACTCATCCATGTACCCACTTATATAATCAATCATGTACCATTTCGATACCTATCTAGTACTCATTTCCAAAGATATGTTCATTTCCATATGTTCATTTAGCCTTATTTAGCAAATAACAAAACACTTAGAAAGAAGAATAAAGTTCTATAAACAACCTGAAAATCTTTGCACTTTTAAGTTCAAGTCCCCTGTCCCAATTTGTCATTTTTCTCCTCACACTCCTGGTCTGAAACCAATAAAGAATTAGCTATTAATTAGTAATGCTGGTTTTGTTAGATTGATTTTCGAGTTTATGAGTTTCCACTTCAACTAGCTATATATAGGTATATACATAAGATTCGAATTTAATTTAGGCTTTAAGTAGATTTAAAACACCCTAAAACTGAGTTCGACCACAGCTGTGCTACTCCGGCTCGAGGAATAGTCGCACCACCGAAGCACCAGACCGAGCTGACCGACCTAGGTAAACTCGGCCTGACACCCTACATTCTGACACCTGCTATCCTCCTCAGGTATGAATGAATTCTGACTCAATGGGATTTTCACAGCAGAGGCTCGGGCTAAACACCAAAACAGAAGTTCGGACGAAGATGGTGTGACTTTCCGGCCATCACAGAGTCATGTTCCAACCGAGTCAATCTTCCAACTAACGCATTAATCCCACTCATACAAACTGGCATGACACCTCAGTCTAACACCTGATATCCTCCTCAGGCATATGAATGGATTCTTGACTCAATAGGTTTTCCATAGAGTCCAAGAACACCCAAAACGGAGTTCTGACAAAGGAGTTATGACCTTCCGAAGTTGGAGGTCATACGTAGTCACACACCCACTGAGCTGCAACAATCCAATCGAGCTGATCACCTCTGGTAAAATTAGTCCCCACACCTGTCCACACTTGCTGTCCCCTCAGTGAATATAATGACTTTTGACTAATGGGCTTTCCATAGAGTCCAACAACACCCAAAACAGAGTTCATACAAAGGAGTTATGACCTTCCGGTTGAGGTCACACGTGAGCCAACCCACCAGCATCTAATCCATCTAAGTTTGACCTGATCTGTAACCTCTGGTCGGACACCTTGTTCTGACACTTTCTATCCTCCTTAGGTATATATGAACGGATTCTTGAATCAATGGCTTTCCATAGAGTCCAAGAACACCCAAAACAGGGAGGTCGGATCTAAGAAGTTATGACCTTCTCGAAGTCTGAGGTCACACGTAGTCACACCCCACCGAGTCGACCGAACCGACTAAGCTCAGCTGACCTCCTTCTGGCTGAGCGTTGACTTCTAGCAGCTGACTCTAGCAGCTGACCCTACAAAGGATCTCTACTGACCCTCTACAAAGCTGACCTCTCGCTGACCTCTACATGCCGACTCTGACAAATGACTCCTCCCAACCCCACAGCTGGACCCTAAAAAGGACCATACCTCAGTGTCTACAAAGAGATCTGACCTGAGAAACAAGCCTAACATCAAGTTCATTGATGTGGCTAATTTACTAGAAGGACTCAGTCAACAAATTCCCTGATTGTAATACCCAAAAACCCAGCTCTTCAACAGCACCGCTTAATGCGTACTATCACAAAATGACAGCTTCTTATGGTTCAAATACCACCAAACATTCCATTTAGAGCAGACAATCACCACACAACCCTTAGAGTAGAAGATAAACTGGGTGAGAGGAAGACTCCACCTCTTGAGTTTGTCGAAACTCCCGATTCCGGGTCTCTACTTTCTAGTTTGTCACGAGGAAAGACTTTCCTCTGTGCTTCCGCCCCGAAACCCATGGTCCAATCTGCTGGAGGTAATCTTGTGAGAGAAGGTAGAGCCCCCTCTCCCAACTCTCCTCAACATGGTTTTTCTTTTTCTTTCTTGATCACTTAATCGTATTTAAAAAGCAAAGAAACTCCTTTCCACATGCCACATGTCCTCTCCTTGATTTTTTTATTTCTTTTGTATTTAAATCCTCTCATTTCTCAATTATCTTCATTTAAGTCTCCTATTATTTCCTCGCTCATTTATTTCTCCTAATTTCACTTAGAGAGTATAAATTTAGTTTATAATTGACCCTAGGTCCCCATTTTACAATTTCCATATTTTTCCTTTTCACTTGGGTTTATTTTCTGATTCAAGAATCTATTAACCATATTCACTCGCACACTCCTAAAAAGCCACTCAGTTATCAATTATACTCCGAATATATAATAATCTTTTTATTATAAAAATTAGGCATTTTTGAAGTGTAAAGGTATTATGAAGTATCATTAATAAGAAGGCAAATTACAATCTTTTCTGGGATCATGCTATACACTTGTTATTTTTCTTATATATTCTTTTCCTATTTGCTGCTTATTTTGCAACAGATAGATTTAAGGATCCACGAGACTCGTTTTATGAGGATTGCCATCAAATTTAGATTTGTGAGTTAACTCCATGCCAAACAAAAAAAAATGTTATAGTTAGTGATACTTTTGAGAACAAAATCCAATCTGTTAACTTTTATATAATAAAGATAAAACTTTCTAAATTGATAGAACTAATCTTACTTGAAAGTGTAGTCTAAGTTTTATTTGTGTGTTTCGATTAAACTCTACAAGTAAGAATCACCTATTCATAAATAGATAACTTTTTTATATTTGTTAGTGAAACAGATCAATTAAAAACCATAGAAGTTTAGCAATTTGATCCATATATAAATCTCTAGGTGGACAGATATAGCATGTGGCAGTGCTCTGTGTCCTAGTCCTTGATGTTTGGAATGTGACTCAATCTTGATTTAAGCCGCTAGTAGCTTCCAAACCCGTCGTGGGACTTAGTGTGTGTAGATGGTAGAGCAAAATATTTATAATAATAGTAAAGGCACAATAATGATTTTTAAGTGGTTCAGAGAACTCACCTGATTGTTCCATCGGGTTGAATAGATGCAAGGATTTCATTCATTTTAAGTTTTAACATTCTATGCAGTGAGACTCTCTTACCCAAGTAACCCTTCTTTAAACCCAACTCATGGTAATCTCAATGAACCTCTCTTCCACTTCCCAGATCACACCTGAACTACAATGCATCAAAATAAAATGAAAATATAAAATAATCATCTTTCACCAGAGGTGAAAGACTTTTAACATGCAATACCTCAATTGAGTATTTATACCTTATGAAGCCTCAAAGATTGTTCATCGGCTTGTTCTTCTTCAAGCTCGTCCAAATCCCATATTGAAGGGCCTCTAAAGCCCAAATATATAACCTTTTATATTCGATTATGGAAGACTAAATAAGGTTGGATCATTATCCTAATATGACTCCAAACCTACCTTGAATTATCCGAACTTTCCTTTAAGCTATCACATAGAAATAGGAAACTTGCTGCTCAAGTATCCTTTTCTGAATGGAATCGTTATTTAATTCCAATTCCAGTTTGAAAGCTTAGAAGGTCTGATCTTCTTGATTTGATCATTATCCACTTGCCTAAATTATCTCAAGCCCATAGGTTACTTGCTCTACAAGTACCCTAGCCTCCAAGCTAGTGAACTAAATTGCGCCCCAGTGTCGCCTCTACTCCTAGTCCGTACTCTCCCATCTCCCGACACGTCCCTACAAAAAGATAGGGTTGACTTAGTCCAAACTATATCCCCGAATCCTACTGTAGATTTCAATTCCTCTAATTTTTCAAATCTTCATCAAACTTGATCTTCAGCAAATTTTTGAAATAGGATTGGTTATGCTTAACAATCCAACTCAACTAGTTTATTAGATTTATTAAGGAGTCATTTAAAGGAATGAAATAAAATTATGTGAATGATAAAATAAGAGGGTAAAATATTTTGAGTTCAAATTAGTTTTTAATACCAACCCTGAGATAGATGGCATCTGAGCTACCTAAAATTCCTTTATTTGGAAGTGATAGTGAATGACTTCTTCTCTTTTCTTTGTAAGGCAATACCTTCAAGACTTGTTTATCCCCTGCCAAAATAAAATAAAAACGTCCCAAAATTTCCTAATTCTCTGCATTGTCACATTTTATGTGTATTTCTTTGCAGGTAGATTGTCGCCTATCATAACTAACACCCACTTGTTAAACGACCAACTTTCCTAAAGGTGAAGCTTATAGGATTTGAGTTTAATATAAATATCATGCTTCTTAACATCCTTTCCCACGTATATGCGGTCACATAACATCACAAGTGGAGAGTCAAAGTCCACCAAGGGCCTCCTACCAAACCAAAGTTTAATACCATGTTAAACAACCAACTCTCCTAAATGCTCAAGCTTGTAAGATTTGGGTTTAATATGAATATCATGCTTCTTAACACCATTACTATTTTACTACCAATACTTAACTATTGTGATCGGTTTTTCTCCTCCATCATTGATCTGTAAATTTTATGAAAATTTTGAAGCCCAGAGTTATCCCTCCCTACTCTGTGATCTTTCTTTCCAGTCCCAAAGTCTAGCCTCCACTCCAAAATATAATTTACAATATCCAACACTCCTCTGAGGACAAGCATATTTGCTATCATCCCTTTATGATTCTGGTAGAATATATTAAAGTATTAGATAATAAAAAACACAGAAGATATAATTTTACTAACTGTCACAAAGAATATGAATCCATGAATAATTACAATAAACAATACTGCAATAGATTTACATATTGGCTTGAGAATCCAATAGATATAATCACTTAGAAAAATTTATGTTAACAATGTGAAAGATTATAAATAATAATTTCACTAAACTAAATGATTTATATTCTTCCAATGTAATGGAGGTAGTTAAGGGCATTGTTGTTGTTAACACCCATACCTACACTAAGCCCCCACCCTCAAACCTTAAGGAGCTACAAGAAACAATCCATCCATCCAGAACAATAGCAATGAAATTTCACCAGTTATAAGAGGTTCAGATGACTCATTCAGTATTTGAGATGATAATCAAGTCTGAAAACAACGCTTTGAACTTTTCTCCATAGAATGTTTCTCATTAACATGTCTCGCCGTGATTCTCAAAAGTATAAATTTTCTCTCAAGAAAAACTCAACATAAGAGACCAACTCCCGATCTTATGAATCTCACATCTATATATGTTTGGTCTTTGCATGATACACCTAATTCTTTGCCTGTGATGGATGCACTCACCTTTCACAATGCAACTGAACCTACCTTGCTGTAACACCCACCCCTCAGCAAATACTACAAGATATAATGCTTCTGGTATTCAACTACTACCATATACCTTACGAGCGGAAGATAACAGAACTAGTGACTGCACTACACACTCCCTCAATGTCAAGTTTCATCACAAGAGGAATACAAACTCGAGGGTGTAGATCTTCTCACATCCGACCCTGTGACAATCTCCTGAAGATCCAACATATCCAACTAAGGATCATTATACTGTCTACTGAACATGATGTCATAGTCAGTAGTCCCTCTCAAGTATCTGGAGATCCACTTGACCGAATCCCAATATGCAATCGTCTTGGATTCAATAGAAATTTTCTTACTGCACTCACGCTCAGTGCTAAGTCCAGAATCTTGTACAAATCGCTGAAGATGATGATAAAGTAACCCGCCAGACTTCGTATCCGAACCTTGACATATTCTTCCATTTATCTTCATCTATCTTTAGTATAGAGGTAGACCATTTAAAATGATCGCTAAAGGTGTATCACCTATATTACTTTTTGCATTCTTCAGTTGAACCTTTCCATCTTAAGAATCTTCTACCCGCACCCAAACTGGTCTATGCTGGGGCTCTCTAGTCAATGTTGAAACTCAACAAAGTTTCTGCAAACCTGTTGACTCCTACTCATACTTTAAATAATCAATATATCATCCCACATAAAGCAAATTTCGTAAAAATAGATTAACCATCATCTAGGTTTCTGCCATAGACAACAATCATACTATCTTTTAGCCAATTTAAATCATGTAGAGTTGTCAAATCTCTTGTACCATTGCCTCGAGGACTACTTCAACCCATAAAGAGATTTCTTTTCACTCTGTAGTTCAAATCCTTTCCTGTTAGTGTGAACCCTTTATTTATTCATGTAACGCCCTCTAATTATCATTAAAATGTTGCTGACTTCACATCTTTATTTTCTCTAATTCCATATCAAAAATGCATTACCAAACTCAACATTATCCCGATAGAGGTTAGAGTCGATTAATTCGGTCGAGCTCTACTGGCCGGGCCTAATTTACATCGAGTCGCCAGCTTTTATCGACTCGCCTAGTCCTATGTCGTCACGGGCTAGCGGGCAGCCTAACCCTATGTGTACTCCAAAAAGTTTAAATTTTTTATTGATAAACATTTACATTTGTGAATATCAAAGATATGCTTGTAATGTATACATAAACTACTTATGAATGCTATACAAATGAAGAGCGCTAGTTCACTACGTGATGAGATAAGACTGCAGCCTGGCAAGCAAAAGTCTCAATCGAGGTAATCTCTTTCAAATTAGCTAATTTGAAAGAGGAAAATTTTTTTCATAAATATTTAATTATATTTGATAATTTGAAAATAGGCAGAGACTTTTTTCATAAATACTTGGGTTATATTTCCACTCTTCAAAAGCACCAAAGAAGCATATAAAAGTTATTCTCTTTCACTTTTCATTATTTTTTCTTTGCTTGAGTTTTCAGTCTTTTCTCATCATTTTCTAAAAAACCAAATAATAAACCTTTACATCAATTTCCTCTCAACTGTTTTTAATCCAGTTTGTTTCAATTTGTTTGAGTTAATCCATTTAAGAATAGTTTTTAACATATTCATGTTGAATTAACCCTTCTAATATATTAAATTGGGCTTCTAATGTAAATAATGTGTAAAGTATCAACCAAACAAATTAAAAGAGATTATGTGATGGTTCTTCAAAGCCGTGGAGCAACAAAAATCAAGATGGAAAATCGGGGGATAGCCTTATTAATTGCAGAAAGCCTGCACTACTAGTAAGGTGGAGAGCATCCTGCCCGCGCTTCCAATCATTATGAAAGTAGAAACCACGCAAGATGCAACATAAATCATACTTCTCTGTTTCATACTGTAAATCGTGAGATCTAAAATCACAAGTCACGATCTAAAAGCTCACAAATTCCATTTCATAACAACACACCCCATTCATCAACCTCAACAGTACTGGAAAGTTCATTGAATCATAACTCAGCTGAATCAACCCTCTCAGCCCCTCAACATTCTAATATCGGTGCAAGCAGTAACCCAATTAGCTTCCAATGATTGTCCCGTATCCTCCCTGAGCTTTCATCGACCATTTCAAAGGAGAAGAAGAGGTCTGGGTGGACTTTAGGACCCAAGAAAAGGCCCATTAGATTTTTCCCAGCCAATGGCGATGGAAGATTCATTATCCTAAATAATTAAAATTTTATCTGAACGAGCAAAGCTTTTCAACTCGCACAAACTATAAGTTGTTGAGAAACAACACATCTGACTGAGACCTGGGTGCCTTAACATCCTCAACTATTGAAAAACAAGAAGGTGATAGTCCTGGCAGTTACTGAATTTCCACAGCAATATCACCTCCCACATCTGTGTGCTAATAGTTTTTGTCTTGACTCGTGCCTTATCTCAGACTTTCATCAGAGGACAAGCAATTCCTCTGAGAGAAACATATTCACTGCAGAGACCGAGAGGTGAGGGCAAAGCAAAAGATAGGGAATCCCACACGCAACATAAGATAGGAATCATGTGCCTTTAAACTAATTCTTTTCATTAAAACTGATATTTTGATATCCATGTTTATTGACCCACTGACTGAATCTGGTTTCATAAAATCACAGTCTCATTTTTTCAGGCCTATAAATTAGAGCCCAACCCGACCTTTAATTTCAAGTTGTCATTAGCCCAACAAAGTTGTTTCAAATTGTCTACTATAATAGAAGTATGTTTGACCATAAGGAAAAATTTATGTCTCCGATGTCTTCTCCTTACTTCACGACTTCAACGAAGAAATAAGAGTTTGTTGGGTTTTGATTTTGGAGGCATTTCTCAGTCCTAGGTGGCATAGGTGGGCTCTGTGAGGACATTTGTCTGAAGGTAACTACTTTATCGTATATTTTCTGTGATAAACTGGATCCATTACATGCATTGTTTTGAACAGTTTCTCTTTTCATTCTAATCTTATAAGTCTGCATAATCCTGTGAAAAGGAAAACAGAAGTCTTCTCAAATCTGAATCTTCAGATTCATTTATACAATAAAAGCAATGTCTAGTTTATTCAACTAATTGGTTTGTAAAACACTAAGTTAGGAATGTTCAGTAAGAATTGAACTAGATTGACTAGTCAGTCCATTCATAAAGAAAAGAAAAATGGGAATCAACCCTTTAACGAGAAGAGAAAAAGCCTCATCTTTTTTCCAGGTCCTTTTGCCAAATATTTTAATAAAACTGCTCCATTTGGGAACTCGAACCTTTATGTCCTACCTTAAACGTGTAACTCATATAATAAACAATTAGAATAACTAAAAATTATCAGAAAATATAATTTCAAATATTTTCATTTTATACGTAATCTTAGAATGCCAGTGGAATAATGCATAAAAGTAATTAATTTATTACATTAAAATATATTTATTTAACCTAATTTTGCTTTTGGTTCTTCCTTCGAAAATTTTTCATTAAAAAAGATAACCATAAATAAATGTAAAACAAAAATGATAAATGACAAGAAATGAAAATTGTGTTCATGATTTAAAATTATTAACTTCTATTTAACAAGTTTTAACTAAAGTTTTGACAAAGATTTATTAGTTAAAGTAATTTTTAATTATTAGAGCATTTATTTATTAATAATTTATTTTTATTTATTAAATTTATTTTTTTGTTATCCTGTTTAGTGTTTACAAATACGAAATGAAACATTAATATTTAATTAAATTTTTTTTTATTATATTTGAATTAGATATAAATCTATAATAATTTTTCATTGTATCAGCTTCTTTCCATATGTCTAATGTCCCTCTCTGTCCTTGTTTGTTAAACCTTTCAATTCCCATGATTTCTGTTTCTGCCACGGATTCCCATATTAACCCATTCTGTTAGTTTCAGCTATTTATGTCAACTATTTGATCTATATGAAAGAGAAGAAAGTAGAATGGCTAGCAAACCCATCTTATAAATAAACTTGCCAGAATAACAAGAGAGAAAACTTCAGAATTATCAGGGACCCATTAACTTAGGTGAGCAAACTAAAGACTATTTCATGGCTTTGAGAAAGCTTATACTTGTATAAAAATAGGTGTACTCCAAAGAAGAGGGGAAATTCATTCAATAAAGTTTGTAAGGCTTGAACGTCAATGGTCGCTCATGGAAGCTTCTAATCCCACACTTCTTAGTACCACTTGAGTAAGACCTGAACCTTTCAAAGGATCTCATGGTAAATCACCCCCAGCCTAAGCCTACATTGAAAACGACTACTCGTTGAATCAAATGCTAAGAGAATGAACAGAGTCCAGCTCACCACAGCTGCCTCCTTTCTTAGTGACCAATGCAACTTTGCGCGAAGAAAATACTGCCTTGCGTAACACGGCTAGCACTCCCGCCTCGCATCCAAAGAGGCCCAGACTTACTCGCACAACATCATTTGACAGACCCATTATCTCAAGTACTCATTTGTTTAGTCGTTGCACCCATTCTATTATTTTAAAGCTTCTTCTGCCCTTCAATAGTAGTACACAATGCCAAGTACAATTTTTCAATAATTAGAAAAATCAAAATAAATTAGAAAATAAAATTTATTTTAATGAACAAAGAATGCGTTACACAGAAGACTACCGCATTGTATCAAGATATAACTTCCAAGTTAGTCGACATCGAAATATTGAGCCATGAAAGACTAGATAGGGAATGTTTGCTGGACCCATTTTGGGTCTGCTGCCTAAGACAATAAGCCAATGTGGGTAGAAACCTATTCGTCCATAAACGATAGGAAGCCATATTACTAGCCTAACCCAAACTTTACGCGTAGTTGCAAGCCAATATGCAATAAATAGTAAGAATATTAAAAATTAATACTATAATTTTCTAATATTTGAAATAAAATTCTTGTTTAAAAATACTTATAATTAGTTTTTATGTTGTTAGAGACTATATAATAAATTATTTTATAATTATTTTCATATGAGTATTATTTTATTTTATTTTCAAAACAATTGAAATAATTATGATATCTATTCTTTTTTTCAAACATTGCTAAGGTAATATAAAACATATATTTTCATAATCAGAAAATTAAATACTTAAAAAATATTTATAAAAACATGTATAGTTTTTAAAATAAATACTATATATAAAATTGTATTGTAAAACATTATATACATTTATAGTAGGTTACTAAACATTATTTTATACTCATTTTTCAAAAATAATAATGAATATATGTTTTTATAGAATGTAATTTGAAATAGATTTAAAAAAAACAATAGTATAATTATTTTATTAATGAACGAATAAATGAATATAGCTCTAATTTGATCTCCTATCAACAAGGCTGTAAAATGTCATTCATAAAATTTGTTCACTTGAAAAATTAAGGGGATGGTTGAATTTTTATGAAAAATTATATGAATTCATATATATTTTTTTCGGTTAATTCTTTGGGGCATCACCATTGGATTAAATAATCTTTTGAAAAACCCAAATTTTGAAATCCGACTCAACTGGTAAGGTAGGAAGTGGTTTTTTGTTGTTTTTGGGAAGTTCACTTGGCTTAGTAGCTTTTAACCAAAAAAAAAAAAAACTTTGGTTGTCACATTATTGTTATTGCATAATAAATCTGTATAGAAACCATGGTGGAAGATTATGAAAGATATGAGGTTGTAACACTCATTTATATCTATGGCTGATAGTACTTTGAAAAAGTTAGAGAATTAAGTTCCATGATGATAGTTAGATTCTGCAACAGATAAAAATTTAATGTTGTTTGTGATAAGCCTTATGAATAGAGATAAATATTTCAAAAAAGGTTTCTGGTGGATGACATATGTCTACATGATAATGACCAATTTTTAGGAGCTATGTATAGTAAGATAGACATATAAAGGAGGTGCATGTGTGGTGAAGGCATGTATTATGAAGAGATAGAAGATTGACTTTATTGAATTTAAGTCCAGAGTTTGTTGGAAAGTGTCTCAAATTTTTATTATGATTTAGAGAATTCCCTTTAGGTTGATTATGATGGACTAGCAAGATATATATGGGGAAAGTAGGATAAATGTTAGGATTGATAGAGCTTTATGGAAGTTCCTTTCCATTTGGCTAACTTATGCTTTTATCTTGATGGTTCTTTAGGAATTTGGGAGGAAGGGTGGTTGGTTGGACCATTTAATGGATTGTTGTTGTAGCATGGTTAGACCTTGCTAGTTCATTTAGTTTTGGTTTAGCCATAGAAGCAAAAATCTTCTCTTTGTTATCGAGGAGCTTGATAGATTTGACATCTCTTTGACTTCAACAATTTTCAAGTGGAAGGGGGACTTGATAGTTGATCTGTGCAGTTTCTTAAGGAAAGAGAGGGCCTTGGGGTTTCATTTAAGATGATTTAGTTAAGTGAAGAGTTTCAGAGCAGAAGATTTTTGTTGGGCTACCCGCCTTTGCATTGTGATGTAGGATGTTCAAACTTTTGGGGAATAATTGGGTTTCTACCTTAATGGTAGAGGCTATGTTGATTATATTTCAAAGGTTTTTTTGGACTTAATTGAGGTAGGACTTGTTTGAGCCTCATTTTGCTAGATTGGAATCTAGTTTGTAGAAGGATAAGGTTCACTGAGGAGATACTTTAGAGTAAGAAAGAAAGGGTTGTGAGGATCATAAGGTTGACTAAGAAGAAAGAGGCCGTGGAGCGTAATGGGTGGTTCATTGGAAATTATCAATATTTATTTAGAGTTGGTATGTTTAACAACTTTGGGTTCCCTCATGTAATCACGTGATAGATGTATTAGCAAAATATTCTGATGAACTTTTGTTTTTTTTTTGTATGAGATTTTATACCTTTGTGAATTGGAGCTAGCATTGCTCTCAGTCATTTTGGTGTGAGCAGATAGATTTCCTTTAAACTAGCATACACTTATTCCTTTATACCTCTTAGAAGGACTTCTGAGACTATGTATAGACGATTTTATACTTCTTTGAAGGATTTCTCATCGTTCTTTGTATTTTACCATTTCAATGCAATGAAATGGTAGCTTATGATAAAAAAGAGGTTTTTATTGTAGGAAATTAAGGCAATTTGAGTGTCTTCCAGTTTTGTAGATCTAGACACGCGTCTGACCTCCAGTCCAAACCTACTCAAAGGATTTCTTATACTATTGGCCAAAGTAAAAATCTTAATTGTCAACCATAACTACAACTCATTCTTATATGAAGGCTTGGTGTGCCTAGACCCTCCTTTTTTTATTTTCCTTTCCATTTCTTTGTTTTAGCAAATAGAATATTATAGATAAACACTAGCAGAAAAAAAAAAGGGGACCTCGGGAGTACAATAAGCACACTAGAACACAACTCAAAAGAGATAAATTGCAATAGGCCACAACAATTTAGCTTGCTCATCCAAAAAGTTCTGACAAAGTGGTCATTAATTGCTAATTCCAACATCTCAACACCTTTAGAAGTCCTATTACATGCCGAAATAAGCATAAAGGAGCTATCCACAACAGAAATAATGCCATAAAGGAGCTAATTCCAACATCTCAACACCTTTTTTTTTTTTGGCATTTGGTCCCAAAAAAATGTCATGCCACCAAGACAAGTGCTTGTTGACTGCTTTAAGTATAACTCACCTCACACGAAATTGATAATGATAAGAGACATTTTACCCGATAAAAAAAAAATAATAATAACAAAGACAACGAGAGGAAGAAACATTATAATTAATTGATAATCTTGTCTCCTTTATTAGAATCCTGAAACCTCACATTATTATAGAATTAGTGCTTCTTCAAAGTTTTCTTGAGCCATTTGTTAGATAGTTCAAGTTTTTCTTGAGCCATTTATTGAATAGTGAAAAGTATAACAAGTTTTAATGGCTTGTAAATTCTTTTAAATGACAAAAAAGATGATTTCAAACTCAGATATTATTGTTTGCATTGAGGCACATCCTGCTTACTAATGACACAAGCTGAAGAAACTAGTCACCTGTTAATTCAATGCAAATCTAAAATTTCCCTACTCTGGGCATGTATCTTGGATTAGGATGAAAGATTAAGAGGCAAATCTGCAACGGAAGGCTCTTTTTAGAGAAGTTCTGCCCACTTTACTTTCAAATTGTTTAGAAATCATAGAAAAGAATGTTATACGCCTTAGTGTTTGGAAATTTCACCTTTCATTTATTTTTCCATATATATTTAATCATGAAATTTGATTTTTTATTTTTTATTTTGATCAGCTTTCATTTAATGGAAGGCTCTTCTTATCATGGTTGCTCCCTCCCTAAAGAAACTGTCTTTGAATCTTATCCAATTTAGCACAAACTTTTTGAGGCATTCGGAAAGGAGAGATAATAGGTGGGAAATTTGGGCTGAGTCCTGGGAATAAGCGTTAACCTTTCGCCTTTTTAAATGTACTGAATCTTCCAAGAAGCCAACCTCTTTCGAAATCTCTCTTCAACCGAGTCCCAAACACCTAGAGTCTTGTCTTTGGCACCTAGGGGGAGGCCCAGGTAGCAAGTAGGGAGGGATCCAACTTTGCAACCCAGATATGAGGTAAGCTTCTCCACATTAACCACGGGCCAAATTGGGATGATTTCACACTTGTTTAAGTTAATTCTCAAACCCGACACCGCTTCAAACCACATCAAAGTCCAGCTTAGAAACTTTAACTGATCTTTATCGGCCTCGCAAAAGAGAAGCGTGTCATCGGCGTAGAGGAGGTGGGAAATAACCAGCTCCTCACTTCTCCTATTTGCAATCCTGCTGTCGGAAAGATAGTTTCCTTCAACAACGCGGTTTATCAAGCAGCTAAGAGTCTCCATTCCGATAATGAAGAGATAAGGGGAAAGGGGATCACCTTTCGAACCCATAAGCTTAAGGAGGAGAAAAGCAGTGAAGGAGCCATTGGTAGGAAGCTGAGAAGAAGTTGTGGAAATGCACCACTTTATCCGACTCATCCAGGCCTATTTTGAAACCCATCACGCCCATGACACAGTACAGAGAAACTCCCAAGCAGTGTTGTCTTATGCTTTTTCTATATCTGGCTTGCGAACTTGACCCTTCCTTCGCTGCAAGGTTGAGTCCCTTTATCTCATAAGGCGATCAACTTGTGCATCGAATACATCTTCCCTCTACGAAAGCATTTTGAGACTTGGATATCATCTTGTCCATGACCCTCTTAATCCTATTAGCTAACACTTTTGTCAAAATCTTGTATAAGCTTCTCACAAGGCTGATTGGCCTTAAATCCTTGAAGTCCTCCACAATCTGTTTCTTAGGGATCAAAATAAAAAAGGTAGCATTTAAGTTTTTATCATCTGTATGTTAAGCTGAAACTCCTTGAAAAACCTAGGACCTCATTTTACAAAGTCCCAAGCGAAGAACCCGAAAGCTAAGGAAACCATCGGGACCAAAGAAACCTTATCATTTATTAAGCCAAGAAGCAGTTGTCTAGATCTCTTTCTCTGAAAATATGTCCTCCAGCTTAGTAGCTTCCTCAGACCCAATTTCATTGAGAGCAATTTCAAGAAGGATAGGATGCTAGCCGCCTAGGGCCGAAAGCAAATTTTGGAAAGCATCCACCAGTCCTTCCCTTGATATTAGCCTCCTTATCTAGCGTTCTGCCATTGATACTAATGCTTTTGAAACAATTTCTTCTCTTGTGGCCATTAGCCATCCTATGAAAGAATCACGTGTTCCTATACCCTTCTTTTAGCCAAGTCTCTCTGGATTTATGTCCCCAGGAGGTCTCCTCCATGAGAGCCCAACCCTTGAAATCATCTTTGGCCTTAGCACGTTCCTTAACTTCCTTGAGGGCCCCGGTCCCGCACCTCCTTCACCGAGATCGTCTAGAAAGTCACCACTAAGTAAGCCATTCTTCTTGTTGGCCTCAACTCTACAAAAAAATTCTCTATTCCAAGTCTTAAAAATACCTTTCAGGGTCTTTAACTTTGCAGTGAGGATAAAGCTAAAGGACCCCTGAAACTGAAGATTTTTCTACCACCCTTTCAAAATCTCTTTAAAACCCTCAAATTTCTACCACATCAATTCGAAGCGGAAGGAGGCGGGACCCGTCCTTACACCATCATTGTCCAGTAGAATGAGGAAGTGATGGGAGACTGGTCTAGAGAGACATCTTTGGATCACCTTGCTACAATGGCTCTCCCTGTCGGCAAAGACTAGGAATCTATCTAATCGGGACATTGATCTACCACTTTGCCCACCCCGCCAAGTGTAAGGACCTCCCTGTAGTGGAAGGTCTCTTAAACCCAAGTCATTCAGGACATTGGAGAACCTTCTCATGGTGTTGGAGATCCTGCCCCCTGTAGATCTTTCATTAGGAGAGAGAATCTTATTGAAATCACCGCCAACACACCATGGTTCTTCCCACTGGCCATTTATCAAACCAAGCTCTTTCTAAAAGGATTCTTTGAGACTCCTCTCAATTGGGCCATACACCCCGGAAAAACCCATTAGTACCCGTCCTCCGCCATTCTAAACAAACACGAAACCGAGAAACTTCCAACCACTGAGTCCACCATACTAATTCTTCTTTTATCCCAAAGCAGAAGGATACCCCCCGAGGTCCCCTCTGCATTCAAAGCTTTCCAGTTCAAAAAACGGGCCACCCCAAGACTACGCGCTATCACATTGTTCATCTCTTGGACCTTAGTTTCTTGTAAGCAAACCAAGTCCACCCTATGAGTTCTGAGAAAATTCTTGATAACTTTCCTTTTGTTAGGATCGTTACGCCTCTAACATTCCAAGATAGAATTTTGACCTTCATTTTAACTTGAACAGTAGGTTCCCCCTGTCCCTGCCTCCTCCTTTATTTGTATTCTTCCCATCATAATTGATTGTACTCTTCAGTCTTCTTAGTTTCCACTCGCTTTTTGACACTATCATGATTCCCTTTTCTTTAACAATTTGTTGAGATGCCTTAGATTTCAGCAACTCAAATCTATTTTCAAACCCTTAGTTGGAAATCCCAAATTCACTAAATTTTGCCGAACCAATTTGCTTTCCCAATTCGTAAGTCAGGCCATTGAAGACTCATTTTGGGCATCCTCCGTTCTTTGACCATCTTCACCGAGCTCCTCCCCTACTTCAATTATTGCATGTGAACTTTCCAAACCCCATTCGCTGCCATCAGCCGCCACCACCCTTAGTGGTTCCAACATTCTCAATAGCACCCCCTAGGCCTGAAAACCCCCCTGATAGCAGGGGTAAGCCAAAAACAAAGAAAAGAGGAGAGGGAGACTGTTCATAGAGATTATCCCCATACCTATGCACATCGACACAATCATCTTCCTCTGCTAGACCCTCTTTGAATTCACCTTCTTCCAAGATGTGTGTGACATTCCCCTCCTTGCCGGCATTTATAACTCTAGTAAAGGACTTTTGAAAGAAAAAGGCATAAGAGGCCTTGGGAGTGGAACCTGACTTGACCCAATCCCTGTTCCTGCAGCCTTGAGATGAAAAGGGTTAATTGAGTCTAACCCAGCTAGAGAGGTCGTGAAATTTGATTTATGTTTAAAGAAATGAACATTTTTCCCCTTTCTGGTTTATCTAAATTGTGGTTGCTTGGTTGTTAGAATTATACAATGAAGTCCACTTTTTAGCCCTTCATGAGGTTTTTATGATGGTTTATTTGTTTTTCATTCCTTAAATATTTGGGTGCAGGAGAGACGATATTTATTGAAGGAATTCCCGAGAACTACTTTCTTGTGATGAATATTCTAAGGTTTTGGAGGTAGGATGTGGTAATGGCAGCACCACTCTTCCAATATTACAGTAATCTTAGGTCTTATCCTACTTTGAGCTAAATTGGTGTTGCAGAGTTCTTAGTCTTGAGTTTTTTTAATTAATTTTGTCTAGAAGGTTCTGTTCTTTGACATATCCATGGTTATGTACGCAATTAAGATGAAATTGGAACTCCTGTAGAACTTCTTATTACATCCTCAGTAACTTCTTGTCAACTCCTATTTTGTAATACCTACCTTGGATAAAACTCATAATGCAAAAATATAATTGCAGTTTTTGTGATCATATATGTGAAATGAGATAAGAAAAGAATGTTTTTCTTTGTTGAATGAATGAGTGAGTTAAAATACAGCATAACTCCTACCTATTTATGTACATTAGGAAGACATAAAAAGGAAACAAATAAAGTACAAAAAAGAAGGGAAAATAAACCAGAGAATATCCTATAATTATCAAATGCACCAAGCTTGTTACAAATGTACTGAATCCTCAAACATCGGAGAGACTTAGTGAAAATGTCTGCTAGTTGGTCAATTGAGTTGACGAAACTAGTAGTCATGCATCCTGAGGCAGTCTTCTCTCGATTGAAGTGATAGTCCACTTCAATATGTTTGGTCCTCTCATGAAAGACTGAACTTGAGGCAATGTGTAGGGCTGCTTGGTTATCACACACAACATCATTTATTCATCCTTATCAAATCTTAGCTCCCGAAGAAGCTGTTTGAGCCATATGAGTTTACAAGTTACCAAAGCCATAGCTCGATACTCAGCTTTAGCACTAGACCTTGCCACGACATCATGTTTCTTACTCTTCTAGGATATTAAGTTGCCTCTAATAAATACATAATATCCGGAAGTGGAGCATCAGTCTACAGGCGAGCTTGCCCAGTCTGCATCACAATATCCAACAATTTAGGTGTGACCTTTGTTTTCATATAACAGCCCTTGACCCAATGTTCCTTTGATGTAACGGAGGATACGGATCACAGTATCCCAATGACTATCACATGGTGACTGTAGGAATTGACTAACTATGCTCATAAGAAAGGAAATGTCTGGTCGGGTGATGGTGAGAGTAGTTTGATATCCTTTAATGGCCGATATCTCACGGATATGAAGTGGGAAACTCCCTTGTCAGTACAAGCTTGACGATTCGGATCCATTGGGTGTCTACAAGTTTATAGTCCTAGCATACCGATTTCCTCAATATATCAGAGACATACTTCCTGCGAGACATAACGCTTGGTTAGATTGAGCAATCTCAATCCCGAAAGTAACGAGTTTCCCTAAGTCTTTTGTGTGAAAGTGGCTGAAGAGATGTTGTTTAAGTTTAGAATATCACGATCCTTTTGCACGATATATGATGTCGTCCACATAAACAATCAAATAGATGCATTGTCCTAAGGATGTATGATGATAGAAGACAAAGTGGTCTGATGTACTCTAAGTCATACCAAATTCCTGTACCACTGAGCTAAAGCGGCCTAAAGTGGTCAAACCATGCTCGAGGGGACTGTTTTAGGCCATATAAGGAACGATGTAGCTTGCATACCAAACTAGACTCCCTCTGAGCAACAAATCCAAGTTGTTGCTCCATATATACCTCCTTAGCGACGTCACCATGGAGAAATGCTTTCTTGATGTCCAGTTGATACTGGGGCTAAGATCTCATAGAAGCCATAGATAAGAGAAGATGAACGGAAGCCATCTTGGCAACGGGAGAAAAAGTGTTATAAGAGTCGGGGCCATATATTTGAGTATATCCCTTGGCAACTAAACGAGCCTTAAGATGAATCCGCTCGTATCCGGTTAATCTTATGATATAAACCCCGACAACTAATAGGAGATTTACGATAGAGTAAAGCGACTATATCTTAATAATGCCCGATAGAATCTGGGAACAACATTTACGCAGCCATTGCCTATTTCAGCTAGATGAGAGGGCCTCATACGATTTGAGGAAGAGAAGCAAAGACAATGTGGAAATAAAAACATAATATATTGAAGATAAAAAGCGGTGATAAGTCAGTTATAAATAGAATAGGGTTACAAGAGGAGCGAGTACCTTTCCGAGATGGAAATGGAAGATTAGCGGGAGGCCCAGCAAGGCCAGACGTCGTGGAGGAGCGCTATAGGAGATGGAGGTCGGTGGGCTGGTGGCAATACGCGGGTGTGAGTATAAACTTGCAATGGTCGAGGTGGAGTATCCGGAGGTACAGATTAGGTATCCAGGATGGGATAAAGAAGAGGTAGAGATATGACATTAGAACGGGGAGGGTGGGTAGTAGGGAACATAGAAGAGTTCTCAAAAAAAGTGACATCAACAGAGACAAAGTATCGATGTGTATAAGGAGAGTAGCAGCGATAACCTCGTTGAAGTCGGGAATAACCGAGGAAGACACACTTCGTGGCTTTGGCTGAGAGCTTATCTTATTCAGGAGTAAGAATATGAACAAAACAAACACAACCAAAGACACGAGGGGGAAGGCAGAAGAGGGGTTGGTTTGGAAAAAGGATTGAATAAGGGATTTGATCATGTAAGATAGATGATGACATATGATTAATCAAATAACAAGCGACTGATGTAGCAGCCCCCCAAAAACGTTGAGGAACCTTATGATGGAGTAGAAGAGTGCGAGCGGTTTCAACTAAATGACGGTTTTAGCACTCAACTACTCCATTATGTTGAGGAGTGTAAGCACAAGAGGACTGGTGAAGAATCCCATGTGAGGACATAAAATGGTCCAGAAAGATATTCCTTGGCATTATCACTGTGTGGGATATGAATTCAAGTATTAAATTGAGTTCGAACTTCAGCATGAAATTTCTAGAAAATAGAGAATAACTCAGCTCGAGTTTTCATTAAAAATAGCCAATTACAATGAGAATAATCATCTATAAAAGTGACAAAGTATCGAAACCCTAAGGTAGACTCGGTCAGGGGACCCGAACATATCGATGTGAATGACTCGAAAGGAGATTTTGTTTGTTGATCTAGGTGCCTAGAGATGGGACAGTCGTTTCCCAAGCTGACATGATTCATATAATTGAAGACAAACTAGAAAATGAGGAACCATTGTCAGAAACTTGGAAATATTCGGATGACCAGCGTGAATAAAGGAGAGTATGATATCCATGGAAGTGCAAGCAGTGGAAGATGAAGGCGAGCTGAGAAAGAGGCCATGTGACTCACGTCCTATGCCAATCGTCCTCCTTGTACTCTGGTCCTGCAATGTGACAGAGTTATCAGAAAAGGTAATCAAACAATTAAGGTTACAAGTCAACTTACTAATGGAAATTAGATTAAAAGGAGAATCAGAAACATACATGACAGAAGTAAGGGGTAAGGAAGGAAGAGAGGCATCTTTGAGACCGATTCCTCTAGCTATGGTTTGAGATCCATTAGCTAAAGTAAACGTGGGTAGAGGAGCAGTAAGGGTAAGGGAAGAAAAAATGTCCTTATTATTGGAAAGATGATCAGAGGCTCTAGGATCAAGAATCCAGAGTCCAAATGAATGTGAAAGGCAAGCAGAGGCATTACTGGTCTGGGCAACATACTAAATGGATGCAAATTTGGCTGCATGAGTGAGGTAGATGTACTCTTTATATTGGTTGGGCGTAAGAATAACCCCCAAAGGTGTAGATGAGCTCCCTTTGCTGGCCATAGAAGTGAGAAAGGCAACAAAGTCAATTGAATCAACAAAATACGGTTACCAAGGGGGTTGCAAGGTCTCTTTGAAGTCCCAGATTATGAGAAGAGTCTCCAAATGTGTTGAAGTTGGAAGAAAAAGAAAAGAATAGGGGTTGTTGCCGATGTCGGAGAGAAAAGGGGCCAAAATTCAGTGATGCAGGCGTCGGATGAGAGATGCATGGGCATAGAAGTGTAGATTTGATGACCTTCTAGGTGAAATCGCGTCGTCGGAAAGTGGGCCACACGCCGGCGCGTGATGGATAGCGGCGGAGATTGTGGCGGCCCGTGTGGAGTTTTTGTGAGTGCTTCAGGCGGGGAGATGGAGCTCCGCGATTTAGGATGTTACTTAAGTTGGGAGTCACGGAAAATTTGGGTGCGGCGAAGAAACCCAGAATCCCAGCGGCGTCATGAGCCTCCGGGATGAAACCACAATCTTCCGTGACTTTGTCTAATGTGAAATGAGATAAAGAAAGAATGTTTTTCTTTATTGAATGGATAAGTGAGTTAAAAAATCTGGCGTAGGTCCTACTTTGTTATATACATTAGGAAGACCTGGAAAGGAAACAAATAAAGTACCAAAAGGAAGGAAAATAAACCAGAGAATATCCTAAGAATATCCTATAATTATCAACAATATATCAATTCGAGTTTTATTTTATATTTTTATACAATTGGAAACTTTTTGCAAAATGGTATGTATACTTTGAATTAGTGTATAATGGGATAAACTTGGGTCACATTTATTTGATTGGAAAAGAAGTATTCCTAGCTCTTTTGACTAGTTGGCATCCTTTTAACACCCTCCAAGTCAAATAATCCACAAGAAATTTGGAAACCTTTTCTTTTCTGCTCTAAGTCATGCTACCAACCTTAGACTATTATGTTCATAAATTTCGTTTTCTTTTGTTTCAGTGGCAAAGACAATATTACTATATATGCATGTGATTGTAGTAACGAGGCTCTTGAAAGAGCTAATAAGATGATAGAGGTCAGCAATGTGGGCTCAGTTGCACATTGTTTCCATCCATTTCATTGTGATTTTTTTCTACAAATGGGTTCGAAAGTGGTTGGCTTTGTGATCCGCGGCATGATCAGTTCTCGAGGTAGTGGACTTATAATTCATTTAAAAAATTTCTGGCTTTGCAAGTTGCTCATTCATGTTCATATACATGTGTAGTATGCAATTTAAACTCATTTTGTTTTCCCGGATGCTAAGAAAACAAAAGACACAAGTTTAAAATAATTCAACGCTTCCATTGGGAGAAAAGAAAATGTTATCTTGGTGAGTTGATTTTGTTACTACGGTAGCTGTGCTTCATTGCTCATATTCTATGTTTTGCCTAAGACCACGAGGAAAGGTTAGATGTCCGTGGGAAATAAGAAATGAAATTAGTTTATATTATTTACATCATCCCCATTTTGGGGAGTTCATTTGTTTGTACTTCTGTTTCATCTTACGCCTTGCTCTAAATTCGTACTCCTTATAAAATCACTGTTTCAAAGTGTAATTTCCTGAACTTCATTTTTATGTTCTAGTAGAATCTCGCCTGTTGTGCCAATGTAAGCTCCAGTCTTGGGAACAATCTGGGTAGCTGAAGTCGTATGGCAGAAGATGAAAGTTGAAACTTGGAAAACTAAAAATAGGATGCGATTTTATAGTTATTCCATCTATTGTAGGTTAAACGTTAACATTTTGTTCTAGGTTCTTGCTTTATCGTTCCAATAGTCTGGAGTTTTGTGATCTTAAATTCTTAATGTGTTTCTTTCTTTCTCTAATTATCTGTGATTGGCAGTACGACGAGTTTGTAAAGCCAAGTTTTGAGGAATACATTCACCCATCTAATTATTATTGATGACTCTTTTTAAGTTTTGTAAATAATTATTTTATAAACTTAATAATTTACCTTTTTTGTGTATTAAACAAAATTATCTTTTACTTCTTATCTTCGATGGTTCCTTAATGAAATTTATATAAGAAAAATAAAATAAAATAAAAAATTTCATTAGAGATACAGTTTGCAGAACCTATACTCTATGGTATCGTAAGAGATTTTCCTTCCCTTTTCTTGTGTGGCCATTCTTAATCGATTGTATATTACTTTAACTGTTTGTTTAAAAAAAAAAATGTTGGTTTAGGTATTAAAGGGCAATTTTGATATTCGTTTAGGAAATGTCCCTTTCAAGAATTATCAACTCTTACTTTCACCCTCCAGAGTAATTAGCAACATGAATGATTCTTTTGATTTTTTTTTTTTGTTTTGTTAAGTCAACCTTTTTCCAAGAATTCTCAAGAAGGATATGGGCCAATTATTAGAGCGTGGGTTTTCGGCCCATGAGGTTTTTAAGCCCACGTTTGCCTTGGTCTTTTATGTATTTTTTTTTAAGCCCCAACCCATGAAGGACCATAGTCTAGAGCCTTGGAATGATAGTGCAACATGTGACATGTCATGTGACCAAGACTAGTAGAGTAACACTCAGCCCATTGTAAGTCGAGGGTGAGGGTGAGAGTGACCACCGTTTGGACTTTGGACCCCATCATATAAATAGTAATTATTTAATAACAAAAAGTTTAATTATTTTCAGAGGAAATTTTGTATTTTCTTGAATGTGGTGCAGTTAGCATTAAGTTAGCACACTATAGGCCACACGGAAAGGATGCCATCAGCTATAAGAGAATGCTTCTCTGTTTTAAAAAGCCTAATTGGCCTGCATTTGTTTAGGGATTATGTGTGAAAGGGGAGAAAGAAAGAGAGAGAGAGAAGAGGCATTGTCATTTAATAAGGGTGTCAAACGCGTGTTGGGTTAGGTTAAGCATGATTTACCGGGTTAAGCGAATTGGCGGGTGAAAGCATGTAGCCGTTACCGCGACCACGTTTAATAGCGGGTAAAATCGGCTTAACGACGAGCGGATTTAATAAATGGAGTAGCAACGGCGGTCGTTTAACACGTCCCCAATTTTAGCGGTTGGGTTGGAGTCGGTCGGGTGCTCACAGGTAAACCACTGTTTGACCCCGATTTACTGTTTCGTAGCGTTTGGCGTTAACACGAGTAAACCACCGTTTAACCATTCTGCACTTGTTTATTTAAAAATGTTAACTTCATAAAACTAACAAACTAACACAAAAATGTAATATTTAGAACATCATTCATACCACACCACTATATAATGAGTACAAATTACAATCTAAATATTCAAATCCAAAGTATCGAATTTACCAACAACCATATTACAAATCGCCGTACAATCAAAATAACAATCATATTACAATTTACAATCTCAAAACATTCATAATTCATAATTCACAAAATTCAAATGAAAGATATCAAATCTCCACCTCACGACAATGGCTTGGGTTCAACAACCAAATTCCCATGCCCTACACAAATTAAAATAGTATTATATAACGGTAATAATTAAAAAATAAATTTATAACTAAATCGATTACCAAAAACTTGACATTACCTCTCTTTTAGTCATCAATGATAGATATATAGAAATTAGAACATTGGATATAACTTTATTAGACTTCATATTTTTGATTGAAAACATCATCATCCTAATTCCCTTACGAATCATCCTAGAGATCATCTACAACTAAGCCTGTAAAGAAAGTACAAAACATAATAAAAATGAATCAACGATCATATGAATTAGAATAATGAAGAAAATAATACTATTAAAGTGAGGTCAAACTTGCTGCATCTTCAATGAATCCAATCTCTAGTACAGTAAGCTTGGACGGAGTTTACGGCAAAAGTGAACCGATACTTATTCAAAACTCTACCACCGGTACTAAATGCAGATTCAGATGCAACTGTAGAAATAGGAATTGCCATCACATCACAAGCCAAGCGAGACAATATAGGATATCGGCTGCTCTCTTTCAAAAGTTAGAATATCGACTCCATTTTCTTTCAAACCTTTTTCATTAAAATACCTGGCGCAACTCGGTCACTCGAAAGCGAGGAGCATCTTCTTCTTCAGTTTTTGCAAAATCCTGCATTTTATACAAAGTTATTTATTAATATACAATAAACTACCTTGATCACATTCGATTCAAACAAAACCAAATTATATTTTACGAAAAAGGCTTTTGAATCATCCAAGACCATGATGCCGATGGCATTTCTCCATACTTGAAATCTTGGAACAACATGTGACAAGTTGGCCAGTACAATTCAAGAGCTCAAATAAAGTATCCATTTTACTTAATTCATAGGAATCACCACCATAAAGTTTTGAATAAGCAATCCTACAAGCTGAATTTTATGCAGGGATCTAAGATGATAGCAATTGAAAGAATCACACTAAATTTTGACCATGCTTGTCGAGCTTGGCATGCATATGACTTCCCATTATTCTCATAAAACTATCATTGTAAATCGATGCGCCTTCAAAAGTATGTTGAATTAGGAACACTTGAGGGAAGTAAATTAGGCTGTGGATATGATGTGCAGAGAATAAGCAAGTAACTTTATGAAACACCCTCAACAAATTAGAAATCTTTTCTACTTTGCTCCGTTCTTCTTGGGAAGGACAATGTCTATAATTAGAATCACTCAACTGTAAATGAATAAATGCACGACGATAAAAAGTGCAGCATCCAGAAGCATATAACATAAGTTGAGTTCCACCTGAATGGAACATCCCTCACAAACCTTTTTACTCTACAGCTAAAAACTTGAGCAACACAATCCATGAACTTCTTTTTCCTTCCCGATGAGCCTTTAACATATTTGATGCTTTCTCGAATTTTTATCACCGATTCATCAATTTCTTTCAGTCCATCTTGGACTATCAAATTAAGAATATGTGCACAACACCTGAACATGAAGAACTCACCATCCCTCGAGAGCATTTTTAAAGGTTAAGTTGACTCTTCAACGAAGAAAGCTGACAACAAAGCAATCATTACTAGAAGCATTATCCAAAGTCAAGAAAATAATTTCCTTTCAATTCCAATCGGTAAAAAATGTATAAATTTTTCCGAGACAATACAATACCGGTGTGAGGGGAGGGCATGAGACAAAAGTTCAAAAAAATTTTCTCTGACTTCGATTTAGATCGCTTATAATGGGGCTGTGACAGAAACATATCCTTCAGTCGATATAGAAGTCCACAAATCAGATGTCAAACAAATTCTTCCAGGAAGGGAACCCAACACAATTTAAAGTTTATCCTTCTCTCTCTTGTACATTTTTAACACATCTGATTTTGCAGTATTCCTAAAAGGCATCTTGATATTGTCATAAGCATACTTGAACATTGCTCACAATACCCTCATATTGAATGAATCGAAATGGTAAATCATGCTTAAGTATTGCCTCAACCGCTAACTCACAAAACTTTTCGGGATCAAATTTTGTGGATCACATTACTTAGATCCTTGACCTTGACTCACGAGGAAACGGTGTCGATATCCCCATGGTTTTTCACACATTTCCATGTGAGTATGCATGTTACCGGGTTCCATGACTAGACTCACATATATATTTGATACCTAAATATTACATGCGACGCACTTCTTCTTGGTCACGGATATTTCATTTAATTACGTAAAAAGTAGTTTCATACTATTGAAGTCTTTTGTCGCTTACGATTAGATTTACCTTTTAAATGTAGTTGTACCGGTTGATAATACGTATTCTTCGGAGTTGCGGCTACATTAGATTCATGCTCCAACACGATCTTGCTTCTTCATCGAGTATAATATTGTATTCGGGAAGAATCCATACATTTAAGACAAAAAAATAAATTAAATAGAATCTGCATTTGCTCAATACATACATTTGTCCGTAAATATGATGTTCATATATCTAAATTATAGTGTCGGCTTACTTTTAGCATCTTTGGGTGATACTATTAAATTTTAGGCTGCATTGGCAATGGATTTATTATGGTCACATTTGAGAACTTCCATGTCAAAATCAAATTTCTACATCCATGATTTTCTTCTTACTTCTGTTATATGAAAATACATATATACCTATTCATAACAAAATCAAATGTATTCTTTTAAGAACCTAGGACTATCTATTGTCAAAAGGAACATATTCTCCCAAATTTGAAAATTGGGGTACTTAAAGTCTGGTATATATGTGTCTCCAAATAGAGACTCATACCACGGCTGAGGTTTTGTTAGATCGCTTTTGACATCATCGACATAAAGTGGAGCCTTGAAAAGTTCAGAATGATGGGTTTCTAATGGCACTAGCAATGGATGTTCAAAGCAGGATGAATGTGACCTGGGACCAGCTCAGATCTATTGGATCGGATCGAAACTAAGCGCCTTTGATCGGTGAGAGTTGAATGACTTACACCACGCCGTTCACGGCTGGAGATCACAGAGGGTTGCCCACGGTCGAGTCCGGTGCCTCTGGCGGTGGCGCCGTGAGGCTGTTCCGACGGCGATGGAGCCCAGGCCGTAAATTTGGTCGCTAAGGTCGCTTTCTTGCTTTCCCGAGGCGGTCGGTGGAGGCGGGAATACGGGTTAGTGAGATCTGAGGGAGGGGCCGGGAGGGTGTGGCGTGGTGGGGTGGCGGGGGTGGAGGATGGCGGAATTAGGAAAGTGGTTGGTGGAGGGGTGGCGGAGGAGGAGTTCTTGGGAGGAGGTGGCCGGTGAGTGTGTGGGGAGTGGCCGGTGGAGTGTGGCGGGGAGGAGTAGCCGGTGGAGGGAGTGTGGCGGGGAGGGAGTGGGCGGGTGGCGGGTGACGGAGGGTCGGCGGAGGTTGAGGGTTTGAGACTCCGTTCAGAAGCAAAGAGGGAAGACAAGAGTATTAGAGGCGTGCAAAGATTAGGTTAAGAAAAATTTGCCTTATATATTTTCATGTGAACATTTATTAAAAAACAAAAAATGATTTAATTTTTTTAAAAAAATATTAATTTGGTAATTTTATTTAAGCGAATTAAGCGGGTTATAAGCGGGTTAGCATGTCTCGCTTTAGAACATGGCTTGAATTTATTAACGTGTTAAATGGGTTGACCAGTTTACATCACCGAACCCCCGTTTAGGTCTCACTTAAACCCGTTTGTCGGCGGTTAATCGTGTCGTGCCCAGTTTTAGCTTGGGCCTAGTCATTAGTTCTATAGCTTATCGCGTTAATGCGGTGATGCTTTATACGTGGTAAAACGAGCCTTAGCCAGAGCGCTGACTGTATCAGCCCCATTTGAACCGGACAAAGAGTGGTTCCGGGAATACATGCGTTCAATGGAACTTCGTTCCTTATTTCTTAAATAGGATACTATTAGAATCTCATTTTACGGAGTTCGGGAGCTTCAATGAAGTACTTGTATATTGTCATAATTGCCATGACTTATCACTATGGCCTTTCATTTAAAAAAAAAAAAAAGCTTATTTCCACTTCTCAAAATATGGGTTTTGATGTAAATAGTTAGCTGATTAAAAATAGGGTTGCGGGAGGAACAATATGTTCAGTTCACTCCATTTGGTTGATGATCAAGTAGTGAAAATGTAAAGACATGTTATAAGTTATAACCACTTTTACATGGATATGTTTGCCCTACAGTTGCTACATATTTTCATTGTTTTCCATAATCTTGTGGCAAATAGTGAAACACTTATAGTTTTAAATACCACCCCACTCTTTATTTAAGTTTTTCATTTTTATTTATCTTGATAATGTTTTCTCTTCTCACATCACTGCAGCTTGAGCTTGAATATTGCTTTGTGTCAAATCAACAAATGTTAGAGCGGGAAGAGTAATACTGCATAGAGTTTAGGTTCGTGGAAATTTCGAAACCCTTTTGATGTATTCTTCACGGTACAATTCATTGAGGGTATGATTTTGTTCAATAAAGGAATGTCGAATCCTCTTGCCATTCTCTTTGAAGTGTCGGGAGAATGGCCCTGTCTTCTCGGTGTGTGCTCAGAGCTCCACACAACTCTTCCCTTCATCGATCTGTAAATTTGGAGGAATATGTTTTTGCTATTGTGCTTTGTCTCTTCATTTTGTTTTAATCTTTTAGGAATCTAGTCTAATGATGTTGTGTGACGACTCAGCCAAATTATGTAGATATTGTCTACTTTGGGTGTAAGGAACCCTCACGGCTTTAAAACACATATAATAGGTTGAGAGCAGCCCATACTTCTATAGTGGTAGAAATTTTCTTCCTATCCCGATATGAGATCATGTGAACACCCCCATCTGAGCACGTCCTTGTTGTGTCCGTAGGATTATAGGCAAGCGGACAAACACCACCTCTGAGTTAAAAGCGAACCCCACGAGGTAGATCGAGGTTTACGATACCATTTATGCTGACCGACCGAAGCCTTGACCATGTAGACTACTTTGGGCCCAAGGTGCCTTCATGGCTTTAAAACACGTTTACTAGGTTGAAAGGAACCCATACTTGTATAGTGTTAGGAACTTTTCTCCTATCCAATATGGGATGTGACATGTTGTTTGTCAATCGGATTCAGAAACTATGAGAGGCTTGTTAAAGCACTTGTCAAACGATTGCCATTGCCATTAGCTATGTTTTTGGATTCACAAGCAAGAAGCTTTTCAGATAATAAGAAACGATATAGGTTGAGTTAGAGTTTAATATAATTATAACTGTTTTGCTTCTTTTTATTTTTTAACCTAAATTGCTGGCCCGATAATAGAATTTTTTAAGATTTATAGTATATTTTATTGGTTTCCAAAGATTATTTAATTTAAAACCATTCAACTTAGAAAACAATTGTGAACAACCATGCTTCCAATCCATTTCCATTGAAGTAACTTACACCTAGCATCATCAAGCTTCTCAAAATGTCGAATGATCCTAATTAGAGATCTAGACATATGCATCTCCTCTAAACAGCTTACAACATTTGTTCTTTGCTTTCCGTGTCCTTTTCTTTGATTAGATAAATAAAATAACACTTCTATTTTACATGTGCATATCTTATAACTGATAGAACAACCTTGTTTTATTTGAGTCATTTCCAATTCACATTCCCTTACTTGGAGGAATTAACATTAGATCACAACAAAGACACAAAGATATGGCAAGAGCAATTCTCAGTGAATTCCTTTCCTAGACTAAAAGTTCTAGATGTAAGTGGATATGGAGATATTTTGGTTGTGATTCTTTCCTTTATGCTTCAAGTTACATAATCTAGAAGAGCTTAATGTGGATGAGTGTAGTTCCGTCAAGGAGGTATTCCAACTAGAAGGGCTTGATGAGGAAAGTCAAGCCAAGTGGCTTATATGGTTGGGAAGAATATGGTTGTGTGATCTTCCGAGGCTAACACATTTGTGGAAGGAAAACACCCAATGACAGGCCGAAAACGCAGTGTATAAAATGTATGCCTAAATGCGCAAGTGCACGCGTCGCCTCAAGTAATATAGTGTACTAGTGTACGAGTATCGATCCACAGGGAAAGATGAATTGACTACAGATGTTCTCGCTTTTCGCATAACATCGAATAAATGATTTGGGCACAATTTTAAATACTAACCGTAATCCAAGCTATCGTTTTGGTGAATTGATAATGTGGTTTAGGTTAAATCCCTCCCGTCACATTCGATGGATTATTCTAAAAGATGTTGTTATCTCGATTGTTTATGTCATATCAATGGCGAGGTGATCTTGCCTACGAGATATCCTCTCTCGAGTATATTCACTATTTCGTGGAATAGAATCGAGTATACCCTATCTCGAATTCTGCATTCGTGAATGCTTAATGTTCAACCCCAACCACCTTCAAAGTTCTGCATCTCTATTAACCCGACCCATTAAAGGCTACTTCACTCAGATCCCCGAATACCTCATCTCTCGAATCTTATCTTCGAAGCAAGTATGTTAATATCGGGCGATATTATCATATAATTAACATGCAGGTATAGAGCAGATGTGATAAATTAACAACAATTGATTAACATGAAAGGTTAAATTCTAATCCATTGTCTGTGACAGGGTTTGATGTAACCCTAGAAATAAGTTCTAGAACATAATGGAAGAAAAGATCAAACTGTTTAATAATGAAAACATTGTTCTAAGATCCGAAAATATACGAAAAATGAAAAGCGCAGCACCTCTCGTGTAAGTACTCCTGGAATCAAGTTACTGCGCTTCGAAACCCGTGCTCCGTCAGGCGCTCCGATCTGCTCTATTTCTCGAACCCCAATTTGCTTTAATGATGAGGGCGTATTTTCGAAATGAACGCCGCTGACGCAGACCGGGTTGACTTCTCGATTTGGTTTAATCCCCCACGTCGTGACACTTTCGAGACGCCGCTGACGTGGGAAGTGACTCTCAGATGTTCATTTTCAAAATGGTTTCCAGAAGTTGTTCTTTCATCATCATGCCTCAGATTCCAAAACAAAAACTAAATAAGAATCTAACACTAAATTATATAAATAATGCCAAATCAACATGAAAATGCAAGACTGACGCGAGTATAATCTGAGTGTTTTAAGCACTCATCACACCCCCAAACTTAATTTCTTGCTTGCCCTCAAGCAAGAACCGACTCTTAAACAGACACACCCGACACTCATGCAACTCACTACACGCAATGCCATGTCAAAAAATGTGAGATCAATTTGACCGATTCACATACCCACCGCTTTGCTCGATGTTCAATGAAGCTGCATACAAGATACTGACTTTCTATGACTCATTGAGGCGGCTGAACCGACTAGTGCATCCACCCCATAGTGTTCAATGGTCAGTTCCCAAACCCCATGCGGCCTATGGTGACTCGTATCATGCCCCGAGTTCCGACATTCCCCAAACTTAAGTTCAACCACCTATTAGGAAGAATCGAACTAGACAAGGATAGGAACACTCCAATTATTCATGTCTACATATCTAGAATTTCCTATGTACCAAACAAAATGGAAGATGAAGGACCTAGTGCCAAGAAGTTTTAGCCAAGTGTTCCCGTGAAGTGGATCCATTGGTGACTCCCCCCACCGCCGGGTTAAGGGCACCAGCATTAAGTTCCCTTCAAACTTCACCTCGAACACTCAACCAAACTCGATGGCCCTAGGTTGCGTGAATGATCCATCTTCGGGCCCCATGTAACTGCAAGGAAGTCAATGACTTCGCCGCTTGGTTCGTGGTATTAGCTTGATAGGCTCCCTCGGGATCGTGCCCTGATTCCATTGGATGATCCCGCTTTTATTCTATGCATATGTCTGGTTTTTATTTCTTTTTCTTTTTCTTTTTCATGTTTTTGTATTTTTCTGTCAGCTCGATGGCAATCCTTTGCTTAGGTGTCCCATCACTCAAATGGTTCGAATCTCCCTAGGTTGGTCGGTTCTTAGTAGTCAGTCTCTAGCACTTATGCATACCCGATCGTCACTAGTGTGCGAGTGTGATGAAGCTTTGAGAATTGGTTTCTCGACTACCCGGATTGGTTCACTAGCCTTTTCACCTATTCAACTAATTACCGAGCATCAAAACAAATGTATGTGCATCTCGAACAAATCTATAGTGAATTCAATCTAAAATCTAATCCTCAATTTTCAACATGGTAATAACCGAATGCAATTACTACATTATGCATGAATATTCTAAAACAAACAAACAACTAACAACCGACTCACCAACATAAGTAAAATATGTGATGCACAATAATCCAAACAAATACTAACACTACCTACAACCGCACGCAATACTAAAAACAAAACACAACCCAAATGCGAACAACTAACAATACTATAAACTACCAAAACTAAAAACAACGCAAATAAAGTGCTGATAAACAAAACATATTAACAAAATACCCCCCAACAAAAGATCCATGTTGTCCCTTAATAATCGGGTAAAATAAAAACATAGAGGGTAAGGGACTCCTCGTGATCACCGCTGGCGGCGCGGGATGGTGGAAAGCTGTGCCGCGCCGAGTCGGGCTCAGCAGCCGCCGCCGCCGAATGATGGCCCGGTCAGCTTAACTGCAGGCGCGATGTCAAGACGCGCTTCCATGTCTCGAAGTAACGAGGACTCGATGCTCCCCGGGTCTCATCCCGCACGCGCCAAACGCCCGCGAGGGAGAGCACCGGGGTCCTCACATCGGGGAAGGACTGGGAGACTGGCCGCCCGAGGCCAGCCAAAGGAGGCGGAGGAGGTCGAGACGAGGACCGGCCACGTCCTCCCTGGTGTCACCCAGAATCCATAGCGGCTCGATAACTGAAGCCGTCTCCGCCCGAGGGCTCACGGGCCCGAGTCATAAACCCTCAGTCATGGACACCGTGTGTGTCCCGCTTCGACCGGGATATGGATCTCTAATGGGACGGGCCAGCCTCATTGTCGCCAGTGATAACTCTGCTCGTTTCGCACGTCAAATATCGGGGTGCTATGCCCCAAAGTTCATTTTCGCATCCCGGTTATGGAGGATGGCATCCTCACCAACCCGCCCAACGCCAAATGGCATCCCGTGAAGATAGCCGTGAACAGGAAGAGCGCTGGCAAATACCTCACACACATTCGCCGCCGCAGATAAGACGCCGGCGATAAAGCGACACACCTAGGAATGTGTGCCGTACGTTTAGCCTCGAATTTACCGCGCATCTGCGCGTGACATCCGCCACTCACCCCGACTGGTCAACACGGATGACCTCATGGTAGTCGTATGCCGCGAGTTTCCATCAGCGGGGCCCAGGATATGCTCGAGGCCAGCTATTGATCGATCCGCCGAAGTCGACCAATACACCTCGTGACCCCGACCTTTGAGGACGCCAGAGCGAGGTCATGAATTCCCAACCACGCCATGCAACTGGCGAGGGCTAGCACAAAGCACGCCAACCCCCGGGTCTCGATAGTTCTTGTATAGAAAACGCCTGGTGGGTGAAACCCTTCTTCCAATGAAGGATCTGCTTTGCAAATTATGCTAAACCGATCTCATGCAGATCCTTACAAAACGCGGTATCGAATGTGGGAGTCTGGGGCCTCGCCGGCCCGACTCCGCCGCAAGTGTGCAACTTGTCATTGGCAGAGCATCCTAAGTTAAACCAAATAACAAACACCTAATATGCACGACAAAAGAAATTAACTAAACACTACCTAAAGACTCAATCAAGACCTCAAAGAGGACTCAATCAAGACCTAATGAATCTAGTTAACCCGAAATGACCCCCTAAAATACCTCTAGGCTACACAAAAACACATAAAGAAACCCTAACTACTATACCCAAGTTGTGACCCAGCACACAAAGGTGGAGAAGCCACTATGGTCCAAAACCGCCAATGTGGGTGGGACTTATGCTGATGGCGAGCAAAGAGGAGATCTCCATCTGGCCCAAAGGAACTCCGCCGCAAGTGCAGGCGACTAGGGCCGGGAGAGATGGTGCGCGGAAAGGCCAAAACGGGCCTATTCTCGTTTAAACTACCGGTCGCCGCGACGCATGGACCACGCCAGCCGCCGACGCGACGTAGAGCTTGATACGCACGCCGCCGACGCGCGCGCAACGTCGCTGACGCGGGCAGAGAGCATGTCAAAATGACGCCGACGCGGAGATTCAATGCCGCGAATGCGACGCGAGGAGGTGACCAAATGACGCCGCCGACGCAAAATGACGCCGCGACGTGAGAAGTCCACGCCGCGACGCGGAGAATCCCACGTCGCCGACGCGGATGAGCCTTACAATTTGACGTCATGACGTGTATAAGTGACGCCGCTGACGCGAGTCCACGCCGCTGACGTGAGAACCCACGCCGCTGACGCGGACGAAGTGTTAAATGACGCTGACGGAGAGCTCCACGTCGCCGAATGCGTGACGCAGAAGGTCTCAAGAAATTTTCTTCGATACATTATGCCCCACTTTGTCTAGAACTCTCCACGCGGTGAACTTCATTCCGGTCATCAACACTGTGAAGACCCCGCACCCACGCTTCCGATCCTCGCACTAAACCAACAAATGAAACATTGATCATGAACACAACTAGAACCCAAAATAAATTAAAATAACTTATAGAACTTAAAACTACGTAATTTAAGAACACTTGGGTCAGCTTCCCAAGAAGCGCTTATGTTTAACGTCGTTAGTCGGGACGACTTCGAATCTCACCGCAAGACACTTAGGATAAACTAAGAAATGCTTATGCGCATCCTGATAAAGCTCATTCTCAATGCTCAAGGTGGATTAAATACTTTCCCAGACATGCCCTTGCCCTTCTCGTTGTCTTGCCGCGGTAATAAGCCGCTTTATCCCCTCGAATTTTTCTCATCGCCTTGCGAAATCTCTGTGTACTGAGGTTCCGAGATATCTTCACATTGATCGCTATCCGGGTGCTTCGTGGGTTGGAAGACAGAAAGTGATCTCGCTCTCTCGACTCTAGTTTGAGTCTACCTTCTGCACATTGATTTGAGCTTTTCCCGGTGGCTAGGAAGGGTCTACCAAGCATGGGGACTCAGTCGCCTTCCTCCATGTCCGTATCAACAAAGTCCGGGCCGGAAGGACGAACTTACCAACTTTACTAGCACATTTCGACTATCCCCGAGGGTGTCAGTAGACTCATCCGCAAGTCAGGTAGACTGATCGCGGGCGTCGATTCCTGCCCTCCCAAATTTTTAGCCTTTAAACATCCTTGATAATGCATCAAGTTGATGCCGCTCCCAAGTTTACGTATTTTCCGTGATACCCTAAGCTCCTATAGAGAACTATGATAAAGAAGTTACCAGGATCTGAAGTTTTTGGGGGAAGCTTCTTTTGCAGGATGGCACTGTATTCTCGCTAAGCGATGGTCCCATATTCCTCCAACTTCTTTCTCTTACTTACAAGATCTTTTCATGAATTTTACGTAGTTTGGCATGTTCTCCAAAGGCTCTCCAAAAAGGGTATATTAATACGTAGCTTCTGAAGATGTCAAGAAACTCGCAATTGCTTCTTAATCCTCAGCTCTTCTTCAACCTCTAAGGATAATGGAATTGGTATGACAGTTCATCCGTTACCGCTTCGCTATTCCTTCCCCGATTTTATTATCTTTGATCAAGCCTCACATCTCTGGTTGCTCGGTTTGCATCCGGGTCCTTTGGGATGCTTGGTCTTTGCTCCTTAATTTTCAGTTCTCTTACCGCTAGTGGCGGCTCTGGGATTTCCAACTCTTTTCCACTCCTTGTGAGTGATACTTCCTAAGTAAAGATTCTTTCCTTCTCCTGTGAGTTTGCCTCTAATTGCTTGGTAGTGAACCTTTTGTTGCCTCGCAACAATAAATTGGTTATCGACCGATTCTCCAACCTCCAAACTTCTCAACTGTGCTACTTGATTGTTCAACTGGGTTGCTTGCTGCTGCATGTTTGCTTTAGTCTCATTCATGAAGGCAGAATGGGAGGTCATCATTTGTGCAAGGGCTTGCTCTAAGTCTATTTTTTTCTCAGGAGGTGGTTCACTATCCCGGTTTGATGGCATATTGTTCTGATTATTCCGCCACCCATATCCTTGATTGTTCACCATCTCCGGTTCTCGATTGTTACGCCACCCTCGCCCGACTCGATTCCGTAGTTGTTTCATACGGCCCCACATGATTGATTCTGGATCAACCTCGACACGACCGAGCTTGCTCACGATGAAGCTCTCGACCGACAACTGGCATTTACTATGCCGAATTTCCACAAAATTCACACACCCCGTGGAGTCAGTCCAGATGGCATTAGCCGCTCCGCCGTCTATTTAGCCGCTTAGTCACCGAGCCACACATGATTTACTCGCATTGTTGAGGGACTTCACTGGTTCTGTACACCCACCCGTGTTTACCGGTGTAGCCTTCTCTAGGCCACCCGATTAGTGTTGGTCATAAGATCTTCCAATATCTCATACGCCCGGGTCCGTGGGTTTTCTTCATCAACATCCTCCACCGAGGCATCTATCATTGTTCGCTGCATTTCGACCATTGTAGAAGGTGTGACTTGCATCCATCCGGGGTTAGCCTGCGCGTAGGACACTACACAATTCATGGAACCCGCCCCATGCTTCGCCAAAGTTCTCCTCTAATTGACCGAACGATGATCTCTTGCACCCGCCCAGTAATCTTCGAAGGTGGAAAGAACTTCGTCGAAACTGTAATTCAATTCATTCCATGTAGTAACAGTCCGGTGGTCGACCAGTTACAATGCTCGCTCTATCCTCGAAAGCAGCGGAATAACCGCGAATCTTAGGGCTTCTTCGCGACTCGCTTGTATTTGATGGTATCGCAAACTCGAGGAAGCAATAAATGCATGTTCGGTTCTCGCGGTAGTCTTATGAAACAATATGTTCTCAAGCATTTGTACTGGATCACTTCAATTCAAAAATTGTTTGCTTGAATTGCGGCCATCTCGATTGCCGCTCGAACAATCAAGCCGGGGGTAGAACGAACTCATCTAATAGCATGTAATGGATCATTCCACGTATGAATGGCCTAGGCGCTTTGATTTCTAGTTCTAGCTCTGCGGGTCTCAGCCTGCTCCACTTACAATCTGCTCTTCGTTGTTTCCATGACTATCGAGTTCCCACTGCTCGCCTTCCCGTTTCCTGGCCAAGCAATCTATGCGTAAGTCTTTCGCCCCGATCACACAAGTGTTGATTAACGGCTTTATTGCCGCATGTACCACCAACCTCAGACGCAATAACACACCAACTAACAAACCCAATTACCAAGACTCGTGAAAATAACAAAAATAAAGAAAATTCGTAATATTATCTATGCTTACTACTCTATATCAATTTAAGCCTTTCTATAACTACTACTAAAACTTGACAGTCGAAACGCAGTTGTATAAAATGTATGCCTAAATGCGCAAGTGCACGGTCGCCTCAAGTAATATAGCCAGATTTTTAGTGTACGAGTATCGATCCACAGAAAGATGAATTGACTACGTATGTTCTCGCTGCATAAATATCCGAATAAATGATTCTAAGATGGAATTTCAAATAATTAACCGTAACTAAGCTATTGGTTTTCGGGTGAATTGACAATGGTTTAGGGTTAAATCTCCCCTCACATTCGATGGATTATTCTCCTAAAGATGTTGTTATCTCGATTGTTTATAAATATTAACAACGGCGAGGTGATCTTGCCTACGAGATATCCTCTCCTCGAGGTATATTCGCCTCATTTCGTGAATAGAATCGAGTATATCTCTATCTCGACTCTGTGATTCGTAAATGCCAATGTTCAACCCCAAAACCACCTTCAGTTCGGAATATCTCTATTACCCGACCTAAGCAGCGCTACTCTACCCAGATCCCCCACCCTCATCTCTCGAATCTCGGATCTTCGGGGCAAGTATGTTAATATCACGATATTATCATATAATTAACATGCAGTATAGAGCGTATGTGATAAATTAACAAATAATTGATTAACATGAAAGTTAAATTTAATCCATCAGTTCTGGTGATTCGGTTTGATGTAACCTCAGAAATAAGTTCTAGAACATAATGGAAGAAAAGATGAAACTGTTTAATAATGAAAACATTGTTCTTAAGATCCAAAATATACGAAAAATGAAAATGCCATAATTCCCAGGCACCGAAATCGCGTCACTGGCCTCGAAACCCGTGCCTCCGTTTCGCGCTTCCCCATCCGCTTCTATTTCAACCCTAATTTGTTTTTGTAATGATGAGGCAGATTTTGTCGACGCCGCATCGCAGACTGGTTGGACTTCGATTTAGCCGACCCCCACGTCAGTGATTCTGGTGACGTCACACGCGGGAGATTATTAGTGACGCCGCTGACGCGGAGACGCCGAGACGCGGCGTTGACTTCCTTTGCATGTTCCTCATTTCTCCAAAATGGCTTCCTGGGTTGTTCTTCGCCTCATCATGCCCGTATTCCAAACAAAACTAAATAAGGAATCTAACACTAAAATTATATAAATAATGCCAAATCAACATGAAAATGCAAGATCGACGCTGAGTATAACTGAAAGTAAGCACTCATCACCCAACCGCCCCGTGATTGCGTAGTCTAGATGTGCTTCAAGTGTGTGCAATTGTACACCGATACAATTGCTACCATCATCGACATCTTCCGTAACCTAGTTACTTGATGTGGTCAGGCAGTCCGGGTTTCGATATCACCTCGGGGTGAGCTAAAAAGTCCGTAAAACTCAAAATGCTCCAAATTGGTGAATCACATTTGATGGAAGCAGTAGTTTCCAGTGAAGGAGGGGAAGCAAAAGACGAGATAACTTTATGCAAATTACAACACATGGAGCTTCTAGATTTGCCAAACCTCACAAGCTTCAATTCAGGTGGTTATATCTTATCATTCCCATCCTTGGAGCATATATTGGTGAAAAAATGCCCCATTAGGAAATTTTTTTCTTTAGGCCTCTTAAATACACCAAAGTTAGAAAGAGTAAAAGTAGGAGACTATGAGTGGCACTGGCAAGAGGATCTAAATACCACCATAAAAAGTTTATTTATAAATACACATGGTGTGTATTTATTCAACAATCTTAGTTATAGAATTTAAGATTTTCTTTACTGGTTGTGAATTATAACTATATGACTCTCACATAGACACTATCAATCATGGGAGGGTTTTACCTTTTCCTATCTTCATAATTTTCATAACTATCCTAGATTTTTTTTGTTTGTTTTTCTATATTTGAATGATATATCAATCCCTGACTATGTTGGCATGCTCCTTAGATAATGCATTCTTACTAGTTATATTGAGTTGTATGTTGGGAGACAAATATTTATATGCATGATTAAGATTTTTTTTTAGATTGCTTTTAAGTGTAATTTATACTTCGCATGTCATTCTTACTAATTTATACTAAAGGCTTGTGACTATTTTGAAATATGTATTCTGTAAATAAAGAAAATGGTATTGTGGAATGTTCTATTACCATATTTTCAAAGAGAAGCTTATACAAATGCTCATCTATGCTTGTTGTGGGTAATCCAGAAGGAGAGGAACGAAGTTATGGTTGAAGATGAACATTTTTCTTTTGATAGGCTAAAGTCTCTTTTCTTAAGGTCCCTTTGTGCTTGGGCTACTATAATTCCTAATGTGGACTCGTCTTTTGTAAGATGCCCCTTTTGTGTATTCTTTAGGTTGTTAGGTGGGCTAGTAAGTTTTTGCTTTGGCCCTCTTTTTATATAGGCTCTTCGGTCTCACTTTTTGCTTCCTGTATACGCTCCATTGTTGCCCGTTTGACTTCTTTTTCTCTCTAATCTATTGCTTCTTTTGCCTATCAATTTTTTATTTTTTATTTTTGCAAAATAGATAAAATAGTCCATATATTGCTTTATGTTGAGAACAGAGGAGTCGGTGAGATGAGAACACAGTCTTCGCCAACTACTTCACCACTAACATTCAGTTTGAAATAAAAATTCATTCAACCCTATGTCACTTTTCCTCTTTTTTTTGTCTATGAATTTTTTCATTTGAAAAAAAAATATAAATAACGAAATAAGAAATATTTAGTTAAACTTAAAAGGCATCAATTAACCCTAAATTCGTGAATCTAACTTTTCCCATGTTTTTTTATTGAAAAATAACCTATTTTGAACAAAAATATCCTTCTATATTTTAGGTATTTACATTGTCTCTCTTATTTTTGCAAAAAAATAATGACATTTTTGTCAAATTTCCAAAATTGTGTTTTCAAAATGTTTTTTAATCAAATAACCCAAGAAATGAAGTGAATGACTACGTCTTAAAAACACAAGGGTTTGTTTGTTTGTTTCTTTTTCATTTTTTATATTTATTCATTTTATATATTACTTTATAATACTTTAATGTATCCTCATTCATATGTCCATTATACTTTTTACCAAATAATAATGTGATATTGCTAAATAGAAAAATTATTTACAAAGCTTTTTTTTTCTTGAAAATATTTATAAAGCATATTTAAAATATAAAAAAACATGTTAAAATACTTTCATAAGAACAATAGAAATTCAAACTAATTCTGGTTTCTGAATGACTTCACTGATGGGTATAGTTTCATATATGGTAGATCAAAATTTTTTAATGCTTCCTTATGATGTTCTCCACTTCGGGTTTTCAATCATTTTTTTTTCTTAGCGACCCACTAAATACAGAGTTAAAGCATGGTGTTAGATAAAGACAAAAGAAATCTAAAAATTATTAGATAAAGATTAAGGGGAAAAAAATCATGGAATAAAAAATAAGTATAAATAAATAATAACTTATGGGTGAATTTTCCTTGTGTGTGATGCAGAAATGAAAGCGGGCCCATTATATTTATGCGGTCAAAACCAATTAAATTGATTGGTGAAAATTATTCATCTTGAAGAAAATATTAATGGCTTGGTTTTGTAAAAGAAATATTAATAACAATTATTATAAAAAATATTGGGAGAAATATGAAATGATGAAAAGTTTCATAAATATAAAAATGACTGAAAAACATGAAAATTGTGTATGAAACTTTAACAATTTGATGTTTAAAAAATTTAAGATTCCTTCCTCCATGATGTCACTGTTATGGTGAATCTTTTAAGTGACCTTGTCTTACTAGCATTACTTATCTTTTCAAACTTTCTCCTAAAGTGATATATTCTATGCACCCTTGGTAGAATATGACTTGCCATTAAATTCTTTTCTCTCAGAATTTGTTTTCTATGCAAACCATAAAACATATTTCTCCATTATGAGAGAACATTTCCAGCTTAAGTACCACTCTACACTCTTGTGTGGAACCAATGTGAGATCGTATCATTCCATACCCCTTGAGAAATCGGACATCCATGGATGACATTCACTCTGGATGGCTGACACTTCGGACCCACCTTTAAGGCATTGAGTAGCCCTCTTCGCACCGGCTCTCAATGAAAGCACTAATGATAGGATCTCAAGCCCAATTGAAGGTTCAACCCAATTAAGGAGCTGACTAAATTACGAGGAGCTAGCATTGTGATGTTCTGGGAATATGTGGCTTCATCATCCCAATTTAAGTGATCCTAAGAAGGAATGTGAGATAGTAAGGAATGATAGAGAGGCTGAAATTAGAGGTGAAATTTTGGAGCAAAGTCACTTTTAGGGACCTAGGTGAAGAAAAGCATCTACTCCTAAGAAGATAGGGAATTTTGATTCCTTTGACCGGTGAGCTGTTTAATGGGTCATCTCAGAGTGCTTCAAGTTAAGGGCAATGGAGCTAGGGTACGGTATCATTGATAAAACATGTGAGTTGGAGATAAGTTTCTAGTAGAAAATAGGTTCAAAAAGGTGATTGCAATTCCAAGCTCTTCCACATACTGGCTACTGGTTGGAAAAAAAAGAAAAAAGAATTAAATCTATTCAGCAAGGGACCAAGAGGGTGTTTGTTGACAAGGGCCATTCTTTTGAGAGAGATGTGGAAGAAGAGAAAGTAGAAAAACATAAATCAAGATTCTTGCCTCTAGTGTAATCTCTAAGTAGAGATGGAAAGTATCTATTTTTGGATACTTATAACCATCTTCCACGCAATTCTCCTCAACAAATTCTAAAGGAAGGTGAGGAACAAAACAAAACTTTGGTGAATTTCTCTCCTATTTAGCTCTATATACTTCTGAAATGTTTGTAAGTTAATTTATAACTATACCCTCCTTATCATGAAGTGATAAAAGCATCCCTAGCTAACACAAGAATAACGATTATGCTCTTAAATCTCTAAGAAAATTGACTTGATTGAATTTAAGTTCAGAGTTTGTTGGAAAATGTCTCAAATTTTTATTATGGTTTAGGGCATTCTCTTTACGTTGATTCAAAGTAGGATAAAGGTTAGGGTAGATAGAGCTTTGTGGAACTCCCTTTCCGTTTGGCTAACTTATGTTTTTATCTTGATGATTCTTCTTTAGGAATTTGGGAGGAATGGGGGTTGGTTGAACATTTTAATGGATTGTTGTTGTAGTACTTTGTTAGACTCATAGTTCATTTAGTTTTGGTTTAGCCAGAAGCAAAACCTTTTACCTTTATCCGGAGCTTGATGATTTGACATCTTTCGTCTGCCAATTCCCGCTAGTGAAAGGGACTTGATGGTTGATCTTTCTTGGGTTTTTTGAGATAAGAGAGGGCCTTGGGGTTTAAATAGGTAGATTGAGTAGCAAATCATGTAAGACGATTTAGTTAAGTGAAGAGGACCTTTGCATTGTGGTGTAGGATGTTCAAACTTTTGTGGAATAATTGCTTTATGGTGTAGGCTATGTTGATTTTTTATATTTCAGTTGGGTTTTTCGGGACTTAATTGAGGTAGGACTTGTTTGAGCCTCATTTTTCTAGATTGAAATCTAGTTTGTAGAAGCATAAGGTTCACTGAGGAGATCCTTTAGAATAAGAAAGAAAGAGGTTTGTAGGATCATAAGATTGACTAAGAAAGAAAGAGGCCCGTGGAAGCGTAATGGGTGGTTCATTGAAATTATCAATATTTATTTAGAGTTGGTATGTTTCTTCTTTTAGGTTCCCTCATGTAATCACGTGATAGATGTATTAGCAAAATATGCTGATGGACTATTGGTTTCTTTTGTATGAGATTTTATATCTTTGTGTATTGGAGCTAGCATTGCTCTCAGTTATTTTGGTGTGAGCAGATAGATTTCCTTTTGAACTAGCGTACACTTATTCCTTTATACCTCTTAGAAGGATTTATGAGATTATGTATAGATGATTTTATACCTCTTTGAAGGATTTCTCATCGTTCTTTGTATTTTACCATTTCAATGCAATGAACTCGTAGCTTCCGATGTATGTTTTACACAGGTGAAATTAAGGCAATTTGAGTGTCTTCCAGTTTTGTAGATCTAAGGCCAAAGTAAAAATCTGAATTGTCAACCATAACTACAACTCATTCTTATATGATGGATGGGTGTGCCTAGACCCTCCTTTTTTTATTTTACTTTCCATTTCTCTGTTTTAGCAAATAGAATATTATAGATAAACACTAGCAGAAAAAAAAAGGGGACCTCGGGAGTACAATAAGCATACTAGAACATAACTCAAAAGAGAAAAATTGCAACAGGCTACAATTCAACTTGCTCATCCAAAAAGTTCTAACAAAGTGGTCATTGAATGCTAATTCCAACATATTAACACCTTTAGAAGTCCTATTACATGCCAAAATAAGCATAAAGGAGCTATCCTCCACAACCCCCTTTTTTTTTTTTGGTATTTCGGTCCCAAAAAAATGTCATGCCACCCAAGCAAGTGTTTTTTGACTGCTTTCAGTATAACTCACCTCACACCAAGAAGTGATAACTGATAATAATAAAGACATTTTACCTATAATAATAATAATAATAATAATAATATTAATATTATTATTAATATTAATAATATTAATATTATTAATAATAAAGACAATGGAGGAGAGAAACATTGAATTAATTTAAATAATCTTGTCTCCTTTATTAGAACTCAAACCTCACATTATCTGCATTCAATTAACTTCTTCAAGTTTTTCTTGAGCCATTTATTGAATAATGAAAAGTATAACAAGTTTTAATGGCTTGTAAATTCTTTTAAATGACAAAAAATTATGATTTCAAACTCAGATATTTTTGTTTGCATTGAGGCACATCCTGCTTACTAATGACACAAGCTAAAGAAACTAGTCACTTGTTAATTCAACGCAAATCTAAAATTTCCCTACTCTGGGCATGTATCTTGGATAAGGATGAAAGATTAAGAGGCAAATCTGCAACGAAAAGCTCCTTTTAGAGAAGTTCTATTGAGAGAAAAGGAATACATTGATTATCATTGATTTGCAAAAGGAGGAAACATACATATTTATACTCTAGTGTTATGGAAAAAGGAAATAGAGTTCGAGTCTAATTAGGAGACTAAAGAGAGAAGGAAAAGAATCCTAAATGGATTAGGAGACTAAACCTTAACACTCCCCTCGTTGGAGCATAAAGGTCAAAAGCACCAAGTTTGTCACATACTTCATCCCAGGGACCCTAAAAGACTTAGTGAAGATAAACCGTTAGTCAGTCACAGAGTTGACAAAACTAGTAGATATGCATCCCGATGCACCCTTTTCTCTGAGGAATCGCAATCCACTGATGTGTTTGGTCCTCTCATGGAAAACTAGGTTAGATGAAATATGCAAGGCGGCTTGATTATCACATATAATCTTCATTTGTTCATCCTTCCCAAATCTTAGCTCTTAGAGAAGATGTTTCAACCATATGAGTTCACATGTTGCTAAGGCCATAGCTTAGTACTCGGCTTCAACACTGGATCTGGCTACTACATCTTGTTTCTTACTCTTCCAGGATGTTAAGTTACCTCCAATGAACAGACAATACCCTGATGTAGAACGTCTATCCAGGGGCGAGCCTCGCCACCGCATCATCAGATTCAAATAACTGTACGACTTATTCTACAACACCCTTGGACCCGGTGTTCCTTGATATAACAGGAGAATATGAACTACAACATCCCAGTGGCTATCACAAGGTGATTGTAGGAACTGGCTAACTACGCTCACAGGAAACGAGATGTCAAGCCGAGTGATAGTGAGATAGTTCAGTTTACTTACAAGTCATCGATATCTCCCTGGATCTCATAGAAGCCCCCCCTAACTTGGTACAAGTTTGACATTCAGATCCATAGGAGTGTCTACAGGCTTACAGTCCAACATACCAGTGTTTGTCAATATATCCAAGGTATACTTTCTCTGAGAAATAACCACTCCGGAATTAGACTGAGCTACCTCAATGCCTAGAAAATACTTGAGTTTCCCCAAGTCTTTTGTCTGAAAGTGGCTGAAGAGGTGTTGTTTGAGTTTTTGAATACCATCCTGGTCAGTGCCTGTAATGACAATATCATCCACATAAATAATCAAGTAAATACACTTTCTAGTAGATGAATGATGATAAAAAATGGAATGGTTTGCTGCACTTCGAATCATGTCAAACTCCTAAACCACTGAGCTAAACCGACTAAACCAAGCTTGAGGAGACCGCTTCACCATATATGAAATCCACATAATTTGCATTACCAAAACCGTACTTCCGGAAGCACAAAACTGTGGTTGCTCCATATAAACCTCCTCAGCGAGATCACCATGAAGAAAGGCATTTTTGATATCCAACTGAGAGAGGCCATAAACGCATAGCAGCCATAGAAAGAAGCAAGCGAACATAAGCAATCTTGGCCATCGGATAAAATGTATCATAATAGCTTGAGCCATATTGCTAAGTGTACCCCTTTGTAACCAAACGGGCCTTAAGCCGATCAATCTAACCATCATGTCCCACCTTCACTGTAAAAACCCAACGACAAGCGACAGGAGACTTGCCAGGAGGAAGAGCGACAAGTTCCCATGTGTCATTGGAGTAAAGAGCATTCATTTCCTCAGCCATTGCCTGTTTCCAGCCTGGATGAGAGAGAGCATCACTAGTGCTTTTAAGGGTAGAGACAGAAGACAAGGTGGAAACAAAGGCAAAGTAGGGTAAAGATAAACGATGAAAGCTAAGAAAATTATAAACATGATGTGGGTTAGAAGTAGAGCGGGTACCTTTCCGAATGTCAATAGGTAGATCGTCAGACGATTGTGGAATCGGAGTAGGAGATGACTACGACATAAGAGATGAGTCAACACGAGGCCCTGTAGGAGGACAAGGACGGTGAGTATAGACTTGAAGCGGTCGAGTCACGACATCTGGAGGTGGGGAAGGGAAATTGAGAGAGGGTAAAATAAGAGGAATAGATAAGACATCTGGAGCAGAAGGACGCACTGCAGAGGAGATGAAGGAGGAATCTTCAAAGAAGGTTACATCAGCAAAGATAAAGTAGCGATTAGTATCGGGAGAATAACAACGATAACCCCTCTGAAGGCAAGAATAACCTAAGAAGACACACTTCGTGGCTTTAGCAGAGAGTTTGTCTTGCCCAAGAGTGAGAATATGAATAAAACAAACACAACCAAAGACACGAGGAGGGAGATAATAGAGAGGTTGAGTAGGTAGTAAGATAGAATGAGGGATCTGATCATGCAAAATAGAGGAGGGCATACGATTAATCAAATAACAAGCAACTAAGATAGCATCCCCCCAGAAACGTTGAGGAACCTTATGACGAAGGAGGAGAGGTGCAAGTGAGCCAGTTCTAACTAAATGACGATTCTTACGCTTTAGGCACGATTCCGCTGAAAGTGTAAGCACAAGATAATTGGTGAAGAATCCCATGGGAAGACATAAAAGAAGAGAAGGGCGTAAAGAAATATTCTTTTGCATTATCATTTCTTAGAATACGAATAGAAGTATTGAATTGAGTGCAAATTTTAGCATGAAATTTTTTAAAGATAGAAAATAACTCAACTCGAGTTTTCATTAAAAATAACCAAGTACATCGAGAATAATCATTTATAAAGGTAACAAAGTAACGAAATCCTAAAGTAGAGGTAGACCAAGAAGGACCCCAAACATTAGTGTGAACAAGCTCAAAAGGAGACTTTGTCCAAGGATCTAAACGATTTCGGAACAAAACACGAGTATGTTTCCGAAGATGACAAGACTCACACCTGCCGAAGATAAACTAGAAACGAGGGAACCAGCCGTGGTTGGGAGAGGATTGGATGACCGAGATGACTATGAAGGAGCAGAGGAGCTTATGTGGAAGTGCAAGCAGTGGAACAAAGAGGCGAGCTGAGGTGAAAGAGGCCTTGTGACTTATGTCCGATGCCAATCGTCTTCCCCGTACGCCGGTCCTGCAAGGTTACAGAGTTGTAGGAAAAAGTAAGTACACAATGAAGATCACGAGTCAACTTACTAATGAAATAAGATTAAAAGGAAAATTAGGAACATAAAGTATAGAGGTAAGGGGCAAGGGAGGGAGGGACAACCAAGTTAATGCCTGCCATGGTTTGAGAACCACATTAGCTAAGGTAATTGTAGGTAAAGGAGAGATGGAAAAGCAAGAGAAGAAAAAGGTCTTTATTACCAGATATGGATCGAGGCTCCAAAGTATCGGCTGATCCAAGGTGCTCGATGAATGTGTAAGGCAAGCAAAGACATTACCATCCGGGGGGCAACAGGCTAAATGGAGGAAGTTTGGTCAGCTTTTGAGTGAGATGGAAGGTACCTCATATTCAATGGCGCAGCATCGACCCCGAGGTGTGGATGAGCTCCTCGAGACAAACCTCGACCATGTCAATGATCAAGATCGGGAGCCAAATGAGCGCACGAGGAGGTCGATCATGTAACTCGATAGCATCGATCACGGTGTGTCCAAGCCTATGGCGCATGCGCATTGAGACATTGTCCTCTTACCCCTGGCTTCTATCGCGCCCACCTCCTGAATCACCTCGGAAAGAGACTAAGAAACCATCATGTATGTCCGTGTAATCTCGTATCGTATAGGATTGGAGTGGCAAGTGGAGGTGTGGCTATAACCGAGCAAGAGCCTCATCAAAGTCCTGAATAACCGTCTAGTGAGTATCCGTTCCTCGGATGTTCTCAAATCGCCCGAGGTTACAAAAGAATGATCATAGCAAAGACTCGATCCATCTTGGATGTGGTGTCTCAAAAGATAGTAGACTTTTGGCAAAATAGAGATAAGTCTATCCAAGGGCAAACATTCGGCCCACCATAAGAAGATATATCCATACCGAAATGCTTCAAATTGTCGATGGAGGATATTATCTTAGGAGACGTTGAATATCGTTAGTGTACGCTTTACCTGGATTCAGAGAGTGTAGCAAGTTTTATAGGCCCCAATATTATATAGAGTCTTGGCATCAATAGATTGCCAAAGAATATTGCAAAGTAAAGCATCGGTTTTTTTCCGTTGAGTATGTTTATCTTCAGGAATACTTGTGTCCGCAGTAATAAGATGATCCTCACATCCATTACCAATAAACCAAAGGTCCACTGAGTCTGCCCATGACTGATAATTTTCACTTCCTGTGAGTTTATCCAAGGTAATCATAGGAGTTCCAGATATAAAAGAATTAAAGTCTCAAATTCCTTTTTTGTACCATAGTAGGAGATGTCTTTTTTAGCCATAGAGATGTGAGAAATTAGAAGGAATCAACGACATAAATCATGTCCAAAAATGTCAGAGCCCAAAAACAATAAAACAATGGAGATTCAGGGACAGGAAAACACCGTAATAAAGGGTCGGAGAGAAAATTGAAAAAGAAGGGCTTTTCGGACGACGACAGACGCGTGAGGGGATAGAAGGCCTGTTTACGGTGACGCACTGGAGGAGGCGCGTAAAAATAGTGTTACGCAAGCCACGCTACCGCGCATGAATTCACGCTACTGACCGATCGGGCGTAGCATGGGCACGCAGGTGCTATTTTCCGATGAGGCTTTCACCGGATGGTAGATCGGGAGGAGGCGCTCCTCGTTGTGTGTTTCTTCTACTTAATGGAGGTCGCCGGTAATCTCACACGGCAAACTTGCCGACGGCAAGGTTCTCCAACGATGGTTTGGCTTCCGTGAGGTTTCGTGAAGACTGTAATAATATCGGATTGTGACACAATCTTTGGATGGGTTGTCGGAATTGACCACACGACGAAACCCTAACCCTAGTATTCTCAATTTCTTTTATGGCTTTGATACCATGTTGAGAGAAAAGGAATACATTGATTATCATTGATTTACAAAAGGAGGAAACATACATATTTATACTCAAGTGTTATGGAAAAAGGAAATAGAGTTAGAGTCTAATTAGGAGACTAAAGAGAGAAGAAAAAGAATCCTAAATGGATTAGGAGACTAAACTTTAACAAGTTCTGGCCACTTTACTTTCAAATTGTTTAGAATCATAGAAAAGGATGTTATACGCCTTAGTGTTTGGAAATTTCAGCTTTCATTTATTTTGCCATATATATTTAATCATGAAATTTGATTTATGTTTAAAGAAATGAACATTTTTCCCGTTCATTTATCTAAATTCAGGATTGCTGTTGTCGAATTATACTGTGAAGTCCACTTTTTGGCCCTTCATGAGGTTTTTATGATGGTTTATTTGTTTCATTTCTTTCAAATATTTGGGTGTAGGAGAGACGATATTTAGTGAAGGAATTCCTGGAACTACTTTCTTGTGATGAATATTCCAGTTTTTGGAGGTAGGATGTGGTAATGGCAGCACCGCTCTTCCAATATTACGGTAATCTCAGGACTTATCCTACTTTGAGCTAAATTGGAGTTGCAGAGGATCTCAGTCTTGAGTTTTTGAATTAATTTTGTCTAAAAGGTTCTGTCCTTGACATATCCATGGTTATGTATGCAATTAAGATGAAAGTGGAACTTCTTATTACATTCTCAGTAACTTCTTGTCAACTCCTATTTTGTAATGCCTACCTTGGATAAAACTCATAATGCAAAAATATAATTATAGTTTTGGTGATCATATATCAATTTTATTTTTTATTTTTATACAATTGGAAACTTTTTTGCAAAATGGTATGTATACCTTGAATTAGTGTATAATGGGATAAACTTGGGTCACATTTATTTGATTGGAAAAGAAGTATTGCTACCTCTTTTGACTAGTTGGCATCCTGTTGTCACCCTCCAAGTCAAATATTCCATAAGAAATTTGGAACCTTTTTCTTTTTCTGCTCTAAGTCATGTTACCAACCTTCGACTGTTATGTTCACAATTTTTTTTTTTTCAGTGGCAGAGATAATATTATTATATATGCATGTGATTGTAGTAACAAGGCTCTTGAGAGGGCTAATAAGATGATAGAGGCCAAAGAATGTGGGATCACGCATCAAGCTTCCATCTATTTCATTATGATTTTTCTACAAGTGGGTTTCAAAGTGGTTGGCCCGTGGATTCTGCAAAGGAAATTTTTCTCGCAAAGGCAGACGATTGGGCTTCGTCATGAACTTCACATAATTCATTTAAAATTTCTAGCTTGGTAAGTTACTCATTTATGTTCATATACATGCTGAGTATGCAATTTAAACTCAGTTTGTGTTTGCCTCTTAGATGTGTGAAGAAAACAGTTATAAGTTTAAAGAATTCTTCATTGAGAGAAAGCAATTGTCAGGACAGGAGTTGATTTTGTTACTCCTCGTACGTGCTTTTCTTTCACATATTAAGTTTTCCTAAGACATGGAAAGCTTAGATGTGTCCGTGGGCGTATGGAAATGGAATTAGTTTATGTTAATTTTACATATATCCCATTTTTGGGAGTTCATTTGTTTGTACTTATGTTTTTCATCTTGTTTTGCTCTAAATTCATCTCCTTTATGGTTTGTTTCTAATTGCTAGGTCCTATATTTTTGTAAAGCATTGAAAAAGATGGTGATTCTTTATTTGATTGTAGCTTAGTTGCATTCTTTTTGAAAAAATTTCTAATATTATTGAGCTTTAACTCATCGTACAGATTTAGTCATTTAGGGCCTTTCATTATACAAAAATCATACTCACACAAAAATAGGCATCAAACTGTTTAAAGAATGTCTTTTATGAAGGATGTGACATTTTCCTTTTGTTTTATACATGCGACTTGATTATTCCATAGCTCTGAATATCTTTACTTTTTTGAGTTATATCTTAACAGTATTGAAAGAAGACAACATCGAGTATCTGAACTTGCTTCTATTTTTCTATAATTTCTCGTGATATTTACGCTTATCACTTGCACCACTTCACACGCCGCCAGCTATAAGAGAATGCTTCTCTGTTTTAAAGCCTAATGGCCTGCCGTTGTTCAGGGATTATGGTAATGGCCTGAAAAAGAGGCGTTGTCATTAGTTCTATAACTTATCTAATTATTGCTATTGATACTTTTATGTATGACGGAAACCAGGCCTTTATGACATGACTAGTGTTTCATTTGAAACTGTATAAAAGAGTGGGTTTCAGGGAATACATGCGCTCTGGCTGGAACTCGCTCTTATTTCCTTCCAGATAAATAATACCGTTAGGATATGCTTTATATGTGTTCACGCTTCAATGAGGTACTCATTCTGAGTAGATTACTGCTTTTATCTTATATATATATATGTGTGTGTGTGTGTGTGCATGTATGTATTGTCATAACCGGGATGATGACTTATCGTTATGACCATTCATTTAAAATACACATTTCCCATTCTCAACTAGCGCTTTGGTGTAAATAATAAGATTAAAAATAAAGGGTTCGGGAGGGAACAAAGATATTCATTACATGCCATTTCGTCACAAGTGAATGAAAAAGTAAAGAAAAACATGTTATAACAACTTTTCCATGGATGGCTGCCACGATTGGTACATATTTTGATTGTTTTCCATAATCTTGTGGCAAATAAATGAATCACTATATGGTTTTCCAATCATGCTTTAGGTTTACCTATTTGTAGTGATGTTTTCTTCACTATCACATCATGGTTAAATCATGTAATATTATTGTTGCAAATGAGCTTGAATATCATTCGTGGTTAAATCAACAAATCATTAACCGAAGAGCATGCGTGAGAGTTTGGGTTCATGGGAAATTTTTAAACCCTTTTGATGTCATTCTTCAATTTTGTTCATTTAGGTATGATTTTTTTCCAATGAAGATTTTCTAGCTCTCTGAGGTATCTTCTTTGAAGGTAAAGAGAGAAATGGCCTTTCTTTCATGCTTCCTCGCCACACAACCGCCTACTAACACCGCTTGTAAATTTGGAGGAATATGTTTTTGCTATTGTGTTTTGTCTCTTCATTTTCTTTTAATCTTTTGGGAATCTAATGCAATGATGCTATGTAACGACTTGATCCAACCGTGTAGATATTATTTGTTTTGGGTTCAAGAGGGCCTCACGGCTTTAAAACACATCTACTAGGTTGAGAGGAGTCCATGCTTATATAGTGCTAGGAATTTTTCTTCTATATCTGATGCATAGTTATCAAAGGCGTGCTTAAAGCTCAGGTGCCACCACTCTTTGCTGCAGCGCCTTGCCTCTAGCATGTTCAAGTTTTTTTTTCTTTCTTTTTCTTCTTTTTGTAAGAGAGACCAAATCGGCGTTGTTGATTCTTCAAGTTTGTCTCCAACACTCAACTCAGAAAAGTGCATTCGCTATCCTGGTCTCAATCTGGCTCTGTATTTATTGAACTTGTGAATTAGATAGGAAGCCTTCTTGATTCATATCATCTTCAAGATGCATGATCAAGAAATCTTGTTTGCTGCCTTGAGAAGCACTAAACAGAAACAAGGAACCGAATTTTAGATAATATGAGAGGCCAATTAAAGCACTTGTAAGGTGATTGTAAATATCATTGGTGATGTTTTTGGAGCCATAAGCATATAATATAGATTATAAAACTGGTTCTTCATGGTTAGTGAAGTCTACAAATAGTTAGAACCATGGACTGAGTCTCACAGGGCTAAGAGCTAAGGGTTAACAACATCTTCTGGAGGAATGAGTAGGTGATGGTATTGTGCTTGATATAGAATTAATTCCTCAGAAATGTAGGGGAAGATCTAGTTGCTGTAATTTTGTTTGAATAGGTTCATAGGTTCATTTTCCTCCAATTTTCAGGATGACGTTGAATATATACTGCATTGTAGTTGAGGTACAACGAATATTAGCTGAGATGCTCTAAATCAAGATGGTACATTCAGAGTTAAGTCCAATTAATAGTGGACGAAACAAACAAAATACTTTGGCAATGCGAGGACTGTGTGGAAAGTGAATATGTTCCTAAATTTCTATTGCTGAAGCATGATTCCCCACTATGATTTCTTTACTAAATTATTTGCTTTTATATCACATAAAATAAAAAACTTATCTAGTGAACAAAATAATTATTTGCTGAATTAATTTTTTTGTTTTGTTTTTTTTTTTTCATTGAACAAGAAGATGAAGAAAATTAAAAAAAAAAAAAACTATAGAAAAATGGAATTGGACTGAATCCTGTGCAACCACAATCACCTCCTCCTATTTATAATCATTTTATTGTGTCTACAAATTAAATTTTCTTTTTTGAACTTGTTTACAAATAGTATAAATTGGAAAAATATATAAAATTTTAATTAATTTTTATTATATTTGAAAATTTCACATTTAGGATGATTAACTTTCAAAGAATCAAATGTTGAAATAAATTCTTAGAAAACAGAAAACAATATGAAAAACAAGACCGCAGAAGAGAAAGTTGGAGTTGGTACATTTGTCTTACATCTTTTAGGTAAAGAGGAAAGATTTTCATGCCATGAAGAGAAATTTTTATTTTTTTACTTTTGAAGAAAATTTATAGCCATACTTTTTGTAATCCATACACGTACTGCAAAGCATTTGTCCACCATTACTCATCCCTAGCGAGTATCTTATTAATATATAAACACTAAAAACTGGTTAGTCATGGTCTCATTTCAAATTTCACATTGGTCATTTTTTTCACACAACCTCCAGCTGCCCATGCTCATTTGGAACGGGCATGGAATCGCAAATTCTTGTTGTTGTCTTGCCTAGCCCCGTTGCTATGATGGGTTCATTCAAGTATAAAAATTTTCGAACATTGTTGGAATAGGGTTGGAACAAGCGTGATAGAACTCTCTGTCTATGTAATTTTTCGTCTTCCCGATAATGGGTGATGCGCTCTCTCTCATTCATGAATCGAAGATGCTCGATTTACGCGAAAAACACCTAAAACATAAGAAGTGTTTTTGAAAAAATTTAACATACAAAGAAAATTTTTTAAATTAATCTATGTGAAGATTAAAAGCATTCATGAATATACCAATGAGGTTAGTTTCAAACATGTTGTCATCCGTCCGTCGTCCTCCCTCCTGTTTTCTTCGCTTCCTTTTTATTGATTTTCAACTCAACATCCATCCATGTGAATTATTACTATGTATTTTTTTTACTAACATTGTCATTTTCTCATTATGCCTTTTCTTTCTTTATGGTAGAAGGATTGTCTATGTAATTTTCTCATTTTCCAATGATAGGTTTGGACTCTCCCCGTCTCAATATTCATGAACTTAGTATATAAGTTTGATATTAATATGAAAGCAATTCTTAAAATTAATCTATGTATGGTCAATAAAAAATACTCATGAAAGAAAAAAATTGGAAAAGGAAATAATTTTCTCATAAAGACATAAATCAAATGTATATTAACATAACTTATTATTGTTTTCTTTAGCCTCCTTTGTTGATTTTGAAATCAACATCCATCTATGTGAATTATTGCTATGACCCCTTTTTACCAATATTGTCAGCTTCTCATTACGCCTTTTCTTTCTTTTTGGCAATAGGACTTTGTCAATGTAATTTCTCATTTTTGTGAATTATTGCTATGATCCCTTTTCACCAACTTTGTCATTTTCTCACTATACCTTTTCTTTCTTTTTGGTAATAAGACTATCAATGTAATTTTCTCATTTTCTTGCCGTAGAATTTAGGACTCTCCCTCTCTCTCAATATTCATGAATTGAGAATGTTCTATGACGTTCTTAAAGAAACACCTTAAACATAAAAAGTGTTTTAAAAAATTTAACATACAAAGCAATTCTTGAAATTAATCTATATATGGTCACTAAAAATTACTCATGAAAGAAAAGAAATGTAAAAGGAAATAATTTTCTTATAAAACCCATAAAATAAAATAAAATAAAAAATAATAAAAACCAATTAAAAATTTATACATTTTAAAATAATTCCATTATTATATAATAAATAAATAATTTTGAAGAAACACTTTAAAAATAATTTATTAAATTTAAATATACTTTTATTTTTTATTTTGCCTTTTTTTCTTTTCTTTCACCTTTCCTCTCTATTTTTGAATTTGATTAAAAGACACTTTAAAAATTATTTTCGGATATTTAACTATCCATCAAATTTTATTTAAAAAAAAAAAAACTCTCCATCAAATTTTCGCCTAATTTTGATAAAAATATCCCTTTTATTATTATTAGTCGTAGAAAACATGAAAGGATTAGATTACCATATTGGGTTATTTAAAATTGTTAAATAATAATATATTTCATTAAAAGTAAAACAAAACAAAAATACGTTCACCAATTGTGGTTTTTCTTACTTCTTTCCAAATAAATAATTAAAAGATTAAAATGTATAAATTTATTAACAAAAGGTAGGTTTATATACATTCAAATAATAGGAGTAGTTAAGAAGGCCTTTTTTCATATATAAAATGAATATTTTATTTAATTTATCTGGTTATGTTTGAAAATACAATTAATGATGGATTCTTCATAAATTTACTGATAATTAAATAAATAATTGTCAAAATATTTTAGATTAAAAAATAATTCCAATTCTACGAAAGTTTTTGACACGTAAGAAATGAGGTGGAAATTCTCTTATAATGAAATCGTATCTCGACTTTACAATTTTATATTGAAATCTTGTCTTCAAAACAAGACTTCACAATTTAACATTGAAATCATGTCTTCAAAACTTGACTTCACAAATTTTAAAATTTACACTAAAATCTTATAGCTAGGTGTGAATCTTATTAGCATTTATAGCGTGTTTTGCATGTATTTTTGTAACCTAAATGCTAGATTCACACCCGTATTCTTAAAGATTACACTAATCCCCCATTTGCTTATGTTTTGCAGGACTACAAGGAAAATCAAGCAAAGCGATGAGGAGCCTCGAATTCGCTAAGGTGAAGGCCAACCTTCACCTCGACTAAGGTGTTAATAGCTGCAAAGGAGACCCCTTGCCTCGACGAAGAAGGAACATCTAGCGTCACGCGACTCTGGGTTTGTGGCATAAGTAGTCCTTCACAAGAACGGCCTTTTGCCAAGGAGAAGCCTATCTTCACTAAGGTGAAAGGAGAGTATGTAGAAAGATGACACGTGGCTTCGCCGTGAGAAAGAAGCCTCCACCTCAGCGAAGAACATTGGGTTGGAACAACAAACTTTGCATTTTTAGCCCATCATCGTCTAGGTTTCCATCGTCGGTAAATATATGTATTCGGGACTTGTCTAGGTTTGTTTTTTAAAGGAGAACACCCTCCTTAGTGGTTTCTTCCTTCTTCTTGAACCACCATTCTTAGGGTTTGTGATTTGCTTTATTCTTTACTTCTGGTGTTTGGTGTAATATTGAAGAATCTATCAACTAGAGGACCTCATTCAATCTTGGAGCTGAGTTTGGAGCATTCCTTATCTCATTTTTGTTTTGTATCTCTAACTCTCACTCTCTTCTAATCTCTTTCATTATTATGGTTGTAATAGACATGATTTTGATAGATTTGTGGGTTGTAATGAGTAGCTAAACTTTCCTCTAGGGTTGATTGTTTAAGTTGATGTTTGGTATATATTTTTCATGATGATTTGGTGAAATCATGCCTGTGTAGATGTTAGTTGGTGTAGTTCTTAGGATTATTATGATTTTAACAAATTAATCCATACCAAGAGTTGGGTCTACGATCCCCATACTAAGGCATCCTTGGTGACGCTTGGATTACACCCTAAAATTTGGTCTCAAGTCTCTTAAGGTATGAATTAGTTAATTGAAATACTAATTAACCTAATCAAAGAAGTCTAAGGAATTGGGAATGCCTAGTACTAGATGGATTTCATTAGGAGTAGCACCATCTCATCATTATGTGAGGATCGTATGGACCGAGAGGTGATCGATCAAAGCGTAGTCCGGGTTGTCCTATTGTATGGACCGAGAGGTGACCAGTAGGATTCCCAAGGAAAACACCGCCTTATAAAAGTACCTTACTTAATTACCTAAATGGACCAAAAGGAGAATAGGGAGTTGGTGCGAGAAATTGAGGGGAGACACAAAAGTGTAAACCTCATATCGGATTCCTTGGACATGCATAAGTGTATGTTCACTCAATCAATGCTTAATGAATATAAATCATTAATGCACAAATGGAAGAAATCAATCTTAGTATCTTTCCTCGAGTGCTTTCTTTGAGATTAACCCAGTCCTTGTAAGTGAACATTGATCATTCCCTACTTTGTTTTGTTTTATTTTGTTTTTAAAACCTTTCTCCTAAAGTCATAGAGTCGCTCAAATAGTGAACGACTTTAGTAGTCGGGGTATTCAATCCTCGCTAAAACCACACCTTCCATATGAGATCGATATTTGGACTTTTGGTCCACTATATTACTTGTTCGACCCATGCGCTTGTGGAAATCCTGAACAAGCTTTTACGCTACCGCAGTGGACTTAACAAAAGTTTGGGTATCTACGCCACCACTCGAACAAGTTTTTCAAGGCCGCTGGCCGTGGAAGGTACAGTTTGGTGTTATGATTGATATTTTGGAAAAAGAGAAGTTTGTTAATTTGAGCAAAAATTTTATTTTATTTTCTTATTTTTAGTTGTTTCTTATTTGTATTTTGCATACTTCATTTTTTTTTTCTCATTTTTTTTGTAATTTTCTTCTACGTGCTAAGCATAATGACAAACGAAAGGAAGGATGAGCTCTTCTACACCCTCCAGAGAGAATTTGTTTCTCAAGTGACCCAAAGAACACCAACATGGGAAGAAATCATCAAAAAGCAAGCACAAGCCTTAGTGAGCCAACAAGAGTATAATTTTGAAGGGGCAAATTATCCCAACAACAATGTGGGTTACTTCTCCTAACCCCACAACATTATGCCAAGTTACAACTACTCAAGTTAGAAGACATTTGGAAATATCTCCTATGGACATCCAAGTATGCAGCCATAAGAAAGTTCAAGTTCCTTTTATTAAGAAAAATTCCAGCAATCATATGAGTAGAAACTATTTATTGCCTTGAAGGAAGAAATTAAGAAGGATAAAGAAGCTCTAGAAATGTAGTTGTCAAACATAGAACCCAAGGTGGATCCTAACATGATAGCCAACATTGACACCAATTCGAAAAATTTCAATAGATAAATGTATGCTATCATGGAAAGAAAGGCAACACAAGCCGATGAATTGGAAAAACTTCTAAAGGAACAATCTCTAAGGCAACTCCCGAGCGACATAAAGAATGATGACATATGGGAGAGTGAAAACGTAACCTTAAGCCTTGAAGATGAATCTTTGAGTCTAGTATCGATGAAGACATGATGATGAGAAATGGAATGTAAATAACTATGTTCCTTGAGGAAGAATTGCAAAACCCGACATTGGTTGAGAAGAATGAGTTTTCTATTGACGAAGAGCCGTTATTGAAAGAGAAGCAAGTTGAAAAGCAACATCCCGAGCTTATAATGGAAAATGTTTGGGTTGGGGTTGAAGACTTTAGTTTCTCCATAGATTCTTTTATTTTTGGCATGGAAGAGGACTAACAACTTTCATGTGTACTTTACCTTCCAATGCCACAAGTCAAATGTGGATTGACGCTGAAAATGGGGAAATGACCCTCCTTGTTGGTGAGGAGAAAATGAAGTTTGATCTCCACCTAAGCAAACCATTAAAGGATGAAGAAAGGAGGGTGTGAAAGAAGTTAGAGAGCTCATTTTCACCCATTGAGGAGCTAGCACCTAAGTTCCTTCAAGAGGACACTCTTTAAGGACCTCTTGAAGGACTTAAATTTGAAGGCAACTCTTTCCCCACCAAAGAGTTGGCATTTGAGCTTACATCGCCTATTCCGGAGGTGGAGGAAGTCATCCTCACGAGTGATGAGGATGAAGAGGGAGTATCAGCCACAATGAATGAAGGGCAAAAGCGAAGATCTCGGACTTCCCCAACGAGTCTAGTTGGACTCCAACAATGGAGCAGCTCTTGGGAGGCACCCCAAGCAAAAATGAGGATTTTTATCTATTTAGTACTTTCGTTGTTTGTTTTTAGTTATATTTAGTGTGTTGCATGTTGATTTTATTTTAAGTGTTTATTTGGTTTTTTTCTTTTTAGGACATTGAAGCTGATTCTTATTGAGGAAGTTTCACCAAGACATGCCACACCCGATCCCATTGATCGTACTTGATCATCTAGGGGAGTAATATGTTCTTAACCTTTATATTTCATACATTGAGAACAATGCATATTTTAAGTTTGGGGGTATTAGGGGAATTTCCCCTTGTTTTTAAAATTTTCTAGCAGCTTGAATTATCCTATCTTTAGTGTTTTCTTTTTGTTGCTTGTGTGTTTTAGTTTTTTTTTTTTTTTTAAGTTTCTAGGTTAATTTTTTCATTTTTAGGATGTTTTTGTTTTTGGTTGAGCTTGTTTTGATATGATTATGATGCCTATGATGAATAATAATTGAGCCTTCTCTAACATGAAGAAAATGAGAAATATTTGAACATAAAACATAATGGTTTGACCACATAGTTGTAGACCTAACCACTTGTTCTTAGTTTTTTTAGCACAAGTCATGTACCCTTGATAGTCCATTTTGCTTGGTTTAGAGAAGAATTAGGTGATCATCATTCTAATTGATCTCTAAATACTCTAGAACTTGTTCAATTATCACTTGAGGTGAAATCCTAGGCAACTCGACAATTAGGAAATGATATAGGCCATCCTTGGACCGATGATTGAGCTTTTCTAGCTAACCTTTTTGTGCATATATCCATAGTCACCCAATTTGAGCCATATTAGCCATTTTATTTCAAGAAAAGCCAAGAATGAACCCTTTGTCCCGTTTCGTTGAATACCTTTCAATCAAAACCCTTGTTTACCCTAACATGTTGATTTCAATGCCAATATCTAGTGAATACATGTAGTGTAAATTGGGAAGTTGGTTGAAAAGGGCGTGCTTTAATTGTGAACAAAGGAGGTTTTAGGGTGGAAAAAGGAAGAAAAAAATAGAAAAACCGAAAAAAATAAAGAATAAAGCAAGGAGGAGTAAGTTTGGTCTCGTAGCCTTCCTACCTTGAGCAAGTAAGTTCTTAGGGGTGTTCTACACCTAGTACCCTAAGGCCAACTGGTCTAGGAGTTACTAACCTAAAGCTCTCTACATGGGGTAGGTAGAAAGCTTAAAGGGGTTGAACAATGCACTACTCCATCCCTTGTAATATGAAAAATAAAGCTCTTGGTGTTCTTGTGAGGATGGTGAAAATCATGCAAGTTTGGGGGAGCTCTGTGATAAAAAGATGCAATAAGTTAAGTTTAGGGGGAAGCTTAAGAGGTTCAATTAAAAAGAAGACAATATGCAAAATGATGAACAATTAGTGGAGAAAAAAAATGAAAAGATGTATGTTTTGGGTAAATTGAAGCTTAAATGACCTATTAAACTACCTTTACCTAAGCCATACACTACAAGCTTTTGAAGACCTAATTGATCCTAAGAGTTGTGTATAGCCTACATTAGTGGAGAATGACATGCCAAACAAGCCTATGGAGCACACACTCACCATGTGAGTGAGAGATTCTCATTCCACTCAAACTCATCTAATTCCATTCGAACTGCAATTGACCAGATAAAGGAAGACCACACACACACACTTGAGAACTTTGGTTTATGTTGGTCAACTTAATGTCAATCTATTATTTTTTAAAATGGCTATCTCAAAGTTTTCTTTGTGTTGTATGAAGGTTGAATCCTTGAGGCAATTGTCATTCATTATCTCAATTTCATGCTCAACATGTTTGTTAGTTTTGAATAAGGAAAATGAGTTGTTTCTTTGCATGAGGACAAACAAAATGTTATGTTTGAGGGTGTTTGATAGGTGTGAATCTTATTAGCATTTATAGCGTGTTTTGCATGTATTTTTGTAACCTAAATGCTAGATTCACGCCCATATTCTTAAAGATTACACAAATCCCCCATTTGCTTATGTTTTGCATGACTAGAAGGAAAATCAAGCAAAATGATGGAAGAAATCAATTGAAGAGAAAGTTGCTGATTTGCAGCAGGTTACTCCATGCAGCAAAGTTCGTCGAGGTGAAGAGAAAGCTTCATTGCTGCAAAGATGAAGAATGCAGATGAGGAGCCTCATGTTCATTGAGACGAAGGTTGGAGACCCCTCGTTGCGGTGAAGAAGAAACATCCTTCACACATGACTCTCGGGTTTGCCAAGGTGAAGCAGTCCTTTGTCGTAGCGAAGGCCATTGCTAAGGCTAAGGGAGACTATGCAGAAAGATGACATGTGGCTTTGCCGTGGCGAAGAACATCGGGTTGGAGCAGTAAACTTCGCATTTTTAGCTCATCATTGGTCCATTTTCCATTACCTATAAATATATGTATTTGAGACTTGTCTAGGGTTTGGTTTTTGGAAGGAGAACACCCTCCTTAGGGTTTCTCTCCTCTCTTCTTCTTGAACCACCATTTTTAGGGTTTTTGATTTTGTTTTGTTCTGACTTTGGATTTGGTGTAATATTGAAGAATTTATCAATTAGAGGACCTCATTCAACTCTTGAAAGAGTTGAGCATTTCACTTACGCAGGCATATTTGCACTTTGGGCTTTCTTCATTATTATGGTTGTAATAGACATGATTTTGATAGATTTATGGGTTGTAATGAGTAGCTAAAATTTCCTCCATGGTTGATTGTTTAAGTTGATGTTTGGTATATATATTTTATTATGATTTGGTGAACTCATGCTTTTGTGGATGCTAGTTGGTGTAGTTCTTAGGATTATTATGATTTTAACTAATTAATCCATACTGAGAGTTGGGTCTACGATCCCCATACTAGGGCATCCTTGGTGGCGTTTGGATTACGCCATAAAATCTGGTCTCATGTCTCTTAAGGTATGAATTAGTTAATTGAAATACTAATTAACCTAATCAAATAAGTTTAGGGAATTAGGAATGCTTAGTACCATATGGATTTTAGTACGAGTAACACCATCTCAGCATTATGTGAGAATCGTATGGACCGAGAGGTGATCAATCCAAGCATAGTCCAGGTAGTCCTATTGTATGGACGGAGAGATGACCAGTACTAAGGAAAGCATTGCCTTATAAAATTACCATACTTAATGACCTAGATGGACCAAAAGGAGAATAGGGAGTTGGTATGAGAAATTGAGGGGAGACACGAAAGTGTAAACCTCATATCAGATATCTTGGACATGCACAAGTGTACGGTCACTCAATTAGCGCTTAATGAATATAAACCATAAATGCATCAACGGAAGCAATAAACCTTAGTATCTTTCCTCGAGTGCTTTCTTTGAGATTAACCCAATCATTGTAAGTGAACATTGATCATTCCCTACTTTGTTTTGTTTTATTTTGTTTTTAAAACCTTTCTCCCCAAGTCATTGAGTCGCTCAAATAGTGAAAGACTTTAGTAGTTGGGGTATTCAGTCCTCGCTAAAACCACACCTTCCCCGTGGGATCGATATCTAGACTTTTTGTCCACTATATTACTTGTTTGACCTGTGCGCTTGAAGAAATCTCAAACAAGTTTTTGGCGTCGTTGTCGGGAATTTAACAAAAGTCTTTGGTATCTACACCAATAACCGAACAAAATCTTGTCTCCAAAACATGATTTCATATTTTTACACTGAATCATATCTTCAAAACAAGACTTCACAATTTCCATTTTTCATGATTGCATTTTCATCATCATTCTAGCCAGGGATTTTCGATTTCCATTTTTCTGGTGAGAGCTGTATTCACATTTGATTCCTAAAGTCTTTGATTTCCTTGGTTTCCTTTCTCACATATCAACCTTAATATCTCTGCTTCTGTTCTTAAAGTTAAAGTTAAAAGTTGAATGGAATAGCATCTATTCCCCTCCATAGTATTGTCACATCCTTTGACGACTTTCTCCACCTCCATGCTCATTCTGATCCATCTACTGTTTTTTTCTTGATTTCTGTTTCTGCCACATTGATTCCGTGCCCCGTAGATAGCATATCCTTTGTTAGTTTACTGTTGCTGTTTTTCAAACTCATGATATTTAAATGTTAAATATATTGAAAATTTAAATATTATATATATATATATATATATATATATATATATATATATATATGTTTAATTTATTTAAGTTACAATCTAACTTTTTTATTATTAATATTGTTATTTATATAGTATATTTAATAGTAGTGGAAGGGAATATATGTGACAGCAGTATTATTATTGTAGTAATGGAAAGAAGCACATGTAAAGGTAGAGTTGGGAAATGAGATAGCCCGACCCATTTTGGTTTGGTCCACTCGGGCCGGTGGATCGGGTCACTTTGATCCATTTTTATTTGAATCACTTATTTTCAAGTCCAACCTAGCCATACTAGAGCTGCATGCCAAAATAAGTTAAATGGGCCAAAATATTAAAAATGCTATTACCCCCTGTAAACCATGAATTGAATTAAGATGATTATACATATTTGTAGGCACTTGACTTGGTTCCAAAGAAGATACACGAACGGTCTCCAATATTCCTTGGCAACTACGACGACGACGTTGAAGAAATCAAAGCACTATATGCTGCTGAAGAGAAGAAAGGATAGGTGCTATACTCGATACAGCCTCCAATATTCACCGGTCAAAAAAATAAATAAATCTCATTTCTCTTGTAGTATCCCAATTTCTGATTTCACCTAAAGCTTCTTTGTAATAAGATACAATTTCTTGATGAAAAAGCATACTTTCTGTTCACCTTGAATGATAGCGAAATCAGATTCTTTCTTGTAAATGAAAGCATCTGTCCATATGCATTAGCGCATGAAAATGAACAGAGCATAATTCCTGCTTTATTAAGGTTCTGTTCCAACAGAGAATTTCCAAGAAAAGAATGAAAGCGGGCATCTTCAGGATGACAGATCATAATTGCATAATTCCTGCTTTGCTAAGGCCTTGTTGCACTAGAGAATTTTCGAGGAAATAAAAAAACATTCCAAATAGAACGAAGGGGAGAAGGAAAGGAGCAAAGAAAGAGGGGGATACCGATACCTTGTGGGTTGTGGAGAGGGAAAGAGATTAGAGAAGGAGGAGAACAAATGATAAATGGCAAAAACCTGACTTTTTTGTTTTTGAAATCGAAGTCACAATCTGACGTTACTTACGCCATTACCGGCTAGAAATCGGCAGAACTCTGAACTGTGAAAGGCTGAAAGGGTATTAGGCCACGTTGCGAACGACAGAAAGTGACACTAATTTTGGACAAAACACAAGATAATATTGCAGATGGTCGGATCGACTAAACTAGTAATAAAATTACCATGCAGCTTATTTTGCTCGGCTTTAACCCCCTCAAATCAGCTTGGCCTGTCCGACTAAACTGAAAGACAAAATATTTTATAGCTTTTTTACAAAAATAATTAATGTAACTAAAATTTAAACAAAAATTTATTAACTAACATATTATCAAATAACTAATAATAAATTACATGAAATAAAAATAGCTTAATATATTATATATGATATAATATTATATTATAAAATATAAATTTAACAATATATAAATTAGAATATATATTATCCCAAAAAATATGTTATGAGAATTTTTATAAATTATTTATTAAAAAACATTATAATTAAAATTATTATGTTTATTAAAATATAAAATAAATAATAAAAATTATTTTTAAAATATAATCTATAAATTTTTATTATTATTATTTTGATACACGATCATATTACTTCATTCGGGCCCGCTTTCTACCTCAAACTATTTCCTAACTTTCGAGATGCCAGAAAATCTCGCCCCTGAGCTCAATGGACAACTTATTTCACTCCGTAAAATCGGAAAAATTTCCCCGCTTGTCTTATAATTCATTTAAACTTTTCGAGTCACTGCATTTCTATAATTTAACTGCCAGCTTCGTTTCATCATCCGGCATCTAAGAGAATTTTCTAGGTTTCTAAAACCCTTACAAGAAATTATTACTTTATTAACATTTTGCCATTTTTGAAAATTTCTAATTTTCGTCTTTAAGGTGAGAGTACACATTCAACTCGTATCGACGTGAGAAAAATAAACTCAAACCTATTAAAAACTCGATTAAAATTAACAAACCCGTGCCATTAAGAATGGCGCCGACGTAATCCAAAATAATCATTCCGGCTATCCCTACTCACTACCTAACGTTAAAACAAACAACTTAATACTCACGCTACAAGACTATTCAAGATTAATGTTCTATTCAAGATTAAGTGAAAAACAAATTCACCTAACCTGCAGATGTATCTGAGGATAAAAAAAGTTCATAATTTTTGTCTAGATCAGATTCAAACACAAGACAAAAGATTAAATTTGTCCTAATCCTGGCCGAATTCTCGCATTAGTCCCTTGGCCCGAGTAAAATTAATCCTGCGTACCAAACATGGCCTTAGGGATTAAGGTTAACAAAAGTTCTATTCATATTTTAGTCATATAAAAAAAAACCGGCTAGCCCAACCCGAACTTGCCTGACCCGTGAGTTTATTCAAGCCGAGCCAAACGGCCCATTCCTATTCGGACCTTCATTTTCTCATCTCAGCCATATAAATTTTTGGGTCAATCCATTCTAACTCATTATGTTTAACCCATATTCTCATATTTATGTAGATTTCTTTTCAAAATATTCATAAAATTAGTTTTTTTATTTTTCAACACCGCATTCACTAATTACGGTTTTAAAAATTAACCTTAAAGCCTTTATAAATACAGTTTTAAGGTTAATTTTAAAAATTGTGGTTAGTGAATACGGTTTTAAAAAATAAAAAATAAAAACTAGTTTTATGAATATTTTGAAAAGAAGTATATAACATGTTTTTTATTCTTTTAAAATGAATTATTTTGATGACAATTTAACCGGTTCAATACACTACATTTACATACATGGTCATTGGTCACTGGTCAGCCAGCCTTAACTTCTCTCTGTTTCTCTTCTTCAAGTTAAGTTGACTTCACTACCAAATCTATCGGCCTTCTCTTTTTTGTTCATTCTAATTTTGCCCCGCCCATACATCGGTGTCGCTCTGCTGCTTGTTCAATTTCCTTCATTTCTGTTTCTACCACACTGATTCCCCGCTCCGTAGCTACCTTCCTTAATTTGTTAGTTTACTGTTGCTGTTTTCGTCATCGACCTGACTGTGCTGCAATTGCAAACGAGAAGGAAAGAGAAAATTTGGCGCTATAAAAATGGTAGAAATTGTTACTGTGAAGTTGCAGCACAAGTTTCAGAGTACCTAGTTGATCCAGTTGTTCGTCAGCTGGGTTATTTGTTCTACTACCGCACCAACATTGAGGACCTCTCTGAAAAGGTTGAGCAACTGAAGGATGCCAGGTCTAGTCACCAGCGCTCTGTGGATGAAACTAAGAGGAATGGAGATGAGATCGTGGATGGTGTTTCCAAGTGGTTGACTCTTGCTGATGGGTTCATACAAGACGCTTCCAAATTCCTTGAAGATGAGAAAGCGGCACGGAAGAGTTGTTTGAATGCGCTATTGTGTCCTAATTTGAAGTCCCGGTACCAGCTAAGCAGGGCAGCCAGTAAGAAGGCAGGGGAGGCTGATAAAATCCATGGAGATGGCCTCCAAATCAAGAAGGTATCATATCGTCCCCCTCTGCAAGAGATAAGATCTGCCCCTTCCGAAACTTTAAAATCAAGATTGGTGGCTTTGAATGAAGTCATGGAGGCTTTAAGGGAGGTAAATGTCAACAAGATCGGGGTGTGGGGGTTGGGTGGAGTTGGGAAGTCCACGCTGGTGAAACAAGTGGCCGAACAAGCTGCTCAAGAGAAGCTGTTCGACAAGGTGGTGATGGCATCTGTGTTGCAGACTCCAGACCTGAAAAGAATTCAAGGGGAACTTGCGGACAAGCTAGGTATGAAATTGGAGGAGAAAGGAACAGGAAGAGCAGCTCTGATCATCAGAGGATGAAGAAAGAGAAGACCATCCTCGTTGTCCTGGATGATCTGTGGGCGGAAGTTGACTTGGAGAAAATTGGAGTTCCTTATCCTGCTGCAGATCACCACAAGGGATGCAAATTACTGCTAACTTCTAGAGACAAACATGTCCTGTCCAATGAGATGGGTACTCAAAAGGATTTTCGAGTTGAACATTTGGAAGAAGATGAAGCATGGGTTTTATTTAAGAATAAAGCCTGTGATACCGTTGAGAACCTAGATTTGCAACCCATAGCAATGGAAGTAGCAAAAGAATGCGCAGGTTTGCCAATTGCAATAGTAACAGTGGCAACCGCATTGAAAAACAAGAGTTTGCCTGCCTGGAGGGATGCACTGCAACAACTGAAAAGGCCAACCCCTACGAACATAAGGGGAATGGATGCAAAGGTATACTCAAGTCTGGAGTTGAGCTACAAACATTTGCAGGGAGATGAAGTGAAGTCATTTTTCTTGCTTTGTGCTATAACTTCTACTAATTATGTCAATATAGAGGACTTGTTCTATTATGGTATGGGTCTGGGATTGTTCCGAGGAACTAATACATTGGAAGAGGCAAAAAATAGAATAGATACATTAGTTGACAACCTCAAAGCCTCGAATTTGTTATTAGAAACTGGTCACTTTCGATTTGTTAGAATGCACGATGTTGTTCGGAATGTGGCGGTAATAATTGCATCCAGGGAGCATCATGCTTGCACTTCAACGGACTACTTTAAGAAAGGAAGACGGCTACGTGGATCATGAACTCAAAAGATCACCTGTAAAGTCTGATCAATTCGATTGTGATGAACTTCCAGAAGGGCTGGTATGTCCAAAACTTGAATTTTTTGGATGTTATCCAAATCAAAATTCGTCTATGAAAGTCCCAGACATATTTTTTGAAGGGATGAAACAACTCAAAGTATTAGATTTCACTGATATGTATCTTCCATCGCTGCCCCCATCTCTTAGGTGCCTAGAAAATCTTCGAACATTGTGTTTGGATGGATGCATATCAAGAGACATGGCTGTAATTGCAGAGCTAAGGAAATTAGAAATTCTTACCCTTAGAAATTCTTCTATTGAAGAGTTACCCAGAGATATTGCGGAGTTGACTCATCTCAAGCTATTAGATTTGTGGGGTTCTTCCCAACTGAAAGTTATTCCACCACATCTCATATCAAGCTTGGCCCGAATAGAGACTTTGCGTATGGGAAATAGCTTTACTCAATGGGAGATGGAAGGAAAGAGTAATGCTTGCCTTGCTGAGTTGAATAAGTTGACCCTTTTAACCTCTTTGGACATACATATACTAGATGCCAAGTTGCTGCCCGAAGACGGAGTCTTTGATAACTTGGTGAGATTTAAAATATTTGTAGGTGATGTCTGGAGGTGGGAAAGAAGCTGGGAAAGAAGCTATGAAACCGAGAGAACGTTGAAGCTGGACAAGTTGGATACAAGCCTTCATGTGGTGGATGGTATGAGCAAGTTGTTGAAGAGAACTGAAGATCTACACTTGCGTGAATTGTGTGGTGGTACTGATGCTCTTTCCAAATTAGATGGAGAGGGTTTTCCTAAATTAAAGCATCTTAATGTTGAAAGCAGTCCAAAGATTGAATATATCGTGAAGTCAATGGATCTGACTCCATCATGTCGTGCTTTTCCGGTTATGGAGACCTTGTCCCTCAATCAATTGATTAACTTGCAAGAAGTAATTAGCCATGGCCAATTTTTAACAGGGTCATTTGGTTGCTTGAGAAAAGTGGAAGTGGAAGCTTGCCATGGCTTGAAATTTCTCTTCTCGTTGTCCGTGGGTAGCAGTCTTTCCAAACTTGAAGAAATAAGAATAAGCAGATGCAAGAATATGGTTGAGATGGTTTCTCGAGGATGGGAAGAAATAAAAAAGATGGTGTTATTAATGTGGGCATTGCTTGTTCCAAAATTGAAGTTAATTTGACATTACAGGAGTTGCCTAAGCTCAGTAATATTCTTTAAGCTTTATCTGAGGAAGAGAAGCCGGTGCTTTCCAACCAACTGGTATATATGTCAAATACGGTACATTGATTTTCATTTCATCTAGTCAAAATATTGCTTTTAATTTAATCATTTAAATCCATCCCAAAACTCATTTGATGAGTCTTCACTCTTCACCATCAAAGATAAAACCTACCAAATCAAATCAGTGCATTGACTGACCAAATACTTAGAAGTCCATCAATTTTTAATAGGCTTAATTTAACCAATATATAATTAATGCTGATCAGTCAATTGCACTTGGGACATGTTGACCAAATCCAATTAAGTAGTGGAACAATAATTTAACAAACTTATTATTTTCAGTCTATATATTTTAATTGCTGCATTAATTCTATGTATATAATGCAATACATCTATCTGTTGTATACAAGGCTAGCTCTTAGAGGTAGGTTCTAATCATGCTACGTACAGGAGGAGATGAGGGATAATAGCCAACTTCTGCTTTCCTTGGGCAGCAACCTCCGGTTTTTCAAGTTGGAGAAATGCATATCACTGGTGAAACTATTCCCACCCAGTTTGCTACTGAATTTGGAAGAACTAGAAGTGGAAAACTGTGATAATATGGAACAAATATTTGATCTTGAAGGGCTGAATGTTGATGATGGACATGTTGGGCTCCTCCCTAAATTAGAATCTTTGAATTTGAGTGATTTACCAAAGGTGAGGCATATATGCAACTGGGGTAGCTCCACGGATGATAATTTCGCTTCTACTCCTTTAGGCAATATCATATTCCCTAAATTAACCCATATGTCATTGTATTCTTTGCCCGCCCTCACAAGCTTCTCCCCTCGATATCATTCCTTGCAACGACTTCAAGATGCAGACCTTGATACCCCTCTCCCAGTGCTCTTTGCTGAAACGGTCAGTTTATCTCTCGGAATCCTTGTCTTTTTCACTTCTTATATATATATATATATATATATATATTTATTTATTTATTTATTTAATTTTTCCTTTGAACATTATTATTTTCAACCAAAGAAAATACATAAAATTTAGATTGATCTTTCTTCTTTTGCTCTCTTTTTTTTTCTTTTTTCTTTTTTCTTTTAAATATTTGTTTTTTTTGATGTCTGAAGGTTAAATGTTATTTGTATAGGTTAATAAATATAAATTAGCTACTATATTTTCTATAATATTCAAATTTCCTAAAACATTTGAATGATTGATATTATAAAAGTTTTATGAAAATTTGTACAAAAAATAATAAAAATGATTTAATTATACCTTTTGTTAATTTTAATAATACTTGACTGGTAAAGAAAATGTTAAAAATTTATGTAAATACTCGCTTGTTAATATAACATGTATTTTATAATGGAAGAAGAATTTATATATATTTGATTAATGAAATTAATTCATTTACTTTTATATTTTTAATTTGGGAAAGACTATCAAATTCCATTTTTTAATTTACACAACTAATTGAATTATTTACTCGATAAACTATTTAGATGAGTGTCAATTATGTTTTGGGTTTTTTCTCATTAAAAAAATATTATAATTAATTGTCGTTTATTTTTATTTTTTGCATGATAAAGGCTGAATTTTGAAAATTAACGGCAAATTCATTAATTCTTAATGTTATTATTTTCATTTTATAACGATAGAATTTTAGTTTGAATTTTATGGATTTATATTTAATTAATTTATTATGAAGAAATTTTTATTTTTTTTTTGGTTTTGGATTTTTTATTTGAGTAATAATTCAACAAAAAAATTTGTATAGAAATAAGAAACATAATAGGCAAAAATAAAAAGTATTTAAGTCATATATTTTTATGAGAATTTCTTTGATATATAATGAATGCATTCTTAGCCAATAAGACCTAACTCAGGTAGGCATAGGAAGGGGAGGGTCAATGATTCGAGTTCCAACGTGAACAAATTTGTGAATACTAAGATGTAATGTAAAGTAAATAGATATAGAAATACAACTAGATAACAATAAATCAAAATAGTTAAAAATAAATTTGATTTTATTTAATTAGGAAATTTGATTCAAATATTATAACAAAGTTAAAAGTTAAAGAAAAAAGTGATATCTTCCATTAAGCTTTTTTAAGGAAAACATTTTTATACTAATAAATTATTATAAAAGAGAGTGATAAATTAAAAAGCAATAGGTGTACAAATATTTTGAGGCTTAAAGTAATATGTTTTAAGATTTCAATTAAAAACAAAAACATCACTTTTGGAACATTTTAAATGTTAGGCAGTTGTATTAACATGAATTCACATGAACTCCGCTATTCCTTGAAAGGTTATTTTTCCCTTACAAAATTTAATCGTTTTAGGCAATATAATTCAACTTGTTTACATTACACTTGTACATATTCCTCGACCCTTGTATCAGATTTTGGTTGATTCTAGAAATGGATGATAATTTTGTTTCAGATTTTGAAAATATGCAGGTTGGATTTCCTCACTTAGAGTATTTACACATCCATGGAGTGGATAATGTGAAAAAAATATGGGACGACCAACTTCCTCAAGATTCCTTTTCCAAACTAAAAGATGTGGTGGTAGCATCCTGTGGGGGATTGTTGAATATTTTTCCATCTTGTTTGCTGAAAAGGTCACAATGTCTACATAGTTTGTTAGTAAAGGATTGTATTTCAGTAAAAGAGGTTTTCAATGTGGAAGGGATGGATGCAAATGTGAATGCGAATGCGAAGGAAGAAGGTGTGACTGTCATTCCATTGAGTGAACTAATTCTATATTCGCTACCAAAAGTTGAGAAGATATGGAATAAGGATCCTCATGGAATTCTCACTTTCCAAAACTTAAAGTCAATATCCATTCATGAATGTGAGAGTTTGAAAAACCTTTTTCCTACATGTTTAGTCAGAGATCTTGAGCAACTTGAGAAATTGCATGTCCAAGTATAAGGATGAGGAAATTGCTGCAAAGGACATTAATGAGTACTCACTGGAGACAGGACTCACGTTTGTGTTCCCTAAACTAAATCTCCACGAACTCTATAAAACCACCTAACCGAGGAGTTTATACATAGGGGCACATACTACAATGGCCACGTTGAAAATTTGGAAGTGTTTGAGTGTCATAAACTCAACGTATTTGCATTTGAAACTCCAACATTCCAACAAAGACATCATGAGGTAAATCTTCATATGCCCCTTTTCTTTATCCACCATGCAAGTTTCCTATTTCCTAATCTAATTACCTCATCATGTTTCCTTATTAAATTTACATTATTGGTTACTTTTTCACCTCCTTATTCATCTCCATTCAACTTTTAATCTTAAAAATTTGTGCTATAACTTTATGCTCTCTTTGGAACCCGGAAAGTAAAAAGGAAAAACATAGAGAGATAATTGGGAGGAAAAAAGCAAAGGAAAGAAATTGGAAGAAAAATAAAATATAGGTTTAAACTTTAATAATTCTACCTTATATATTTATTCAAACTCATTTTATTTGTTTTACCTATTATATAATAATCTAAGAAATTTATTAAAATATTTAAAAATTTGAGAAAGTTTAATTATATTTAATTTTCTTTTATATTTTCCATGGTGAAACCAACCATGAGAAAATAAAATTTCCTAGTATTTTTCGGGTTCCAAACAAAGCCTTAGTGTCAGAGGAATTTATGTAAACATGCAGGCGATGTAGTTCAAACCAATACTACAATTTATAGTAAATTTTATTGGTTTCTAAAAATTTATTTAATTATAATCAGCCAAGTTATACCTAACAATTCTGAACCACCTTTCCAATCCGTTCTAATTAAATTGACCTACACCTCGCATCAAACTTCTCAAATTCCAAATGAATGTAATTAGATATCTGGACATGGCTGTCCAATGCATCTTCAGTAAATAACTTAGAAATTTTGTATTAATTTTTCATGTTCTTTGCTTGTAATAACTAAATAAAACACTTCCTTTGTAGGTATGCACATCTAATTGGTATGCTAGTTTTATTTGACATATATAATAGATTGATTTTTTTTGACATTTCCCGTGTCGTACTCCCTCTTACTCAAGAAATTATCATCAGTTACAACAACGATACGTGAATATGGCAGGAGCAATTCCGCGAATTCTTTTCCTAGACTACCGCTCCGGATGTACGCGGATATGGAAATATTTTGGTTGCAATTCCTTTCTTTATGCTTCAAGGATTACATAATGTGGAAGAGCTTCAGGTTGGAGACTGTAGTTCAATGAAAGAGGTATTCCAACTTGAAGGACTTAAGGAGGAACATCAAGTCAAGCTACTTAGACGGTTAAGAATATTAGAGTTGTGGCATCTTCCTGGGCTCACGCATTTGTGGAAGGAAAACAAAAAACCAGGCCCTAATTTGCAGAGTCTAGAGAGTCTTCAAGTATGGAATTGTGACAGTTTGATCAATTTGGTACCATCCTATGGCATCTTTCCAAAATTCGCTATTTTAGATGTGAGATTTCAGGGGCGCTCTAAGAAGTTTGATATCACCCTGTGAGCTAAACTCTAGTAGAACTCCAAAACTCATAGCTCGGGATCATATATGATGGAAGAAGAAGGCTAATGAAGGAGAGGAAGCAATAGATGAGATAATCCTTCGCAATTACAACACACATGGAACTTCAGGGATTTGCTAAACCTCACAAGCTTCGCCTGTGTGGTTATAAATTCTCATTCCCATCCTTGGAGCATATGGAGGTGAAAGGATGTCCCAGGATGGAAATTTTCTCTCCTAGCCTCATGACTGCACCAAAGCTAAAAAGTATAAAATTGGAAGACGATGAGTGGCATTGGCAGGATGATCTAAATACCACAATCCAAAGTTTATTTAAAAAGACACATGGTATGTACTAATTAACTCAACAATCTTATTTACAGAAGATGATTTAAGATTTTCTTTACTTGTTGCCACTATCCCTTACCTAGACTTTAAAAATTTGACATGATCCATGAACTCAACACGATTTTTACTTGTTTGAGTTGAGTATAATCGTGTTTGGGTCAAATTCATACTGACCCCCATAACCCATTTAATAAACGAGTTATATTCATGTCAATCCACATAACACAAAATTGACCTGTTTCATACGATATTTGTATTAAATATTGATGGATTAGTTATAAATTATATTAATTTAAATGATCAAAATAATAAACAAGCTGGTGTTTAAATTTGTGTCATGTTCAAGTTAACGAATCAAAATAACACAAAGCAGTAGTGTTTAAATTTGTTAATTTTGACTCAATTATTGTTGGGTCATGTTCAAGTTAATGAATCACAGTAGAATATATGTATATTGACACAAACCAACACGTAGACACAAATTACCACCCCTACCCCGCCCATTTCTTTTCTCTCTCTCAATACATTTTGTACTCTATTTTTTTCTCAAATTCTCTTAAACCACACAAGATTTGTTAACTGAAACTTCATTAAAAAGACGGTGGAGATGGTACAGACAAAAAATTAATCCAAACCCTAAGAAAATTAGTGGAAGATGGGGAGGGAAGCGGAATACTTCTCCAAGGATTTTGATTGGGAAAAACTGAAATAGGAGGTGGAGTCCAATCCCTCTCTTTCCTACCATTTCCAACCATTTGATTCCAACTCCCCTTCTCTACCCTCTCCTTCCCAAGACTCACAGCGTGAATCAATTTCACATTCGGCATTCCATTGCTGTGTCTGGCACAGTCTCTCTTATTATTCTCCGCCCTTTCCCTTCTTATAATTCTTCACTTTCTTCTCTCTGCTTAGAAAAAAAAATTAAGCTCTTTTTGCTTTGCTTGTTTGGTTTTTGGAGCCAAAAATTTGAAGAGTAATGAAGGGATTGAGGAAACAAAATCTTTGGTTCCGAATTGGGAATTTATGTTCTTTCATCTCTTTTCTTAACACAGAGATTGTGTAGTTATTCCTAGGACATAGGTTTCGCTAATGTTGCAATATTGTTTCTTTTCACCTTCTGCCTTCATTTCACAAAGAATGAGATGATTTGACATCGAGATGTGGCTTATCTTATATATTTATTTAATTTAGCTTCTAATTGGGTACAACATAATTTTCTGTAAATGCCGCGGAATTAGCTTGTTATTGAATTTCAAGAACTAAAAAGGAGAGAGAGGAAAAGATAATTTAATAATATCTTTATCTGTTAGTTTATATAGAGTTAATGCGTTTAATCGCTACCTTGTACACTCATTTAGGGGAGAAGGGAAGAAAATTTTGAACTTTTCTACCTCGTTATGCCATCTTGCACAAGCTTGGCATGACATTCTCGTAAAATGGCTTTTCAAGGATTTAGAGTGCAACTTTTAGATGTGGCCCGCATAAATTAGGCTGAGACACCAAAACGCATGGTCTGATGCTTTTATTAGGTATTGGATTCATTTTAGCATGCTAAAAAATGCATTATCTGCTTGGTAAAAAGCAAGAGGCACTAGTTTGTAAAAAAAATTGATCAAATTTTGTTTTCAGATGAATGAGATTCCAGATTTTCCAATATAATTCTAGAATGTTTTCCAAGACCTTTCCCTGTTAATTTTCATATTGGGGGAAGCTTGGAGTTGACCAAATTACGAGGAGCTAGCATTGGATAATTAGGGCTCTTCATCCCAATTTAAGTGATCCTAAGAAGGAATGCAAGATAGTAAGGAATGGTAGAGAGGCTGAAATTATAGATGAAAATTTGGAGGGAAGTCACTTTTAGGGACCCAAGTGGAGAAAAGCATCTACTCTTAAGAAGATTGGGAATTTTGACTCCTTAGACTGGTGAGCCTTTTAATGGGTAATCTCAGAGTGTTGTAGGTTGAGGGCAATGGAGCTAGGATACATATCACTGCAAAGTGAGTTGAGATAAGTTTCTAGTAGAAAATAAGTCTAAAGGTGATTGCACTCAAGCTCTCCCACATATCACACAAAGTTGAAAAAAATGAATTAAATCTATTCAGGCAATAGACCAGTTAGTGTTTGTTGACAAGGGCCATTCTTTTGAGAGAGACGAAGAAGAAGAGAAAGGAGAAAAACATAAGACAAGATTCTTACCTCTTGTGTTTTCTCTAAGTAGAGATGGAAAGTATCTATTTTTGGATGCTTACAACCATCTTCCACATGATTCTCCCCAGGACCTCAACAAATTCTAAAGGAAGATTAGGAATAGAAGAAAACATTGGTGAATTTCTCTCCTATTTATCCCTATATACTTCTGAAATGTTTGTTACTTTATAACTATGCCCTCCTTATCATGAAGTGATAAAAGAATCCCTAGCCAACACAACAATAACGATTATGCTCTTAAATCTCTAAACTCTTCAAGTGTGACAAGTGTCCCTAAAAATACCTACTTTAATTTAGTTGATTATCTTTTCTTCTTGATTTCTAAATATTTTGAATCACTTGAATTAGTGTACCATCTTTAATATAATAAAGCTTGGCTAAGTTTATGGTTTAAGGTGAACTTAATCGCTATAAAAATTGAGGAAGTTCACTGGTTTTGTAACTTTAACCAAAGAAAGAAAGAAAACTATGTTGTCACATTATTGTTATTACATAATAAATCTGTATAAAAACCATGGTGGAAGATTGTGAAAGATATGAGGTTGTAAGACTCATTTATATCTATGGTGGAGAGAACTTTGAAAAGTTGGAGAATTAAGTTTCATGATGGTAGTTAGATTCTGCAACAGATAGAAACTTAATGTTGTTTGTGATAAGCCTTATGGATAGAGATAAATATTTCAAAAAAGGTTTTTGGTGGATGACATATGTCTGCATGATAATGACTATTTTTAGGAGCTATGTATAGTAAGATAGACGTATGGAAGAGGTGCACTGCAGTGAAGGCATGTATTTTGAAGAGATAGAAGATTGACTTGATTGAATTTAAATCTAGAGTTTGTTGGAAAATGTCTCAAATTTTTATTATGGTTTAGGGCATTCCCTTTAGGTTGATTAGGATGGACCAGCAAGATACATATGGGGAAAGTAGAATAAAGGTTAGGGTAGAGCTTTTTGGAACTCCCTTTCTGTTTGGCTAACCTATGCTTTTATCTTGATGGTTCTTCTTTAAGAATTTGGGAGGAATGGGGTCGGCTGACTTTTAATGATTGCCATAGCAATGGTTAGACCTTTTGCTAGTTTATTTAGTTTCTTGTTTATCCATAGAAGCAAAACCTTACTATTATCCAGAGCTGATAGATTTGACATCTTTGGTCTGTAATAATTTTCAAGTGGAAGGGGACTTGATGGTTGATCTTTCTTGGGTTTCTTGAGGAAAGAGAGGGCCTTGGGGTTTAAATAGTTAGATCGAGTAGCCAATCATGTAAGATGATTTAGTTAAGTGAAAAGGTTCAGAGCATAAGATTTTTGTTGGGCTACATACCTTTGCATTGTTGTATAGGATGTTCAAACTTTTGGGAAATAATTGGGTTTCTAACTTAGTGGTAGAGGCTATGTTGATTATATTTCAAAGGTTTTCTAGGGCTTAATTGAGGTAGGACATGTTTGAGCCTCATTTTGCTAGATTGGAATCTAGTTTGTGGAAGCATAAGGTTCAATGAGGAGATACTTTAGAGTAAGAAAGACAGAGATTTATAGGATCATAAGGTTGACTAAGAGAGAAAGAGGCCTGTGGAAGCATAATGGGTGGTTGATTGAAATTATCAATATTTATTTAGAGTTGATATGTTTCGACTTTTAGGTTCCCTCATGTAATTATGTGATAGATGTATTAGCAAAATATGCTGATGGACTTTTGGTTTCTTTTTTATGAGATTTTATACCTTTGTGAATTGGAGCTAGCATTACTCTCAGTTTTGGTGTGAACAGATAGATTTATGAACCTCTTAGACTATGTATAGATGGATTTATTCCTTTATACCTCTTACAAGGATTTATGAGACCATGTATAGACGATTTTATACCTCTTTGAAGGATTTCTTATCCTTCTCTGTATTTTCCATTTCAATGCAATGAAATGGTAGCTTCTGATAAAAAAGAGGTTTTTATTGCAGGAAATTAAGGCAATTTGAGTGTCTTCCAGTTTTGTAGATCTAGACACGCTTCTAACCTCAAGTCCATACCTACTCAAAGAATTTCTTATACTATAGGCCAAAGTAAAAATCTGAATTGTCAACCATAACTAGAACTCATTCTTATATGAAGGCAGGGTGTGCCTAGACCCTCCTTTTTTATTTTCCTTTCCATTTCTCTGTTTTAACATATTTAATATTATAGATAAACACTAGCAGAAAAAAGAGGGGGACCTAGGGAGTACAATAAGCACACTAGAACACAACTCAAAAGAGAGAAATTGAAACAGGCCATAATTCAGCTTTCTCATCCAAAAAGTTTTGACAAAGTGGTCATTGAAAGCTAATTCCAACATCTCAACACCTTTAGAAGTCTTATTACATGAAAAAATAAGGATAAAGGAGTTATCCTCCACAACTTTTTTTTGGCATTTCGGTCCCACAAAAATGTCATGCCACCCAACCAAGTGCTTTTTGACTGCTATAAGTAGAACTCACCTCACACCAAGAAGTGATAATAATAAAGACAATAGAGGAGAGAAACATTAGAATTAATTCATAAATAATCTTTTGTCTCCTTTATTGGAATCTTGAAACCTCACATTATTTTAGAATTAATTAATTTCTTCAAGTTTTTCTTGAGCCATTTATTGAATATTGAAAAGTATAATGTTTCAATGGCTTGTAAATTCTTTTAAATGACAAAAAAGATGATTCCAAACTCAGATAGTATTGTTTGCATTGAGGCACATCCTGCTTACTAATGACACAAGCTGAAGAAACAAGTCACCTTTTAATTCAAAAAAAATCTAAAGTTTCCCTACTTTGGGCATGTATCTTGGATAAGGATGAAAGATTAAGGGGCAAATCTGCAACAAAAGGCACTTTTTAGAGAACTTCTACCCACTTTACTTTCAAATTGTTTAGAAATCGTAGAAATGGATGTTATACACCTTAGTGTTTGGAGATTTCACCTTTCATTTATTTTTGCATTTATATTTACTTATGAAATTTGATTTATGTTTAAAGAAATGAACATTTTTCCCCTTTCTAATTTATCTAAATTGTGGTTGTTCGGTTGTCAGAATTATGCAATGAAGTCCACTTTTTGGTGCTTCATGAGGTTTTTATGATGTTTTATTTGTTTCATTTCCTCCAAATATTTGGGCGTAGGAGAGACAATACTTATTGAAGGAATTCCAGGAACTAATTTCTTGTGACGAATATTCCAAGGTTTTGGAGGTAGGATGTGGTAATGGCAGCACCGCTCTTCCAATATTACGGTAATCTCAGGACTTATCCTACTTAGAGCTAAATTGGTGCCGCAAAGGTTCTCAGTCTTGACTCTTGAGTTTTTTAATTAATTTTGTATAGAGGTTCAGTCCTTGACATATCCATGGTTATGTACGCAATTAAGATGAAAATGGAACTCTTGTAGAACTTCTTATTACATCCTCAATAACATCTTGTCAACTCCTATTTTGTAGTGGCTACTTTGGATAAAATCATAAAACTCATAATGCAAAAATATAATTGCAGTTTTGGTGATCATATATCAATTCAAGTTTTGTTTTATATTTTTGTACACTAAACTTTGCAAACAAAGCATACTTAATCTGTATATTTGGATAAACTTAGGTCACATTTATTTGATTGGAAAAGAAGAGCCTCTAGTTTCTTTTGACTATTACATCCTTTGTCACTTCCAAGTCAAATATTCCATAAGAAATTTGGAAACTTTTTCTTTTTCTGCTCTAAGTCATGCTACCAACCTTAGACTCCAAGAGTGTTCACAAATTTTGTTTTCTTTCGTTTTTTTTTTAGTGGCAGACAATATTATTACTTATATGCATGTGATTGTAGTAACTAGTCTCTCGAGAGGGCTAATAAGATAGATAGCCAGCAACGTGGCCCGCTTGCACATCGTTTCCATCTATTTATGTGATTTTCTACAAATGGGTTTCCAAAAGTGGTCGGGCCCGATTCTGCCAGTTGAAATTTTCTCGCAAAGGCAAAGACGATCAATTTCAGTCGTGGACTTCGTATAATTCATTTATAAAAACTTAGCTTTGCAACTTACTCATTTACGCTCATATATACATGTGAAGTATGCAATTTAAACTCGCCTTGTGTTCAAGCTCTCGTATGCTAAAGAAAACAAAGTCACAAGTTTAAATAATTCTTCTTCATCGAGAAAAGAAAACGTTGCACCTAAGTGGGAGTAGATTTTGTTACTCCGTATGTGCTTTTCTCATATTCCTTTACTAAGACATGAAAGCTGGATGTCCAAAATATGAAATGGAATTAGGTTAAGTTTATTTTACATATATCCCATTTTTGGGATTTCATTTGTTTATACTTATGTTTTTCATCTTGTCTTGCTCTAAATTCATCCCCTTTATGGTTTGTTACTATTTACTAGGTCCTATATTTTGTTAAAGAATGGAAAAAGATGGTGATTCTTTATTTGATTGTAGCTTAGTTGCATTCTTTTTGAAAAGTTTTCTAATATTATCGAGGTTTAACTCATCGTACAAATTTAGTCTTTTAGGCATCCTTCATCGTACAAAATCATACTCACAAAAAATAGGCATCAAACTGTTGGAAGGATGACTTTTATGAAGGATATGACATTTTCCTTTTGTTTTATATGTGTGTCTTGATTATTGCATAACTCTGAATTTCTATACATTTTTCAGTTATATCTTAATAGAATTGAAAGAAGACAACGTCGAGTATCTGAACTTGCTTCTATTGTTCTATAATTTTTCAGATATTCACGCTATCAGCTGTACCACTTCACAGGATGCCAATAGCAATAAGAGAATGATTCTCTGTTTGAAACCCTGGTGGCCTGCTGTTGTTCAGGGATTATGGTAATGGCCTGAAAAAGAGGTGTTGTCGTTAGTTATATAACTTATCTGATTATTGCTAATGATGCTTTTATATATGACGGAAACCAAGCCTTCATGACATGACTATTCTTTGATTTGAACCAGACAAAAGAGTGGGTTTCAGGGAATACTTGCATTCTAATGAAACTTGTTCTTATTTCTTTGGTGCGGATACTGTTAGAGATCTGTTAACAGATTCAAGCTTCAATGAGGTACTTATATATTGTCATAACTGCCATGACTTATCATTATGGTCTTTCATTTTTTTTTAAAAAAAAAGAAGCATATTTCCCATTCTCAAATAGTAGTTTGATGTAAATAGGTAGTGATTAGAAAATAGGGTTCTGGAGGAACAATATATTCCATTTGGCTAATGTTTAAGTTTTTCCTTTTATTTGTACTGATGTTTTCTCTTCTCACATGTTGCAGCTTGAGCTTGAAATATTGCTGTGTCAAATCAACAAATCGCTGAACTGGGAAGAGCATGCTTAGAGTTTGGGTTCATGGGAAATTTCAGAAACCCTTTTGATGCCATTCTTCACAATCTTTTTCATTTAGGTATGATTTTGTTCAATGAAGATATTCTGATCCTCTTGTATTCTCTTTGAAGTGTCAGAAAATAGCCTCTCTCTCTCTCGTGTGTGCTCTGGCTCACACAACCTCTTCACTACCATCGACCTGTAAATTTGGAGGAATATGTTTTTGCTATCGTTCTTTGTCTCTTCATGTTCTTTTAATCTTTTGGGAATCTAGTGCAATGATGTTGTTTATCGAGTCGGCCCAACCATGTAGATATTGTTTGTTTTGGGCTCAAGAGGCCTTCACGGCTTTAAAATACATCTATTAAATCGGTAGCAACCCATACTTATATAAATTGCTGGCACTTTATCCCATATTCGATGCCGTGACGCGACAAACACTTCTACGTTAATATCAACGCTCGCATGGTCCCAATATGACATGAAACAACACAAATACCACTCCATGAGTACTAAACGAATCGAATCCCCATACCGTTGTCTCGATCGTCATAATACATTTGTAACGACTTGACTAAATCATATGAATATTATCCGTTTTGAGCTCAAGATTGCATATTGATTCTTCATAGTATGCAGAATAATCAAATACAATGCAAGAACTTAAATTTTGAGAGGTATCATAATATCAATAAGCTTATTTGAGCACCGGTTGATTTCATTTAAATGATAAATGCTATCTCAATGATTCTCCTTTGACGTATGTTCTTATTTGTTTACTGTTTTGACTCAAAATATTCTGATTGAATATTTTTAAGAAAATAACCTCTTAATTAAAACATTATGAATATTTTTTTAGCTTTATTTATGATTTTATATATTTTAAGAAGTGTTTTTTTTAGATTTAATTTATTATTTAATTTTTTAAGAAACAGTTTTTTGGCTAAAAATAATTTAAAATCAATGTCAAGAAAAAAAAATTAAGCTTGGTGCGATTTACAAAAATTCACCGAATAAGTAAGTGGATTCTATTTAATGTACATAGATTCATTCTGATAAATGATTTTGTTAATGGATAAAAAAAAATGTTTTTATTTGTATGACTTGTTCAAAACAAATACCGTACAAGAGAAATCCAATTACCACGCACAATTCAGTTTATGCTAGTCTCACGTAATATGTAAAAGTCTGAGGTTTTTTACTAATTTTTATTATTAGAGAACAAGAAATTATTGTTTAACCTCTAGTTTTGGGTTTAAGAAAGTGGGATATAGATTGAAAGGTATTGCTTTCAGCAACACAGAGTTCAAGCCAAAAGCATATTGCATTCACCAAAGAACCCAAAGAAAATTATTAATTTAGGGTTTAAACGTAATTGTACATTAAATTAGGATATGTTGCATTTTCTCTAACTTTCTTATGTGTTTTCTAACAAATTTTGCATGATCGGATTATTCATTTCTATATATATATATAAATCGAATTTGGATCGGTAATTAAATCGAAAAATAAGTTAACTAAATCGTATCGATTCAGCTTTTGGGCTTTTTATTTTATACAAATCTTCGATTTCAAAAGATGAATTTCACTCAGAAATACAAAATCATTGTCAACTTTGTGTTAACAAAAAATGAAAAAAAAAAACTAATATTATAAAGTATGTATATGATATATAATTTTAGTATAATATATAATATTGTTTTCATATTATATATTATACTAAAATGCAATGTATATAATATAATATAATTGTGATATATTATATCGATTTTTTGGTTAATCGATACATTATTAGTTGAAGATTTGATTAACTATGTTGATGGTTAGGTTTTTAGTTTATATAAATATTAAACCAAAAATAAAAAACCTAATGTCGATTTATTTTAGTGGCATAGTTCAATTAATTGAACCATACTGCCCCTAAAACAAAGTTTAGAATTACGAAATCTTGTTATATGATTTTTCAAATTTATTTCTTCATTATGTAAATTTTAAATTTTTAATAAATCAAACAATACTTTTGGGTAATCAAAGACAATACAATTAATTTAATTACCCATTGAAGACAAATAAAAGATATATTATTGTTCATCAATTACTTTTGGAGTCTCATTTCGTGCATTAGAGCCTCCTTGTTCATCTCTATGAATTATTGTTGTGGACCCCTTTCTAATATAAAAATGTTTTTTTAAAACAAAATTTATGACAGTAGGCTTCTTTTTAAAAATAATAACAAAATGTGGAAGGTATTGTTCTAATATAAGATTTTAATCATAAAATATAAAAATCAAATAAAATTAAAATTAGATAAAAACTTATACATTTTAAAACTATTTAATCATTATCTAATAAAGAAAAATAAATTAAATGAATTTTTAAAACAATATAAAAATAAGTTATTGATTTAAAATTTTATTTATTTTCTTCTACTTTTTTTTTTTCTATTTTCTACCTTTCATATTTTTCCTTAATTTTTCTTAGAACCAAATATGTTTGATAAGATTTAAAAATTACTTTCAAAAAATTGAAAAAATGACCTGTAAGATTCAAACATCACTTGTTTGTTTTTTATTTGATTAGTGACTCTTTCAAAAAATCGATCTAGAAAAATAATTTTTACTAAAAGCATTTTGAGTAGAAGTATTAGCAAATGATAGATTTTACAAAACTTAAAAATATTTTTATTTTATATTTTGACAAAAAATGAAAATATTTAAAATCTATAAAATTTATTAACAAATGGTGGGTCTGACACACATTCAAATACTTGGAGTGAGTTGACAAGAATGTGTTTTTTGCTACTATAAAATTGATTTTTTTTTTTAATTATTCGCGGGTTTGAAAACAAATCGATGACCTGGTTGGTTGCTTACATTTTCTTCCTCATTCTGATCACCAGTACTCGTTTTCCATTCAATTTCCTCGATATCTATTTCTTCCACACTGATTCCCATCTTTTTAGTCTATTGATCTGAGCTGTGTTGCAAAAGAGAAGAAAGGAGTAGGTAGTAGCAAGAAAATGGTAGAAATTGTTGTTTCAGTTGCAGCAAAAGTTTCAGAGTACCTGGTTGATCCAGTTGTTTGTCAGCTGGGTTACTTGTTTAACTACCGCGCCAACATTGAGGATCTCTCTCACAAGGTATTGAAGCTCAAGGATGACGGATAGGCAGCAGCACTCTGTGGATGAAGCTATTCGGAACGGACATAAGATCGAACATGATGTATGCAAGTGGTTGACTCGTGCTGATGGCTTCATACAAGACGCTTGCGATTTCCTTGAATTCGAGAAAGAAGCTCGGAAGAGTTGTTTCAATGGGTTGTGTCCTAATTTGAAGTCCCGGTACCGGCTAAGCAGGGCAGCCAGGAAGAAGGCAGGGATTGCTGTTCAAATCCATGGAGATTCCCAATTTGAGAGGGTCTCATATCGTCCCCCTCTGCCAGAGATAAGGTCTGCACCTTCCGAAGCTTTACCATCAAGATTGATGGCTTTGAATGAAGTTATGGAGGCCTTAAGGGAGGAGAATATCAACAGGATCGGGGTATGGGGGTTGGGTGGTGTGGGGAAGTCAACGCTGGTGAAACAAGTGGGTGATCAAGCAGCACAGGAGAAGCTATTCGACATGGTGATTACGGCATCTGTTTTGCAGACTCCAGACTTCAAAAGAATTCAAGGGCAAGTTGCAGACAAGCTAGATATGAAATTTGAGGAAGAGAGTGAACAGGGAAGAGCGGCTCGACTACATCATAGGATGAAGGAAGAGAAGACCATCCTTGTCGTCCTGGATGATCTTTGGGCGGAAGTTGACTTGGAGAAAATAGGAGTTCCTTCCCCAGATGACCACAAGGGATGCAAATTACTGCTAACTTCTAGAAACAAAGACGTTTTAGCAAACCAGATGGGGTACTCAAAAGGATTTTCGAGTTGAGCATTTGCAAGAAGATGAGGCATGGATTTTATTTAAGAATAGAGCTGGTGATGATTCCATTGAGAATCCGGATTTGGAATCTATAACAATGGATATAGCAAAAGAATGCGCCGGTTTGCCACTTGCTATAGTAACACTGGCCAAGGCATTGAAAAACAAAAGTTTGTCTATCTGGAAGGATGCCCTGCAACAACTGAGAAAACACGAACTCAAATAAACATATCATCAGAGGTATACTCAAGTCTGAAGTTGAGCTACGATTACTTGGAGGGAGATGAAGTGAAGTCATTGTTCTTGCTTTGTGGCCTATTTTCCAATTATATTCATCAAAGGGACTTGTTGAAATATGGTGTGGGTCTGCGATTATTTCAAGGAACTACTACATTGGAAGAGGCCAAAAATAGAATAGATGCATTGGTTGACAACCTCAAAACCTCTAATTTGTTACTAGAAACTGGCCGTGATGGAGTTGCTAGGATGCATGATGTTGTTCGGATTATTGCTAGAAAAATTGCATCCAAGGAGCATCATGTGTTTACACTCCTGCAGACCACTGTAAGAGAGGAAGAGTGGCCAAGGATGGATGAACTCAAAAAGATCACCTGGGCATGTCTGAAAGACTGCGATATTCATGAACTTCCAGAAGGTTTAGTATGTCCAAACCTTGAATTTTTTGGTTGTTTTTCAAAAAACAATTTATCTGTGAAAATCCCAGACTCATTTTTTGAAGGGATGAAACAACTCAAAGTATTAGACTTTACCAACCTGCAACTTATATCACTACCCTCATCATTTTGCTGCCTTACAAACCTTGGAATGCTTGTGTTGGATGAATGCAAGTTGGGAGACATTATTATGTATATAGAAGAGCTAAAGAAATTAAAAATTCTTAGCCTTATGTATTCTGGATATTGAAGAGTCGCCCAGAGAAATAGCAGAGTTGACTCATCTAAGGCTGTTGGATTTGAAGGGCTCTTTCAAACTAAAAGTAATTCCAACAGATGTCATATCAGGCTTGGCAAGATTAGAGAATTTGTGTATGGAAAATAGCTTTACTCAATGGGAGATGGAAGGAAAGAGTAATGCTTGCCTTGCTGAGTTGAATCATTTGACCCTCTTAACCTCTTTGGACATACAAATACCAGATGCCAAGTTGCTACCAAAAGACATAGTCTTTGAGATTCTGGATCGATATAAAATACTTGTAGGTGATGTCTGGATGTGGGAAGCATATTTTGACACCAATAGAACATTGAAGCTCAACAAGTTTGATACAAGCCTTCATCTGGTGGATGGTATCAGCAAATTGTTGAAGAGAACTGAAGATCTACACTTGCATGAATTATGTGGTGATACTAATGCTCTTTCCAAATTAGACTGGGATGGTTTTCTTAAACTAGAGTACCTTAGTGTTGAAACCAGACCAGATATTCAGTATATCGTGAATTCAAGGGATCTGACTCCATCACATGGTGCCTTTCCAGTTATGGAGACATTGTCTCTCAATCATCTGGTTAACTTGCAAGAACTATGCCATGGGCAGTTGCCAACAGGGTCCTTTGGTCGCTTGAAAAAAGTGGAAGTGGAAGGTTGCGATGGCTTGAAATATCTCCTCTCGTTATCCGTGGCTAGAGGCCTTTTCCGACTTGAAGAAATAAGAGTAAGTAGATGCAAGACTATGGATGAGATGGTTTCCCAAGGATTGGAAGAAATAAAAGAAGATGGAGATGATACTGTAAATGTGCCTTTGTTCCCTGAACTAAAATACCTGACATTAGGGGATTTACCAAAACTAAGGCATGTATGCAACATCGGCAGCTCCACAAATGATCATTTATCTTCTTCCATAGCTTCTGCCCCTGTAGGAACTGTCATATTCCCTAAATTAATCCGCATTTCACTGGAATCTTTGCAAGCCCTCACAAGCTTCTCCTCTGATATCGCTCCTGCAAAAGGCTTCACCATGCAGACCTTGTTACCCCTTTCCAGTGCCTTTGATGGAAGGGTCAGTTAGCCCTCAGAGTTTTTTTTTTTTTTTGCTTCTATGATTTTAATTTTTCTTTAACATTGCTTTCAATCAAATCATTGGAGGAGGAAAATAAAGAAAAATATAGGTTGAGCCAGAGTTTATTGTAATGCTCTGCTTCTTTATATTTTTTGAACATAAATTTAGCACAACTGATAATAGAATTTTGCAGTTTATGGTATATTTTATTGGTTTCCAAAGATTATTTAATTTAAAACCAGCCAACTTAGAAAACAATTATGAACAACCATGTTTCCAGTCCATTTCTATTGAAGTAACTTACACCTAGCATCATCAAGCTTCTCAAATTGTTGAATAATCCTAACTAGAGATCTAGACATATAACGTCAGTGCATCTCTAAACAGCTTACAACATTTGTTCTTTGATTTCATGTCCTTTCTTAGATTAGATAAATAAAATAACACTTCTATTTTACATGTGCAAGATTTTATAACTGATAGAACAAACTTGTTTTGTTTGAGTCATTTCCAGGTCACATTCCCTTACTTGGAGGAATTAACATTGGATCACAACAAGACAATAAAGATCTGGCAAGAGCAATTTCAGTGAATTCTTTCCAGACTAAGAGTTCTGGATGTGTGGATATAGAGATATTCTGGTTGTGATTCCCTTCCTTTATGCTTCAAGGGATTACATAATCTAGAAGAGCTTAATGTGGACGAGTGTAGTTCAGTCAAGGAGGTATTCCCCAGAAGGACTTTGACGAGGAAAGTCAAGCCAAGTGGCTTGGACGATTGAGAAGAATATGGTTGTGTGATCTTCCGAGGCTAACACATTTGTGGAAGGAAAACAACCAACAAGGCCCTCATTTGCAGAGTCTAGAGAGGCTTCAAGTGTGCAATTGTGACAAATTAATACAATTGCTACCATCATCGATATCTTTCCAAAACCTTGCTACTCTAGATGTGTGGTCTTGTGGGAGTCTGAGAGGTTTGATATCACCCATAGTAGCTAAAAATCTGGTAAAACTCAAAACACTCCAAATTGGTGAATCACATATGATGGAAGAAGTAGTTTCCGATGAAGGAGGGGAAGCAACATACGAGATAACTTTTTGCAAATTACAACACATGGAACTTCTAGATTTTCCAAACCTCACAAGCTTCAATTCAGGTGGTTGTATCTTATCATTCCCATCCTTGGAGCATATATTGGTGAAAAAAATGCCCCAATATGAAAATTTTCTCTTCAGGCCTCTTAAATACACCAAAGTTAGAAAGAGTAAAAGTAGGAGATTATGAGTGGCACTGGCAAGAGGATCTAAATACCACCATAAAAAGTTTATTTATAAATACACATGGTATGTATTGATTCAACAATCTTAGTTATAGAATTTAAGATTTTCTTGACTAGTTGTGAATTATAACTAGCTATATGACTCTTAGAGAGACACTATCAAACATGAGAGGGTTTTACCTTTCCTTTATCTTCATAATTTTCATAACTATATTAGAGTTTTTGTTTGTTTTTCTATATTTGAATGATATATCAATCCCTGACTATGTTAGCATGCTCCTTAGATATTGCATTCTTACTAATTATATTGAGTTGTATGTTGGGAGACAAATATTTTTATGCATGATTAAGACTTTTTTTAGATTGCTTTTAAGTTTAATTTATTCTTCACATGTTATTGTCATGCGAATTAGCAATCATTAAACTAAAGGCTTGTGACTATTTTGAAATATGTATTTTGTAAACAAAGAAAATGGTATTGTGGAATGTTCTATTACCATATTTTCAAAGAAAATGTTATACAAAATGCTTTTCTGTGCTTGTTGTGGGTAATCCAAAAGGAGAGGAACAAAGTTATGGCTAAGATGAACATTTTTCTTGATAGGCTGGTTTTAAGGGCCCTTTGTGCTTGGGCTATTATGATTCTTGATGTGGACTCATCTTTTGTAAGATGCCCTTTTCGTGTATTCTTTAGGTTGTCAGGTGGGTTGGTAAATTTTGCTTTGGCCCTCTTTTTGTATAGGCTCTTCGGTCTCCCTTTGTATACTTCCTGTATGTGCTCCATGGTTACTCGTTTGGCTTCTTTTTCTCTCTAATATATTGCTTCTTTTGCCTATCAGTTTTTTATTTTTTATTTTTGCAAAATAGATAAAGTAGTCTCATATATTGCTTTATGTTGAGAAAAGAGGAGTCGGCGGGATGAGAACACAGTCTTCACCATCTACTTCACCGCTAACATTCAATTTGCAATAAAAGTTCACTCAGCCGTGTCACTTTTCCTCTTTTCTTCTTCTTCTTCTTCTTCTTCTTCTTCTTCTTCTGTGTATGCATTTTTTCATTTGAAAAAAAATATAAGTAACGAAATAAGAAATATTTAGTTAAACTTAAAAGGCATAAATTAACCCTAAATCTGTGAATTTAATATTTCCTATGTTTGTTTAATTAAAAAATAACCTATTTTGAACTAAAATATCCTTCTACATTTCAAGTATTTCCATTCTCTTATTTTTGTAAAAAAAAAGGACATTTTCGTTAAATTTCCAAAATTTTGTTTTTAAAATGTTTTTTAATCAAATAACCCAAGAAATAAAGTAAATGACAACGTCTTAAAAAGATAAGGGTTTGTTAGTTAGTTTGTTTCTTTTTCATTTTTTATATTTATTTATTTTACATATTACATTGAAATACTTTAATTTATCCTGGTTCATATGCCCATTCACCCTTTTACCAATTGAGCAAGACCTCAAGGGCAGACAAGGGTTTGTTAGAAAATTTAATTTAATTGTTTTGAAATAATAATGATGTTAGAAATAGAAAAATTATTTACAAAGCTTTTTTTTTTCTTGAAATATTTATAAAGCATATTTAAAATATAAAAAAATATGTTAAAATACTTTAATAAGAACAATAGAAATTCAAACTAATTCTGGTTTTTGAATGATTTCACTGATGGGTATAGTTTCATATATGGTAGATCAAAATTTTGTAATGCTTTCTTATGATGTTCTCCACTAACTACAGAGTTAAAGCATAGTGTTGGATAAAGACAAAAGAAATCTAAAAATTATTAGATAAAGATTAAGGGGAAAAAAAATCAAGGAATAAAAAATAAGAGGTATAAATAAATAATAACTTGTGGGTGAATTTTCCTTGTGTGGGATGCAGAAATGAAAGCGGGCCCATTATATTTGTGCGGTCAAACCCAATTACATTGATTGGTGAAAATTATTCATTTTGAAGAAAATATTAATGGCTTGGTTTTGTAAAAGAAATATTAATAACAATTATTATAAAAAAAATATTGGCAGAAATATGACAATGATGAAAAGTTTCATAAAAATAAAAATGACTGAAAAACATGAAAATTGTGTAAGAAACTTAAAAAAAATTTAATTTTTCAAAAATTTAAGACTCCCTCCATGATGTCACTGTTATGGTGAATCTTTTAAGTGACATTGGAGCATTACTTATCTTTTCAAACTTTCTCCTAAAGTGATATATTCTCCACACCCTTGGTAGAATATGACTTGCCATTAAATATTTTTCTCTCATAATTTTTTTTCTATGCAAATCACAAAGTATTTCTTTACTTAGGAATTTAATTGAAAGACTGCTAAGCCAAGTTATCATTTGATAGCCTCTGCTCCAATCCAGCACTGCCAAGCCAAGATCTCATAGTAAATTTCGTTCAATTCCAGAGCTCCCAACCCAAAATAACGGTCATTTCATACCTCTGGTAAATCGTATATCTACGAATGACATTCACTTCTGGGATGATGATATACTTAACCCACCACTCCAAAGACCGGGACAACCCTTTTACATCATCTCAATTAGCATTCAACGATAACCTCAAATTCAACCAAAAAGCCTCCAACCTAAAAGACTAACTCCGATAACTTAACCTCTCAAGCCTAAGCATTACTCTTCACACTCTTATACTGAACCACGCAGATCTTATCACTCTTCCACAATATATGATAGTCAAAAGATCCCTCCAAGAGATAAAAAAAAATATTAAGATATGTTCCATAATCTTCTCCTTAATATCCTCCAACCATCATCTTACAAAATATCCATCGATAATCTATTTTAAAATGTCCATCATCCAAAAGATCCCTTCGAAGAATATTTTTCAAAATATTTACTAGTTAAAGTAGTTTCTTCCAAAATATATTTTCAGATTATTCGTTAACTCTAAAATATCTTTCAATATCTTTAAAATATTCAGTTTTTTTGGGGAATTTTTGCAAATATAGCCATAAATAGCCAACTATCAAAAGGTCCTAACAATTTCCCCATCATTTTTTTTTTTTTGGAAAAAACAAATTTTGAAAAAATTCAAGAAAAATAGCATCAAAATAATGCTCCCCTAAATCTCTTCCTTTTTAATAAAGCAAATTCAAAGACACAAAAATAAGAAAAAAAAACTTTATAAACCAAACACCATATTGAAGTGGGATTCAAAGAATCACCATCTCTGAACATAGCATTCTCCACTGAATATCTTCTTCCTAGAAATAAAGTTAAGCTTCAAAAGAAATATCTCTAAAGATTAAAAGAAAACCTTTTTTTGTTTATTTTCTTTTGCCTTATATATCAATCACTCTTATTGTTGTCATCTTCAGCTCTTAATTACTCAACGTCACTATTATTTCTAAAATCTTGGCCATACTCTTAATTTTTGCTACATTTTATTTCAGCCATGACAGTTGTTATGACAATGTCCATGACACAACTTAAAGTGACACAATTTACAAAAACTTCATGATTAGTTAGCAATTTGACCCATTAAGAAGTAGAGTACAAGAAGCCGAACCATTTTCGTTTGAATTTTTTTTTCTTTTTGACATAATAGACCAAGTCCCAAAATCTCACCATCATGAAGCTTAGTGCATTGCTATATTTTGTTAGGTCTATTTTTTTATTAAGAGGTTACAAATTGGTGTTATAACACTGCTTCATGATAATTAAAACAAAATTAAGTTTTTCGACACTTTAAAGACCAATCACATCCAAACATATAAAAGCAACAAAAATAAAGGGGACGCCTAGACATTGTTAACATAGTTGGGTGCGCCACACCTACTTTACAGCCCTACGCCCAAATATTGAACATTCCACTAAGAATCAATTCAATACAAACCTTCACAGTTTACACATTCAAAGACTCCCTCATTGATAAGACTCAAATATTGTACAACAGGTACCACTCATCTTTTCAAACTTTCTTTCCAAAGTGATGTATTCTTCACACAAAAAATACCATTGACAAAACTCAAACCAAGACTGTAATTAAAGACTTTTTTTTCTAAGAATTTTTATGCAAACTACATAATATATTTCTTGATCAAGAAGGTGAAAGGTTCACTGTTCTCAAAAGTATTCCACAATATTCATTAGATAAAGATATGTTCTACAATATTTCCCAAAATATCCTCCAACCAATATCTTTCAAAATATTCATTACCCAGAAAATCTATTTCAAAATTTCTACCATCCAAAAGATCTCTTTGGAAAATCTTTTCCAAAACATTTACTAGCCAAAGTAGTTTCTTCCAAAATCTCTTATGGAATGTTCATCAGCCACAAAATACCTTCTAATATCTTCAAAACTCACCAATATTTTTTTTTTTTAGAATTTTTACAAATATAAAAACAAGATTTAATATTTTCTTAATTTTAATCAATCAAGTCTACAATAGCCTAACTTAGTTGGTTTGAACATCAGCCTTAAAAAGAATGAACATGGGAGGAGAGGAGTTCGAGTTGGTGTATTAAAAATGATTAACTTTAAAAAAATAAATCAAACAATACATTTAGTGATCAAATAAATAACACCAATGATTTAATTATGCAGTGACGTAAATAGAAATGATATCAACAATCATCAATCAGTCGTCTCGGTCTTGCTGTTGCTATAGTATCAAGATTCTAAAGATACTAGTAAATAAAGACGATCGTTTGGAGCCTCTTTTCGTGCCTTAAAAGATTGATTACGAACTCAATATCTATCAATTTAAATTATTCTGGTCGTGGACCCATTTTTCAAACGATGTAATTTTCTTTCTATGAATTTATTTATTGATTTATTTGCATTCCCTTGTTTGTGTGGAGGAGATTGATTTTGAACTTAATATCTATAAGTATGAATATACCATTGCTGTGACCTTTCTCCAGAATATCTATACCTATGAATTATTGCTGTGGACCTCTTTCTCTCTCCAATAATGTCATTTGTTTATTTCTTTCTTTTCATTTATTTTTTCGTAGAGCCTCCTTTGTTGCTAAGAGACTGACTTCCGACTAAAATTAATATGCTAATTTGAACGTATTTTTGTATTCTGATGTTTTTTTTCTTTCACTTTTTTAATTATTCTTTTACTCGCATTTCAAACTAGCTTATAGTGTAGCCTCCTTTTCTCTCCATTTTCCCATATTTCTTCACTAACCACTTGTTTTCTTTAAGTAAGCAGGAGTGATTTTCGATCATTTTTTACTTGAAACCATCCTTTATATCCTTTTTTTTTTATTTTTCTTAATAAAGTTTTTTATTTACAAATATTGTATTTTTCATTTTTTTTTTTTTATTGTATATTTTTAGTCTTTATCGATTCGCTACGATACGACACTTTTATATCCTTATTACGCTGCTTTATTCATACTGTGTTTCGATTCAAACAAACGACGCCACGACGCCAATGCTTTTCATCACTTATCACATATTTATCGAGACAGAATGATCCAATAGATAAAATGACAATGAATACGCTGCAGATTACTACCGTCAAGACATTGAATAGAATATTCTAAATTTCATGCTATCAATTATAGCTTATTAATTAATTTATTACGCTATTATATCGATTTATTACGCTAATAATCCTAAATATCATTTCATCATTTCACATTTTAAGAATTTATATTTTGATTTATTCATCATCAGATATTAGAATCAATAAAATTATTTTTCCTTTCGAAAAAAAAGCTTATAATGTTTTTTAAAGAATTGATAATGATTATTTTAAAAACATTTCCAAAGAAAAAGCTTATGATAAATGCATTTAAATAGAGATACTATCGCCAATAAGCACTAGATAGTTGGTTTAAAGTGTTAGGCCAAATATAAGGAGATGATTAGTGTTTGAAACTTCTTAAGAGTAGAATAATACAATATCGTAATTCTAAGTGAATAATTTTCAAAAAAACAAAAAAAACAAAAGAGAGATACTATCAAAAGCTATATGTTATAAAAAAATGAATTTTTTTTTGTATTTGATTTCATTATAAAAATATAATAAACAATTAGATCTAATTAACACCTACCTATTTTAAATTTATTTCATTTTTATATTAAAATTAAAAGTATATTGGTGTTAAAGAATATATAAAAATAATTCTTTAATTTATTAAGCATTTATTTATAAATATTTTATTGTATCTACAAATTTCATTTTCTTTTCAAACTTGTTTAAAAATAGTAAAAATTTTAATAATAATATTTTAAAATTTTAATGAGCTTGACAATTTCATATTTAAATGATAAATCAAAGAATACAATTTTGATTGTTTTTTTTTATTTTTTATCTTCAAATGTTTAAATAAACTATCCTAAAAAGAAAACAATAGTCCTTGAGTCATAGTTCAAGTGGTAAAAGGAAATAAGTGTATAAGAGGTCCTACGTTATAAAAACAGGATACTATAACCATGTATTCCAAAAGTGAATAGTTATAAAAATAAAATAAAATAATGAAACAACACAAACAATGACAGGAGAAAGTTGGAGTGGCAACGAATATGTAATACTTTTTTACTTTTAATAAATCAAACAATTTTTCTGGTTAATCAAATATGCAATACCATAATTTATTTATGTTTTTTCAGCCTTCTTTCTTAATTTTCAACTTAACACCCATCTGTGTGAATTATTGGTATGGACCCCTTTTCACCGACAATTTCATTTTCTCGTTATATCATTTCTTCCTTTTTGGTAAGTTAGGACCCTCTCCCCCTTATGTCTCTCTCTCAATATTATTCATGAACTGAGTATATTTGATAGTGTTTTTAAAAAAATTCTTTAAACGTAAAAAAATGTTTCAAAAATATTTTTAACATAAAAGCAAATTTTTTTTTTGGAATTAATCTATGTATGGTTACTGAAATACTCATGAAAGAAAAAAAAAATGTAAAAGGAAATATTTTTCTTACATTTGATTTTATTATATAATTATAATAAAATCATTATATTAATAGCTAATTAAAATTTGATACATTTTAAAATTATTTAATATTATAAAATAAAGAAAAATAAATTAAATAAATTTGAAGAAACATAAAAACAATTTATTAATTTCAAGTATATTTTTATTTTTATTTTGATATTTCTTTCCTTTCAACTTTTCTCTCTATTTTCTACCTCTTATATTTTTCCTCAATTTTTTCAAAACCAAACTTACCTTGGATGTTTAGTGAAATTTTTTAAATTATTTTTCACAAATAAAAAGTCACTTATAATACTCACGTTAGCTTACAGTTTTTTATTTGATAATTGATTCTTTTTAAAAATACACCTAAAGAAAACTTTCCTACCAAAAACATTTTAAATAAAAATTATAGTCAAATGCAAGATTTTAGAAAACTCATAAAAATATTTTGATAATTGATTTTATCATAACAAATGTAATAAAAATTAAATAGAATTAAAATTTATCTAAATTTCTATATATTTTAAAATTATTTATTTTTAAATAAAATGTTAAAATTCAGTTACTTAGGTGTGAAATAATATACAAAAACAATTTATTATGAATTTTATTTATATAGTTTTTATTGTCTTCCTATTTTCACTCTTTATTTTATTTCATTTAATTTTTTTTCATGAACAAAAAGAAAACTAAAAATTAATAGCTTAAATTGTTTTTAAAAAATTAAAAAGCTTCAAAGAAGTTAATAAAATTTAACAAGGATTTTTCATGATTTTGTATAGTTTTTCACTAAACGATTTCTTTAAAAAATTAGTATTTAAGTTATCGTAGTGGATATGTGTGACGCCCCAAAACTCGAGGATCCCGTTGACAACCCCTCAACAAGGCGGACACGACAGACGTATATCTCCATACTCTCCATAATGTCCCATTCACCGAGATCCATTCATACTTATATATTTTAGAAAACTATACAAATTTATCAAAATAGTTTCTAAGAGTTTGAGTTACACTCTTTTACATGCAAAATATTACATGTAAAATCTAGTTTTTTACAAAAAAGTTTCTCAAAGCCTAATAGCTCGCTTTTCTTCACACCTACGGCTCGGATGAGTATACCGCCTCAGATATAACTCGCACCTAAAAGGGGCTCACGACGGCGCTGAAAGAATGCCCAAGAAGCGATAACTCCTACAAGGACTACTCCCCACATGCAATGCCATGTTCATATAATAATGCACTCATCAACATTCCAACGGGCACATGCTAATTTTAAATTCTAATCCTACACGCTACGAAATCGAAATTTGCACTCATTATGCCCCATGTCCAGGGTCCTCACCGACTCCCTCACACATGCTTATGGAAAGTGTGAAAACTCGTCATTGGTGTTTCATCCAATTACCCTTTTTCCAAAACAAAATCTTTTTGTTTTATAAAACAACACACATTGGATATACCTCCAATGTCTATTTGATTTTATTCAAACTGCTTGTTTTCAGGTACTGTAGGCCACGGATTCAAGCCACCATGTGACGCACGCCATTCTACATTTTTACGCTTTTCACCACTCAGATAATGTGGCACTGCAACCACCGGTTTTTCACCCGAGGGGGATTTAGCCCTACTTGTCGTGTCTAACACACGATATTTTTTCTTACGCTACTTAAACCGAGACTCGTGGACGCCCCCAATCCCGAGCTGTCATTGACCACCACAACCCATGGAACACTCGCGCATCGCCTGTGACCCGACATCTCTCACGAAAAATCGTGGCAGTCTCCTTTCAGACGAGCCTACCTAAATACAAACATGTCCCAAACAATCCAATATAACATTTATATGAGTGAAACGGCCACTTGGGCACACAAACCAATACTCATCCAAACAAATCCCAACTATATACAATAGTTTCAAGAGGTAATAAAATTATCTTTATACATCATATATCAAACTTAGAGAGTTCTAATACATGTGTACATAACAAAACCAAAGCCACAACCCGGCTTTCTTCTAAAACAGCCTCTAAGATGAGTCGTCTCCTCGACCGCTCCCTATACCTAAAAATAATATCCCTCGACAAGGTGAGTTATCGCCCAGTAGTGGAATCACCCTAAATGAGTTACTCCCCACCTAAGTGCATATGCAATGCTCCAAAGTAAACACACATTCAAGCAAATTCGTGATCCTACTTGAATGTCTAAATGACCAGCCCACGTCCCGAGTCCCTCACTCGACTCCCCTCACACTTCGCTCTGCCACGACGAGAAAAATCTTTTTCAAAACAATTCCCGTTGTTTTCGAAACTATACTACCGGCTATCGATCAAAAATATGGGACTACCCTCCGAGGCGACCGTGGCGCTGGCAACCTTCCGTCGCTTCTCATGGCTCATCCGAAGAAACTGGCTGACCGCCTCCCTAACCCCACTCTCCGAAAAATTCATCCCGTGAAATTCCTTTAAAAAACGCTGCTTTTTCTTTCAATTTTTCATGTCATGCACTCACCTAATTTCTGCTACCCCAGCCGCATACGAGATGCATTATGTCATTTCACACAATATAGCAAATACACGCAAATATACTATCACGCATATATTTACATAATTTACAATTACACCACATGTAATTCAACAATATCAACTATCACCCAAATTAGCTCACTAGCTAACACACCCTCATCTCTAATGACTCCATACACACAATTATATTCCATATAATTGAGCAAATCACAATTTCATCTCCACGGCCTATACACGTCAATTATATTCCATATAATTGTGACATCATATTAATACAAGAAGTTCATGCATTAACCTATCCATTTCAATAAATCAAGCCATTCATATTTCAACACAATTTATACCAATATACCTAATATGCATATATTTCAATTTACAATTACACCACATGTAATTCAACAATATCAACCATCACCCAAATTAGCTCACTTCCAGCCAAACAACACAATCTCATCTCCAATGGCCCATACACAATTATATTCCATATAATTGAGCAAATCACAATTTCATCTCCAATGGCCTATACACACAATTATATTCCATATAATTGTGACATCATATTAATACAAGAAGTTCATGCATTAACCTATCCATTTCCACACAAATCAAGCCATTCATATTTCAACACAATTTATACCAATATACCCAATATTCATATATTCTCAATTCTACAATTACATCACATGTAATTCAACAATATCAACCATCACCCAAATTAGCTCACTTGAGCAATTCACAATCTCATATCCAATGGCCTACACCCACAATTATATTCCATATAATTGTGACATCATTTTAACACCTCAAACATTAACCTATTAATTCTTTGATCAACCAACCTGCCACTCCCATCAAACAATTCCAATGTCGAAACACATGGACATTTATATTCATTTCATACAAACCGAGACTGCTTTTACAGCCCCAAAATAGAGGCAAGTGGCTGTCCACTGGCAACTCACTCCGCTCCTACATCGGTTCCTCTTGGTGGAACCGAATTCCACACCCATTTCCGGTCTCATACTCACCAAAACAGAATTTAATGTATAAATTCCAACATAAATAGCCCAATCAGTTTCTGGACGTTCACAGACTGTCCAAAATGTCTAAAAAAAATTCCACACTTCGGTTCCAAGATTTGGGACCGATCAAACGGCCACTCACGGCCTCAACCCGACACAAGCATAACAAAGCACTTAAATATGGCTAAATGTGTTAGGATAAAACCTCAGTCACCTGAGTTTGTCAAACCCCACAAACCCAGATCTATGCGCTTGCCCGCCGCAGTAACAACTTTCTCCTTCGCCCGACGACTTCGAAAGCCGGACGCTTCGCAAAATCTGCAGAGACACTTACTCTCTCTCTCTAAAATCACCATTTCTCACCTTCTCGCATCTCCCCGTTCTTTTTTCACGCTGCTTCTTTTCAATTTGTAAGAGATGATACTGTTAAATATTTTGGCATTATTATCATTTAAAACAAATCCTATAATGCCATCTATGTCCCCAAGCTTGGATTTTCGACATTTTGCACTATCTCGGCCGTCCATTTCCATCATTTATCTACTCATGTAACTTATGGCATATGAGTACATGTTATATGTGACTTTTTTCACATCAAATATCGTTTTACGACACCCGATACTGATGCCTTCAAAAACGTAGATCGATCTGCCTTGATTCGGACGAGTTCAGTAGCTAGATTTCGCGAGACGATTCCAACGCAAATCCATTTCCCATTATCCTGCATCTAGAGAATAAATTTTGATTTTGACAAATTACTTATTTGTGCCATTTTTCCAAAAAACAAATTTATCGCCTACAACCCGTCGACGTAGCCCACAGATCGAGGCCACCACTCATTCACTCAGCATCAATGAACGACATAACCATGCACACACCCAACTCAATGCGATGTGTAAACCCGAGAAAAATTCTAATTTTCGAAAAGGGTAAATGGTAATTTCACCAAAACCGAATTTTTTTTCTAGATCCTGATGAAAAACGTACTCTCAATCGTTGGAATTTTCCTACGAAATCTAAATTTACCATGTCAATTCACGACCCGGCATACCTAATTTCACGCCGAAGACCAAAGCAGATGACTGGCCACAGACACGCGACGCCACAAACACTCCACTATATGTACTCACGCGACACATGTCGGGTACGATTCAGCGCAGTATGACAAATGAATGGATCACGAGCCATAAAAGGGTGGTCCTTAAGTCACTTAAAAAGGACACAAATGGAATTAAGGGGAAAGATTTAAATGAATAAGACAAAAGAAGAAATAGCTTTTTCTTTCTCCAACTGAGAGAAATGTGTAGTAAAGTGGCTTTCAATTTTGTGGCAGGTAGCGACTTCTTTAGATTTCATTTCTGACCGTCTGCTTCTCGTCTGAAACAGTTAAGCAAAAAGTTTGTTCTACGCTAAGAAGTTATAAAAGGAAGACCGATTTTATGGGGTTCGACAACTCCAAAGAAAGAGCAGGATCTTTTCCTTACTTATTTTCTTTTACAAGAGCCATTTTAATGGACGGGAATTTGCTCGAGTCTGAACAATGTGGTGCTTACTCCGCCCCCAAAATCTTCAACCGAGCGGTAAAAACCCATTGCATGTCGCACACCACGACCTCTGGGTTTCAATCGCTCACGCACGTCAGGTGATTTTGTGTTGTCATGATTCAAAATGAATTGCTTGTATTATTAGCTCCATGTGAGCTAATTTTTGTTGTTATTGATCGCAATCAATAACACGAATTATATGAATCGAATTTTTGTTGTTAATATATACACGTAAAATATATTGCATTTAATATTTTTAAATGGTATACGCATTCATGCGCACCGGCACCCTAGATGGTAGGTGTGAGTTTGACATGAAGGAAATTGGAAAGAAAATGAAAACGGTTGTGAAAGGAATTTCAAGGAAGATTTCAAGAATGCCTGAGAGTAACCCAGCTCATCTCTGAGAAGCACTAAATGATTGTTCGGAAAATTATCCAGCAATTCGCCTCGGAGGGTAGTCCAATATATTTAACAACTCGGTAGTGTGTTTTCAAGAACAAAAAGCTTTTGTTTTGAAAACTGTATTTTTTGCTCGCATTTGGCTCTAGGGGCATGTGAGGGAGCTGATGACTCGAGACACGATCGCCATGCACATTCAAGTAGGATCATGTATTTGCTTGAGTGTGTTTGTTTGCCATGACACGCGCGACCCAGCGAGTAACCCATGTAGGAAATTATCATTACTCGGGGCATCGCTTCAATTCCGTCGAGGGATCATTATTCATACATGGAGGTACAGAGGACGAGACGCTAACTAGAGGCCGCGCTTTAGAAGAAAGCCTGATCATGGGTTTATTCATTTCAGATAACATGTATTAAAAACCTAAATTTTGATATACAAGCCACAAGAAAGAATATAATAACTCTTGAACTATTGTTACATAGCTTGATGTATTTTTATGAGTATTGGGACAAGGGCTCATGGTTAGCTTTATCATGTATAGGTCTCCATAATATGAGACACAGAGTTCCAGTTGACGGGTCATTAATGAGACTCGAATGGGGCGCACGACGCCCTCGTGCATATACGCAAATGCCACCGTGATAGATCTCATAGCATGTATAATACACTACATCAAACAATTTCTAAACCGTATTTTATGCCAAGTACCATGGATAATTATATCGAAAGCATCTAATTTACATCCATTCATGCTAGTATATATAACACCAATATATCAACATATTTAAAACACATTCAGCATGTTATAAAATTTCCAGCAATAGCACACAAAAATAGTTAACACAAACTAGCCATTCCCAGCCATAAGTCCCATCTATACTGACCTTGGAAATAATCTAGACTCAGTCTAGAAATTTCAAATTTTGTTTTATTTAGTTATTATTATTATTTTTACAACTTTCAAAATTGTCTTTAATGACTATAAATTCAACCATGAAGCATTTCTCAAACATGGCCCAAAAACTGTCCCGAAAAATAGTCCCAACGTTCGAAAACTTAGTCCCATGGTTGGGGCTGAACCACACGACCATTTACGGCCCTTAGATTAAGAGGAACTAACGTAGGAGGAAACCCTACCTCTTTTTGTTTTCGCACCTACCAGAGCTCTATCGAGCAGACAACTTAATTATCACCTATCGACTGGTCGAATCTGAGAGCCCTTCTCTTTCCTCTTTCCCATGAACATTTTTTTTTCTCTCATCTCTTTTGTTTTCCTCTCCTTTCTTTTCTTTCTTCCTTTCTTTTCTTTTTCTCCTTTCCTTTATTTTTTCTCCTTTATTTTATTTTCTTTTTCTTTCTTTTCTCTTTCTTTTCCTTTTTATTCTCCTCCACCGAATTGTTTCTTGGTTTGATCCAAGTGAGAGGAAACTTTCTCTCACTTTCCTATTCCTCTCACATTTTGTGATCCATGTTCCATGTGTCATGTGTCACATGGACACATGCACTAGGTGGCAAATGTCACATGGCCCTTATGCCATGTGGCACCACTTCATGTGTCATCCGACACCCCGTGCCTCGAAATACGTAAAATTTCGACTATCTCAGAATCCAACGAAATTCGACCTGGTAGCTAGATTTCACGAGACGATTCCAATAGTGAAGTCCGTTTCGTCATCCGAGATCTAGAAAATTTCAAGTTTTCAACCTATACTACAACGGCAAATTACTATTTTACCATTTTTCAAAAAAATTGCATTTTTCCCGGGTTTCACAATATGAAAATTTATTTGGCAAAATTTTCATTTATTAAACGTTACTTAACTTATATTGTTTTTAAAAAGGGAAATAATTTTATTGATTCAAACTAGCAATATAGAAACACACAATCAAATTCCCTAAAAACCCTAAAAGAAGAAACAAATAGGTTAATAGTATAATGAATCGACTTAAAACCTACACATTTGATAATACTATAATGACTAGAATGTCTATGACTCAATTAGATGAATGATGACTTCACATCCTGTTATCAAACGAAATCTAGGAATGATGGCTTCGCATCCCCGTTGTCCAACGAAATCAGGGAATGAATTACTTCATCAATTTCATTCAGCTGACATCTTGAAAATGTTATTCTTCACCAATCTATCAATCATCTAATTGAACTCAACTGCCAAGGTTTAGTTGATAATAACAAATATATTGAGAGAGGTTATACACTGAAGGATACTAGGCCAATATTTTTTACATTATTTTTGTTGAGTTTATTTGTTCATCAATATTGAATGGCATATGACAAAAGGGTATGTTTGTCAAAGAAAACACTCAACATATTCATCTCATAACATTTTCTGAAATTGATATATTACTATTAGGCTATAAAAAACTTTATCTAAAGTTTCATATTATTTTGTTGAAAACTAAATGATATAACTCATTTTTCCTTTTAAACTGATATTGATCAAAACACATTTTATCCCAAAAATAGACTGAGCTCATTTTTCAACTTTCAAGAATTTTCCTTTTGCTCACTTGTACTCAGTCATTGACTAATCACTAACTTGATTGACTTCATTCAATATCCACCAGAATTATTGCAAAGGACATTAATGGAGTACTACTAGAGACAACACCTACGTTTGTGTTCCCTAAACTAACCTCTCTCGAACTCTATGAACTACCTCAACTCAGGAGTTTATACCCAAGGGCCATTGTTGGAAAATATGAATGTGCTTAAGTGTCATAAACTCAACGTATTTGCATTTGAAACTCCAACATTCGAACAAAGACATCATGAGGGAAATCTCCATATGCCCCTTTTCTTTATCCACCGTGTAATTTTTCTATTTCCTAATTTAATTACTTGATCATGTTTCCTTATTAAATTTACATCGTTGGTTATTTTTGCTCCTCATTTATCTCCATTGAACTTTTTAATCTTAAATTTGTGCTAATCCTTTATGCTCTCTTTGGAACCCGGAAAGTAAAAAGGAAAAATCATAGAGAGGATAGTAGGAAGGAAAAGTGGAAGGAAAGAAAATTTGGAGGAATATAAAATGTAGGTTTAAACTTAATAAATTAATTTTATATGTTTATTCAAAGTCATCTTATTTGTTTCACTCACAGATAATAACTAAGAAATACAAAGACAAAATTTGAGAAAGTTTAATTATATTTGATTTTCTTTTATATTTTCCATGGTGAAACCAAACATGAGAAAATAATTTTTCTTAGTATTTTTTTTCTTTCACTAGTATTTTCTGGGTTCCAAATAGAGTCTTAATGTCAGAGGAATTTATATAAACATGTAGGCGATGTAGTTCCAATTTATAGTAAATTTTATTGCTTTCCAAAAATTTGTATGATTTATAACCAGCCAAGTTATAGCAAACAATTGTGAACCACCTTTCCACTCCGTTTCATTTATTAAAGTGACCTACACCTCACATCAAACTTCTCAAATGCCAAACGAACGTAATTAGAAATCTAGACATGGCTGTCCAATGCATCTTCGGTAAATAACTTAGAACGCGTATCTGTTTGTTCTTTAACAGAAGAACAAATAAACACTCCTTTGTAGGTATGCACATCTAATTGGTATGCTAGTTATATTTGACATATATAATAGATTGGTTTTGTTTGAGCCATTTCCCAAGTCGCATTCCATTACTTGAAGAAATTATTATTGGGTCACAATAACGATATAGAAATATGGCAGGGAAAATTTCATAATTCTCTTTCCTTGTAATATTCAAACAAATGAGATAAAAATGTGGATATAAAATATTTTGGTTACGATTCCTTCCTTTATGCTTCAAGGATTACATAATGTGGAAGAGCTTCATGTTGGAGACTGTAGTTTAGTGAAAAAGGTATTCCAACTTGAAGGACTTGAGGAGGAACATCAAGTCAAGCCACTTAGACAGTTAAGAATATTAGAGTTGTAGCATCTTCCCGGGCTCACGCATTTGTGGAAGGAAAACAACAAACCAGGCCCTGGATTATTACTCACTTTGACAATTTAAAACATCCATGGTATCTTCCAAACTACACTTTAGACAGATTTGTGGTAGTCTTATGAAGCTGATATCCCACCTCATCGCTAAACTCTATTAGAACTCCAAACACTCATAAAGTAAGGATCATATATGATGGAAGAAATAGTTGCAAAATGAAGGAGGAAGTGTTAGATGAGATAAATTTCCTGAAATTGATAAACACATGTAACTGCAGGGATTTGGCTTAACCTCACAAGCTTCAGTTAAGGTGGTGGTTATATTTTCTCATTCCCATCCTTGGAGCATATGGAGGTGAAAGGATGTCCCAAGATGAAAATTTTCTCTCCCAACCTCCTAACTACACCGAAGCTAAAAAGTGTAGAAGTGGAAGACAAAGAGTGGCACTGGCAAGATGATCTAAATACCACTATCAAGAGTTTATTTATAAAAATGCATGGTTTGTACTGATTCAACTATCTTAGTTATAGAGGATGATTTAAGATTTTCTTTGCTTGCTTTGAGTGATAACAATATGACGGTTAGAGAGAAACTGTCAACTATATATTAGAGGGTTTTACCTTTTCATTATCTTCATATTTGTCATACTATCCTAGATTTTTTGTTTGTTTTTTAATTCTTAATATTTGAATGATATATCAATCCCCAACTAAGTTGGCATGCATCATATACGATACATACTAATTATACAAAAATTTACCACATGGATTGCTTAAGTGTAATTTAGACTTCACATGTTATTGTTAATTAGCAACATTAAATTGAAAGCTTGTGAGTATTTTGAAATATTTATCTTATGATCAAAGGAAATGCATTGCAGAATGTTCTACTGTTACTATATATTTTGAAAATAAATATAGTAGTTAAGAGTTTAAACATAACCATTAAGAAGTTAGGGGATTTTTCTTATCTTTTCTAACCATATGCTTTTTGGATCTGCTGCTGAGATGTGTGAATTTTCTTGATTTTAGGATGCAGTCTGACCTATATATATATTCTCGATGTCAAATTCTATTGTTAAGACTAATTATTTTAAGATATTTTTTATTTTATTATCATGTGGAATCAAATAATATTTGTATAGTTTTCAATTCCTAGTAATTGTAATAGTTTATTGATCCTTATTAAATGCTCATATGATTTAGTTACATTTTTCAGATAATATCGAGGTTAAGAGTGCATAACTGGAAGCTAATTCAGCATAATGAGTAAATATTATGTTTGCCTCTTAAGAATGTTACAATTTGGCTAGATTTCTAACCATGTTAATGTAATATGATTCTCTTTGTGGTCTTAATGTATTTTCTTGTGTAGATTTGGTGATGGTATATGATATTTCCACTACATCGTTGATAGTTGAAATTTCTTATAATTGTGGATCGTTAATGCTTGAGTTGCATAACGACCCCACTTATCAATGTATAAATATATTTGTGATTTATTATTGCTTATATTTGGTTGGGCTTAAGGCATAAAAAGGGTATCAAATGATAGATTTGAGGTTCTATAAGACTCACGAGGATCGCTATCAAATTTGAGATTAAGAACTATATACCAAAAAATTGTTGACACTTGAAATAACTCAAATCTAGAAACTGAAAACAGAGCAAATCTGGAACAAATGACAGATCTAAAATAAAGGGGAACCATTTATTCATACGTGAAGACTCCTTAAATACAAGACCATTCAACAAAATGCAAGAAATACGAAAGATACTATCTATTGACCCATGACTATCAACCATAAAAGCACAACCCAACAACTCCTAATAAAATGGTAAAATGCTATGACTAAGTAAATAGGTTTGACAAATTCAAAAACTACCCAACAAACTGATTTTTGCATTACCAGTAACATGCTCTCCCTTAATGCAAAAATCTGCAACACCTAATTTTCCTCTTAAATAAGCAAACTTTTTTAGAGGAAGTGACTTAGTAAATGTGACGCGAACTTGCTCCTAAGATTGCAATGTTCCATCTTTATCTCCTCTAGTCATGTGTTATCTTATGGTTTACGCCGATATCAATGTGTCTCTACAAGGGCCGTGATGAATAGGATTTTTTTCATTGTTATGGTGGACAGATTATCACAGAAAATTGTTGTAGCCTCCTCTTGCTTTTGCTGCATATCTTCTACGTTCTTCTCATCCATATTTTTCCTTTATATTTTTTCCCTTGCACTTCCCGTATCATCCAAACTTATGAAATTGATTATCTTTAGTATTTTTTTTCCTTTTCCTAGCATTTTTTGGGGACCAAACATAACCTTAATATTTTTCTTTTTTTGGTAATTTCTAGGAACCAAACAACACCTTATGGCTTTGGCCCTTCCTAACTATTTTTTGGCTCTCTCATTGTAATTCCTCTTCAAGTTGACCCAGTAGCATCTAAATGTTTTTTCCTCACCTCTCCATAGACACCATGCCATTCAAATTCTTGTTTATTCCTTATGGGACATTTTTCATTTATAATAAATGAGACCATACTATTAGATAATCAAAGGTACAATACCGGTTATCCATCCTTCCCGTCCTTATCTTGCTAGAGTGCTACCAAGATGGTAAAAAAAATCCTAATAAATCAAGATGACTTTTTGGAGGCTCCTTTTGTGCCTTCTGAGATTGATTTCCAGCTCAACATCTATCCATCTGAAATATAGCTTTGGAACCCTCTCTCTAACAATGTCATTTCTTGCTTTGCTTTTTCTTTTTCTTTTCTAAAGCCTCCTTTTGTGCCTTTTGAGATTGATTTTTAACTCAATATCCATCTGTATGAATAATGGTTGTGGACCCCTTTCTCCAACAATGTCATTTCTTCTTTGTCAATGTCAATTCCTCTTTTTCCCTGATTAAAAAGTGATATTTTTTTTCTAAACATCGTTTACATAGAATTGTTTTTTCTAATTATGGGTTAGGGTTCTTAAAATTATTAATAAAAAATGTTAAAGAAAATAATTTCGATTTTTTCATATATATATATATATATGTATATATGTGTGTGTGTGATAAAGTTAAATGTTATTAAAATATATAGGAAGATTGTGAATTTATCTTTATTTATTTCATACTGTTCCAAAGAAAAAGATTTTATTATTTAAGAAAAATATTAATCTAGTGAGTACTTATTTATTATGGTATATTATGCTTACAAACTTCTTTTTTAATCTAAATAGTAAAAATTTGAGAAAAACAGAGAACGACGTCCTTTATAGTGGGCTATTAGCAATTTGCCAGAAAAAAAAAAAAAAAAAACGACGTCGTTCTAGAGGCAGTGTTAAAAATTCCCACTACCACTGTGGGATCATGGTCAAATAGCCTTAGGTCGATGGCAAGGTTGGACCATAGCTGGAAAACATTAACCATTAATTGAATCATAATTGTTCTCAACCACAAGATTGTATTCCATTAGCGCTCCCTTTGTCCCAAGTATAAATATATACATAATGTTGTTTTCTTTTTTATACCCAATTATTGAATTTCAGGCACCAAATTCCGAGATGCTTTCAAGAATCACGATATTACATTGTTGGAGTAGGCACTGGTAAATTTGACACGACATGTGAACATGATTCGACCAACACGCTTTTTACGGCTGCCGGAAGATAATCGTATCGGGCCATATTTCATGCTGACCCGCCTAACACGTTTAATAAATTAGTCATATTCGTGTCGACCTGCCTAACATGAACTTGACCTAAATTGATATGTTTAATTATTATATTAATTAATTAACCTATTTAACCGGTTATTTGTGTTAAATATGAATTATTAATTATAATTCCTATCATTTTAAATAATAAAATTAATAAACATGTTAAATTTATTGGTGCTATTCATAGAAACACGGATGATTAATTTTAATTCTTATTATTTTAAATAATCAAATTAAATGAGTCATATTCGTATTGATCTACCTAACACAAATAATAAATGGGTTGGATTTGGGTTAGCAAATATTAATGCTTATTATTCGTATATCAGTTTGGGTTGGTGAATACGACACGATCCGTATATCGGTTACCTAACACGTACCTATGGACACGAATTGTCAACCCTAGTTTTGAGAAGGAATTATATTAAGGTTAACCATTGCACAAAAAAACATAAACGAAAATATAATCAAAATCCGTCAAATGTACCATTGAATTCAATAATATACTAAAAACATGCACAATAACAATAATAACCCCTACAAATGACAAAAATGTTATTAATGTGTAAGACTCGAGAAATTCCAATTTCTGGAAAAAGGGCAAAATCGTAATTTTGATTACAAAATTTTTATTTCGGTTAAAAATCTGAAATTTATTCTCTAGATATCGGATGATGAAACGGATTGCACCGTTGGAATCGTCTCGCAAATTCAGCAGCACGCAAATTTCGTAAAATTCCGGTATAGTTTGGAAATACACATTTTACGGAGATCACTTTCGTCAAAAGCCGTAAAACGCATTTTGCCGCGACGAAGTCACATAACAAGTACTCATGTGCCATATGGCATGAGTAGAGAAATGATGAAAACACCGCCGAGATAGTGCCGAAAAGCCAAAACCGGGAAAGAATGACATAGATGACATTATTGAAATTGTTGCTGAAAACGACACAATAATGCACAAAGCTGTTTCTTCTCCAACAAAAGAGACCAAAACGTAAGGGAAGGAAGGTTGACAGCGGGCGGAATTTGATATTTTTGCAGAGAGAGTGTGGCTTCTCTCAGATTACGGCGATCCCACAATCGGTTTAATTGGTTTGACAAGAAGCAAATGCTCTACTGAGGGCAACGCCAGAGTACCTCGGTTTATTGAGCTTCAAACTCCGGTAGGGTTTCTCCCTTACTTTTGCTTATTCTTTATTTAAGTACTTTGTCGATGCTTTGAGCTTTTGGCTATGCCACATAAGCCAGTTGACGGCCCCAAACTCTAACCAAATTGTTTGGATTTTATGGAAACCTGTAATTTACCGTCTGCGGATCACCACGGACTGCTTGGGGTGGCTAATGGTGTGATTTATGCCATGGATTGTATTTTGATGTGTGTAAGGCCGGGAATGGCTGAAACCCTAAGTTCAAGTGAACCGATATAATTGTGCTTTGAAATAACAAGAACAAGGGTCGTACTGCTCGAAATGGTTCTTAAAAATATATTTTAGAAAATATGTTGGACGAAAGATTTTAAAGTAAATTGCTCGTGTTGGATCATTAACCCAAGTGAGCTAATTTTATGTAATGAAATGCAATTTACATGACATGATTGTGTGAACTGAATTTGCGTAACATGCACGCTGATATTCGCGCTGACATGACCGTATTGGAATCTGGCATTCATGCGCATTCCATATGCACCCCGAATCTTGGTGACGACAGAGAGCTGAGTACGACGAAATCTGTAGAAACGGTTCCTGAGGGTCGTCAAATGTATACACACTGAGTAGCCCACAAACAAATAATATCAATCGCCTGAGCGACCCAATCGATATTCATCTAGGGTAGTCATTAACAAATAATAGCATCAATCGTCGGAGCGGCCCAATTGATATATACACATCGGAGGGTTGTCCACAAACTAACAAAACTATAATTCTCATACGAGGCTTAGGTGAGTGTGAGAGAGTTGTGGTGAGGACTCTGCATCTCCTGAAGCCGGGTCATGTAGACATTCAAGTAGGATCATGCATTTGCTTGAATGTATGTTTATTTTGGAACATTGCACGCACTTAGTGGAGAGTAGCCCACTTAGGGTGATTCCACTACTCGAGCGAAGCACTTACCCCGTCGTGAATTTATTATTTGCATGCGGAAATAAGACTTTATGGCTCATCATAGAGTTACTTAAGAAAGCCGAAGGCGGTTGGTTTTGGATACTACATGTATTGCAATTTTAGATTTTAATATGTGTTGTATAAGAGTAAAATTTTAACTCTTTGCAACTATTGTATATAGTCAGGCTGTTATGAGTATTGGTTTATAGCCCAAGAGGCCGTTTTCTACCATGTGACGTTGATTAGATAGGTGATGTACAATGGGTAGAGCTCCCCGTACAAAGGAGACTCCGCCCGATTTTCAAGAGTGGTGTCGGGTAACCCGACATCCACTACTATTCCGCGGGTTGACGGGTTGTTAATGGACCCCCGGGTTTGGGGCGTCACATAATGTGTTTTACCAATAAGACCCATTTATGGATATGTAGGTGAGAGACTGTTGACATGTTATAAGTATCTGAAAATTAAAAAAAAAAATTGTTCACAACATGCTTATAACATATATGTAATAGTCATATAACATTAATATAATAGTTTTTCCTTAATGTAATAGTTTTGACTTTAATGTAATAGTCATAGATTTTCACTTAACGATTTCTAAAAAAATTTAGTATTTAAGTTATCGTAGTGGATATGAAAATTTATTTTGCAAATTTTCATTTATTAAACGTTACTTAACTTATGTTTTTTTAAAAAAAAAAGAATTAATTTAATTCAATCAGAATATAGAAACACTGAATCAAATTTGCTAAAAATCCTAGAAGATGAAACACCATTCAAGTTAATAGCATTATGAATCGGCTTAAAGCTTCCACATTTGATAATATTATAATGACTATAATAGCTATTACTCAATTTCTTTAAAAGATATAATTTTATTGATTCAAACTAGTAATACAATCGATAAAAAAACATAATTAATTTTGTTAAAAACTTTAAAGGATGACTTAGAATCCATGCTAATAGCATAATGAATCGTCTTAAAGTCTACACATTTGATAATCCTATAATGATTAGAATACATATGACTCCGTTATGCAACATAATGAATTGGTTTAAAAGCTACACATTTGATAATACTATAATCACTAGAATATCTATGACTTAATTTTTTTAAAAGAAATAATTTTATTGATTCAAACTAATAGTACATTCGATAGAAACACATAATCAAATTCGCTAAAAACTTTAAAAGATGACACAACATCCATGTTAATAATATAATGAATCGACTTAAAGTCTACACATTTGATAATCCTATAATGATTAGAATACCTATGACTCCAGTTATGTAGCATAATGAATCGACTCAAAGCCTACATATTTGATAATCTTATAATGATTAGAATACTTATAACTCTAGTTATGCAACATATTGACCGACTATGATTTGATTTGTTGTCTATCGAATATGCTTTGATGTCTAAATCGTCCACACACCACATTAGCAATGTGTTAATCTTAAATTCCAATTTTTGGAAAAGGCAAAATCGTAATTTCCTGCCATAAATTATATTTCGTTAAAAATCCAAAATTTATTCTCTGATCTAACGATAAATGATTTGCACCGCTAATTGTTCACAAATTTTATACAAGACGTTTAATTTCATCACTTCGAGACAATAATTTCTACATTTTCTGGCGCATCGCGTTTCGTGTCAGAAAACGATTTTCACGCCACTGTTTCACATATATCAATGCACTCATGTGCCAAGGAGCGGTATGAGTAGAGAAATGATGAAAATGGACGGCTCTATAGTCGAGGGTCAAAACCGGCTGGGCGACATACTAAGATTTTTTAAAATTTGATTAAACGAGGAGGCACAAAATGATCACAAATATTGTTTTCAATTAGGAAAAGGGACAAAACGTGGAAATCAAGAGGTAGACTTGGTATGATAAATGGAGGTTTTAGAGAGAGAACCTTGTTGATTAGACCAAAACACATGTACAAATTATAAACACTATTACTAAAACACTTGAACAAATTTATAACACTATTACCATGTGACTATTAATAATCCTTGTACAGGCGCCATAAACTTGTTTTGATCGTCACTATAGGCATGTGTACCTTCCTCAGAGTAAATCTTTTCAAATTTTGGTTTTGGCCTAATATCCTGCAAGTGCACAAGTCTATTAAGTATTAAAATGGATTATCCAGATATCGATCCTACGTAGATCTTTAAGAATTCTAGATCAACTACCGACCACTCAAGCTCCAGCGCTATTCGACTACAACATGACATTGTGATCCAAATTTCATTGTCAGAAAATATACAAGTATAAGGAAAAAGAATGAACAATCAAATTAAATGAATCAACGAATAAAGAATAATGAATTAGTTAGTAGAATGATTGGACATCGAATAGTTATCTTCGAGAGGTCACACACAAAATCATCAAGTATCATGGAAATATCAATCCCCGTAGTTAACACCGATAGAATTGCTCAGGTATTTCTGCATTTTAGAATCATTCAAGGCGCACAAGATAAATTGATCTCCACACTCCACAATTCATTGTCTAATTTTCCGATTCTTTCAAGACAAGGAATTAGATAACTACTTAATGTGGATTTCCTTAATCAGTATTTTTCTTCAGAATACTTCATACCTAAATTTATGAATCGTAACCTTAGCCCAAGTTGGTCTACCATAAGATATACAACTTCTGGCTGCTTCTTCCTCAAAATTGCATTGTATCACCCTCTCCTTTGATTAGATCTCAAACACGGATTGGCTTCATTATTCGAATTGAGGTGAACTCTCCGCTATTTAAATTGATAACTCCTTCAACTCTTTCTGATTTACTAGAAGAGATGTATCTAAGTAAACTTACAGTCATTGGGATTCCCATTTATGTGTTATATACCTCTATAAGAAAATGTTCATAACTCTCAGAATGCCTCTTTGCAGCACGTTGCACGACCTCCTGAAACAGCAATGAACAATCTGACATATAAGAACTAGATCTCATCAAAACATAAACTAAAACCTGTATAATTCATAAACTGGAATTCATGCTCAATAAATAACTTATTATAAGATGACTCGACAATAGCATTCTCTTAATGGAAATTGGGTTTCAATTACTCGACTACACACTACGCGATTCTTCGACATCATAAGAACAACTTAATTTGAAAATCGAAAATAATTCCAAGAATTAGTTCCAACTTTAAACATTCCAATGAGTAATTAGAAAAGATCTGGAATTTATTCTCACTAAATTTCAAACTACAACATACATCTAAAAATAAAACAAAACCAAAAAAATCTAATCTATTACGACGAGAAAAAGAAAAAAAGAAATAAGTAAAGTATACAAAAGAAAAATCAAATGAGTTTCCTATACCCGTCATCTTCTGCTCTCGCCGCTCGACCGCTTCTTTCCGGGTAGCTACTTATTTATGTGGTTTCGGCCAGTCTTCTAATTCCAATGCATTCTTTGTGGATCTCCGCTGGACTCGCCCATGTGCCATCGCTCGGTGTCGCGACCAAATCCCTTTGTCGCACCATCCATGTCGCTGATAATCCATGTCGCTACATCGATCTCTTGTCGCGACATCGCTTTAAGTCTCCGCAGCCTTGAACTAGTGTCTCTTTTATGTCGCTGACATCAACTCGTTTCGCGCAGATCGCTTTTACTAACCGCAACCTTCAATCCGGGATAAATGCTTTTTGGCGTCGCGACATCAATTCGTCGCGACGCCACCATGTCTTTGCAACTTTCAGCCGATAGTTCCTCGATGTCGACATCAATCTCTTGTCGCGACATCGCTTTTATGCATTATGCAGTTTCAAATGGTCGCTCTCGATGTCGACATCAATCTCTTGTCACGACATCGCTTTGTTGAAACCGCAACTTTCAACCGATGTTCTCGGCGCTCAATTGGTGGCTTTCGTGTCGCTGACATCGCCCTTCCGTCAGCGGCTAACGGCCACCACAAATAGCTTAATCTTTTCAAACTCCGCTATAGCTTCATGCTCTCTTGTCGCGACCTCCATCCTTTGCGCCGCGACATCAACCTTGTCGCGAAGATCACGATGTTGTCGTGGACCTCATTCCCCAAGTCTCGTTAGTCCCTACCGTTTAACCAGGACTTCGCCGCGACTGCAGACCAAATTTCCTTTATTCTTCCCGATGTCACGAATCTTCTCTCAGCCGGGTCTCGCTGCACCTCTTCTCGCAGACGCCGATGTCGCGAACGCTTCATTCAGTGTTGATGTCGCGATCGCATCCGCATGTCGCGACATCATGCTCTCTTCTTCATCAATTCCCATTGTTCGACGTTGAGTTTCTTAACGCCAACCGCTCGTTTCAATTGCTTCGCTTTCATCGAGTCGCCGCAACCCGGATATGCATTTGATTGCCGAAGACTTCACAAATCAGCTTCTTTCATTCTTGTGTCGCTTCCCGCCAGAATCCTGCTTCACCCACTATGTCATTAACGCCATCCACTCGCCTTCCTTTCGCAAAAATTCTTCTTTTTCTTGAATTCCGTCATTTAACGCTTTGTTAGTTATTCCATAATTCCCACATAACCGACTTGTTTAAATAAAATAGATCAGAAAATGGACTAAAAATGATGACTTTCAAGCTCAACAAACTCCCCAAACTTAAAATTTTGCAGTCCTCAAGCAAAGAAAAGAAAGAATTGTTTGTCCTCAAACAAAGGATATTTTTTCTGTTTCAGTTGAGGCAAACCAATTTAATTGAAAGACCGCAAATTGCACTCTTTTCGTGTATTCAGCTTAAGTCCAGGATCAAGGTTAGTTTCTACCACCGTGTACATAACGGTCTGTTGAATCGTTTTACAAATGTATAGTTAAGTGATCCCGTTTGAAATGTGTTATCTTTCTCTTCTCATCCCCTTAATGAGTCAATTAACCCTTAGAGGAGGCTCACAGCTTTGATCTTTTTCTGATTTTCCAAATCTATAGGTTTGTTGTTCCGCTGATCTCCACTAATGTAGGTACTTCAACCTTCGGGATCAATCGTGTCTTTGGGCTTGTAATGTTGCCTTGCAAGGGTGTGGATGGATGGGATTTTAAGGTTAAGATTACCAATACTTTTTCCTTTCACTCAACATACGCCTCTTTTTCCTCCTTTGTAGTTTCTGAATAAACTCCCTAAATCTCATGTTTGTAATATCTCTATGATTGCTTCAATTCGAATCGTATGCCCCTATTTTTTCTTACTGTAATTCAACCTGGGAAATTTCATTTGTTTGTCACCATCCGTGGATAGTGCAATGCATTTACTCTTAGGGCTTTCTAACACTTTAGAGAACTTTGGTTAGTAGCTCCCATACCAGATGACATTAGGGTACTAGGTGTTGAAACACCCTAAGAACTTAGCTCTGTTCAAGAGTTAGCCAAGACAAAACTGTCCCTACAGTTTCTTTCCTATTACTTCCGTCATTTCTTTTCTTTCATTCCTTTTTCTATATTTTTTCCTTGAGTTCCTCAAAATGATAGTATTCCCAAACTTCATTTTTTTTTCTTGAATTCCAGGGTAATCTTAGGTTCTTTACTGAAAGATTGAATTTTTTAGGATGGGTTGGGGTTTCCATTGGTTTATTTTTGAAAAGTAAGCTTGTTTGCTCAATTTCTGGAACTAAGGTATATGCATCAGCATATGAATAGGGATAATAGGAATGACTCAAACTATCTAAGAATGGCCTGCATCATCTTCACACCAGATTCACCTAGATTTCGCCAATCAATAATCTAACAAGTTCTAGAATTTGATGGGATTAACTGTGGACTAACCTTTGAGGATTTTCTCGACTCATTTTTGTTGGTGAGTAGTTAAATTAATTGATATTCAACAGGTTCCTTGACTTACTGTTCGTACCACAAACTCAAAAATATGTTTTGTTCCTTCTATTGTATTACCTTCCTTATCCTGGACTTATTAGCAAAATTCAAACTAAATCGCAATTTATGCTTCAATTAAATTGCCTGTCATTTAGCTCTTATTCTGCACTAATAAAATTATTAAATGGACTCTTAACCGAAACTAAAATGAAATGTAAATAAATTCGTGATATCATATCAACAAATTTACAACTTAAGGAATTCATTCAAGACTAAACATTTCACTTACACCTGTTTTTTACAATTACACTGTATTCAAGTTCGAGAAAAAACCCTTTATTTCTTGGATCTAAATCCTGTATCTTCCTCACAGTGAAGCTGCAGCCCCGCTTCAAAATTTGGCTCACTGCATCTTGAGCTCCTCCAAGAGTGATTCTGTCATATACAGCCTGCCCAACAACCTGGGTCGCTTCTTTTTTTTCTTGGAGCTTTCTTGGTTGATGGATTCTAACTAATCCATATTCCCTTCCATCAAACTATTCTTTTTACATACACTTATGGAATTAAGAATGGAATTTATTTTTCTCGACTCATTCATTCCATAAACTTGTGTTCAAACCTCCTGAGCTCTCTTTTCTCTCATTCTCCCTTCTCTCCATTTTCTTGTTTGTTTTCTTCCCATCGTTCTCCATCTTTTTATAGTGAATTTCGTTTCTAGGGAAGAACAACCATTTATTCTTTCTTTTTATTTTCTATGAATGGATTAAATGAGATTCCTCGAACCTTGCTCTCTCCTGGTGTTTCCAACAATGTCTGCTGGTTTTTATATAGAATTGGAAACATTTTCTCAACTATTAATTCCTCCGATTATTCCCTTAAATCGGTGTGGCTTAAACACATTGGTTCAATCGAATTTGAATTTCTTGCTTTTCTACTAATCACTATTTATTACTCTATTATCAGCCTTGTTTTAAATTCAGCCGAGAATGTGTGTTGTCATTATTTAGTAAGTAAATTGAAAACCGCCCACCGGCAAATTTCCTCTTTGTCGCGACAACTTATTGCTTTGTCGTTGAACAAAGAAGAACTCCGCCGTGGAGGACAAGCCATCCCCGCCGCGACCTAAGGTGTTTCATTTAAGATGTCGCTTTTGACCATATCACTCTTTTGGAAGGAATCACTTCCTTATCACACATAAGTGCTTGGCCCCGCGACATTCAACTCCTATTTTTCTTCCTTCAATTTGACTAAGTCACGACATCAACTCTGCTGTACATTAGTTTCGTCATACCAAGTTTTGTCACACTTAGTTCCGTAATTTTGGCTTTAAATTTAATGAACAACATCTTTTCACTATTTATCAATTTGCAACTTCTCATCATCAAATAAATCAATTTCACACAGCAGTTCATACATGTATTCAATTCAATTTTCATAAAATTTGTATAGGGAAAAGAATGCTTCCCTTTTTCTTGTAACTCCTTTCTCGTGAATTTGTCGAGTCGCCCTCAATTGTTCTTCTTATTTCCTCGCATTTTTGCACAAGCACTCTGCAACATTTACGGAAAGGATTTAATTACACTAAAATTACTTCTAGATTTCTAACTAGTCACTATATAAAAATAAAACTTTAGAGAAAAAGAAATCAACGTGAATTCTAAATAAAATTCAAAATCAGAAATTGAAAGTCTTTATGGGTTGCCTCCCATCAGCTATTTCGCTTTTGAGTCCTACCGACTTGTCAGTTTTCGTTCTTCTTCTTTCTAGATAACCCGCCGGAGCCTTCCATTCCTTCCTCCCCGCTGATAGTGCCTAGTCTCGTCCGCTTGACTTTGAATTCTTTCCAGATCACCCCAATGTTAATGCCCCCAAAATGTATTGCTTGACACCACCGCCAGATTTTTACCACTCCATTCGGATCTCAACTTTCCGGAAACAATTTCGCCTAAATTAAACAAGAGAACCTGCTTCTCCCCGCTTCTCCGAACTCTTTCCTCGTGATCCTTTGATCATGCCAGCTTTCTTTGTCTTATCCTTGTAGATTCTACACATCATAGGCTTGTACTTCTCACCTTCCAATTCTAGACGCTTGGAACAATCTCTCTTCCCTACGCTTTAAACGGGAAGTTCAATTCGATAGCCCACATCGGGCTTTATTCCACCTGCAGGTAGTACATGGTTTGCCAAACAATTTCGTATGGAGACATTCCAATGGGAGTTTTGTATGCGCTTCCGTAGCTTCCAAAGTGCATCATCAAGTTTGAAGACCAATCCTTCCGCTGATGCTCACACAGCCTTTCAAGTATTCTCTTAATCTCCCCCGTTGGAAATTTCTCGCTTGTCCATTGGTCCGAGGATGATAAGCTGCACTCATTACATGCTTGAGTCCCACATACCGCCACATGAGTTTTGCAAATATTTTGTTTGGTAAATGGCTTCCCCATCACACGATAGTTCCGGTGTTCCAAATTCGTCGTAATATTTTTCGCAAGAAGCTCACAACTATATTAGCATCATTCCTGACAAAAGTCACCGCTCCCACCCATTTGGAACATAACCAACTCCGCAGCGTATGTATAGGTTCCCGTATGGTGGGAATGGTCCTATAAATTCATTCCCATACATCAAAGATTTGCACCAATTCATTATAAATTTTAGGGCATTTACTCGCCGGCCGATATTTCCAATCTTTGGGCATCTATCACACAATTTAACCCACTCAACACAATCTCCTCAAGATAGTGGCCACTGAAACTAGATTGGAGTATTCATTAGTCGCTTCTTTCTCCTCGAAAATGCCCCCATACGGGGTGATGTATGGTATCTTAGTCTTAATTTTGCCTGTTCATTTCGCACACATCTTCTTATTATCATGTCGCAAGACTCTTTTAAATAATAGGATCATCCCAAAGATAATACTCGCTACACTCGAAGGTTTCTTCGTTGGTAACCTGAAAGGCCTCCAAGGAACTTACTCCACAAGCCAATACTCTCACACGCATACCATGGAAATTGAAGAAACTTAAATACTGTTCATCCGGAAGTTCTCTGCATGAGGTTATTTCCTCTCTTCAAAGATTGGGTTTTTCTACTCTTGACAAGTGATCGCTATCACATTGTCACACTCCTTTTATCCTTATCTCAAGTCAAACTTTGCAATAGCAAAGACCCAATCTTATCAATCTGCTTAGCTTCCTTCTTCGATACTGCATTTGATTGTCGTGATGACGTATGAATAATAACATGGGATCCTGCACGTATTGCTCGAATTTTTCTGCCAAGCAAATACTATAGCTAGCATCTCCTTTTCAGCTGCTGAGTAATTTTCTTGTGCTTCATCAAGGTTCTACTAAAGAAGTAGTATATGGTCCGAATATTTTCCTTTCTTTGCCCTAGATACTCCCATTGCAAAATCACGCATCACACATTATTTCATATCCTGATCCTATGTCGGTGCAACATTATAGGTGCTTTTGAACCAATTTGATCTTGATTTCTTCAAAAGCAGCCTTGCAGAGCCATCAAAATTAAACTCAGATCCTTCTCCAAAGAATCTCAGATAGTGGTCTCGAATGGCTTCTTGAGAAGTCCCCGATGAATCTCCGATAAAATCCAAAGATGCCCTGGCAGTTTCTTACTCCTTTACCGGGTTAGTGATGCAAGAGTTTGATAATAGATACCTTGATCGTCTACTTCAGATTCAAAGGGGCGTAAATTTTATGCCCAAGAACACAAATTTCAGCACATGAAATGGCATTTTCCTAATTCAAGCGTTAGCCGCTTGTCTTGGCATCTTTGAAGCATTGTTTGCATTCTTCAAACACTCCATCAAAACTGGATCCATTAATCGTGAAGTCATCCATAAAAATTTCCATAACCTCTAACCAAGTCTCGAGAACATTGACATCATACACCTTTGAATGTAGCAGGCGTGATTACACGCCCCAATGGTAACCTTCCTCGAAGGCAAAGGTACCATAGCATGTGAATGTGGTCTTCTGGTCCTCAAAAAGTACAGCAACTGGCATCCCGAATACCCATCCAAGAAACAAAATGAGGGTGTCTTGCTAACTTCATCCAACATCCGATCAATGAAGGGTAAAGTGAAAATGATCTTTCTAGTACGTGTTCACCTTCCCCGTAATCAATACATACCCTCCATCCTCACACGCTCTTGTTGGAATCCTCAATTCATTTTTTCTCATTACGATCATAGCAAACCCACCCTTCTTTGGAACCACGGACCGGGCCTCAGCTCTAAGGACTATCTCAATCGTATAGATAAAAAACCAAAGATTCAAGAATTTGAGTATCTCCTCCTTTCCCCATCACTTCCTTCATCACTCGGATTCGGGCCTTGATGTTCTGCAGATGGCTTTGAATTTTCTTCTAGCACTTGTGCATGCAAATCAATGGATCGACACCCTTCAACTCTTCAATGGACCGCTTATGAATTTTATGCTTCTTCAAGATTTTCGGAAGAATCCTCTGCTCTCTAAAGATCATCAAAGGCCCAGCGTAGATAATCACCGTTTTCTTTGGTGATTCTAAGTAAGCATATCAAATGACTTGGCAAAACTTCTTCAACACTAGCCTCCCTCTTCACCGGTTTCTGATGAATTTCCTTTTTTCATTATTTTCCCTTTGTCAATTCTCGCTTGCTTTGTGCTCACCACGCTCTATGTGAGTGAAACTGCGGGTATGGACAATCTATTAGTTTATCTTCAAATATATTGGGAATTCATCTCTTTTTCATTGATAAAAATTTGAGCATTACAATCATTGTGAACATCATGGTTGTAGGTATAGACATCATCAACTACATTGCAATTTTCTCTGTCTATGTCTATATTCTGCATGCTTTTGATCAAGCTGAAAGCAGCAGCTTCCTCTCCAACCCTCAAGGTAAGAACTCCTTTACGTCGATCGGGAGCGTACTCCAAAGAGGCTAGGAATGGTCTCCCCAATAGCGTAGGTACTTGTGAATCTTCTTCCATGTCCGTAACGATGAAGTCTAATGAAAACAAATTTCAACAAGACCTGAAGACATCTTCCAAGACTCCTTCGTAGTTTTACCATCGACCACCGCCATTTGGAGAGTGTAATAGTGGTGGGAATTAACTCCCCTAAACTTAATCGCTTTCTGGCAATAGAAAGAGGCATCAAGTTTATACTAGTTCCCCGAGTCACGTAGAGCTGAATTCAACTCCTCCAATGATGCAAGGAATTGTAAAACTCCCTGGATCCTTCCTCTTTTATGGCAATTCTTTTTTTATCACAGCACTGCAAGTAGCAGTGAGATTCACAATCCCTTCTTCTACTAGTTTCCTTTTCTTGCTCAAAGATGTCCTTCAGAATTTCGCGATAAAGTGGCATCTGAGTCACCAATTTCAGAATGGCATACTGATCTCCAGCCAAAGGTTTTCAAAACCTTGCAAATCGCTTCCTCCAACTTTGATTTCTCGCAGCTTTGTGGAATGGGACCGTTGTGCTCCAGCCTGGAGCATCCCTTCCGTCCACTCCTTCCTTTTTCTCCAAGCTTCTTCCTTCTCTCGAGCTTTCTTCTTCCTCGTCGCCATTTTTTTCTTTCATCTTTTCAATCCTTCTGACTCTAAGCCGCACGTACCCATGCGCCTTTGGATTCTTCTTTGTGTCACTGGGAAAGGCATCTTTCCTTCGGGTTACAGAGTTGTACACCATTCTACTTGTGTCTCCGCATTCTTCAGATGCATTGGTGGTGTTCTCGAAAATTCAGAATTGGTAGCAGCTTACTTCACTGTGAAACTTTTGTTCATGGAGGTTCAAATGCCTTTCTTATTATTCCATGAACTCGCAAAGATCTCGTAGTCTTCAAAAGATGGGGTCTTCTTCGACCTTGATATTCATTTCTTCGTTCGCCTCGTTGCCGGAACTCGTGGCCGCTGGCAACCCCCGTGGAGGGTTTCGCCCATCCTCGGGCCTTGTGAAGCCCCTCCCACCATATGAGAAATCGTTGGTTCCTGGGTCGGGTGGATAATGTGCCGGCAGGTTAGTATTGGGTTTAAAACGGTAGTTTCTTGGCTCATCCAGATAATTAACCTCTTCAGATCATAGAATTGTTCTTCGCAGCTCTCTCAAAGACTTCCTTCAAGAATCCCTTCAATCGCTTCCTATCTCACTGGCAAAGTGTATGTCTCTTCTTGCTTGTCCAAATTGCATAATGGCATCCAACTTCTTGGCCTCCATGGTCGCCATCTGCCACCCATGATCCCCTTTCCTCTGGTTGTTCCTTGAAAACTCAAGGAGTTTTCATATCAGATTTAGCCGCATCTTCAATCGCCTCTTTGCCTCTCTTCAAGACTTTTCGTTTGAATGCTCCACAACAGAAGCATCAATGATCCCTTTGATATATCATTCAAGGCATGATATACAATGGGGTCCATCCGAGTCTTCGATCTATTCCATGACTGACATCTTCTCAAAGAACCGCTTGAATCTTTCCCAAGCTACATACAGCTTTCATCTTCCCCCCGTCGAAACATAATGATTTCCTCCTCTCTCCCATTGGTGCAGGGTCAGGAAGAATCTACCTAAGTAGGCTCTACTAACTCCTCCCAAGTGACAACAACCATGGTAAAGATTTATACCATGTAAATGGCCAGATTCTCAGAGAGAATGGAAATAGATGCAATTTGATGACTTCGGTCTACTCCCATTTAATCCCATCAGATTAGCTATCCCGAGAAATTTTCCTGTGCCTGCTTGTCCTCGTGGATGATCTAAGAACCTATGCCGCTGATCATTGTACTAGTGTCGGTTTAAGTTCAAAATTATTTGCATCATCACTGCTACTGATTGCAACTCATCTTGAATAATAAATTCGTAAGTCCCTCCATAGTATCGTTGATTGGAGGCCTTAGCTGCTTCTCTATGTACTTCATTCCGATCCTCGTCTTTCATCCGCCATGGTTGAGTTTTCATTTTCTTTATCTTTCTCTTGCTTCTAAGTGTTTTCTAATTTCGTGTTCGCTGAATCGATCGTTGTTTTGTTTCCTATGCATTAAAATTCCCTTTCATTCCCGAAATCAAAACACACTAACATTAATAGGATTAGTCCGGTCAACAAATATTTTCAATATGGTTTGTTAAAGGTTAGTGGCTAAAAATAACTTCACGCTTGAAAATCTATTTTGTTCTTTTCTTTAAATGTCCAAATTAGCATTTCCTTCTTTCGTCAATATTGATTCACTAAATTCTTCTTCGATCCCTAAGAATCACATAAAACTTGTTGATTAGACCAAAACACATGTACAAATTATAAACACTATTAATTAAAATGACTTGAACAAATTTATAACACTATTACCACAGACTATTAATTTAATCCCCACAGGCGTCATAAACTTGTCGATCGCCACTATATAGACAAAAATTCTCCTCGAGTAAATCATTTTCAAATTTTGGTTTTGGCCTAATATCCTCGCAAGTGCAATGTGTCTATTGGCACAAAATGGATTTAAGTCCGTATATCATCCCACAGATCTTAAGAATTCTAGATCAATCCACCCTTTACTACTCAAGCCCATACTATTCGACTTTAACATGACATTGTGATCCAAATTTAATAAGTCAGAAATATACAAGTATAAGGAAAGAATGAAATAATCAAATTAAATGGAATTCAACCACAGAAAGAATAATGAATAGTTAAGAGAATGATCGACACCGACAGTTATCTTTTAGAGGTTCACATTAAAATCAATTTATTGTAAACATCAATCCTGTAGCTAAATGATAGAATTGTTTCGTGGTATTTCGTATTTTAATTCATTCCAAGGCGTTAATGAAGATAAATGATCTCTCTCCACACTCCACAGTTTATCGTCTAATTTTCCCGATTCTTTCAAGACAAGGGAATTAGATAACTACTTTTAATGTGGATTTCCTTAATTCCAGAGTATTTTTCTTTGCAATACTTCATACCCAATTTATGGACCTAGAACCTTAGCTCCCAAGTTACTTCCAATAAGCAAGGATATACAACTTCCTCGGTTGCCTTCTCCTCAAAATTAGAATAGATTCACCTCTCCTTGATTAGATCCTTGCCACACCTGATTTCGGTTTCATTATTCGAATTGAGGTGAACTCTCTGGCTTGTTTAAATTGATAACTCCTCAATTTTCTTGATTTCAAGTGAGAAGAGTGATGTATCTTAAGTAAACTTACAAGCCTATTAGATCTCTAATAGCGTGCCAATATACCTTCAAGGAAATGTCATAACTCTCAGAAATGCCTTCTTTGTGTCACGCAGAGGACCTCCTTGAAATCAGAGCAATGAAACAAATCTTACCACGGTATAAGAAAAACCGATATTCCGATCAAAACAATAAAACCCAAAACCGTATAAATTCACAACCGAAATTCCATAAGTCGCTGGAAACAACCATGGAAGATGAATTCTCGACAATAGTATTCTCTTAATCGAACTGGTTTCTCAATTACCAATTACTACTACAAAGCATTCTTCGATCATAAGAACAATCGAAGAATTTGAAATCGAAAAGTCGACTTCGTGAAATTTGTTCAACTTCAAACATTCCGGTAGTAATAGAAAAGATCTACCCTCGCATTCACTTTCACCAAACGATAACATCCAGATCCAGAAAATAAAACAAAACTAAAAAAAATCTAATCTATTACGACGGAAAAAGAAAAAGAAAATAAAAGAAGAGAAAATAAAAGAAAAAATCAAATGAGTTTCTGGCCACTCCAAGCAGATCTTTCTGCCTCCGCTTTCGCCCGACCGCCTTCTTTCCCGGTAGTCGCTATTTATAGGGTTTCGCTTGGGCCCTAATTCCAATGCATTCTTTGTGGATCTCCGCGGATCGCCCATGTTACCGCTCGTGTCGCACCTCAAACTTTGTCGCTGACGCCATCCATGTCGCGACATCCAGCGTGTCGCGACATCGATCTTCTGTCGCGGACATCGCTTTGGGTCTCTCGCACCAACTAGTGTCTTCTTATGTCGCGACATCAATCTCTTGTCGCGGCATCAGTTTATGGAACTGCAACCTTCAACTGATGTCTTCTTATGTCGCGACATCAATCTCTGTCGCGACGTCAGCTCATGTCTTTGCAACTTTCAGCTGATGGTTCCTGATGTCGCGACATCAATCTCTTTGTGCGACATCGCTTATGCATATGTGTTTCGGGCTGAAACGTCTCGGCGTCGCGACATCAATCTCTTTGTCAGCGACACGCTTATGGAACCGCACTTTCAACTGATGTCTCGAGGCTTCAATCGGTGGCTTTCGTGTCGCGACATCGTACCCTCTGCCGCACAACGCGCCGCCGCTTTAATCTTTTCAAACCCGTCATAGCTTCAAGGTTTCTCACGACCTCCATCCCTTGCGCGACATCAACCTTTGTCGCGACATCACGATGTTGTCGCGACCCCACCTCAAGTCTCTCGGCTTACCCTCGCCGCCTAATCTTGCGGATCCCCGTCGCGACCGCATCACTCTTTAATTTTCCTGGAGCGTCAATGACCTTCTGAGTCAGGTCTTGTCGTGGACCTCTTTCCTCGCGACGCCGATGTCGCGGGACGCTCTCATTCAAGGTGTCATGTCGCGACGCATCCGCATGTCGCCACATCATGTCTTCATAAATTCGGCTGTTTGACGCTGAGCCTCTTTAACGCCACCCGCCTTTGTCTTCACTGCTTCGAGTCACTGCTGCAACCGGATATGCATTCGATTGCCGTAAAGACTTCACGAAATCACTTCTTCATCTCAGGCCGCTTTTCCCGCTGCACTTGCTTCAGCCCAATTATGTCATTAACGCTCATCCACTTTATGCTTCCTTTTCTGTAAAAATTCTTCTTTTTCTTGAATTCTGCTATTTAAATAGCTTTGTTAGTTATTCCATACTCCCGGCATAAATCGACTTGTTTAAATAAAATAGATCGTAAAATGGACTAAAAATGGATGACTTTCAAGCTCATCAAACTCCCCCAAACTTAAAATTTTGCTAGTCCTCAAGCAAAGAAAAAGAAAGAATTGTTTGTCCTCAAACAAAAAGGACATTTTTCTGTTTCGCTTGGCAAGCTTGTAACTAATTTAATCGAAAATATTCAGAATTGCACTCTTTTCTCTGTGTATTCCGCCTTAAGTCCGCATCAAGGTTAGTTTACTCAATCAGTGTACATAACGAATTGTTGAACTGGTTGCAAACAGATAGTTAAGATCCCGCCGGGAATGTGTTATCTTTCTTTCTCATCTCCTTAATGAGTCAATTAACCCTTAGAGGATGTTCACAATTTTGATCTTTTTCTGATTTTCCAAATTCCATAGGATTGTTGTTCATATTGATCTCCACTAATGTAGGTAATTTCAACCTTCAGGATCAATCAGGTCTTTTGGGCTTGTAATGTTAGGCTTGGGTAAGGGGTAGGATGGATGGGATTTTAAGGTTAAGATTACCAATACTCATTTTTCCTTTTCTCTCCTTCAATATGAACTGATGTCTTCAACTGATGTCTTCTTATGTCGCGACATCAATCTCTATCGCGACGTCAGCTCATGTCTTTGCAACTTTCAGCTGATGGTTCCTGATGTCGCGACATCAATCTCTTGTCGCGACATCAGTTTATGGAACTGCAACTTTCAACTGATGTCTCTTGAGGCTTCAACTGGTGGCTTTTGGTGTCGGCGGAGAATAGCTTCTTCCGTCGCGACAATCCGCCTGGGGCCACAACAAAGCAATCTTTTCAAACCTGTCATAGCTTCAAGGCGCTTCTCTTGTCGCGACCTCCATCCCTTGTTGCGACATCAACCTTGTTTACGACATCAATGATGTTTGCTGACCCATTCCTAAGTCTCCTCGGTTAGTCCTCAAATTTCATTAACTTAGATCCCCGCCGCGGCCCGCATCAAATTTTTAATTTTCCCTGATGTCACGACCTTCTCGAAATGGCCTTGTCGCGGACTCCTTTCCTCAGACGCCGATGTCGCTGATCGCTTCTCATTCTGCTGATGTCGCTGATCGTGATCCGCATGCTCGACATCATGTCTTCTTCTTCATCAATTCCCGGTTGTTCGACGCTGAGTTTTTAACGCCAAATTTGCCTTGTTCCTCACTGCTTCGTCGATTTGAGTTTCGCCGCTGCAACCTGGATATGCATTTTGATTGTCGCAGGCGGTTTCACGAAATCGCCTCTTCTTCTATTCTTGTGCCGCTTTCCTCGCCAGAATCCTGCTTCAGCCAATTATGTCATTACCTTCATCCACTTTCTCGCTTCCTTTATGCAAAAATTCTTCTTTTTCTCACTCCTCATTATTTAACAGCTTGGTTAGTTATTCCATAATTTCGCACATAAATCGTAATTTGTTTAAATAAAAATGTATTTGTGAAAATGGACTAAAAATGGATGACTTTCAAGCTCATCAAACCTCAAGCTTCTCTCTAAAATATCGGGCGATCCGACCTTCGACGGTCTTCGGGACAAGAAGAAAAGCTGCTCTACATGGAGAGGGCTTCACGTGGAGTGCGGTTGAGAGTTTGACAAACTCCGAGAGGTAAGGGTTCCTGCCGGGTTTTACACTTTATTTAAGTGTTTTACAATGTTCGGTTGGCTTGAGGGCTTTGAGCGATCGTTTGATGGAGTCCCAAACTTAGGCCGGGTATTAAATTATTGAGACATTCTCGGTCGATCCTGATTTGTTGGTGATGTTGGAAATTATGTATTAAATGGTCTTTGGTATGTATATGAGTAATGGTATGAGACCGAATAATATTCGATTTACGGAAAAAGGCCCGAAAATCGTAATTTTTAGTACTTGAAAATTGTAATTTGATTAAAAATCAAAAATTTATTCTCTAGATCCCGGATAAACGGGTGCCTTGGGTGGAATCATCTCTCGCGAAATCTAAGCTAGCATGTAAATTTCGTAAATTAGAGACCGGTCGGAGTTGGCCGCGTTTCTTGGCGTCGCGGTTCGAGTCTTGAGTAAAGATTTTGATGCGGTAGTCATATATAACAACGTCTTTCATGCGCGCCGTGGCATGAGTAGAAATGATGGAAAAGAGACTGGTAGATATAGTCTTGAATGCTTGGGAAATGAAGGGACATAATAGGCATTTTGGGATTTGTTTAAGTCACTAGAAGACAAAATAGGAATAGTGACTTGTCTTCTTCATTAAGGCAAGAGGAAAAAACGTGGGAAAGGGGGAAAATAGATCTAGTAGCTGATTTTCTTAAGTTCTAGTGAGAGAGAGTCTTCCTTCTCTCTAGAAATACAGACGATCCGACCGTCGGTAGTCTTCGGGGCAAGAAGGAGAACTGCTCTACGCGGAGAGGGCTTGACGTGGGTGCAGTTTAGGAGTTCGCCAGACTCCGAGAGGTAGGGTTTCTCCCTACTTGGGTTTTGTTAACCAGTTTAAATTACTATGTTAATGTTTCGGTTGGTTGAGCGCCAGGCAGCAGTTTGATCGGTCTAAACATTGCAAGCAGGAATTGATATAATTTTGGAACACCAAATGGAAGCGGTAGTGAAGCCCGTGCGGACTGTTGGGTTTAATGGATGATGAATTGTTCAATAAATCATGTATCGGTTTGTTTGAGGCCGAAAATGGCCGTGAAACCCGGGTTCACCAAGTGAGCGGAGTAAATTATTAACTTTGGAAGAGAACGATAGCCTAGGGTTTTCGAGCAGTGATCACAAAATAACTTTTGTGAAAATATGTGTTTGGTCGAGTGATTTAAATTGAATTGCTCATGTATGATCATTAGCCCAAGGGAGCTAGTTTGGATGTATGAATTGATTAATTACGCAGCGTGATTGTGTGATTGGATATTATGTGGATATGTGTGTTTACGTATTTGCGTGTGATTAGGCTGAATTGGAATTGGCGCTCACATTGCATTCCATATGCCTTTGGAACTATACTGATTTATAGGATTGAGTGCATGAGAGTCACAGAAAATAGTTCGGAGGGTAATCTAAAAATGTTAATTATCGGAGGGTAGTCAAATTAAAAATATCAATGCGTCGAGACCCGATTGATATTCATCGGTGTGGTGCAAGCAGATAATATATCGTCGTCGGGTGGCGATTGATATATACACATCGGAGGAATTAAAATATGTAATCGTCCGGGCGGCCCAATTGATATTCATCGGATAGATCCTGAGCAAATAATATATCAATCGTCGGGCGGCCCGATTGATATATCGCATCGGAAGGTTGTCCACAAACTAACAAAACTATAGTGCAAATACGGGCAGGCGAGTGTGAGAGAATCGATGAGACTCGGGATTACGAGTTAGTCATGTAGACATTCAAGTAGGATCATGCGTTTGCTTGAATGTGTGTTTATTTTGGAGCGTTGCACGCTGCGCTTAGGTGAAGAGTAACCCACTTAGGGTGATTCCTGCGGCGATAGCTAACCCCGTCGTGGGAATTTATTGGCCCCCGGTACGGGGAGCACGTGGAGACGGCTCATTATAGAGAGGCCGTTTAGAAAGCTAGAGTTATGGGCACGTACATGTATTATAATTTTAGATTTTAATATGGGTTGTATAGAGTAAAATTTTAACTCTTGTAACTATTGTATATAGGTTATTATAATTTTATGAGTATTGGTTTATGTGAGCCCGAAGGCGGTTCCTCATGCTTGATTGACCCAGTTGGATAGGTGATGTACAATGGGTGAAGCCCATTACACAGGAGACTACGCCAGGTTTTCAAGTGGTGTCGGGTAACCGACATCCATTAATGTTCCGCAGTTGACGGGTAGTCAGCGGACCTCGAGTTTGAGGCGTCACAATGGCGTGAAATTCGGGTTCACACAAAGTGAAGCGGCGATTGGTGAATTTTGGGAATAATGCTTAGAGGTTTCTGTCCGAGAATAGTGTTCAAAATAAATTTTGTGAATTAATCATGTTGGTCAAGTGATTCAAGTCGAATTAACACGTGTTTGATCATTGCCTTGAGCTAATTTTGATGTGATGAAATGCGTAATTACATAACATGATTGTGTGGTTGGACGTTTTATGTGAATATATGCATGTTTATATGTACATGACATATTTGTAATGGAATTGGCATCATGCATTCCATATGCCTTTGGGAGCATCCTAGGGCGATAGGGTGAGTCGTGAGAGTGTGAGTCTGAGAAAATGGTTCGGAGGGTTGTCTAAAACTAATAATTATCGGTAGTCCACTACAAAATATCAATCGTCAGGGCGACAGATTAAATATACGCCGGAGGAGTGATCCATAAATAATATCGTCGTGGGAGCGGTCAGATTGATATATACATACCATCGGTTGTCGACAAATAAGCGTAATGAATTCTCATGAGGCTTGGCGAGTGTGAGAGTCGGTGAGGACTCAGTGCGAGATGATCGATTAGACATTAGTAGGATCATTGCATTTCTTGATGTGTTTATTTTGGAGCATTGCATTGCGCTAGGTAGAGAGTAGCCCACTTAGGGTGGATTCACTCACGAGCATTAGCTCACCACGTGATGGATATTATTTCTGGTACAAAAGGAGCGTGCGGGGACGGCTCATCCTAGAGACGGAGGTTTAGAGAGAAAGCCAGTTGTGGCTTTGGGTTATGATATAATACATGTATTAAATTGTTTTAAATTTTAATATATGTTGTATAAAATTTGAACTCTTGAACTATGGTTGGATAAGTTGGATATATATCTACATTTGTTATAATTGTTGGTTTATGAGCCAAAGTGGTGATTTCCAATCATGAAGTACAATTATATTGAATTTGTTTGAGACCAAGGTTTATCACGAGGTTTTATCATTTGGTGCATTTCGTGAAAGGAGACTTTTTCCCGATTTTAAATGAAGAATATTGGATTCTTGACGTGGTATTCAGCGGAGTTGACGGGTTAACGGACACCGGGTTTTGAGGTGTCATGTTAAACGCAGCAGGCGACGAAAAATCATTATGCCGTTACATAGGCGGCGTGATCTTATCTTACGTAATTGGCGACAAAATGTGAATAAACAAATTAAAAACCGCATATGTAGTATTTTTATTGAGAAAGACAAATAATATAAAGGGATGCAAGGGTTGATTTGGGGTAATAGTGATCACCTGTTTGGTGGCTGGAAAAGGACCGGAAATGGATGAGAAATGAGGATACCTATGACTCAATTACTGTAATATATTGATGATCATTATTTGTTCATTGTGCAATTAGATAATAACTTGTTGATTTAATTACTGTATTTCTACATGTAGTATCGTGATTTGATTTGTTGTCTACATATCAATTGAATATCTTTAATAAGTTTGAATTCTTGCTTGTGATGTCATGGCAATGAGACAACGAAAAAGAAACAAATTAGTGGGATAACACATTGTATGCTTTTTTCTTAGGCAGCCAAGTGTGAGAAAAACAAATAAAACCAAATGTCATGGAAGAAACGAAAAACTTTGTGGAAAGAAGATAATAGAAGAAGTGTGAATGGTTATTTGGACAAAAATGACAAAAAAGTTACCTCCTTGTAAAGGAAAAGGGACTGAAGAAAAAGGAAACCAGAAAGAAAGGAGGCTAGGATTTTCTTATCTATTTAAGTTTTTATTTAATAATGGCAGTGGATAAAATTTTTGAAGTATTTAAGTAAAATCATTAATTACTGAGTATTATTTATTAATGTTTGATTTATCTATTTACAAATTTATTTTTCTTTTTTCTCTTGTTTATTAATAGTAAAAAAAGTGAAACTTTTAATAATTTAATTAATTTTTATTGTAATTGAATTTTTCAAATTATAAATCACATAACAAAATTTATACTATTTCTTCCCATAAAGAAAACAACATGAAAAAAAAATGAAAGAGGATAAAATGGAGAAAGAAAGTGAAGAAAATTAAAGAATGATTTGACTAAAAGAACCTTTAAAGTGCTTGAGTATTTAACGCTTCATCAATTTTACCATTGAGGTCGGGCTCAAAGTGGTAAATGGGCGGGATAGAAGCGATAGGAGGTTACTTGCATTTGTCCTTTATGAAACAATATCTTACTCTTGTGATATACAAAATGATCAATAAATGTTAAAAAAAAAAACACTCTATCAAATTTTGGTCTAATTTTGATAAAAATATCCTTACTATTTTTATTATTTTATTTTTTGAAATAAATTATTATTATTATTATTGTAGAAAACGTGAAAGATTAAATTTATAATTTTTGGATTATTTGAAGTTGTTTAATCAAATATTTCACAAAAACAAAACAAAACAAAATATACGCTCACCAACCATGGTTTTTTTACTTCTTTCCAAATAAACAATGCATAAATTTATTAACAAAAGGTAGGTTATACACATTCAAATAATAGAAGTAAGTTAACAAGGATATAAATCAGAAAGTTTCAAATAATATGAGTAAGTTAACAAGGATATAAATTAGAAAGTGAAGATGATAGAAAATAAAATATTGCTTGAAATGCAGGCGGAAGAAATGATACTGAAAGAGGGAGAGGAAAATGAGTATAGAAGAAAAGTAAAACCTTTTAAAGTTAAGTTATATGGTCAAAGGCATTTTTATTCTTAAAAAATAGACATTTTGAGTCATTATCTCTGTGAATAACTATTTAGAGGAAATTTCTCTGGCAGCTCACCCTTTTTAAATTTTCCTTTGTTTTAGCCTCCTTTATTGATTTTCAATTCAACAGCTTCCAAAATATCTCAAAGACAATTTTTGTTGAATTAGTGTATGTATGGTCATAAAAATTACTCATCAAATAATAGAAAATGTAAACGGAAATAAATTTTTATATTATATTTTATCATAAAAATATAAAAGAAAAACCAAATATAATAAAAACGAAATAAAATTTTTTAGAATTTAAAATTATTGAGAGGCTGAGTTGTTTTGAGCTTTTTTTATCTCCGGAGACTTAGCCATTTACATGATTGTGGGTTGCAAGTTGACTTCACTATCAAGTCTATCATCCATATGCCTTCTAGATCTGCCTCATTTCCCTCTACGTCCTTATCGTTTGCGATTCTCTCCATCTCCGTGCTCATGATCTGATCATTTACTAAATTTTTTTCATTCTAAGTTTGCCCGGCCCATACGTCGGTGTCAGCTCTGCTTCCTTTGTTAGTTTTACTGTTGCTGTTTTCTTCCATTTTCTGTCAGTGACCCCTAATCTCTGTTGCAAAAAGAGGAAGAAAGGATCGGAGTATGAAGTTGCAAGAAAAATGGTAGAAATTGTTGTTTCAGTTGCAGCAAAAGTTTTGGAGTGCCTGGTTGGTCTGGTTAGCACGTCCACTGGGTTATTTATTCAACTACCGCACCAACATTGAGGACCTCTCTCAACAGGTAGAGAAACTGAGGGATGCCAGGGATAGGCAGCAGCACTCTGTGGATGAAGCTAAGAGGAATGGACATGTAATCTTCGATGATGTTCCCAAGTGGTTGACTCGTGCTGATGGATTCATACAAGACGCTTCCAAATTCCTTGAAGATGAGAAAGCGGCACCGAAGAGTTGTTTGAATGGGCTAATGTGCCTTAATTTGAAGTCAGTACCAGCTATAAGCTTGGGGGCAGCCAGGAAGAAGGCAGGGGTTGCTGATAAAATCCATGGAGATGGCCTCCAAATTGAGAAGGTATCATATCGTCCCCCTCTGCAGGAGATAAGATCTGCACCTTCCGAAGCTTTACCATCAAGATTGGTGGCTTTGAATGAAGTCATGGAGGCTTTAAGGGAGGAAAATGTAAACAGGATCGGGGTATGGGGGATGGGTGGTGTGGGGAAGTCAACGTTGGTGAATCAAGTGGCTGAACAAGCTTCTCTGGAGAAGTTATTCCACAAGGTGGTGACGGCATCTGTGTTGCAGACTCCAGACTACAAAGAAATTCAACAACAAATTGCCGACAAGTTAGGTATGAAATTTGAGGAGTTGAGTGAAAAGGGAAGAGCAACTCGACTACATCAGAGGATAACGGATGAGAAGACCATCCTCATCATCTTGGATGATCTTTGGGCGGAACTTGATTTGGACAAAATAGGAATTCCGCTTCTCTGCACATCACCACAAGGATGCAAATTACTCCAACTTCTAGAGCAAGAGACGTCTTATCAAACCAGATGGGTACTCAAAGGAATTTCTACTTCCAACATTTGCAAGAAGGTGAGCATGGATTTTATTCCAGAATAGAGCGGGTGATGATACCATTAAGAATCCAGAATTGCAACAGATAGCAATTGAAGTAGCAAAACTACTCGCCGGTTTGCCACTTGCTTTAGTAACGGTGGCAACGACATTGAAAAACAAGAGCTTGCCTATCTGGAGGGATGCCCTGCAACGACTGAAAAGGCCAACCCCGGAAAACATAGGAGGAATGGATGCAAAGGTATACTCAAGTCTGAAGCTGAGTTATGATTACTTGGAGGGAGATGAAGTGAAGTCATTTTTCTTGCTTTGTGCTATAATTTTTACTGGTAATAATATTGATATATTGGACTTATTGTATTATGGTATGGGTTTGCAATTATTTCAACGAACTAATACATTGGAAGAGGCAAAAGATAGAACAGATGCATTGGTTGACAACCTCAAAGCCTCTAATTTGTTACTAGAAACTGGCCAGTTTGGATTTGTTAGAACACACGATATTGTTTGGAATGTGGCAGTAATAATTGCATCCAAGGAGCATCATGTGTTTGCACTCCAGCGGACTACTTTACGAAAGGAAGATTGGCCAAGCATGGATGAACTCCGAAAGATCACCTGGGTAAGCTTGCATCAATTCCATAGTCATGAACTTCCAGAAGGGCTGGTATGTCCAAAACTTGAACTTTTTGGATGTTATCCAAATAAAAATTCGTCTGTGAAAGTCCCAGACTCATTTTTTGAAGGGATGGCGCAACTCAAAGTATTAGATTTCACTCATATGCATCTTCCATCACTGCCCTCATCTCTTAGGTGCCTAGCAAATCTTCGAACATTGTGTTTGGATCATTGCTTATCAGGAGACTTTGCTGTAATTGCAGAGCTAAAGAAATTAGAAATTCTTACCCTTAGGTATTCTATTAGTCGTTGTCGAGGAAATTGCGGGTTGACTCATCTCAGGCTGTTTGATTTGTGGGGTTGTTACCAACTGAAGTAATTCCACCACATCTCATAATAGAAAGCAGCGAATAGGGAGACTTTGCGTATGGGAAATAGCTTTACTCAATGGGAGATGGAAGGAAAGAGTAATGCTTGCCTTGCTGAGTTGAATCAGTTGACCCTTTTAACCTCTTTGGACATACAAATACCAGATGCCAAGTTGCTGCCAGAAGACAGAGTCTTTGATAACTTGGTGAGATTTAAAATATTCATAGGTGATGTCTGGTTGTGGGAACAAAGCTATAAAACCGACAGGATATTGAAGCTCAGCAACTTTGATCCAAGCCTTCATGTGGTGTATGGTATGAGCAAGTTGCTAAAAAGAAGCGAAGATTTACACTTGCATGAATTGTGTGGTGGTACTGATGCTGTTTCCAAATTAGATGGAGGGTTTCCTACATTAAAGCATCTTAAGGTTGAAAGCAGTCCAGAGATTCAATATATTGTGAGGTCGATGGATCTGACTCCATCATGTTGTGCTTTTCCGGTTATGGAGACCTTGTCCCTCAAACAGTTGATTAACTTGCAAGAAGTTATTAGCCATGGAAAATTTCCAACAGGGTCCTTTGGTTGCTTGAGAAAAATGGAAGTGGAAGATTGTGATGGCTTGACATTTCTCTTCTCGTTGTTTGTGGGTAGAAGTCTTTCCAAACTTGAAGAAATAAGAGTAAGCAGATGCAAGAATATGGTTGAGATGGTTTCTCGAGGATGGGAAGAAATAAAAGAAGATGGTATTATTAATGTGCCATTGTTGTTCCCTAAATTGAGACACTTGACATTACAGGAGTTGCCCAAGCTCAGTAATATTCTCTGCTTATTCGAGGAGGAGAAGCTGGTGCTTTCCAACCAACTGGTATATATGTCAAATACGGTACATTAGTTTTCATTTCATCTAGTCAAAATATTGTTTTTAATTTAATCATTTAAATCCATCACAAACCCATTTGATGAGTGATCTTCACTCTTCATCATCAAAGATAAAACCTACCTAATCAAATCAGTGTATTGACTGACTGACTGACCAAATACATACAAGTCCATCAATTTTTAATAGGCTTAATTTAACCAAATCCAATCCAGCAGTGGAACAAACAATAATTTAACAAACTTATTATCTTCACTCTATATATTTTAATTGCTGTATTAATTCTATGTATATAATGAAATACATCTATGTATGTTGTATACAAGGCTCTCAGAGGTAGGTTCTAATTAATCATGTTATAGGAGGAGATGAGGGATAATAGCCAACTTCAGCTTTCATTGGGCAGCAACCTCCGGTTTCTCGAGTTGGAGAAATGCATGTCATTGGTGAAACTATTCCCACCCAGTTTGCTACAGAAGTTGGAAGAACTAATAGTGCAAAACTGTGATAATCTGGAACAAATATTTGATCTTGAAGGGCTAAATGTTGATGATGGACATGTTGGGCTCCTCCCTAAATTAGAATCTCTGGCTTTGAATGATTTACCAAATGTGAGGCATATATGCAACTGGGGTAGCTCCACAGATGATCATTTCCTTTCTTCTTCTACAGCTTCTGCTCCTGCAGGCAATATCATTATCATATTCCCTAAATTAACCCATATGTCATTGTATTCTTTCCCTGTCCTCACAAGCTTCTCCCCTGTATATCATTCCTTGCAACAACGACTTCAACATGCAGACCTTAATACCCCTCTCCCAGTGCTCTTTGCTGAAACGGTCAGTTTATCTCTCAAATCCTTTTCTTTTTCACTTCTTATATATATATATATATATATATATATATAAATTAGTTACCATATTTCTTCTTGCTCTAATTTGAAACAATAATATTCAAATATCCTAAAACATTTGAATAATTGATATTATAAAAGTTTTATGAAAATTTGTACAAAAATAATAAAAATGATTTTTAATTATACTCTTTTTGAAGTAATTTTCTAATAATACTTGACTAGTAAGAAAATGTTAAAAAAAAATTCGATGTAAAATACTTGCTTATAATATAACATGTATCTTTATATAATGGAATAATAATTTAAGTATATATTTGATTGGTGAAATTAATTCATTTACTTTTATATTTTTAATTTGGGAAAGACTATCAAATTCCAATTTTTTAATTTACAAAACTAATTGAATTATTTACTCGAATACCTATTTAGATGAGTGTCAATTATGTTTTGGGTTTTTTCTCATTAAAAAAATATTAGAATTAATAGTAGTTTATTTTTATTTTTTGCATGATAAAGGTTGGATTTTGAAAATTTACAGCAAATTCATTATTTCTTAATGTTATTATTTTCATTTTATAACGATAGAATTTTAGTTTGAATTTTATAGATTTATATTTAATTAATTTATTATCAGGATTTTTTTTTTCAGTTTTTGACTTTTTGTTTGAGTAATAATTCAACATAAAATTTTGTATAGAAATAAGAAATAGAATAGGCAAAAATAAAAAGTATTTAAGTCATATATTTTTATGACAATTTCTTTAATATATAATGAATGCATGCTCAGCCAATAAAACCTAACTTAGGTAGGCATAGGAAGGGGAGGGTGAATGATTTGAGTTCTAATATGAACAAATTTGTGAATACTACGATGTAATATAAAGTAAGTAGATGTAAAAAAAAAATTAGTATTATTATTTTCAGACAACTAGATAAAAATAAATCAAAATAGTTAAAAATAAATTTTATTTTATTTTATTAAATTTGATTCAAATATGATAACAAAGTTAAAGTTAAAAAAGAAAAAAGTGATATCTTCCATTAAGTTTTTTTTTAAGAGGAAAAAAATATTTTATGTTTAACACAAAATTATTATAAAAAGAGTGAATGAATTAAAAGAAATAGGAGTAAAAATATTTTGAGGCTTAAAGTAATTTGTTTAAGATTTCAATTAAAAAAAACCAAACATCACTTTTGGAACATTTTAAATGTTAGGCAGTTGTATTAGCAGATTCACAAGAACTCGCTATTATTGGAAGGTTATTTTTTAAATACAAAATTTAATAGTTTTAGTCATTAGGGAGTTGACGGCTTTTTGTTGTTTTGGCATTATTCTTGAGCCTTGTATCTTTGGTTGATTCTAGAAATGGATGATAATTTTATTTTAGATTTTGAAAATATGCAGGTTGCATTTCCTCAGTTGGAGCATTTACACATCCATGGAGTGGATAATGTGAAAAAAATATGGGACGACCAACTTCCTCAAGATTCCTTTTCCAAACTAAAAGTTATGACAGTAGAATCCTGTGGGGGATTGTTGAATATTTTTCCATCTTGTGTCTTGAAAGGGCCTGAGTGCACATACTACATTAGTAAAGGATTGTATTTCACTAAAAGAGGTTTTTGATGTGGAAGGGATGGATGTAAATGCGAAGGAAGAAGGTGTGACTATCGTTCCATTGATTGTACTGACTCTAGATTCACTGCCAAAAGTTGAGAAGATATGGAATAAGGATTTCCATGGAATTCTCTCGTTTCAATACTTAAAATCAATAATGATTCATAAATGTGAGAGTGTAAAAAACCTTTTTCCCGCATCTTTAGTCAGAGATCTTCAACAACTTGAGAAATTGCATGTCTGTTGTAGTGGGATAGAGGAAATTATTGCAAAGGACATTAATGGAGTACTCGACACAGACACAGCACCTACGTTTGTCTTCCCTAAACTAACCTTTCTCCAACTCTATAAACTACCTGAACTCAAGAGTTTATACCCAGGGGCACATACTTCACAATGGCCATTGCTGGAAAATTTGGAAGTGTTTGAGTGTCATAAACTCAACGTATTTGCATTTGAAACTCCAACATTGGAACAAAGACATCATGAGGGAAATCCCCACCATGTAAGTTTCCTATTTCCTAATTTAATTACCTCATCATGTTTCCTTATTAAATTTACATCACTGGTTACTTTTTCTCCTCCTTATTTATCTCCATTGAACTTTTTAATCTTAAAACTTGTCCTAATCCTTTATGCTCTCTTTGAAAATGGGACAGTAAAAAGGAAAAAACATAGAGAGGATAATAGGGAGTAAAAGTGGAAGGAAATAAAAATTGGAAGAAAATAAAAAATAGGTTTAAACTTAATAATTTAATTTTATATGTTTATTCAAACTCATTTTATTTGTTTCACTCTATTATATAATAACTAAGAAATTTATTAAAATATTTAAAATTTTGATAAATTTTAATTATATTTTATTTTCTTTTTATTTTCCATGGTGAAACCAAACATGAGAAAATTATTTTTCTTAGTATTTTCCGAAGTTGGATTGGGTTAAAGAGCGCCTTACCATTTAATAATATTGAGAAGTGCCATATAAACATATGTAGTTCAAACCAATACTGCAATTTATAGTAAATTTTATTGGTTTTTAAAAATTTATTTAATTTATAATCAGCCAAGTTATAGCAAACAATTGTGAACCACCTTTCCAATCCGTTCTAATTAAAGTGGCCTACACCTTGCATAATTAGAACTCTGAACATCTTTATCAATGCATCTTCGGTAAATAACTTAGAAATTTTGTATTCATTTTTCCATGTTCTTTGCTTGTAATAAATAAATACGACACTTCCTTTGTAGGCATGCACATCTAATTGGTATGCTAGTTATATTTGACATATATAATAGATTGTTTTTGTTTGAGCCATTTCCCAGGTCACATTCCCTTACTTGAAGAAATTAGTATTGGGTCTAACTTTTTTTCAGCAATCTGAAGTATGGCTGGAGCAATTCTCTGCGAATTCTTTTCCTAGACTAACAGTTTTGGATGTACGCAAATGTGGAAATATTTCGGTTGTGATTCCTTCCTTTATGCTTCAAGGATTACATAATGTGGAAGAGGTTCATGTTGGAGGCTGTAGTTCAGTGAAAGAGGTATTCCAACTTGAAGGACTTGAGGAGGAACATCAAGTCAAGCCGCTTAGACGGTTAAGAATATTACAGTGCGGTGTCTTCCTAGGCTCACACACATTTGTGGAAGGAAAACAGCAAACCAAGCCACGATTTGCGAGAGTCTAGAGTCTTGAAGTGTGGCATTGTGACAGTTTGATAAATTTGGTACCATCCTCGGTGGCATCTTTCCAAAATCTTGCTACTTTAGATGTGAGATCTTGTGGTAGTCTGAGAAGTATGATATCACCCTCGGTAGCTAAAACTCTAGTAGAACTCCAAACACTCATAGCAAGGGGATCATATATGATGGAAGAAATAGTTGCAAATGAAGGAGAGGAAGCAGCATATGAGATAACTTTCCGCAAATTACAACACATGGAACTTGTGGTTGCCGAGACCTCTGAAAGCAGGTTCGAATTGGTGGTTATATTTTTCTCATTCCCATCCTTGAAGCATATGAAGGTGAAAGGATGTCCCAAGATGAAATTTTCTCTCTGACCTCCCGACTACCACGAAGCTAAAAGTGTAGAAGTGGAAGACAATGAGTGGCACTGGCAGGATGATCTAAATACCACCATCCAGAGTTTATTTATAAAAATGCATGGTATGTATTGATTCAACTATCTTAGTTATAGAGGATGATTTAAGATTTTCTTTGCTTACTTTGAGTGATAACAATATGACGGTTAGAAAAACTGTCAACTATATATTAGAGAGTTTTACCTTTTCATTATCTTCATATTTGTCATACTATCTTAGATTTTTTATCTGTTTGTTTATTTCTAATATTTGAATGATATATCAATCCCTAACTAAGTTGGCATGCATCACTCACGATACATACTAATTATACAAAAATTTACCTCATGGATTGCTTAAGTGTAATTTAGACTTCAAATGTTATTGTTAATTAGCAACATTAAATTGAAAGTTTGTGAGTATTTTGAAATATTTATCTTATGATCAAAGGAAATGCATTGCAGAATGTTCTACTGTTACTATATATTTTGAAAATAAATAAAGTAGTTAAAAGTTTAAACATAACCATTAACAAGTTAGGGAACTTTTCTTATCTTTCTAATGTTATATGCTTTTTGAGATGTGTGAATTTTCTTGATTTTAGGACACAGTTTGACCTATATATATATATTCGATGTCAAATTCTATTATTAAGACTAATTATTTTAAAGATATAATTTTTATTTTAGTATCATATCGAATCAAAATAATATATGTATAGTTTTCAATTTCTAGTAATTGTAATAATTTATTTATCCTTATTAAATGCTAATATGATTTAGATTTACATTTTTCGGATAATATGGAGGTTAAGAGTGCGAAGCTGGAAGCTAGTTGACATAATGAGTGATGTATGTTTGCCTCTTAAGAATGTTACAATTTGGCTAGATTTCTAACCATGTTAATGTAATATGATTCTCTCGTATCTTAATGCATTTTCTTGTGTAGATTTGTAGGATGGTATGATATCTACCACATCATTGATACTTGAAATTTCTTTATAATTGTGGAACGTTACTGTTTGAGTTGCATAACGAATCTCCACTTGGATCAAGGTATAAATATATTTGTGATTTATTATTGCTTATATTTGGTTGGGCTTAAGGCTTAAAAAGGGTATCAAAGGATAGATTTGAGGTTCTATAAGACTCATGAGGATTGCTATCAAATTTGAGATTAAGAACTATATACCAAAAAATTGTTAACACTTAGATAACTCAAATCTGGAAACTGAAAACAGAGCAAATCTGGAACATATAACAGATCTAAAATAAAGGGGAACCAAAGTCAGGCTTTAAGAGGAGATTTATCAAACACCTTAAATGCACTCAGATGCAAAAAAAATGAACTACATTTATTCATACTTGAAGACTCCTTAAATACAAAACCATTCAACAAAATGCAAGAAATATGGAAGACACTATCTCACGACTGACCCATGACTATCAAACCATAAAAGCACAACCGCACAACCTAACAACTCCTAATAAAATGCTAAAATGCTATGATTAAGTACATAGGTTTGACAAATTCAAAAACTACCCAACAAACCGTAACATGCCCTCCCTTAATGCAAATCTGCAACACCTAATTTCCCTCTTAAATAAACAAACTTTTCTAGAGGAAGTGACCTAGTAAATAGATCAGCAACTTGCTCCTCGGCACTACAATGTTCCATCTTTATCTCTCCTCCAGTCACATGTTCTCTTATGAAGTGATGTCGGATATCAATGTGTCTTGTGCGGCTGTGATGAATAAGATTTTTTGTCATCGTTGTGGTGGACAGATTATCATAGAAAATTGTTGTACCCTCTTCTGCTTTTGCTGCATATCTTCTACGTTCTTCTCATCCATATTTTTCCTTTATATTTTTTCCCTTGCACTTCCCGTATCATCCAACTTGGGAAATTGATAATCTTTAGTATTTTTTTTTCCTTTTCCTAGCATTTTTGGGGGACCAAACATAACCTTAATATTTTTCTTTTTTTGGTAATTTCTAGGAACCAAACAACACCCTAGTGTTTTTGCCCTCCTCAACTTATTTTTTGGCTCTCTCATTGCATTCCCTTCTTCAAGTTGAATCTAGTAGCATCTAAATGTTTTTTCTCTCAATTCCCCTCCGTAGACTCATGTGGTTATTCAAATTTGTTTATTCCTTATGTGACATTTTTTATTTATAATAAATGAGACCATTCTATTAGATAATCAAAGATACAGTGTACCAGTAATTCCTCCTTCCGTCTTTATCTTGCTTGAGTGCTACCAAGATTGTCAAAAAATCGTAATAAATCAAGATGACTTTTTGGAGCCTCCTTTTGTGCCTTTTGAGATTGATTTCCAGCTCAACATCTATCCATCTGAATTATAGTTGTGGAACCCTTTCTCTAACAAAGTCATTTCTTGTTTTTCAAAAAAAAAAAAAAGTCATTTCTTGCTTTGCTTTTTCTTTTTATTTTCTAAAGCCTCCTTTTGTGCCTTTTGAGATTGATTTTTAACTCAATATCCATCTTGTTGAATGATGGTTGTGAACCCCTTTCTCCAACAATGTCATTTCTTCTTTCTCAATGTTAATTCCTCCTTTTTCCCTGATTAAAATGTGCTTTTTTTTTTTCTAAACATCATTTACATAGAATTGTTTTTTTAATTATGGGTTAGGGTTGTTAAAATTATTAATAAAAAAATTTAAAGAAAATAATTTCAATGTTTTCATATATATATATATATATATATATATATATATATATATATATGTGTGTGTGTGTGTGTGTGTGTGTGTGTGTGTGTGTGTGTGTGCGCGCGCGCGCACATATAGGAAGATTGTGAATTTATCTTTATTTATTTCATACGGTGCCGGAGAAAAATATTTTATTATTTAAGTAAAAATATGAATCTAGCGAGTACTTATTTATTATGGTATATTGTGTTTACAAAATTCTTTTTTAACGTAAATAGTAAAAAATTGAAAACATTGAATATTTTAGTTAATATTTATTATATTTGAAATTTTTATAAATAGATGATAAATCAAATAATACAATTTTGATTATTATTATTATTATTATTTTGGATCCTCAAATGTTTAAATAAATTATCAGAAAAGGAAAACGAGATGGAAGAAAAGAACGTGAAGGAAAAAAATTACAATCATGCTATGCCTTTCTTACTTCTTTTCAAATAAACAAGAGGAGTTTGATATATATAATACATTCAAATAACGGGAGTAAGTTAACAAGGGTGAGCGTTTGTTTTTATAAAACTTGATTTTTTTAATAAATTAATTTCATATCTTATTCAAACTCACTTTATTTGTTTCTTTGTATTATATAAGATTAAAAAAATTTAAAATAAGTAAATTTTGAGGAATATTAATTATATTTGATTTTCTATTATATTTTTCTGGTAAAACCAAATATGAAAAAATCATTTTTTCTTAGTATTTTTTTTTCTTCTCTAATATTTTTTGGTTTAAAAAAGGAGCCTTAAAATGTAAAATTTATTAACAAAAGAGCGGTTTGATATATATATATATAATATATTCAAATAACGGGAGTAAGTTAACTAGGGTGAGATTTTGTTTTTATAAAACTTGATTTTTTTTTTCCTTTACTGTTTGGGTTTCAGTTTCTTCTTTGAATGATTGAGAGGGTGAGGTTGTTTGAGGTTTGTCCCCTGAAACTGCATTATCACCCTCATTCTCCAATGATCAGGCTCACCATCTCCTGCTTCTTTTCTTCAAGTTGAATCTAGTAGCAATATCTGTAAGTATCATCCTCATTCTCCCCAGGGATTTTCATTTTTATTTTGCAGGTGAGATCTTTCATGATATTTGATTCCTCAAATCTTTCATTTCCTTGTTTCTTTTCTCATAAAACCAGCCCTTTGTTACGTTCTTTGCATCATTGTCTCCATATTCCTCACACTCATTTTGCCCATATGTCTATGTACTAATTCTCATCCTTTGCTTGCTTTACTTCATTTTTATTTTGGGAAAGTCGGGGGTAAGCAACCGAATAGAGAGAAACAGAGAACGGCGTCCTTTATAGTGGGCTATTACCAATTTTCCAGGAAAAAAAAAACCACGTCGTTCTGGAGGCAATGTTAAAAATTCCCAAACTACCACTGCGGGTTCATGGTCAAATAGCCTTAGGTCGGTGCCAGGGTTGGACCATAACTGGAAAACATTAACCATTAATTGAATCATAATTGTACTCAACCACAAGATTGTATTCCATGACCGCTCCATTTTTCCTAAGTATAAATATATACATAATATTGTTTTCATTTTTATACCCAATTATTGAATTTCAGTCACCAAATTTGGTATGTCAGGAAGCAATCATGATATTACACATTTGTTTTGAGGGGGAATTATGTTAAGGTTAACCATTGCACCAAAAAACATAAACGCTTATAGTAAAATATAATCCATTATGGAATGTATATAGTAGATTGATAATGCTAATAGAAACATCTTATGATAACAGTAACAACTATGAATGACAAAAAATGTCATTAATATGTTTGACCAATAAGACCCATTTATGGGCATGTAGGTGAAAAGTCTGTTGAAATGTTATAAGTCCTTTGAAAATTAAAAAAGGAAAATGTTCACGACATGCTTATAACGTATATGTAATAGTCATATAACATTAATATAATAGTTTTTCCCTTAATGTAATAGTTTTGACTTTAATGTAACAGTCATATAATGATAATGTAACATGTTTACAAACATTAATATAACAACTTTCCCCTTATGATACATAGCGGCCTATAGTACATGAGGGAAAGTTGTTACATTAATGTTATATTAATGGTGTAAGCATGTAGTTAGGATTTCTTTTTAATTTCTGAAGGACTAATGACATGTCAAAAGTCTCTCTCCTACATGTTCACAAATAGGCCTCACTACTCACTAGTCTAACATTTTAAGGGCATTTATGTCCTCTTAGGGGCTGTCACTAGTTCAATGCATATTTTTATTATATTGTTGAAGATGATACATTTGAGGGACGTGGGACCAGTTGGTTCATGTTTTTTAAAACATTTTTTTGTTCTAAAAACAAGGTGAATAAGGAAAACACATTTAGTTTTTTTTTTTTTTTGTTCTAAAAAACATAAAGAACACAGAAAATACTAAGCTTAGATAACAACAACGATTTCAGATAACACCAAATAATATTGTATGTTTTGAAATTGACTCGAAGCATTTTCAAAAATAAGAAGCCAAAGCAACCACTAGGTTGTATTTTCTTTTTTTTCCTTTTGTACAATGATTGCACCTTATTATTTATATATTTTATATTGTTTAAAAATTAAGTATAAAAGAATTATATTTTATAATATTACAAGTGTAAGAAGAGTTACATTTGTGATGATATTTTAAGTATAAGAAAGCTACATTTTTAAAGTATTTAATGTGTAAAAAAGTACTCATTCAATGATGAATAAGTTTGTAACATGCCTTGAGAATAAATCTTGTTTATTGAGTGGATTAAACATATGAATAATGAGTTGAAATGTTACAAAACTTAATAGGTTGAAGAACATAATAAATTTGTGACATTTGTAAGTAAATCGTGTTTAATGTGTGCATTAAACATATAAATAAGGTATTGAATTGTTACATAACTTATGAGGTTGAGGAAGATCATAAGTTTGTAACATTTGAGATTAAATGTATGTTTAATGTGTGAATTAAATATATATTTATGTTTTAGGATGTTACAATCTCAAGATGTTAACAAAGATAAAAAGTCTTATTCATTTTTGTCTTTAGGCATATAAGGGAGTTTTTTAGGGTTGCTTAGGGATCATTTTTTAGAGAGGGAGAGTAAAGAGAGAAGGAGGGTACCCAAAAGAGAGGTGGGGGTTTTATTAGAGAGAATGAGGAAGAGCTTTGAGGGGAGTCATTTTTGGGAGAAGGTCATGAGATCAAAGGAGGAGAGCTATGTTTTCTAGAGAGAGAAAAGAAAGAAGGATAGGGTTTCTAGAGAGGGGAGAGAGAAAAGAGAGAAAGAGAGTCATGTTTTTCTATAGGTAGAAAAGAATGGAAGACCATGAGCCTCTCAACTAAAGAGTGGGAAGCCCTAAATGGCCCTTAGTTAAATATTTTTTAAATAATTGGGATATGGGCCTTTATAATTTAATTATTTACTCATAAGTTTAATTTTTTTAAAAATATGGGCATTCTATATTAGTGGAAGGCCTGCAGTTATGCCAGTTTGAAAGTTTAATAATTTTTGAGATGGTCAGCTTGGAGGCGATCCTAATAACTTTAGGGGCGGACCGACTTGGGAGCTGACTTGGCTCGAGAAACAGAACCTCTGTAGTAAGTTTAAACCCGACTTTCTTTTAGTTGGTAATTCTTTTCAATAGTTATTTTTTAAGTAATTGTCTTGTGTGACACCCTAAATCTCGGGGGGTCTGTTGACAACCAGTCAACCCGTGGAAGATTCGTGGATGTCGGGTAACCCGACACCACACCATTGAGTCCCCTTTTTGAGGGCTGAGTTTAACGAGAAAATCGGGCGAGTTTCCTTTGTATGGGGGCTCTGCGAAATGCAACATGTGCGATTTCATGGCAGCATGTCCCAATATTATAAAACAACCATAAGGTCCACAAATGACTAAAATGGCCCACGTAGGGCCTATTTATCTATAATCTATATCACGAAGCCACCAAGAACATTACATCACTCTTAATATAAAACATTATATTAAAACTAACATGTTAATATAATATACAAAACATGGATCAAGGCTTCACAATGGCTCCTTCATGATGTTGGCCTCTAAGGAGCACCATCACGCATGTCACAGCGAAAGGGGTCCCACGGCCGGGGTGAGAAATTTGCACGCCCGGTAGAGATAAAGCTACAAGGGCTATTGCCTGATGCACATGAATGTTCAAAACCAGACATACACCAACCTATGACGCTGCAATCCTAGCCACGAATCCTACTTGTCATGAATGAGGCCAGCGACTCACATCCCATGCCCCACGTATCAAGTCCTCACCGACTCCCTCAAACATGCATTTTGCCATGTATGAAAATCGTCTTCAACAAAAATATTTGTTTTACCACGTACCAATGACCATAAGATATAAATAATGATTTTTCACCTACAGTGACCATTTTTTGTGGACAGCCCTCCGGTCTTATCAGTTGGGCATACTCAGACGATTGACATTATGGACAACCTCAATATAAATAATGGACACACTCAAGTGTCTAACACATGGACAACCCTCAGTGTAACATATCAGTTGGGCGCCTCAGCGATTGATGACATTATAAGACAGCCCTCTGATGTATATCAGCCTCAAAGCAAATTCTCTCGAAACACCTTATGTACTCACTCCTACTATTCTAGGATGCCCCGATGCATGTGAAATTTGTGAGCCATTTCCATTTCCTTAACGGAGTGCAATACCAGCAACCCGTGGATCTCTCCATTAGACTCGTCCAAGTCTGAGTCCATAATATTCACCAAGGATGGTGAATGACAGCGACTATGCACTCTGCCCACACCATGCTGATGTCCGTGCACGGTCTGATACCAATTGTGCCATTGCACTCTAAAGTCGAGTACCCGATGTATAAAGACCTCTCCTTGGACACCCTGTTTATACACTCCAGCAGTGTACCATGGACCCTCATGTCTAATGCACACAAGCCCATACATTCATTAAGCGTTAATATACATGCAATCATACTAACATTTATCCATTCATATCGACACATCAAACAAGCATGCATGACATCATTGAGCTACTACTTAGACAAATGGCCGTAATACTCAAATCCTAGGCTACATCATGGGTACATAATGCAAACAAACTGGCCTACAACATACCATACAATAGCCATGTCTGCGAAAACATATCTGAGTGATATTTAAGAGCACACACATAATGACATCAAGCACAGCCTCTCTGCAAATATCATTTTCAATCAATCACACAAACACATATTTAACATTTATCAAGTCACTGCCTAGGCAAGTAATACCTTTACCTCATTTCCTAAGCTAAAATTCATGGCATATCATACTAAGATAGCCACAACTTTTGCCATGTATTGGCCGCCCGACACACAACTCCTCACATCCACACAACCAATAATTAGCACATTTATTGTAACAATCAATTTTTCAACAAGGATGTGAGCACAAATTTCCATTGAAAAGAATATGGTCAGATTCAAGACTCCAATATCTTTCCAGAGTCAGAATACGAATGAGTTCGGGCGAAAGTTATGGCCATCGAATTTGGAACACTCATATGATCGATAACCATACTTCGTGGGGGCCTCTTTGTTTTCATCGTTTTTGGAATAATATGAGTCCAAATTGAATTAGATTTATATATGGATGGATTCTAAACTCAAAGGGCTTTCATAAGTCCCAAGAACACCCAAAGCAGACTCGGTGGTGAAGTTGTAGTGGGTCAGAGCTTGAGCCCTCGTATGAATAGTGATTAGGCGATGTATTGAGCACGAGGAGTCACTCGGAATCGCTTTAAAGCTCGTACGTATTATTTTTCCTACCCAAATCATCGACAAACCTTTCACCGGAAACAAACCCATCCCAATTGAGTCCACCGATTCAGCCATAAACATGCGCTAGAAAGCCAAATCTAAACTCGGCCCGAAAATCAACTTAACAAAAATAACAAATCACCAAAAATCTGATTTTTGTGTTACGGAACACAATCAAACAGCCCTTAGGGCCCAACCAAGACAAGACAGCATTTAGATGAAATATAAACCGAGTAGGAAGTTCCACCTCTTGGAATGAAACGAAACTTTTTGGAATAAAGAGCTGAGACCCGGCCTTCCAGACTTCAGCGCTGAATATCCGAAAATTCTTGATTTCGGTGTCCCGCGTGATGCCCTCGATAGTACTCTGACTTTAGAATTAGCTTTCGGCAGCGAGGCGACCACCGAGCTCCGTGAATATGAGAGAATTAAGCTTCTACTTCTAATTTTTCTTCTCAAACAGCAAATCTTGATGAAATTAGGTATTAAACACATTAGGTACCCATGGCGTAGCCCTCGTCCGAGTAGATGAACTTTATATCTTGGCTCATTAGTTCCGACCACCCCGGTGAATCTCCCGTGGGTGCGAGAGACAGGGAGGGAGTTTATCTAGTTTTCTCTCTCTGCTCAACCCATTGTGGTTCCCTCCAAAAATGAGCATTTCCCTCCTTTTTTTTTTTTGTCTCTTTAAGCATAAGTTGGACGTGGGGCCCACTTTGTGTTACTCATCCCACGACCCATAAGGTTCGTTTTTACATCAGCAATTTATTTATTTTGGTTAATTCATTTTAATTGAACTTAACTCAACTTGTTTCTAACTCAGATTTTAAGAAAATCTGCCGTTCACGAAGATTCTTAGATACCTAACTTCAAAATTCATAAAGAATTCCACTACCTATAATTGAGACTTTTTGAGTTACTTCGTTTCGTGAAACGGACTCCATGATGCGATCCTTCAGACAAATCAGATCTGCAAGGGAATTTTAAGGTTCGCGAGGCGCTGACAATTTATTATTTAATTAATTTTATTTTTATTTTTTAATTTTTTTACTTTTAGAAAATTTTTTAAATTTTTAAATTTTACATTCTCCTCAAAAATTTAGCGTCCGAAATTCACACACACACACCTTAGATCACAATGCATATGCGATAGCCATCGATGCAAATGACTCTGACGAAGCCTCCATCCCTTGATATGAGGATAACTAACGCCCCGCATCGTGTCATACATCCCCAAATTTCTTGCTCACTATAGGTGTTGCCTGCTTGTTCCACCCAATATAGTTTTTAGTGCAAAACTGATTTTTAACTATCTCAAGAACATACGCAGGTCCTCCTGAAAGTTACGTTACGCATCCAGCGATAAGCTAGCTGAAAATCCAACACTCGGGCGGATGTAGGGTGTACCTCGAACATGGAAACATATGGAATAATGATTCTTTGACAGCTGATGGCAGCAAGGAAACCAAGCGAGCAGCTGACTATACCCACCTCTATGGTATCTAGAAGGCCCCAGATATATCTCGACAACTCTCGCGCCGAACGGCCACTCCTCTGTAGGTATCACCTTGAGAAGACGCAGTCCTACTTTCGTCTGAACTCTTCAGCTGGCTCTAGCCGTATCAAGTACCTTCCCCAAGGTGTTTCTGGGATACGGACCGGTGGTGGAGCCCTCACCACCTCTATCCGATAAATCGATTGGCGGCATGGTCTCCACGTATAAAACTCATGGCTGAAATCCAGTTTTGCATAAGGATATACTTCAGACTTTGTAGTGCGAAAACATCTCAACTATTCACCGTATAGATGGTAGGCCAAATCCTCAAGGCGAAGACTGCCATGGCCGTGACTCAAGCTATCGTGTGTGGGGTAATATTCTCCTCATGATTCTTCTGCTGCCGGGAACCATAAGCTACTACCCTCCGGGATACATCAAACGCATCATGAGTACATCCTTGAGGCATCACAACACATTGTGTACCCCTGTCCCCTTATCGGGACTCTCATAACAGAAGCTGAAATGGCCCTCCTTTTAATTTGGAATGCCTTCTCACAGGTCACCAGCTTATACTTGACCTCTCCCAGATGACCTTGTATGTGCGGCCTGTACTTTTTTTTTTTTTTTTCCACTATGCTCACGGCTATACAAGTGATACTCATGTGTAAATCTACCTTAGTTAACTCCCTTCTTGAATTTGACATTCAGCGATGTTCATGAGGTCTGAAACGAGTGTCAACGATTTTCCTGATCCTCCTCTGTTTCAGAGTAGATCAAAATATCTTTCTACAAAGACTACTACAACCTAATCTAGATAGGGTTGGCAACCCTATACATGAGATCCCTGAATGTCAATGGTGCATTCGTTAAATCCGAAGGGCATCACTGTGAAGTCGAAGTGCCCATACCGTGTCTCTAACGTTGTGTTAAGGGGTGTACGCCTCTGACTGTCGGAGGATGCCAGTGCGAAGATCTATCTTAGAATACTCACATTGCCCCTCGCGTAGTCAGGTGAATCATTAATCATGGCAGGAATACGATTTGTGATGGCGTGACTGTTCAATTGCTGATAGTTTGCTACGATCAAAGAAGTTTTGTCTCTCCTCTTCACAAATGTTTGGAGCGCCTCGCGGTGAAGTGCCCGGTCCAATAACCCTCGTCTCTGATTTCTTATCTTGGACTCGGGTTTCTTTAACTCAAGCTGGCGCCATCCTGCGAGGTTACAGAATGGCTGACGCTTCCGGGGGTGTGACGCCTCATGAAATTATCCTTCTTTGGAGTGTCAAATGGATCATCAAAACATATCCCTTTACTCCATTGCACAGTAGACCTAACCCGGGTCTAAGCCTGGAATCCTCGGAGTAGGCTTTCAACCAACTCATCAATCTTAACATCCAGAGTTGCGCACGATTACGAGTAAAGCATCAATGCTTATCCCCTGAAACATCACCAAACACCGTCACAGTAAGTAGGCGGTGACTCTCCTACTGATCATGACCAATGGCGACCGGTGTGTGTATCATCAGGTCATCTAGGATATCATCTAATCCGAACGTCTCGTGACCCTTAGGTCCCACGATTGAGGAGAATCCGAGATCTCTACCTCACCATCAAACTGTCTAACCAACCTTACACCAGTTCTAGGGAGAACTTACACTTCTGGCTTCGAACTTGCCATCTACACATGTGTCAAATAGAAAATTGAGATTCCTTTTTCTAGTCTACATAGTAGTGCATAACCCAACTTACGTGACTTGCCATTTAAATGGCTTTACACACTCATGAGTCTCTACCTTGGGCTTTGCCCCATTTGCGAATCACTGACCCATTCACGACACGGTGAATAAACCATACCATGCACCCACACGGGCTCGGCGCGATATGGTTGTGCATATAAATGCATGATGCGATGCACATTTCCTTTATATTACATGTATATATATTGCTATATGAAACATTAATACACCATGGATAATTATAATTGATACATATAATTAACATCCATACAATCCATGTTAATACATTATATAGCATATACTAACATGATACTCTACACACAGCATGTTATTCATAGAAGCAATAACACACAATAAGGTCACAATCTTGGACCCATCCAACAGGGTACCTCACGGTCCCTCCACAAACAAGAACCGGTTTGGTTCCATGCATCCATACATCATTTCACATCACCAAAACAAACAGCCCCAGGCCATTGAATCTCGGACCGCGCTGGCGAGGAGCCTCTTGGTCATTTCATGGTTCGTCGCGGAATTATTGGGATACCAAAACACACCCTGAAAACCGAAGACATCAGTCCGGGATCAAAACCAAACCCTCAAACCACGGTCTTGGTATACAGCAAGTTCCAAAAATCTTATCAGCTGATTTGAAAATAATCCGAAAAGTATACTCGAAGCTGTCTACATGGGTCCCAAAAAATTCTAAAAATTCTACACTCCAATCAAAAATTTAGAATGGAATTCTACAGCATCTCATAGCCTCAAAACCTTAAGCCATTAAATGACCTTTAGGCTAGAAATAACACAAGTGAAAATTCCCTATAAGTAAAGTTTGACGAGAACTCAGATTTTGGTACCGTAGCCGCCCGGCTGCGTGGATCGGCTTTCTTGACCTCGACGTAAACCCTCACGGTCCGATTTCACGTGGGCTGAAAAAAAAAAGCGAGATAAGAAAAAAATAAAATAAAAATTCTCTCTCTCTCTCCACGCTCTCCGTCCGTTCCGTCTGACCTTCATTTTATCTTTTTTGTTTTTATTTTTTTATTTTTTATTTTTTATTATTATTATTTTTGGATACTTGGTTCATATGGCTTCATTCGAGTCCGTTTCTACCTCGAAATAATTTGTTTCTTTTCAGTTTACTTTATTTTAAATGTAAAAACTGGTTAGTCGTTTCCTGACTTCAAGTTCGTAAATCGTCACTAGGAATCACTAATAACATCACCCGAGAAAGTTGTAAAATATTATTGTCTCGAGTGTGAAACTTTTTAGGTCTCACAGATTTGAGATGAATTTAATGGCGCGATCGTTTAGTAAATTCGAGATATAAAGAAAATTTCCGGTTTTCAAGCTGAAACCTGATTTTACTGTATTTTAGAAAAATTGAATTATTCCCGGGTTTTACATTCTTCCCCACTTAATAGAATTTTGTTCCCGAAATTCCACACACATACGCATCATTCACATGCTATGCAACCTTACAATCGAGACCGTGTAGACATGTCTTTCCCTTAAGGTGCAGTGACGTGCAACCCGATGGGAACATCAACTCCATCCATCCAAGAATGACATCAAAACCCGATATGTCTACCGCTGGTCTACCATAAGCGAATCCACGAGATATCGACTCCGCAATCCCAGACATATCGACCCGACTCTCACCTCTCGGTCCTAACTAGTAATGCACATGCCAATTACTAATAGACTTAACAACCATGAACTGACCCGTTCATCACCTTTTTTCTTAGTGGTTCTAATTGCCAACCACTCATTTTATTTATTTCAATAAAATTCAACGCTTTCCGGTTCATTTCATTTTCCGAACCCCTAAGGTTATAGTTCATAACCTTAACATTCCACTTTTTCCTATATACATTATGCCATGCATATAATTTTCCCACGTAATAACCACGCAATCACATTTCTCATATACATCATACCGTGTATATGTCTTTCCGCGCCATTTGCTTGCTTTTGATTCTGCTTGATCTAAGCAGGGAACACATATCAGAACCTGACGCCAAACACACACGTACATGTAGTAGCTAAACGATCCATGAACTCCTAGATATTCGGTGGCCACCTAAACCTCATTTCAAACCATGGCGTTGGTATCGAAATTCCACCCTAATAGCCAGCCTAAGCCCATGTTCCTCAAGCCATTAATTCGTATACCTATACTCGATACAATGTTGTGGCCTATCCGGGTCCGTTGACAACCAGATCAGCTCTGGAATTCACGTATTAGTTGGATGACATTATTTATTGTAACCCATTTATCGGGATCCATATTTAAAAAAATGCGTCTGAGAGTCTTGTTTGTTCGGGAGTTCTGCAACCTTACAACCATTATAACAATATAATCATAACTCATCCAGGGTCTCAACAGAATATAGTATTAACCCACCAGGGTCCATCTGCCCATATTCCCAATGTCCATCCCTTTACCGGGACCCATTCATTCACATTTAAATCTAAAATATGAAAATAAAACACTTAATTACAGTCCGTAAGAGTCCGATCAAAACCTCTTTACCATATTTTCTGCAGGCTATTTGCTCTGATAGTCGAAAGAATTTAATTACATTTTTTTACATAAAATACTTTATAAAGTATTGTGAAGGCCACATGTCGGCCTTCTTCTCAATCACAACCTAAATCGGATGTCTCCTTTGTACACCTACATTTTGAGGGTCCCACGGCCAGGGAGTGTGATGCCAGTGAAAATTCTCTACAAGGGCTACTCACTTAAATGCATCACATTAGCATACATAAAACATCAATCATATTTCATATAATTATTGATCTATGGAAATATTTGTAATATATACATGAGATGAATCGCATACCTTACTTCCCGAGTCCCAACCGACTCCTTCACACTTGGAATGATAAGTGTGAAAGAAAACCGATCTTGGTACTACCAATGGCTTTGCTTATCACAGGAAGCCCTTCTTGGCTCACAGCGCGATGCGATTGCCAGCTGGGCGAAAGCTAAATCCCAGTCAATCCGACTCCTATCACTTTCGAAGTATAAGTGATAATCATGACCATGTATGTCTTCTTTGGGCAACATAACTTTAGGCTCACGCCGTAGAAGTCTCTTACACCCACCTGAGAACTTCGGGATGATACGCGGTCTCTTACACCATCTGGCTTTGAGATAATACCGGTCTCTTACGGCTCATATAAAACTTTGGATAATGCCCGTGGGTCTCTTACACCCAACTTGCTTCTGACACCGCGAGTTGTCATTTAAATGGCTTTACACACTCGTGAGTCTCTACCTTGGGCTTTGCCCCATTTTCCGATATCACAACCCATTCACCAACACCGGTGAATAAACCATACCATACACCCACACGGAGCTCAACGTGATGTAATTGCCATATGAAATCATGATGTCAATGCATTTTCGTATTCATGTATATATAAGTGCTACATGAAACATTAATACTACATGGACAATTATAATTTTTACATATAATTTACATCCGTACAATCCATTAATTCATCGATAGCATATACTAACATGATGCTACATGACATGTTATTCATGAAGTAATAACACCTGACAAGGTGCAATCTTGGACCATCGACAGGGTACCTCTCTCAGTCCCTCGACAAACAAGAACCAGTTGGGTTTCTAGCCATCCCATACATCATTTCATCACAAAACAAGCAACCCAAAATGACCTAAATCTCGAACTCATATACAACAGGGCGCCTCTTGGTCCCTTCACGGTTCGTCATCGAATTATTGGGATACCAAAACACACCACAAAACCCGAAGACATTAGTCCCGGGATCAAAACCAAACCTCAGCGATACCGGATGCATCAGAAAATAATCTGAAAATTCAGCTATTGTCCCTAAAGCAGGTTCGAGTGATCTGGACTTATCAAAAAGCAGTCTGAATTCCTAAAAACTTCACACACTACGTTAAAATTTTAGGACTGAAATTTCTGACCTCTCGCCTCGAAAACCTTAAGTCATTAAATGACCTTTGCGCTAGAAATAACGCGGAAATAGGAAAATTACACGCCGTAAGTTTGACGAAACTCAGGAATATTGGTACAGCGCCTCGGCCGATGGATCAACTTTGCCTTATTTTTTGTGAAAACTACGGCCGTTTAGTAGATCTGAAAAAACGAAGAGAAGAAAAAATAAAAATAAAATTCTCTCTCTCCACGCTCTCCATCCATCCCGCCTGACCTTCCTTTTATCTTTTTTGTTTTTATTTTATTATTATTATTATTATTATTATTATTATTATTATTAAACATTATTTTGGATCTTACGGATTTAGTAGCAATAGCCGTTCGAGATTAAAGTTTCTACCCGAAATAATTTGTTTCTTTACAGTTTACTTTATTTTAAATGAACTTGTTCAAGCCATTTCACAGTATGAAATTTTATTAAAAATCTAGTCAGCAGTCACTAGCGACTTATTACCCGGAAAATCGTAAAAAATCTCGACTAGGTGTCTCGAAATTAAATGGCTTTTGGGTCACTTTAAGTTGCAAGAATAATTTAATGTATGATCCGTTCGTCATCAAGAATCTGAAAATTTCAGGGTTTTCCAACCGAAATACTTGTTTACCATTTTGAAAAATTGAATTTTCTGGGTTTTTATGTCTCAATTTTTAAACAAAGTGTCAAATTTCAAAATTCAAAATCTCAAATTCTCATTTTCTAAAATTCAAATTTTAAATTTTAAAATTCAAGTCTCCAAATCCCAAATTTCAAATTTTTAAGTTTCAAATTTCAAAATCCAAGTGCCCTAATTTCAAAATTCAAGTCCCTCAATTTCCAATTTCAATTTCAAAAAGCAAGTGCTCTAATTTTAAAATTTAACTCCCCAATTTCTAATTTCTATTTTCAAGTTTCCATTTCAAAGACACCAATTCAATTTCAAAATTCAAGAATTAGCTCATAATTTCAAAAAATTCAAGTCACTCCATTTCCAATTTCAAATTTTCAAGTTTCCAATTTCAAATTTAAGTCCCTCAATTTCCAATTTAAAATTCTCAAATCTCAAATTTCAAAATTAAAAATTCATAATTTCAAAATTCAAGTCTCCTAATTTCTAATTTCAAATTTATAAATTCCAAATTCCAATTTCCAAATCTTAATTTTATAAAATTCAAATTCTTAATTTCAAAATCCCAATTCAAAATTCTCAAACTTCAAATTCATTTCAAGATTCTCAAATTTCAAAATTTTAATTTTAAATTAGTTTTCAAATATTTTAATCACATGATTAATTCTACAAGTCCAATAAAATGGAATCTTGTAGAGTCAATTTGTGTAAAAGATAAATGAGCTTAGGTGGGGCTTAACATTCCATATATCATTTTAATAAATAATTTGACATCTGTTTAATAACCTAATTTCTTATTGATTTTGAATATTTTGTATTTTATTATTACACTAACATTGTTTATAATTGATAGGGCTTCGTATATGCCGCCCAAGTACACATTTGTCTCATCTAACTTTGTTTGTTTATTTACTTATTTATATGTCTATTTATTTATATATGTCTTGTATGTTTTTGTATTATTATTGCTCATATTTGGTATCCATTGATCGATTAGTCAAAAACGGTATTTTCCTTAATTTGTTTAATAGAGACTCGACTTTAGGGACTTGGAGGTGCTAACTTCTATCGTACACTTCCGTTAAATGCTTACAATGCTTTGTGCGGATTAGGTTTTTCAAACACCTTTTCTATCTTGAATTTACATTTAGGATTTTAACAACATTTTGTTTTACCAAAATAGCAAAATTAAATGGAGAACTCGAGCACGTTTATAAATGGTTTTGAAAAATAAAAACAAGTTTCGCCTTTTTAGTAAGAAACGTATAATAACCAAAATGCGGGGTAGACATATGACTTCCATATTGAACTATTTTGAAGCCATAAATTAAAACAAATCTTATTAGGCTCAAGAAAGGGCTTTTAATTTCTCAAAAGTGTACTCAAATATAGTGGATTATTTTATACCTAGTTGGAAGCTGGATTAATAATCATCCCATTCTTTAAACGGTTGACTTGGCCAAGTTCAACTTTGAATCGTTTGGGATAAGCTTGGACATCCCTTAGTATTTTAATTTTTAATCTTTTTTAAATTAAACATTTTGGCTGCATTCAAGAACTTGGACAATGACCAAGTACAGATGATATTTAAGCTTTATCTTGTACAAGACCAGGGAGACAAACAATGAAATTAAATCAAGAAACATGAGGTGATGGTAAGCTTACCATTATTGATATCGCCAATAATCATTACATGAACATGATCTCACTGAAACAATGAAACCGGTTGGCATTATCCCCTCACAGTTATTTCACAACTGTAATACGGTTTGTTGGAGGTGTACTAATGGGACCAAATGCAATATACAAGTTTCTCACTGTAATGGCAGCCAAGGAAACGCTCTGCTTCTACTTCCTCTTCTATATCAAAACAGTGCATAATCTGTTGTTGGAATATAACCAGCCACTTTCATTTGCTTAGTCAATTCATCTAGTTTTGCATATATCTTCTCTGACAAGGGGTGGTACTTATCTCCAACAAGGAACACAAACAGGCGAGCTACCATCTACCTCAATTCAACTGCACCCTGGTGGTTTCTGGATTCCTTTCTCATTCATGCTTAACCTAATCTTTGTTGCTTCATCCCATTTGAGATTGGTTGAGTAAATATTTGATAAAAGAACATAATTACACACAAGGTTCCAAGGTTCGTCAATAAGTTGCTTCAGTACAAGTTCAGCCAACTGGGTGTCCCTATGTATCCTCCCGCTACCCCCTAACAAGGCTCCCCAAACTCAATGGCATTAGCCTCCATTAGCATATTTCTAATCATTTGATATGACTTCACGTCTAACAAACCTGCGACCAAGAGATCAACCATGCATCCGCATGTACTCCGCTGTTGAGTCAAAAGAAAACCTGGTCTAATGCTGACCCAGAAATAGCTGTCTACCCTCATAAACTCTTGAATAGCATGGAGTACAACCACAGAGCGGGCAATAAGTGTTTCCCTTCGGGTTTGATCCCAATTTTCTCTACTTGCCACAAAGAGTCCAAAAGATATTTTTATAGCCATTCATGGCAAGCCCAGTGTTATTGCATTCCTGCCACTCGATCCTTCTCCTTCATCCTTTAAGGAGCTTTACAGGCCTGAGCCATGCTCCCACATTTTGCATACAAGTCAATCAATGCAGTGCCTACAACAGGTTTACATAAAAACTCATTCCTATCAACCAACTCACTGGCCTCCCCTAAGTCTAACGCCTAATCTTGGCACAAGCGGAAGAACTCCAACCACGGTATGCAATCCGGTTTCACATTTTCTCTATGCATTGCAAAGGGTCCATAGCTTCTCTTGGGAGCCCATTCAATGCATAACCTTGATTCGCTAGCACCCCAGCGCTATATCAGCCTCAGGCATCCCATCCGAAGACACACCTGAGCTTTCCATGTTTCCACACTTGGCATATCCACTAAAGTAGCCAAAGACGTTCCCTCACCATGCCCATTTTCATGAATCATTTATGAATCCACTCTCACAGTTTTATCCCCAACTGAGTACAAGCAGACCAGCTCAGACAACAGTGAAACTATCCGGCACTAAGTTCGTCTCTCAATATAACCTCGAAACATATCAATGGCTTCCCTGGGGTTACAACACCAATGTACCCACTAATGATGGCCGTCAGGAAACAACGTTTTTCTCGGAATATCACCAAACACCTTGTGGGCATCTTCTAAAACCACATTTTGCATATAAACAAACAAACTAGTCTTAACAAAGACATCGTAATCAAAACCAGCTTTAACCACTAGGGTGTGGATCTTGACACCCAACTGCAAATCCAAAAACCTGGCACAAGCTTTTAGAACAAAAGGGAAAGTGAAATTGTTGGGCAAGAAGCCCTCTTAACGCATCAAACTACAGAACTCAACAGTGTCATCGAAATAATCACTGGAAACCAGGCCTCGGATCATGTTAATCCATAAAAAAATATTGGGTTGTTTAATCTGATGGAAGACTAAGCGAGTCTAGTTTGTGTCAGAGAAATCAAAGCTATACCTCAAGATCATGTTGAGGAGATAGTTGTCGCGACAGAGACCGAGACGAAGAATGTGAGCGTGAACATGCTTGAGATGTCTGAATGAGTTGGAGCCTTGGAGTATGAGTTTCTTGATCTCCAACCCCTTCGACATTGAGGACTATGTTGGCCTTCCTAGCATTCATATGGATATTCCAAATTACCCTTTCTCCCGCCAAATTTAAATTAGCCTAATCTTTGTGAATATCCTTATTTGTTTAAGATGATTACAAAATTGATTTATATAAAATTAAGGGTTAATTACATAAATGGTATCTTAACTTTTTCTTTTTTCCCCATTTGGTGTCACTTTATTTTTATAACTTTTTTATTTCTTTTTATTTGGTATAACAATTTTGTTTAATTAAGTGTTTAAGCTAAAATTTTTCTATTTTGTTTAATCAAATATCTTAACTTTTTTTATTTTTCTATCAAACCTTTTAAATTTTTTTATATTTTCTTTTAAGAAATCTTTTAATTTTATCTCAGTTTTGTAGTAGTAATTTATCGATTTTTTTGTGTAATAAATAGATAGTAAAGTCCTTGCTTTTGTTTAAAGTCGTTAAGTAATTCTCATTTATTTTATATAACGTGAGATGCTAATTTTGAATTGATTTTACCAATTGACGTCTTGTAGTTTTTATTGTTCAAGAAACACTTGATTAGCGAGGTAAAAGTGAAATATTTAGATTGAGCAAAATAAAGCATTGATCTAAATAGAAAATGGAAAAGTTGAGGGCATCGTTGATCTCGATATTTCTACATGCGATCGGCTGTTATATGAATTCTGAATCTGGGAGTGCTTTGAAAAATTTGTCGTTGATGGCCATGATTATTAAATCGTAATAAGTCGATGATGAAGCAGCATTCTAATAGTCGATAATAGCAGAAAAAGCGATGATAAGCACAGATACGTAATAGAATAAGCAGTATAAGAATTAATTCATTAAGTTTATTTTTTTTTTCCTCCAAAGTTTTCTCTTTATTTTCTTTCTTTAGTACTATTTGGGTTCCAAATGAAGCTTTTTTTTTTTCTTCCTTTAGTATTTTTCGTGATCCTCTGACAAATTTAAAAAAATCTGGGCATCGCCCAAATGGTAATTACGGCCAACTTGGGGACTATTGGGAGGAAAGTAGAAATTTGGTGGGTCAAATTTAAAGAAAAAGCTTTCGAGTCGAAGCTCCACAATTGATGGGCCCGACGCTCCCGATGGAGCCGATGAAAAGAAGCTTAAAGTACAACATTAATGGAGAATGGAGACTTTTCTTTTGCTGGCTTTTAAAGAAGAAAGCCATATTCAATTGCTTCTCTTATAAGTAAACAGGAAAAACGAAAAAGAAACCATGTGGTCTGTTACCTCGCTACATTAATTAATAAAATCAAAAATTCTTTTCTTTTCCTATATACAATTAAAAGTCATATGGATAAATTTTCTAGTCATGAAAATCCAGAAAATACATTTGTAGATTAGTGATTGGACTACCTTTTCTAGCCCATATGGATGCAGTTTTTTTTTTTTTTTTGGTGAATTCACCCCTAGTGATTTTTGTGGCTTTGTATACAGCATGTACACTTTTTAATACAATATACTTTTACCTATTAAGACATGGAACATTTTTTTAATCTTATTATGGTGTTTATAACTCTCAAAATTAAATCTGATTTGGTCATGTGAATTTGATAGTATGCAATGATTAGGAAAGTTGTATACAAGTAGATATAGGGCTGTTCATTCCACTTGAAAATTTGAACTTCTTAATCAATCAGCAGCTTTGCAAGAACCTATAAATAAAAAAATCAGCAACTTAGCAAGAAGGTTAAAAATTGTTAACTTGAGAAATCTAAGTCTTGTTGATTTTATGAGACATTGACTTCTTCTTTTTTTGGTAAGACATGGAGCATGGTCTTTTGGAGATGGAAAATATCTGTATGCAGTATTTTTTTTTTTTTTTTTTGATATTTCCTAATACAACAGGAGATAGAAACATTTCAGTTTCATAATCTAAATGCTTTCTTTCACTGTTATGGTATTTTTTAATGATTTCTTCACTTAACCAGACGTTCTATTTGTTTGGGGCTCACACTGGACAGGGCAACTGTCGGAGAGCTTCTTCAATAGAGTTGGAGAAAGATGGGTGGGGAAGAGGTAATAATAATAATAATAAGAATGAAGAGAATTGAGGGGGCAGAGAACCTTGCTTTGTGACTGTTAGTTCCGTAATACTTATATTAATTTATAGTAATTAAATAATATCATAACTTATATTAATTGAAAGCAATTAAAATGAATAAAGTTATAACTTATATTAATAAATATCATAAGCAAATGCAATAAATAAACCAGCCCAGACCTAATTCCTTATTTTACTTGGAATTTTATTCTCCTCTCAGTACCCAGGTTAATAGAATAATTCCTCAGGGATAGACAGGTTTAGAATCTTACAAGTGTACTTGGTACTTGAAGCAATAGGTAAATTTGAGCTATAAAAGCAGTGGGCTCACACGACTTGAAGAATTTTTGAGAGGAAAAGGAAAATCACGATGTACCGAATGCATGAAAAATGTAAGTGTCTAGGCTTTGTGTAGGGGAGGTACGAATTTATAGGAAACGAGGGGTCTGGCTTGAGAAAAGTTGCAATGGTTGAAAGGAGTGCAACTTTTCATCATTTCCATTCCCACCTATATATATATATATATATATATATATATATATATATATATATATATATATATATACTCTATACTATATACCTATATATATATAATTAAACAATCACCGCATGAATGGAGAATGACAAGTTTTATTATGCATAAAGCGTGTGATTCGCGTTAGAATTGAAGCATCTGAATAAGTAGGTTTCCCTTTGAACTCGTAGTGAACGCCTGCTCTCGAGTATATAATCCAATCGGTAGATCACGATATCTTTGAGCCAGATCGACTTTTAGGTGTATACTAAGACAATATAAGTACACAACTAACTCTTATCCTTTTTTGGTTCTCATTGTTGTGTTTGTTTTAGCCATGAACTTGCCACTTTGGTCTCATAGTGTTTAGAGAAGCTGGCCTTCTTTTATTCTCTCCTTAGACGGCTCACACTACCACCTCCATAGGTGATTCACAAGCGTGTATTCCGTAAATACACCATTTGGTCAATCTTATGTCAAACTTAGAAATCATTAAAAACCTTTCATTTTAGGTTTATGTATTTGAACATTGTCTCATCATGAGAATGGATTTAATAAGTTTGACAATGTTGGACCATCAGCGCGGCTTTGTTTTCTCTTTGAACGAATCTTGGGATCTCCGGAGTCCTACTAGGTGAGGATTCACAGCCATGATGGTTGTCACCTGCAGGCCCACGGTCCATTCCTGAATGAGTTTTTCAGCTAATAAGATAGGCCTTTTTGTTAATGGATCGACCGTTATCTTTTGATCTTACGTGTCGGTGGGGATAACTCCACTAGAGATTAATTGTCTAACGGTGTTATGTCTTGTGGTATGTGACGAGATTTTCCATTAATACCTGCTGCACTTCGGCCCTTAGATATTTTGCTTAGTGTCGCGTGTATGCTGTCGGGTGCCAGGTTTGGGCGAATGGAATATCTTCTAAAAATTCGAGCCATTCGACTTCACTTGGCTTTATCCAAGCTATGAATTCGACTTCCATTGTAGAGCAGGCGATGCAAGTTTGCTTAGAAGATTTCAAGACCTTTGCTCCCCTGCAATAGTAAACACATATCACTAGTGGGTTTCTTTGAGTTGAGCGGTGATCAATTTGCATCAACATAACCTTCAATCCATCTTTGGATAATTTTGTAATGCAAAGCAAAATTTTGGGTATGTTTTAAATATCCCAAAACACGTCTCATTGCCATCCAATCGTTTATTTGGATTACAAATTGTATCGACTAAGTTTACTTATTGCACAAGCGATATATGGTGAGTACATTCATGATATACATTAGACATACCAGAAAGCTTTAGCGTAATCCGCCCGAGACTCACTTTCACCTTTGTTCTTTGCAGAAACAAGGTTTAAGTCATGGCGTTTTCACTTCTTTGAGATTCGAAATACTTGAATTTGTCAAGTACTGTCAATATAGTGAGGCGTGATAGCCTTCTAGACGAGTGCATAGATTTTTATACCTAGAATAAAATCTGCACCTCTAAGTGCTTTCATATCAAATGATTTGGATAGCATTCGTTTTGTGGCATTTATGTCAATAATATTTTTGCTTATTATTAACATGTCATCCACATATAGACAAACAATGACCTCCCTTGATTGGAGTATTTTTGCATTATATACACATTTATCGCACTCATTAATCTGCTGATCTTTGACAACATTACTTTGTCAAATTTTGCATACCATTGTTTAGGTGCTTGTTTAAGTCCATACAAAAGACTTAACAAATTCGGCCAGGACTTTATTTTCTTGTCAAGGACAGACTAAGCCCTTCGGGTTGTTCCTTGCAAATTTCTTCCTCAATTCTCCATTTAAAAGCTGTTTCACATCCATTTGAGTAGTTTGAAGATCACACAAGCCAAAGCAATTAACAATGAATAGATGTAATTCTTCGCATGACCGGTGAGTATGTATCAAAGTAGTCAAGACCTTCTTTTGTCTAAATCCTTTAATGACTAGTCTTGCCTTATATACTTGTCAATAGTACCATCATCTTTCAATTTTCTTTTAAAAATCCATTTACTAATGGCTTGTTTCACGGAGGAGAAGATCAACCCAATTCCACGTATGGTATTCAATATGGATTCAACCATATTGACTGCTTCTTTCTAATATTGAGCTTCAGAAGACTTCATTGCTTCCTTAAAGTCGAGGTTCATTTTCTAACGAAATGCTAGAAAATACGGACGAAAGATTTAGAGTACCCTTTGACGTTTACTCGTCGTGGTTCCTCAATATTAGGCACATTTTCTCGATAATTTCGAATTCATTGGAACTTTCACCAAGTGTTTTGCCTTCATTCTTATACAGGAAAAATGTCTTCAAAGAATTCAGCATTGTCTGATTCTATTATTGTATTAGAATGAATATCGGGAATTTCTGATTTATAAACCAGAAAACGATATGCTTTACTATTGTTAGCATATCCAATAAAAATACAATCTATTGTTTTTGGTCCTATTTTAACCTGTTTCGGTTTAGGAACTTGTACTTTTGCTAGACACCCCCACACTTTGAAGTAATTCAAGTTTGGTTTTCTACCTTTCCATTTTTCATATGGAATGATTTGTGTCTTCTTTGTAAGTTACTCTATTGAGTATACGTGGCTATGGGGCGACTTCCCCCATGAGTTATAGGTAAGCCAAGGACTTGGTAGCCAAAGCATTCATCATTTCTTTCAATGTTCGTTCTTCCTTTCAACTGACTCCATTACATTTGTGGTGTATCTGGGCTTGTCGTTTGATGAATGAATTCCGTTTTAGACATATGTATTTAACTGATGGAAATTCGTATTCATACTCATCCTTGATCATTTAATCTTTTTTATTAAGTTGATTTTCAACTTCAATTTTATATTGTTTAGATGCATCAATTGTCTCATCTTTGCTATTAAGTAAATATCGTATGATGTCCCTAGTGCGATCGATCGATAAAAGTTATGATACTTTTCCCACGCGAGGTGTTACGACTTCATATCACAAATGTCCGTATGAATCAAGTCAAATATTTAGAATACCAACTGAATTATAGGGATGTTTGCAGAATTTTGATTCAACACACATACTTGACATTTGGATTTATTATTCAAACTTTGTAATATTTCCATGTTTATCATTTTACGTAAGATTTGCATTAACATGTCCCAAGCGTGCATGCCATAAATTATCTTACTCAAGTAAATAAAGCGAAGAATCATTATTCTTATTATTATTGATTATCATTTACATTTGAGCTTGAAAGACCATCGCTAAGACAACCCTTTCCAACATACATATCATTTTACTTATTACAACTGCTCGAAACAAATCTGACCTTAAATCAGTTTCTTGACCAAAAGTGATGTCGAGACCAAATTCTTCACAGTTCGGGCACATGGAGGACATTCTTTAGTGTCGAGTTTTGCCCGATTTCATTTAGGAGAATATTTCCAGTTCCTTCTATCTTGAAGTTGAAGTTTTCCCATATGCAGCTCTTCCCTCGAGTCCGGCCAAGCATAGGAAGAGAACATCCTTTGATACTTCAAAACATAGGCGGGTAGCGGCTGAGTCAATCCACCATTCCTTTGGGTTTCCCTACAAGTTAGCTTTCGGAAGAAAAGCGCACAAATATCTTCCAATATCCATATCATTGGATTAGACAATATTATTGACCTTTATTCTTATTTTTATTTTAGGTGCACGCATTAGAGGACCTATGTCACGGTTACCACAGTGCTAACTTCCTTTGAATTTTTATTGCTATTGTATTGTGGTTCTTTGAACCATAGTTATTCTTTCTTTTCTTTGCATTAGGAAGCGAGATTCAACTATGTTGCTCGATATGGATGATTGCCTAAGGCTTCTTTTTCAGCATGCACATTTGTCTTCTTAAATTTTTAATCGAATGTCCCGGGTCATGGCGTCATCTCCTTCGCTTGTGTTTCAAATAATTTTAAAGTCCTTCCATGCGGGAGGTAACTTTTCTCATCTGACCACTTGAAACGCTTCATTAATAATCACTCCTTCATTGAGAAGATCGTGAATTATTACTTGAAGTTCTTAGATTTGCGTCACCTTGGTATCAACCATTTTATAATCAAGAAATTTGGCTGCCACAAATTTCTTTAAACCAGCGTCTTCAGCCTTATACTTTTTCTCAAGTGCTTCCCATAATTCTTTGGAAGTATTAATATTGCTGTAGACATTATATAGAATATCATCTAACCCGCTCAAAATATAATTCCTGCAAAGGAAGTCGGAATGTTTCCAGGCTTCAATCACAAGAGATCTATCTTTTTCGGGCACTTGTTCATTGGTTGGTTACTCTTCTTTGATAGACTTTTTTGCAGACTTAGAGTCGTTAGATAGAAGAACATCTTTTTGTTGCCATCTTTTGAAGTCTACTTAGGAAAACTTACTTTGAGGTTTCTCTGGGTCTGCGGTGCGTGTGCAACGGTTTGGAACAATAGTGTTCATTTCAAGATCCCATTTAATTAAACCAATACTTTATTAGTAAAAATTACTAGTATCAACTTGGAGTGAAAATCACACAAAGATTTTTAATCTCATACGAGTGCGAGTAAAAACCCTGAAAGGTTTTTAATCTCGATAGGAATTAGAAAATCAGAAGATTTTAGTCTCCCTAAATTTTGAGTAGAAACCGAAGGTTTTAATCTCGGTAGAATTAGAAAATACAAGATTTTAGTCTCTAAATTTATTTAGTGAAAACCACGAAGGTTTTTAATCTCGGTAGAGTAGAAATCCACAAAGACCTTAGTCTCCCTAAATTTTGAGTAAATACAGAAGGTTTCGGTAGGAGTAGAAAATCATAAAGATTTTAGTCTCAACAAAACCAAACAATAATAGAACCGAAATTAAATAAATGAATGAATAAATCCAGAAAACCACAAAGGTTTTAGTGCCAGAAGCGATTTAAAATAAAGTAACAAATAATAATTCCAGTAGAAAACCACAAAGGTTTTAGTCTTGGAAAGAAATTAAAATAAATTAGACGGAAAGTAGCTCTGAGGAGGAATAAAATTCCCCTTAAGATTGACTGGTTCCGTAATACTTATATTAATTTATAGTAATTAAATAATATTATAACTTATATTAATTGAAGCAATTAAAATGAATAAAGTTATAACATATTCAATAAATATCATAAGCAAATGCAATAAATAAGCCGAGCCAACAGAATTCACTGTTTAGCCTTAAGGAATTTTATTCTCCTCTCGATTGAGTTAATAGAATAGTCGCCATGTGAAACGGTTTAGAATCTTGCAGTGTGCGAATGCTAGCCGGAGAGTAAATTTGACGCGAGAGCGGAATTAGATCACACGACTCGAAGAATTTTTGAGAGGAGAAAGGAAAATCTGTCTTTCGAATCGTGAAAAATGTAAAAATTGTGCAAATTTGTGTAGGAGGTCTGAATTGCATAGGAAGCCAAGGGTTCACGACTTGAAAAGTTGCAATGGTTGAGGTGCGCGCGAAAGTTCTGATAGTTCGAAGGGGTGCGAAGGGAAACTTTTAAATGCATTTTAAATTCACCTTTTATATATATATATATATATATATATAATTCCCAACAGTGACTTTATCATGCTTCATTTTAGAGAATGAAGATATCCCCAAATCTTTATCATGCTTTCTCTTTTTCTTTTATTGTTGATGCTCTAGATATTATAGCCAAATAATATATATATATATATATATATAGTCCTGAAATTTGAGAGAGCAGCTGCAGGTGGGAGTGCTTGCCAGCGTTGGCCTTGTTTCCAGTGATAGTGTTATTCAACCTGGAAGCACATGACTGGATCCTGCTCACACGTCCTTCTTTCATGTCTCTATTCATACTTCATCCCTCCATGCAGCATCTTTAACTTCATTTTCAACCTATAGCTTCACACTTTCGCCTTTTCTTCAGGTGCTTAACATCCTCACAAGGATAATTAAGGGGGCAGTGGAGATAGTTGTCCTGTCTGCAAAAAAAGTAGGCACGTCAGAGGCTGCCTTCTATAGAAAGGAAGAAAGCTCACAGTACACTCTGGAGGATTATTATAACCCACACTTCACTAGAGATATCATTCCAATTCAAAGTCACTATACATTTTAATTCACCTTTTATTCTGATGCTGCTAAAATCCCCAACAAGTTTTGTCACCTTTATGTGTGTTGAGAATGCAGATAATGTGCTTGACTTTATTCATGACTGAAAGTATTCTTTCATATGCTAAAAACAGAGAGAGAACAGATGTTGGGAAAATAACAACAATTCTTTATCTTCCAGATTTATGAGAGGAGTAAGAATAAATATATCAAGCGACACACAATATTTACATGGTTCGGCACAAACTTGCCTACTCCACGGGCTGCTACAAATCTTTCACTAAAAGGAGAAAAAATGTAGTGTTCTGACACTCGAGAAAATTGCTCTCGATTTTCTCTCCGCTCGCCTCTCTTCCTTCACCACTACCTCCTTTCTCTCTTGCCATTTAAGAGATGTGTAGGATGTGTGGGATGGGATGGGATGATTACAAATGAGGAAAAGATGAGTTTATATAGGAAGATTATAGCCACCATTTCAATAGTATAGTCACCATTCCAATAGTATAGCCATCAATTCAATAGTGAGCCACCTTTTCAATAGTATAGCCACCATTCCAATAGTATAGCCACCATTCCAATAGTGAGCCACCTTTTCAATAGTATAGCCACCGGCCGATAGTATTCTGCCCGTTTTCAATAGTGAGCCATAATTCCAACAATCTCCCACTTGAAGACTGATTTCAATCTGTCTTCATACCTTAAATCAATACTGCCCGAGGTCCTCCCAGATGTTAGTACTATTTCAAAGCCAACGTGAACACAACTTAGTTTATCAATAGTCCGCAGTCTTTCTTTGAAACCACGTAATAGCGACATAATGCCTTCAGTTGTGGAAGAGCAACTATCTTACGCAGCTTGAGAACTGACTCAGCTGCGGTACCTCCTAGAGTATAGACATACCCTGTAGTGCTCCTTTTTTGATGTCGACATTTCACCGCTGAATCGACATCTACCACTTGACTGTTAGTATCGTATCTACCTTTGAAACAAAGTGTTTTGCCAGTATTCCGTAGATATCGAGGATCCATTTGACCGCTTCCCGTGTAACACCTCGATTATCATGTACACCGCTGCGGCTCCCGCGCTTGGGCAATATCGGTCTTCTTCTTGAGCGAGAGGGGTAGTTGGCATGAATGGTGTCATCGCTCAATGTAACCTCCTCCACTGCCAGATGCTGTCACAACACCTTCACTCCCGGCCCTCCACGGTCTTACAGCGTAAAACTTGTTCAGTCATCCATGATACATCACGGTCCTTCCTCGAAGGTCTCATCCGCATCAACCACAAGCTCTCCCCAATCCACCACGAGTCGGATCCGGGGTGTACTTCTGGAGTATGGAGACATGGAATACCGTGTGCACACTCGACAAACTCGGTAGTAGCGCCAACCGATATGCAACTGTGCCTACCCTGTGATACCAACTATCACACGCCTACTTTTTAGGCCCAAACGTGTGTGGCGTCTAACCCGTGATAGACCAGCCTTCTCACGATCAATCCTTTCTCATGGGATTGTCCTCGACTTTCTTATAGTCACTCCATCACATGTCAACGCCTAGATCTCGCAAGGCACCGACTCGCTTAACCCTACAGTGTATCTTCTTGACACTGCTCTTGTTTGGCACATCTCGTGTGCCCCTCCTTGCACTCGTTACTGACTCGCGCTCTGCTCTATAACAAATGCCTCTTAGGCCTGCTACTTGACTCCCCCAAGCACAACCCCTTGAACACCATTTTGTGCGACGCTTTGTTCTCTCCTTTGCTGAAGTCACGTATCTCAATGGCCCTCTCGACATGTTGCTCATTCGTAGCCCAGTGTAGTGCCAAATGGTCTTTATTTTGAGCCCCCATTAGAGATAGGTTTGAATCTTTTTTGTCTTGTGTCGTATCAATGATAAGCCAATTGAGGTGTTGAGGTCTACTTAGTATCGCTTATGCCATTTCGAGGTTATTTGTGGATTTATTTTGCAGGTTTGTGTACCTCGTCAGTAAAGTCGGGTGACAACGAGGATGTGTTGAACCGTGAAGAGATTGAAACTATTTCCCGACCATCGACATATCAAAATTCGATCTGATGAAATGAAGGCAACAAAGTGATGAAGAAAGGATCACGATGCAGGGTGCGATGCGTGTGATGAAACGACAATTCAAGAATTTACATATGATTGCGAAAATTTATTTAGGATTCTGTGAAAATTCCAGCGACCATGGCGAAAATTTGCTTAATCCCCAGCGAGAGTGAGAAATTTGCTAGGCTAGCGAAATTTAGCTATATAACGAAAATCAACGTGCCCCTAGCGGGGAATTCTTCAGTTTCTAGCTATCTCTAAAATATTTCGCTAAATGGCGAGATTTCCTTCTTCATGAAATTCAACTGTGCATAAAGCGAAAATTTGTGATTTCGCTATCTCATTCTACCCAAGCTGACTAAGCGAAATTTCGCTAAATAAAATTTCGCATATCTAATGAAATTCTCTTGCATAGCAAAATTCTCTTGCCTATTAATTTTGTATAATTAATACCCAACGACCACGTTTGGTGTATTACCTTCTTGTCCTTTGTATGAGCCAAAACTTTAGGCTTTCTTGTAGTTTCACGCTTAGGTTGTATATAAACCCAGCCATTTTGTAACCCTAAGCTTTTGCATTTCAATACAATTCATGACTTTCATTTTAGGGTTTGCTTTTCTCTTCTCTCTCTCTTTCTTTCATTTTCTGAGGTTTGCCCAGACACCCTCTTAGAGGATGACAACTCAAGAGATGTAGCTAAGCCTATAACTGTGAAGAGGAGGGTTGCTATGAAAAACTTAGTTTGGGGCGGGTTGCGGGTTGTCCTCATGTTTTAAATCTCAGTCTTTGTATTTACTTGGCTCCGACTTTTCAAATTAGGGTTGAATATCATTTAATATCATTACTTTGGCCAATACTTACCATGCTTTAGGAATCTGATTGCATACTTATTTGATAGATGCAGCACATTATTCTTTCTAGATATGACTACGGTAGAAATGAGGTTGAGTGCTAGGGTTTTAAAGCGAAAGAATTTGTGAATGCATGTTACACAATGTAGACTCAAATAGGAGTGGTTTTAGGGTTAGGTTTTATAGTTAAACAAAGATCTGGTTATGTCTTTGACTATATCACATTTCCATGATATAGAGGATATGACAGAGAGACACTTGTTAGCCCCATGTTGTCAAGCTAGTGACCCAAGCCTTCAAAGTTACCTTTTCACACTTCACTTTCGGTTTTACAATTAATCAACAGCAAACAACTCTCAACGTTTTGAGCAAATCAATCAAACTAAAAGCCCTCACCATTTCCAACCTTTGATCTGAATCATTCCCTAGGATGAAAACCGTCCAGTGTTCGACCAGACCGCTATCTTGCGCGGTAAGCAGCTACGGCGTTAGGAAGTATAGGAATATAAATTTTGTTGATTCCGCTCCACCCCTCGTGGCGCGATCAGGCTGGCGCCCCGTTATGCGGTGATGGTGCCCGACTCACGAATGATAAGTTGAAATTGTACTTGTAATCATCATTCTGAGTGGTGATCTTTAATCCTTTTTGTATCGATTCTTTATGCTTGCCGTTTCATCGCTGCGATATTAGCGCATTTTTGTTTTTCATACGATGATTTTATTTTAGCTAACCCTAACCCTTTTTGCAAGTTTGTTTGTCTTTCTTTGTTGTGTCTCGGTTATTGTAACGGTGTTTATGCTGCTTGAGGAAGAGACATCGAATTAGATTGAAAGATCGAGCAATTGAACAAGGCGTGAAATCGTTGTGCCCGATAGACCAAATGGATCCCACGAGGAGCGAGTCAGCCAGGTACTATGAACCCAACAGCCTATAGATCGATGAGGGACCACATACACCCTCCTAGAGTTAGTGCCCCTTCACCAAATCATACCTCCTAGGGATGGGTGAGTGCTGTGGTATGGAAGAAGTAAGAAATCCATATACACACTTTATATAAAGGGATTTTGAGGAAGTTTGCACAACCTTTAAGGGAGGTATGATGGACATGGATTTGCTAAGTGAAAGCATTTCATTAACCACTGAGACGAGACGAGATTTGGCTTAACTCAACGAACTGGAACCATAAGAAATTGGGCTGTTTGAGACAGATTCTTAAAGAAATTCTTCAGTGCCCACAAGACCAACAATTTGAAGAGACAAATTTACACCTTTGCAGCTCAAGATGGTGAGAGGTTCTACCAGTGTTGGGAGAGATTTATGGAGACAATCAGTGCATGCCCACACCATGGGTTTGATACATGGATGTTGGTAAACCACTTCTATGGTGGTATGTCTCCTGCCATGAAACAGTTATTGGAGACCATGTGTGGGGGAGATTTTCTAAGTAAGCATCCTGATGAAGCCATGGATTTTTTGAACTATGTGGCTGAAACTTCTAAGGGTTGGGATGAACCAAACCTGAGAGAAATGGAAAGGAGAGCCTCGATCCAACCACAGGGTGGGATGTATGCACTGTCAGAAATGGAAATGAAAGCTAGGATTTCAACCTTAGCTAGGAAGGTGGAGGAGCTAGAAGTAGCGGCTCAGGTGCACGCAGACGATCCATGCACGATTTCAATCCACAGTCCACCTGAAGAACGAGTATCCAATGACTCCTTGTTGGAAGGTTCGATGTCGAATAAATACACGTAGGTCAATACAAAAAAGCCACAACAACCTAATGCCCTTTATGGTAGCACCTACAATTCCATTTGGAGGAATCACCTAACCTCTCTGGAAACCCAACCCCCACACTTTATGTGCCCCAGTTGCGAACCACGGTTTGGTTCCCAGTCTCAAACCCTGACCACCACCCATGCTCATCTCACCGTAGACAAGCCATTTTAAATTTGAGTAAGGTGGTGGGTAATTTGGAAAAGAACAAAGGGAATCAACCATGCAATTAGCACAAAGTTGATACTTGTAGAGAGCACCTTTGAACAAAAGATAAGATGGGCGAGGCAATCTTGCTTGGAAAATGACAACTGTGTATTCGAGTCACGAGAATCGACAAGTTGTTGGAGTGCAGCGGGAGGAAGGTTCCTTCGAGCAATTTTAAACTGAAAATCCATGAAGTGGATCATCGATATTCGAGAATGGATGAGGTGAAGGTATAATCACCCTCGGGTGGAAAAGGAGTTGTTCGATATGCCCAAACACATTGAAACCAGGAATGAAGTAGAAAATGGGCGAACATTTTCCTGAAAGAGGACTCAATGAAACACTGCATGCCACCTCCATTTCCACAGGCACTAAGAAGTAAAGGCATCCGTGAGGCGGGCATCACAGAGTGCAAGGCGGGTGAGGTGGAACATGGCCCTTGGACATCATCAAACAAGTCACGCGCTGCAAAATTTTAAAGATCTGTCACGATTAAAAGGGTTGAACGTGCTGGCATTGAGAAGAAGGGGCATTTTAAGCGAACAAGTCAGTGCCATAATCCCAAAGCAAGAACGATTATCTGAGGATCTGGATCTCCCACGATTTGATGTATATGGGTGGGACTAGTATAGACAAATCCACAGCGACTTAGGAGCCGAGTGTGAACCTACTGCCATACTCGGTGTATAAGCAGTTAGGTTTGGGTGAACTTAAACCTACCAACATTACACTGTAAAATTTAGTGGATAGATCGGGTGAAGATCCCTAAGGGGATAGTTGAGGGATGTCTTGGTGAAGGTGAACAAATTCTACTATCCGTTAGACTTTCTGTAGTCCTTGACAGAGCCAATAGAGAATGGACCTAATCATGTGCCCAGTGTCTTGGGAAGACCATTTCCTAGCCCTTGCCCGATGCAATCATCAATTTGCGGAATGGAATGTGCAACTTACATTTGGTAACATGACATTGGAGAATTTGAACATATTTCCTTGAATAACAAGCATAATTGCGAAGATGAAAATCAAGTGGTAGTGAAACATGCTTGGTTGGTGGTATCGGGGAAGGTGAGTCAATTGCAGGAAATGGCCAACCAAGGTGATGCGAGAGGTTTTGGTATTGCCATGGTAGTACTAAGGACAATTGCTCAATTCGAAATCAATCGGTGAGAACCAAGATCAATAGTGAATCAAACACCAATGATTGACTGGGCGCTGGGGATGGGGAGATGTCATCATACCAGGCCCTCTTATTGGGTGTTTAGATAATGAACCAGGTTTAGTGTTTTCCAAAAAACCTTGAATTTAGATTCAAATAGAGATTTAATTTTATTTTAATTTAGTTAATTTCTATAATTTTGGCCATTTTTAGTAAGTTTCTTATTTTAGTAGCTTTCTTTACAGCAATTTTGTTTAAATTTTATATTTTCTTATTGAGTTATTCGATATATTGTAAATAATAATTTTAATTTTAATTTTGTTATTTTTATTTTAATTTTTCATTTTTAATATTCAAATTGTTGAAGTTAGATGATGTGAGTTCAGCTAAATTTTGCTACACATAGCGAAATGGACTCTTCGGTTTCCTTTGATGGCTCTGCAAGGAGGAGCCCTTCACGTCGTAGCCACTGACTACCGGTGCCACCACGGCGCTCCCGGCTGCACCTCTGCCCGCGCGCGCCACGGTTGCATTCGCTTCTTTGCCTGCCCACGCTACGGCCGGTGACCACGCCAGGCCTCATTAGGCTGCTATGCGCCGCGGCGCGCCCGGTAATGCCACGAGCCGCGCCGCTCACGCCCAGCCGCTTTGTGCGTCTTTGAGCGGCCGTTCAACTGCGCCTCCACCGCCGACGAGCGCCGCTGGGAACCTTGGTAGATCCACCGGTACGCCTGCCACTGCAGGTGCCGCTGGCTCCTCACTGGCCGAGTTGACGGAGCCCGATTGGTGCCTCCATTGCGGTATTTCGATGCCGATCTCCACGCCTCCCGAGCCACGATTAGGCGTTGCTGTTTAAAGTGCCTTAGTTGTTTCGATTCGGCCCGGCACATACTGGTGTTACTCTTCCCTCGGTTATGGATTTACGCACCGGTGGAGTCCGCCTCGGACCACCGGATCCAGATTTGTACCAGGCGAGAGGAATGGGGGCTCAGTCCAACTCGGTTCGGCCTTAGTCCAGAACGGTGCTGAGGCCCTCGGGGTTTAGGAGGGTCTTCCCAGACGGATGGGACCGACCTCACCCAGTACCACAGCGCGGATCTATGGGGGCCGTCCACCAGCGGGCCAATGCTGGGCGGGTGGAGTCATCCTCATCAGGACCTCGGTAGTCTCCGGCCGTCAGCAGTGACGGCCTCTTCACCTCGGTTGTCTCAGCCAGGATGGGAGGCGTTGTGCTCCGGGGAACCCCATCACGAGGGTAATGCGCTCCACTGGCAGAGTTTCATCGGGTCATTACCGCGATGTCGGCTGTTGGTAAAACACTATAGATTAGGGCTCGATCGCGATGATGACATACTCCTATTACCATGCTGTGGCGTATTATTACCCGGGTGATTCTGCCGATTCTACCGTTCGATGACATCCGGGGCGCCCTGATCCTTTCGAGCTCAGTTCCTCTCAGCGATCGCCGAAGGAGTGCTTAGCGCGAACTTCGCATTGACTGAATCTGCTTGAGCCAATTCGGAAAGGTTACTCGGGGTGGTCTCACCTCGACTAGAGATATGGTCGCATTCTTGCAGGGAACACCTGGTGGGCGGTGCTCTTTGAGGGAGGCGACTCACGCCTGGAATCTGGCGATGATACTGTTGGGACAGCCTCTTCCGGCTGCGACTATACGTCTGGTAAGGGGAGCCCATCTAGAGGCTCTTTCTGGGTCTGGAGATGACCTCCCTATTACACTCGAGGATAAGGTCCATCAGAAGGGCCTCGGCCCGAAATGAGTCTCCACCGATGCCGGACTATTATGCCGTCCCCAGCACTCGGGTTTTCCGGGGAGGAGTCCCTGATGTAGACGAGTGGTTAGGTGCCCTCAGTCCCTGGTCGACGGAGCTGAGCGATGCGATGCCCATATCTTTTATCCTCCAAATGCCAGACTGTGAGGAGGTTCCTAGCTCCGCAGGCGCAGCATTCTCATAGAGGAGGTAGTCGTGGTTCTGAGCCTGAGATGGAGAGGAGTCCACCGGCCGCATCGTTCTCTCCATCTCCTACTCTACCTACTTCAAACAAGTACTCCCGCCGATACTCCCGGCCCATCATTTACATCACAAAGATTCACGGAGTACGCTCATGCCAACATGAGATAGCAGGTGTAATGGATGTTGTATGCTCCTTGGCTGCTACTTAGGCAGCACAGGACCAGAGGTTGGATCGAGCTGAGGCCACTCGAGGACCTGCCGCCCATGCTCCAAAGAGATCATGACTCAATTGGTCTTCCACGTGCTCCTCGCTCGCAGGATGAGCCCACCGCCGCAGCAGCCCTTTAGATATGTCAAGCAAGAAGAAGAAATGCTACAGACTCCACCACCACCACAAAGAGTCAGGTGGTTGTGGTTTCTTTTATGTTTTTGCATAGTTACTCTGTACTATCAATTGCCTACTAATTTTGTTTAGGATTCATGTATTAGCCATAGTAGCAAAGGATATTTTTGTATGTTTAGCTTTGTTATGTATGTACTAGCCATTTTGGCTATATCAAAAGCTATACAAAGGTTATATGTGTATTACACTCTTTTTGCATATCACTCTTTACGCCCCACTTTGTGTATCCAATTTTGTTTTCAATCGACAATTGAATTGCTTTAATCGACAATTGAATTGCTTTAATTGAAAATTGAAGAAACCTTGCATGTTACCTTAATGCTAGAACAATTCCATGTTTGAAGAAATTTTTGGTCATTGAAGTTCCATCATGCTCAACCTTGAACATTCCACCTTAGCTAATTCACACACTGCGCATCAGATTGTACCAATAGGCTGTCAAATTATTTGCCTCCTTTTCACTTTGCATAGCCTACTTTTAGGCATGTTGGCAACCTAGGATAGGTTTGTGTTACTCCACATTTGAAGACCAATGTAGTCTCTCCAAAAGGAAAAGAAAAGAAAAAGCAAAAAGAAAAGAAAAGAAGAAAAGTAGAAAATAAAGTCGTGACACTGCCTTGAAACCCGAGCACCTGGCCCGAGGGGTATATGGCGAAAAGCCTGGGCCCGGCGTCCTAAGCCTTAATTGGTTGGGAGTCATCGACTTAAAGGTTTGTTACATGGGTGGATAGGTAGAGTTTAGCCGAATCGTGAGGTTCTGATTCTCGAGATCATTCCAGAGTCCGGTGAAGCCCGCAGTTTGTGGTCAAGTGGATTCTTTCGTCACGCTCAACCTTAATTGGCCGGGAGTCATCTGGACCCTCGCTACACGGACTTTGGTGAAGTCGAAGTAAGAGCATTGCACCCTACAAAGTAATCACAATGTAAAGAAGAGTGTAGCTTTTCTCCTGATCCAGGTTGTTCAACTACTTAAGGCCATGCCTGAAGAAGTCGGGGGAGGGAACAATTTTGCACTTTATCGGGTTCAACTCCGGGTTATATTAAGAACCATTAGATCTTTGTGGAAATTCGTGCTGATTACCATGGATCAGATGTTGACCTAAAATTGTTCTTGTAATGGGTTTTGGCTCTTTCATGCTCGCCAAGCTTGGTATCAATTTTTCATTTTAAAGGTAGTGTTTATATGTGTATACACCGTTTTTTGAACCATAAACTTTTTGATAAAATCACTGCATGCATGCTCTTATTATTTTAGCATTGCTAAGGGACTAGCAACGTGTCGGTTGGGGGGTGTGATTGCTGGCCCAACAAGGCTATTTTCAAGCCCATTCGAGATAGGTTTTGAATGCTTTTGTGCACTAATCGTATCAATTAAGCCAATTGAGGTGTCTGTGTCTACTTAGTATCACTTATGCCATTTCGAGGTTATTTGTGGTTATTTTACAAGCCTTTGTGTACACCTCAAGGTCTAATAAAGTCGAATTTGATATCGAGATGTGTTGAACCATGAAGATTGAAACTATTTCCAGCCATCAACATATCAAAATTCAGTGATGAAATGAAGGCAAAGTGATGAAGAAAGGATGCAAGAGGGTGCAAGAGGGCAAAAAGCTGTGCTGAAGAACATCAATTCAGAGTTTTCACTATGATTGCGAAAATCAACCGATTGCTAAAATTTCATAAACATAGCTTAAAATTTCCGCAATCCTAGCGAATGAGAAATTTTGCTAGTTAGCTGAATTTGGCTATATAGCGAAAATCACTGTGCCCATAAATTCTTCGCCATTTATCTCTAAAATATTTCATAGGTTATAAATTTCACATTAGCTTAAATTATCGCGCATAAATAAAATTTTGTGATTTCGTTTATTCCTCGCAGAATTTCGCAGTTAGCTGAATTTCGCTAGGCTAGCGAAATTTCTATCCTAGAGAAATTTTTCTCGCTGTAGCAAAATTTTGCCCCCGTTAATTTTGTGTAATTAATGCCAAACGACCCGCTTTTGGTGTATTAATTCTGGCTCTTGTATGAGCCAAAACTTTAGGGCTTTCAGAAGTTTCACACCTGGTCGTACTCATATAAAACTAACCATTTTTGTAACCCTAAGTAACTTTTCGTGATTTCAATACAATTCCAAGAGCCTTTCATTTTATGTTTGCTTTTCTCTTCTCTCTCTCCTCTTTCATTTCTAGGTCGCCAAACACCCTCTCGAGGATGACAACTCAAGAGATGCTTGGCTAAGCCTCATAGCTTTGAAGAGGAGGGCTGCTACTGGTTTTGGGGCGCTGTGGTTGTCCTCATGTTTTAAATGCTGTGCATCGTATTTATGGCTCCCCAGCCTTTTCAAATTAGGGTTGAATATCATTTAACGTCATTACTTTGGCCAATACTTACCATGTTTTTAGGTACAAAGGTGATAATTTCTATTGTTAGATGTAATCGTTATTCTTTAGATGGCCTTTACGAGCCACCTAAATGAGGTCAGAGTGCTAGGTTTTAAACTAGGCACAGAATGCATGTTACCGTGGTAATTCAAATAGGAGTGGTTTTAGGGTTAGGTTTTATAGCAAACAAAGATCCTAAGCATGGCTTCACTATATGTTATTTTCCATGATGCGAGGATATGACCCGTTAAGACACTATAGTCCCAGATGTTGTCAAGCTAGTGACCTAAACCTTCAAAGTTACCTTTTCACACTTCACTTTCAGTTTTTACAATTAATCAGCAACCAAACAACTCTCACTGTTTTGAACAAAAATCCAAAAATCCAAACTAAAAGCCTCACCATTTTCAACACTGATGCGAATCATTCCTAGAATGAAAACTCATCCCCGTGTTCGACCCTAGACCGCTTATAATCGGGCAGTGAGCTCGACTACTACAGGAGGAATATGTGAATATAAATTTGTTGATTCCGGCCACCCTACTATGGCACGAATCAATTCCACCAAGGCCTCGCAGACGCCGGTCTGCATTACACTCACCTCTCGCTCCACAAGGGTGTCTCTAGCCATTGTTTGCGCTTGCTTCTCACGCTAAGGCTCCGTGTCCGCAAGGCGACTCATATACGCCATTATCTACCAAGACTCAATACGAGGCGTGATACCTCCAAAGCTGAGATTTCCACCACACTCCCAAGACCACTTACTTATGCATGTCTCCGCGCACAACAATGTGGCCCACCTCTCGCGACATCTCTCATCCTTGCGCCCCTCTCAGCCTCGGCTGTGGAACCCTATCCAAGCTCCCCATGGCCTCTCAGCTGCATCTCATCCGTCCGTTCCTCGACATGCACCGTCGTGCCTCAACTACACATGGGCATACCCTCGACACCAATCCCATCCGCCCCTGCAGGAACCGGTGGTCTTCATGCGCCGTGTTGGACCGGTTTCGCCCGCCGGCTCATCAGAGCCGACGGCCTTCCGTATCCACCCACCTCTCTCGAGGTATCATCCCCCGACAACCGACCCGTGAGGATCTCTCTACCTCCATCCAACAAACCAGATCTACATGGCCTCCCATACAAAGCCTCATAGGCGCCATCTCGTGATACTCGCTCGATAATCGTTGTTGTAGTAAACTCAAGCCAAGGGCAAGTGCTCATCCCAGCCCACCCTTAAAGTCCAGAGATGCTCACAAAGATGTCCCCTCCAAACCTCGGATAGTCCCTCGACTATCCGTCCGTCCCACACGGGATGAAACACTATGCTCATCCTCATCTGTGTCCCCATGGCCCTCTGGAAACTCCTCCAAAACTAAGTCGTGAACCGGGGATCCCGATCCGATATGATAGAGACTGACACTCCATATAACTGCACAATTTCCCCGCATACAACCCGTCTAACTCAAATGTGAAGGCCATCCGCATCTCGCTGCTGAAATGTAATACTCGTGAGTCGTCCATAATAACCCATTCCGCATCATGCCCCTATGATGTTCGTGGCAAGTGGGTCACAAAGTCCATCGTGGCGTGCTCCCACTTCCACTCTGCTACCTCCAAAGCCTGGAGTAGCCTCGTCGCCTCTAGTGTCTCGGGCTCGACTACCGACACGCGCCGGTATCTCCTCGTACAAAGTTCTAACGTGCCTCTTCATTTCCGGGCTTCCAAACAGCAAGCCGGGCGACGCATTTCGTTATACATCTTCATGCCACCCTCGGATGCGACCGCAAAATCGAGCAAATGGAACCCCTTAGATCTCATCTCTCAACTCTACCAACTGGGGAACCACCACCATTCCCGTAATCAAGACTATAATCAGAATGTCCAAATTTCGGCCACCTGTACCTAACTGCATTCCTATTCACGGGCTACGAGTATCTCCGTCCTCACCTCTGGGGACTTGATAACCCTGCTCGGTAGGGAAAGCGTAGCCACCAAACTCCCTAAAATACCCCAGTCTGGGCCATCGTAGTATGTGCCGAACTCGGTCTAACGTTTCAGCATCCGCCACTCCCGAACTACATCGCCAATACTCCCCGTGATTTTCGACATTTTCGACCGAGTCATCAACCACCACATTTGCCTTACCAGGATGGTAATGCAATGTAAAATCATAGTCTTCCAAGTACTCCATCCACCTACGCTACCTCATGTTGAGATCCAGCTGCGTGAATATGTACTAAAGACTTTTGTGGTCCAATAATACCTCGAACTGCTCTCCATACAGATAATGACGTCATGCTTTCAAGGCAAAGACAATGGCCGCCGACTCCATATCGTGTGTAGGGTAATTCTGCTCGTGATTCTTCAACTTTCGAGAACCATAAGCCACAACCCTCCCGGCTTGCATCAAAACACAACCTAGTCTGTCCTTCGAGAATCACAATACAATCAGGTACTTGGTCCCTTCTCGACTATCGAATAGGAGTCGAAGTAAGTCTCCTCTTCAATTCTCGGAATGGTTGCTCACACGAGTCATCCCACGAACCTCGACTCCTCCTTCCAGTCAACTCTCATCATAGGTGCACCCACCTGAGAAGTCCTCAATGAAATCTCCTGTAGTAACCTGCCAATCCCAGGAAACTCTAGATCTTAAAGATAGACTTGGATCTTTCCTTCATCTGCGGCCATCGCTCCCTCTCAACTGAACCGCCGAATCGCTTCTCGACTATCTGCCAACCACCGTATTAGGAACACCCTCTGTCGACAAACCGGGACCGCCGACAAAATTCACTTCACAAAATTCACTATTTATGTGAATAGTAACCTCGCCTGAAAATTGACAGAAAAAATAAGGCTCAAGAAATATTCTTTTCTGATGTGGAAGGTCAGTCAATGCTGCAACCACAGAGCATACTAAGAATATCCTAAATTCCTATAACCAAAGCTTCGATACCAAGCGGTCAGGGAAAATAACAACAATTCCCTATCTACCAGATTTATGAGAGGAGTAAGAAATAAGTCAGACCGTTTAATAATATCAATATTTCACTGGTTCGGCACAAACTCTTGCCTACTCCACGGCCGCGCGCATCTTCACTAAAAGGAGAAAAAATATAGTGTTTACAACACTCCAAGAAAATTGCTCTCAATTTTCTCTCACTTCGCCTCTCTTCCTTCACCCTACTCCCTTTCTCTCTTCCATTTAGAGATGTGTAGGATGTGTGGGATGAGATGGGATGATTACAAATGAGGAAGAGATGAGTTTATATAGGAAGATTATAGCCACCATTTCAATAGTATAGCCACCATTCCAATAGTATAGCCACCATTCCAATAGTGAGCCACCTTTTCAATAGTATAGCCACCATTCCAATAGTGAGCCACCTTTTCAATAGTATAGCCACCATTCCAATAGTATTGCCACCATTCCAATAGTGATCCATAATTCCAACAACAGAGGAGATCTTTTTGTTAAGAAGGAAGAGGAGAACATGGTAGAAACTTAATACACTTCACAGAAGCTTCTAGATTAGATGTAACAGAAGTTGATTCCAGAAGCTTGAGCATGCATCTCATGATAACTGTCTTTGAGAGATTAGTTGTAGGCAGGTTGATAAGATGCATCTCAGGCGCAGCAAACTCCATATCCACAGTGGCTCTTAACTCATGTATCTCAGATTGTGTGGCTCTCTTCTCAACAGGCCCCCTCAAGCTTGGCATGGATCAGTCATGTTAAGCTTGTTAGACAGCATCTTGAAAGTTCAAAAGAGAGAGCCTTGGTAAGTAAGTCTATTGGTTGAGATTCTGTAGGAACATAGCGTAGTTCAAGTTTGTGCTCAGAGACTAGGTTTCAAATAAAATGAACATCCAGCTCTATATGCTTTGTTCGAGCATGATGACTGGGTTACATGCTAATGCTTGAGCCCCTAGATTGCCAATCCACAACACAGGTGTTTAAAACGGAGCAATACCAATTTCAGCTAGCAAATTTTGAATCCACACTAGATCAGTAGCAGCACTTGATAGTGCTCTATATTCAGCCTCAACACTTGAACAAGCTATGACCCTCTGTCTTCTGGAACTCCATGTTACAAGATTTCCTCCAAAGAAAATACAAATTCCTCTGACAGATTTTCTATCATCACGATTTGTTGACCAATCTACATCTGATCAATATCCCTCAAGTGTTAAGAGTTGTGCTGGCCAAAATAGCAATCCATAGGATAAGGTACCTTTGATGTATCTTAATATACGTTTACAAGCATTCCAACGTGCAACAGTTGGTGCTTGTAAAAACTGACTCAACTTATTGACAGAGAAAGCTAAATCTGGTCGTGTTAACATAAGATATTGAAGAGCACCAATGGTGCTTCTATACAAGGAAGGGTGAGGGAAAGGTCACCTATCATGGAAGGAGAAATTATTACCCAAGCACATAGGAGTAGGACAAGACTTGGCATTAATCATATTTGTTTTCTGCAGTAAGTCACTAGCATACTTAGCCTGACTTAGATGCAAACTAGAGGAAGTTCTAAGCACTTCAAATTCAATAAATTAGCTTACGGAACCTAGTGTCTTAAGAGCAAACTGATGATGAAGATCCGTATTAAGGTGTTGAACATCATCTGAACATTCTCCAATAATGAGAATATTATCCACATATACAAGGAGTAACAACAACTTACCACTCTTCCGTGAGTAGAACAATGATGTATCTGATACTGAATTATAAAATCCCTAGCTGAGTAAAGCTCCTTAGCTTTCAAACCAGGCCCTAGGTGCTTGTTTAAGACCATAGAGCCTTCCTCAATCTGTATACATGATGAGGCTTAGCTGAATCACTAAAACCTTCTGGTTAATATAAAGATTCCTCCTTAAGATCTCCATTTAAGAAGGCATTGTTGATGTCTATTTGTTGGATATCCCATCCCCTTGATACAGCTATAGTGAAGACAATTATGATAGTAGAAGCTTTAATCACAGGACTAAAGGTTTCATCATAATCCACTCCAAGTGTTTGTTGAAACCCCTATGCAACTAAACGTGCTTTGTACTTGTCCAGTGAACCATCAGCTTTAAGTTTAGTTCTGAAAACCCATTTACATTGAACCACACGTGATGCAGCTGAACTAGGAACTAGGTCCTAGGTGTTATTTCGCACTAGAGCGTTATACTCTTCTTCCATAGCCCTTTTCCAACAACGATCAGTTAAGGCAAGTGAGATAGTAGCTGGTTCTGAATGAATGCTGGCAGTAAAGAGTTTGGGTTTGAATATACTAGATTTTGATCTGGTTTGCATTGGATGTATAGAAGGAGCAGAAATAAGAATGAGAGGATCTGTAGTGTAAGGTTGAACTATGGGAGGAAGAGAAGGTGAGGAAGAAGAAGAGGCAGGAGATGAAAGAGAAAGAAAGTGTACCTCTATTGTGTGTGAACAAGAAGATGGAGAGGTAGAATTATGTTGTTGCTCTAAGCTGGAGGATGCAGTAGTAGAAGAGCTAGTTGAAGACATAGCAGGGGAAGATAGTAAAGAGGAACTAAGAGGTAGTTGGTTTGAAGTTGGTGTTGGTGCTGACTGACAGATGGAATAATAAATCTAGGAGCCCAGAAGACTTGATACAAGATGTTGTAGAGGTTGAAGCACTTGAAGCAAATAAGGACTGAGGGAATGCATTTTCATTAAAAGCAACACTTGCAATATATACTCACCCTGAAGGATGCAAACATCTATATCCCTTAGTGCTGACTGTACCCCAAAACAAGCATTTAGAAGTCCTAAATGCCAGTTTAAATCTGTTATAAGGCTGGAGGTATGGGCAAGCACATCCAAATACTCTGAGAAAATTATAATCTGGTTTCTGTCCATATAAAGCTTCAAATGGAGAGAGCTTCTTCATAACCATTGTAAGATTCAGTAAATAGGTTGCAGAAACAAAAGCTTCCCACCAGAACTTCAAATCCATTGAGGCTTGGGCAAGTAAGGTAAGGCCAATCTCAACAATACTTCTATGCTTTCTTTCTACCTTCCCTTGCTGTTGATGAACATGAGGACATGGGTGTCTGAAATTTATTCCTAACTCATGTAACAAAGGTTGAAGTTTACGGTACTCTCCTCCCCAGTCATTTCGTAAACATTTAATCTTAGCATTAAACTGTCTTTCAATCATTTTGTTGAAGTATTGAAACATGCCAACAACTTCAGATTTAAGTCTAAGAGGAAAACTAGGTGAAGGAGTAAAATCATCCACAAAGGAAATGCAGTATCGATATCCTTCTGGTGAGAGATAAGGGGAAGGACCCCATACATCAGAATGAATTACTTGAAAAGCTCCTGTAGTGTGTAGATCAACTGAAGGTAAAGAAATCTGGTGTAGTTTGCCATACTGGCAGGCATCACAGAACTAGAAGGTAGTATCAGCAAAAGCATGAACATTCAAATGTTCTAGTATCTTATTTAAGACCATCGTATTTGGATGACCAAGCCTACTATGCCAAAGGCTCATCAGTGATTCTGGATTACATGAAGAATTTGAACAGTAGTTGGACCATTACAGGTAGTGTATGTTGAAGAAATGCCAGATTCCTGTTAAGGATCATGCTGGAACTGGTGAGAGGCGCTTATACTGGACTGATAGTTTTCCTTGCAGGAGGACAACCTTCGACTTCTTGTCCTCAACAGAACAACCAGTAGAATCAACCCACACACGTCATTTTCAAGAGTGAACTTGGATATGCTAATAAGATTTTTAGTAATTGCAGGAACTAGTAAAATATTTTTGAGTTTGAGTGGCCGAGAGGTAGGAAGATTCATATGACCAATGTGTGATATTAAAAGTTGAGAACTGTCACCAAGCACTAGCATACCATTGTCAGAATACTCTGTTTTTGTAGTCATGGATTGGCCTTCTGCAGTCACATGATGTGTGGCCCCAATACCAAGATACCAAGCTGTATACTTAACATAATATTTGAGAAGCAATGGCGCTTAAGACTTCTATAGATGTTGAGAGTCTTCAATAGAGATATTTGAAGATGTAGCTGCTTGATTTGAGTTGGAATTTTGATAGCGAAGATCAACCGGATAAAAGCGCATTTCAAGCTATAGTCCACTTTACCTCACATTTGACATACAGGTTTGTTAATGATATTTGTAAAGTGTGCATGAGTTTCAGAAGGAAGTGATACTTTGAAAAACAATGGGGCTCTACATACCAAGCAATCCACAATCACTAGACACCCTCACACATAGAACCCATAAATGTAGCAGTGTTTTTTTATTAAATGGAACAAACTAAGAAGCATAATGTCAAGGCATGTTGGGAAAATAACACAATTCCCTATCTTCCAGATTTATGAGAGGAGTATGAACAACAGACTGCTGACACACACATTGATGGTTCGGCACAAACTTGCCTACTCCACGAGGCTGTTGCAGATCTTTCACTAAAAGGAGAAAAATATAGTGTTTACAACACTCCAAGAAAATTGCTCTCAATTTTCTCTCACTTCACCTCTCTTCCTTCACCCTACTCCCTTTCTCTCTTCCATTTAGAGATGTGTGGGATGTGTGGAATGGGATGGATGAGATGATTACAAATGAGGAAGAGATGAGTTTATATAGGAAGATTATAGCCACTATTTCAATAGTATAGCCACCATTCCAATAGTGAGCCACCTTTCCAATAGTGAGCCACCTTTTCAATAGTATAACCACCATTCCAATAGTGAGCCACCTTTTCAATAGTATAGCAACCATTCCAATAGTATAGCCATCATTCCAATAGTGAGCCATAATTCCAACAATCTCCCACGTGAAGACTGATTTCAATCTGTCTTCACACCTTGATTAATGCAGCAGGTCCTCCCCGATCTTGATACTTCATTTTCAGCCAACCTAAGCTTCGAACAACACAACTCGCCTTTATCAATGGTCACTTGCCTTTGGCCGGGGCTTCTATAATAGCGACATATTCCGTCGGGGCCTGTGGAGAGAGCAACCATCTTCCGCACTGAGAACCCCAATCACCAGCACTGCTAGGGAGTATGATATACCCTGGCGTTGCTCCTTTCTCGATGTCAACATTTGAATCAAGATCTACTAAACAAATCGCTAGTATCGTAGATCTCCACCTTCAAACAAAGTGCTTGGCCCGTAGTAATCCTCGTAGACATTCGAGATCCATTGACCGCTTCCTAGCAAAATCTGCCTGGATTATCCATGTACCTGCTAACAGCTCCCACTGCTTGGGCAATATCTGGTCTTCTTCTTCGAACAAGAAGGGTTAGTTGGCATGAATGGTGTCATCGCGCTCCCATGTAACCTCCTCCACTACTTGGTGCCGCTATAATACCTTTAATATCACCACGCCTTACCGTCACAAACCCGTTCTCGTCGTCCATGATACATACTGGTCCTTCCTCGAAGGTCTCATCTGCATCAACCATAAGCTCTCCCCAATCCACCACTAGTCGGATCCGGGGTGTACTTCTAGAGTATGGAGACATGGAATACCGCGTGCACACTTGACAAACTCGGTAGTAGTGCCAACCAATATGCAACCGTGCCCACCCTGTGATACCAATTGTCACACGCCTACTTTTTCGGCCCAACGTGTGCGGCGTCTAACCCGTGCTAGACCAACCTTCTCACGATCAATCCTTTCTCATGGGATTGTCCTCGACTTTCTTATAGTCGCTCCATCACATGTCGAATGCCTAGATCTCGCAAGGCACCGACCCGCTTAACCCTCGTAAGTAGTCAGACATCTTCGAAGACCGCTTTTGTTTCGCATATCTCACGGCCTCTCCCTCGCGCTTTATTACTAACTCGCACGCTTCTTATAACAATTGCCTCATGCCTCGCGCTGACTCCTCTAAGTGCAATTTCCTCCTGAGCACCAACTGCTCGAGCAACCCGTTTCCCACCGCCCTCAAGGTCCGTGATCTCAATGGCCCTCTCAAGATGCTCATCAGATATCCCACTGCTACCCGCACGTCGCTCGTGCATTACGCCACCTCTGCCTCCACAAGGGTGTCTCTAATATTGTTTAAGCTTAAGTCACGCTAAGGCCCGTGTCTGCAGGCTACTCATACTTATTATCTGGGCCAAGACTCATTACATGATACTCCGGCAATCCCCAATCACTTCCGTACACTACTCACTTAGCATGTCTCCGCACACAAGCACTAAGGCCCACCTCTTGTCGACATCTCTCATCCTTGAGGCCCCTCTCTATCCGAAGGTAGGAACTCCTCTGTCCAAGTTCCCCATGCCCCTAAAGGCATCTCATCCGTTTGTTCGAATAACATGTCCCGTCGTGCCTCAACTACATATGGGTGACATACCTCGACACCAATCCCATCTGCCCCTCTCGCAGAGGAACTGTGTCCTTTCACGCGCCGTAGTTGGATCGGGTTTCGCTTCGTCGGCTCATCAGAAAGCTAGCCAGCTTCCGTATCCGGCCCACCTTCTCTAAGGTATCTCATCAAACCGCCCCGTGAGGGTCTCTCCCACCTCCAAATTAACAACCTGAGATCTACATGGCCTCCCATACAAAGCCTCACCTGCGCCATCCGTATACTCGCTCGAGCACCATTGTAGAGCGAACCATGTCAAGGGCAAGTGCTCATCCTGCAAACACCTGGTTCAGGATGCATGCTCACAGCATGTCCTCCAAAAAATGGATTGTCCTCTTTGACTGTCCGTCTGTCTACGGATGAAACACTATGCTCATCCTCATCCGTGTCCCCATGGCCCTCTGGAAACTCTTCCAAATCGAAAGCCGGAACCGGATCCCCATCCGATATGATGATCGACACTCCATATAATCGACACTTCGTGATATACAACTCACGTACTCTCAAATGTGGGAAGGCCTGGTCCCATTTATCAAGAAATGTGCCGACTCGGTGAGTCTAGCCCATAATAACCCAGCACCGCCGTCATGCCCTTTGATGTCCGTGGGCGCGGGTCACAAAGTCCATCATGACGTGCTCCCACTTCCATTTCGCTACCTCCAAATCTCAAGTAGCCCCACTGGCTCCTGTGGTTCACCAATTCACCACACGTGAGACACTGCACAAAGTTCCAACGGCCTCTTCATTTCGCTTCTCCAAAGATCGCAACGATCGTTATACATCTTCATGCCACCTGGATGCACTGCAAAATCGAGAGCAATAGAACTCCCTTAGGATCTCATCTCTCAACTCTACCAACTGGGGAACCACACCACCGGCCTCAGATCGAAGACTACCTTGATACGTGTGAATGGCCCAACCCTCACACCGTATCTGAACTGCATCTTGGCCCTGATGGATGATATCTCGTGTCCTCACCCTAGACTCGATAACCCCCGTCAATAGGAAAGCCGTGAGTCACCAAACTCCTTAGCCACTCGAAATCGTCACCCAGTATAGCCCAACCGGTCCGGGACAAATTTCAAGCATGACTCGAGGGCACCTATCATCCGATCGAACCCAAAGTGCGGTATCCTCCACCACTTTCTCACTTTTCTGGAGCAAGGGCACTGAAAAGCTTCTTAGGACATTCCCTTGCCAAATGCGGGCCATCGCATAGGAAGCACTTCAACTCAAGGTAGACTCGGTTGTTTCGCGCTTGCCTTTATCTTTCCTAAGGTAGGAACACCTTGCCTTTCCCATGCCTGGCAAGAGACTACTGGCACCTCTTTCTCCCCATTCAGGCCAATGCCTTCTCAACCCCTGGGACACCTCTTCTCCCCACCCGAAACTACAACCCCGAGCCCTCACACAAGACATGCTTTCCTCAGAATCCATCAAGGATTCTACACGCCATGACATCCTCGTTCCCACCGAACGTGTGCGCTTAAGACTTCCACCCTTAGCGCCTCGCAGCGTCATAACCCGAGCCGACAATGCCGGCCTTATAAATGGCCACCTCTCGTCTCGCCCCTCTCATGCTCGGTCAGACCCCACCCTTGACTCCAAGCTGGGCGAGCATACTCAAGACCCCTGGTTTGAAAAATCACGAACCTCAAGCAGGACAATCGCATGAATCGACGAGCTTTGCATCCCCTCTTGAAGGTCTTGGATCTGCACCTTGAGATCCTCCACTACTCTCCATGCTTTGCTCCAAAAGTTCCATCCTTCGGGTGTCTCACACCCAACTTAGTTCGACGAATTGTCCCTCAAGGCTAGAAATGGTACCTAGACTTGTCCTTCCTAATTTCAGAAGCGACTGTAGTCCTTACCCTAGACTTGCTCGCTAATCTCTTCCTCCACATGAGAGTCTGCACACGCTTCCCTAATCTTGAACTTCCGAATCGTTTCTGACCATTCAAGCGAACCACCGTGTATTAGAACACCTCTGTCGACAAACCGGAACCGCCGACAAAATTTCACTATTCACAAAATTCACTATTTATGTGGAATAGTAACCCGCCTCTCGAAATTGATTTAAAAATAAGGTTTAAGAAATATTCTTTCTCGATGTGGAAGATCGCCAATGCCGCAACCACGTAGCATACTAAGAATATCCTAATCTTACAACTGCAAGCCTAATAAACATTTCAAACAACATTAATCTCACATCTCTTAGATTTGTTGAGAGCATGAACAATAGATCGCTATATACAACATTTTGATTATGGTTCAAGTAATAAACTCAATACTCCACTCCGATCGTGCATCTTCACTAAAAGGAGAAAATATACCGCTTATTAACACTCCAAAGAAAATCACCTCAATTTTCTTTCCCTCACTTCACCTCTCTTCCTTCACCCTACTCCCTTTCTATCTTCCATTTAGAGATGTGTGGGATGTGTGGAATGGGATGGATGGGATGATTACAAATGAGGAAGAGATGAGTTTATATAGGAAGATTATAGCCACTATTTCCACATAGTGACGCACCATTCCAATAAATGCCACCTTCAACAGCGAGCCAATCTTTCAATAAGATAACCACAATTCCACAATGAGCCAATCTTTCTCTTAATAATATATTTCACCATTCTAATAAGATAAATGCACCATTCCAATAAATGAGCCATAATTCCAACAAGGCATTTTGTACAAATAAAGACCAACTAACTCAAAGGAGACACGAAACAAACAAACAAATAAAAGAAAGGAAAAACACAAGCAACAAGGACTAGACCAACAAACAAACTAACTAGACAATATTGTTCAAGTACATTGATGATCAGTTTCAATATATATAAATCATATTGTGAAGTTTGATTTGTATAGACAATATGATGGTTCCAACTTTCCAATATCATTTGAAAGGGGAGGGAGGAAAAGACAATGAAATGTGCATTGTTGTTATTGGACACACTTGTTATGTGTATATTACATAATGGATTAATGCTATAAATGTGGTTATTTTGTTTACTCGTTTGTTTGGTATTTAGGTTGAGATGAAATTTATTGACTTTTTTCTTAGGATTTTATAATTATTTTTCTAATTTTTTGTGTACCAAACTTTATAGGAATGCATACCATAATTATTAAGAGAGAAACATATTGAGAAAATTTTTATAGGTTGAATCTTGAAATGAAGTTTGCAGTGCATCCAAATACTCAGTCGAATGAAGAAATACGTGTTAGAATAGTCATTTGGACGAATTGAACGAACTTCTAATTCAATATTTCACACCCGAATTGTCATTCGAACAAACATATGGACGCCCTCTATTTAGTATCTCTTTTGGGTTGAAACATTACAACTTGTCCTCTTGTGTGTATAAAATCATATTAAGGTAGTACCTACAGTTAATTAAGATAGTACCTCAAGTTGATTAAAGTAATACTTTACTCAATTCATGAAATTAGGATAAATGTTCATTGACCTACATTTCATCTAACTTCAACTTTCTTCAACCGGAGACTAAATTCAACCTAAATGATGAACAATACACAAAATGGAAGCAAAAATTATGAAATAAATCTTCATCATTTCGATTTCCATGGAACCACATAGTTATGAAAAGAAAAACGGAATCATATTTTTGTAATCATGCAAAAAATGAATAGTAAGTGAGATAAAGTACATATGACATCAAAGGAATTGGTTTAAAGGGGATAAAAACAAAAGTTATTTGCAAAACTAACCCCTTACTTTTATAACCTTAAAATGTCCTCATTTTAGACAAAATCACCCCTTATTATTAAAACCCAAAAAATATTGTAAATCTAACCCTTTTTGTTAAAACCCAAAAAAGATGAACTATAAGGGATGTGCTCTGAAGAAGAAGTTATTTAATCCCTAAATTCAGACCCGGCTTCTTCCAAGCTTGTTCTCGTTGTTGGTGGCACTTGAACAAACGTAAAGGGTATTAAATCCAGGTTTGAACAAACTTGAAGGGTGTCAAGTCCAGGTTTCTAACACAGTTTCTATACATGTTAGACTTAATCATTATTAAGTTAGCATTTGAACAAACTTAAAGGGTGTCAAGTCCAGGTTTCTAACACATTTTCTATATATGTTGAACTTAACTATTGTTAAGTTATATTTGAACAAACTTGAAGGGGGTTAAGTCTAGGTTTGTAACATATACAACAGCTATTTAGTTTAAACTTAACCATCGTTAAGTAATATTTTAACAAACTTCAAGGGAGTTAAGTTCAGGTTTGTATGGTGGTTAGAGAGGTAAATTTGTTAAAATGGTGTAAAAATATTCTTCCTTTTTGGGTTTTAAGAAAAATGATTAGATTTATTTTTTTTTTTTTTGCTTTTTGTACCTTTTAACCCGTATTACATTATATGTTACCTTCCATTCACAATAATAACTTGTTCAACTATTATAAATATATAACTTCATTGGTGATATTCATAATTTATATTATACACAAAATAGATATGGAACCATATAGTTATGAAAAGAAAAACGGAATCATATTTTTGTAATCATGCAAAAAATGAATAATAAGCAATATAAAGTACATATTACATTATATGTTCAAGTCAATTAAATGAATAATATAGGTTTTTTTTTGTGTTGAAAAGTTGCCACAGACTGCATTAACCCGAGTCAATTAAAATGGAATGACTTTATGGGTTCATGAAATTTCTCGGAATGCAAATGAAATTTCCATAATCGTCGCTTCAACAGTCAAGCAATTCCCACCTTCATGGCCCATCCTCTGCACCCACTTGGAATTTGGAATGTACTTTCCAAAATGTTTTATAAAATATTATGTTTACTTAATACATTAAAATAGACGGTTTTAATATAAAAATACATTAAAACTTATAATTATTTTCTTTATATTAAAATCATATGTTGATGTAGTTTTATGTTTTCAAAATTTTTATAGAATATTACCTTTCGAAATAAATTTATAGATTATTAACATAATTTTTTTTTTAAAAAAAAATTAAATTAAAAAAATACAAAAACACTATTCACACCAATTAAAACTATTTTAATATGAAAAATATTAATATAACTTCGCAAATTAAAAAACAAGATTATTTATAAAATTATGCTTATTCTATAAAATTTTATATTCTATAAAATTTTATAGAATATTAAACATAAATTTGGCAAAACACAAGGGGGCTTTTTCTCCTTTATCCATAAAGCAATATAAAAAAATATTAATATAACTTTCTACTAAATTCAAGAGAATTTTACTTTTAAAATTTGTGTTTGATATTCTATAAAAATTTAATATTTAATTTTAAAATTTTTATATTCAATTTGAATATTTAATTATTTTAGTGAATTATTTATTATTATAGATATATATTTTTTTATACTAGAGATTAATGTATTTTAATACATTAAAGTTTTTTTTAAATTAAGTGTTAGAGGGAAGACCATATGATTGGCTGAGAGGGAAGAGCAATAAAGTTTTCTTTTTCCTAATTTTTTAATACATTTTAATTTTAAAGTAGTAAATTATCAAACCGGAGACCCTTTTTCTATTTGTCTATTTTAATTGTGAATACTCTACCACTTAAATTAAGCATAATGGTTTTTTTTTTTTAATTTATTAATTTATAAATTTATAATATCTTAATAAGTGTGAAATGATTTAATTCCTACTACCATGTTTAGAAGTGTAAGGTGTGGTTATATCCCATTCTTAAAAATCCCAATAATACACCCTTAGATTTAGCACGTGGCTTTCTCTAAGGATTGTAAGGAGGGGACCCACAAAATGATGCTACCCGGCTGGATTGACCTAAGTCAATCAAAATAATCACTTTATGGGTTCATAAAAATTTCCCAAAATGCAAAATGAAATTCTTATTAAACCTCGTGTCAACAGTCAAGCAATTCCCACCTTCATGGCCCATCCTCCGCACCCACTTGGAATTTGGAACGTACTTTCCAAATTGTTTGTACAAATTTACCCCCCCTTTTTGGTCGTAAAATTTTTTATTAAAATCAATGATTTCCCTTCCATTCCTTTTTGAGTTTTCTATTGAGCTTTGTCTTTTATGTTTACGTACTTTCATACTCTATTTTCATTCGTAGTTTTATGCTTTCCAACACAGCATTTCTTACTGCTCTCCTGATGCTTTCCACTTTTGTTTATGTTCAAATTAATGTACAAATTTGAAGTCAAGCTTAATTACAAGATGTCTACTGTTCTTATGCATGGATGGTGAGAAAGACTTTAAGGCAATGAAAGTGATGGAGAGAGAGAGCGAGTATGGAAAGGCACTAGTACTAGCATTAGTCTTTCCCTCTGTGAATAAGTATATGTTTATGTGGGGATGATTATGATACCATATTAAATAAGAGAAAAAAAAATTTAAATTCTTTTACATAAACTCATATTCTTGAATATCTTTCCTGAATTAGAAAGAGACTATCACACCAAATCAAGACATCACAACACAGAAAAGAAAAGCATTGAACCAAAAAACTAAAGAGTTGATAAACGAAAACACACTTCTAAAATTATGGCGCGCATAGTTTAAAAAAAAATAAAAAAATTTATGGCCCGCATAATTACACAATGATAGACTTGGGAAAAATTCGAACTCCACAAATCATGATAGAATTGGGAAAAACTCGAACTTCGCAAATCATGATTTGATCTTTAACTATCATTTTAAGCTCAAAAATAAAGAAGCAAATAAAGTAAGAACTGATCCATAAACGAAGGGGATGTTTTTTTTACTTAATATTGAATAAAACTTTCATTTAGTCGAATGCTAAATAAAGCTTAATAGTATTAATACTGTTTGTTTTTTTAATATTGCATTTCTATTAATTATTAAGTTGTTTAATTGTTTTTTTTTCTTAAAATCAACATGTTAATAGTATTTTCTATTTGTTTTTTAATGATGATATAAATTTATTATTATGATAAAATTAAAAATATTTTTTAGTTTTGGTGACTTTAAAATTAATAGAATATATAAAATTAATAATTATTATGGTAATTTCTCCCAATAATGTCATTTATTTCTTTCTTCTTTTAGTTTTTAATTTCCATTTCATATAGAGCCTCCTCCTTGTTGGCTAAGGGATTACTTTTCAACTAAATATCCACGGTGAATGATTGTTTTGACCTTGCCCCAAAAATAATGCTTTTTTAATCTCAAAGTAATATATGTTTTAAAATAATGTTCGTTATTTATATGCCAACAAAATTGTAATTGGTGACTGATTTTAAATATTTTAAAATAGTTAAAACAATAATTTGTTACTGTAATTTTAGGCATAAAGTTAAAATTATTGTAGGTGACTATAATTTATATCATTTAAAAATTTTCAAAACCGTAATCATCAATCATAGTTATAATTGTAAGTCTAAAACAGTATTCATTAACTATAATTTTAACTATTATAGAAAATTTAAATTATAGTTATCAACTCTGGTTTTGTTGACACGGTAAAAACACACTAGTTTGAATATTATTTTAAAATATATATCACATTGGGTATTTTTTTAAAAAAAAAATTATTAGGTCTGCTCATGATCTCTTAGTGATAGCTAAGAATTATCGTTGTGGTGACGTTTCTCTATCTTTCTCTAAATATACTATATTAGGTAGTAATTTTAGAAGAAACACAATGAGAAATATATAATATTTTATTACAATTTTTATATAACAAAATAAAATAAATTTTAAAGGAATATATAAAATAATTTGATTGGTTTTAAAATTTTTTATTTGACTTTTTTCTCTTAATTTTCTTTCATTCATATTTCAAATTAGCTTATAGTGTTTTTAATAATGATTCTACTAGAAACGTTTTCAAAGAAAATGCTTCTGATAAATACATTTTGAATTTAAACAGTGCCAAAAGCCATATCTTACATAACTAATAAAAATACTTTTTATATTTGATTTTTATTGTAAAATATAAGAACAATCAATACAATTAACGTAATTATATATTTTAAATTTATTTGATTTTTCATAAAAAATTAAAATTATATTAGTGTGAATAATATATCAAACTAATTATTTTTTTTCCCATTTTTTCTTTCTTCCCGTTTGGCCTACTTTTCAAAATTTTTCATGAACAAAAAATAACTTTAAAATTATTAAACTTAAAAAACTATAATAATATTTGACAAGCTTCATGAATTTCTATACATTGTCACCCAATGATTTCTCAAAAAATTTATTAACTTATCAATTTAGCAGGTTATTTAGTTAATATACGGATCGTAGTCCGGATAATAGATTTTAGCGGCTTAAATAAAATTATTAATTTATTTGGAGAATGTATTTATAAGTATTTTATTGTGTCTACAAATTTATTTTTCTTTGTTGAACTTGTTGTAACTAGTCTAATTGGAAAATGTATAAAATTTTTAATTAAGACTGTTTGTTCCTGTTTTGATCTTTCAAATGTTGAAATAAATTCTCAGAAAAAAGGAAAGTACAACATGAAAAACAAGACGATAGAAGAGAAAGTTGGAGTGGGTACATTTGTCTTACTTCTTTTTAGATAAACGGGAAAGATTTTCATGCCACGAAGAGAAAATTTTTTTTTCCTTTGGAAGAAAATTTATATTGTATTTTTTATTTCTATATAATCCATTTTATTTATCGGATTGTAGTATTTTGTTCTTATAAGAATTCAACCCTGGAACCTCCTATTTCCCATCTCACCTCTTAATAAGGGTGACAATGGGATGGTCTTATCCGACAACACACCTTGCCCAGCCCCTAATGGGACGGGTTTGGGTGAGATTTATTCGAGTTTTAAATGAGATTTGAATTTTTTTTTTTTTTAATCAGATGTCTTGCCTAGCCTCTCTGCTGCGATGAGTTTCAGGTATAAGAATTTTTTAACAATATTGGGATAGGGTTAGAACAAGCGTGACATGTCCTGATGTCATTCCTACTTTATTACTTGAGCTAAACCTCTAAGCTTCATTTTTATATAAAGAAACAAAATATATAACTTGATCTGAAGATGATAAATTTTGATCTTTAGCCTCCTTTGTTGATTTTCAACTCAACAACCGTGTATGAGTGTTATTGATACCACATTTTCATCAATATTGTTGGCCTTTCATTATGCATTTTTCTTTCTTTTGGCAATAGGACTCATCAATGTAATTTTCTTATTTCATGATAGATAGGGCCTCTCCTCTCTCTCGATATTCATGAACCTAGTATGTTCGATGGTGTTTTTAAAAAACACCTAAAACATAAAAAATGTTTTAAAAAATATTTTTAACATACAAAACAATTTTGAAATTAATCTATGTATGATCACTAAAAAATACTCATGAAAGAAATAAAAAATAAAAGGAAATAATTTTCATACAAACACATAAATCAAATATACATTATCATAATAACTTATTGTTGTTTTCTTTTTGCCTCTTCTTGATTTTGAACTCAACATCCATCTATGTGAATTATTGCTAAGGACCCATTTTCACCAATATTGTCGGTTTCTCATTATGCCTTTTTCATTCTTTTTGGCAATAGGAATTTGTCAATGGAATTTCTCATTTTCGTGAATTATTGCTATGACCATTTTCACCAACTTTGTCATTTTCTCACTATGCCTTTTCTTTCGTTTTTGGTAATAAGACTCTTTCAATGTAATTTTCTCATTTTTCTGTGATAGAATAGGACTCTCCCTCTATCTCAATATAGATGAGCTGAGAATGTTCTATGGTGTTTTTAAAGAAAACACCTTTAAACATAAAAAGTGTTTTAAAAAATTTAACATGCGTAAGCAATTCTTGAAATTAACTGTATATTGTCAATAAAATTACTCATGAAAGAAAAGAAATGTAAAAGAAAATAATTTTCTTTATAAAACTCATAACAAAATCAAATATAATAAAAACCAATTAAAAATTATACATTTTAAAATTATTTGATATTATATAATAAATAAAATGAATATGAAGAAACGCTTAAAAATAATTTATTAAATTCAAAAATACTTTTATTTTTTATTTTGCTTTTTCTTTCCTTTCACATTTTCTCTCTATTTTCTAATTTGATTAAAAGATACTATAAAAAATATTTTTATTTTTATTAATGTTAGGTGAAAATGTGTGCTATAAAATGTATACGTCTGTGTGCAAGTGCACGCGTCGCCTCAAGTAATATAATGAAAGTATAAGTATTGTCCCAAGAAGATTGGGTTATTAAGTACTAAAATTGGGTAATCCTAACTTTATTTGGATGGTGAAAGATATGAGAATAAAAAGTAAAACTAATAAACTAAAATCCTAAGCTAACATGCAAGGACAAGAAATAAAGTGGAGAAGCATAGGGTTTAGATTTCATTTGGTTAATCCTTATGCATTCTAGTCCAATTCACCCCAATTGATATTCTAATCACCTATTAACTGTAAACCTCACTTTTGCACATGTGAATCTCTCTCGATAATCCATATTCTACCCATAGAACTTAGGTATCTTGCATCTCTACTCAACCCTAAAGCCTTAAGAGCGCAATAAACCCTAGAAGCCTAAATTACCACACAAAATCAATGGAAATCTCTTGTCAATAGTGAAATGTGATACCCTACACATGTCTAATTCGACTCGCATTTCTCAATTCTTGAATTGAACCACAAGTCTGCCAATGGTGTACAAACATTAACATGTAATGAAGAATAGAAGAGGGCATTTAATATAAATGAGCTTCAAATATCAAATAGAAAGTAAATCTATGTTCAAATATATAAATCATAAACAAACTACATCTAAAGCCCTAGAAAATGAGATTAGTTCATGGAGAAGGAAAATACAACCATTAAAAGAGAGGAAATCCAAGAGTGAAAAAGAAGATAAAAAAAAAATTGAGTGAAAGCCGATCTTCTCCTCCTTCATCTCCTTCTTCGTCAAGCCTTACTTCCCCAACGCTTTATGCTCTAGGGTGTTTCCACCCTAAGAGCTCTCTTTTCGGACCAGAGAGTCTCCCTCGAACTCCCCCACTGAAGTCTCCCTCAAAATGCCTTAATTATCCCCTTTCTATCTCCCAAAACAGAGAGAAAGAGGAGATGGATTCTGAAAACCCATGGGCCCCACATCATGTCGTAGCGTGATGGAGTCGGGCTACGGCTCACTAAAAAAAAGGGAAGCCACTAGACGAGTGAAGGCCAAACCACGTTGAGGCGTGAGAAGCTCACGCGAGGCGTGTTCCTCACGCTCGCCGTAGCCGTGAGAGATTCTCAATGCCAGCGTGAGATTCTCACACTGTAGCGTGGAGAACTCCACACTGTAGCATGGTGATTTTTAGCAACCAGTCGACCGTTTGAGAAACCGGTAGACCGGTTTCTCTTCTTTTTGCTTCTTGACTTCTAGAGACCGTAACTTCTTTATCCGGACTTCGAATCATGCGATCTTAGTGTCTACGGAAAGCCCTCAGAGTCTAGAATCTACCATGCCAATAAGGGAGCCATAGAAGGACATCACACAAGCGAAATAATTACATATTTGCTGCAACTGCATGATGACTTTGCCAATTTTTTTTTTATTTCTCTCATTTCCGCTCAATGGTTAATTAGCCTAATCACAAAATTGAAAAAAAAGAGCAATAGGGCACTTATTTATCTCATAAAACAACTAAAATCTAAATAAAACATAGGGATAAAATGAGTATTTAAGATACTCATCAATTAAGAAAAGTTAGGTTTATATACATTCAAATAATAGGAGAAAATTAAGAATGCCATTTTCTTATATAAAAATGAATATTTTATTTTTATTTTTATTTTTATTTATTCAAGGCGGGTTTGAAAACACAATTAAGGACCTAGTTTGGGTTTCAATTAGTACTTTGAATGACTGAGATGGTGGCCTGGCCTTGTTGGAGCTTTGTGTCATGGACTATGCATATTTTCATCCTCATTCTAACCAGGGATTTTCTATTTTCATTTTTCTGGTGAGAGCTGTATTCACATTTGATTCCTGAAGTCTTTGATTTCCTTGGTTTCCTTTCTCACATATCAGCTTTAACATATCTGTTTTTCTTCTTGAAGGAATATGCTTGTCATACAACCAAAGTCACAATATTCACATCGACAGTGAATCGAATGCACGATGACAGATATAAATACGATAACATCCACTGCTATGCGTCTTGGAGAAAAAGTCTAAAAACAAAATCATAAAGGCTGACGATATCATACCAATGTCTATAGGGCAAAGACCACAAGGTTTCCCAACATAATCCAATAATAGGATTCTAAATAAATTTACTAATAATTAAATAAATAATTGTCAAAATAATTTAGCTACGAAAATTGAAATCATCTTTTCAAAACATGACTTTATAATTTTACATTCAAATCATCTTTTCAAAACGCGACTTTACGATTTTATATTGAAATTGTGTCTTTAAAACACGACTTTACAGTTTTAAAATTTTACATTAAAATCGTATCTTTAAAACACGATTTCACATTTTTACATTAAAATCGTATCTACAAAAGACGATATAATAATCTTATAATTTTACATTAAAATCGTGTTTTCAAAACACGATTTCATATTTTTACACTTTTTACATTAAAATTGTGTTTTGAAAAAACACGACATCTATGTGATGCGTAATTCGAAATAAGTGGATAGATTTAAAAATATTTATTTTTGTTCAATATTTTAAATTTTTTTCTGGTATTATTTAAAAAAGCCCTCCAAAACCATCCTTTGCGACTTTCTCCACCACCAAATCATTGCTACTCTTTTCATACGTACAAATTGTTGATGTGGACCCTTTCTCCAATAATGTCATTTGTTTCATTTCTTTCTTTTCATTTTATTTTTCTCTTAGAGGCTGCTTTGTTGCTAAGAGACTGATTTCCGACTAAAATTAATTTTCTAATTTTGAACTTATTTTTCACTTTGATTCTTTTTCTCCTTTCACTTTTTTAATTACTCTTTTATTCGTATTTCAAATTAGCTTATAATAATTTTCAAAAAAATTGATAATGATTCTTCTAAATACATTTGAAAGGAAAAGCTTCTTATAGGTGCATTTAAATAGAGATACTATCAAAAGATATTTATGTTACAAAAAATAATTTTTTTTATTCGATCTTGTAATAAAATATGATAAACAATTAAATGTAATTAACACCTATCTATAGAACATGTAGGTGAGATGATTAGGGTCTTAACCTGTGACGTCCCAAAATAAGGGTTTCTATTGACAACTCATCAACCTGCGGAATACTCGTGAATGTCAGGTAATACGACACCACTCACGAAAATCGAACAAAGTCTCCTTTGTACGAGGAGCTCTACCCAAATACAAAACATATCCCAAATTAGCATACCCACTACTAATAAGTGGGCCCACATCGTGCTGGAAGAAAATAACGGGTTATTTGTACTTCGCATCAATACTCACAAAATATCCACTATATATAATACCAAGAGCTTAATAAATTACTCTTAATTCAAAACATGTATTAAGAATTTACAATTCTAATACATGTTATACAAAGTCGAATACCCAAAGCCACAACCCGACTTTCTTCTAAACAACGCAGATCTAAATAGCACCGTCCCGCGCACACTCCCCAGACCGAAATGGCGGTCCCTCGACAGGTGAACAAAGCCCAAGATAATTTCCTACATAGTTACTCCCACCTGCCGCATACGCATAAGAAAACAATCACATTCAAGCAATTTTACGAACCTACTAACGCTCACACGCCTAAACCTACGCCTTAAGTCCTCACCGACTTCACACACGCCTGCCAATACGCGAGTAAAAACATCCAGCTTTCATAACAAAAGCTGGCTCTTGAAAATTACTTGCAATGAAGCCTTGAAAATATCGACTACCCTCCGAAAGCGAATCATCGATAACTCTCCAAACGGGCCATGGTCCCCAACCTCAAGTGATCTATTGGACGCCTCCGCAATTCTTCCGTAAAATCTTCCTGGTCGAAATTCCTTCACAAACAATTTCATTTTTGTTTCATTTCCCTACATTACGCACTCACTCCTAATATTTTAGGTAAGGCTCTAATGCATAATAATGCATGATTTCAATTTAATACATTCACAAGTAATATATTCACACGCATATATATTAACATAATTAAATCTCAAGAAGCATAAAACACGCATGCAAATTCACAATCAATTACACCAAAATTATAGCTCACATAGGCTAATTAACAAAACACGAGCAATTCATTTTGAATCACTCAACCAACACATTTTCACACCAAAATCTACATGTCACCATTATTCATACGACATGTCACTATTCATATATGGATCAGTGAAACCCTCTATTACATGAGTAAGATTTTCTGATTTGAAGGCTTTTGGGAGGTAGATTTAGGTTAAACGAGGCGAGCGTTGTCACTAACCTTCACGTAGCTCTTGGCAAAAAGATGTGTGTAGTGGGAAAAGATCTGCCTGCTCTTTGGGTTGAAGTGGGCTCGTGAATCGGTCAGGGCGCCGTGTAGAGCGAGCTTGCCTTCACCTTGGGCCTTTGCCGAGGCAGACGGTCAGTCGGTGGGATCTTTACAGAAGGTGCTCTCTCTCTCTAAAATCAAAGGCTCCAGGCCCATTTCATGTTTTTTTCTCGTATGTTTTTGCCCTTTTGGTCTTTTGAAGGAGATGAACAACATTATCTACATGCTCTTATAAATTAAACGTTAAATGTTCTTTGTAAATCAGCCTTACAGATGTTTGTGACTTGACCTTATCCCAGGGTGGCACGTTTTCATTAATCTACTCTTGCAACATCGTCGAGGAAGATTATATGTAATAGGTGACTTTTGTCGCATCGTATGTCGTTCTGTGTGCTGTGATCTGAAGATATTCAGATTGTCTCTCAGTCTGATGATTGTGTGGTAGTGTTTGGGTTCGCGAGACCAGAAAGAATCTGTTTGTCGTCAGGATCTGAAAAATTTTGGATTTTTGCAGAATTCTGATTCTGGCTTGCAGATTAGATTTTGGTCTTTCGTTCTCTCGGCCAAAGGAATTTCGTCTCAAGTGCAGACTGATAAAACTCACATCGTATACGTTGCCATCCGTACATATGGCCCAGCCATTAAGTATTAAAGGCCCAAACCGTCTTTCGTGCTTAAACGAGAAGTAGGTGGCGCGTCATGTCTCGCTCTCTGCGTTGACTCCTCCACTCCTGATCTTGCCATACTTTACTCGCTGTACCTCATGGTCTTCTGCGTGCATTAAAACCCGATCATAGCTATCCATAATGCAGTGGTCCTCACTCCGAAGGTCGAGTAGTGTCTACTGATCTCCCCAATCTGCTACGCGGCTGGATAGAGTGTTTTGAAGCGTGGAAGTGTGGAAATCATGGACACGACATGCTGGGTGGTAAAGCCAGCGCAGTGCGTTATAGTGCTACTCTCAGTATCTCGAGGGCCCCACGACACCGGCGATAAACATAAGCTTCTTTGAACTGACGGCGGCTCTGGAAATACACCTTGAGAAGACGCAGTCTCTCGACCTTGAACTGCAGGGTCGGCTGGCACGCTCGGCGCCAAAGCATAACCTGCCGCTCTGGCGAAGTGAAGAGCGTTGAAGCTCTGCCTCCTCGGAGGTGTCTGATGGTGGGCCGGTGGCGAGCTCTCCCACCTCAGTCCGACATATGGTGATATGCATGGCTTCCCAATACAATGCACCATTATATAGAGGCCGTCGAATCTTTCCGCTTTGATAAACATTGACTGTAGTGAATTCCACTAGCAGTGCTCATATTCCCCTGATCCGGGGCCCATCTTTCATGGCGATGTCATATACTTGCTGTATAGTCTCTTTGTTGACCGTCATCTATGGAAAGTTACTCATAATTGTCGTGTGCCCATAGCCTTTTGGAAACTCTTCAATGAGCAAGCCTTCGGGTCCACTATCGACCTTGGATCTTGAGTATGTGTGTGCTGAACTATCTCAGATATTACAGCCAGTAAGATCTCTCGATGCAGAAGATAACATGCGGCGAATTTAGAAAATGTCTTGAGCTTAGTGGCCACGTCCATTATCACACCATCTGGCATCATGTCTTTGCGTGTTCCTAAACCGTAGTCACAAATCCATCGTGACGTGCTCCCAGCCTCCACTCGATACCTCCCAATGTTGGAAGTAGCCTTCATATGAAAGCCCAGTCTTTGTTTGCCTCATGCCATAAGTATTAAAACAATCTACGATGTCTCTTGTAGCTCATGATAATCTTGTGGCAGTCTGGTACATCTTCGTCTTTTTGGATGCATATATGATTGAAAGATTGAAACTCACCAAAATCTCACTCCTCAGTGGTCAGTGAGGATACCCGTCTCTATAAAGAAGACCTTCATCTGCGTGGACGGTCCAAACCCTCGCCATTCTACTGGCGTACCGTCACGATGATGATTTTATCTCAGCGACACGCCCCCAGGACTGATCACTCTTACTTTCGATAGAGAGGGTGTAAATGCCCAAACCCAGTGATACCACACAGTACCTTTCAGCGGTGCGCGGCGAAACTATCCTACGGTCGGCGTGCCATCTGGGAAAGCCCATACTAGCTAATGCTCCCAGTGACCGTGGCGCGGCCCTGACATTTGCCTTACCGGGATGGTGTCTGAAATGAAGTCATAATCACCTCCCAGGAACTCTGTATCGCGTTACTCGTGTGAGGTCATTGGTAAAAATCCTTTGAGACATAGTGCGATTACACACCTTGAACTCCACCGTCATATAATGGTGCAGATCTTGAGGAAGACTCGGCTTTGACTCCATGTAAATTATTGTAAGTGATGATGCGCTTTCATGATTCTTATTTGATGGGAACCAGCCCACTTTGCCTCAGCGCATGGCATCCGGTCCAGGCCCTCGATGCATCACGATACAACGTGTGCCACTTGTCACGCAATGGGAGGCCCATGGGCGAAGTAAGTCTGTTTGACTCACAGAATGCCTCCGCATCGGTCATCGATCAAACTTGATAAATCAGCCGAGATTCGATCTCGTCATAGGTCTTTTGCTAATCGGGAGAAATCCTCGTGAATCTCTTGTAGTACCCGGTCGATCTGAAGTGCGTATCTCGGCCCGGCCGGCCTCTCTGACTCATCACGACCTTCTCGACCTTACGTGGGTTCATACCTTTTGATGTAGCGTGTCGCAGAATCTCGCCTCGGTAAGCGGCTTCACTTGCGCCTTAGCGTCTGGCGATGGTCTCTGTGGCTTTATAACGATCCTCGAATGATACTCATGCTCCCACTCGGCTGAGGTAAATCAAAATGTCATCCTGACTGATAAAGCGAAGTCTAGATAGGCTTGGAATGCCTATGCATGAGGTCAGCCAGATGTTCTTTGAGCGCGTTTGTCGATCGAAGGGCATCAGTAAGCTTAAAGTGCCCATGCTTAGTCGCATGTATGCAGGGTTATATCTCCACCAATCGCCGGTGATGCGAAGTACATGGAGTAAGGCTGCGTTCGCCATATTTGGTCGACAAATCATCAATCCTCGATAGATGCTAGATTCTTGATCGTAACCTTGTTTATTGTCATTAATCAATGCAGTTGAAGGGTCTTTATCCTTCTAGCCATTAGCAATGGGCGTCCGTGGGTGAAGTGCTCGGTGCAATGAACCCCTTGACGGTAGCTCCTGTGGCTAGACTCACATTCTATGACTCAGTGGTGCCATCATGCGGAGTCATAGCAGAGATGGGCGAAACCTGGTACTGCAAAGTCATAACTCTACGGAAGATCGGTGGCTTGTCGAGAAAAACGTTCATGTCGTGAAGCTACTCGAAGGGTGAGATCCTAGTCAGGTCTGTCCTCTGGACGTGGGAAACGCGCTGTGACCGTGGCGTCGACCGTGGACTGTGTCAGCTGCCGACGAAGTGTCTGGCGCATCCCACGAGTACTGCAGTGCGAGTCTTGCGTGTAGGGGGTAGCCCTCTGCCTCCTGATGATGCTGACTGCGGTTATTATTGATCCATCGGATGGCGTCGAACTACGACATGTCCGCGATCACTCGAGTCACGTGAGTAGGTCCACAGGATCTTTAACTCGCGCTGACCCGACATATCATCCACTATCACCGCCCCCAATCCTTGTGGGGAGAACTCACATCTGAAAGGCTCGTCAGGTCTGTAGCTAAGTGACTCTATCACGAAGTGGCGATAAATGAATGTGATGCACGAGAATCGAATAACACTCCTGCCCATAGGCGAAGGATAAGCAGCGTGCCATGAGTGCGTCTGTGACTCGGTGGTGGGTGAGTGTGACACCCCACGGCGCGTCCACGCGCCCAGTTCGTCCTCGACCCAGCCTGCGCTCTGGCACGCTTGTGGGGAGGTGCAGTGCGCTACAGACCTTGCAGCTCCTCACGGCCTGTCACCGTGGAGGAATATACTCATCCTCTCACCTGTCCCTCTAGTTGATTGGGATTGTTGTCCAGTAACCGCAGGATCCTTGTCTGCGGAAATCTATCCCCAATATGTCCAGTTTGTTAGCGATGTTGCACCATCACCTTTATTGTAGTGACTGCGATCAGATCCCACACCACGGCGGGATGGCGCGGTCTAGAACCTCTCATGAACTAAAAGCCCTTTGCTTCTTTCCTAAACTAGAAGAAGACTGGCTCTCATTCCTCTTTACTTGCTACTAACACAGCATCAGGGTGCTCAGAGCATCCTGCGATCACTCTCTCACATGGTCGGGGTTGTCCAAATAAATGGTCGAGTATCACGTAAGCGAAGTCTATGATCTGCCCAGAATAGATGAAGTTCATCCCATTCTCGAATCTCTCTGACCTTGGCCATATCTCTGGCCCACATGTCATCGACCAAGCGAGTTGCTCAGGTGAATCCCAGCACATACTCCATCTGATTCTTGATCTCGAACTCCTGAGCCTTATGCCTCGCGTTATCACGAAAATACTTACACATGAGCTTGGCTCTTGGAGACTGCCTGTCATTACATACCTCACAGGTCTGAGGTCTTCGGGATCACGTAATCTTGGGCCTCGCCTCTGCCATTTGGGCAAGCTAGTGCAATCATGCGTGTCGGAGGTATTCCGACTCTGCTGCGGCGCACCGACATGCACATGAACCTTGATAGTGCGCCCATCGGATCTCCTTCCTACAGCAGATATCGGAGGATGATGTGCCTGACCTCTAGGACCTTTGCTCGGACTCCACGACCCTGTTTGTACTGCTTTATCTGATAACGTGGCTACTGCAATCTCTGACCTGACCCAAAGGCTGCTTTGATCAGGCTTTTGGTGGTGCGACCGGTACTCGTGGGTGTGCTTCGCCGCAAGCGCCATTGTATTGCTCTACTGGCATGTCGAATGAGTTAAATCGATGCGGCTACAGGCATAAATACTATTAGGATACTATTCTCTTAGCAAAATACTTTGTACTCACGCATTTTATGAAATAGAACATAATTTCATTGCAAATCCAAAATCAACATCAAAATTTTTTATTTTTGAAAATTTCATAAAATTTTTTTATTTCATGATTTTATTTTATTTTTATTTTATTTTATTGTTTTGAAAAAATCTTGTGAGCAGTGTTAGTGAGCAGATTGTCCCAGGCGATGTTTCCAAGCGGTGTGCGTTCAAGCCAGAATTTCCTGATGTGCTTTTTGCCCCAGCAATTTATTTCGTGCGCCTTTAGTGGTAAGCGTGCATCTTGCCCAGCCTGTTGGCGTGTTAGCTGGCTACCCGTGTTCTGACGTAGGTAGCCGTGAATGCGGCGCACGCGCCGGCGTGCCGGCGCGCCGTGTCGCCGTTGCGCGCGCGAAGCGCCGTTCGCAGTATCCACGGCGCTGGTGCGATCTCTTGACCGAGCACTTACTTCACGACCCCACGTCGCGGTTTTGTATCGCGACCCTGCTAGCGGTGCTGGCCTTGGCAGCGAGTGTCGGGGCTTATGTCACCGGCGCCCCAGCCAGCGAAGCCTTCCGCGGCATGTCCTTGACGGGCTCGATGGTATGTGCGAGTCTGGCTGTCCATCGCGGCGCCCCTGCCTGGCTTATCCTGTCCCTGACTTTCTATATTGACTCGGCTTAAAGGACGACATTAGCCCGTCATTTGCCATAAAAAAATTTTCACATTTTTTCTCACTCCCAACTACTGGAAACCTCTCAAAAATAATAATTTTGTTTTCAATTATAAATAATAAATTATTTGCATTTATTTTATCCATTTTTAACAGTTTCTGTATTGTAAAACCTTAAACCCCTGTTCACATCATTGTTTTTTTTTCCTATGTACTAATCACTAAGCACCTGATGCACATAAACACAACAATTCACATCACACATGTTGGTGCGCGGGAATGTGTGATCTAACTTGATGCCATCGAGTCCTAGGTAATCATTATACCTAACTTATTGACACTAAGCTCACAGGTATTTATTCAGACTCACGATGTGGCTTGTGTGGCAAGGTTTTAGTTGTGACCGCGTCGGCCTTGAATCTTCGTGAATCGAGATTGTCAGGCAATTCGTAATCGGGCGTAGTCTCGCTGTGCGGGGGTAGCGACCGCACAATGAGTCCAGCGTGCGATTAAAATAATGGTGGCTTGGGCCCATGCGTGATCTTCGCGAAAATATCCGCATTATCTGCGATAGTTCAAGGATAAATTACTCTTATTGAAACATATATTAAAAATTCTGATTAATCTGTATGAGTCCAGTTTGGCGCGACACGGCTTCTTACAGCAGAGTCTCTGATGGCTGTGTCCCTAATAACTTACTGCCATTTCACTTGTACACGAAATGGTGGTCACATCATGGTGTAATGCAGTGAGATAATTCTGCATGGGTTCTTTCACTTTAAGTGCGCATGCATGGCAATCACATTCAAGCAGTTTCATAGCATTATACTCGAGATATGCATGTCGAGCCCGTGTCTCGATCCTCAGCGAATCACTGCGCATGCTATTGATATCACGGTAGCTTGTCAGTTTACGTGAGCTTTTTGTTCTTGAAACCTCAGTTTCAATAAAAGTGTTGAATTTGCCTATAAAGGCGAATTGCTGGATAGCTAAAGCGGTCGTAGTCGCATCCAGGTGATCCGACCGATCTTCAGAAGCGATGGCCGGAAAATCTTCGTCGAAATTAACTGCGACAATACATTTTGTTTAAATGTCATGTCGTGTTTTTATTTCTTGAAATTAACACGAGTCGTATGGTGTGATCTGGTCAAGCGCATTAAATCTCTTTAATATATCCCGCGTACATATATATTAACGTAATTAAATGCATAAAACATGTTATAAAGTCGCGTCGGTGTCTGCAAAATTAGCTCCGTAGTGCAATTAGTAACGACGGTCGTTTTGGATAAACGTCGGCCAAGCAATTTTCACACGAAAGTGCCACGTGTCCCCTTTATTCCGCAGGCGATTGAGCCCTCGGGTTGTTTAAACCACACAAATAATTTACTCGGTTCAAAGCTTATGGATCGAATTTCTGGTTAAGCAACGAGCGTTCTGTAAATTCACGTAGCTCTTGTAAAGATTAGCATAGTATGGAAAAAGATTAACTATATCTTGAGATTGTAGACCAGCGAGTGATCTGCGCGTGGCGCCGTGCGTGGAGCAACTATCTTTAACCGGAAGTCGAGAGATGGAAAGCGATCGGAGTCGTAGGAATCGCATATGAAGGTCTTTCTGCCAAAATAAAAAAGCGCCCAGCTATCAACTCTTAGCACACTGCCCTTTTTGGTCTTGGAGATGAACAACGCCTTTAATTCATCTTTAATCTCTTATAAATTAAATATATAATTCCTGTCGTCATATTATTACGGATTTTTATTGACTTTCTTGGCTATTGGTAGCCATTTAAGTATCTCTCTTGCGACGTAATAGAAGGTATTTGTGTGGGACGCTGTGGCATATGTCTTTCTGTACCGTGATTAATGCCGAAAAGCGTCTGAGTCAGTTTGTCTTTGAGTCTCTAGAAATTCGAAGTCGTGTTGATGCGTGAATTCATGAGACGATTAAGGTGGAAATCGGTTTTGTCATCAGAGATCTAGAAAAATTTGGTTTTCAACAGAAATTAAGTTTTCTTGGCACAGGAAAATTAGAATTTTGGTCTTCACATGCCTGCCGTGGTCTCGAGTTTAAGTTTTAGGAATATCCCATGTTTTGTAGGTAAACACACTTGATGCACCTGTTCTATCTGTAGTTGAAAGATTAGTCGGGTGTGGTTAAAAAGCATCTTTGGGTATTGATACCTTGATTTTCGAAGATAGCTCATGGTCTGAAAAAAAAATTAACAGTTACCTATTTTGAAATATAAAAATTAAAAGTATATTAGTGATAAGGAAATGAAGAACATAAATGTTCTTGCTTTGTTTTCTTTCTTTTATTTCTATATTTATTTTGTTAATAAAAATTTAGTGAGCAAAAGTTACCTAAATTAATAAGCTTAAAAATGAATTTGTATGCATTGTCATAAGGTTTTCTAAAAATTTATTAACTTATCTATTACCTTAAGTTATTTCATTAAAAGAAGGGACTAGACGACAACGAATATGTAAGGTTTTTTTTAAAAAAAAAAATTATATTGTCTACTGTGTCCAGTATCTTCATTTTTTATAAAACGAAAAAAAAAACTTGGTCTGAAGTTGATAAAATTTTATCACACAGTCAAATTTATTTTTATACATATTGATTTATATGTAGTGAATTTGGTTTTAGAAGACATATATCTGATTTGATGCGATCTTTCTTACTGAAAAGAAAAAATGAGAAAAAAAATAGGGATCCAGTTTGTGGTTTGTCTCAGGCCGTGTGGCTATGGCCCAATCGAGGATGCGAGTGTGTCTCTTGTGGTATGGATCTTTAACAAATTATTTTAAATGAAGTCTAACTGTTTTCTTTGTATTCATGTGTTTTTTGATTCATGGTAAAGGCTTTGCCATTTTGCAGTGGTTTTTCTGCAAGATTTTATAATAAATGCGGTGTTTATTTCTTTGTTCATATTTCACTATTATGTGTTCAGTTTCAACACTTTTTAAATATTGTTTTTATATATAGAATAAATCAAACAATACTTTGTTAATCAAATGTATATAGTACCGCATTTATTTATGTTTTTCTTCTCCTTTGTTAATTTTCAAGCAATTGTGTGAATTATTGGTATGACCCTTTTTTATTAATAATGGTTTTTCATACTAATCCTCATATCAGGCAGAGGGATTATAAGAACGATAAAATCGTGTCATGCAGGTTGCATTTTACTACTATCCTCCAGAATTGAGCCAGATTGTTCATTATTAGAATCTATAGCAATACCAATGTATGTTTGTTTTTGGTATTTATTTTGCGTCGTTTAAAGTTGTTAAATCATATATTTCATTAAAAAAAAAAAAAAATTAGGCTCACCTACAGTGGTTTTTGTTACTTCTTTCCAAATAAACAATGAAAAGATTCAAAATAGACTAATTTATCAAAGGTAGGTTTTATATACATCCGACATAGGAGTAAATTAAAGAAGGATATTTTCTTATATAAAATGGAATATTTTATTTTATTTATTCAAAACTATTTGAAAAGCCTGAGTAATATGACCTGTTGGGTTTCAGTTCGTACTTTGAATTATTATTGTGATGGCCTGACCTTGTTGGAGCTTTTTGTCTCATGAGTGTCCATTTCATCCTCATTCTAGCAAGGGATTTCCATTTTCATTTTTCTGGTGAGAGCTGTATTCACATTTCATTCCTGCTGACGTCTTTGATTTCATTGGTTTCCTTTCTCTCAGATCCAGCCTTAAACATCTCTGCTTCTGTTCTTAAAATTAAAGATGAATCCAATAGCATCTATTCCCCTCGATCAGTTCTAATTTTGCCGATGCATTATTGTCATCCTGCTGCTTTGCTTGATGAAGCCATTCAATTTCCTTTGATTTGTTTCTGCCACACTGATTCCCCGTACCTGATCTGTGTTATATGAAGAAAAGGATCCGAATGCTGCTAGAAAATGGTGAGAAATTGGTGTTTCAGTTGCAGCAAAGTACAGAGTGCCTGGTTGTGTGGTTATTGTACGTCCGCTGGGTTATCTTTTAGCACCGCACACCAACGATGAGGACCTCTGGAAAGGTTGAGAAGCTGAGGGATACCACTGGGGATAGGCAGCAGCACTCATGGATGAAGCTAAGAGGAATGGACATGAAATCATCGATGATGTTCCAAGTGGTGCACTCATTTTGATGGGTTCATACAAGACGCTTCCAAATTCGCGAAGAGATCAGAAAGCGGCACGGAAGAGTTGTTTGAATGGGCGGCTATTGTCTAATTTGAAGTCCCGGTACCAGCAAGCAGGAGCATGCGTGAGGAAGAAGGCAGGGATGCTGATCAAATCTATGGAGATGGCCTCAAAATTCAGAAGGTAGCATATCGACCCTCTTAAGGGATAAGATCTGCCGCTTCCGAAGCTTGCCATCAAGATTGACTACGAATCAAGTCATGGGGCCTTAGGGTGAATATCAACAGGATCGGGATATGGGGTTGGGTGAGTGGGGAGATCTTTGGTGAAACGGTATTTTACGGCTGACGGCTCGGGAGAAGCTATTCGACAAGGTGGTGACAGCGGCATCAGTGTTGCAGACTCCAGTTATAGAAGAGTCAAGGGAACTTGCGGACAAGCTAGATATGAAATTGGAGGAGGAAAGTGAAGAGGGAAGAGCAGCTCGACTTCATCAGAGGATGATGAAAGAGAAGACCATCCTCGTTGTCCTGGATTATCTGTGGGCGGAAGTTGACTTGGAGAAAATTGGTGTTCCTTATCCTGCTGCGGATCACCAGTACAAGGGATGCAAATTACTGCGCTACAAGACAAACATGTCTGTCAATGAGATGGGTACCAAAAGGATTTTCAGGTTGAACATTTGGAGAAAAGATGAAGCATGGGTTTATTTAGAATAAAGCCTGTGATACCGTTATGAAGAACCGGTACAACCCACGCAATGGAAGTAACGAAAGGCGATGAGTGCAGGTTTGCCAGTGCAATAGTAACAGTGGCAACCGCATTGAAAAACAAAGAGTTTGCTGCTGGAGGGATGCACTTGCAACAGAGGCCAACCCTACGAACATAAGAGGAATGGATATAAGGTATACTCAAGTCTGGAGCTGAGCTTTCGAGCACATTTACGGGAGATGAATTGAAGTCATTTTCCTTTGCTTTGGCGCTATAGCTTCTACTGATATCAATCTAGAGGACTTGTTCTATTATGGTATGGGTCTGGGATTGTTCCGAGGAACTAGCCATTGTTAAAATAGGGCGATACATTAGTTGACAACCTCAAAGCCGTTGTTATTTATTAGAAACTGTCACAACTTTGGTTGTTAGAATACACGATGTTCGAATGAAGTAATAATAGTGACCATCCAGGGAGCATCATGTGTTTGCCTCCAGCGGACTGCTTTAAGAAAGGAAGATTGGCTGGGTCATGAACTCAGAAGATCACCTGGGTAAGTCTGGATCAATTCGATTTAGTGAACTTCCAGAAAAGTGTCCAAAACTAATTTTTGGATGTTATCAAATCAAATTCGACATAGAAAGTCCCAGACATTTTTTTGAAGGGGATGAAACAACTCAAAGTATTAGATTTCACTTTGATATTAAATCTTCCATCCTTTCTTTACTCATCTCACAGAGGTGCCTAGAAAATCTTCGAACGTTGTGTTTGGATGGATGCATATCGAGAGACATTTCTGTAATTGCAGAGCTAAAGAAATTAGAAATTCTTACCCTTCGATATTCTGCTATTGAAGAGTTGCCTAGAAGTGCAGTTGACGCTCATCTCAGTTGTTTGATTTGAGGTTCTTCCCAACTACAAGTAATTCCACCACATCTCATCAAGCTTGGGCCAGAATAGAGACTTTGCGTATGGGAAAAAGCTTTGCTAATGAGGAAAAGTAATGCTTGCCTTGCTGGAATCATTTGACCATACTCTATGGACATACAAATACCAGATCATCAAGTTGCTACCAGAAGACCAAGTCTTTGATAACTTGGTGAAGTTAAAAATATTCTAGGTGATGTCTGGTTGTGGAGCTACTATGACAGGATATTGGAAGCTCAGGCGGTTTGATACAAACGCTGTGATGGATGGTATGAGCATGAGTTGTTTAACAGAACTGAAGATTTACACTTATGGTGTGTGGGTGGTACTGATGCTGTTTCCAAATTAGATGGAGAGGTTTTCCTACATTAAAGCAGCACAATGTGAAAACAGTCCAGAGATTCAATATATTGTGAGGTCGATGGATTTGACACCATCATGATGCTCTTCAGTTATAGGCTGTCCTCAATCAGTTGATTAACTTGCAAAAGTAATTAGCCATGGCCAATTTCCAACAGGGTCCTTTGGTTTGGCAGAAAATGGAAGTGAAGATTGTGTGGTTTGATTTTCTTTCTCTCTTTGTTTGGCTGTAGAAGTCTTTGAAACACTTGGAAGAAGCAGGCAAACAATTAAAGTGATTGAATGGTTTCTCTCGAGGATGGGAAGAATTAAAAGAAGATGGTATTATTAATGTGCCATTGTTGTTCCTAGTGAGACACTTGACCACAGGAGTTACCCAAGCTTATAATATTCTCTGCCCATTAGGAGAGAAGCCAGTGTTTTAAGCCCAACTAATTATATATATAAATACGGTACATTGATTTTTATTTCATCTAGTCAAAATATTGCTTTTATTTAATCATTTAAATCCATTCCAAAACCCATTTGATGAGTCTTCACTCTTCACCATCAAAGATAATACCTACCCAATCAAATCAGTGCATTGACTGACTGACTGACTGACTGACCAAATACATACAAGTCCATCAATTTTTAATAGGCTTAATTTAACCAATATATAATTAATGCTGATCAGTCAATTGCACTTGGGACATGTTGAACCGTCAATCCAGCAGTGGGTTTTAATAATTTAACAAAATTATTATTTTCAGTTATATATTTTAATTATTTGCATTGTTATAACATATAATGCAATATATCTATCATGTGTGTATACACAAGGCTCTCATGGGTAGCAGTTTATTATGTTTCAGGAGTGTTAGGTGATCAACTGGCTTTCCTTAGGCAACAACCTCCGATTTCAAGTTGGAGAAATGCATATCACTAGTGAAACTATTCCCTTTAGTTGCTAGAATTTGGAAGAACCTTCTTTTGTGATAAACTGTGATAGTAGAACAAGTATTTGATCTTGAAGGGATGAATGTTGATGATGGACATGTTGGGCTCCTCCTAAACTAGAATCCCCGAATGGTTTACACTGAAACATATTTGCAACTGGGGCAGCTCCAGATACCTTATGCTTTAGGCAATATCATATTTCTAGAATTAAACAAGAAATGTCATGATCTTTGCAGCCATAAAGCTTCTGGATATCATTCCCACAACGGCATCAGCATTACCCAGTTGATACCCCTCTCTCAGTGCTCTTTACACTAAAACGGTCAGTTTGTATGTATCTCCAAAATCAACACTGCTTTCACTTCTTATATATATATATATAAATTAGTTACCATATTCCTTTCTCTAATTATTTCAAATAATATTTAAAATATCTAAAACATTTGAATGATGATTTATATTATAAAAAGTTTTGCGAAATTTATTTTAAAAATAATAAAATGATTTCTAATTATATACTTTTGAAGTAATTTTCTAATATTATGACTAGTGAAAAATGTTAAAAAATATCTATGCGTGCCCTTATAATATAACATGTATCTTTATATAATGGATCAATATTTTAAATTATATATTGATTAGTGAAATTAGTCAATTTACTTTTTATATTTTTATTTGGGAAAGACTATCAAATTCCATTTTTATTTACAAAGCAATTGAATTATTTACTCAATAACTCTTTAGATGAGTGTCAATTATGATTTGGGTTTTTCTCATTAAAAAAATATTAGAATTAATAAACATTAGTTATTTTTATTTTTGCATGATAAAAGGTTAGATTTTGAAATTTTACGGCAAATTCTTTAATTCTGTCTTAATATTTTCATTTTATAATGATAAATTTTTGTTTTCAATTTATGGATTTATTTAATTAATTTACTTATTAATTTTTTTGGGTTTTTGACTTCTTTTTGAATAATAATTCAACAGAAAATTTTGTATAAATAAGAAACAGAGTAGACAAAAAATAAAAAGTATTATTTAGAATCATATATTTTATGAGAATTTATTTAATATATAATGAATGTATTCTCAACCAATAAAACCCTAATAAATAGGAAGGCATAGGAAGGGGAGGGTGTGTTTAAAGGTTCCGTGAACAAATTTGTGATATTAGTGTGTTATCAAAGTAAATGGAATATAAAAAAAAAGGAGTTTATTCTTATATTAGTTTTTTCGAATAACTAGATAAGAATGAAATCAAAATAGTTAAAAATAGATTTTATTTTATTTTGCTAGGAAATTTGATTCAAATATAACAAAGTTAAAGTTAAAGAAGTGATATCTTTATATATATATATATATATATATATATATATATATATATATATTTTTTTTTTTTAGAGGCTTTTATGTGCTCTACAAAAATTATTATAAAGGGAGTCATAAATTAAAAAACAATAGGTGTAAAAATATTTTGAGGAGTAATTTGTTTTAAGATTTCAATTTAAAAAAACACCACTTTTGGAACATTTAAATGTAGGCAATTGTATTAACATGAATTCACAAGAACTCTAGCTATTCCTTGAAGGTTATTTTTCCTTACAAAATTTCTGAAGCTGAATTCAACACTTGTTTACGTTACGCTTGTACACATATTCTCGACCCTTGTATCATAATACGGTTGATTCTAAATGGATAATAATTTTGGTTTTATATTTTGAAAATGCAGGTGCATTTCTCACTTGGGCATTTACATCTGCATGGGTGGATAATTTGAAAAGAACATAGGGATGAACTTCCTCGAGATTCCTTTTCAAACTAAAGTTGTGCGGATAAATCACCTTGTGGGGATTATTTGAATATTTTCCATCTTGTGCTAAAAGTATCACAAAGTGTTCCCCTGCAGCTGATAGTAAGTATTTCACTAAAAGAAATTGTGCAAGGATTGTGGTGCTGGGCGACACAGTTCAGGCATTTTCAACTAACCTTTCTCTCTCACTCGCCATTCTTCGGGAGTTTACCCTTAGGGAGTACATACTTCTGATGGCCATTGCTGAAAATTTTGCAAGTGCTTGAGTGTGATAAACTCAACGTATTTGCATTTGAAACTCCAACATGTTGTGAGCGTCATGAAATCTCCTCCCGCCTTTTCTTTATCCACCATGTAAGTTTCTATTTCCTAATTTAGTTACCTTATCATATGTTTCTTATTAAATTTACATCATTGGTTACTTTTCTCCTCTTATTTATCTCAATTGAACTTTTAATCACCAAAATTTGTACTTGCTAATCCTTTATGCTCTCTTAGATTGAAAGTAAAAAAGGAAAAAAAAACATAGAGAGGGAGTAATAGGGAGGAAATTAGAAGAAAGAAAATTTGGAGGAAAGTAAGAATAGGTTTAAAAGAAACAATAATTTAATTTTATGTACAGCTTTAGCTCATTTTATTTGTTTCCTCTATTATATAACAACTAAAATTTTTTTTATTAAAATATGTAAAAAATTGAGAAATACAATTAGTATTTTATTTTCTTTTATATTTTCCTGGATTAAATCAAACGCTAGAAACTAATTTTCTTAGTATTTTCTTTCTTTCTAGTATTTTCAATTAGAAACAGGCCTTAATGTGAAAGGAATTTATATATAAACATATGTAGGCGATGGAGTTCGAATAATTGCAATTTATATAGTAAATTTTATTGGTTTCTAAAAATTTATTTAATTTATAATGTTATTAGGATTATAGCAAACAATTGTGAACCACCTTTTTCCAATCTAGTTCTAATTAAAGTGACCTACACCTCGCATCAAACTTCTCAAATTCCAAATGAGCGTAATTAGAAATCTAGACATACATCCCGATGCATCTTAGATAAATAACCATTGTATTCCTTTTCGTCTTTGCATGTAATAAATAAATACAACACTTCCTTGGTAGAAATACACATTTAATTGGTATGCTAGTTATATTTGATATATATAATAGATTGGTTTTGTTTGAGTCATTTCCCAGGTCACATTCCCTTACTTGAAGAAATTATTATTGGGTCCAAACACTTGATACAAAAATATGGCGGGAACCCAATTCTCTAAATTCTTTCTAGACTAACGATTACGGATATGCAACGAATGTAAATATTTTGATTGATTCCTTTATGCTTCGTATTACATAATGTGGAAAACTTCATATTTTATCTTTGTAGATTATTGAGGTATTCCAGAACGAAGGATAACGTGAGGCGTCAAACCAGGCGATTAAAATTATTACGGTTGTGGTGTCTTCGAGAACGCACATTTGTGGAAGGAAAACAATAGGCCTATTCTTGAGTTTAGAAGTCTTCAGAAGTATGGCATTGTGACCAGTTTGATAGAGTTGGTACCATCCTCGGTGGCATGCTTTCCAAAATCACACTTTGCTAGATGAGATATTGGCGATCTGAGAAGTTTGATATCACTCGATGGCTAAAACTACAGTATTACTTCCGGAAACCTCATAGCATGTGGATCATATGATGGAAGAAATAGTTGCGATGAAGGAGATTAGGAAGCGGCGGATATATGAAGATAACTGTGAGTACCTTTTGGAACTTGTGGATTTGCGAACCTCAGCTTGATTTAGGTGATGGTTATATATTCTCATTCCCATCATTGGAGAATTTGGAGGTGAAAGGATATAAGATGGAAATTCTATTGACCTTTTGACTACACTGGCTAAAGTGTAAAATTGGAGAGATGATGAGTGGCATTGGCAAGTAGTCTAAATACCACCCTCAAAGTTTATTTAGAAAGACACATGGTATGTGCTAATTAACTTCAACAATATTAGATTCTGATGATTTAAGATTTTCTTTATGATCGGATGATACTGTATGTTGTTACCGTGTGAAGGGTTTTACCTTTTCACTATCTTTAAGTGTTGTCATACTCCTTTATTTTCTATTTGTTTTGATATATTTGAATGTTTATAGGATTGGCATGTCCTTATACAATGCATTCTTAGTAGTTATTAAAATTTACATACATGATATAAGACTTCTTATATTGCTAAATGTAATTTGGACTTCAAATGTATTGTAATACAAATTATGTATTAAACCTTCTAAAAGAGTTATAACTATTTTGAAATATTTATCTCAATAATCAAGGAAATGACATTGCAAAATGTTTTGTTACTAATATTTTGAAAATAGATAAAGTGGTTAAAAAATCAACGTATTGATTGGTAATTGGATGTAATCGATGTGATTATTTGAAAAGTTTTCTTATCTTTGTATTGTTATAGGATTTTTTTATCTTTTGATCTTTGGATGGTGATTTTCCTTGATTCTAGGAGGATCACAGTACATATATATAGAAGGCCAATTATTTGAGATAATGTTTAATTTTATTAGCATGTTGAATTAAATATGATATATCGATTTTAGTCATTAGTAATTGTAATATATTTTATTTATCCTCTTACATGCTCCTTATGAATTATTTATGTTTTTCGGAGTAATGTCGGGGTTATGAGTGTAGATTGGAGGCTAGTTCGACATTGATTATTATCATTTGGGCTCTTGTCTAGATTTTTACCATGTTAATGCAATATGATTCACTCATATCTTAGTGTATTTGCTTATAGATTTGTTGGATGACATGATATTTACCACATTGTTTCATACTTGATTTTTACTATTTCACTTGTATAAAGTCTCAGCGACCACAGGTATAAAGCCATTTGTGATTTATTATTGTTTTATATTGGTTGGACTTGGCGAGAATAAAAGGTATCAAAGATAGTGTTAAATCACTAGAATTTTAACGATGGCCAAATTATGTTGGCAGGAAATATTTTGGGAGTTCGGCAAGAAAGGAATTTTGTAAGATGTGATGGTGACAAAGGGTGAATGCCATATATATATATATATATATATATATATATATATATATATATATATATATATATATATATATATATATATATCTCTCATATAGGGTTTTGCATTATGTGAAAGCGTAATCAATAAAAGAGTCTCACGTGTCAGTGGATGTAGGTCACATTGGGAGTGAGAACCACGATACGTTTCTATGTTCTATTGTTATTTTTCTTATTTGTTCTTTTCCTATTTCTTTGCTTATTTTGCAGCGGATAGATTTAGGATCCTGAGACTCATTTATGAGGATTGCCATCAAATTCGAGATTAGGAGCTATAACTCCCATGCCAACGAAAAATGTTTTATACTTAAGATACTTTTGTCAAAATGTAAATAAACTCCTATCCCATTATAATCCTAAAATTGATAGAACTTAGAATCCATACTTTGAAAGGAGTTCAAGTTTTGTTTGGTGTGTTTCTGATTAAACTCTCCAAGTAAGAATCACTCATTCATAAATAAACAACTTTTTATATTTGTTAGTGAAACATAAACCATTTGGTGTTTTAGCACTTTAAGCATTATATATAAATTTAGGTACGAGATATACGATGTGCGTTCGGTCCAGTCCTTGATGTTCGGGAGATATAGTTCGGACTAAGTTGCGGTGTATTCAAACTAAAACGTATTACCCAGTGTGTGTAGAGTAGATGTAAAAATATTTAACAATAGTAAAGGCACACACCACGGTTTTTAAGTGGATTCCCCATTGATGCCTACATCCTGGGTTGTAGTATGAGACTGCTCTTTCTATGGTCATGCTTGTAGCCTGCTTTGTGTAGAATTTGGAATGGCCACCTCATCCTCTCATAGCATCGCTGCAAATCCTATAATCGTCAAAATAAAATGAAAATATAAATCATCTCATCTTTTAGGAGGGTGAGGAGCTTCTTTATAAAATCTGCTTGAGTCGATATCTACGCTCATGGTCTCAACACGTTCGGGCTGTACATTTCTTGGCTCTTGCTCACGAAATCCATATTGAGCATCTTTCAAAACCAGGCTTAACCTTTTATATTGATTATGGAAGACTAAATAAGGTTGGATCATTGTATCCTAACCCAAACCTACCTTGAATTATAGGAACTTTCCTTTAAGGCATCATATTAGAAATAGGAAACTTGTTGCTCAGTATCCTTTTTAGTGGAATACTTATTTAATTCAATTCTAGTTTGAAGGCTTGAGTTCTGAATCTTTTGCTTTGATCAAACATATATCACTTTTTCTAAGTATCTGTAAGCCCGTAGGTTGCCTCCCCCATGCCCTAGCCTCGACTAACGAATTCATGTGCGTCCACAATTTTTCTTTCTGCTACAAATGGGACTTCCCATCTACGGCATGTCCTATACGGCATAAGGTTGCCTTAGTCAAACTACATCCTGGTCTACCGGAGATTTCTACACCTAATTCTTCAAATGTATCAAACTTTGATTTTGACGACCTTCTTAGAAGAACACTAAAAGTGGATTAATTCGTGACTTGTTAGATTTATTTGATGTTGAAGAGGTCGATGAAAGGAATGTAAAATTATGTGAATGACTAGGGTAAAAAAAATGAGTTTGAGTGCGAATTCTAGTTTTCTTACCTATAAGACATATCTTGAGCCACTAAAATTTTATTCGGAAGTAATAGGGAATGACTTATCTTTCTTGTGCGTGCATGTTTTCATGATTTTTTTTATCCCCTACCAAAAATAAAATAAAAAACTTGCACCTCAATTCTTTATTGTTCATGACTTTGTATGTGTATTTCTTTGCAAGTAGATTGTCACCTATCATAATTAGCACCCACTTGTTAATAGCTATAAAGGTGAGCATGTAGGATTTGAGTTTAATATAAATATCTACTTAACATCCTTCCTCATGTGTATGCGGTCCCATAGCTTTGCACAGTGGAGTAAAGTCTGAGGGCCTTCTAAAATATGAGCTTTAACCATCTGTGTTAAGCAAACTGACTTTCCCTGATACCGAGCTTGTAAGATTTTGGTTTAATGGATATCGTCTTGTACTTGGCAATTCTTTTATCTTCTTACCCGATATAACTACAAGATTGTCTTTTCTCCTCCATTGACTTGTAAATTTTAGTGAAAACTTTTAGGCCTTTGTGCTTTGTTCTCCTCATTTTTAGTTTACCTTTTTTTGAATTAAAAGTTTGTCTCTAATTCTAAATGATAAATTTGATGATAATTCATTCCCCTAGGATAATGTATATTTGTTATTGTCCTCTTATTATTCCTATAATAATGGTGATAAGGTTAAAGCAAAACAATAAGAAGATTTTCGTGGTTCGACGGAGGTGTCGTACACATCGGGAATAGTGACGATTGAGCTTTGTTATCATTTTAAATAGGATTACATAGGAAATTTATAATCCCATTGGATATAGTAATTTACTCAAAAACACCCTAATACTCACAGGTATTCCTAGCTGTGAGGGAGCTTCGCCCCTTTTAACCTGTGTTTTGCCTCAGTGAGGATATGCATGAAGGGCAATGTTGTTTTCTACACTTCACTTCGACATTTGCCCCCTTTTAACCTTAATGTATGAATACATGTCACAACAATCTCTACCTTATCGAATATTCACCTTTTTGAAGAAATTGATCAAAAAATATATATATATTCACCTCTTTGGAAGAACCAAACTTTCTTAAACTTTATGACTAATGGTCGGGACATCTCCACCATCTAGTGTTTAGGATAATCAAGTCAACTGATGCTTGAACTTTTTCATAGTAATAGGCTTTGATCGAGAAGTATAAGTCTTTAAGAAGAATTGTACTCAATTTCTCGAAAAACTTCGACATAAGAGACCGACTCAGCGAGTACATAAATCCCCAGCATCTATATGTTTGGCCTTGCATGATACACACAATTCTTCTGAAAGATGACACCTACCTTTCACAGCTGGCCCGGAACTCCACTAAATACCCACCACCACCTTGACATCTACGAGCTGTGCTTTTATAGTAGCCTCATTTCTATCATACTCGACTTGGTGGTAGATAATGAAACTAGGGGAATTGTCTGCTGAAACCCAACAAATAAGTAAATCCACAAGGAAGATACATAACCTATGGTAGATCTTCTATCCTCCAAATCCCATGCATAATCTGCATCCCCATATCCTACAACTGAAGGATCAGTATACGTTCTACTGAACATGATGTCATAGTCAGTAGTCCCTCTCAAGTATCTGGAGATCTACTTAAACGTTGATATACAATCGTCACAGATTCAATATTAGAAATTTGCTTCTTGCATACGGCCTATACTAGTTGATCTTGTACAAACCATACACATAAAGCACCGGAATTGCACTTGCATCTGGAACCTTTGACATATCTTCCACTTCATCATCTATCTTTGGGCATAGAGTAGTAGACCATTTAAAATGATCACTAAAGGTGTACTTACATGTTTTTCATTCTTAGTTGAACCTTTCCTATCTAGTCTCTTACTTTTAAATCATTCATATCAAATTCTGCAACAAAGTCTTGACTTGTTGACCTCGCATCTGCACATCGTCAAACCTTATATCGTCACATCCATGACGAAAATAGATTAACCATCGGCTCTTCATAAACACAGCCTTGATCATACTCACATCTTTTGTAGCCAATTTAAATCATGTAGGAGTCGTCAAATCTTTTGTACCATTGCCTCGGGTATTACTTCAACCCATAAAGAGATTTCTTCAATTTTCAAATCAAATTTTTTTCCCAAGTTGGGTGAACCCTTATCATTATGACATGTGTTTATTATATTCATTATATGTAAAAGTAATGTTAACCATTTCATTTGCTTTAATTCCATATCAAAATGCATTACCAAATCGTCATTATCTGATGAGGTTGTTTGAAATTAATGTTTATTGAGGATTTCTTATAGAACATCATTCAGCTTATTTCATAAAATCGAAAATTCGATTTTATAAAAAAGGGCCAAAATGGCGTAATTTGGGTAAATCAGAAATTACAGATCTCGGATGACGAAAAGGTTTCAGTTGCGGAATGTCGTCTCAATCTATTACCACATCGAATTTTGTCAGGAGCTAAGAGACGATCAGAAATTTGCGTTTTTTGAGACGAATATCGGTGCGAGTAAAGCGACATGATGTGAAAAGTCGCTCCATGTACGGCTATGGCCAACGTATTCTGAATTGGAGAGATGATGGAAGCAGGCAGTAGGGAGTGTGCGAGTGTCCAAATGTTGAATGGACATAAGTGGAATTTTTGGAATTTGTAAATGATATGGAGACAAGAGTAAACGTTGGTCATTTCTTCAAAGAAGACCAAAACATTTTGATGAGAGAGGGGATGCAGTAGCTAGGTTTTTGATTTTTTAGAGAGGGAGTGAAAGCTATCAGGTTAATCAGTGGGACTCGAATTTCTTCAGGCGAGAAGGAAGGAAGTAGTTACTGCGGCTGCGTGGGTAACACTGGTTGTAGGAGTTTAGGCAAACTCGAGTGAGTGAGAGTTTTATCTCTTGACTTTTCCTCTTGTTTAAGTCTGTTGGTGGTTGCAGGTATGATTGGCGAAGTGGTGGCCGTTTGATCGGTCAAAAACTTAGGATTGAGGAAGTATTTGGCTTGTTTTGGACGGATCCAGAGGACAGGCGGCTTGTGTTGGAATGATAAAGTGTGGTGTCGTGGTAAAATGCTTTGTTTGAACTGGAGTTCGCGAGTGGGCCGTGTTGGGTGGTGGGTGCATGGATGACCTTGTTATGTTAGGTTAAAGGTCCACGGGGTTATCAATGAATTGGACCAAAAAAAATCATCCATGTGTTGTGTGCATGAATTGTGTGGAAATTATGTTTAGCTCAAGTGAGCTAAATTTGATGTTATTGATTAAAATAGAGTAACATGTTGTGATTTAATTTATATCAAATGTACGTGATGATGTATTGGCATGTGTTGTATAAATTGTGTTGAAATGGCGTAATCATTTAAATATCTGTAGGAGTAACGCAAGGAAATTAGTGTGTGCATGACATGAAGAAAAATAAATGAACATGGTTGCGAAAGAATTTCAATGGATGATTTTTAGGAGAATGGGTGTTGTTGGGAGATGGTCCTACAGGTCTTCGTGAGGGCAGTGTATTGTTTTGGAAGGTTCTCAACCACATTCACCTCGGAGGGTAGTCTGTATTTTCTGAGATTCGTGTGTATTTTGAAGCAATGAGATTTGTTTTGAAAATGGTGTTTTTCTCCTTTATACATGGCTTGGCGTATGAAGGAGTTAGGCTTCCGAGACATGGGTTTACATGTAGACATTCAAGTAGGATACTTTATTTCTTGGTGTGTGTTTGGATCGGTGCGTATCTTGTGGGTGGGAGTAGCATTTAGGGTAATTCCACTCTTGGGCGATAGCTATTTGTCAGGAATGTGTTGCCGGTGCGGGGGCGTTAGGGAGGCGGCTCATCTTGGTAGTTTTAGAAGAAGAAAGCCTGGGGTTGTGGCTTTGGTATTATTAGTATGACATAATGACAGAGATTTTAAAATTATAATATATCGACATGATAAATGTAAAAAAACTCTTAGACACATTCTCTCTTGGTTGGGATCTTTATGACAGTGACCAGTGGAGAACGGTAGTGACATTTTTCGCATATAGACCAATAATGGTCTCATTTGTTGTTGATTAATGGGCAGTTTCTGGCGAATTGCTTTGACGCAGAAATACCGGAATTTCTGCCATTGAATTGTCGGCGGGTTACGACATCCACGAATATTTTAATAGTTGGCGGGTTGTCGTGGTGCTTGCGGGTTTGAGGCGTCCTGACCGGTGCTATCACGGGGCCGCGGGGCTGGCGGGCGACCAGACCATGTATTGCTTGATAAAGTTTAAATTCTTTTTATTGGATAAAACACTATTGATCATCGAAGATGCGCTAAATGCATACATAAACTATGAGCAAGCTCGCCTGTGGATTACCTACCATGGACAATAGAATCGGAATGGTACAGTCTCATGAAGGTAATCTCTTTCAATTAGCTAATTTGAAAGAGGAATTTCATAAATATTTAAGGATTATATTTATTGAGAAAACACGAAAGCATATAAAAAAGTTATTCTCTTTCACTTTTTCTTTTTATCTCTTTAGCTTAAGTTTGGGTTTTCTCATAATTTCAAACCAAAGCACAACCTTAATTTCCTTATTAGCATTGTTTTTTTTTAACTTGTATTGGAACATAAGGCATCCATTTAAACAGTTTTAATATATCGACATATTTAATTAACCCTTTATTATAATATTCAGTATAGCTCTAATGCAATAATATGTAAGCATCAACAAACAGACTAAGATTATGTGATCTTCCTTGAAAAACATGAACAAAATCAAGATGGAAAATTGGGGATAGCCTTATTAATTACGAGTAGAAATGGTGGCTATCGAAAATGGTGGAGGCGTCCTTACTGTTGTTCTGGATACAAATGCAAGGATCACGGCCTGAAATCTCTCCCATTTCACGGCTGGGTAAATCACGGATCTAAAATATGTCGACGTGGATCACAAACTGCTCTCGATTTCAACAACACCTCATCATCAATCCCCAATTTGCCGATGGGAAGCTCGATGCGTAGAAATCGAATCTCGTTGCATAGAAATCGAATCTCGTTAAAGTTCTTCAACACTTAATACTTGAGTGGGCGAGTGGTGTGTAACTCCCTTGGCTTTGTGGTCGAGTCCCCGTCCCCTCCTTGAAGCCCACGGTGGTGGAGAAAGAAGTCATTGGGAGGGTGGATCTTGGATCTAAAAATAGGCCACGGATTTTCCAAATGGTGATGGAAGATTCATTATCCCCAGTGCGCGGTCCGCTCGACGATAAAGTTTTCAGCTGTGGAACAAATGTATACGGAAGGCAGAAACCGCTATGACGACTGGAGCCATGAACCTTAACATCCCGATCTTGTTGAAAGCGAGAGCGGATAGTCTAAGCGAGAGATCGAAGAGGTCGATGGCCTCATGATGGTAATTTGGAAACTGACGGAAAGTTTAGAGGTTTCGGCGATTACGGTGCTCCGGTTCTGGCGGATGGAGCGTGGCGGCCATTCCTCGAGACAGAAACATATTCAGCGAGAGATTGAAGAAAGGAAAGGAAAGGAATTGGCTGTGGGCTCTCGGTTCCTGCAAACAATAAGAGGAGAATCGAGGTGCCTTAGCTAATTTTTTAATTTGATGGCGGGTGGCCGTGGGATCTTGGGTGGCCAGTGGTGGTCAGTGACGAAATTAGGCCTATTTTTTTCGGGCCCGATAAGTAGAGCCCTAACCCAGGCCTTTTGGGTTGGTCAGTTAACCCAGGTTGTTGCAAATTGTCATTATAATAGAAGTATGGGGCCATAAGGAAAAATTTTCAGATGTCTTCTCCTTACTTCATGGCTTCAACGAAGAAATGAGGGTTTGTTGGGTTTTGATTTTGGAGGCATTTCTCTGTCCTAGGTGGCATAGGTGGGCCCCATGGAGGGACATTTTAATCTTAAGAAGTGTTATTACTTTTTTATCGCATATTTTAATAAATTTGTGGGATTCATTACATGCATTGTTTTGAATAGTTCTCTTCTATTTTCATTCTTTTAGCTCCTTATATTCACATGATCCCCGAGAAAAAGAAACTTATGGATGGTTTGTTTTTTGATTTAATGCTAAAGTCGAATAAATTTTCTCGCACATTAAACTGTTTGTTTTTTAGAAAGTTTTATGACTTATTACTGAAATTTTTTAAAAAAGTTTTGAATAGAAAAAATGAAAACATTTGGCTTTTTCCATTCAGAAAAAGTCATTTTCCATAAAAATGAAGAAAAACTATCATTACCCAACAAGGAGAAAGGCTAGTAACACTCACTACTAGGATCACAATGGGAGGGTTTGGAACGGGGTAGCCCCATCCTCACCCGACTCGTTTATTTTTTGCAATTCTCAAACCTATCTCATTTAAAATTTAAATGGGGCGAGACGGGGATAGGAAAATTCTCAAACCCGCCCCGTTTATATTTTATTTTTGTTTTTATTTTTTTATATTTACTTATTTTTATTATATTAAAATTAATATATTTCATAAAAAATAAAAATATTATGAATTTTTCTAAATTATTTATTAAAAAACATTCTAATTATTTTTTTTTTGAGAAAATTCTAATTATTATTATTATTTATATTAAAGTATAAAATAAAATAGTAAAAAATATATTTTTAAAATATAATTGGACGGATGAGAGTAATAATACCTAAACCCGCCCCGAACCAGTCTCGGATTTAAGAAATAAACCAAAACCCGTTAAAAACTTGATTATAGTTAAACCAAACTCATCACATTAAGGGTGAGATGGGACAGGAACTCGAAATAATCTGTCTCATTACTATCCCTACTCATTACTCAATGTTAAAAGATAAACAATTTAATACTTAATACTATTAAATACTATTCAATATTAAGTTCAAAAAAAATTTTATTGAGCTTTTGAATGAGCCAAAATATTGTTTATGGATGGAATTTGACTGATTGACTAAGTCAAAGTATCCATATAAATAAAAGAAAAATGCAACTCAACCTTCTTGGAACTTGTTCTAGTGCCCCCCATCTTTTGTTTTTTTTCCGGCCCCTTTTTTTTTACGCTAAATACTTTAATACAATGTATGTCCTGCCTTTATAGTTTAAACTTTAATTCTCATCAACTGAACTCATATAATAAACAATTAAAATAACTAAAATTAATTGAAAATATAATTTTAAAATTATTTCTATTTTATACAAAAAAAAAACTTGAATGCTTATGGAATAATGCATAAAAGTAATTAGTTTATTACATTTAATATATTTAATTTAACCTAATTTTGCTTTTAATTTCTTTCCTTTGAAAATTTTCACCAACAAAAATATAACCTACATATAAAAAAACAAAAAAATGTGATAAAATTTGACAAGAATAAAACTATGTGCTCATGATTTCTAAAAAAATTATTAACTTCTCTATTTAGTAGTTTTAATCCTAGTTTTGACCAAAGATTTTATTATTTAAGTAAATTTTTTAATTTACTGAGCATTTATTTATTAATATTTTATTTTTATTTACAAATTTACTTTTCTTTGTTATCCTGTTTAGTGTTTACAAATACTAAAAAATTGAAAACTTTAATATTTTAATTAATTTTGTTTATTATATTTGAATTAGATGATAAATCGAATAATACAATTTTTCATTATCATTTTGCCATATGTCTAACGTCCCTCTGTTCCTTTGCTTGTTAAACTTTTCAATTTCCATGACTTCTGTTTCTGCTATACGGATTCCCGTATTAACCCATGATTCTTTATGAGTTTATTGGTTTTCTATAGTCTATTTGATCTGTGTTGCAAAAGAGATGAAAGTGGAATGGCTCATAACCCGCCTTATAATAAACGTGGGTTGAATAAATCAAGAGAGAAAAACTCCCTTAACAATAGGGATCCATTAGCTTAGTGGGAGCAACCCACATCTTATTTCATGGCTTTGAGAAAGCTTATACTTGTATAAAAATAGGTGTACTCCAAAGAAGAGGGAAGATTCATTCAATAAAGTTTGTGTTAGCTTGAACAGTTTCATTGGTGTCATCTATGGGAAGCTTCTAATCCCACACTTCTCTATACTATTGAAAAGACAACCTTGAACCTTTTCAAAAGGATTCGACGGGTGAAATCCCCCTTTCTAGTTCTAAGCCTACATTGGAAAAATGACTACTCTCGTTGGAACAAATGCTAAAAGAATAACAGGAGTCCCACCAATAACAGTTAGCCTCTTTCTTAGCGACCAATGCAGCTTTGCGCGAAGAAAATATTGCATTGCGTAACACGGCCGGCACTCCTCGCCCTAGCAACCCAGTAGTGCCCCGTAGCTCTACTTGGTCATTGTTTATCATTTAATAATCTACTGTCTCAAGTACCTCATTTGTTTATCATTAGCACCTCATCTCGAAGGCTTTCAAAGTCAGCTTCTTGCTCCATTATAGTACACAATGCCAGTACAATTCTTCGACCTAAATTAGAAAAACTAAAATAAAATAGAAAATAAAAACTATTTAAACGAATAATGTAAGAACGGGCGCAGATACAATGGGAAAAGATCATCACATTGTATCGAATATATAACTTCCTTAGTTAGTCAATACTCAAACATGAGCCATAAAGACTAGAGGTAGGAAACAGGCTATCCCGATCCATTTTGGCCAGGCCCACTCGAGACGCAGGCCAATATGGGTCGGGCCATTCGACCCATGTTCTATTCGTGCCATTATTTAGCTAGCCCAACCCAGTCCTATGCGAGTCGCAAGCCAATATGGGTCGAAATAGTAAAAATATTAAAAATTAATACTATAATTTTCTAAATATTTTATAAATGAAATTTTGTTTAAAATACTTATAACTTGCTTTTATGTTGTTAAAAGACTGTATAATAAATTATTTTTAATTATTTTCATATGAGTATTATTTTATTTTATTAAAACAATTGAAATTATTATGATAGCTATTCGTTTTCTTTTTAAACAATATTTTCAATAATGAAAAAGAAACATATATTTTTCACAACTATGCCAATAAAAATATTTATAAAACATGTACTAATTATTAAAATAAAATACTATATATAAATTTTATTGTAAAAACATTATATAATATTTTTAAAAAGATGTTACTAAACATTATTTTTTTATACTCATTTTCAAAATAATAATTAATATATGTTTTTATAAGAATGTGTTTGAAAGAGATTTAAAACACAATAGTTTAAATTATTTTAATTAATGAACGAATATAAGAACATATAACTTGTTTCTACCTAAAATTAAGATGCCCTACATCACCATAGCTAAAACAAAACACAATAAATGTAGAGAATTGTTGATTCAGATTTGGTTTGGAATCCATTATGCTTGGATGCTTAATTACGACATTCACCTAACACGAACTCAAGTTCTTCTCCCCTATCCCCTCTCATAAAAACACCGTCTAATGAGATTGCCACTCACGAGAGTGAACGCTTCTCTAAACTATGTGAATCAAAATGTGAATTAAATTGGTTAGGGAGGGACTTACACTATTTACAGAGTTTTTCGACCACTGCCCTCCTCATTACTTCTGCCCGCCGCACTCGCCCCACACCGGGCCCAACCCCATATTTGACCGACAAGAACTATTATATCTTACCTTATTGCACTCAAACTATCTGGGGCTTAATTTCAATTAATAAACCCACATTAGGAAATTCTTACATTCTCCCACTTGGGCGATATTAATTGAAACAGAACTGTGTGCGCACCCTCATATTGGTCTAGAGATTATTCTTAATAGTCAATCCCATCCCATAAAGTCTCGAACACCGAATCATGGCTGTGACCGATGTATTCACGTTGCATCCTTTCATGGTCAACAGTGCTTTCAACTTTACTGATAATGATTCAATATTAGCTGTTAAATGATAATACCTCATAAATGAGTGATACTTCATGTGTTATATCTATTTTGTTAGTCCAAATTCTCTCCTTATGTCATAAAACCTAAATGTGTCACTGTAGACATCCATCACTGCCTCCAATGAACCCAGATATGTCTTACCTTGATAGTTAATCAGATTTCTTATGTGTAACAAGACATATTGTTAAGGCTAATGCCAGAATGCCCCATAGCCCGTACTTAAGGTTTACACAATGCCTCGAGATTTTCAACAATTATATGTACTCAACTTGATAAATCTACATTCACAAATACCTCATTGAACGCAAAAAAGAGTTGATAAGAGACCAAAAGCCATACAAAAACATGAAATCGATACAAACTTCATAAGAGCAACATAAAACTAAACAGCTCTCACTAATTGGATGCATCCCATGATACTCCTAAGCCCATGTTAATGACATACCGATCAAATCACACAAGGGCGAAGGCCTTTAGTTACGGATCGCAATCATATCATCTATTGAAATGTGCCTTAATCGCAATGTCACCCGTCCGAACTTTTTCCTTTATAAACGCTCGGGCCTCCATGTGCTTAGGACCTTGAGACTCGCTGCTGTTAACAAAACAACATCGGGCAGAAATATCGCCACAATACAAATGTATGGGCCTATCCACAAAATCAAATACAATCAACTCATTAATGAGGTTTCAGAGCCAAATTGCCTGAGTAGCTGGTCAAAGCATGCACGAACCCGCATGGTGAGTGATTATTGATTTATGTTTCAATTTTTCCACGACATCGCACTCGCTAACTTAAAGATGTAACCTCGTTGTTGACTTCTTTTCATCCTCGACACCAAAGAAAGTCCGAACTAATACCCAACTAGCCGTAGGTCCCGAACATGTTTGTAAATCATCATATAGTCTTTTGGTCCTCTTTAAGTACCTCATAACCTTCTCAAGGCAAAGAACCCAATGATCGTGTCCCTGGATTTGACCTACATCCTCTGGGTGTCCCGCTGCAAAGGTGAAGATCCGGCCTAGTGCATACTTGAGCATACATAATACTCCCCAAGTGCACTAAAGATAAGGTTCATTCTTCATTCGCTTTCAATATCCGAATGAGGACATTCGCGACATACTCAACTTATCACCTTTACGCACAGAGCAATCTCCTCGGGTTTACATTGTTGTAATGCTGAATCTTTCTAAAATACGATCAACATATGCCCTCCCGAGATAAAACCCAATAGTCCCGCGAGAACGATTCATGTGAATCTCAATGCCCGTGACAAAAGACGCTCACTAAGGTCCTTCATATCAAAGTTCTTTGACAACATCCTTTGTCTCATGCAAAGAAACTAAGGTCACGCTGCACAGTGATATCATCCACATAGAGCATAAGGAAAAATGAATTTCCTCCCACCGACCTTGCGTGATATACATCGATCTACTTTGTTCTCAACAAAACCGTAGGATGAAGCAACAACACTATGAAACTTAAGTACCATTGTCAGAAAGTCATTGAGACCATAAATAAATCCTTTTTCACTACATACAAGGTACCGAATCATTTGCCACAAACCTTCGGGTTGCATCATATAGACTTCTTCATTAAGGTCTCCATTAAGAAAAAAGCAGCTTTTAACATCCATCCGTAACTCCACATCGAAATGAGCAACTAATGCCATGATCACTGAAGAATCTTTAGAAGAGACCGATAAAAGGTTGCTTCATAGTCTACTCCTTCTCTCAGTGGAAACCTTCAGCTACCAAATCGCTTTTAAACTTCAATCTTTCCTAGGGTCCTTTTTAGTCTTATACACCCACTAAGTAGCCAATGGGCTCATGACCTTCGTGCAATTCAACAAGTTCCCAAACCCATTATGCCTCATAGATTGAATTTCATCTCTCATCGTGATCCAACCACGCTTCGATCGAGGACAAGAAAACGCCCATAGTGCTATCGGGATCACCTATAGAACCGATATCGTAGTCTTGCTCTCCTATATAGACTAAATAGTTCTATGGTATAACGATCGCTCTCTTGGAAGGGATCTCCTTACTGAGTAGCAATAGTCACATCTCGCACTGAGCCTTGATGAACACTTCATCGTGAGCTGTCTCAACAAATGTGATCCCAAGCCTCCCACCAGTTCAATATGGTGTGTGGGGAGTTTCCACAATTATCTCAGACATGGGAGGAGATAAAGATACCATATTACCCACCGTACTATTATCCCTCAATAGTCCAGGAGCAATACTTTCTTCTGGCCACATCAAACCCAAAAACTTGATGTCTGGTGGATTCCAATTTTGTGCCTTTATCGGGATTATAGAACCGATATCCCTCGAATGTTCCGTAAGATACAAAGTAACACCGAGTGGTTCCGGAGTCCAACTTACTTACTGTCGATTATACAACTTCACTTCAGGACATCCCCAAACCTTAAGATGGTTTTGCCAGCTTACGCCTACCCATAAAAACAAAGGAGTCAATGAACAACTTTTGTAGTACACGATCTCGTAATGTACAGCCAAGTTTTCAAAGCTTCACCCCGTTAAAACCAGTAAATTTGTCCTACTAATCATACTTACCATTTCCATAAGAGTGCGAATATGCCTTTCTGGCCACACCATTTCAGCCAGACCCTGTGCATAGTAAACTGTGCCACTATCCCGTAATCCTCTAAGTATTTGGCGAATAGCCCCTTGCCGGCCCGGCATCGCCATGCTTGCCATAATACTCACCTCGCCGATCTAACAACCTTTATGACTTTTCCCAACTGTTCAACTTCAAATCAAAACTGGAACTTGTCAAGAGACTCAATTTTCTTAATCAAGTACGTATAACCATATCGAGAATAGTCATCAATAAATGTGAGCTGAAATAAAAAATTTCTACACAAGGTTGCCGTATAAGGTCCACTTATATCGTGTGAATGACCTCCAACAAGTCGTAACTTTCTGACCGCTGCTTTTCTTTTCTTATCTTGGCTGTTTGACTCTACAACGCTATGCATGTCTCTAAGTCATTTTAAGAAAGAAAAAGAGGATGTTAGTCTTTATTAGCCTTTCTATCAAGTCCTTAGAGATATGGCTAAGCCATTATGCCACAATGCATAAGACTGTTCCTTAGGTAATGGTCTCTTAGAAACAACTCTTTCACCGTATGTCGACGATAATGCCATCGAGAGATAAACACACCGCATAATCCGCTGGGACATATAACAACACCCAACCTTATTTGAATTAAAAAACAAAGAAATAACATTGCTCTTGATTTCAAAAGAGTAATCATACATGTCCAAACAAGATACGGAAACTAAGTTCCGTCTAAATAAAGGTACATAAAAAGTGTCTTTCAACATTAATCTAAAACCAGAGTCTAGAATCAAGATTACATCTCCCACAAACACAACATCAGCTTTCTCGTTGTTTCCCACGCGGGTCAGGATTGATCCTGCTGGTTTTCCTCCCGGCTTATGAATCCCTGTATGGTAAACGCAACATGATTAGTTGCACCGCTATCGAGCCACCAAGAACTGGATGGTGCTTCTGATAGGTTGGATTCACAAACAAGTGCTAGAGAATCATCACCTGTAGGCTCACATTTGGACAACCAAGCTTTAAACTTTGCACAATCCTTCTTACGCGACCTTTCTTCTTATGTTAAGAAATGTGGGTCACCATCCCTTTAAAGGATGTCTTTGGACCCATATTGTCGATTGACCAAGAGTGTCATGAGTACCTTTGTGAGTACGATTGACTTCTTTTATTTTCCTTTTGTGGGAATCCAGAAACATATAAGGCCGATGCCCTTTCTCCTTCTAAGTTTCTTCTTCCTCGCCACCACCTCGCATCGCTCATTAACCGACCAAGTCTCATCTGGGGAATGTAATTTGTCTTATAATCCCAAAATCGGGTGGAAGGTGTCAGGTTTGATGCACAATGCAAAGCATCGTGAATGGAAACATTAAGAGCTTGAAGCTCGTCTTTGTCTACCATTCTAAGGACATAATCTCTAACCCCAACAGTACCATCATACTTCATATTGAAGAGCTTTTTAAGAAGTGTACCAACTTCGACATTAGATGAAATGCGTGCTCTAGCTTCTAAGGTCGCTATCATTTCCTTAGCAAGACAAATCACTGTAAACCACTTTAAGTGTTCTGAACGGATTTCTTTCATCACACAAGAACTGGATTGCTCTTTTCCCAAAAGTAAAGATAGTCCGTTTTCTCGCCTTCTAATATCAGGTCGTGGATATATGCCAGCTTATCTTTTTGTAAGAGCAGCCGTGAACATCCGCCAGCCTCCATTCCAAATAGAAAATCCTCTTTCCATTTTTAAAGTTCAACTGCAAGGACCTCAATTGAAATGGAATTGCCGCTACGTAAAAGTGACCGGAAAACAAAACAAATAATACACCAAGATCATGTGAATACTTATACAAAGAATTACATACATCATCACATAATCACCTCAAGTGCAAAATGACATGCGCTGTACATTCTCCACATGACGCCTATGAGAACATATTCTAATCTTTCGTGGAATCACCACCTCGGGGTGAACCACTAAGATCAGCCATTTCGGGCACATGCCATACATGTACCTCCAGAACAATACAAGATCATATCTCCTTTGGGAGTATGGATCACACAATAAACAAGAGACATCCCACCACAATATGAGACTGACATTTTCAAACCTGGGCCAAGTGTGCCACTTTGGCGGTCACAACCCGATTGAATCCTTGAAATTTTCTCATACCAGGGATATAAGCTTTATGTATCACATTCACTATATATATATGTAATGTCAGATGTAAAAACAGGGGCGTATGTCTTTTACATTACATGTCATGCTAATTATACTGTTCAATTCATTAATAGACAATGAATTACACTTCACATGTCCTTATGTGGTGATATACATGAGCTACCATACTATATTTTCGAAACCATAGAGAAATACAAGAAAACATGCAAAAATACTCTAAAAATACACATAGGTTCTGCTACGTATTCGAATCAGAAAAGCTTCAAACATGTAAAATAAATATACCACATCAGGAGCATCTCAATACGAGCGTTCTGGTACTAAGATCGCTTCCAAAACGGACGTCAACGCTCACGCTCCGGCGCCCGTGGTCGCGCTGTGTTCACCACAAACCAATCTCGAACCGGCCTGCCTGGTCAGGATCCGGTCCGACGTCAAAGACAATGATGTCGCGATGATCGCCAAGATGACATCGCGACGATGACGCCGCGATGACATCGTAACGATGACGCCAAGATAGATCGCCCAGATGATATCGCAGACGATGACGCCAAGATGACGACATCACGACATGTCGCACGACGTCATCGCTTGCCATCAAGAGACGCTACGGTCAGAACGGTCACATCGGTCCGTCACGCTACCATCGCGCCAGAGCGCCGTAGGCGCCGCGACTGCGACGTCCCCTCCGCCGACGCACACCCATCAATCTTCTCGCCTCGGCGTTAGATTCCAAATACGTAATAAAATTTAACTTTTATCTAATAAAAAATTTAGAAACTGGACAAAAAACTTCTCAAAAAAAAAATGGTTCTAATCCGTATGTCAGCCTAATCTATGGTGGCTCGATACCAAATGTAGCCAATTTAAATGGCATGCCCTGTATCACCGAAGGAAAATGAAACACAATAACTGGCAGACTGTCAATTCGCACCTAGCTTAATCCATTATGCTTGATGCGAATTAGCGACGGGTCCAATACTCATTAACTCAAGTTCTTCTCCCATCCTTTCATAAAACACTGTGTCGAACAGATCGCCACTACCTATATGAATAGTTTTCAAAACCGTATACGAGTCAAATGTGAATTAATTGTTGTGAGGATTTGAGCACTATTTATAGTTTTCACCACGTGGCTCCCTTCCTTATTACTGCCAGCCGCATTCTACTTCCACACCAAATTGTACCCCCATATTCGACCGATTGCTAATCCATGTATCTTACATTTATTAGAACAAACTAATTCAGTTAATTTCAATTAATAAAACCCACATATATAGGAAATTCTTACATACAAGGCTCTAATTTGATCTCCTATCAACAAGGCTGTAAAATGTCATTCATAAAATTTGTTCACTTGAAAATTAAGGGATACTAATTTTATGGAAAAATATATAACTATATATTTTTTTCGGTTAATTCTTTGGGGCATCACCATTGGATTAGATAATCTTTTGAAATCCAGACTCAACTGGTAAGGTAGGAAGTGGTTTTTTGTTGTTTTTGGGAAAGTAGCTATATATATGGATGATCGATATGCTTTCAGAAAAATAAAAACTACCCAAATTTTCAAATCTTAGTTTGGAAACTTCACTTCGGTTCAAATATTTTCAAATCTTGTTTCTTTTGTTGATTTAAATAAACCGGACCCTTCTTTCCTTTTCCAATCAAAACCAAAATTAGAACTTACCTAATTTTAAAACATAAATCGAAGAGCCTTATTTCAAAAAAAAAAAAAACATAAATCGAAGAGTATCCAATGTCACCTGAATCTTTTTTAAAATGTAGTGAAAATTTGTCATAACCTTAAAATTAAAAATTATAAAAGCATAATAATTCCTACTTTTATATTTTAACAAAGTTTTGATCTACCTTTTTTTTTTTTCCTTTCTCATTTTTCCAAGGAAACACGGACACGATCTCGAGGATACGACTTAACGAAACACGAACACCGAAAAATTCCAAAACTAGACATGCAGCGCAAAGAATGACATGACATAATAAAATAATAAAATAACTAATGATCCTCACAAATATTATTCTGAACAAACAATTTAGATAAATAAAAAATAAGTGTTCAAACATTGTTCTACAAATATTCAAAACTATATAAGTAATATTAAAATTAAATACTAGCATTCCCTTCTTGATCAAATAAACGGCTTCCAATTGTTTTTCCAATTTTTGAATGTACCTAATACTTAATATCGCCTTTAACACACGTATTACACTTGATCATTTTTGCATTTCTTTATTAAAATATTTTCTATCAATTAATATGTTTTTTTCCTTACCAATATTTTTATAAACTGTCAAGAATATTTACTCCGGTATCCGAAACAATGCTAAAGTGAAGAAAATATTTAAATAAATTCAAAAGTTTATGATTTTTTAAGAATTAAGATCATATTATAATGTACTTCATGAATATGAACCACATTTTATAAAACAAAATAACAGCCATGCCGCAAAGTTTGGTTTCCAACTAATGCCTCAGTGCCTAACTTTATACTTATTAATTCCACACACCACGTGACATATCCGACATACGTCCACGCTGTCGACACGTTGCACACTCACCCATAAGCCGTGTCTCGTGCTTCATTACTAACTCCTTTCTTTATTTGTTTTCCTTTTTCAGACTTTTCTCTATATTCTTTCCCAAGAAAAGAAAGAAACAATCAAATGGATTTTTCAAAAAGGAATTCTCATTAGTCCGTCTTCAATTTGCAACCACTTTCTTATCATTTTTTATTTTTTCGGTAAAAGTGTCTAATTGATTATGTTCATAGTGCTTTACATTATTGTTTTATATAGATGTTAAATTAAAAGAATAAGATAAGAACTGACTAACCATCTTCGAAACAAGTGTTTTCCACTTTAATCATGAAGATCCCCTAAAAACTAATATTAATATTTTTAATCCATAGTATATTTTAAAATTTTAAAATTAAAATAATATATATGAGAGATAGAGAGAGGTATATATATATATATATATATATATATATATATATATATATATATATATATATATATATTTGTTTTTTCTTTGTTGCCACCAGGCCCACCATTTCTTTTTTCAATACTTTTTGGTGTCGCTTTTCAAATTCCTCTTAAACCACACAAGATTTAACTGAAACTTCACGAAGAAGACGATGGAGATGGTACAGACTGCAAATTCATCCAAACCCTAAGAAAATTAGTGGAAGATGGGGAGGGAAGCGGAATACTTCTCCAAGGATTTTAATTGGGAGAAACTGAAACAGGATGTGGAGTCCAATCCCTCTCTTTCCTACCATTTGACTCCAACTCCCCTTCTCTACCCTCTCTTTCCCAAGACTCACAGGCGTAGAATCCATTTCACATTCGTCATTCCACTGGCAGGTTCTTCAAGGTCTCTCTCTTATTCTCCTGCCCTTTCCTCTTTTATAATCTCTCATTTTCTTCCGTCAGAAAAAAAATTGAGCTATTTTTGCTTTGCTTGTTTGGTTTTTGGAGCCAAAATTTGGGAAGAGTAACATTGGATTTTGAGGACAAAATCTTTGGTTCCGAATTTGGAATTTCTGTTCTTTCATCTATTTTCTTAACACACAGATTGTATAGTTATTCTAGGACATAGGTTTTCAAGCACAAGTTGCAATATTGTTTTTTCACCTTTCGCCTTTCATTTTACGCACAGATGATTTGAGACATTGAGATGTGGCTTATCTTATATATTTGCGAATTTTAGCTTCTAATTGGGTACAACATAATTTTCTGAAAATGCAGCGGAATCAAGAACTGAAAAAGAGAGAGTGGAAAAGATAATTTCGTAATATCTTTATCTGTTAGTTTATATATCGTTAATGAGTATTAGTTTATATAGAGTTAATAAGCGTTTAACTACTACCTCGTACACTCATTCAGGGAGGTGAAGGGAAGGAATTCTTTTGAACTTTTCTCTATCCTGTTATGCTATCTTGGTCAAGCTTGGCATGAGATTATCAGAAAATGGATTTTCAGGGATTTAGAGTGTAGCATCCTTAGATGTGGCCTAGATAAATCTAGGGGCTTGGAGCTTACACCCTAAATGATGGTCTTTGATGCTTTTGTTAGGTAATCGGATTCATTTAATGCGCTAAAAAAATGCTATTTGCTTGGTAAAATGCAGTACTGGTTTGTAAAAAAAAAAAAAAAAAACTTGGATCGAATTCTTGTTTTCATGCATGTGATTCCGTATTTTTCAATATAATTCTAGAATGTTTTCCAAGACCTTTTCCGTTAATTTTTAGATTGTGGAAGCTTGAAAGCTAACCAAATTACGAGAGCTAGAATTAGATGTTTAGAATATGTGGCTCATCATCCCAATTTAAGTGATCATAAGAAGGAATGCGAGATAGTAAGGAATGATAGAGAGGCTGAAATTAGAGGTGAAAATTTGGAGGAAAGTCACTTTTAGGGATCTAGGTGAAGAAAAGCATCTACTCTTAAGAAGATAGGGAATTTTGACTCCCTAGACCGGTGAGCCTTTTAATGGGTAATCTGAGAGTGTTTCAGGTTGAGGGCAATGGAGCTAGGGTAAGGTATCATTGCTAAAATATGTGAGTTGGAGATAAGTTTCTAGTTGAAAATAGGTTCAGAAAGGTGATTGCAATTCCAAGCTCTCCCACATACTGGATATTGGTTGAAAAAAAATCAATTAAATATATTCAAGCAATGGACCAGTTGGTGTTTGTTGACAAGGGCCATTCTTTTGAGAGAGATGACGAAGAAGAGAAAGGAGAAAAACATATGACAAGATTCTTACCTCTAGTTTAGAGATGGAAAGTATCTATTTTTGGATGCTCACAACCATCTTCCACACAATTCTCCTCAACAAATTCTAAAGGAAGATTTGGAATAGAAGAAAACATTGGTGAATTTCTCTCCTATTTAGCCCTATATACTTCTGAAATGTTTGTAAGTTTATAACTATGCCCTCCTTATCATGAAGTGATAAAAGCGTCCCTAGATGACGCAAGAATAATGATTAAATCTCTAAACTCTTCTAAGTGTGACAAGTGCCCCCTAAAATACCTACTTTAATTTAGTTGATTATCTTTTCTTCTTGATTTCATATTTTGAATCACTTGGAATTATTGTAAGATCTTTAATATATTAACGTTGTCAAGTTTATGGTTTAAGGTGAACTTAATCGGCTATAAAAATTGAGGAAGTTCACTTGGCTTAGTAGCTTTTAACCAAAAAAAAAAAAGAAAAAAAAACTTTGGTTGTCACATTATTGTTATTATATAATAAATCTGTATAGAAACCATGGTGGAAGATTATGAAAGATATGAGGTTGGAGAATTAAGTTCCATGATGATAGTTAGATTTTGAAACAAATAAAAATTTAATGTTGTTTGTGATAAGCCTTATGAATAGAGATAAATATTTCAAAAAAGGTTTATGGTGGATGACATATGTCTACATGATAATGACTGTTTTTAGGAGCTATGTATAGTAAGATAGACATATAGAGGAGGTGCACATGTAGACATGTATTATGAAGAGATAGAAGATTGACTTCTGATTGAATTTAAGTCCGTAGTTGTCGGAAAGTATCTCCCAAATTTTTATTAGTGGTTTAGAGCATTCTCTTTAGGTTGATTATGATGGACTAGCAAGATATATATGGGGGAAAGTAGATAAAATGTTAGGGTTGATAGAGCTTTATGGAAGTTCCTTTCCGTTTGGCTAACTTATGCTTTTATCTTGATGGTTCTTTAGGAATTTGGGAGGAAGGGGTTTGTTTGGGACCATTTAATGATTGTTGTTGTAGCATGGTTAGACCTTGCTAGTTCATATTTCAGCTTTTGTTTAGCCATAGCTAAAAACCCATCGTTATCCGAGAGCTTGATAGATTTGACATCTTTTGACTTCACAATTTTCAAGTGGAAGGGACTTGATGGTTGATCTTTTCTTGCTCTTGGAGGAAAGAGAGGGCCTGGGGTTTAAATAGTTAGATTGAGTAGCCAATCATTTAAGATGATTTAGTTAAGGGAAGAGTTTCATAGTAGAAGATTTTTGTCGGCCAAATTCGCCCCTTACTGCGGATGGTGATGTTCAAACTTTTAGGGAATAATCGTTTCTACTCAATGGTAGAGGCTATGTTGATTATATTTCAAAGGTTTTTTGGGACTTAATTGAGGTAGAACTTGTTTGAGCCTCATTTCTCTAGATTGGAATCTAGTTTGTAGAAGCATAGGGTTCATTGAGGAGATACTTTAGAATAAGAAAGAAAGAGGTTTGTAGGATCATAAGGTTGACTTAGAAAGAAAGAGGCTCGTGGAAGCGTAATGGGTGGTTCATTGAAATTATCAATATTTATTTAGAGTTGGTATGTTTCTTCTTTTAGGTTCCCTCATGTAATCACATGATAGAGGTATTAGCAAAATATTATGATGAACTTTTGTTTATTTTTGTATGAGATTTTATACCTTTGTGAATTGGAGTTAGCATTGCTCTCAGTCATTTTGGTGTGAGCAGATAGATTTCCTATGAACTAGCGTACACTTATTCCTTTATACCTCTTAGAAGGATTTCGAGACTATGCATAGATGATTTTATACTTTTTGAAGGATTTCATTGTTCTTGTATTTACCATTTCAATGCAATGAAATGGTAGCTTATGATAAAAAAAAAGTTCTTATTGTAGGAAATTAAGGCAATTTGAGTGTCTTCCAATTTTGTAGATCTAGACGCTTCTGACCTCCAGTCCAAACCTACTCAAAGGATTTCTTATACTATCGGCCAAAGTAAAAATCTGAATTGTCAACCATAACTACAACTCATTCTTATATGAAGGCTGGGTGTGCCTAGACCCTCCTTTTTTATTTTCCTTTCCATTTCTCTGTTTTAGCAAATAGAATATTATAGATAAACACTAGCAGAAAAAAAGGGGGACCTCGGGAGTACAATAAGCACACTAGAACACAACTCAAAAGAGATAAATTGCAACAGGCCACTACAATTCAGCTTGCTCATCCAAAAAGTTCTGACAAAGTGGTCATTGAATGCTACTTCCAACATCTCAACACCTTTAGAAGTCCTATTACATGCCAAATAAAGGAGCTATCCACGACAAAAATAATGCCATAAAGGAGCTAATTCCAACATCTCAACACCTTTTGGCATTTGGCCTAAAAATGTCATGCCACCCAGGGCAAGGCTATTGACTACTTTAAGTATAACTCACCTCACACCAAGAAGTGATAATAATAAAGACATTTTACCTATCAAAAAAAAAATAATAACAAAGACAACAGAGGAGAGAAACATTAGAATTAATTCAGAAATAATCTTGTCTCCTTTATTGGAATCTTGAAACCTCACATTATTATAGAATTAATTAACTTCTTCAAGTTTTTCTTGAGCCATTTATTGAAGAGTGAAAAGTATAACAAGTTTTAATGGCTTGTAAATTATTTTAAATGACAAAAAGACAGATTTAAACTCGTGATATTATTGTTTAGATGAGTCGCATCCCCGCTTTACTAATGACACAAGTCAAGAAACTAGTCACCTGTTAATTCAACGCAAATCTAAAATTTCCCTGGCATGTATCTTGGATTAGGATGAAAGATTAAGAGGCAAATCTGCAACGGAAGGCTCTTTTTAGAGAAGTTCTACCCACTCTACTTTCAAATTGTTTAGAAATCATAGAAAAGAATGTTATATGCCTTAGTGTTTGGAAATTTCACCTTTCATTTATTTTGCCATATATATTTAATCATGAAATTTGATTTTTTTTTTTAATCAACTTTCATTTAACGGAAGGCTCTTCTTATCGAGGTTGCTCCCTCCCCAAAGAAACTGTCTTTGAATCCTATCCAATTTAGCACAAAATTTTTGAGGCATTTGGAAAAGAGAGAGATAATAGATTGGGAGACTGGACAAGGTGCTGGGAATAAGCGTTAACCTTTCACCTTTTGAAATGTAATGAATCTTCCAAGAAGCCAACCTCTTTCGGAATCTCTCTTCAACCGAGTCCTAAACACCTAGAGTCTTGTGTTTGGCACCTAGGGGTAGGCCTAGGTTGTAAGACCCGAGAAATTCCAATTTCTGGAAAAAGGGCAAAATCGTAATTTCGCTACAAAAATTGTACTTACTAAAAATTCAAAATTTATTCTCTGGATCTCGGATTATGAACCGGATTTCACCGTTGGAATCGCTCTCAAATCTAACTAAAGACGCAAATTCTCATCGACCGGCACACGAAAGATACACATTTTTCGGCATCATCGTTCGGGGTGGGTTGAAACATTCTTTCTAGTGGCGGAATGAAAGTCACATATAACACGTACTCATGTGCCATGAGTGGTATGAGTAGAGAAATGATGTAAATGGATGGTCGAGATAGAGTCGAATGTCAAAACTGGGAAAAGAATGACAAAATGGTCATTTTTGGAATTGTTAAGTTAAAAGATAAATAATCAATAGCAATTACTTTCTCCAAATAAAAGAGAGCAAAACGTGAATTGAATTGTAGAGAGGAGATGCAGAGTGTCGGGGTAAATTGGATTTTAGAGAGAGAACATCTTACTTCTCTCTAAAATATCGCGCGATCCGACCGTCGGCAGTCTTCGGGACAAGAAGGAAAGCTGCTCTACGCAGAGCGGGCTACGCGTGGACACCGGATTTGAGGAGTTTTGACAAACTCCGTGAGGTAGGGGTTTCTCCTTACTTGCTTACACTTTATTTAAGTGTTTTTCAATGTTCGTTAGCTGAGTTGCTTGATCGGTCCCAAAACTTGGGACCGAATTGATTGAATTTATTGAACCCAACATGAGCCGTCCGTGACCGTGAGGGGCTGTTTGGGTTGATAATGGCATAAATAATGCTATAAATCATGTATTGATCGAATGAGGCTCTGAACATTGAAGCCCTAAGTTCACAAAATGAACCTCCATGATTGGTCATTTTCCCGAATAGTAACTGAGGGCTCTACTATTCTCGAGAATAAAGTGTTCACAAAATAAATTTTTTGCGACTATCATAGTTTGGTCGAGTGCAATTCAAGTAGAATTGCTCGCGGTTTGATCATTACCACGCGAGCCTAATTTGATGTGATGAAATGAGAAATTACATAACATGATTGCGGTGATTTAATTCTTTATGAATATACGCACGCTTATATATTCGCACGCTACATAGACTCAGAGTTTTAACTGATCGATCCCCATACAGAACTTAATAATCTGCGACCTGCAGGAGCGAGCCGCATTTATCAGCCTGTAAAATGGCTCAGAGGGTCGTCTAAAACTAAAAATGATCTGGAGTGGCAACATTCATACTAAAATATCAATCGGCTTCCAGACGACCCACCGACATACATCGGGCGATAGTCCATAACAATATCAATCACTGAGACGGCCCAATCGATATATATACACTGAGGTCATTCACAAATAAATATAATAAATCTCATACGAGGCTTAGGCGAAAGTGTGAGGGAGCTCATGGAGACTGAAACAGATGATCAGCTAGACATTCAAGGAGAACGCGATTTGCCGAATGCGTTTATTTCATGGTACATCAGACGAGACTCCTGAGCAGAAGAATTTCACTCTGCGGATTCCACCATCGAGCATTAGCTCACCGTCGAGGGATACTATTTGATACAAGATTATGAGCGTATATGAGACACTCGCCCTGTGAGCTGAGGTTTGAAGAAAAGTTTATCGTGGGGCTTTATTTATGATGTATGACACGTGACAGAATTCTCTAATTTTAATATATAAAAATCAGAGCAAGAGCAGTAATTTAACTCTCAAACCATTTGACATACGATATATATATCAAGCGTAAGAATATTGCAGTATGGGCCCAAGAGATCGCTTTTATCCATATTTGTATCAAGCGATCGATATTGGGACAGATTTGTATACTTGGCAGAGCCCCGCATCAAAGGAGACTCTGCCCGATTTTCGTGAGAAATGTCGGGTCACCCGACATTCATGAGTGTTTCCGCGGGTTGACGGGCAGTCAACTGACTTCGGGTTTTCGTACGTCACATCTTGGTATCGCAGCCCAGCATACCTGCCACCTAGGGCTTGAGGATTCGGGGCTTTCAGCCATAATTCAGGTGTAAGAACATCACCACTAGGTAGCGGTTCGATGTCAGCTTTAGGTACGCAGATTACCTGTGAAATCACGGACAAAACTAGGACACTACACGATGTGTTTTTGGTGTGATTGTTTGATAAATGATGTCTAATCATGTGAATGTTTGATGAATGGTGTATACTCATGTTGTATAAGAGATTGTTTGTGTGCTTAGTAATTAGCACATAGGAAAAACAAGTGATGTGTTTGAAAATTTTAGGAGTTTTCCAGTGTGTAAAACTGGAACAAGAAGATAAATTTTAAGCATATTGTGGGGATCGAAATATAATATGGAGGATTTTTACTTAACATGGGGGATTCTCATATAGTGATCCCTGCCAGATTCCGACTCACTCGGACAGGGTTCCGTTTAAAACGAAATTTCACCACTCTGAATGAATTTTCCATAGGATTCTTATATAACTCGCATTCTTATATAAGATGGGGATTTTAACATAGTAATGGGATTATTATGCAAAGATGGGAAAAATTTGTACTGCAAGGGAAATGAAGGTGTATTGCAATAAAAGGAATTGTATTGCAATACTTGTACTGTATAGGACAAAATTTTCGAAAAATGAAAAAAAAAATTAATTAAATCAAATCAAATCAAATAAAATTAGACAAAATTTTTTAAAAAATTCAATTTTCAAAAATGAAATTTTTGTTGAAAAAAAAATATTTTAAAGGTAATTGATCATTTCGCATTACCCGTAAATGCAAGGACAATGTGATACACCGATTTACGTGTTTGAATAGTGTCTCAGGTCAGGTTTGAGTCAGATACTTCACATTGAGAGATCAAAATACCATGCTAATTGTGTAGATGGCTATAGAGGAGCCAGGACGAGAGTGATCATTCCACTCCGGCACCGGTCAAGCACCACCGACATTCGACCACCACCGCATTCGATCACAGGCATTTGTCGAGGCCGCAGTGCAGCCAGCCGGATGCTATCGCACAAGCCGGGGCACAAGAGTAGTCGTGGAGGTCCTAGTAACTCCAAAGGTTTAGAGCCGCATCATCCTCCGACATTTACGCGGGAGGAGACCACGCGGCGCACTACTGATTTATGCAGATTGAGAACGTACTGGAGGCTATGGAAATCACCCCAAGACGACTGTATAAGGTTAATAGTTCCATCTGCAGGGCGAGGCCTGTGCATGGGCGGAGATGGGCCAGACTTCCGCAGACTTATGCCATGACATTTAGAAGTCAGGAGTCAACACAAGGCATTTTCCAGAGATCGCGAGGGTATGCCAAGGTCAGGAGTCTTAGAGAGTCAAGTAGGGGGCAATGACTACGATACCATACTAGATCTGCCGTAGCTAGCCCGATTTGTTGGATGGTTACGTGGCCACCGACCGGCCAAGGCACAGGAGATCTGAGAATTGACCTGTTGTCCATTCGGCCAGATTGCGGTGGACTTCGCCATTGTGGTAGCGATCTGTTTCTCGCCACAACCCATAGAGGGGAGATAGAGCATGCTCGTGAGCACTCGATACGAGAAGTGTTAGTAGAAGGAGGGTGACAAATGGCCTTCTTCCGCCTAAGAGAAAGAGACAGAGAGCTTCTAATTCTCGAGAGTTTCGTAGTCCTACCCATCCGGGAGCTAGGGACGATGAGAGTTTCCCTGTCAGCGGGGCGTATGAGGCTGCTACCATTGTCGCAGCTGACACACGAGGAGGATCACCCCGAGACAGAATCCCAGGTTTCGGGGACAAAGATGTCCCGCCAAGAGCAGACAGAGGATACCGCACGCCCTCCACGCCGTGGTACAGCCGAGGCCGCCTCAGCCGTGAGCTACACGGCACCTCACATTTCACAAGCAGCCCCGAGAAGCCAGTACGGGTGTGAGGCAAGAGGACCCAGGCCCACTGTGCAAGTGACATCGTGGTTCAGTGCCGCACACGCGATCACACCTGTATCAGGAAGCCGCAGATCAACTACCATACAAGGTGACGCTTTTGCTATCTCGCCTACGGGCAAGAGTGTTATTTGATTCGTGCTTCGTGATTCATTCACGCCGCATCACAAGGGACGAAATCGCTGGGGAGGGTCAGACCTAGAGGAGCCTTTGTGGCCTGAGTTCTCCCTAGGGATTAGAGCGAGAATAGGATGATATGGGGTCAGTTATGAAGCTAGAGATCTCAGACTCTACTCACAAGTGGACCCGAGGATCATGGATATGTTAAACACGTCATCCCTTACGACGGCTGATGCCTTACAAGTGTCAGTATCGACATAGCTGCAGAGTGCTTACCGCCACACATGCGACGGCATTCGTGGTGGTATTTCGTGGGGACAAGCATTTACATTTCGTCTGCATAAAAGATACGCGAGTCCATATGAAATAGACAAGAAGGGTTGGTTAGCGAGCTCACCCTGTGAGGACGAGGAGACCAGACTTAGATTCATCCCCTGCAAGGTGCGAGCATGCTGATGTTTTTCTGGGACAGCTACCTAGATCGCTCCACGTAGTATCAGAGATTTCGCATCGACCACACCCTAAGACTTCACCCATCTCTATGACTCCGCATAGGATGGCACCTGCTGAGTTGGGTAGAACTCAAAGTCCGGTACTCTACGCGAGTTAATGGACAAGTGGGTCTATTGCATCGAGCACTTCACCACGGGCGTCCTGCTCTATTTATGGTTAGTTAGCGACAAGCACTTTCATCAGTATCGACTATCGACAATGAACCTGTGTTACGATCAAGAATCGGTACCCATTACCGAGGATTGACGATTTGTTCGATCAGTTGAGAGGAGTACGAGTCTACTCCAAGATAGACCTTCGCACTAGTTACCATCAACTGAGGGTAAGGGATATAGATATCCCTAAGACAAATAAGCAGACGCTGGCATGCACTGAGTTTACGCGATGCCCTCTTGATCGGTTTAACGCGCACCAAAGCAGCATTCGATCTCATGACAGATATCTAACCCTATTTAGATTAGTTTGTCAGAAGCTCTCGCTGACGACATTCGATCTACTCCCAACAGAGGCGAAAGACGAGATCACTGAGGATCGCTTACGCTTGTCGAGAGACCATCGGGCCAGTACTCTGCGTTCAAGAAGTAGTTTTGGCCATCGAGGTGAGATTTTGGGACACGTGGTGTCGCATCACATGCCGGACCTGCAGAAGCGTCGTAAGGTCAAAGATAGGGTCGAGAGATCGAAGTCACTCGAGATACTAGCTCGACGCACATTGGCAAGAGATTCATTGAGGATTTCTTTAGATAGTAGCACCTATGACTAGGTTTCGACCAAAGAGGCTCAGTTGATGGGATGACCGATGCAGGAGGTGGCCTCAGAGCGGAAGAGGAGACTTACTATCTCCCATCTTGATAGTCCTGCACAGGGACAAGGGGTACACAAGATAGCCAGGATGCCTCGAGGGTCGGGATCGGGATGTGTTTTGACGCAATCCTGCTATAGTGAGCTTGGCGGTTCTCGCGGCCAAGGATCACAAATTGACTACCCCATACCTACATGGAGTTTGCGGTCGTAGTCTCGCCTTGAAGATTTTCAAGGCCATTACTTATATGGTGAGGACTCAAGGTGTACTGTAATTCATAAAAGTTCATATATCTTCACGCTAATGACTCAATATGAGGCAACGCAGATGGACGGAGTTCTAAGAGGATTACACTTACCTTTGCATTACCATCCCGATAAGGAAAATGTGGCTACGATGAACCTGGGGCTGAAGTCACGAGGAGCGTTTAATAGCATAGCTTCTGAGTGGCGGATGCTCGAGACCGATAGTTCAAGGCGACACGAGCGTATCTTAGGGTACCTTCAAATTTATGATGCACCACCTCATGAGAGAAGATTTAGCCTCCAGTGGCGACGTAGAGATAGTGTCTACAAAGACTCGAGTACGCCTGGCACAGTGACGAGGGTTTTAATCGCTCACGGCATTGCAGTTCGAGAGTAGGACGTAGTGGTTCCCCCCGTTGATCGGGATGGCAGAGATTCTCGTGGAGTTTCACGCTTCTCGAGCTCATTGCAGTATCTGTGTGGCACGGCGATGTATCAGATCTTCGCCGCCACATATCGGAGCGATAAAGAGACATGTAGTGGACTTTGTTCGACGATGTCTCACGTGTCAGCAAGTTGCTGTCAAAGCACCGTAAGCCAAAGAAGGCTACTTCACCTTATCGGAGGTGGCCGAGCGGAAGGGAGCATATTAATACGGACTTTGTGACCCACTTGCCACGGACGCTGCGAGAGGCATGACGCAGATAATGCGATAGCGGATGTGCTCACGAAGTCGGCACATTTTCTACCCTTACGATGACCTTCGCTTGGAGAGATTTTGCTGCTGTACATTCGAGAGATAGTCCGCCACATGCCAGCATCAAGATCCATAGCTGGTTTCGGGATATGACCGGCGCTTACTTACACACCTTGGAAGAGTTTCAAAAGGTGATGGGCACACTACCGACGCATTTAGTACAAATTTTCCACCCTCTAAAGATGGTCACCGAGAGTACTATATTAAGTGTTAGGAGGATATTTTACTATACCCTGTGATTTATAGCAGAATAAGAAGATTTTGGCTTCAGTTGCACTCACTACAACAATAGCGATCGCGAAGATGATGGCAATCAGATGAGGCACCAGATGGGAGGCCATGCAGTCACCATGATGTCGGGACCGAAAGGGAGAGAGCCCATCACCGATCCCGATTTGATCAAAGACACCTCCGAGAAGGTGAGCTTTAATACGACAACGCCTTTCTCACCCGCTTGAGCCCGACGTAAGAGTTACGCCAGACGCTGCGACGTCGACCCCAGCCGAGACTGGGATCATGTCTTCTCAAGGTGATGCCTAAGAGAGAGTGGTCGTGTTCCCAGCCGCGAAGCCATCGGGCCGAGGTTTATCGACCTTCGGTGACCTTCAGTATGATAAAAGACTATCGTTGTGATCATTTCACAAGCATCGCCGCCAGATAGTGTCCACGAGGTATTTTCAAGACTCCACGCCCAAAAGTATACCCAGATCCAAATTTCATATGATCGTACGATCGGTATTGACACGACGACCTTCATATGACCGCATGTATTTTGATAGCCGTGATCGTTTTGCTACGCAAGACCGCGAGGCTAGTGAAAGCGCTATGGCGCACTACGAGCTGAGGAGTCAACGCTGGAGCGTGATGACACGATGCGGCCACCTATCCCTTCATGTTTAGGATGAAGGCACATAGCCTTAGTCAGTTATCAATTAACGACGAGCTTCACGCATTAGAACGCACAGATACGCATGAAAGTGATGCGATTGTTCAAAATTTCCGGATCTAAATCTTTTAAGGAGGGGAGAACGTAGCACCGGTAAATTCCAATTTCTAAAACTGAAAATCACATTTTGTTATTGTACCGTACTCTAAGCATAAAATCAGCACTTCGTTGTAATCAAATTTATTCTCGATCTCTGACGACAAAACTGATTATCATTAATCGCTCGCAAATCTAATCCGAAGATCGTTAATTTGGTTTAATTCGAGACAATGAAATATTACACGCTTTTTTCGAGGCATCGTGGTCGCACAGAACGATTACAAAAGAATGAAATGCCATATAACACGATTCATGTTCCATGCGTGGTGTATGAGTGTAGAAACGACAACTGACTACCGAGACAGCTCGAATTCAAACCTGAAAGCATGACAAACTACTATTTTCGAATTATTGTTAGAAAAAGACAAAATAATCAATAAAGTACTGTTTCCAGTGAAAAGAGAGCAAAATGCGAATTGAAACAGATAGATGAGAGGTCAAAAATTGATTTGCAGAGAGAACATCCGCTTCTCTATAAAAGACGCATCGTGATCCGACCGTCATACGGACAAGAATAAAGTCGCTTTCACGCTAAATAGCGCGTGGATCGTGGATTGGTGTGTTTGACAAACTCCGCGCGCAGTGTTTCTCCCTTTACTGCGGTTTTACACTTTATTTAGTTATTGCATCAAGCTCTGCTACTGGTGCCTTAAACGGTCGGAAGCTGACGGCCCCAAAACTGGACCGAATTACCGATTGAATTTATCAACCCAACATGAGTCAGTCCGTGAGCGTGAGGGGCTACTTGGGTTGATAATGCATAAATAATGCTATAAATCATGTATTGATTGGAAGTCGAGGCCTGAATGCCAAACCCGAGTTCACAAATCGAACCTATGATTGGTCATTTTTCAGAATAGTAATCGAGGGTTTCACTATTCTCGAGAATAGTGTTCACATAATAAATTTGCGACCATCGTTATTTTGGCCGAAGAATTCAAGAGAATTGCTCAAGCCATCATTGAATGACGCGGTGCCTAATTTCTTACGCGATGAAATGAGAACTTACATAAATACGATCAAGGCATGGATGCACTTGGCGCGAATATACGATGCTTATATATTCAGATGCCAAGATGGGATCAGAATGACCCAAGATCACGCATTCCATACGACCGACACCCTGCGACCTGCAGAAATGAGCCGCATTTGTGACAGCCCCAGATAAATGGGTTCAGAGTCAGTTTCAAAACTAAAAATGATCGTAAGGCCCACTAAAATATCAATCGGGCCTGGCATCGCCCAATCGATATACACTCCAGTAAGAGTCCATAACACATCAATCGCTTCTGAGACGGCCCAATCGATATATATACATCGGAGCACATTCACAAATAAATATAATAATTCTTTATACGATTGTTAGAAGGAATACTATAGCTTCACGAGACTCCTCGAGCACGAGATGATTGGGCTAGACATTCGGGCAGTGATCATGCATTCCGCTTGAACGCGCTGTTTATTTCGAAAGATTACATCGCACTCAGCGAGAGTGTACCACTCCAGCGATTCCACCACTGAAATAGCTCACCCCGTCGGCGACACTATTTTACGGCGCATTGCGGAAATACAATGGCGAGCACTACCGTCCTGTAGCAATGAGTCAAAGTTTCCTGATCGCATTTCTTGGCTTATGATGTACGACACGACACCTCTAATTTTAATATACGCGGTCAGATACAGTTAGACCTGAACCTCAAAATACGACATGGCTGGATATATGCGTAAGAATATCAGAGTATGGGCCCAAGAGGCCGCTTTTATCCATACTTGTATCAGACTCGATATCGAACATATTTGTATCCTGGGCAGATCTCCCGTACAGCGAGACTCCGCCCGATTTTCGCAGAATGCTGGGTCACCCGACATTCACAAATAAGCTTCCGCGCTGACATCAACTGACCCCTGCTGTACACACGGTGTAGGAAGCAGTAGGGATCCAACTTCGCAACCCAGATCTGAGGCAAGCTTCTCCACATTAACCACAAGCCAAATTGGGATGATTTCACACTTGTTTAAGTTAATTCTCAAACCCAACACCGCTTCAAACCACATCAAAGTTCAAATTTTTAAACTTTAATCGATCTTTATCTACTTCAAGAAAAGAGAAGCGTGTCATCGGCGTAGAGGAGGTGGGAAATAACCAGCTCCTCACTTCTCCTATTTGCAATCCTACTGCCAGAAAGATAGTTTCCTTTAACAACGCGGTTTATCAGGCAGCTAAGAGTCTCCATTCTGATAACGAAGAGATAAGGGGAAAGGAGATCACCTCGTCTCAAAACCCCTCAGCTCTGTGAAGTTTCGGGCCGTGGCCGCTGATGAGAACCAGAAAGAAGCATGAAATGCACCACTTTATCCAAATTTCATCCAATCGACTAACAAACTCACACTCTCCCCGCCCATGACCCGTATAGAAACTCCCAACCGATGTCAGCATGCTTTTTCTATATCCACAGCACCCAACTCCACACTTCTTCCTTCTTCTTGGGTTAAGTCCACTATTCATTGGCACCCAACATTGCATCCAAGATCCGGTTTCCTCACGAAAAGCATTTTGAGACTCTGGATATCATCTTCATTCATGACCCTCTTAACTTATTTGAAGGGAACACTTTGTCACTCAGATATAAGCCTCTCACAAGGCCGATCGCCTTAAATCCTCAAGTCCTTCACAACTGCTTCTGAGTATCCAAACCAAAAAGGCAAGATTTAGTTTTTAACAAACTGCCATGCTCACGTAAACTCCTTAAAAACTTAGACATCTTATTTTTACAAAGTCCCAACTGAAAGACCAGAAAGCTAAGGGTAAACCATTAGGACCAAGAGGCTTATTGTTGTTAAGTCCCGAAACGACTGTCTAGATTTCTTTCTCTGAAAAGACGTCCTCCAGCTTAGTAGCTTCTTCAGACCCAATTTCATTTAGAGCAATTTCAAGAAGGATAGGATGCCAGGCACCCGGGGCCGAAAGAAAATTTTGGAAAGCATCCACCAGTCCTTCCTTGATACCAACCTCCTTATCTAGCATTCTACCGTTGATATTGATGCTTTTGAAACAATTTCTTCTTCGGTGGCCATTGGCCATCCTATGAAAGAATCCCGTGTTCCTATCCCCTTCTTTTATCAAAGTCTCTCTGGATTTCTGTCTACAGGAGGTCTCCTCCATGAGAGCCCAACCCCGAAATCATCTCGCCCAAAGGACGTCTTTGTCCTCCTTGAGGCCCAAATTTCCTTCCTTTCTCGCATCATCCCGTGCTCTCACCTCGCTGCGTAGCGCATTTTTCTTGTTGGCCTCGACTCTGTAAGAAAATTCTCTATTCCAAGTCTTAAGAATACCCTTCAGGGTCTTTAACTTTGCAGTGAGGATAAAGCTAAAGGACCCCTGAAACTGAAGATTTTGCCACCACCCTTTCAAAATCTCTTTGAAACCCTCAAATTTCTACCACATCAATTCAAAGCGGAAGGGGCTCGGACCCATCCTTACACCATCATTGTCCAGCAGAATGGGGAAGTGATCGGAGACTAGTCTAGAGAGACATCTCCCTTGATCACCACTCACCCAAATGGCAGAGACCAGAATCTATCTAATTCGGGACATTGATCTACTGACTTTCGCTCTAATTCCCGCCATGTAAGGATCTTCTCAGAGTGGAAGCGCCTTTAAACCCAAGTCATTCAGGACATTGGAGAACCTTCTCATGGTGTTGGAGATCCTGCCCCCTCTAGATCTTTCATTAGGAGAGATAATCTTATTGAAATCGCCGTCAACACACCATGGTTCTTCCCACTGGCCACTTATCAAACCAAGCTCTTTCCAAAAGGATTCTTTGAGACTTCTCTCAATTGGGCCATACACCCCAGAAAAACCCATTGATACACATCCTCCTCCTTTCTAAACAAACACGAAACCGAGAAACTTCCAACCATTGAGTCCACCATACTAATTCTTCTTTTATCCTAGAGTAGAAGGATACCCCCCACGGTCCCCTCTGCATTCAAAGCTTTCCAGTTCAAAAAACAGCCCACCCCAAGACTACGCGCTATCACATTGTTCATCTCTGACCTGGCTTTCAGAAGTTGAAACCAAGTCCACCCTATGAGTTCTCCGAGAAAATTCTGATAACTTCCCTTTTAGACTGCACGCCTAACATTCCAAGATAGAATTCTTGACCTTCATTTTAACTTTAACCGTAGGTTCCCCGTCCCGCCTCCTTTATTTCCAGATTCTTCCCTCATCATAATTGATTATACTCTTCGCCTTCTTGGCCACCACTTTAACACTATCGATTCCCTTTTCTTTAACAATTTGTTAAGATGCCACTAAATTTCTCAACAACTCCAAAATCTCCTTTTCAAACCCTTTAGTTGGAAATCCCAGAAATTCACTAAATTCTGCTGCATTAGCCGTCTTCCCACTCTCGTAAGTCCAAGCCACTGAAGACTCAATTTGGCCCTCCTCCATTCTTTGACCATCTTCACCGAACTCCTCCCCTGCTTTAATTATTGCATGTGAACTTTCCAAACCCCATTCGCTGCCATCAGCCGCCACCACCCTTAGTGGTTCCAGATCCTCATTCTCAATAGCACCCCCTAGGCTTGAAAAACCCCCTGATAGCAGAGGTAAGCCAAAAACAGAGAAAAGAGGAGAGGGAGACTGTTCATAGAGATTGTCCCCATAACTGTGCATGTCGACACAATCATCTTCCTCTACTAGACCCTTCACCCACCTTCTTCCCGTATGCAGACATTCTCCTTGTCGCATTTATAACTTAGTAAAGGACTTTGAAAGAAAGGCATAAGAGGCCTGGGAATGGACCCCGACTCGACACAATCCCCTGCTCCTACCGCTCTTGGGCATTTAAAAGGGTTAATTGGTACTCCAACCCATTTGCAGAGGTCATGAAATTCTGATTTGCTTAAAGAAATGAACATTTTTCCTTTCCGGCTTTATCTAAATTGTGGTTGCTTGGTTGTCAGAATTATACAATGAAGTCCACTTTTTGGCCCTTCATGAGGTTTTTATGATGGTTTATTTGTTTCATTTCCTTCAAATATTTCAAAAGGGTGAGAGATGATATTTATCGGGCTAATCCCAAAACTACTTTCTTGTGATGAATATTCTAAGGTTTTGGAGGTAAGATGTGGTAATGGTAGCACCACTCTTCCAATATTATGGTAATCTCAGGTCTTATCCTACTTTGAGCTAAATTGGTGTTGCAGAGGTTCTCAGTCTTGAGTTTTTTAATTAATTTTGTCTCGAAGGTTCTGTTCTTTAACATATCCATGGTTATGTACGCAATTAAGATGAAATTGGAACTCCTGTAGAACTTCTTATTACATCCTTAGTAACTTCTTGTCAATTCCTATTTTGTAATACCTACCTTGGATAAAACTCATAATGCAAAAATATAATTGCAGTTTTGGTGATCATATATGTGAAACGAGATAAGAAAAGAATGTTTTTCTTTATCGAATTTAACGAAATGTTAAATAATAATATAGCTCCTATTTATTTATGTACATTAGGAAGACACAAAAAGGAAACAAATAAAGTACAAAAAAGGAAAGAAAATAAACCAAAGAATATCCTATAATTATCAAATGCACCAAGCTTGTTACAAATGTACTGAATCCTCGGACCTCGGAGAGCTTAGCGAAAATGTCTGCTAGTTGGTCACTTGAGTTGACGAAACTAGTAGGCATGCATCCCGGGAGGCGTTTTCTCTCTTAATTAAAGTTCGATACCCACTTCACATGTTTATTCTTTCATGACTAAATCGGGAGGCAATGTGGGTAGGCTTCGTTATCACACATAGCATCATTTATTCATCCTTATCAAATCTAAATTCATAGTTCTCGTTGTTTACATGAGTTCACTGTTGCCAAAGTTACGCCGATACTCGCCTTTAACACTAGACTTGGCCATCATATCATGTTTCTACTTCTGCGATATTGCTCATTTAATAAATACACAATATCCTGGGTTAGAAGATCGCCACGGGCGAGTCAGGTCACCAGATCACAATATCCAACAATTCCGCCACACCTTTGCTTTCATATAACAATCTCTCGAATCTTAACAAGTCTTTAATGTAATCCGAGACGCCAAATCACGTGATCCCGCTGACTATCACATGCATGACCAGAATCGACCAATTATGCTCACAAGAAAGGATATGTCATCGAAAGTGACGCGGCGCAAATGGGCTTCTCCCCACTAAATGTCGATATCTCCTCGATATCAGAGCGCCTCCCCCGGTCTGCGATGCTCGGGCATTCGCATCCATTTGAAAGGCTTCACAAAGCTTTATAATTTCCAAAGATGTACCACTTCCTCCAATATATCTACAAGCATATACTTCCTCTGAAGCATATAACCACACCCGTATTTAGACTAAGCACCAATCCTAAGAGACTGAAGCTTCCCTAAGTCTTTATACAGCGGTCAAGAGGATGTTTTTAAAAGCTTTCAACACCATCCCCGATCACTCGCCTCGATATAACAACAAGCCGCCCACATAAACAATCGTATAGATTATCATTCTAAGGATGTATGATGATGTATGACAAAGTGGTCTAATATACTGAGTCATACCAAATTTCTGTACCACTGTTAAAGCGCCCAGCCTGGGGCGCTCGAGGGACCGGTTTTTTAAATATATAAGGAACGGCGTAGCCTGCATACCAAACCAGCACCCCTCCCCAAAAACAACCAAGTGGTTGTCTAAAATATACCTCCTTAGCAAGGTCACCATGGAGAAAAGCTTTCTTGATGTCCAGTTGATACTGGGTCAAGATCTCATAGCAGCCATAGATAAGAGAAGACGAACGAAAGCCATCTTGGCAATGGGAGAAAAAGTGTTATAGTAGGCGGGGCCATATATATGAGTATATCCCTTGCACCAAAATGTTTTAATGGTCTCATATAATTCGCCATATCCGGACCAATCTTAACAGTAAAAACCCAACGACAACCAATAGGAGACGGCTGCCAGGCGCTGTACTGGCGTCTCATGTGCCAATAGACAGAACAATCCATTTCAAACAATGTCGCTTTCTCGTATGAGAGAGAAGGCCTCATGCATAGTCTTCGAGGGTTATAAATAAAAACATAAATTTTTCAAAATAAAAAACAGAATATACAAGACATGTGATAAGTCAAGAAATTATAAATAAAATGGGGGTTACAAGAGGAACGGGTACCTTTCCGAATGGCAATGGGAAGATTAGCAGGAGATGGCAAGACCGACGCGGGAGGTGAGGGGGCAAGAAGGACATATCACGAGGCTCGAAGGTCACACGGGTGACGATTATAAACTTGCAAATGGTCGAGGTGAGATCCAGAGGTAATATTAGGTATCCGTGATGTGATAAAGAAGAGGTAGAGATATGACACATTAGAACGGGAGGGTGGGTAGTAGAAACATAAGAGTTCCTGTTAAGACACCAATGCAGACAAAGTATCGATATGTATCGTGAGAGCACAAATATAATGTAATATTACCAAATATACCCTGGGTCACTTATAACATGTTTGTATAAAATAAGTTAAAATCGTATTTTCTTAAATAAAAATAATAACATTTTATGAAAAGGGCAAAACGATAATCTTTGTCGCTTTGTAATAGTACTGGTGAATAGCTCAGTATAATGATAGAAATCTTCAGATCCTTATTAACAAAACGGACTGCGCAAATTCATCTCGCAATCTAGTTCACCCCGCTTCACCTCGCTAATTTCAAACGTTTAATATTTTATTTAATCGCAGCGATGTAGGTGTGTGAGGGTTGAAACTAGATTTTAGAAAATCAAGAATGTACATATTTAAAGAATATTCACCATGATAAATGAAATTGAACCTGGACAAAATGATTTGTTTTAATTAAAAACATATCAATAGAAGTATTAATAACCCAATCTAAAGAGTAGAAAGATAAAACAAACAACAAAAGAAATGAAAAACAAACGGAAAGCAGAGAGCGTGAGTGAGGGAGAGAATTTAAAAAAAAAAAAAATTATCTCTTCGTTTCTTTCTTAGATTTACTTTAAATCGGACCGCCTTTTTGAATTCACTGATAATTAGCAAGTACCCCACGCGACGTGGCCACGTGCCAGAATAAACACGAGATCACGTGAGAATCATAAATGATTCAAAATCCTAGTTTTTAGTTTTTCTCGCATCTACGGCGTTTCTACGAGTCCCATGATTTCTGACCTATAGTCGTGTTTACTCCACACACGAGATTAATAGAGGAAAATCAAATCACTGCAGGATTTCGCCATGTGAAATAGTGAACACGCATGAATGCAGACAAAATAGTGGAATACTGCATGAATACATAAATAGTGCATAGCATAGTAAGGAAGGTATAGTATATATACAATTACAAGGTATAGTAAAATAAATGGTTAGTATATAGAAAAAGATAGTATAGTGCATAGGGGTATAGTGAAATGCATAGTAACACGTAAAAACTAATAGTGGGGGACGTAATAGTGAATATTGAATAGTGAATACGAATATGAATATTGAATAGTGAATAGTGAAATACGCACAGTGAATAGAAAATACGCGTGAACACGAAATGGTAGAAACATATAAGAATTAGTAATGGAACTAAGTAAGGAATCCTGTTTGGTGTGTTCTCGACTCTATGGAAACCCCATTGAGTCAAGAATCCATCTCAGATAGATTGGTTACGAAAATTGAACTCATATTAAACTCCGAACCAATCCTAACCAAAACTACTAGTAATGCATCAATAATATTGTTTTTTTGTTTATTTTGGAATAAAATACTTGCATAAAACCAACCGAGATTTAATTCTGTGATTGGAATCAAAGTAAAGATTTTGGGTTTGTTCTATTTTCTTATTCTCGCTTCAATATTTGAAATGCTTGGCTCAAATGATAAGAAAGGCATATTGAATTGTTTTAAATTGATTTAGAAGAAATTGATTGTAATGTTTGTATATGAAATTGTGGCTGACTATTGAAAGTGAACTAGTTATACAAAAATGTATTGTATTTGCTATAAAATATTTGAACGCCTTAATAGAATGTTAACCGCTTAGCTCGTAATACATGATTGGTATACCAATAGGGGTCAAAAGAGCGCGATCGCAAAATGATATTAATGTGTCACCCGATCGCAAATTTCACGGACCGACGGGTAGTGTTCATCACATTTGATTGTTATAACCACCAGCAAAACAATGGACAGAGGTTATAAAATCGTTCTTTACATCACCGCAGCCTGGACCGCGCGCCGACTTTGATATCCCCGATATCAAGACATAAGCAATTCGCGGCGGCATACCGCACTACTACAATGTAATCACTGGTATAACCGAATTGATCGGGTATAACCGAATTGATTGCGTTACAATGTAATTGATCGGGTATAATTGAATTGATTGCATAACTGTCTGAATTACAGAACTGAAGTAAATCGTGAGCATATTTGAATTGATTTGAGATTATGTTATCGAATATGAAAGGTATTTTTAGGATGATCAATGAGTCGTAATCGCATTGAATATATATAATAAGTATATAAAATGTATATTTACATTGATCATCCATAAAGATTTGAAAGTTTTGAATTGTTAAATTTGCATGATTTGTTTTAATTGAAACCTAAGAATGCCTAGAAAGAACCACTAAGCATGAAAATGCTTAGCGATTGTTTTACCGCCAATGCAAAAATCGAGTGATAGATAGGTGATTGAAAGCGGACCCCGTGACGAGGAGCGAGTCACTATAAGAAAAGAATTTTCATATGAGTATGTCTACATGGTCATTGTTATCATTTTTGAGCATGACTTTATCTTCGTAGTTAAATGAAAATTTCAAACAATGTCATATATAATATTTTGAAAGGCGTGGTATGTTATTTTGTAAGTGAATTGTTTAAATGTTTGCGGTTTACTGTGAAACTAAAATGCTCTATATTTGAAATGGTTTGAAATGTGAAATGTGTTTTAAAATGCAGCCAATATAACCCCATTGAAGTCGGAATAACCGAGGGAAGACACACTTCACGGCTAGTCGAGCTTATCTGTTCAGAGGCAAGAATATGAACAAACAAACATAACCAAAGACAAGAAGGAAGGCAAGAAGAGGGGTTGGTTTGGGAAAACGGATGGAATAAGGATTTGATCATAAGATAGACAGATGACATATGATTAATCAAATAAATGTTTACTCATATAAAGATCCCTCAAAAAATGCCAGGAACCTTGCAGTGATGGAGTAGAGTGCGGCTGTTTCAACTAAATGACGGTTTTTGCACCTAACTACCCATTATGTTGAGGGAGGTAAGCACAAGAGGGATCATGAAGAATCCCATGTGAGGACATAAATGGTCCAAAAAGATATTCCTTGGCATTATCACCGTGCAGGATATGAATTCAAGGTTAATTGAGTTTGAACTTCAAAGATGAAATTTCAGAAATAGAGAATAACTCGCCAGTTTTCATTAAAAATAGCCACCATACGAGAATAATCATCTATACAAGGACAAGTATCGAACCCTACAGAGATCCGTCCGGAAGGACCCCAAACATCGCGGTGGACGCAGCTCTCGAAAAGGGATTATTTGATGATCTAGGGCCAGGGATGAGACATCGAGCATGTTTCCTGTCGACACGATTCATACCAATTGAAGATAAACCAGAAAAATGGGAGGAACCATTATCCGAAACTTGAAATATTCAGCGACCGCGACCGGTGAATATGTGGAGAGGAGTATCTATGGAAGTGCAAGCAAGTGGAAGATGAAGGTGAGCCGAGAAGAATGCCATGCCAATCGTCCTCCTTGTGATCTGGCCCCGTGAATGTGATGAAAGTACGTAAAGGTAATCCAACAATTAAGGTCATGAGTCAACTTACTGATGGAAATTAGATTAAAAGGAGAATCAGAATATGGTACATAAAGGGCAGGGGTATGGCGAAAGAGGGCATGCCGGAATCATTCTCTAGCTATGGTTTGAGATCTATTGTGAAGCAAAAGTAAACGCAGTAGAGGTTTTTTTTAAGGCGGTAAGGGAAGAAAAAATGTCCTTGCCACCGAAAGATAATCGGGGAGCGGCCCGGTGATCTAATCCGGTGGTCCAATGAATGTGAAAAGCAAGCAGAGGCACACCTGGCTTCCAAGCAATGTATCTAAAATGGATGCAAATTTGGCTACATGAATGAAGTAGATGTACTCTTTATATTGGTTGGGCGTAAGAATAACCCCCAAAGGTGTAGATGAGCTCCCTTTGCTGGCCATAGAAGTGAGAAAGGCAACGAAGTCATCTGGATCAACAAAATACCGCTACAATGGGCCAAGGTCTTTCTTCAAGTCCCAAATTGTGAGAAGAGTCTCCCAAATGTGTTGAAGTTGAAGAAAAATGAACAGGGGTTGTTTGGCCATGCTGAGTAGGTGGGCAAATAAAATCAGCCGATGTAAGTGTCATTGAGAGATGCCGCAAAGGAAGTGTAGATTTGATGACCTTCAGGTGAAATCGAAGTTTAGCTACTGACACTGTGATGGATAGCGACGGAGATTGTGGCGGCCCGTGTGGAGTTTTTTGCCGGAGATTCTTCCACCGGCGGGGAGATCAGGCTCCAACGATTTGGGATTGATTACCTGTCGGAGTTGAGGTCACCAGAAAATTTGGTCGGTGACAAAGAGCAGATCTGACGGCGTCATGAGCCTCCGGGATGAAACCTTAATCTTCCATGACTTTGATAACATCTGAAATGAGATAAGAAATGAATGTTTTTTTTATTGAATGAATGAGTGAGTTAAAATACAGCATAGGTCCTACCTATTTATATATACTATTACTAGGAAGACACATAAAGGGAAACACAACAGCAAGAAAAGGAAGGAAAATAAACTAGAGAATATCCTAAGAATATCCTATAATTATCAACAAATAACATATCAATTCGAGTTTTATTTTATATTTTTATACAATTGGAAACTTTTTGCAAAATGGTATGTATACTTTTGAATTAGTGTATAATTGATAAACTTGGTTCTAATTTTTATTTGATTGGAAGAAGTATTCTAGCTCTTTTCGAATTAGTCGTTAATCCTTTGACACCTCCGTCAAATAATCCACACAAGAAATTTGGAACTTTTTCTTTTCTCGCTTCTAAGTCAAGTGCTACCAACCTTGACTATTATGTCTACAAATTTCATTTTCTTTGTCAGCAGACAATATTACTATATATGCATGATTGTAGTAACGAGGCTCTGAAAGGGCTAATAAGATGATAGAGTTCAGAAATGTGGCTCAATGCACATCATTCCATCTATTTCATTGTGATTTTTCTACAAATGGGTTTCCGTGCTATTGGCCTGATTCGCCATAAATTTCCAAAGCAAGATGACTGTGGCTCTCAGTCATGTTTTTCATCTGGTCGGGAATTAATACAATCTCTCATCTTCCAGATTTATGAGTATAATTAAATAAATCAAGCAACACACAATATTTACGTGGTTCGCACAAATCCTGCCTACCCACCCAAGGTCAGATCTTCACAAAGGAGAGTGAGTGTTTACAACACCCAAGAAAATTTCTCCCCACTTCTTTTCCTCACTTCATCCCCTTCCTCACCCTACTCCCTTCTCTCTTCCATTTAGAGATGTGTAGGATGATGGGATGATATTCCCTCTACACAAACATCTCTATTTATAGCAAAATAAGAGTGACAAAACCAAAATTATAATACCTAACAAAGAAGAAAAATGGAGGGGTTGAAGAGATGTACTTTTATATTGGTCAAGTCAGAATAACCCCCCAGTGTGTGATGAGCCCTTGTTGGCCAAGAAGTGAGAAAGGCAAACGGGTCATCCGGATCAACAAAATACGCGGCACAATGGTCGCAAGGTCTCTTTGAAGTCCCAGATTGTGAGAAGAGTCTCCAAATGTGTTGAAGTTGGAAGAAAAAAAAATGAACAGGGGTTGTTTGCCGATGTCGGAGAGAAAAGGGGCCAAAATTCAATGATGTAGGTGTCAGTTGAGAGATGCAGGGGCATAGAAGTGTAGATTTGATGACCTTCTAGGTGAAATCGAGTCGTCGGGGCTGGGCCACACGCCGCTGCGGTGATGGATAGCCACGGAGACGGGCGTGCCCGTAGGGAGTTTTTTACCGGCATTCTTCCATCGGCGGGGAGATCAGGCTCCAACGATTTAGAATTGATTACCTGTCGAAGTTGAGGTCACCAGAAAATTTGGTCGGCGACGAAGAGCAGATCTGATGACGTCATGAGCCTCCGGGATGAAACCTTATTCTTCCATGACTTTGATAACATCTGAAATGAGATAAGAAATGAATGTTTTTCTTTATTGAATGAATGAGTGAGTTAAATACAAAGATAGGGTCCCGTAATTTATTTATATACATTTAGGAAGACATAAAGGAAACAAAGTAAAGTACAAAAAAGGAAGGAAAATAAAAGCCAGAATATCCTAAGAACATCCTATAATTATCAACAATATATCAATTCGAATTTATTTTATATTTTTATACATAATTGGAAACTTTATACAATGGTATGTATACTTTTTGTGGAACTAGTGTATAATTGATACACTTCGGGTCACTTTATCTTCGATTCGGAAAAGAAGTATTTCCTAGCTCTTTGACTAGTCGCATCCTTTCGACACCCTCCAAGTCAGTCAATCCACAAGAAATTTGGAAACTTTTTCTTTTCTCGCTTCAAGTCATGCAACCAACCTTAGACTATTATGTTCACAAATTTCGCTTTCTTTGCTCTTCGGGCTGGCGTAGACAATATTACTATATATATGCATGTGATCAGAGTAACGAGGCTCTTGAAAGGGCTAATAAGACGATAGAGGTCAGCACAATAGCCTGCACATCAAGCTCATCTATTTCATTGTGATTTTTCTATAAATGGGTTTCCAAAGTGGTTGGCCCGTGATTCTTGCCAAGGAAATTTTCCGTGTGCCAACATGACTGCCTCGTGTCGTGCTTTTCTACTCACATTGAAATTAACACAATTCTCATCTCTTCCAGATTTATGAGAGGAGTATGAACAACCCAAGGTTTATTATATGGCTGATTACGATCTCTACACAAACCGTCTACCCATGGCTGTTGCATCTTTACTAAAAGGAGAAAAAAATTTATAACAGATACAACACTCTTAAAATTCACTTTCTCACTTCAACTCTCTTCCTTCACCCTACTCCCCCTCCTTCCAGATTTTAGAGATGTGTGTGGATGTGGATGTGGGATGATATTCCTCTCACAATAAACATCTCTACGGTATAGAAAATAAGAGGATGTAGCCAAAATTAGCTACCTAACAAAGCAGCTGCAGCCATCGAGGGGGGTTGAAGTGAGATGTACTCTTATATTGGTCATGTAATAATAACCCCCCAGTTGGTGTAGATGAGCCCCTTGTCGGGCCATGGCGAGAAAGGGGCAAACGGTCATCCGGATCAACAACACGGCGTTACCAATGGGGCTGGTCTCTTGAAGTCCCAGACAGAGAAGAGTTTCCAAATGTACTGAAGTTGGAAGAAAAAAATGAACAGATCGGTTTGGTCATGCCCAGAGAGAAAAGGGGCCAAAATTCAATGATGTAGGTGTCAGTTGAGAGATGCAGGGGCATAGAAGTGTAGATTTGATGACCTTCTAGGTGAAATCGAAGTCGTTTAAAAATACATCACATAGTGATGGAGAAGTGCTGAGATCGGTGGGCGTACCGTGTGAGCGTTTTACGACTTCCGACCGGGCGGGGAGAGATCGTGCCCAACGATTCGGGATTGATTACCCCACGTTGAGGTCACCAAAATTTGGTCGGCGATGAAGAGTGCATCCGACGACGCCATGAGCCTCCGCCACGCCGGATGAAACCACTTTTGCCACTTTGATAAATATCCAATAATGAGATAAGAAACATCGTTTTTCTTATCAATGAATGAGTGAGTTGCAAAATACAAAGATAGGTCCCACTTATTTATATTCATTAGGAAGACACAAAAAGGAAACAAATAAAGTACAAAAATAAGAAAAGAAACAGATCCGTAAGAATATCCTATAATTATCAACAATATATCAATTCGAGTTTATTTTATATTTTTATACAATTGGAAACTTTTGCACAATGGTATGTATACTTTGAATTAGGTGTATAATCGATAAACTGGGGTCACTACTTATCGGAAAAGAAGATCAGCCTTGACTATTGGCATCCTTGACACCCTCCAAGTCAAATATAATCACAAGAAATTTGGAAACTTTTCTTTTTCTGCCTTCTAAGTCATTCTGCAGTACCAACCTTATCATTATGTTCACAAATTTCCGCTTTGTTCCAGTGAAGTAATAACATCATTATATATGCACAGGATTGTATAATTAGGTTCTTGAAAGGGCTAATAAGATGATAGAGGTCACAATGTGGGCCCCATTGCACATCAAGCTCCATCTATTTCATTGTGATTTTTCTACAAATGGTTTCAGTGGTTGGCCCCGATCTTCGCCAAGGAAATTTTCAAAGCGCATGGATCAGTCTGTGTCGTGGTTTTACATTCGTTGAGACACCCCGTCTCCTGCATTTCGAGGAGGAACAAATAAATCAACACATTAATATTTATGGTTCACAAACCTTACTCCACGGCTACTTAGATCTTCATCAAAGGAGAAAAAATTATAGGTTGCATAAAGACCCAAGAAAATTCTGCAATCTTCTCTCCTCACTGCAACTCTCTTCCTCACCCACTCCCTCTCTCTCTTCATGACTGTGAGATGGTGGGATGATGAATATTCCTCCCCACACAACATCTCATTTGTAGTAAAATAAGAGGCATAAAATAAAATTAAAGCAACAACAAAGAAGAAAATGCTCGTGGCCAAATTATTGACAATTCACTTTACATTTGAAGCCTCCATCTCGATAATCTCCCACTTTAAGAGATCGATTTAACTGGTTTCACACTCACCAATGCAGTAGGTCCCCTGCATCTTGATATTTGATTTCAGCCAACCAGCTTCGTTGAACACAACTTCTAGTTTATCAATGGTCACGGGCCCTTAAGGCTTCCAGACAGCTTACATATTCGTCGCCTGTGGAGAGAGCAAATATCTCTCTCCCAGAACTGAGAACCCCAACCCACCGGTGACACCTCCCAGAGTATAAGGTAGGCATAACTCATAGTGCCCTTCCCGATGTCAACATTTCGCTAAATCAAGATCTACTAACAGTCTATTATCAGATTCCAATCTTTGAAACAAAGGATTTGTCCGTAATACCCGCAGATATCCGAGATCCATTTGATCGCTTCCCGTTGTAACTTGTCACTATGCGTGAGAAGACATGAATAAATAAATCAAGCGCATTATTAATATTTACGTGGTTCAAACTTGCCTACTCCACGGATCACGCAGCATCTTCTTCACTAAAGGAGAAAAAAATATAATACATAACACCTGCCAAAAAATTGCTCCTCAATTTTCCTCAGACTTCGCCTTTCTTCAATTCTACCCTTTCTTTCCATTTGTATGTGTAGGATGATGTGGGATGATATTCCTCTCTACACAACATCTCTATTTATAGCAAAAATAAGAGGGATGTAGCCAAAATTAGGCTACCTAACAAAGAAGAAAAAATGGGGGGATGGTGGCCAAATTATTGACAATTAAAAAAATTTCTAGCTTTGCAAGTTACTCATTTATGTTCATATACATGTGAAGTATGCAATTTAAACTCAGTTTGTGTTCGCTTCCCCAGATGCTGAAGAAAACAAAGACACAAGTTTGGGGCCACTCTTCTTTATTGGGAGAGAAAATGTTGCACTGGTGGAGTTGACGGTTACCTGTTACTCCTGTACATGCTTTTCGTTGCTCATATTCTGTTTTGCCTAAGTCATGGAAAGGTTAGATGTCCGTGGGAAATAAGGAAATGGAATTAATTTATATTATTTTACATCTATCCCATTTTTGGGAGTTCATTTGTTTGTACTTCTGTTTTTCATCTTGCCTTGCTCTAAATTCATCTCCTTATAAAATCCTGTTTCAAAGTGTAATTTCCTGAACTTCATTTTTATGTTCAATGAATCTCGCCCTGTTGTGCCATGTAAACTCCAGTCTTGAACAATGACAGGTAGTTGAAGTCATATGGCAGAAGATGAAAGTTGAAACTTGGAAAACTAAAAATAGGATGCTATTTTATAGTTATTCACCCATTGTAAGTTGTGTTAACATTTTGTTCGGCTTCTGCTTTGTTCAAGAAGGTCTGAGTTTTGGTATCTAAATTTAATGTTTCTTCTTTTCTAATTATTTGTGATTACTGGTAGTACGACAAGTTTCCATAAAGCCAAGTTTTGAGGAATACATTCACCCATCTAATTATTATTGATGACTCTTTTTAAGTTTTGTAAATAATTATTTTACATAAACTTAATAATTTACCTTTTTTGTGTATTAAACAAAATTATCTTTTACTTCTTATCTTCGATGGTTCCTTATTAAATTTATATAAAGAAAAATAAAATAAAATAAAATTTCATTAGAGATAGTTTAGAACCACTTATAGTGTCAGCAGAGATTTTTCCCCCTTTCCCCTTTTTTTTCTTGTGTATTATTGCAAATAGAGTTAAAAATTATATTACTTTAATTAATATGCTAAAAAATCGATTTGGTTTGAGTATTAAGGGCAATTTTGATATTAGTTTAGGAAATGTCCTCTTTCAAGAATTATCAACTCTTACTTTCACCCAGAGTAATTAGCAACATGAATGATTCTTTTGAGTTTTTTTTTTTTTTTTTTTGTTAAGTCTACCTTTTTCCAAGAATTCTCAAGAAGGCTATGGGCCAATTATTAGAGCGTGGGTTTTCGGCCCATGAGGTTTTTAAGCCCACGTTTGCCTTGGTCTTTTATGTATTTTTTTTAAGCCCAAACCCATGAAGGACCATAGTCTAGAGCCTTGGAATGATAGTGCAACATGTGACATGTCATCTGACCAAGACTAGTAGAGTAACACTCAGCCCATTGTAAGTCGAGGGTGAGGGTGAGGGTGACCACCGTTTGGACTTTGGACCCCATCATATAAATAATAATTATTTAATAACAAAAAGTTTAATTATTTTCAGAGGCAATTTTTTATTTTCTTGAATGTGGTGAAGTTAGCATTAAGTTAGCACACGGAAAGGATGCCATTAGCTATAAGAGAATGCTTCTCTATTTTAAAGCCTGGTGGCCTGCTGTTGTTCAGGGATTGGCGGTAATGGGCTTGAAAAAGAGGCATTGTCTCATTAGTTCTATAACTTTTTTTATTATTGCTGATGATGCTTTTATACATTTATGGAAACCAAAGCCTTTATTGATGGTTATTGGAGCCTTAGCCATAGGGTCGAGTCTCTTGTTTCGCTTACTTCTCAAGTGTTTCGAATAATTCTCCTCGAACTTGAGGAACAAGTTTGTTTTTTTTTTTTTCTCGTTTAATGTAGTCATGCACTCATGACAGGACCTCAGAAAATCGTGGGTGGTTATTTCCTTTCTATCTCAAGCAGTAAGGCTATTTATTAGCCACAATAGTTGTTAAGTAAATAACAATTCTCCTAGCTTTCGTGTAACTAGAATTTGCAAAGTTCTCTGCTATTTCTTTGATTCTAACATCTGGTATCAAAGCCATGTCACGAGGTCTGATCAAATCTTGTGACTCAGGTATTAGAGTGAAGAGCCAGAGACATGGCATCCGAGAATAGCTTCGTGCAACCTGCCATCCCAAGGTTTGATGGTCACAGACCATCGAGTATCGATGGAGAATTTTCGCATTCCAAAGAATACGGGCACTCTGATAGAGATAGGGATCAAGCACATGTAGCCAGGTTGATCGACTTAGTGAGACATAGAAGAAGACCTATGAAGACGGTCGAAAGATCTCGCGCCAAGATGTTCCGGTTTGTTCCAAGCCATCACTGCCTGGAGCATCAGACCGTTTAAGAAAGATACGACGAAGATATATGAGATCTTTAAAGGTATCAAGGAATAGCACGTGTCAAGCGTGCTCAATTGCAAGCTCTTCGCAAGGAGTTCGAAGTGTTGCATATGAAGATTGCGGAGTCTGTTAATGATTATTTTGGCAGAACCCTCACCATAGCTAACAAGATGCGAATGCACGGGGAGCGAATGGATGATGTGGTAATCGTTGAAAAGATTTTGAGGTCTCTGACTTCAAAATATGATTACGTTGTTTGCTCCATTGAGGAATCCAATGACCTGGACATAATGTCTATAGACGAGCTTCAAAGCTGTGACACCCCAAACCCGGGGGTCCGTTGACTACCCGTTAACCCGCGGAATACAAGTGGATGTCAAGCGCCCGACGCCACTCGTGCAAAAATCGGGCAGTCTCCTTGTACCTGGAGCCTTACCCAAACATAAAACTTGCATGAAACCTGTCCCAAGCAATCCAATATAATCACAATGATACAAATATGGATAAAAACGGCCTCTTGGGCCCATACTACAATACCCATACAAACATACCAACTATGAATCCAACTATATCCAATAGTTCTAAGAGTTCAAATGTTTTATCTTTATACAACATATATTAAAATTAGAGAATCTTTAATACATGTATGAAGTCATCAAAGCCGCCAATCCGGCTTTTCTTCGCTTCTAAATCTCACCAGATTGACCATCTCTCTGCACGCTCCCCCGTATTCAGAAATAATATTCCTCGACAGAGCTAAGCCGCAGTGGAATCGCTCTAAGTGGGCTACCCACCACCTAAGTAAAGTAATGTTTCACTAAACACACATTCAAGCAAATGTATCGATCCTACTCACGTCTACATGACTAACTCATCCCGAGTCTTCATCTCCACTCCCTCTCACACTCGCCTAAGCCTTGTAAGGAGAATTCATAATTTTGTTAGTTCAGGACAACCCTCGATGCGTATATATCAATTAGGTCGTCTGGCATCGATATATTATTTCCGTTTCAAGTGACTACCCTCTCAATACGAATATCAATTAGTCATCTGACGATTGATATTTTTAATTTAGACTACCCTCCGAATATTAATATTTTTAGACAACCTCCAACCGCTTTTCTGTGACTCATCTCACGACTTCAATTCTATAGTCCTAGTAATGTTCTGTGTTGCATACGAATGCATGTAATGCCACCTAATACAATCTAATCACATGCAAATATGTAAACATGCACATATTCACATAATATTCCATCACACAATCATGTCATGTAATTAATCAATTCATACATCAAAATTAGCTCACTTGGGCTAATGATTAAACATGAGCAATTCAATTTGAATCACTCGATCACGTACATGTTCACACCAAAATGTATTTTCAGACACTATTCCTAGAATGCGAAAAACCCTAGGGCGTTCTGATCACTTATCATCGCTTGGTTCACTTTGTGAACTCGCATTTCACGGCCATTCCCTAGCCTTTTCCAAATCAAGGCACATTAACACATGATTTCTCACCATAAGCAACCCAAATCAGCCCGTGGACAGTCACGGACTGTCCACATGGGTTTCAAAAATCTAACACCTCGGTTCCAAGATTTGGAACCGATCAAACGGCCCCTCACGACCTCATTCAACTCAAACATTCACAAAGTGCTTAAAAGAGGGAATAAAACCAAGTAGGGAGAAACCCCTACCTCTCGGAGTTTGTCTAAAACTCACAAATCCGGTACCCACGCGTAGGCCGCTCCGATGCAACTGCCTATTGCCCGAAGACTCCGACGTCTGGACGCTGTCCCAGATTTCTGCAGATGTTGCTCCTCTCCCCTCTAAATTCTGGCAAACCTGCCACTGGACCAAATTCCTTTCCTCCTCTCAATGCTTTTGGCTCTTTTAACATTTGGGAAGATAACTATTTACTATTTTGTCATTTAGTGACTTAAATCAAATCCCATAATGACCAATACGTCCCTTCATTTCCTGCTGACATTCTAAGACTACCTCTACCGGCCCCTACTTTCATCATTTTTCTACTCATACCACTTATGGAACATGATTACGTGTTATATGTGACTTTCACACAAACTAGAATCGCTTTACTTTAATGCATCCCAATTCCATGATGTTTTAGAAAAACGCACAACCCTCACTACTTCTGAAATTTACAAAAATTTGGCCAGGTTAGCTAGATTTCACGAGACGATTCCAACGGTGCAATCCGTTTTGTCATCCAATATCTAGAGAATAAATTTCGGATTTTTTAACCGAAATAACAATTTTATAATCGAAATTACGATTTTGCCATTTTTTCCGTAAATTGGGAATTCCCTCTACCTTACAAAAGGTAGCTCTCGTACATGAACAACCTTAATCAAATCGACATGTGGATAATGAATGTGCAAATTTCCAGATTCACTTATGGATCCCAATGAGTGGAAGAGGTGGTGCGCAGGCACTTTACCGTGGGAGTACTTAGTGGAAGAGGAAGGGGTAGGTTTGGGTTTGATAAATCTATCCTAGAGTGCTATAACTGTCATGAGTTAGGGCATTTCAATGGGAATGTCCTGTAAGTGAGGATGGAACCAGCAATAATTATGCTGTCTGTATGAGTGAGATGTTTCGTTGGATGGATTTTGTAAATTCCAACGAGGCTGCAATGGAGCACATTTGGTTCCTTGATTCTGGGTGTAGTAACCACATGTGTGGAAAGAAAAACATGTTTTTTGATCTTGATAGCAGCTTTCAAGAATCGGTGAAGCTTGGCAATGACTCGAGTATTAATGTACAAGGCAAGGGTAAAATTCGAATGGAGGTAAATAGGTTTATGCATGTAATCACATAAGTCTTCTACGTACCAGACCTGACGAACAACCTGTTGAGCATTGGTCAATTACAGTGAGAGTATAAATCACAGCATTCTATCTAACATGCGGAAAATGCAAAAATCTTTCACAAGGAGAAGGGCTTAATCATGGAAACGGAGATGACACACAATGTATCGTTATCGGTGCTTGCACATTGCGTACCAAAGGAACCGCGCAATGCTTCTTCTCATTTAACATCAAGGATCAAGCTGCACTTCGCACTATCTCCGCATGGACATCTCAGCTGGAATGGGCCAAAGTACTCCAACAAAAAAACATGGTGGCAGAGTTACCTAAGTTTAAAGCCTCTCAAAAGGTATGTGAAAACTGTCTGGTGGGAAGACAACATCGTGATCCATTTCCTAAAGAAAGCATGTGGAGAGCCTCCAACATTCTTCAGTTGGTGCATGCTAACATATGTGGACCAATCAACCCAATTTCAAATGGCAAAAAACGGTATTTTATTACCTTCATCGATGATTTCAGCACTGTACTTTCGGGTGGAGAAGTCGGAAGCTTTTTCCACATTCAAATCTTACGAAGTCAAAGCAGAAGGAAACCAAACATACATACTCTGAAGTCTTAACAGATCGTGGGGAGAATTAGCAAAGGACAGAATTGCCATCCCGCAATGAGTAGCGGAATCCATTGCACAGCTGATACGCTGCCTATACACCTAACAGAACCGCAGCAGCCAGAAGGGAAGAATTCATCATTATGAATATGGTTCGCTACGTTGACGCTGCAACAAATTCCTAAGACCTTTGGGCTCGGGGGCGTTGAATCGACTACGGCACATTCTAAATCTATGTCCAACCCTCATTGCGGAAGAACAAAACACCCGAGGGCGCGTAAGCCATCGGGCCGGACTATTTTCTGAAGCTTTTGGATGCATTACCGTCCATGTCCCCGACAACACGAGTAAAGCTTGATGCCAAGAGTTTCAAATGCATATTATTGGGGTAAGTGAGGGAATCCAAGGCTTATAATTATTTCGATCCACTTTCAAATAAAATAATTGTTAGCCGAGATGTGGTATTTGAAGAAGATCAGCAATGGAACTGGGATGATGGTCACAAACAAGCCATATTGGCTGAGCTCGAGTGGGAGACTGAAGAAGAAGCAGAAGTGGAAGACGAGGGAGATGGAGAGGAGTCTGAAGTCAATGAAGAATATGGAGAAACTGAACCCAAGTCTGATGGAGGTAACATTTCAAATGAAGAACACTTACCTCGTGAAATATGAGTTCGAAGACCACCACTATGGATGAGAGATTATGAAACTGAACAAGGTCTCTCTAATGAAGAACATGTTAACCAGGCACATTTAGTTTGTTCGACTGGCTTGTGGATCCCGCCACACTGCTGTCGTGAAATCAGAACATCCTTGTGTAACATGTCCTAACGCTTTATAACACGCTTGTGTATAAAAATAAGTTTGTACCAGATTCGCCTAAAAACGAAATTTTGATGGAATGGTAAAACTGGTACTTTGTCGCTTTGTAATATACCTCTTAAATGGCCGTGAGAAGCCTAGAAAATTTCAGATCCTGACGACGAACCGATCAAGGCCGTTAAATCTGCCTCGCGAAATCTACACCTGGGTCGACCCTCGCTAAATTCCGATACGTTTAATATTTTACGACTTCTAGCGACTCAAGTATAAGGCGAACTAAAACGAGATTTTAAAAAATTCGAAAAACGCATTATTTAAAGACTGACATGATAAATGAAATCGAATGAACGAAACGATTGCTTCTAATAAACCAGAAACGGGGTTAAAAGTGGGATACATGTGGGTCCCACACAAATAAAAAAAAAAAGAGAAAAAGAATAAGAAGAGAAGAAAGAGAAGCAGACGGGGAAGGAAACATTTTTATTTTTTATTTTTTATTTTTTTTCTCTCTCACTTCTCTCTTCGATATACGGTAACGGACCGTCGTAATTCATCAGCACAAAGGGCTCTACTGACGAGCTCGCCGAAGAACCAAAAATTGAATGATTCACCGAAGTAATTAAAATTCGAAAATCCTCATGGTTTTCGTGATCTACTGCCACGGCCGACCGGCTTGAAAGAAAAGGCCAAATTAATCCACGCATCAATAGCCACTACGGGTACCAAAATATTGTAGCTTCATCAAACTCCACGTGCTGCATATTTTTCACTCAAATAGTTAATAGTAAATAGTTAATAGTAAATGGTAAATGGTAAATGGTAAATAGTAAATAGTGAATAATGAATAATGAATACATAAGTTAATAGTAAAATACATATAAGTGAATAGTAAAAATACGTATAAATGAATAGTAAAATACATATAAATGAATAGTAAATTACGTATAAATGAATAGTGCTATGAATAGTAAATACGTAAACAAATACGTATTTAAATAGTAAATACTGAATAAATGAATAGTGAATACGAAATAGTGAATACATCAATAAATAGTAAATACGTATAAATGAATAGTACAATAAATAGTAAATACGCAAATTATTAATGAATAAACGAATCAATATACGTCATCATACATAAACGAATAGATGGAACACGATGTAAACACACAATTTTAGTAAAAGCATATACGATGAAATATAAACATACGAATACAAATCACGATAAACGCATAAAAAGGATAATGTATTTACAAAGATATACAAGTGATATTTAATGATAAAGATATATATATATACAGCATATATATATATATATATATAAGAGTTATATATATATATATATATATATATATATATATATATGAATATAAGAGCGCATGGGGACGCATTCATGATATATGATACGAAGACAAAACTAAATGATAGAAAAAGATATGAATACATGTATTGTAAAGAAAGAAATATGAGAATAGTGATATGAAGCTACAAATATGAGAAAGAATTTATATGAAAGTAATCATAGTAATATCGCATATGATTACCGAATAATAATAATTATTCGAGAATATGAGATATTTATTGAATATAAAATACACACGACGTCCCGCTTAACCCTAGGCGATGGGACAGTGCACGCCCATGTGGACACAAATGGGCCAAGATATGGGCCATAAATATTAGCGCCCGTTTGCCACCCATATGATCTCAAGCCGATCATTATACGTCCCGCTTCGTCAAGGGTCGATAATGTCATCGTTCAAGATGCTGATGATACCTTCGGGTATATATACAGATAGAGATCACTATCTCGCATACCGATAAGATCTTACGTACATACAAGCATATTTCCGTATCCGCTTCTAAGGTATATGCAGACATGAAACCTAAAAGGAAATGATATGTATAGAATATATGACATGATATATTTGGTAAGCACAAGACCAAGCATGCGATTTAAAAGTATAGAGCTATAAAGAATGTTAAGTAAAAGTTATACATGACAAGATATGAAAAGAGTTAAAGTACATGAAAAGTATATGAACAAGACATTATATGAAAGAAAAGTATATGACAAGTATATGCAAATGAAATGCATATAATATATAACATGATATACAGAAGATAGCACCGCTTATGCGATGATAAGATATGGGCCAGTTATTACAGATAGCGAAAAGATATGAAAAGAAACAAAGAACCCAGGACAATATATGGAAAGTACAAAGTACAAGAAGAAAGTATATGAACAAGTACAGTATATGAAAGAGTAAAGTATATGACAAGTATACAAGTATAAGAAATAAAGTATCAATGATACGAAATGTATATGATAGATAAAGTATATAAAAAGTATGTGAAAATACAGTATATGAAAGTATTGTATATGAAAATATAGTATATGAAAGTACAGTATATGAAAATACAATATATGAAAGTACAATATATGAAAGTGCAGTATATGAAAAGCACAGTATATGAATATCATATGAAAGTATAGTATATGATAGTATAAGATGAACATCACAGTATATGACTATCATATGAAAAGTATAACAGGAAAACAGTATATGAAATGAACAATACATGAATATAGGTATATGAAAATAGTACATGAATCAGTATATGAATACAAAGATATAGAAAGTACAAAGTGTAGTACAAAAGGATATGAACAAAAGTACGTAAAGTAGAGAAAATAGAAAGGGTATATGAAAAGTATAGTATATGAAAACACATGAAAACATATGAAAACATATGATAAGATATGATAAGGGATAGTAAAAAGTATAAGTCTTATACTTCCTACTGAGATATGAAAGATGAAATAGAAATTACTGTATCACTTAAAAATAAAGATATGATATGAAAGTATCGGGTTTTTAAACCAATGTACAAGAAAAGTACATAAAGTATAAAAGCATAAAGATAGCGATATCAAGAATCGGCACAAATGTATAATACATAAGATATGAATAGTACAGATGACAAAGATATGAAAAATACAAGATAAAAGCATACAATATGAAAGTATATGATAATACAAGTATGAAAATGAAGAATGAAAAGTATAGCATGGGCGTGTAGCCACTTTACATGGAATAAGACATGATATATACACAAGCCTAAGAAATGATATATGTAATAGCAAGGCATAGAATAATAAGACATAGAACTCGAAAGTATGAAAAGACTAGAACAGGTAAAAGACATATGAAAGTACAGCACATGAAAAGTACTATATTAAAGCATACAAAAGTACCGTATATGAAAAGTATAAGAATGTAGATAAAAGTACAGGATAGTATAAGATGATATGAAAGAGCGATAAGATATGCCGTTATGAGCTAACAATCAATTATAGAATGAATATGGAAAAGATTGACATGCAATAGGAATGTAAAGATTATAAGTCATAAAAGTTATACTGGAGACAGATAGATATATGAAATGCATATGTATAAGCTTTCAGACTGGCCACTATCATGTCATTCATGCTTATTTTCCACTAAACAGAAAAGTTCTTGAAGACGGGTTTTTAATCCGTGTAGGTACAAAAAAGAAGAAGACAAGGATGTGGCGACAAGACATTCCACATCAAGAAATATAGCCATCTCGTAGATAGTGCTCACCGCACCGTTCGGCAATCTCCCATTTTATATGCTAGTTTTGTAATGTTGAATTGTAATAGTAGAAGTAAAGGGACTCTAGTATATGTGTATAGAATATAATGAATGCCACTATGGTGGTATGTATAATATAAATGTAAAAAGAATTTTTGTTATTACATAAATTGTGCATATGAATGTGTGTCAGCTCCGAGAAAGAAAAGCGTTAAAAAGAAGCTCCAATACCACGTAAATACTAGTGTGTGGCACCCTCGTCGACATCCACTCGTGCCTGCCTGGGGGGTCACAAAATCCAAGAAATGGAGGAAAGCCATGGACCAAGAAATATAAGCTATTGAGAAGAATGACACATGGGAATTCAACATTGTCGCCATCGGGAGTGAAACCATGTAGAGTAAAGTGGGTCTTTAAACAAAATTCAAACTAAAAATGGAGAAGTGGACAAGTACAAGGCTCAGCTAGTTGCCAAGGGGTATTGTCAGCAATATGGAATTGATTATGCTGAAATATTTGCACCAGTGGCTTGTTTGGACAATATACGAATTGTTATATCCCTTGCTGCACAGAAAGCTTGGGGATCTACCAACTTGATGTCAAGTCGGCTTTTCGCATGAGAAATTATCGAGGTCTTCGCTGAGCAACCTCCGAGATATGAACGTATGGGCCATGAATCCAAGGTTTATCGACTCAAAAGCATTGTATGGATTCCTCAAATAGGCTCCCGAGCCCGGTATAGTCGCATCGAGACATATTTCATCAAAGAAGGCTTCGCACCAAATGCCCCGCGAGCATACTTTATTCATTAAAACTACTGATGGAGGTAAAACACACTGCGGTGCCTTTTATGTTGATGACCCTTGGCTTTTTATCGCAATGATGAAGTAATGTTCGAACAATTTAAGAAGTCCATGAAGATTGAGTTCGACATGACTGACTGAAGAATGAAATATTTCTCGGGTATCATACTACAAAGGCATGGTATCTTCATCACTCAATGGAAGTATGCTCAAGAAATCTTAGAAAGGTTCAATATGGATCAATGTAACTCAATACATAATCCAGTGGTTCGTGGCTTTAAGCTCATGAAAGATGAAGGGGGAGTGGAAGTTGATAGTACTGTCTACAAGAAAATGGTGGGAAGTCTTATTTATTTGACTGCCACACATCCCGATTTGATGTTTATTGTCAGTTTGATCAGCAGGTACATGAAGTGTCCTACTGAGTCTCACTTAAGGGAAAGAAAAGAGCTGAGGTATATAAAGGCACCCAAGTTAGTCTCGGGGATGTTCTATACAGTTGGAGGAAGTGAAACCCGTAGGGTACACCGAACAAAGGACTATGCCGGCGACCGTGATGACGTGAGCGTACCTCAAAGTTATGTTTTTCTTAATGAGTTCTGGTGAGCTATCTCTCGTCTTCAAAGAAACAACCAGTGGTTACTTTCTCCACCACCGGTTTAGTTCATAGCCGCAAAGATCGCGCGTGCTAGGTCAGGGTTAAGAAGAATTCTCAAAGTTCTTAAATCAAGAGCGTAGCAAAATTCAATCCGCGGTGTTTTGTGATAATATCTCATCGATTAAACTCTCAAAGAATCTTGTGATGCATGGTTGTAGTAAGCACATAGATATAAGATTCCATTTTCTTCGAGATTTTGTCGTGATGGAATTTTTGGAGCTGAATTACTGTTTCTACACAACAACAGTCATATAGATGTCCTAACAAAGCCATTAAAGCTTTTGATGTTTTTTTTTGAGGATGCGAGGCTTTACTCTGTACGTGAATCACATAAACCGGAATAGATTGTAATGCATTTTAGTTTAAGGGAGGATGATGAAGCATGGGAGGTGTTTCCAGAAATACCTTGGGCTGAAGCCCCCTGCTTCAAGTTTATTTCTGTTAAGTTGAATAATTCCTCCCTGAACTTGAGGAACAAGTTTGCTTTTTTTTTCTGTTTAATGTAGTCATGCACCACGATTATAGGACCTCAGAAATCGTGGGGCGGTTATTTTCCTTTCATCTCAATGTAAGGCCATTTATTAGCCACAATAGTTGTTGGTAAAACAACAATTCTCCCAGCTGCGGTAACCAGAATTTACAAGTTCTCCCAGCTATTTCTTTGATTCTGAACATTACACATGACTGCTGCCTTCTCATTTGAATCAGACAAAAGAGGGTTTCAGGGAATACATGCTCTGGATGGAACTCGGTTTCTTATTTCGTCTGTGCGGATACTGTTAGAGATCTGTTTACAGGTTTAGGCTTCAATGAGGTACTTGCATATTGTCATAACTGCCATGACTTATCACTATGGCCTTTCATTTTAAAAAAAAAAAGGAAGCTTATTTCCCATTCTCAAATAGCAGTTTGATGTAAATAGTTAGTGATTAAAAATAAGGTTCTGGAGGGAACAATATATTGCAGTACACTCCATTTGGTTGCTGTCAAGTGAATGAAAATGTAAAGAAAGACATGTTATAAGTTAGTAACCACTTTTCCATGGATACAAGCAATTGCTTCATATTTTCATTATTTCGATAATCTTGTAAAATAAATGAAGCACTATGGTTTTTAAAATGTACTTGCTACTGTTTAAGTTTTTCTCATTTTATTTTGTACTGATGTTTTCTTCACATGTTGCAACTTGAGCTTGAATATTGCTATGTCAAATCAACAAATCGTAGAACTGGGAAGAGCATGCGTAGAGTTTGGGTTAATGGGAAATTTCATAAACCCTTTTGATGCCATTCTTCACAATTTTGTTCATTTAGGTATGATTTTTTTCAATGAAGATATTTTGATCCTCTTGTATTTCTTTGGTAGGGCGGTCGGTGAAAATGGTTCCCTCCTCTTCCTTGGTGTGTGCTCTGGCTCACACAACCACTTCACTACCATCGACCTGTAAATTTGGAGGAATATGTTTTTGTTATTGTGTTTTGTCTCTTCATTTTCTTTTAATCTTTTGGGAATCTAGTGTAATGATGTTGTAAGCACCCACACTCAAACAATCATGTGCATATTGTTCGTTGGGGCTCCGCTGCCTTCACGCTTTAAACCATCTATTAGGTTGAGTATGAGCCTTTAATGCTTATATAAATAAGCCAGTACCTCCATCCCATATCCGATCGCAGATGTGACAAACACCTTCTCGGTAGACACAACGCCTTCGTTTGTGTCCAATGAGACACATAGGCTAACCGACAAATACCACCTACGAGTATAAACTGACGCAACCCCCATACTGCAGATTCAACAATCCCTAATAACATTCGTGAATCACATTCGATTCAATCATATGAATATTGTCTCTTTGAGCTCAAGATTGCAGCACATTCTTCATAGACATGTAATAATCAAAACACAATGCAAAAACTTAAATTTTCGGAGGAGGTGCATCATAATATCAATGTAGCATGAAGTTTTGTACCATTCTATTATTAGAGAACAAGAAATGTTTGTTTCAACTCAGTTTGTATTTTCCAAGAAAGTGAGTATAGATTGAAAGATATTGCTTTCGCAACACAGAGTGCAAGCCAAAAGCATATTGCATTCACCAGTCAGAACCTGATGAAAAATTAATTTTTAGGGTTTAAACGTAATTGTACATTAAATTAGGATATGTTGCATTTTCTCTAACTTTCTTATGTGCTCTCTCTCTCTCTCTCTCTCTCTCTCTCTCTCTCTCTCTCTCTCTCTCTCTCTCTCTCTCTCTCTCTCTCTCTCTCTCTCTCTCCTCTCTCTCTCTCTCTCCTCTCTATATATACACATATATATATATATCGACAAAATCTGAGACCAAAACGAAAAATAGGTTAACTAAATTAATCGGTTCGGTTTTAGTTTTTATTTTATACAAATTTCAATTTCAGTATGAGTTTCAATTTGTAAAATACAAAAATCATGGTTTTGGATATCGGTTAACTGAACAAAAAATTTAAAAAATACTAATATTATAAAATATGTATATGATATATAATTTTAGTATAATATATAATGATGCTTTCATATTATATATTGATAGTAAATGCAATGTATATAATATGGTATAAGATTAGTATTATATAATACGAATGTATAATGCATGATCATTTATTTCTTGTTATATACCATACTTACCTTAAAAACAAAAAGTTTAGAATTATGAAATCTATGCTATATGATTTTTCAAATTTATTTCTTCATTATATAAATTTTAAATTTTTAATAAATCAAACAATACTTTTGGGTAATCAAAGACAATACAATTAATTTAATTACCCATTGAAGAAAAATAAAAGATATATTATTATTCATCAATTAATTTTGGAGTCTCATTTCGTGCATTAGGAGCCTCCTTTGTTCATCTCTATGGATTCTTGTTGTGGACCCTTTCTAATATAAAAATGTTATTTTTTAAAAAAACAAAATTTGAAGATATTTGGTGGGTTCTTAAAAATAATAACAAATGTGGAAGGTAATATGCTCTTAATATAAGACTTTTTATCATAAAATAAAAATCAAATAAAAATTAAAATTAGAGCTAAACCCTTAAGTATATTTGAAAAACTATGTTTCATCATTATCTAATAAAGAAAAATAATTAAATTGAATTTAAAACAATATGTGCAAATAAGTTATTGATTTAAAATTTTATTTTCTTCAACTTTTTTTTTTCTATTTTCTACTTCTCATATTTTTCCCTAATTTTTTTAAGAACCAAACACAGCTGAGATGTTTGATAAGATTTAAAAATTACTTTCAAAAATTTGAAAAAATGGCCTGTAAGATTCAAACATCACTTGTTTGTTTTTTATTTGATAAGTGACTCTTTCAAAAAATCCAGCTAGAAAAATAACTTTTACTAAAAATATTTTATAGAAAGATAGTTAGAGACAATGATAGATTTTACAAAAAATTTTATTTTATATTTTGACAAAATGAAAATATTTAAATCTATAAAATCTTATTACGAATGGTGGTCTGACACACATTCAAATACTTGGAGTGAGTTGACAAGAATGTGTTTTTTGCTACTACAAAATTGATTTTTACTTTAATTTTTTAATTATTCACAGGTTTGAAAACAAATCGAGGACCTGGTTGGTTGTCTACATTTTCTTCCTCATTCTGATCATCACTACTCTTTTTCCATTCAATTTCCTTGATATCTGGGCTTCTTCAATAATTTGATTCATCTTTTTAGTCTAATGATCTGACTGTGCTGCAAAAGAGAAGAAAGGAGTAGGTAGTAGCAAGAAAAATGGTAGAATTGTTTCAGTTGCAGCAAAAAAGCCAGTACCGGTTGATCCAGCTGTTCGTCAGCTGGGCTTACTTCGGTTAATCTCATGGCGCCGCAACATTTGAGCATTCTCTCAAAAGATACAGCCGAAGCTCAAGGACATATGGATAGGCAGCAGCAATTTCCTGTGGATGAAGCTATTCGAACGGACATAAGATCGAACGATGAGGTAGTTATGTTTAATTCCAAAGTTGATGGCTTCATACAAGACGCTGCGATTTCCTCGGAATTACAGCAGCTTCGGTACAGCTATTTCAATGGGCTGTGTCCCGAATTTGAAGTCCCGGTACCGCTGCTGTGGTGACAGCCAGGAAGAAGGCAGGGGATTGCTGTTCGGATCCGCGAGACACTCCCCAATTCTGAGGGTCTCCCATCGTCCCCCTACAGAGATAAGGTCTGCACCTTTCTGAAGCTTTACCATCAAGATTCAGATGGCTTGAAATGAAGCCGCGAGGCCCATGATAGAGAATATCAACAGGATCGGGGTATGGAGGTTAGCAGTGTGGGGAAGTCAACGCTGGTGAAAAAGGCATCATCTCAGGAGAAGCTATTCGACATGGTGGTTATGGCATCTGTTTTGCAGACTCCAGACTTCAAAAGAATTCAAGGGCAAGTTGCAGACAAGCTAGATATGAAAATTGAGGAAGAGAGTGAACAGGGAAGAGCGGCTCGACTGCATCTCATAGATGAGTGAAGAGAAGACCTCATCCTTGTCATCCCGATGCATCTTTGGGCGGAAGCTGACTTGGAGAAAATAGGAATTCCTTCCCCAGATGACCACAAGGGATGCAAATTACTGCTAACTTCTAGAAACAAAGACGTCTTAGCAAACCAGATGGGTACTCAAAAGGATTTTCGAGTTGAGCATTTGCAAGAAGATGAAGCATGGATTTTATTTAAGAACAGAGCAAGTGATTCCATTGAGAATCCGGATTTGGAATCTATAAAGTAATGGATATAGAAGTAAAAGAATGTGCGCCTTGCTCTTGCTTCTACTTGCTATAGTGACAATTTTATGGTGGCAAGTATTGAAAACAAAAGGTTTGTCTATCTGGAAGGATGCCCTGCAACAACTGAAAACACAAACCTCAACAAACTTATCAGGAATGGAAACAAAGGTATACTCAAGTCTGAAGTTGAGCCACGATTACTTGGAGGGAGATGAAGTGAAGTCATTGTTCTTGCTTTGTGGCCTATTTTCCAATTATATTCATCAAAGGATTCCTGTTGAAATATGGTGCGGGTCTGCGATTGGCCTGAGGAACTAATACATTGGAAGAGGCCAAAAATAGAATAGATGCATTGGTTGACAACCTCAAAACCTCTAATTTGTTACTAGAAACTGGCCGTGATGGAGTTGCTAGGATGCATGATGTTGTTCGGATTATTGCTAGAAAAATTGCATCCAAGGAGCATCATGTGTTTACACTCCTGCGGACCAATGTAAGAGAGGAAGAGTGGCCAAGGATGGATGAACTCAAAAAGATCACCTGGGCAAGTCTGAGACCGCATGTTATTCATGAACTTCCGTGAAGGGCTCAGGCTGCAATCCAACTTGAATTTTTGGTTGTTTTCCAAAAACACTCTATCTGTGAAAATCCCAGACTCATTTTGAAGGGATGAAACAACTGAGTAGTTAGATCTTACCAACCTGCAACTTCTATATCACTACCCTCATCATTTTGCTGCCTTACAAACCTTGGAACGTTGTGTTTGGATGAATGCAAGTTGGGAGACATTGTTATGGTTGCAGAGCTAAAGAAATTAAAAATTCTTAGCCTTATGTATTCTGATATTGAAGAGTTGCCCAGAGAAATAGCAGAGTTGACTCATCTAAGGCTGTTGGATTTGAAGGGCTCTTTCAAACTAAAAGTAATTCCAGCAGATGTCATATCAGGCTTGGCAAGATTAGAGAATTTGTGTATGGAAAATAGCTTTTACTCTCAATGGGAGAGATGAAGGGAGTGAGTAATGTGCTTGCCTTGTTGAGTTGAGAGTCATTTTTGAACCCTTAACCTCCTTGGACATACAAATACCAGATGCTGTTGCTACCAAAAGACATGGTCTTTGAGAACTGGATCTGATATAAAATACTTCAGTAGGTGATATCTGATGTGTGGTGGCTGTAGACTTTTGACACCAATAGAACATTGAAGCTCAACAAGTTTAGATACAAGTCATCTGGTGGATGGTATCAGCAAATTGTTGAAGAGAAGGAAGATCTTGACTCTGCATGAATTATGTGGTGATACTAACACTCTTCCAAATTAGACGGGGATGGTTTTCTAACCAAAGTACTTAAGTGTTGAACCAGTCCAGATATCTGTGGCTAGCATATCGTGAATTGGGTGATCTGACTCCATCACATGGTGCCTTTCCAGTTATGGAGACATTGCCCTCAACTGATCTGGTTAACTTGCAAGAATCCATGGGCAGCCAACAGGGTCCTTTGTAGTCGCTGGAAAGTGGAAGTGGAAGGTTGCGATGGCTTGAAATATCTCTTCTCGTTATCCATGGCTAGAGGCCTTTTCCGACTTGAAGAAATAAGAGTAAGTAGATGCAAGACTATGGATGAGATGGTTTCCCAAGGATTGGAAGAAATAAAAGAAGATGGAGATGATACAGTAAATGTGCCTTTGTTCCCTGAACTAAAATACCTGACATTAGAGGATTTTGCCTAAAACTAAGGCATGTGCGTAACATCGGCAGCTCGCAAATGATCATTTATGTTCTTCCATAGCTTCTGCCCCTGTAGGAACTGTCATATTCCCTAAATTAATCCATACGATTTACCGGAATCTTGCAAGCCCCCTCACAAGTTTCTCCTCTGATATTATCGTTCCTGCAAAGGCTTCACCGTGCAGACCTTGTTACCCCTTTTCCAGTGCTCTTTGATGGAAGGGTCAGTTTATCTCTCAGAGTTCTTTTTTTTTTTTTTTTTTTGTTTCTTATGATTTTAATTTTTCTTTTAACATTGTTTTCAATCAAATTATTGGAGGAGGAAAATAAAGAAAAATATAGGTTGAGCCAGAGTTTATTGTAATGCTCTGCTTCTTTATATTTTTTGAACATAAATTTAGCACAACTGATAATAGAATTTTGCAGTTTATAGTATATTTTATAGGTTTCCAAAGATTATTTAATTTAAAACCAGCCAACTTAGAAAACGACAGAACAACCGCCATGTTTCCAGTCCATTTCTATTGAAGTAAATTTACACCTGGCATCATCAAGCTTCTCAAAAATGTTGAATAATCCCAATTAGAGATCTAGACATGGCAACGTCAGTGCATCTCCCCAAACAGCTTTACAAATATTTGTTCTTTGATTTCCATGACCTTTTTTAGATTAGATAAATAAAATAACACTTCTATTTTTTTTATGATGTGCATATCTTATAACTGATAGAACAAACTTGTTTTGTTTGAGTCATTTCCAGGTCACATTCCCTTACTTGGAGGAATTAACATTGGATCACAACAAAGACACGAAGATATGGCAAGAGCAATTCTCAGTGAATTCCTTTCCCAAACTAAGAGTTTTGGATGTAAGTGGATATGGAGATATTCTGGTTGTGATTCCTTCCTTTATGCTTCAAGGATTACATAATCTAGAAGAGCTTAATGTGGACGAGTGTAGTTCAGTCAAGGAAGTACTCCAACTAGAAGGACTTGATTTAGGAAAGTTTATTGTATGGTTAACAATTTGAGAAGAATATGGTTGTGTGATCTTCCGAGGCTAACATGGGACATTTGTGGAAGGAAAACAACCAACAAGGCCGCTATTTGCGTGAGTCTAGAGAGGCTTCAAGTGTGCAATTGTGACAGATTAATCCAATTGCTACCATCATCGATATCTTCCCAGAACCTTGCTACTCTAGATGTGTGGTCTTGTGGGAGTTTGAGAGGTTTGATATCACCCATAGTAGCTAAAAATCTGGTAAAACTCAAAACACTGCAAATTGGTGAATCACATATGATGGAAGAAGTAGTTTCCAATGAAGGAGAGGAAGCAACATACAAGATAACATTTTGCAAATTACAACACATGGAACTTCTAGATTTGCCAAACCTCACAAGCTTCAATTCAGGTGGTTATATCTTATTCCCATCCTTGGAGCATATATTGGTGAAAAAATGCCCCAATATGAAAATTTTCTCTTCAGGCCTCTTAAATACACCAAAGTTAGAAAGAGTAAAAATAGGAGACTATGAGTGGCACTGGCAAGAGGATCTAAATACCACCATAAAAAGCTGATTGATAACACACATGGTATGTGTATTGATTCAACAATCTTAGTTAGTAATTTAAGATTTTTTACTAGTTGTGAATTATAACTATATGACTCTCGTGAGAGACGCTTATCAATCATGAGGGTTTTACTCTTTTTCCTATATTCATAATTTTCATAACTATCCTAGATTTTTTGTTTGTTTTTCTATATTTGAATGATATACTGACCCCTACTATGTTGGTGACGTTCTTAGACACAATGCATTCTACTAATTATATTGAGTTGTATAAGTTGGGAGACAAATATTTATATGCATGATTAAGACTTTAGATTGCTTATGTAATTTATACTGCACATGTTATTGTCATGCATATAATCATTAAACAAAGGCTGTGTGACTTATTTTGAACATGTATAGTGTAATCAAAGAAAATGCTATTGTGGGAGAATGTTCCTGTATTACCATATTTTGAAAGAAAGGCTTATACAAAATGCTCCTTCAAGGCTGTTATGGGTAACTCAAGGATAGTGAACAAAGTTGTGTTTGAAGATGATTTTTCTTGATAAAGCTGAAGTCTTTTCTTATTACCTCAGGTATCGGGGGCTGCAGCCAAGGACTCCCGATGTAGACTCTCGTCTCTTTTGTAAGATGCCCTTTTCGTGTATTTTTTCAATTGTTAGGTGGGTTGGTAAGTTTTTGTTTTTTGTATAGGCTCTTCGGTCTCCTTTTGTATACTTCCTATGCCTGTTTGGCTTCTTTTTCTCTCTAATATATTGCTTCTTTTTCCTATCAAAATAGATAAAGTAGTCTCATATGTTGCTTTATGGTGAGAATAGAGGAGTCGGTGTGATGAGAACACAGTCTTCGCCATCTACTTCACCGCTAACATTCAGTTTGAAATAAAAGTTCATTCAACCCTGTAACACCCCGAAATATACCCTAGTTGTTTTCAACATGTTTAGGGTATTTTATAGGCATAAATTTAATTTTTCGTAAATTAAATGCGAAAATATAGAAATTTAAAAAACCGAAAATTTTGCAAGATTTAAGGACAAAAGTGCAATTTGTCAAAAAGGGGCCTCAAAGACATGAATTGAAAAAAAAATAGAGGTCAAAGTGGAAATAACATAACTTGAAATAAAAATTAGTAGAAGAGGGAGGACCAAAAAGGTAAATAAAGGAAATTTTCATTATAAAAGGAGGAGAGACAAAAAAAAATATCCCATTTTTTTTGGTCTCCAAAGAGAGCATACGGTTGGGAGAGAGAGGAGGAGGAGAAAAGAAGAAGAAGAAGAAGAAAAAGAAGAAGAGGCCAAGAAAAGGTATGGATACATGCCTTTGTGCATTAAATTTAAAGTTTTGTATGATTTTTCATGGAAAGCAAGAAACTTAATGGTTTTGTATTGATTTCTAGGATTTTTATGAGTTCCAAACTTAGGGTTTAGTTAGGAATTGATCCTAACTCTAGGTTTGAATGAAATTGAGTTGAAAAACTCTAGCTTAGTTAAAATAAGCATGGAATTGCTCTTAATTCTATGTTTTTGTATAAGAATGGTGGATTTATATAGAATATGTATGGAGTTATATGATTTGCACCTTGGTCTAGGGTTCTTCCCTCTTTGATTTGTGGCTTTTGATTTTTGTATGGATTTTGTATGGACTTTGTTAGATTTTAGTATGGTTTTGAGTATGGAAACTAAGAGCTTTTTGAGAGTTTGTAAGGATGGTTATGGGTTATGTGGATCTCTTTATATGAAACCCTCATTGAGCTAAGTATTTGAGGTATTAGAAAGTGTAATTACTTGTTAGGTATGAAATCTCCCCTTTGTGGATGGATTGTAAAATATGTATGATATGGTAGTTGGTTTATTCCTACTTTGGGGTGACTTAAGATTGATTGTGTGATGGCTCTTGGTGCCGTGATTGTGGTATATCATGTAATCCCTAAAAATTGGGAGATATTTGTCACTCTGAGTGACTTGTTGGTTCGATTGTTTCGGCCTAAAATCCAAGGCAGTACCTAGCTCAGCTGCAGCCCCTGGGCACGCCGGAGTGGAAGCCACTCTACCTGCAGCGTGGTCGGGCACCTCCGCACGCCGGGCGTGGAATCCACGCCGCAGTTACGGCTGGTGCATCCCCCGGCCACGCCGGGCGTGGATTCCACGCTACGCACGCAGCCCCGACCATGTTAACCTTCCGCCCTGATGCGATAATCCCTTCGTCCGAACCTCGTTCAGTGTTCTCGACTCTACGTGCTTCCTTGAGCCTGTAATCCATCCATATATAGCTTCGATACAATATGAGCAAAAGAAGTCCAAAATGATAAAAGACAATGGCTGCTGCTGCTACTGCAGGTGCTGCAAGTTGCTGATTTTCCCCACTGTAACACAAAGTACAACTCTTCAGGAACCCGCTTGGGGTGTTCTGACTTACATGGAAAGCCCTTTGGTGCCCAAAAATCCATCCATATGTATAGCTTCTGATATTAACATTGAGCTTTTATAATAAGTCCTCGAAAATTATGACAAAATATATTTAGCTGCTGCCGCCATCGCAGCTTGTTGTAAATTGTCGATTTTCTTCCCTACTTGCAATGTGCATAACTTTCGTTAGAACTCCTATTGGTGTCTCTCGACTCTATGGAAAGCTCATTGAGTCTGTAATCTAACCGATATGTCATTTAATGGCATTTAGTATCAAACATCTGAAAATTTTGATTGTTGTACCAAGTATACTATCAGCTTGGTTAAAGTCAATTGGAATACATGATAAGAAGAGATATATTGATGAACTCAAGAAATAGCAAAACAAGATTTGAGATTTGATAAGTGTAAAGGAGCAGGAAGAAAAGAATAAAATGATAAGCTCAGAGAAAACGTATAATCGTAGGAATGCCTAAGACCGTAATATGAAATGACACCGAATATCCAGTTTTGAATGCTACTCAAGACTCGTTCGGGATTACAATGACACCCCGATTAGCACTTCAGATTCCATTGAGGCTTCCAAGACTTCCGATTAGCAATTTCTACATCCCCGATTAGTGCCATGGCACTCCCGTCCGATTAGGCGTCCCAAGACTCGACAAGGGCACTTCTAAGATCTCTCGATTATTTGCTTCCACTTCCCTCGATTAGCACTTCTGGCATTCCGACTAGTCCCATTCCGACAAGACTTCTACCGCTACCCAAGACTCCTGTTCCGATTAGCGCCACCACCTGCTCCGGGACATTTAGCGCCACGACACTCACCTCTGCTATGCCAAGGCACCCGACCACTAATGCCACGACTCTCCGGCACATCGTATAGTATCATCTTCTCTGGGTACTTATCAGGTCGCGGTCTTACTCATTCCTCAGACACGGTCTAGAAGCCATCAGCTTATATGATAAATCTCGAATAGTTCCGTAGCATCTACTTCGTACTCTTGTATCCGACAGGCTCACTGCACTCACCCAGACGCCCTCAAGCCGATTAAGCTCAGAAAGTACCTATGGGCACTGAATTAAAATGTTTTGTAGTACCCACCCGTACTCCCCAGATTTAATTAAGTTCCGTTTCTGGCTCTCGATTTAGTCTCCAGTACCGCATGGTACTCCCGTCGAATAAGTCCCGACTGATAAGTTCCCGTAGTACCTACCGGTACCCTCGTATTTGATTGCCTGTCTGCCTCTCGATGAAGTTCCGTAGTACCTTCTGGGTACCCCGCATCACTTCAGAGTACCCCATGCATCCCTCGTTCTCGATAAGCCTCCCAGAGGTACCCACGCACCTTCAGATCCTCGATAAGTCCCGTCTCCGATTGCTTCCCATAGTACCTACGGTACTCCTCGTATCCGATAAGTCCCGTAGATCTCACCCCGGGGCTCGCAAGACTCACGAGCACTCGTATCCGATAAGTTCTCGGTCAGATAAGTCCCTGTAGCATCTACTCGGTACTCCCGTATCCGACAAGGCCGTATCCGAGTAAGTTCGTCCCGGTATTTGATTAAGTTCCTGAAGTACCCACTACCCCGTATTTGATTAAGTTCAAGTACCTAACGGTACTCCTCGTATTCACATTAAGTCTGTCAGATTTTCTCCAATAGTCTCCAGAGTACCCACTGCACTCTGCCTCTCGTGATTAAGCTCCTCGTAGTACCTACTCAGTACCCTCAGATCTCGAAAATACCAGAGTACCCACTCTGCACTCCCCGTATTTAATTAAGTTCCGTTCCTCGTCTCTGACTAGTTCTCAGAAGACTACGGGTACCCTGCCTCTCGATCAACCCGCCCTGATTAACTCCTATCTCCGACACCCCGTATATTACCCTCGTCCAGAGTGTTGGCGTAAGACCTACTGTACTTCAGATTCGAATAAGTTCCGTTCGATGCATTCTCGTGATATGATAGTCCCTGTATCCGATAAGTCCCGTATTCGAATAAGTCCCCCGTAGTACCTACTTCGTACTCCCGCATCCGATAAGTCCCGTGATCCGAATAGTCCCCGCAGTACCTACGTACTCCCGCATCTCGATAAGTCCCAGATTCGGTTATCAAGTCCTATAGTACCTACGGTACTCCCGCATCCGATAGGTAATTCCCGCATCCGATAAGTCTCCAGACCGAATAAGTTCGTGAGTACCTACGCACTCCCGCTCCGATAAGTCCCGTATCCGAATAAGTCCCGTCTTCGATCTAGTTCCTCAGAGTACCCACAAAGTACCCCCAGATAAGGAGCAAGTTCGTCCTCGTGATCCGATTAAGCCCGTGAAGTACCTACGGTACTTTGCATTTGATTGGGTTCTCGTAGTACCCACGTACTTTTATACCAAGAAAATGTTCGTAGTACTCCACGTACTTCCGTATCCGAAATACACATATGTTCCTGCAAGACAAGTATGTGCTCAAATACCGTGATACGCTCGTATCTCTCCGTGGTACCTACTCTGCCCTCCGAATAAGTTAAATCGCAGCATAAACATAAGTCTCCAGAATTCTACTGAGTCCTAAATGCACATAAGTCTGTTATAAGGATAAGTTTTGCATAAGAATAAGTTCTGTAACTCCTACGGGAGTCCCGTATGAACATAAGCCTATGATAAGCATAAGTGCTTATATAAGTCCATGATATCAATGCATGAAATTTCTGATATCTATTATGGTTATACACTTATTATAATTGTGTACATGCATGTGTTTCTATATAAGAAATGTTTCCCACTAAGTGTAAAAGCTTAGTACCTGCGTTTTAATCCGTGTAGGTACAGGAGAAGACATCGCCAAGAAACATCCGCATACCACAACACACCAGAAGGGTTCACTACATGTAGGTTCCGTGCCTCGATTTGTAATGTGTGCAAGTTTTGTATTTGTAAACGAGACCTCGCTATACGTATATAATATTTTCGACTGCTATAGGATGGGCCATACCCACGCACCGTGACGGCTTAAAAAAAAAAAAAAAAAAAAAAATCGTGCAAAGCAGTCCCGCAGATTGTCCGCATTCCTAAACCTGCTCTGATCCCACCCAAGCCTGCCGATTCTGTACGTGACAAACCCCGGCGGTCACTTTTCCCTCTTTTTTTTTTTCCGCTCTATGCATTTTTTCATTTGAAAAAAAATATAAATAACGAAATAAGAAATATTTAGTTAAACTTAAAAGGCATCAATTAACCCTAAATCCGTGAATTTAACATTTCCCATGTTTTTTTTTATTGAAAAATAACCTGATTTGAACAAAAATATCCTTTTATATTTTAAGTATTTACATTGTCTCTCTTAGTTTTGCAAAAAAATAAGGACATTTTCATCAAATTTCCAAAATTGTGTTTTCAAAATATTTTTTAATCAAATAACCCAAGAAATGAAGTGAATGACTACGTCTTAAAAACACAAGGGTTTGTTTGTTTGTTTCTTTTTCATTTTTGATATTTATTCATTTTATATATTACATTATAATACTTTAATGTATCCTCGTTCATATGTCTATTACATTTTTTTATCATTTGAGCAAGACCTCACAGACAGACAAGGAATTGTTAGGTAATTTAATTTAATTGTTTTCAAATAATAATGATATTACAAATAGAAAAATTATTTACAAAGCTTTTTTTTTTCTTGAAAATATTTGTAAAGCATATTAAAATATAAAAACATGTTAAAATACTGTAACAAGAAAAATAGAAATTCAAACTAATTTTGGTTTCTGAATGACTCTCACTGGATGGGTATAGTTTCTCATATATGGTAGATCAAAATTTTGTAATGATTCCTTATGATGTTCTCCACTTCGGTTTTCAATCATTTTTTTTCTTAGTGACCCACTAACTACAGAGTTAAAGCATTGTGTAAGATAAAGACAAGAAATCTACAAATTATTAGATAAAGATTAAGGGAAGAAAATCATGGAATAAAAAATAAGAGGTATAAATAAATAATAACTTGTGGGTGAATTTTCCTTGTGTGTGATGCAGAAATGAAAGCGGTCCATTATATTTATGCGGTCAAACCCAATTACATGGATTGGTGAAAGAAATGATTCATCTTGAAGAAAATATTAATGGCTTGGTTTTGTAAAAGAAATATTAACAACAATTATTATAAAAATATTGGAGAAATATGACATGATGAAAGTTTCATAAAAATAAAAATGACTGAAAAACACACAAAACCAGAACGCAAACCTAACAAAATTTGATTTTTCAAAAATTTAAGACTCCTTCCTAGATGATATATTCTTTCGAAAAATGATATATTCTTTATTCTTCGCGCCCTTGTTAAAACATGACTTGTCATTAAATACTTTTCTCTCATAAATTTTTTTTATTCAAATCACAAAACATATTTCTCTATTAAGTAGACGACCTTGAAAGGCCTGTTGCTTCTCAAGACTCTTCCACAATATATGATAGTCAAAAGATCTCTTCCAAGAAATAAACTTTAAAATAAATATTAAGATATGTTCCATAATTTTCTCCTTAATATCCTCCAACCATTATCTTATAAAATATCCATAGAAAAAATCTATTTCAAAATGTCCATCATCCAAAAGATCTCTTCCAAGATTATTTTCCAAAATATTTACAAGTTAAAGTAGTTTCTTTCAAAGTATCTTTTCAGAATATTCATTAACCGCAAAATATCTTTCAATGGCTTTAAAATATTCAGTTTTTTGGAATATTTACAAATATAGCCATAAATAGCCAACTACCAAAAGGTCTAAACAATTTCCCCATAATTGTTTTTTGGAAAAAACAAATTTTGAAGAAAATTCAAGAAAAATAACATCAAAACCAAACACCATATTGAAGTGGGATTCAGAAAATCACTATCTCTGAACATAGCATGCTTCACTGAATATCTTCTTCCTAGATCAAAGCTCAAAATCAAAGTAAATGTCTTTGTGTCAATAATTGCCAATATCATCTTCATAAACTAAAGTTAAGCTTCAAAAGAAATATCTCTAAAAATTAAAAGAATTTTTTTATTTTTTTATTTTCTTTTGCCTTATATAACAATCATGCACTCCTAGTGTTGTCATCTTCAGCTCTTAATTACTCAACGTCACTATTATTTCTAAAATCTTAGCCACACCATTATTTATAAAATCTTAGCCATACTCTTTAGCCATGACAATTGTTATGACAATGTCCATGACACAATTTACAAAAACTTCATGCTCAGTGAAACATTAAAAACAATCTAATTAATGACATGATCATCATCTTTTCGACTCCCTTCACACTCTTCATCATTGGATTCAATAAATGCATTCATACAATATGAGCAATTTGATCCATTAAGGAGTGGAGTACAAAAAGCTTAGTGCATTGCTATATTGTTAGGTCTATTTTTTTTATTAAGATGTTACAAATTAGTGTTATAACATTGCTTTGTGGTAATTAAAACAAAATTAAGTTTTTTGAAACTTTAAAGACCAATCACATCTAAACATATAGAAGCAAGAAAAATAAAGGGGACATCAAGACATTGTTAACATTGTTGGGTGCACCATGCCTACTCTACTGCCCTACTCCCAAATATTGAACATTCCACTAAGAATCAATTCAATACAAAACCTTCGCAGTTTTACACATTCAAAGACTCCCTTGATAATGTCACCATTATAGTGAATCTTCTAAGTGGTCTTGTCCAACCACCACCACCCATTTTTTCAAACTTTCTTTCGACAGTGATATATTCTTCACACAAAAAATACCCTTGACAAAACTTGAACCAAAAATGTAACTAAAGACTTTTCTCTAAGATTTTTTATGCAAACTACAAAATATATTTCTTCCCCGATGTGGAAGCCCTCAAAGGGTATTTTCTTCTCAAAACTATTCTACAATATTCACTAGATAAAGATATGTTCTACAATATTTCCCAAAATATCCTCCAACCAATATCTTTCAAAATATTCATGGCCCATAAAATCTATTTCAAAATTTCTACCATCAAAAAGATCTCTTTCGAAAATTCACTTTATATAAAAATTAAAAGTATATTAGTGTTAAAGAATATATGAAAAATAATTATTTAATGTTTAAATTTTTTTTTATTTCTTTCATTTTGAAGATTCTTATTTTCTTCCGTTTAAAATTTTTCATGAACAAAAGATAACCTAAGAGCATCTCCAATGCATCATCCTCCATTTTCTCCTCCAAAGCCATTTTTTGGCTCGCTACGCCATGGCCAACTACTCATGCCTGCCCAACGACATCCTCTATATTTTTGGCCAAACTCACTTTTTCCCTCATTCCAACCAACTACCATTTCATTCTTCCAAGTTCCAACTAACTACTATCCATTTTTATTCACCAATTGCCATTTAAAATTTAATATTTAAAAATAATAATAATAATAAATAAATAACAAAAAAATATTTATTAAAAACAAGGGGGTTTTTTACTTCCCTTGTTTGGTTCCTGAGAAAATATGAGAAAGAAAATATATTTCGTTCCACAAATTCTTTGTAATTTTTTAAATTAAATTTTGTAATAAAAAACCTGTAAATTTTTTGTGTGATATAATGAAATGAATAAAACGTAATTTTTGGGGCGATGAAATGCACTTTTGATGAGTTTTCGTATCACGCATTGAGTTTGGATTGTGCTAATCCTACCCTACGTTGTTTAGTTGGTTAGAATTTGTATGCGAATGAGATTTGGAGGGAAACACGGTGCCGCCATTTTGCATACTACGTTAGCCCTTCATATTTATAAAAATTTTCGTCAATCAAAATTTGGTCGAGCAAAAGGTCGATGTGAATGGAAAGCATGAAGAGTTCACTTCCACCATAAAACGCTGCCAATCAAAAGGTCGGGTGCATTGAGATGTTTCTAAAAGCATTAAACTTAAAAATTTAAATCTCTATAATTTGTCACTTAAGTATTTCAAAATTTATTAACTTATATTTTGAAGGTGTTATTTAATTAATATACTGTTCTTTAGTCTGATAAAAGATTTTATTATTTAAGTAAAATTATTAATTTATTAAGCATTTATTTATAAATATTTTGTTGTATCTACAAGTTTAATTTTCTTTTCGAACTTGTTTACAAATAGTAAAGATTTAAAAATGTATAATATTTTAATTAATTTTTGTTTTTGACAATTTAATACTTTAAATGATAAATCAAAGAATGAAATTTTGATTGTTTCTTCTTTTTTTGGATCTTCAAATGTTTAAACAAACTATCTTTAAAAAGAAAACAATAGTCCTTGATTCCTGGTTCAAATGGTAAAAGAGAATGAATATACGGGAGGTCCTAGACTCGAGACCCTCGTTCCTTCAAGCCACTTGTCTCTTCCACAATTTTCTTCCTTATTTCATTCTAATATATTTCTTTTATTACTCTTTGGTCCTCCAACTCTCTATTACCTTTTAGACAACCCAATCCGAGTTACTATCAGGTGTCATCCCCTGATAACTGCAAATGGCACCTCAAAAAGCATAAAAATCGTTTCAATGCAAAGTAAGATCGAAAAATGTCATCCAGGGTTTTGGGGTGACGTATTTGGCAATTTTGGAGAGAGAATGGAGAGATTGCAAAATAGCGGTTGGTGGCTAATGTTCCTTTCAACGGCTATATTCCATCCCATATTTGGCAAGTTTAATTATATTTTTTAATAAAAAACATTGAATTATTAAAATTACACCCCATTTTTGCATCTATCATCGAGCAAAACACTGCTCACTACGTTAAACACTGCTCGTGTTGCAAACTAAGATCGCGCACTCCCATTTTTGGCAAATCCCATTGAGCGTTTCACTTAACTTACGATACTCCTACAAGATACGAACTTATTAAATTACGACCCTTGTCTTAAATCGTAAATTATTACCTACTCCTCAACTTTTATATTAATTCCGGTTCTTGTTTATTTTATTCCGATTTTTACTTTGTTATACCCTAAACATATTATAAAAATGTTAGGGCATAATTTGGGGTGTTACAAAACCCAATAAATCACAATACCACACATAATCTCATTTATATTTTTATTTCATGATAATTAGATGGTAAATTATTCATGGTCTAGCTTAATCATCACTTCTTAGTTTCACATCAAGCCACAAATCATGCAAATATTGGTCAAAAACCCACAAGCATTAAGATTAAATGAAATACTCAACATAAATATGAAATCAAATAGCAATCAATAGAAATTAGGAGATATTTATACAAATATGTCTTTGACTACATCTAAACCCTAAGAAAACTAACTAGAACATAAATGGAAAAAGAAATACAACCATCCAAGGAAGGGAAAACGGGAAAAGGAAGAAAAGAAACAAATTTGGTGGAGGAGCTTCCTTCTTCTCTTCCATTTTCTTCTTTTTCTTCAAGTCTCCTTCTCCTAGGTAAAAAATCTTCAAGAAGGAGGAACCCCAAGAGAGGGCCTCCCACTCGTCGATTTCTATCCCCAAACGAACCCCGCTGAACTCCCCTTAGCCAAGCCCTTATTTCCCCTTTTTAATGGCCAAAAATAGAGAGTGGACGAGATGGGCTTCAGCAAAAATATGGGCCTTGGCATCATGCTGTAGCATGATGGAGCTGGTGCTATGGCGTGACAAAAAAATGGGAGCTATTGGAAGAATCGAAGCCAAACCACGATGAACCATGAAAATACCCACGTTATAGCGTGAGAGAACCCACGTTATAGCATGAGTTTCTCATGCCTCGTCCAGAATTCTCTGTTTTCAGCAACCTGCACTCATTTCTTCATAACTTCTTCATCCGAACTCCGAATCACACAATCTTGGTATCTACGGAAAGCCCTCGAAGTCTAAAATCTGCTCATGCAAATGAGGGAGCCATAAAAGGACATCACATAGGCAAAATGATCACATGTTTACCTTGACTACATGATGACTTTGTCTTTTTTTCTTCGATTTCACTCGTTTCTGCTCAAAGGTTAGCTTAATCACAAAATTGAGAAAAGAGAGAATTAAGACACTTATTTATATCATAAAACTACTAAAACCTAAGCAAAACATGGAGATAAAAAGAATATTTAAGATACTCATCAGTGGTGCAGGAGAATCTCAAGATTTTGGTACTACAGTGGTGGGAATGACAATAAAATTAGGGTTTTTGGAAAAAAAGTGAAGTTAAAACGTGACAGTTTTACTAAGGCCTCCCAGAAATCAGGCTCAAATGAAACATAATGTAATCTTACATCTAGAAGATTACAATTTGCAAATATTTTTCTCTGTCGATATTGCTACCAACATATACCAAAGTCCTTCAACCCAACCAATGAGACCTCCAAAATAAGAAACTTATGCCGAGTGAACTTTTTACTTTCAACTCGGGACTTTGTTTATTTTGATTCATAAAATATGAGACATACTAAGTTGAATATAAAACGAAATTCTTGAAATTATACAAATAAAGTATTTTTAATCATACAATCACATTTTAAAGTCACAAAACACCTTTAGAATTAAAGTGATAATATAGATAACCATAAAACAATTTTGTAAGTATAAATTCTTTGCTCATCATGCCTATCTTATGTGATAAAGCTCTTAATATTTCAAAAAGACAGAGTATAAGGAAAAGGTCTTGGGTTTGAATTCTAATGAAGATAATTTACTATATTGTAACTTAAGTGTTTAACTTTAAAAAAAAGTATAAATTATTTTTAATCATGAGTGGTTGAATACCTTTATATTATGTAATTAGGAAATTCATAATTTAGTGTTGCTAATTGGAATATACTTTTATTCCAACCAAGTCATATAGGTTTGCTAAGAAAACATTCATTATTGTATTTAATTGAGAAGAGTTCTCTCCAGCATATGCCTTTACATCTTCTGTAAGTGGAACCGCATGCTCTTCGAAGTCCCAAATTTCCATACTCACCTCTCGTTTATTACTTTAAGTGGAAGTCGGTCTTAGGTGGTGTTTGTTTTTTTTATTTAATGCTCAATATAACTTTTTTTGAGCTTATTGAATAAGACTTAATAAGATAAGATGCTTATTGCTTTTAACATTGCAGAAATGAGTAGGATGACAATCCGGGCGACGATGTTCCCTCAAATTTCATTTAACGACACAAGTTTGGTTTAATTTTAATCGGGTTTTTAATGGATTTGGGTTTATTTTCTCAAATCTGAAACGAGTTCAAGTATTGTTACTCCATGTAGAATCCAGAAAAATTAAAAAAATTTCATACCTAAAACGTTAATAAAAATAATAAAGCCATCGCGCTTGCCTCAGTGAGTGCCTTAAAAATTCTGGGATATCTGATGATCTAAACGACCGCATCGCAACTTGTTTCGAAATCAGTGACCAAAAAGCTCGTTGAATTTTAAGACAAGCCGAAATTTTTCCGATTTTCTCGTCATAAGTCATCAATGTGACTAGTAATCTGGTGATTTTTACTTAAAATCCTCGAAAAGTTGTGAATACAAAAGAAAAGTCATTTAAAATAAAAAGTTTTGGGAATTAAAAAGAATAAATCATTTCTAAGAAATTGCAATCTGACACGAAGCAATATGAACCATGTATCCAAAATAATAATAAGCTCCCGCCCGATTATATTTTAAAAGGGTATTTTTTTATTATTTTATTTTTATATTTTAATATAAATAATAATTATTATTATAATGTTTTTTAATAAATAATTTATAAAAATTCATAATATTTTTATTTTTATGAAAAATATTAATTTTAATATAATAAAAATAAAAAGCAAATATAAAAATATTTAAATTAAAAAATAAAACAAAATAATGTAAACGGGTCGAAGCTTGAGAATTTTTCCATTCTATCCTCTCCGCTTCGCTTAATTTTTAAACAAACAAGCGCCAGTGACCGAAAAATAAACGAGCCTGTGCTTCCGATTTTCGACCACCTCATCCTAAACCCTATTGGTTATCCCAAGAAGATGCATTGTTAGCCCTTCTTTGTATCGTATGAATGACAGCTTTTCTTGTTTTTCTTAATGATCTTTTTTCTCGAATGTAAGCTCAAATATTTTCACTTTTTTCAATTCGTAACTTTTTAAAAATTTTTTATAATAAGTCGTGGAAAATTTAAAAAAAAAAAAAAGTTTAATGCTAAAAGCTTTTCTGCTCAAGATTAAATCAAACAAACACCAACTTCTAAATTTTTGATTTTTTTCCTTTCACTTTTTTTAATTATTTTTTTATTCTAGTTCAAAATAGCTTATATTTTTTTATAAGGAATTGATAATTATTCTTCTAAAAACATTTCGGAAGGAAAAGCTTCTTATAAATGCATTTAAATAGAGATACTATCAAAAGCTGCATGTTATAAAAATAAAAATAATTTTTTGCATTTGATTTATTATAAAATATAATAAACAGTTAGATATAATTAACACCTCCACTATTTTTTAAATTTATTTAATTTTATATAAAAATTAAAAGTATATTGGTGATACAGAAGTAAATAACATATAAAAATAATTCTTTATTTAAAATTTTTTTTTCTTTCTTTCTTACCTCTTTATTTCTTCCATTTAAAAATTTTCATGAGCAAAAGATAACCTAAAAATTAATAAACTTAAAAATGAATTTGTATACATTGTCACTGACGAATTTCTCAAAAAAAAAATAAAAATTAACTTATCTATTTAGCAGTAAGTTATTTCATTAATATACTAATCCTAGTCTGGATAAAAGTGATTTCATTATTTGGGGCAAAAATTATTAATTTATTAAGCATTCATTTATAAATATTTTATAGTATCTACAAATTTATTTTACTTTTTGAACTTGTTTACAAATAGTACATTTTTGAAAATGTTTAATATTTTAATTAATTTTTTATACATTTGACAATTTCATATTTAGATGATAAATCAAAGAATGCAATTTTGATTGTTTCTATTCTTTATTTTTTGGATCTTCAAATAAATTATCGTAAAAAAGAAATGAAAGTCCTTAACCTTGGCTCAAGTAGTAAAATGTGTACCGAAAGAGACTCGAGACCCTTTAAAATAAAATACTACAAGGATGTGTTACAAAAATGAATAAACACAAAAAAAAAAAAAAAAAAAAAATTAAAAAAATTAATGTATTTTCTTTTTTATAAAATGAATTTTTGCTTTTATTTATTCAAGACGGGTGGGTCTGAAAACATAATTAATGACCTAGTTGTGTTCAGTTCGTACTCTGAATGATTGAGAGTCTCGTGACTCTGCATTTTCATTTTTCTGATCATAGCTGTATTCACATTTGATTCCTGAAGTCTTTGATTTCGATCCTTGGTTTCCTTTGTCTTAATTAACATCTCTGTTCTTAAAGTTAAAGTTGAGTCCAATAGCATCTATTCCCCTACATTATTGTTAAACCTATCGATTTTTCTTGATTTCTGTTTCTGCCACATTGATTAATCCCCGCCACGTAGATAGCATCCTTTGTTAGTTTACTGTTGCTGTTTTTTAAACTCATGATATTTAATTTAAATGTTAAAATATATTAAAACTTCAAATATTATATATATATATATATATATATATATATATATATATATATATATATATGTTTAATTTATTTGAAAAATTCATTTTGCTAGGGGCTAAAATGAGAGATAATCCGTTTGCATAGAGGTGAGGAAAGATGAAGAGGACATCAAATGAGTGTTTGAAAGAAGAAGGAAGTTATGGCTAAAATGAGTGTCTGAACACCAGTACTGAGCTGGGACCATTAGAATATGAGATGGACTGGACAGGTATCGAACCCATTCCTGTTTCGATTTGTCAATCAAGCCGGACTACCCTTCGAACCAGGTCCAACCAACATATTGCTTAAACCGGGTGGTTCACGTTGAATCGAAAGGTCCACACAGCTCCCATTAAAATCTCGTCAAACCTTTCTCCAATGAGATGTGCACTAAGTTAATTAAAAATTATTGCCAAGGCAAATGGAACCTGGGAAGCTTATACTCTCCTCGTGAGACTTACCACATGATACAAAGACACTTTTTGTAATCTTAAACAAAACAATTTTCCAGGTTGAAAAACAAACAAACAAAACAAAAACAATCTTACATTTCCTCTCTAACACCAAAAACTATAAATATAAATATAAAGATAAATTTGTAATGCAACTTTTTTGCATTTTCAATAAATTTTATATTTAAACATCATACATATTATAAAATTTTCATAAAAATTAAAATGTTAATCAAATTATAAAATAAATAAATGAATAATATTATGAATATTAAATTATATATTTTAAATTTTTTAAAAATTAAAATTAATTACCATTTAAATTTAAAATTATTTCAGTTTTTTTAAATATAATTAATATATATATATATATATATATATATATATATATATAGGGCAGGGGTGGTAATATATATATATATATATATATATATATATATATATGACATCATCAGCTAATCCAGATTCAACCAATGAATCATAAATTAGTAACTTTTTAGATTTGATCACCAATCTAATTTTTAAAACATCGATCATGCTTAATCAATCAGTAAATAAGATTAAATAAAAAAATTGATTAAATTATGAATTTTTCATATCAATTACCTTTATTATTAATATTATTATTATTATTATATAGTATATTGAATAGTAGTATTATTATTGTACTAATGGAAAGGAGTACACGCTGAGGTTGGACACATTTGGACAGTAGAGGCATGCATGGGAAAGACTTTAAGAACCTGATTCAAGTTCACCTGCCCAACCGTCTTGGGTCTACAGACCTTGGGAAGAGTGTTAAGGACGTCTGCGTTTGGCCTCTCTAATTTTGAAACAAGAGAGGTATTAATTTAACCTCTTCAATACTCCACATTTACATACATGGTGAGCCAGCCTTAACATCTCTCAGTTTCTTTCTTCAAGTTAAGTTTACTTCACCTATCAAGTCTATCTTCCGTATGCGTTCTTCCATTCTCCACGTTCTCTTCGTCATCTCCATCTCTATCTCCATGCTCATGATCTGATCATTACTACTCTTTTTTGTTCATTTTCTAATTTTGCCCGCCCCATACATCGGTGTCCATCTCCATCGGTTCATACATTCTAATTTCTGTGTCTTCCACACTGATTCCCCGCTCCGTAGCTAGCATCCTTAATTTGTTAGTTTACTGTTGCTGTTTTTCTTCCGTTTTCTGTCATCCACCTGATCTGTGTTGCAATTGCAAAAGAGAAGAAAGGGGTAGCAATTAAGTAGCTATAAAAATGTGTGAAATTCTTCTTTCAGTTGCAGCAAGAGTTTTAGGGTTGCTGGTTGATCCAGTTGTTCGTCAGCTGGGTTATTTGTTCAACTACCGCACCAACATTGAGGACCTCTCTTAAAAGGTTGAGAAGCTGAGGGATGTCAGGGATAGGCAGCAGCACTCTGTGGATGAAGCTAAGAGGAATGGACATGCAATCGAGGATGGTGTTTCCAAGTGGTTGACTCGTGCTGATGGGTTCGTACAAGACGCTTCCAAATTCCTTGAAGATGAGAAAGCGGCACCGAATAGTTGTTTGAATGAGCTAATGTGTCCTAATTTGAAGTCCCGGTACCAGCTAAGCAGGGCAGCCAGTAAGAAGGCAGGGGATGCTGATCAAATCTATGGGGATGGCCTCAAAATTCAGAAGGTATCATATCGTCCCCCTCTGCAAGAGATAAGATTCGTCTCCTTCCTGAAGCTTTACCAACAAGACGTTGGCTTTGAATGAAGTCATGGAGGCCTTAAAGCGACTCCAATATCAACAGGATCGGGCGGGTTGGGTGGTGGGAAGCCCAACGCTGGTGAAACAAGGGCTGAACAAGCAGCTTCTCAGGAGAAGCGATTTGACACAGGTCATGGCATCCGTAAGGGTAGACTCCAGACTATAGAGAAATTCAACAACAATTTGCAGACAAGCTAGGTATGAAATTTGAGGAGTTGAGTGAACAGGGAAGAGCAGCTCGACTACATCAGAGGATTAAGGAAGAGAAGACCATCCTCATCATCTTGGATAATCTTTGGGCGGAACTTGACTTTTGAATAAATAGAATTCTTCTTCTGCACATCACCATGTAAGGATGCAAATTACTCCTAACTTCTAGAAACAGAGAGACGTCTTATCAAACCAGATGGTACTAAAAGGAATTTCTACTTAACATTTGCAAGAAGATGGAAGCATGGATTTTATTCCAGAATAGGTGATGATACCGTTAAGAATCCAGAAATTGCAAGAGATAGCAATTGAAGTAGCAAACTACTCTCGCTGGTTTGCCACTTGCCTTAGTAAACTTATATGACGATATTTCAAAACAAGAGCTTGGGTTTATTTGAGGTGGGATGCCTTGCAGTTACTGAAAAGGCCAACCTCGACAAAACATAGAGTAGCCTGATGCAAAGGGCATACTAAGTCTGAAGCTGAGTTATGATTATTTGATAGGGACATGAAGTGAAGCCGTTTTTTCTGCTTTGTGCCATTATTTCTATTGGTAATATTGATAGCGAATTTGTTGTATTATGGTATGGGTTTGCGACATTTAAAGTGAACTAATACATTGGAAGAGGCAAAAGATAGAACAGATACATTGGTTGACAATCTGAAAAGCTCTAATTTGTTACCAGAAACGGCCATAATGCAGCTGTTAGAATACACGATGTTGTTCGAATGTGGCGGTGGGGCAATTGCATCCAAGGAGATAGTTCGCTGTGTTTGCAATCCAACGGACTGTTTTTAAGAGTAAAGAATGCGGCCAAGCATGGATGAACTCAAAAGATCACCTGGGTAGTCTAGATGAACCCGACTGTCATGAACTTCCAGAAGGCTGTATGTCCAAAATCCCTGAAACTCTTGGGATGTTGAGTACAACCGTACCAAGCTCCTGTGAAAGTCCCAAACTCATTTTTTGAAGGGATGAAACAACTCAAAGTATTAGATTTCACTGATATGCATCTTCCATCGCTGCCTTCATCTCTTAGGTGTTAGATTTTCATAAAGTGGGCTTTATTAATTGGATTTTTATTAACCGGGATTTATTCGTCCACTAATTGAGATTATTAGGATTTTTAATAAAACCATATGGGCCGGTGCGGTGGGCCGTAGTATGGCTCCCGCCTCAAATGAGAGTGCCAAGGCCAACCTCAATATATAAAGCAAGGCTCAAGTCCCTCCCAAACCTGGGGCGATACGACATTACTCTATTCTCACATACGCATCTCCTGAGAGATTTTTCTAACCAAGTAAGCATAAGTGATTCTCATTTAAGCCGTTGTCATCAAGGCCATTCTAGAGAAGATCTGAGATTCGAGGTCGCTTTGTGTCTTCATCAATTCCGCATCAAGAAGAGACATTCCATGGATTCCAAACTGTAGTACATAATATTCATATTCCTCCATTAAAATTATGTTTTTGTATTCTACCATGGTGATTCAGTACTTAAATCATATCCTACAAATTTCTTGGTATCGAGCTAACCATGGATTGGGACCAAAGCATATGACCTAATACGTTTATGTTTTCAAATCTGCATTCTGGTCTGGGCCGTGAGATTTTCTACAAATCCAAAATTAAATTTTTTCGCATTATTTGAATCTACATGACGAGATCGATCGACGGCGGTGGCACGTCACGGAGGTGGCCTGACGCTCCTCACGTCACGCTACACGCCGCATTGAAGACGACCACGCTGCGGAAGGACACGCGCTGACCGTCTGAACGGCTTATCGACGCCAAGATGACCCGGGGCTGGCTGAGTCGACCGTCAAACCGTCACTCGAACCAGCTTTTGACCCGATTCCGCTTAGTGGATGCCGACGCGGAAGTCGACGCGGTACGCTGACGCGGACGCCGACGTGATCATGATCGCCAGCGATGACCATCGACCGCCTTCTTTGACCGACCGTGGTTAATCCATCGATCAGAGCATCGGACCACCTCGGCTAATGACCGTACGGCCATCGCCAACGCCTCAATCTCGTCACCGTGCCGACCGATCAACAAACCCGAAGAATAGAACACGCGCCGGCCACGCCGGCCACACGCCCGAGCCTCGTGGCGCAAAGGAGGGCGCTGTGTGAGGGTATTTCTGCACCCTTGACATCTCGCAAACTCAGAGATTGAAATTCTCTGCCACGCGTAGATATTCACTTCAGACAAGCCAGTTTTTACGTATATTAAAAAACGCCAGATAGAACCCTACAGACGCCAGAAATTAGGGTATTTTTACGTATTTTATGTATTTCGGCGGTTTCTAAATACATATGGTAGCTAACATGTATATCAATGCGATGTGACTTGTAGAGTCTAAATTCATTGTTTTATGAATGAATCGAACAAGATAATTGGCATTACATATATATAATGTGATACATAAGCTTATATCCCCGGTAAGGAGTGATTTTCAGATTCAATTTGGTTGTAGACCGCCAAAGTGGCACACTTGATCGCTCGTAAATATCGCCTCATATCGCGGTGGGATGCCTCCTGCTTTATTACGTGATCATACCCCAAAGGAGGTGATCCCGTGTTAGTTCACGGAGGGAGCCACATGTATGGCATGTGCTCGAGAAATGACTGATCTTAGTGGTTCATACACCCAAAGGTGGTGATTTCACGGCGGATTAGAATATGTTCTCACGGTCGCCATGCGGAGAACGCATAACCACATGTCATATTTTCGCCTAAAGGTGATTATGTGATGATGTATGTAATTCTCGTATGAGTATTCACATGATGTCGATTGTATTGTTTTGTTTTATTTTTCTCAACAATTTTTTCTCGTGAACTAAGTAATTCCATTTCACCAGATCCCACGGACAATTTCAAGAACGGTTGCGACTTTCTATTTGGAATGGAGTCGGGCGTGGATGTTCACGGCGCTTACAACGATAATTCAAGCAGATATCACAACCTCTAGTAATCGCTTCGAGAAAATCCTCGACTATGCTACCTGGAGAGGAGCAATAGATTTGCTTATCGACAATGAAGAAATCCATACAAGAACACTTGAAAAGTGGTTTACCAATGACCGGCATCGCTTAAGTGAAATGATGGCAGCCATAGAGGCTAGAAATCGAGTTTCATCTAATGCTGAGGTTGGAACTCTTCTTCAAAAGCTCTTCAACATGAAGTATGATGGTACAGCTGGGGTTAGAGATTATGTCCTGAGGATGGTAGACCTAAAGACGAAGCTCCAAGCTCTCAACTGTTACCATTCCGCATGCTTGCATCACAGATCAAGCCCTAAACACCCTTCCACCCGATTGGGATTATAAAGACAAACTACAATTCCCAAGATGAGACTCGTCACACGACTTAATAGCAAGGGTGGTGGCAGAAGAAGAGAAACTGAAGAAGGAGAAAGAGCATATGGCCTTGTATGCTGCTAGTCCCCATAAAAGGAAAAATAAGAAGTTCAAAAGTCGAACTCATAAAGGTGCTCAAGAAAATACCGGTCAATCTGACAATATGGGTCCTAAGAAGACATTCTTGAAAAAGGATGGTGATCGCCGCTTCTTTCAGAAGAAGAAAGGTCACATGAAGAAGCTGACTGCGCTTAAAATTTAAAGCTGATGTCCAAACTGGCTTACAGTAGCTTGCGATTCTTTAACACTTGCTCAGGAATTCAACCCATTCCGGGGGCACCATCCAGCTTCCTTTCGTGGTTTCTCGATAGTGGAGCAAATTCAATCATGTTGCATTTACCATACAAGTGATTCATAAACCTATGAAGCCAAACACATATTTAATAATCCTAAAGCTCACTCCTGTGGGAAACAACGAGAAGGCTGATGTCATGTTCGTGGGAGATGTAATCTTAGTTTTAGATTCTGGTTTTAAATTGATGTTGAAAGACACATTTTATGTACATTCCTTTAGACGGAATTTAGTTTCCGTATCATGTTCGATTCATGATTACTCTTGAAATTAAAAGTAATGTTATTTCAATATTTCTTAATTCAAATAGTGTCACTACATGTCCAACCTGACATAGCGCATTAAGTTTGTCTCCCAATGACATATACGCCGCTTATACGGCGTAAAAGGTTGTTTCTAAGAGACCACTACCTAAGGAAGAGCTTTATATTTATGCGGATAACGACTGCCATATCTCATGATGTAGCAGAAAGGTCGATAAAGACTAACATCCTCGCCGCTTCTTAAAACAGACTTAGAGATATGTAGACCGTCAGAGGGGGTAAAATGACCAAGATAAGAAAGAAAACTGCATCCGCAGCTCGACTCATAAGTCATCACACCGATATAAGCGATCTTACGTGGCAACCTTGTGTAGAAATTTTTATTTCATCACATTTATTGATGACTATTCTCGCTTATGGTTATTTGTACTTGATTAAAGAAAAGTCTAAGTCTCTTGACAAGTTCAAGATTTTTCTGACTAAGCTCTTAGAAACAATTGGGAAAAGTCATAAAGGTTGTTAGGATCCGACCGAGGTGGAGAGACATGGCAAACATGGCGATGCCGGATAGCTTAAGAGGCCATTCGCCAAATACTTAGAGGACTCGGATACATAAGTACGCTTTACTATGCCCGAGAGTTCCGAGAGCAAATGGTATAGCCGAAAGGCGCAATCGCATTTCCTTATGGAAATGGTACAGTACGATTAAGTAGGACAATTTACCCTGCTTATGTGGTGAAGCTTTGAAAACAAACAGGCATTTTGAATCGTACCTACAAAAGTCGCTCCATTGACTCTCAGTTATGGACTGGCGTAGTCAGCTTAAACCATCTTTGCCTGGGATGTCCCGCAGGCGTGTGTTATATAATCCAACATTAAAGTAAGTCGGAGTCCGTGAACCACTGATGTTACTATGTATCTTACCCGCATTCGAAGGGGATATAGGTTCTATAATCCCAATGGAAATATGAATCAGGGAATCACAAGATACCTAAGTTTTGGAGTTTGATGTGGCCAAGAAAAGTAACTCCGCCGCGCATCTATTGGAGAGGGGATGAAGATAGTACCGGCGGTAATGTGGTATCTCAGATCTCCTCCCATACGCATAATTGTGGAAACTTCCACACACCATGTCAACCCGGGCTGAGACTGGGGTGGATCATCATGTTGCCAGACAGCCCCAATGATGTTCATCGCTGCTCAGTGTAATGTGGCAATTTTAAGTAGCAAGGAGATCCACTAGGAGAAAACGATCACCTATACCACCGACTGTTTAGTCTATATAGAGAAAGCAATACGATATCGCTCGTGGATCGATCCAATAACTTATGAGGAAGTCAAGTTAGCTCTCAATCAAAACTGTGGTTAGATGCAATGAGAGATGAAATTCAATCCATGAGGCATAATGGAGTTTGGGAACTTATCAATTGACTGGCGTCATGTTATTTCAATTAACATTACTTAGGGAGTATCATGCGGATACCGTAAATTAAATGAGCTATTAAGTTCTTATGTTGTTTTATGAAGGGACATTTAGAATCCAATTTCATTACATTTTTGGTAATACTGAATTTGTATATCAACTTCTTTACATTCAATAAAGGTATTCAGAATGTAGTTTATCGAAGCCAGCACATATAATTGTTGAAATTCTCCCAAGGCAAGCATTAAAACTTTTGAATACAAAGTTATGGGGCATTTCCTCGCATTAGGCCTTAATAAAGATGTTTTGTTACAATATAAAAGTAAAAAGTTACCTATTAAGTAAAAACACATATACGTTCGTTGAACCATGATGGGAGAGCGCTCCCTCCGCGACACACTGTGCTTTGTGACACTTGGGCCGAGAGATAATTTGACCAACAAAAATGGATAACACATGAAGTATCACTCATTATGAGGTATCAAGCCTATTTAAACACACTACCATATCAATCCATATCGCAAAGAAAGCACTCGGGTGACTACGGAAGGGCTTTGGCGTGAAAGGCTACGCAATTACCGCCATGATCTCAGCACTGAGAGACCTCCCATGGATCGGATTGACTATTAAGAATAATCTCTAGACCAATATAAAGGTGCATACGCTTTGTTTCAATTAATATCGCTCAAGTGGGAGAATGTTAGATTTTCATGGCAAAGTGGGCTTTATTAATTGGATTGCCAACGGATTTATCTCGGTCTAATTAATTGAGATTATTGGGATTCTTAATAAACCATACGCTCCAAGTAGTCGCGCGGGCTGAGTATGGCCCTCGACCCAGAATGAGAGAGGGCCCGTGGTCAGAACTCAATATATAAAGAAGGCTCAAGTCCCTCCCAAACCCTAAGGATACGTAGAGATATCATTCTCATACGCATTCCGAGATTTTTCAACCAAGCCAGAGCACATTTCCTCATTTAAGCTCAATGTTACCCGCGGCCATTCTGTGAGTAAATCTCGAGATCTCGAGGTCGCTTTCTTTGGGTGCATCTTCTCACTACTCCGCATCAAAAAGACATTCTATGGATTCCAAATCAGGTACATAATATTCATATTCTCTCCATAAAAATTATGTTTTGTATTCTAACATGGTGATCTAGGTTAATTAAATCATATTCTACATTAGGTGCCTAGAAAATCTTCGAACATTGTGTTTGAATGGATGCATATTGAAAGACATTGCTGTAATTGCAGAGCTGAAGAAATTAGAAATTCTACTATTGAAGAGTTGCCCAGAGAAATTGCGGAGTTGACTCATCTCAGGCTGTTCGATTTGTGGGGTTCTTCTGAATTGAAAGTAATTCTACCACATCTCATATCAAGCTTGGCCCGAATAGAGACTTTGAGTATGGGAAATAGCTTTACTCAATGGGAGATGGAAGGAAAGAGTAATGCTTGCCTTGTTGAGTTGAATCATTTGACCCTTTTAACCTCTTTGGAGATACATATACCAGATGCCAGGTTGCTGCCAGAAGACAGTCTTTGATAACTTGGTGAGATTTAAAATATTTGTAGGTGGGAAAAAAGCTATGAAACCGGTAAAACGTTGAAGCTGGACAAGTTCGATACAAGCTTTCATGTGGTGGATGGTATGGGCAAGTTGTTGAAGAGAACCGAAGATCTACACTTGTGTAAATTGTGTGGAGGTACTGATGCTATTTCCAAATTAGATGGAGAGGGTTTTCCTAAATTAAAGCATCTTAAGGTTGAAAGCTGTTTAGATGTGGAATATATTGTGAACTCCATGGATCTGACTCCATCAAGTTGTGCCTTTCTAGTTATGGAGACTTTGTCTCTCAATAAGTTGATTAACTTGCAAGAAGTAAGCCATGGCCAATTTCGAACAGGGTCCTTTGGTTGCTTGAGAAAAGTGGATGTGCAAGATTGTGATGGCTTGAAATTTCTCTTCTCGTTGTCTATGGCTACAAGTCTTTCCAAACTTGAAGAAATAGAAGTATCTGGATGCAAAGAAATACGGTGGAGATGGCTAAGCTCTCCCCAAGGAAAGCGTATAGGAAGAAATAAAAGAAGATGCAGGTGGTGTTAATGTGCCATTGTTGTTCCCTGAATTGAGACACTTGACATTACGGGACTTGCCAAAGCTCAGTAATATTCTCTACAATGACGAGAAGCAGGTGCTTTCCAACCAACTGGTATGTCAAACATGCATGTACATCGATTTCTTTTTCATCTAGTCAATATTGCTTTTAATTTAATCACTTCAATAAAAATACTCTGAAAGACTAGCCCTCGACAATTGATTTCAGTCAGAAAGGCTCTTGTCATTTAAATCCATCCCAAAACCCATCACATGAGTCTTCACCATCAAAGATATAACGTACCCAATGAAATCAAATCAGAGCATCGACTGACCAAATACAAGTCGATCCATCAGTTTTTTTAATGGGCGACCAAATATATAATGCTTAGTCAATTACAATTGGGATATGTTTAATCCTCAAATCCAATCCAGCAGTGGAACAATAATTTAACAAACTTATTATTGTTTTCTGCCAGTACTCTCTATATAAGGTTAATTTGCTGCATTAATTCTGTATATGTATATAATTCCATACATCTATCTAATCATGTTACAGGAGGAGATGAGGGATAATAGCCCACTTCAGCTTCCTTTGGGCACAAACCCAGGTTTCTCGCTGGAGAAATGCATGTCACTGAGAAACTATTCCCGCCCAATTTGCTACAGAATTTGGAAGAACTAATCGTGGAAAACTGTGATAATCTGGAACAACTATTTGATCTTTAAGGGCTGAATGTTGACGATGGATATGTTGGGCTCCTCCCTAAATTAAGGAATCTAGATTTAAATGGTTTACCAAAATTGAGGCATATATGCAACTAGGGCAGCTCCACAAATGATCGTATTCCCAATGCTTTTTGTAAGGAAAATTATCTAATTTCTCTCTTAGGAATCCTTTTTCATATACTTACATATTTTTAAAATTTTCATTTGAACATTATTTTCAACTAAAGAAATATAGAAAATTTAGCTCGATCTTTTCCTTGCTTTCCTTTTTTCTTTTTCTTTATTTAAATATTTGTTTTTATTGATGTCTGAATGAATGTTGAATGTTGAATGTTGTTTATATATATATATGAAATTTGTTGCCATATTTCTTCTTGCTCTAATTTGAAAAATAATATTCAAATATCCTAAAAACATTTCAAAATTATTGATAAAAGTTTAAATTTTAGTAAATTGTACTGAAATACGTAAAAATGATTTATGATTATACTTTTTTTAAGTAATTTTCTAATTGTACTTGACTAGTAAGAAAATGTTAAAAAAATTTTCTAAGTTATAATGGATTAATAATTTAAGTATATATTTGATTAATGAAATTAATTCATTTACTTTTATATTTTTAATTTGGGGAACAATTATCAAATTCCATTTCTTAATTTACAAACTAATTGAATTTATTTACTCGAATAACTATTTAGATGAGTGTCAATTATGTTTTGGGTTTTTTATCAATAAAAAAAATATTATAATTAATAGTAGTTTATTTTTATTTTTTGCATAATAAAGGTTGAATTTTGAAAATTTACGGCAAATTCATTAATTCTTAATCTTATTATTTTCATTTTCTGTCGATAGAATTTTAGTTTGAATTTATGGATTTATATTTAATTAATTTATTATTTTTTTAGGTTTTTGACTTTTTGTTTGAATAATAATTCAACATAAAATTTTGTATTGAAATAAGAAAGAGAATAGACAAAAATAAAAACTATTTAAGTCTTATATTTTTATGAGAATTTCTTTAATATATAATGAATGTATTCTCAACCAACAAATCCTAACTCGTGAAGTAGTTGTAAAGGAGGGTCAATGATTCAGTTCCACAAGTAACAAATTTGTGAATACTACAGTGTAATGTAAAGTAAATAGATGTAAAAAAATTATTTTTTTTTTTCGGACAACTAGTTGTGATAAGAATAAATCAAAAATAGTTGTGTTAAATTTTATTTTTATTTTTATTAGGAAATTTTGATTCAAATATTAGTAAATAAAGTTAAAAGTTAAAAGAAAAAGAGATATCTTTCCTATTAAGTAATTTTTTAAGGAAAAAATATTTTTATGTTAACACTAAATTATTATAAAAGAGAGTGATAAATTGAAAAGCAATAGGTGTAAAATATTTTGAGGTTTTAAAGTAATTTTTAAGATTTCAATTAAAAAAAAAAAAAAAATCACTTTTGAACATTTTAAATGTTAGGCAAATGTATTAACATGAATTCATGCTGAATCGGCTATTCCTTGAAAGTTTATTTTTTGCTTACAAAATTTAATCATTTTAGGCAATAGAATACAACTTGTTTATGTTATCGCTTGTACATAATTCCTCACCCTTTATCGACATTCCTGGGCCGATTCTGTAACGATGATAATTTTTGTTTTCGTATTTTGAAAATATGCAGGTTGCATTTCCTCACTTGGAGTATTTATACATCCATGGAGTGGATAATGTGAAAAGAATATGGGACGACTAACTTCCTCAAGATTCCTTTTCCAAACTAAAATTTGTGCAGAAAGCATCCTGTGGGGTATTGTTGAATATTTTACCATCTTGTGTGCTGAAAAGGTCACAAAGTCTACATACTATGATAGTAAGGGATTGTATTTCACTAAAACAAATTATTGCAAAGGACATCAATGGAGTATTACTGGAGACAACACCTACGTTTGTGTTCCCTAAACTAACCTTTCTCCAACTCTATAAACTACCTGAATTCAGGAGTTTATACCCGCGTACACATACTGCTAATCTAATTCTCATTGCTAAAATTCCATGCTCAGTTATCATAAACTCAACGTATCTACATTTGAAACTCCAACATTCTAACAAAGACATTATGAGGGAAATCTCCATATGCCCATTTTCTTTATCCACTATATAATTTTCATATTTCCTAATTTAATTACCTCATCATGTTTCCTTATTAAATTTACGGTTACTTTTTCTCCTCCTTATTTATATCCATTGAACTTTTTAATCTTAAAATTTGTGCTAATTCTTTATGCTCTCTTTGGAACCCGGAAATTAAAAAGGAAAAAACATAGAGAGGATAATAAGGAGTAAAAGTGGAAGAAAAAAAAATTGGAGGAAAATAAAAAATAGGTTTAAACTTAATAATTTAATTTTATATGTTTATTTAAACTCATTTTATTTGTTTCACTCTATTATATAACAACTAAGAAATTTTTATTAAAATATGTAAAAATTTGAGAAATTTTATCATATATTTGACTTTCTTTATATTTTCCATAAAGTAAACCAAATATGAGAAAATAATTTTTTGTAGTTTTTCTTTCCAATATTTTTCTGGTTCCAAATGTAAATTCTTTATGTCAAAGGAATTTATATAAACATGCAGGGGATATAGTTCAAACCAATATTGCAATTTATAATAAATTTTATTGGTTTCTAAAAATTTATTTAATTTATAATCAGCCAAGTTATAGCAAACAATTGTGAACCACCTTTCCAATATGTTCTAATTAAAGTGACATACACCTCGTATCAAACTTCTCATATTCCAAATGAATGTAATTAGAAATCTAGACATGGTTGTCCAATGCATCTTCGATAAATAGCTTAGAAATTTTGTATTCCTTTTTCCGTGTTCTATCTTTTAATAAATAAATACAACACTTCCATTGTAAGCATGCACATCTAATTGGCATGCCAGTTATATTTGACATATATAATAGATTGGTTTTGTTTGAGCCATTTCCCAGGTCACATTCCCTTACTCGAAGAAATTATTATTGGGTCACAACAACGATACAGAAATATGGTAGAAGCAATTCTCTACAAATTCTTTATATCATTCTAGGCTCAAATTTAATGAAGCAAGTAAACGAAGGATGGATCCACATACTAAGGGGATGTATTTTTTTTTACTTAATATTGAATAAAACTTTTATTTAGTTGAATATTGAATAAAAATTAATAATATTAAGTATTAAATTGTTGTTTTTTTCATATTGTATTTTTATTAAGCATTAAATTATTTATTTTTTATTTTCTTAAAATCAACATATTAAATATATTAAAAAATATAATTTAAGTTACTACTTGTTTTCTAATGATGATATAACTTTATTATTATGATAAAATAAAAAATATTTTTTGTATAATATATGTATAATATATCAACACATTCATAAAAAATGAAAATAATAAAATTATTATGATAAAAAATTTATTACTATCATTCTTATAAAAAAAATAATTAATATACTTTTTTTTTTACTTATAGCATATTTAGTTATTTTATACAACTAAAATAGAATATATAGAGTTAATAATTATAGTGGTGACTTTCTCCAATAATGTCATTTATTTCTTTCTTTTTTGTTTCATTTTATTTCGTATAAGGGATTAATTTTCAACTAAATATCCACGGGTGAACGATTGTTGACCTTTGTCCAAAAATGATTTTTTTTTTTTTAAATCTCAAAGTAATGCATATTTTAAAATAGTGTCCAAGTATGTTCGTGTCACGTCATCAAAATTGTAATTGGTGACTAAGATTTTAAATATTTTTAAATAGTTAAATCAATAGTTTTGTGACTACGGTTTTAGACTTGAAGTTAAAACTTTGGTTGATGATTATGGTTTTAATCACTTAAAAATTTTTAAAATCATTATCATCATCATAATTTTAACTTTAAGTCATAGTCATCAACGAAAATTTAAACTATTGCAAAAAAAATTTAAACTATAGTCGTCAACTTTGATTTACTAAAGGACAAAACAGAGGATACTTAATTTCAACAACCTGTATCACCACAAGAACACAAACATCATTTACCTGAGAAAAACACTCAAATTACATACCTTAATCCATGTGTCTCTCTTTTCTTTGTCAGATGAATCGATGAAGAGCTGCAAAGAGAACCGATTCAAGATCTCAAGATTCCTCCCAAACGAATCTTTGAAACTCCGGGGCTTTTATGAGATCGGGCCGATCACTTTTCTCGTGAAACCGTATGAGAGAAATAACGATGATAGAAATGTATCCTGTGGTTCGGGAGGACTGAGCTTTCCTTAAATGTAGCTCACCACGCCTCTCATAATCTAAGCCTAATTAACTCAAATTTCCCACACACCACCAAATTTGAGATATGATTTATTAAGCCCAATAACCTCACTTAATTAGACCAATCTTAATTCTTAATTCCAATTAATGAAGCCCACTTAATGAAAACCTTACATTCTCCCACTTGGGCGATATTAATTGAAACAAAACTGTGTGCGCACCTTTATATTGGTCTAGAGATTTATTCTTAATAGTCAATCCGATCCCATAAAGTCTCGAACACCGACCACGGCAGACTGTATGTACTCACGCAACCCTTCCATGGTCACAGTGCTTTCAACTTATCGATATGGATTCAATATGGTACAGGTTTAAATGGACACACCTCATAATGAGTGATAATTTCATGTGTGTTATCCATTTTGTTAGTCCATATTCTCTCTCCTTATGTCACAAACCCAAGGTGTCACCAGAGAATATCCATTATGGTTCCAACGAATCAGATATATATATGTGTATACTGATAGGTAACTTACTTAATGCACAAACATGCTATCAAGGCAATGCCAAGAATGCCCTATAGCCTTATTCATGCTTCATACAATGCCTTGATATTTTCAACAGCTTATAATGTATCAATTGATAAACCTACATTCACAAGTACCTTATTGAATGTGTAAAGAGTTGATATATTCAATTATTACAAAATGTAATGAAATTAAATTCAACCTCGGTTGTAGAAAGCAACTTAAAACTTAATAGCTCCACGAATTCACAGATCCCATGATAATTCTAAGCCCATGTTAATGACATGTCGCTCAAATACACAAGGGCTTAAGGCCTTTAGTTAGCGGGATTCGCAATCATATCATCCGCTGATATGTGCTCCACCGCAACGCCACCGCTTTCAACTTTTTCCTTAGCGGTCGTATATTTCGACCCTCCATGTGTTTGGGACTTGAGACCTCTCGTTGTTGTTAATAAACAACACCGCAGAAAGTTACCGTCACAACCTCGTATGGGCCTATCCACAAAATCAAACACTAAGTAACTCCTTAATTAGGTTTCTGAGCCAAATCGCTTGAGTAGTCAATAAAGCATGCTACAAACCCGCTCGCATGGTGTAGGATGCAATTAATTTCGTTTTCACTTTTCCATGATACTCCGCACCTCCCTAACTTAAAGATATAACCAGCTTGTTGACTTTTCATCCCGACAACAAGAAAGTCCGAATCAATACCCAACTACCGTAGGTCCCGAACATGTTTAAATCAACATATGTCTATTCCTTTATACCTCATAACCTTCGCAAAGAACCCAATGATCATGTCCTCGGGTTTGACTGATATCCGCCTAGAAGTCCCCGCTACAAAGGCACATCGTGCCCAAGGCATACTGAGCATACATACACCCGCGCACCGCGATAAGGCATATTCTTCATTCTGCTTTCTATATCCGAATCGGCGATATCGCGATAGACTAACTATCACCTTTGCGTATTAAAAGCACCTCACATAGTTGCATGTTGAATCTTTCTAAACACGATCAACATATGCCCTCTCGAGATAAACCCAATAGTCCTAAGAACCATCCCTATGAATCTCAATGCCTAGGACAAAAGACGCTTCACCAAGGTCCTTCTATATCAAAGTTATTTGACAACATCCGCTTATTCTGCAGATCAAGGTCACCGCTTGGTGCTGTGATATCATCCACATAGTATTAGGAAAATGAATTTCCTCCCACCGAATTCTTCTGTATATACATTGATCTACTTTGTTCTCAACAAAAACCATATGAAGCAACAACACTATGAAACTTCAAGTACCATTGTCTAGAAGCTACAGACCATAAATAAGACTTCCTTTTCGCCTACATACAAGTTTACTCGAATCATTTGCCACAAACCTTCTAGTTGCATCATATAGACTTCTTTCATTATTCCATTGAGTAAAGGCGCTTTAACATCCATCCGTGTAACTCCATATCAAAAATGAGCAACTAATGCCATGATCAATTAAAGAATCTTTAGGAAGAGACCTGAGAAAGTCGTCTATAGTCTACTCCTTCTCTCCGGAGCGAAACTCATTACCACCGCTTTAAACTTCTCAATCTTTCCTTTATGGTCCTTTAGTCTTATACACCCATTTGCGTACTAATGGGTCTATGACCCGTGTAATCTACAATAAGTTCCCAAACTCCATTATGCCTCGTAGATTGAATTTCATCTCTCATCGCATCTAACCACAAACTCGACCGAGACAAGAAACAGCCTTCCCTATAAGTTATCGGATCAACATGCAACCGATATCGTAGCTCGCTTCTCCTATATGCACTAAATAGTCCTAAGTGGTATATTGATCGTCTCCCTAGTGGACTCCTGACTGGAAAGTAGTAATAGCCACATTCCCTCGCACCAGAGCCTTGATGAACTGACAGAGTCAGCTCTCTAACAATGTGATCCCTGGGCCTCAATGTGTTCAATATGGTATGTGGGAGTTTCCACAATTATTTGTATGGGAGGAGATATACCACATTACTCACCGTACTATCATCCTCAATAGTCTCGTGAGCGCCTACTTTCTTCTGGCCACATCAAACTCCAAAACTTAGCCGTCTGTGGATTCCATTACCTCAGGCCTCCACCGGGATTATACAACTCGATATCCCTTTGAATGTTCCGGTAAGATACAAAATAACACCTAGTAGCCTGGAGTCCAACTTACTTAATGTCGATTATATAACTTTACTTCAAGCAGACATCCCCAAACCTTAAGATGGTTTAAGCTAGGTTACCACCCATAACTCAAAAGGAGTCAATGGAAATGCCCAGTGTACACGATTCAAAAATGTACAAAGTCGCTTTTCAAAGCTTCACCCTATAGAAAACCTAAATTTGTCCTACTAATCATACTCCTTACCATTTCCATATGAGTACGATCATGGGCCTTCTACTATACCATTCGTCAGACTCCTGCACAGAACCGTGCCACTATCCCGCAGTCCTCTAAGTATTTGGCGAATGGCCCTTGTCATTCCAAAGACGCCATGTTTGCCATAATACTTCCACCCTACCATCTAACAACCTTATGACTTTTCCCAATTGTTTCTAATTCCATCCAAAAATCTCAACTTGTCAAGAGACTCGACTTTCTTTAATCAAGTACAAATAACCATATCGAGAATAGTCATCAATAAATGTGATGAAATAAAATTTCTACACAAGGTCGCACATAAGGTCCACTTATATCAAATAAGGAATGACTTCCAACAAGTCAAAACTACTGGATCGCAGCTTTTCTTTTCTTATCTCATTTTTACTCCCTACACGGCCACGATATCTCTAAGTCATTTTTAAGAGTTGTGTAGATATTAGTCTTTATTAGCCTTTCTAATTTATCCTTAGGAGATGGCTAAGCCGCTTATGCCATAATGCATAAGACTCATCCTTAGGTAGTGGTCTTTGAAACAACCTTTTCAAATTGCATAAGCCACGATACGCCATCTGGAGATAAACTTAATCTATATAATCCGTCAGACATATGACGTACTCTCCACCCTTATTCAATTGCAGCCATTGAAATAATATCGCTTTAATTTCAAAAGAATAATCATATGAATCCAAACATGATATCGAAACTAAATTCCTCTCTAAAGAAGGTACATAAAATGTATCTTTCAACATCAACTTAAAACCGACCCAAACTAAGATTACATCTCCCACCTAACATGACTTCAAACTCTCTTCTCGTTTATTTCCTACAGTTGAGCTTTGATTCATCCTTGTTTGGCTTCCTCCTAGCTTATGAATCCCCTGTATGGTAATGTAACATGATTAGTTGCTCCACTATCAAGCCACCAAGAACTGATAAAAGCTCGATAGGTTGGATTCCACAACAAGTATTAAAGAATCATTAATTGTAAGCCCACGCCGACATCCAAGCTTTGAATTTTGCACATCCTTCATGGACCTTTCTTCTTGGTAAAAGAAGTGCGCGATCACCATCCTTTTTCAAGAATGGTTCTTTGGACCTATATTGTCGATCAATTCTAGTAGTTTCTCGAGCACCTGAGTTCGACTTTGAACTTTATTCTTTCTCTTATGGGAACCAGCAAGATATAAGGCCACATGCCTTTATCCTTCTGTGTTTCTCTCCGCCACCACCCCATATCGTTTGATCGATCATGTTTCATCTGGGAATTGTAGTTTGTCTTTATAATCCCAAATCAGTGGAAGGGGTGTTCGTGGTCATGCACAATGCAAGCATCGTGAATGGTAACATTAAGAGCTTGGAGTTTTATTTTTAGGGTTTGGCTACCCTGAGATTATTGACACATATATCAATAAGAGATTGGAATACAACACACATTATTACACATCATTATTACTATCATACACATCATTAACTACACATTATATTAATATATTACTATTAATATTACACATTATTATTACACACGACACGACAGACGAACAGACAGACATATTACATATTATTACATTACAGAATATTGTTACACACATTACACACAACAACACATCACACGAACACACACATTGAGAGTTAACATCACACACATCATCACATTACACACACACACACATACATTAATATAATTCTAACCCCACTGTACTCATCATACTCATGTCAAGAGCTGGAGAAGTGTTCCAACTCAAAGATTGATCGAAATCTCGATTTCTAGCCTCTATACCGCCATCATTTCCTTAGCAAGACAAACATCGGTAAACCACTTTTCAAGTGTTCTTGTATGATTTCTTCATCACAACAAGCAAACTTATCACCCTCCTCCCAGTAGCAAGTCGCTCTCACCTTCAAGACTAGAGGATGTGATATCCGCCGGCCATCCATCAGAAGCGCCATGTGAACATCCCTACCCATTCCAAACGAAGTCCTCTTTCCATTTCTTAAAATTCAATCCAAACAAGGATCTCACTGAAATCTAATTACCGCTCACGTAAAATTGACCTAAAAAAATAAAACATAACAATACAATCGCATCATTTGAATACCATGGCACTACATACTCATCACATAATCACCTTCGCGTAAATATGATTATAAATAGACATTCTCCACATGACGCCATAAGAACATATTCTAATCCTTCGTGAAATCACCACCTTCGGGGCATGGAACCACTAAGACTCGCCATTTCTCATCGCACGCCATCACGTATCCCTCCACCGAACCAACACAAAGATCACCCTTCTGGGAGTATGACCATGCATTAAACAGAGATCCCACCACAATATGAGTATTGATATTTCTCAAACCCAATCAAGTGTGCTAATTTCAAGGCCAATGTTCAACTGAATTCTTAAAAATCACTCATACCAAGGATATAAACTTTATGTATCACATTCAATATATATATATGTTATGCCAATTATATTGTTCAATTCATTAATAGTCAATTAATTTTAGAACTTACACAAATTTATGTAAAGGGTATTCATGTTAGTTACCTTACGCATTCAAACCATAGAGAAATTAAGAATACGTGAAAATACCCTAATAACTAGGCATACATAGGGTTCTATACGTATTTTCATATATGTAAAAGCTTCAAACATGCTAAGTCAATAATTAAATTGTAGAGAATTTCGATACGAATCAGAGGTATCGTAAATCTGCTCCCAAACACCTCCTGACGCTGCCTCACGCGCCACCGAAGGTTCATTACTGTGGCAAATACGCAGCCACAAGTGTATCGGTCTGGTCGGTTGACCGCCTGGTTCGACCGTTGACCCCGGCTGGACCACCGACCGTCTGTTTGGATCGGCACCCGGCTGACCGGCCGACCGCCTGCCCGACCGTTAACCCGGCCGGCCTGACGGGCCTGGGTTTGACCGCTGACCAGTCGACCGCTGGACCGCCCGCCTGACCGCTCGTTTGACAGTGACCGGTCAGTCGACATCCTGCCCGGGTCACGGTCGGTCAAAGTCGACGCTGGTCACCACGCCGGCCGCCATCGCCACGCACTAACTAATCGTCAACAAACGGACGGATCCGCTTGATCGTCATCGCCGATTACCGCGTCGACGCCATCAATGACGCCACACCCGCCGTTCAGTCTCGCGCGTGTGTCGCGACGCCGCCGCCTCTCAACGCGCGTGGTGGCGCGTGGCGGCGCGTGAGAGCGCCAAGGCGCATGGCTCGACGTGCCACCCACCGTTGTGACCGCTCGCCGTGAAGATTCCAAATATGTAGTAAAATATTTAATTTTGGATGTATAGAAAAAATCCGAAATTGGACAGAATGTCCGATTTTTCATAAAACCCAAAAAAAATTTCTCCAAATCCGTATGTTTTGAGTTCTGATCCATGGTTGGCTCTGATACCAACTGTAGGATACGAATTTCTAACAACCTAGATCACCATGGTAGAACACAAACATCATTTAATGGAGAAAACATCAGAATTACATACCTGGGAATCCATGTGTCTCTTTTCTTGTTGATGCTGAATCAATAAGAGTCGTGTTATAAACTGATCTCAAGATCTCAAGATCTTCTCCCAAACGACTTTGAAATCGGCTTTATGAGATCGGCCGATCACTTTTCTCGTAGAAAACCGTATATATAAATAACGATGCGATGTAAACGTATCCTGTGGTTTGTGGAGGGACTCGAGTTTTCCTAACAGTTCCGACCACCTGCCCCTCTCATAACTGCCAGCCGAACCTTTTCTACCCCACACACCAATAAATTTTATACGATTTATTAAGAAGCCCAACTTCTTTACTTAATTAGGACCAATCTAATTCGCTTTTAATTCCAATTAATGAAGCCCACTTAATGAAAACCTTACAATAAAGACGAATTAGTTTAAATATTATTTTGAAATATATATTACATTGGGATTTAAAAAAAATTATCGGGTCATGGCCCCTGGATCTCATACCGATAGCCAGAATTATGGTGACCTTTCTCTCTCTCTTCTAAATATATTCATGTTTGGTAGTGTTTTTAAAAGAACACGACCATAAATATATAATATTTTATTACAATTTTATATAACAAAAAAAATAAATTTAAAAGAATATACAAAATAATTTATTGGTTTAAACTTTTTTTATTTGATTGTTTTCTCTTAATTTTCTTTCATTCATATTTCAAATTAGCTTATAGTGTTTTTTAATAATTAATGATTCTACTAAAAACATTTTCAAAGAAAATGCTTTGATAAATACATTTTGAATATAAACACTATCAAAAGCCATATGTTACATCATAACTAATAAAAAATACTTTTTATATTTGATTTTTATTGTAAAAATATATGAAACAATTAAACACAATTAAAATTATTAAAATTATTTTGATTTTTCATAAAATTAAAATTATATTAGTGAATAATATATAAAAATAATTCATTAATTTTTTCAGTTTTTCTTTTCTTCCTGTTTTACGGTTTCCACTCTACTTTTCAAAAAAATTTCATGAACAAAAAAATAACCTTAATAATAAACTTTAAAAACTTTTAACAATATTTCCACAAGAAGAAAAAATGCATTTTGTTGAATTTCTATATATTGTCATTGAATGATTCTCAAAAAATTATTAATTCATTTTAGTAGGTTATTTAATTAATATACTGATCCTAGTCCAGAGAAAATATTTTGTTATTTAACTAAAATTATTAATTTATTTTGATAATGTATTTTATTGTGTCTACAAATTTATTTTTGTTATTTAAGTAAATTATTAATTTATTTTGATAAATGGTTTAATATGCTCACAAATTTATTTTTTTGTTTTTTTGGAACTTGTTTACAAATAGTATAAATTGGAAAATATATACAATTTTAATTAATTTTTATAATATTTGAAAATTTCATATTTAGATAATAAATCTGTTGCGATATTTGATTAATAGTCAAAGATTCTCTATTGTAATTATTTCCTATTACTATTATATTCTTTCCTAGTTTAGATATATCATAGGCAAATAACTTAATTATAGGAAATAGCTTGATCACAGGATTCAATTATAGGAATATTTGACTGTAGGATTCTAATATCTCTATAAATATGTACATGTAAAGATACAGATTTATTATGAATAAAAAATATTCTTCTCTGTTTTACAAGTTAGTATCAGAGCTACGAAACCTTAAATCATTGTTCTTTGAATCCTTAAACAATGAGCAAGTTAGATTCTGAAACGCCTGTCACCAAATCTACCCCCATCATTATTCAACACGAAGGCTCATCATTCAATTCAGGAATTGTATTGAATGAGACCAACTATGATCCGTGGGTCTCAAAATGTTAGAGAGATGCAAATTGTCAGAGGCTGAGAAATTCTCCTTCATTCGTGCACATCACACACTAAGGAGAAAATGAAGGCACAAGTTTTCTGTGATTCAAACAATCGGCCAAAAGACATTTGTTTATGCTCCATTCCCGAGGATTATGGTTTGATACATTCGCTACTCACCGCATGAGATATTTTGGAAAGCTCATTTAAAGCCTCATGATGGAGCCGGATGAATTACGTGTTTTTATCTTTCGAACTGCAGGACTTTCTCTCACAAACAAATTGACAGACCACTCTCTATATATTATGGAGAACTGACTGAAATCTTCAGTGAGTTGGATCATCGTGATAAGGCATTATGGTAGATGAGATGATATCAGATCCCATCGAAATCGCCTCGCTGACAAAGGGTGCCTATCTTCTTGCCGATTAGAGGGTGATTTAAGGCAAAGTATGTAAATTCGAGGGAAGGATCCTATCCCCGACTAGAAGAGTGTTATGCCCTGGTCACTACGAAGATGTTCGAAGACTGGGTAGATGAACTGATTAACCTGAAAATTTTGAAGCTTTAGCCATGAAATTCTGAATCGGTCTAATCAAACCGGTCTCCCAACAACAACAAGATCAAAAGGCCCATCCATCCTAAGATCGCTATTTGGCATGATAAATCATCATTCAAATGCACCATCGCATTAAATCCCGGGTCATACAAAAAGTCGATGCTATGAACTCGTGGGATATCCTAATGGTGGATCATATCGCGGACTCCTAAGAATCGCTAAGGCCTTATCGCTACAATTGTTGAAACAAAGACAAGATATAGCGTGAAAAGTCCCCAGATCGGGCGTTGAACAAAGCAGTAATGGGTGGTGGGGTTTTAAATTTTCTACACCTGCTTAATAAGGTATGGATAATTGATTCCTGCTACGATCATATGACATTTGGATTCTAATGTCAATTCTTAAATCTTCCTCACAACATTATGTTTCCACCGCCAATGGTACTGTAAGACCCCGAGAAATTCCACTGAATGGGCGGGCAAAATCGTACTTCGATTATAAAATTGTAATTTCGGTTAAAATCCGAGGAATTAATTCAGATCTCCGATGATGAAACGACCAGACCATTGGAATCGTCTCGCGAACTCTAGCTAGCACGTGAAAATTTTGTAATTTTCCGAGACGGAAATGACACGCTTTTCAAGGCATCGCCGTGCAGTCGTAGCCGATTTTTCACGCAACGAGCCACATATAACAAGTACTCATGTGCCATAAGTGGTATGAGTAGAGAAATGATGAAAATGGACGGCCAAGATAGAGCCGAATGTCAAATATGTGAAAAGAGGGACATAACGGTCATTTTTTGAAAAGTTTTTAAGTCACTAGATGACAAGATCATGTATGTCGCCTTCTAACCTCAAACAAAAACACTAAAAACGTGGATTTGAACCAGAAAATCCAGCAGCCATTTTTCTTGAGATTTCTAGAGAGAGAAACTTTCTCTTAAAAATACTTCGCGAACTGACCGGCCTAGCCTTCTGACAAGAAGGGAACTGCCTCACACTGAGCGGCCTACGTTGCAGACCGGATTTGTGAGTTTTAGACAACCCGAGAGGTAGGGTTTCCCGCTGTTTATCTCCTTAAGCACTTTGCGAATGTTTCATTGGTTTCGAGGCCTCAACATTTGACTTGCCTCCAAACTCGAACCGAAATGTTTGGATTTGAGACCCACGAATGGGCCTCAGACTCGTCTCTACTTGGATCAAGCTTAGTGAAATGTGATGAATGCTTCAATAAATTATGTATGGGTTAGCTTGAGGCTTTAAATGGTCAGCTGACGGCCCCAAAACTCGGGACCGAATTGCTGGAATTTATTTAAACCATACAAACAAGCAATGTGGGAGGGGTTGTTACGGTCGTTGGGTGGCTAAATTGTGCAATTATGAAATGAATTGTATTGTGATATGCATGGGGCCGAAATGGTTTGAAACCCGGTTCAATGCGAACCGATGAAATGAATGTGTTTGAATCGTGAAAAACCTAGGTTTTTACCGTTCCTAGAATAGTGACATGAAAACGGGTTTTCGAAATTATGTGTTTGGTTAAGTAATTCGAATCGAATTGCTTGTGTTCGAACATTAGCCCAAGGAGCTAATTTTGATGTTTGAAACATAATTACATAAATATGTTTGTGATTAATTTTTATGCGAGTATATTCACGTTTATATATTTGCATGCGACAGGATCGTATCGAACAGATACACGCATTCCATACGTGACCGAACATCCTAGACTATAGAGTTAGTGCACAGATGAGTCTAGAAAATGGTTCGGAGGGTAGTCTAAAAACACAACATCTGAGGGTAGTCCAAACAAATAACATCAATCGGGTCTGAGCGCCTAATCGATATCTACTCCGGGAGGGTAGTACACAAACAATTAATATATCAATCGTCGGAGTGGCCCAACTGGGATATATACATCTGAGGTCATTCCACTAATAAAACAATAATTCTCATACAAGAAGGAGGTGAGAGAGCCTGAGGACTGGGATCTGAGTTAGTCATGTAGACATTCACAGGATCATGCATTTGCTTGAATGTGTTTACTTGGAGCATTGTAATCGCACTTAGTGGTGGCAGCCGACTCGTATGCATTCTCCATCAGCTTTGCTCACCCCCGTCGTAATCCCTTTACGGTGCATGTGGAGCGTAGCGAGGGAGACGTCATCTTGAGGTCGCTTTTTGTAGCTGAGTTCTAATGTGGCTTTGGTGGTTTACATGTATTAGAATCTCGAGGTATTTTAACATATGTTGTATAAGAGTAAAGTGTATTCAACTATCGGATATGCTTGATCTATAGTTGGTATGTTTCTATGGATATTGTATGGGCCCAAGAGGCCGCTTTTATCCATTCAGATTACCAGAATCTATATCGACTCGTCGGGACGTATCTTGCGTGTGTGATTCATTCGGGTAGAGCTCCCGTACAAAGGAGACTCGCCCGACAAGGGCGCCTGCAACCCGACATCCACTAGATCTAACTGTCGACGGTAGTCAACTGACCCCTAAGCCGCCACAAGACTCAAATCCGATTATTAAGGAAGGATCCTTGTCTCTTACTAACACCTTGAATTTAGATTCTTTTTTGGTTGTTCCCTCTTTGAATTATAATCTGCTGGGCTTCAACAACCACGCTCTACTTGTGTCATTACTTTTGGGCTCGACTCAGGTATTTAAGGACATCCTGACAAGGCAAACGATTGGTCGTGGTGTTAGGCAAGGAAGTCGTGATTACTTGGACTTGTGTCTGGTGTTCAGATGAGTGTGTCGCTTTCCTAGCATCAAAGGGTGAGAAAAAGAAGGGAAACTGAGATATGGTTTTGCATCGACGTATGGGGCATGCTTCTTTCTGCTACATGAAGAAATTATTTCAGCTTATTTGCAAACTTTGATGTCTCTAGTTTCCACGTGATGTTTAGAACTTGCAAAAAGCCATCATGCTTCGTTTCATTAATTTTTGAACAAAATTCCAGCTTCCTTTTATGATCATACATTTTGATGTTCGGGGCCCATCTAAATTTGCTACTGACGGATTGGCATTGTTACTTTTATCGATGATTGTGCCAAGGATGACTCGGGGTATGTTTAGATGTAGTCTAAAAGTGAAGAACTGCTTATTTCAAAATTTTCATAAAATGGTTTGTAGTCGCATAATGCATGTGTTCGTGTTATCCGCAGTTGATGGAGGTGAATATTTGAGTTTTGAATTGAAGCAAAGATTGAAGCCCATGGAACCATTCATTAAACTACTGCTCTTAAATACACCCCCACAAAGACGTGGGTGTATGAGCTTTAAAATCGCCACTTTTGAGGTCGGTCCGTGCTTCATTGATAGACGACATATGCCTTTTTATCCTTATCGGGACACGCACTTACCTCTCGGCAAAGATACTGATCAACCGAGTACCTTCCAACACTATTGATTTCCTGACACCATCCTGTGCCTTTATCAAGCAATTGGCTGCCCGGGGCCATTCAAACTTACCACCATGTCTTAGTCAGGTAGCATTTGTAATGCCTTCATAAGCATCACAGAATAAGTTGACACCTCGAGTATCATGATGTGTGTCTTTTGGCAGGTATGCCGCTATCAAAAGGGGTATCGATGCTATCACCCTCCAAGCAAACGAATGTTTGTTACAATGGATGTAGTCTTTCATGAAGACTCGATTTATTTTTCCTCTGAGCCTGAACTTCAAGGGGAGCACCCGGAAGAAGTTCAAGCTCTAGACTATGATTTTTTGATCTCATGAAGGGAACTCGAACTCCGGTAAATAATCAATGAGAATGAAAAGGAACGCCCGAACTTGGTAATGAGAATGCCGTGAATCGATTCGAGTGGTATAAATTTGGACCACAAGCAGGATAGAACGTGATTTAAGACCTAGAAAATGAAGTCAGGATCAACTCCATCTAAATCTCTCGCACCACAGGAAACTGATACACCAAACCAATCACCTACTGAGGATGGTCCTACTATAATGTCTGAACCACCAAGAAAACAACTACCACCGCGTCAAACTAGAGGTATTCCCAAACCCTACATATGAACCTAAACTTTCTAGTAAAGTTAAATATCCCATGAGTCACTATGTGTCTAACCATCGCCGGTCTCAATCAACAAGTCATTTGTAAATCACTATCTAACGCATTCATTCTCAATACAGTGTGAAGCCCATCACTCCAAGGTGGAAAGTCGCTATGAATGAGGAAATGAGATCTCAGAGAAGAATGAAACTTAGAACTTGTTGACTGTCCCCAGGAAGAAACTAGTTGGATGTCGGTGGGCTTATATTGTGAAGCACAAAGCAAATGGTACAATTGAATGTTTTAAAGTGAGACTGGTAGCAAAAGGGTACACCCAAACCTATGGAATTGATTATGCCATACATTTCGCACCTCAGAAGGCTAAAATCAACACTCCGCTCAAGTCTTATTATCTCTAAATTTATGAACCCGGGATTGGCCATTGCAACAATTTGATGTGAAAAACGCCTTTATGCATGGTGAGTTGTCTGAAGAAGTGTACATGGATTTGCCATCAGGGTACATGATACCAGAAGTGCATTGTCGGAAAGTATGAAAATTAAAGAAATCGCTGTGGGCGAAGCAAGACACCGAGGGCATGGTTTGGAACGCTCAATGGTCCATGAGGTCTTTTGGCTACCATCATAGTAATCTCGCACTCACACTTTATTCTCGAAAACAAATACGGAAAAGATCACCGCCCTTATCGTATGTTGATGACATGGTGATTACAGGAAATGACCCTAATGAAAGGAAGGCTCTACAAAGTTACTTGTCAAGCGAATTCGAAATGAAAAACCTCGATCACTTGAAATATTTTCTTAGAATCGAAGTGTCTCGATCTAATAAAGGAATTTTCTTGTCTCAAAGAAAATATGCTTTAGATTTGTTTGCAGAAACGGGTATGTCATATGTCAATCCAAATTATACACTAAAGATAGTTAGCTGGGATTGGAAGTTATGTGTCGAGACTAATCAAAGCCTCGTTGACAAGGAGATATTAGAGGCTCAAGTGGAAGAGTGATGTACTTAGCCCACTAGGCCATATATTGCCTATGCATTGAGTATCATAGCTACTTTATGCATAATCCTCGAGAACAAACATATGAATGCAAAGTATGCGCATTTTAAGGCATTCAAGTCCACTTCAAAGGGCATTTTGTTCACTAAAAATGTAGATTGTCAAAGTGTGGATGCTAGTGATGCTGACTGGGCTGGAGCAATAGATGACAGACGATCTACTTCAGGATATTTCACCTTTGTAGGTGGTAATCTCATTACATGGAGAAGCAAGAAGCAGAATGTTGTTGCACATTCAAGCCAGAGGTCAATTTAGGGTATGGTACTTGAATATGTGAAGTATCATACAAGACTTCTATTGATGGATTCACTATCCGCTTCAGGCGCACCGACATTTTATTGTGACAATAAAGCAACATGTGATATTGCTCATAATCCCATAACATGATCGTACAAAGCATGTGGAGGTAGACATTATCGATATAGAAAATTCACGGTAAAATCGGTTTGAGTCGCTTCAAGATTCGATCCGAAGATCAATTGGTTGATATCCTCACCAAAGTCGCTTCAAGTCGAGTGTTCTCAAAGTTTTTGGGCAAGTCAAGTACGTGCGACATCTATGCACCAACTCGAGGAGGTTATGATATCGGGATTAATAGTCAAAGATTCTTCATTGTAATTCTTTCCTATTACTATTATATTATTTCCTAGTTTAGAGATATTTTTCTGTTAGGCAAATAACTTAATTATAGGAATAGCTTGATTGTAGGATCTAATTATAGGAATAACTTGATTGTAGGATCTCTAATATCTTTATAAATATGTACATGTAAAGATACAGATTTATTATGAATAAAAAAATATTCTTCTCTGTTTTACAAGTAAATCAAAGAATAGAATGTTGACAGTTTGCTCCCTTTTTGTTTCTTCAAATGTTGAAATAAATTCTTAGAAAAAAGAAAACAATATGAAAGAAAAACGGCATAAGAGAAAGTTGGAGTAGGTACATTTTTCTTACTTCTTTTTAGGTAAACGGGAAAGATTTTCATGCCACCAAGAGAAATTTTTTTTTTTCCTTTTGAAGAAAATTTATATTGTATTTTTTATATTTATATAATCCATTTTATTTATCGCATTATAGTATTTTGTTCTTATAAAGATTCAACCTTGGAACCTTAGCTCCCGTTTTCATCTCACCTCTTAATAAGGGTGGCAATGGGATGGTCTTATTGGGTAACACACCTTGCCCTGCCCCTAATGGGATAAGTTTTGGGTGAGATTTATTCGGGTTTTAAATAGGGCTTGAAATTTTTTTAATCGGATGTCCTAGCCCTGTTGCCAAGGTGGGTTCATTGTATAAGAATTTTCGAACAATGTTTGGATAGGGTTGGAACAAGCGTGACCCTGTTATCACCCCTACTTTACCACTTGAGTCAGACCTTTAAGGCTGAGAAAATTTATATTGTATATTATTGTATCCAATATCTTCATTTTTTATATAAAGAAAAATATATATATAACTTGATTTGAAGATGATAAAATTTTATCTTTAGTCTCCTTTATTGATTTTCAACTCAACATCTATATGTGTGAAATATTGCTAGCTATGACTCCTTTTCATCAATATTGTCATTTCTTTCTATTGGGTGCATTTTCTTCCTTGATAGGACTTCACAATGTAATTTTCATTTTCTCAAAGGAGCAGATAGTTCTCCTCACTCTATATTCATGAACTGAAAGATGTTCACTGGGTGTTTTAAAACACCAAAACATTAAAACAAGTTTAATTTTTTTTAACGCATGTTAAATTTAAAATTAATCTATGTAGACACTAAGATACCTATGAAAGAAAAAATGTAAAATAAAATAATTTTCTTTCAAACACATAAATCAAATATGCATTATCATAATTTATTATTGTTTTCTTTAGCCTCCTTTATTGATTTTGAACTCAACATCCATCTATGTGAATTATTGCTATGACCCATTTTCACCAATATTGTCAGTTATGCCCTTTTCTTTCTTTTTGGCAATAGGACTTTGTCCATGTAATTTCTCATTTTCTTGAATTATTGCTATGACCCATTTTCACCAACTTTATCATTTTCTCATTATGCCTTTTCTTTCTTTTTGGTGATAAGACTCTTTCAATGTAATTTTCTCATTTTTCTGCGATAGATTATGACTCTTCCTTTTTCTCAATATTCATGAACTAAGAATGTTCTATGGTGTTTTTAAAGAAACACCTTAAACATAAAAGTGTTTTGAGAAATTTAACATACAAAGCAAATAAATGTAAAAGGAAATAATTTTCTTATAAAACTCATAAAATAAAATCAAATATAATAAAACAATCAAAAATTTATACATTTTAAATTATTTAATATTATATAATAAATAAAATGAATTTGAAGAAACAGTTAAAAATAATTTATTAAATTTAATATAGTTTTATTTTTTATTTTGTGAATTTTATTAAGAGACACTTTAAAAATTATTCTGGTATTTGAACTCTTCACTCAAAATTCGCTCTAATTTTGATAAAAATATCCTTATTACATTTATTATTACATGTAGAAAACATGAAAGGATACGATTAATATTTTAGGTTATTTAAGATTGTTAAATAATGTGACGCCCCAAACCCACCTGAAATTCATACGTTTCATGTCACGAGACCCATACAGACAGGCAAAACGGCCATCAGCCTACATCATACTCATAAAATGTATATTTTATACAAAACATTTTGACCATAAATTTGTTTACAATCAGATTAATTACAATTTATACAAAATCTTGGCCTCGTCGTAATTTTACAAAATACAAGATAAGGCCATCTTGGTCGCTTTTCCGCCTAAGGTCTCGATGCGTCCCATTCCCAAGCCGCGTTTCTGTGACTAAAAAATATATTCTCAATTGTAGGAGTACCCAAAGAGTTTAATTTCCCTACTGGCTTACTCCCACCTGAAACAAGAATGTAAATTAAGACACTAAAAACATTCAACACATGCTAATATATCACCTATGCATATATTAACAAATTAATTCCATAATTCATGCGATTCAATTTATGTCAATAACATAAGATTAGCTCATACGCGGCTATATAATAATCCTGCTAGCCACATCTTGGGATCACTAAAAATCACACATAACATGTTATTCTCCCAAGGCAATAACACAACATCACACAAATCAAGCAAACAACACGGACTGGCCCAAATCACTCTGCGATTTCTTCGCCTGGCCCAAATCTTGACCGAAACCACTACCCATTCAGCCTCAACAATTTCTATCCATTATACGACTTAAACGGTAAAGTGCAGCAAGAGGAAAACCCCTACCTTTCCTGGAGTTTGTCGAAACTCCTAATACTGGGCCTTGAAGCGGAGCCTCACCGTGAGGATCAACTCTCCCTCTGCCTCCGCTTCGACATCGGGTCCGATCGTCGGACACTTAGAGAGGCGGTTCTCTCTAAAAACCTCTAAAAACCCCTTTCTCTATCTCTTCTCGGTTGGTCCTCTCTTCCTTTCCTCCCAAACTCGATTTGGCCAAGGTCGCACAAGAGAATTGTCCCCCACTCGCTGCTGGGCTGCCTTCCATCGTCTACTAGATTACACCTTATCCTTATCCATCTACCTCGGTGATTTTCACCCAACGACATGCCACGCTGCCCTGCGAGCCCCACTGTACCTCAAGTTTGATCAAGATCTAAGACCTGACATCGCACGCCTGGCCACCCAAACGTGCCAAGTGTTCTACATCCCTCTCTAGCGCCCTCGAAAAAAAAAAAAAAACGCTGGAATTCCAACCTGCCCCGTAATTCGACGAAATTCGACACGCCTGATTACGAGACGATTCCAACTACAAGTTCGCTTTTGTCATCCGAGATCTAGAAAATTCTGATTTTCAACCTAAATTACCATTTTATCATTCTTAAAACACGATTTTCCGCTCACAAATAATAATATATTTCATAAAAAAATAAAACAAAACATAAATATGCTCACCCATTTTGATTTTTCTTACTTCTTTCCAAACAAACCATGAAAAGATTTAAAATGCATAAACCTATTAACAAAAGGTAGGTTTATATACATTCAAATAATAGGAGTTAGTCAAGTTGGTCATTTTCTTATATAAAAATGAATATTTTATTTATATTTATTCAAGGCGGGTATGAAAGCACAATTAATGATTGATTTTTGATCGTATCTTCAAAACACAATTTTACAATTTTACATTAAAACCGTGTCTTCAAAACACGACTTTACAATCTTATATTGAAATTGTGTTTTCAAAACAAGACTTTACAATTTTACATCAAATAACGTCAAAACAATTTAATTTCACAATTTTAAAATTTATATCAAATTGTCTTTAAGTCACGATTTCATATTTTACACTAAATCAGATTCAAACACGATTTTACAATTTTATAATTACATCAAATCGCTGCTTTTTTAAAACACGATTTACATTTTTCACACCTAAATCGTATTTTGAAAATACAACATTTATATGGGGCTTAGTTGAAAATAAGTACCAAATATTTGAAAATATTTATTTTTGTTCTATATTTAAAAAAATAAATTTTCTAATTATAGTATTATCTAAAAAAAATCCATTAATAACCTGGTTTAGGTTTAAATTCGTACTTTAAATGATTGAGAATTTGATATGGTGGCTTGGCCTTGTTGGAGCTTTGTCTCACAATATCCCACATCATTAGGAATGAGATCTTTTGGAGAAAAAGCCAAAAAATAAAATCACGAGGACTTAGACCCAAAGTGAATAATATGATACCAATGTAAACAATAATTTCAATTTTAGACTTTACAATTTTACATTTAAATCATGATTAAAATAAAGACTTGAAGAATTTTATAAATCGTATTTTCAAAAGGGACTCATGATTTGTATCAAATCTGGGCTTTAAAATACGATTTACAATTTTAAAATTTTATATCAAATCGATATTCAATGATTTCATTTTTACACTAAAATCGTATCTTCAAAAAACGATTTCATAATTTCATAATTTTATATTAAAATAGTGTCTTCAAAACATGATTTTACATTTTTACACTTTTTATATTGAAATTGTGTTTTTAAAAATACATCTATGTAACGTTTAATTGATAATAAGTACATAAATTTGGAAATATTTATTTTTATTTTATATTTTAATTTTTTTCTAATTATGATATTATTTAAAAAAGCCCTCGAATTGTTCCTTTGCCACTTTCTCCGCCACCAAATCATTACAACTCTTTTCATACCTAGGAATTATTGCTGTGGACCCTTTCTCCACAAAGTCATTTCTTTCCTTTCTTCATTTGATTTTTCTCTTAGAGCCTGCTTGTTGCTTAGAGATTGATTTCCCTGACTAAAACAATTTCTAATTTTGAACTTTTTTCAGTTTGCATTTTTTTTTTCTTTCCTTTTCACTGTTTTTAATTATTTTTTACTCGTATTTCAAATTAGCTTATAAACAAATTTAGAGCTTTGTGGTTATTTCCGGTTATTAAAGTTGTTAAATCATATTTCATAAAATAAAATAAAATTAGGCTCACCTGCACAATGGTTTTTCTTACTTTTTTTTCAAAATGTAACAATGAAAAGATTTAAAATGCATAAATTTATTATCAAAAGGCAGGTTTATATACATTCAAATAATAGGAGTAAATTAAAAGGATATTTTCTTATATAAAAATTAACATTTTATTTTTATTTATTCAAGCATGTTTGAAAACACAATTAATGACCTGGTTTGGGTTTCAGTTCGTACTTTGAATTATTGAGATGGTGGCCTGGCCATGTTGGAGCTTTTGTCTCATGACTCTGCATTTTCATCCTCATTCTAGCAAGGGATTTTCCATTTTCATTTTTCGGTTAGAGCTACACCACATTTGATTCCTGCTGAAGTCTTTGATTTCATTACTTTCTCTCAGATCCAGCCTTAACATCTCTGCTTTTGTTCTTAAAGTTAAAGTTGAATCCAATAGCATGTATTTCGATCATACTTGTGTGTCGCTCTACTGCTTTGCTTGTTAAACCATTCAATTCTCATTTCTGTTTCTGCCATAACATCTCCTGTACCTAGCATCCTTAATTTGTTAGTTTACTGTTTCTTGTTTTTCTTTCCAAGGTTCTGTCATCTACTCTAGATCTGTGCTGCAAGAGAATAAAGGATCGGAGTAAAGTGTTGCTGTAAGTGGTAGAAATTAAATAGCTGCAGCAAAGTTTCATAGAGTACCTGGTTGGTCCAGTTGTACGTCCGCTGGGTTATTTGTTCAATCACTGCACCAACATTGAGGACTCCTCTGGTGCTGAGAAGCGAGGGGTGCCATGGATAGTGGCACTTCGTGGATTGAATAAGAGAATGATACAATCTTCGATGTATGTACACCATGGGTTAATTCCTGTGCTGATGTCTACACAAGACGCTTCCAAATCTTTTGGCATATAAAGGTACGGAAGAGTTGTTTCAATGGGCTGTGTCCTGAATGAAGTCCCGATACCAGCTAAGCAGGGCAGCCAGGAAGAAGGCAGGTTGCTGTCAACCATGGAGATGGCCACTTGAGTTGTACTATACTTCTTCCTCCTCTGCAACAGATAAGATCTGCTCTTCCGAAGCTTTACCATCAAGATTTTGGTGGCTTAATATTCATGAGCTTTAAGAGAAAAATACAAGATCGTAGTTGGGTGAGGTTCCAACGCAGAAGCATGGCTTGAATGCTGTCAGGAGAAGCTGTCTGACAAGGTGGTGATGGCATTCAAAAGGTAGACTCCAGACCTGAAAGAATCAAGGAACTATGATCTGAAGCTAGGTATGAAACCAAAGAAGAAAGGAAGAGGCAGCAGCTCGACTACATCATAGATTTGAAGGTAGAGAAGACCATCCCCTTTCGTCATCCTGGATGATCTTCTTTGGGCGGAAGTTGAGTTGAGAAAATTGGAGTCTTCTCCTGCAGATCACCAAGGGATGCAAATTACTGCTAACTCATAATGAGATTTTATCAAACCAAATGGGTACTCAAAAGAATTTACTTGAACATTTGCAAGAAGATGAATGGGTTTTATTCCAAGAATAGAGCGTATGATACCATTGAGAATCAGATCGTAAATAGATAGCAATTGAAGTAGCAAACCACTCGCCGGTTTGCCGCTGCTTTAGGTAACTTATAAACTACATTGAAAACAAAAAGCTGGCTCTTGGTGGAGGGATGCCTCATATAGATTGAAAAGGCCAACCCCGGCAAACATAGGAGGAATGGATGCAAAGGTATACTCCAGTCTGAAGCTGAGTTACGATTACTTGGAGGGAGATGAAGTGAAGCCATTTTTCTTGCTTTGTGCTATAATTTCTACTGATAATATTAATATTGCGGACTTGTTGTATTATGGTATGGGTTTGCGATTATTTAAAGGAACTAATACATTGGAAGAGGCAAAAGATAGAACATATACATTGGTTGACAATCTGAAAGCCTCTAATTTGTTGCTAGAAACTGGCAATAATTCAGTTTTTAGAATGCATGATGTTGTTCGGAATGTGGCGGTAATAATTGCATCCAAGGAGAATCATGTGTTTGCACTCCAGCAGACTCTACTTTTAAGAAAGGGAAGATTTGGCTGGGCACGATGAACTCAAAAGATCACCTGGGTAATTCTGGATGAACTCGATCAGTCATGATCTTCAGAAGTGGCCATGTCCAAACTTGAATCCTGATGTTATCCAAATCACGACGTCTGTAGGAAAGTCTCAGACTAGTTTTTTGAAGGATGAAACAACTCAAAGTATTAGATTTCACTCATATGCATCTTCCATTGCTGCCCTCATCTCTTAGGTGCCTAGAAAATCTTCGAACATTGTGTTTGGATCATTGCGTATCGGGAGACTTTGCTGTAATTGCAGAGCTAAGGAAATTAGAAATTCTTACCCTTAGAAAATCTGTTTTTAAAGAGTTGCCCAAAGAAATAGCACAATTGATTAATCTAAAACTGTTGGATCTGGAGGGTTCTTCCAAACTAAAAGTAATTCCATCAGACGTCATATCAAGCTTGACCCAATTAGAGGATTTGTGTATGGGCAATAGCTTTACTCAATGGGAGATGGAAGGAAAGAGTAATGCTTGCCTTTCTGAGTTGAATAATTTGACCCTTTTAACCTCTTTGGACATACAAATACTAGATGCCAAGTTATTGCCAGAAGCCAGAGTCTTTGATAACTTGGTGAGATTTAAAATATTCATAGGTGATGTCTGGTTGTGGGAAGGAAGCTATAAAACCAACAGGATATTGAAGCTCAGCAAGTTTGATACATGCCTTCTTCATGTGGTGGATGGTATGAGCAAGTTGTTGAAGAGAACCGAAGATCTACACTTGCATGAATTGTGTGGTGGTACTGATGCTGTTTCCAAATTAGATGGAGAGAGTTTTCCTACATTAAAGCATCTTAAGGTTGAAAGCAGTCCAGAGATTCAATATATTGTGAGGTCGATGGATATGGCTCCATCATGTCGTGTTTTTCCGGTTATGGAGACCTTGTCCCTCAATCAATTGATTAACTTGCAAGAAGTAATTAGCTATGGCGAATTTCCAACAGGGTCCTTTGGTTGCTTGAGAAAAGTGGAAGTGGAAGATTGTGATGGCTTACTTCTGCTGTTTGTGGGTAGAAGTCTTTCCAAACTTGGAAGAAATAAGAGTAAGAAGATGTAAGAATATAGTTTGATGGTTTCTCTCGAGGATGGGAAGAAATAAAAGAAGATGGTATTATTAATGTGCCATTGTTCTCGAATTGAGACACTTGACATTACAGAGCGCTCAAGCCAATATCTTCTGCTTATTCGAGGAGGAGAAGTCGGTGCTTTCCAACCAACTGGTATATATGTCAAATACGGTACATCGATTTTCATTTCATCTAGTCAAAATATTGCTTTTAATTTAATCATTTAAATCCATCCCAAAACCCATTTGATAGATGACTTCAAATTTTCACCATCAAAGATAAAAACCTACCTAATCAAATCAGTAATGACTGGACGACTCACCAAATACATACAAGTCCATCAATTTTTAATAGGCGAATTTAACCAAATCCAATCCAGCAGTGGAACAAAACAATAATTCTAGCAACCACATCTTCACTCATTTTAATTAAGTTGTATTAATTCTATGTATATAATGAAATACATTCATGCATGTCTCATACAAGGCTCCCTGGGAGGTAGGTCTCTAATCATGTTACAGGAGGAGATAGAGGGATAATAGCCAACTTCAGCTTTCATTGGGCAGCAACCTTCTGGTTTCGAGCTGGAGAAATGCATGTCATTGGTGAACTATTCCCACTAGTTTGCTACAGAATTCAAAGAAATCTAATAGTGAAAAACTGCATAATCTGAACAAATATTTGATCTTGAAGGGCTAAATGTTGATGATGGACAGTTGGGCTCCTCCCAATTAAATATCAGTTCTGAATGATTTACCAAAGGTGAGGCATATATGCAACTGGGGTAGCTCCACAGATGATCATTTCCCTTCTTCTTCTATAGCTTCTGCTCCTGCAGGCAATATCATTATCATATTCCCTAAATTAACCCATATGTCATTGTATTCTTTGCCTATCCTCACAAGCTTCTCCCCTGTATATCATTCCTTGCAACAACGGCTTCAACATGCAGACCTTAATACCCCTCTCCTAGTGCTCTTTATTGAAACGGTCAGTTTATCTCTCAGAATCCTTTTCTTTTTCACTTCTTATATATATATATATATATATATATATATTTCTTTAATTTTCCTTTGAACATTATTTTCAACTAAAGAAAATACATAAAATTTAGATTGATCTTCTTCTTCTTGCTCTCCTTTTTTCTTTTTTCTTTTTAAATATTTGTTTTTATGGATGTCTGAAGGTTGAATGTTGTTTGTATAGGTTAATATATATATATATATATATATATATATATATATATATATATATATATATATATATATATAAATTAGTTACCATATTTCCTTCTCGCTCTAATTTGAAATAATAATATTCAAATATCCTAAAACATTTGAATAATTGATATTATAAAAGTTTTATGAAAATTTGTACAAAATAATAAAATGATTTTTAATTATACTCTTTTTGAAGTAATTTTCTAATAATATTTGACTAGTAAGAAAATGTTAAAAAAAATTCTATGTAAAATACTTGCTTATAATATAACATGTATCTTTATATAATGGAATAATAATTTAAGTATATATTTGATTGGTGAAATTAATTCATTTACTTTTATATTTTTAATTTGGGAAATACTATCAAATTCCATTTTTTAATTTACAAACTAATTGGAATTATTTACTCTGAATAACTATTTAGATGAGTGTCAATTATGTTTTGGGTTTTTTCATTAAAAAATTATTAGAATTAATAGTAGTTTATTTTTATTTTTTGCATGATAAAGGTTGATTTTGAAAATTTACAGCAAATTCATTATTTCTAATGTTATTATTTTCATTTTATAACGATAGAATTTTTACTTTTGAATTTTATGGATTTATATTTAATAATTTATTATCAGGATTTTTTTTTTCAGTTTGACTTTTGTTTGAGTAATAATTCAAATATGTTCTTGTATAGAAATAAGAAATAGAATAGGCAAAAATACAAAGTATCTAAGTCATATATTTTTATGACAATTTCTTTAATATATAATGAATGCATGCTCAGCCAATAAGACCTAACTTAGGTAGGCATAGGAAGGGGAGGGTGAATAATTCGAGTTCTAATATGAACAAATTTGTGAATACTACGATGTAATATAAAATAAATAGATGTAAAAAAAAAAAATAGTATTATTATTTTCAGACAACTAGATAAGAATAAATCAAAATAGTTAAAAATAAATTTTATTAAGAAATTTGATTCAAATATGATAACAAAGTTAAAAGTTAAAAGAAAAAAGTGATATCTTCCATTAATTTTTTTTTTTTTAAGGAAAAAAATATTTTTATGTTAACACGAAATTATTATAAAGGAGAGTGATAAATTAAAAAGCAATAGGTGTAAAAATATTTTGAGGCTTAAAGTAATTTGTTTTAAGATTTCAATTAAAAAAAAAAAAAACAAACATCACTTTTGGAACATTTTAAATGTTAGGCAGTTGTATTAGCATGAATTCACAAGAACTCCGCTATTCCTTGGAAGGTTATTCTTTCCTTACAAAATTTAATCGTTTTAGTCATTAGAATTCGACTTGTTTACATTACGTTTGTACATATTCTTCGACCCTTGTATCAGATTTTGGTTGATTCTAGAAATGGATGATAATTTTATTTTTTTAGATTTGAAAATACAGTGTGTTGCATTTCCTCGCTTGGAGCATTTACACATCCATGGAGTGGATAATGTGAAAAAAATATGGGACTACCAACTTCCTCAAGATTCCTTTTCCAAACTAAAAGTTATGACAGTAGAATCCTGTGGGGGATTGTTGAATATTTTTCCATCTTGTGTGCTGAAAAGGTCACAGAGTCTACATACTCTATTAGTAAAGGATTGTATTTCACTAAAAGAGGTTTTTGATGTGGAAGGGATGGATGTAAATGCGAAGGAAGAAGGTGATCACTGCCTCATCGGGAGTGTACTGACTCTAGATTCACTGCCAAAAGTTGAGAAGATATGGAATAAGGATTTCCATGGAATTCTCTCGTTTCAATACTTAAAATCAATAATGATTCATGAATGTGAGAGTGTAAAAAACCTTTTTCCCGCATCTTTAGTCAGAGATCTTCAACAACTTGAGAAATTGCATGTATGTTATAGTGGGATAGAGGAAATTATTGCGGAAGTGACATTAATGGAGTATCGGATACGCACACAACACCTTACGCCAGAAATTCCCTAAACTAACCTTGCTTCAACTCTATAAACTACCGAACTCAAGAGTTTATACCCAGTGGGCACATACTTCTCAATGGCCATTGGCCGAGTAAATTTGAAGTGTTTGAGTGTCATAAAACTCAACGTGATTTACTTGAAACTCCAACATTGGAACAAAGACATCATGAGGGAAATCTCCATATGCCCCTTTTCTTTATCCACCATGTAAGTTTTCTATTTCCTAATTTAATTACATCATCATGTTTCATTATTAAATTTATATCACTGGTTACTTCTTCTCCTCCTTATTTATCTCCATTGAACTTTTTAATCTTAAAACTTGTCCTAATCCTTTATGCTCTCTTTGAAACTAGGACAGAATAAGGAAAACATAGAGAGGATATAGAGTAAAAGGGAAGGAAAGAAAATTGGAGGAAAATAAAAATAGGTTTAAACTTAATAATTTATTTTTATATGCTTTTTCAAACTCATTTATTTGTTTCACTCATTATATAATACTAAGCAGCTAAAATATGTAAAATTTGAGAAATTTTAATTATATTTTATTTTCTTATGTTTCCATGCAGTGAAACCAAACATAAGAAAATCATTTTTCTTAGTATTTTCTTTCTTTTCCTAGTATTTTTCGGGTTCCGAACAAAGCCTTAATGTCAGAGGAATTTATATAAACATATGTAGTTCAAACCAATACTGCAATTTATAGTAAATTTTATTGGTTTTTAAAAATTTATTTAATTTATAATCAGCCAAGTTATAGCAAACAATTGTGAATCACCTTTCCAATCCGTTCTAATTAAAGTGACCTACACCTTGCATAATTAGAACTCTAGACATGGCTATCCAATGCATCTTTGGTAAATAACTTAGAAATTTTGTATTCATTTTTCCGTGTTCTTTGCTTGTAATAAATAAATACGACACTTCCTTTGTAGGCATGCACATCTAATTGATATGCTAGTTATATTTGACATATATAATAGATTGTTTTTGTTTGAGCCATTTCCCAGGTCACATTCCCTTACTTGAAGAAATTAGTATTGGGTGACAACAACGATACAGAAATATGGCTGGAGCAATTCTCTGCAAATTCTTTTCCTAGACTAATAGTTCTGGATGTACGCGGATGTAGAAATATTTCGGTTGTGATTCCTTCCTTTATGCTTCAAGGATTATGCACATAACGGTAGAAGTGGTCATGAGGCCTCGTAGTTCGTGAAAGAGGTATTCCAACTTGAAGGACTTGAGGAGGAACATCAAGTCAAGCCGCTTAGACGGTTAAGAATATTACAGTTGCGGTGTCTTCCTAGGCTCACGCATTTGTGGAAGGAAAACAACAAACCAAGCCCTAATTTGCAGAGTCTAGAGAGTCTTGAAGTGTTGCATTGTGACAGTTTGATAAATTTGGTACCATCCTCGGTGGAATCTTTCCAAAATCTTGCTACTTTAGATGTGAGATCTTGTGGCGCCCCGAGAAGTATGACATCACCCTGTGAGGCTAAAACTCTAGTAGAACTCCAAACACTCATAGCAAGGGGATCATATATGATGGAAGAAATAGTTGCAAATGAAGGAGAGGAAGCAGCAGATGAGATAACTTTTCGCAAATTACAACACATGGAACTTGTGGATTTGTCGAACCTCACAAGCTTCAGTTCAGGTGGTGGTTATATTTTCTCATTCCCATCCTTGAAGCATATGAAGGTGAAAGGATGTCCCAAGATGAAAATTTTCTCCTACCTCCCGACCACCGGGCTAAAAAGTAGAAGTGGAAGACAATGAGTGGCACCGGGCAGATGACGAAATGTACTACCATCCAGTTTATTTATAAAAATGCATGGTATGTATTGATTCAACTATCTTAGATATAGAGGATGATTTAAGATTTTCTTTGCTTACTTTGGAGTGATAACATGACTGGTGAGAGAAATCAACTATACATTAGAGAGTTTAACCTTTTCATTATCTTCATATTTGTCATACTATCTTAGATTTTTTGTCTGTTTTTTTATTTCTAATATTTGAATGATATATCAATCCCTAATTAAGTTGGCATGCATCTTATACGATACATACTAATTATACAAAAATTTACCACATGTATTGCTTAAGTGTAATTTAGACTTCACATGTTATTGTTAATTAGCAACATTAAATTGAAAGCTTGTGAGTATTTTGAAATATTTATCTTATGATCAAACGAAATGCATTGCAGAATGTTCTACTGTTACTATATATTTTGAAAATAAATAAAGTAGTTAAAAGTTTAAACACAACCATTAACAAGTTAGGGAACTTTTCATCTTTCTAATGTTATATTTATGCTTTTTGAGATGTGTGTGAATTTTCTTGATTTTAGACGCAGTTATTCTTATATATATATATATATATATATATATATATATATATATATATATATATATATATATATATATATTCTCGAATGTCACCTTATTGTTAAGACTAATTATTTTAAGATAATTTTATTTTATATCATGTCAAATCAAATAATATATGTATAGTTTTCAATTTCTAGTAATTGTAATAGTTTATTTATCCTTATTAAATGCTAATATGATTTAGTTACATTTTTCAGATAATATCGAGGTTAAGAGTGCAGAACTGGGAGCTAGTTCAACATAATGAGTAAATATTATGTTTGCCTCTTAAGAATGTTACAATTTGGCTAGATTTCTAACCATGTTAATGTAATATGATTCTCTCGTATCTTAATGTATTTTCTTGTGTAGATTTGTAGAGGGTAGTATGATATCTACTACACTACGGATACTTGAAATTTCTTATAATTGTGTCCATCGTTGAGTTGCATAACGAATCTCCACTTGGATCAAGGTATAAATATATTTGTGATTTATTATTGCTTATATTTGGTTGGGCTTAAGGCTTAAAAAGGGTATCAAAGGATAGATTTGAGGTTCTATAAGACTCATGAGGATTGCTATCAAATTTGAGATTAAGAACTATATACCAAAAAATTGTTAACACTTAGATAACTCAAATCTAGAAACTGAAAACAGAGCAAATCTGGAACATATAACAGATCTAAAATAAAGGGGAACCATAGTCGCTCTAAGAGGAGATTTATCAAGCACCTTAAATGCGCACTCGCATGCAAAAAATGAACTATTTATTCATACGTGAAGACTCCTTAAATACAAAACCATTCAACAAAATGCAAGAAATATGGAAGACACTATCTTACGACTGACCCATGAATATCAAACCATAAAAGTACAACCGCACAACCTAACAACTCCTAATAAAATGCTAAAATGCTATGACCAAGTAAATAGGTTTGACAAATTCAAAAACTACCCAACAAACTGATTTATGTATTATCCGTAGCATGCTCTCCCTTAATGCAAAAATCTGCAACACCTAATTTCCCTCTTAAAAAAACAAACTTTTCTAGAGGAAGCGACTTAGCAACAGACAAGAACTTGCTCCTCGGCACTACAATGTTCCATCTTATCTCCTCCTCCATCACATGTCTCTTATGAAGTGATGTCGGATATCAATGTGTCTTGCGGCGCCGTGATGAATAAGATTTTTTGTCATCGTTATGGTGGACCGATTATCACGTAAAAATCTGTTGTACCTTCCGCTTTTGCCGCATATCTCTACGCTCTTCTCATCCATATTTTCCTTCATATTTTTGCCTTGCACTTCCCGTATCATCCAACTCGGGAAATTGATTATCTTGGGCAGATTTTTTTCCTTCCTAGCATTTTTCGGGGACCAAACATAACCTTAATATTTTTCTTTTTTTGGTAATTTATAGGAACCAAACAACACCCTAGTGTTTTTGCCCTCAATTTATTTTTTGGCTCTCTCACTGCATTCCCTTCTTCAAGTTGAATCTAGTAGCATCTAAATGTTTTTTTAGCATCTAAATGTTTTTTCTCTCAATTCGCCTCCATAGACTCATGTGGTTCTTCAAATTTGTTTATTCTTCATGTGACATTTTTTATTTATAATAAATGAGACCATACTATTAGATAATCAAAGATACTAATAAATCAAGATGACTTTTTGGAGCCTCCTTTTGTGTGTTTTGAGATTGATTTCCAGCTCAACATCTATCCATCTGAATTATAGTTGTGGAACCCTTTCTCTAACAAAGTCATTTCTTGCTTTGCTTTTTCTTTTTCTTTTTTAAAGCCTCCTTTTGTGCCTTTTGAGATGGATTTTTAACTCAATATCCATATACACGATGGCTAGACCTCTTCTCCAACAATGTCATTTCTTCTTTGTCAATGTTAATTCCTCCTTTTCCCTTATTAAAAAGTGTTTTTTTTTTTTTCTAAACATTGTTTACATAGAATTGTTTTTTTTTAATTATGGGTTAGGGTTGTTAAAATTATTAATAAAAAATGTTAAAGAAAATAATTTCAATTTTTTCATATATATATATATGATAAAGTTAAATGTTATTAAAATATATAGGAAGATTGTGAATTTATCTTTATTATTTCATACTGTTCCAAAGAAAAAGATTTTATTATTTAAGCAAAAATATTAATCTAGTGAGTACTTATTTATTTTGGTATATTGTGTTTACAAACTTCTTTTTTAATCTAAATAGTAAAAATTTGAGAGAAATAGAGAACGGCGTCCTTTATAGTGGGCTATTAGCAATTTGCCAGAAAAAAAAAAGAACGACGCCATTCTAGAGGCAGTGTAAAAAGTTCCCACACTGCCACTGCGGGTTCATGGTCAAATAGCCTTAGGTGGGTGCCAGGGTTGGACCATAGCTGGAAAACATTAACCATTAATTGAATCATAATTGTACTCAACCATATGATTGTATTCCATGACCTCTCCCTTTTTCCCAGTATAAATACATAATATTGTTTTCTTTTTTATACCCAATTATTGAATTTCAGTTACCAAATTTGGTTTGTTTTTGGAAGCAATCATGATACATATTTGTTTTGAGGGGGAATGTTAACCATTGCACCCAAAAAAAAAACGAAAATATAATCCAAGTCCGTCAAATGTACCATTGAATTCAATAATATAATAAAAACATACATAATAACAGTAATAACCCCTACTAATGACAAAAATGTCATTAATGTGTTAGACCAATAAGACCCATTTATGAACATGTAGGTGTGAGATTGCTGACATGTTAAAAGTGCTCTGAAAATAAAAAAAAAATGTTCACAACATGCTTTTAACATATATGTAATAGATATATAACATTAATATAATAGTTTTTCCTTTAATGTAATAGTTTTGACTTTAATATAACAATCATATAATGATAATGTAACATGTTTACAAATACTAATGTAACAACTTTCTCCTATAATACATAACATCCTATAAGATATTATAAAGTCGTTACATTAACGTTATACTTATCATATATTAATGATGTAAAGATGTAGCTGTGATTTCTTTTAATTTTCGGGAAGGACTAGTGACATGTCAAAAGTCTCTCCCACATTTCTACAATGTGACCCACTACTCACTAACAACACTCAGCGCATTTATGCCCTCTTAGGGCTGGCCACTATTTCGATGCATATTTTTATTATATCAAGGAGGATAATACATTCGAGGGCGATTTGAGGGACTCGTGTGACTTGTCAGTTCATGTTTTAAACATTTTTCGTTTCTAAAAAACAATAACAGTTTAAAACATTGAGAATATTTCGGTTTCTTTTCTTTTTTAAAAAAAAACATAAAAAGAATACGTAAAATACAAAATTTTGATAATAACACATTTATAACACCAAATAATATTCTCTGCCAAAAATCGCTTTCAAGAACTGCCAAAAATGCGAACCAAAATGTGTTCCCAGGCCAGATTTTCTTTCTTTCCTTTTTGTACAATGGTGCACCTCAGGTTATATTGCCATTGTTGGTTAAAAATTAAGTATAAAAGAATTATAGTTTTTATAATATTATAAGCGTAAGAAGAGTTACACTTGTGATGATATTTTAAGTGTAAGAAAAGTTACATTTTTAAAGTATATAATGTGTAAAAAGAGTTACTAGCTCATTCAATGATGAATAAGTTTGCAACATACCTTGAGAATAAACCATATTTAACGAGTGAATTAAACATATGAATAATGAGTTGAAATGTTACAAAACTTATTAGGTTGAAGAAGATAATAAGTTTGTAACATTTATAAGTAAATCATGTTTAATGTGTGCATTAAACATGTGAATAAGGTATTGAATTGTTACAAAACTTATGAGGTTGAGGAAGATTATAAGTTTGTAACATTTGATATTAGTTATATGTTTAATGTGTGAATTAAACATATATTTATGTTTTAGGATGTTACAATCTCAAGAGGTTAACGAAGACAAAAAGTCTTATTCTCTTTGTAACCACATTTTTCTACCCTAAGAGTGTTATATAAAGTGTGACTTTTCTTCTTTTGAAATCTTATGCAAAAAAGTGAAAAGACTTATCAATCCCAAGACTATCATTCATCTCTCTACTTCCCTAAATATTTATCGTATGTATGGGGCCAGAGTTTCGACAAAGTTCCAAGAACTTGTTTAAGTCTTTTTGTATTATTCCTCTTTTTATTTTAATTCTCAAGAGATTGTGAGTGCTTTCATAATTTCAAGAGTTCATTGTATAAAGTGAAATTAGAGTGTGTTTCTTCTCCATTGTATCTATCTTTTTTTTTATTTAATTGAACTAAATATGGGAGGTTTAGATTGATAAAAGTATGGGTCCTGCTTCAAGTAGCCTGTATCCATGTTCATGTCTTCCATGTAATGAAAAAAAAAAGGAAAAAATACAGAGAGAAGGGGTTGGCCATGACTTAATCAAGGATGATATAGAGGGCCTTTATAATTTAGGTCACACTACTCCCTTAAGTTTATTTTTTTTTAAGGAAACCATAGGCGTCCTGTGACGCCCCAAAACTCCACCCGCTGACTCAATTCATTAACCTCGCTGAATACAGCGAGGTCGGCTACCCGACGCCACTTTGTAAAATCGGCGTAGTCCCTTTTCGCACGGAGCCTCTAAATTAAATACATAACCCGTATAACCCGTCCCAAACAATCCAATATATGCAATATATATCCACACAGCTAAAATGCCTCTCGGGCTCATAAACCACTCATAAAATCACTCACGCAACTATTCTTCAATTATCTCCCAATAATTCAATAGCTTGATAACATTGTTTTATACAAACATATTAAAATCTACAATTCTAATACATGTTATGTCCAAAAACCATCAAGCCACAACCTAGCTTCTTCAAAATGGATCGCCTTTCTCTGAGCCCATAAAATTTAAATAGCTGTGGGTCCCATCGACTAAGAGCTAAAAGCTCAAGAGAGAATCGCCCCTGCTGGCTACTCACCACCTAAGTTAGCAACGCTCCAAATTAAACACACACTCAAGTAAATACGCTGATCCTACTCAATGTCTATATGATCACCCCATGTCATCACGAGTCCTCACCAACTCACTCACACTCGCCTGCCTTACGATGGTAGTGTCAATCATTTTCAAAACAAAACTTTGCTTTGAAAATATACTACCGGAAGTATTCTAGTACGGGACTACCTCCGAGGTGAATCGGGCTCGGGTGAGCTTCCGAAATGGGGCCACGGTCCTCATCCGAAAATGATCCGCTGTCCATCTCCCAACCCAATTCTTCCCCGAATATCATCCTTTGGAAATTCCTTTCAGAACCGTATCCTGCTTACAAAAATACCTTGTCACGCACTCACACCTAACTCTGTGTTACCCAAAGGCATACGAAATGCATTATGCCATTTTCAAAATCATTTACACAATATGTCAATACGCATATTTCAATCAACTACAATTACACTACGTAATTCCACACATCAATCATCACCCAACTTAAATTTCAATCGGGAGCAAATCATAATAATCACCACGGCATAACACACTGAATTCCATAATCGCTGCTATCACAGACACCCTTCGCTAATAACTCATTAGTTCCTCGACGACCAACTCTTCAAATTAATTTCTTACACATACCGCTCATTCAATTCACACAATTTCAATGCCAAACACATGGACCATTATGGCCATTTCACACAAACCCTGGACTGCTTTTATAGTCCCCAAATAGATGAATGCGGTCAGCCCACGGCGCCCCACTTCCCACACCGGTTCCTCTCGTGGAACCCATTTCCATTCCCATTTCCGGTCTCCTAATCACTCAAAATGTAATTTATCGTGACAAATTCTAACACAACAGCCCACAACAGTTGCTGGGCATTCTGCGCATTCACGGACAGCCCAAAAATCTCCAAAAATTCCACAATCTGTCCCACGTGATCGACTCCCACGTCCCATTCCCGGCCTTTTCCCATACAAATACACGATGAAAGCTAATCCTCAGCGAAATAAAAACACCCAAACAGCCCCTACCCCTGGGCAGTCTCGTATGGGCGGAAAATCTCGCAATTCTAACACTCGTCCCACGCTTAGACCGACCAACCTGGGCCTCACGGCCTCAAACCAAATCAAATACTAAAACCCTTTAAAATCTTAATAAAACGCAAATAAGTGGTAAAAATCCCACCTCGGAGTTGTCCGTAAACTCACAAACCCAAAATTCACGCGTCGTCGCCCGCCGCAGAACGTTTTCCCTCTCGTCTGGCCGAACTAACTAGTCCGACAGCTCGATCTTGCAAGACTTCTTAAAACTCTCTCAAACCCAGTCACCAGATCAAAAATGGCCTCCCACGTTTCGCTTCTCCACGGCGTAACGGGGCATTTATCACTATTCCTTAATTCAAGATCTAAACGACTTAAAATCAAACCTCATAACGCCTTATTACGCCCTTTCTTTACCAGATTCGAGACTTAACTACTCTACGGCCCATTTTCATAATTTCACCATACCACTTACGGCATACGAAAGACACGCTATATTCGCTTTCTGTCGTGATCAAAACCGATGACAGACCTGCCAGTCGACGTCGAAAACGCGACCGACCGCTCCCGTAAAATTACGAATTTTACGCTCATCAGATTCGCGAGACGATTCCAACGGTGCAATCCGCTTTTGTCATCCGAGATATAGAGAATTCACTCACGGATTTTTAATCGTAATTACAATTTTGTAGTCAAAATTACTATTTTGCCCTTATTCCAGAAATTTGAATTTCTCGGGTCTTACACGTCCCCCATATCGAGTGGGAGGCCCTGTGTTGTCTCAAAGTTTGAATGATTTAATAATAAATTTTGAGATGGTCTCATATTGAAGGCGATCTCGACTTTAGAGTCGGGCCAACTAGAGTAACTCTACGAGGAGTCAAGTACTACCGCAGCTCCTTAACATTCTTTTAGTTGCACTATTTAATAGTTATTTTTTAATTAATTGTCTTGTATATTTATTTAATTTATTTTTGTCTTTAATTAGTCATTTAATTTATAGTCTTATTATTTTATATTCTTTGTAAATGTATTTTTGTTTTTTGTTTATTTAATTAAATTAGTTGTTGATGTTTGTTTATTGTTTAATAATTTAATTTATTTTCCTTAAACTATGAACCATCACCTACATTTAATTTATTCAAATCCCCAAATTTTAAAAATTCAAGTTTTAAATTTTAATTTCAATTTTTAAAAATTCAAGTGTCCAAATTTCAAAATTCAAATTCTCAAATTTCCCCCATTTCTAAATTCAAAACTTCAATTTTAAGTTTAAAATTCAAGTCCTCCAAATCTCAAATTTCAAATTTCAAAATCCAAGGTCCCTAATTTTAAAATTCAAGTCCCTCAATTTCTAATTTAAAATTTTCAAGTTTTCAATCTCAAAAATCAAGCTACCATAATTTCAAAATTCAACCTCACTAATTTTAATTTTTCAAGTTTCCAATTTGAAGATTACCAATCTCTCTAATTTCAAATTCAAGTGTCATATTTCAAAATTCAAGTCCTCAATTTCCACTTCAATTTTTAAATTTTCTAATTTCAAATTTAAGTCCCTAATTTCCATTTAATTTTCAAATCTCAAATTTCAAAATTAAAAATTCTTAATTTCAAAATTCAAGTCTCAAAATTTCTAATTTCAAATTTCTAAATTCTAAATTACAAAATTCCAAATCTCAATTTTATAAAATTCAAGTTCCTAATTTCAAAATCCAATTTCCATAATCCCAATTCAAAATTCTCAAACTTCAAATTCATTTCAAAATTCTTAATTTTTAAAATTTCAATCACATGATTAATTCTATAATTCCAATAAAATGAAATCTTGTAGAGTCAATTTGTGTAAAAGGATAAATGGGCCTTTAGGTGGGGCCCGACATTTTGGCGTATCATTTTAATAAATAATTTGACATATGCTCTCTAACTTAATTTCTATCGATTGGAATATTAGGTATTTTATTATCGCACTAACATTATTTATAATTGATAGCACTTCATATATACCGCCCAAGTACACATTTTACTCATTTAACTTTGCTTGTTTATTTACTTATTTATCTATCTATTTATTTATATATGTCTTGCAAGTTTTTGGTATCAGATTAAGCCAGATTCGATATCCATCGATCGGAAGAATAAGTTGTGCATTTTCTCAGCCATAGTTGAAAGAATTTAATTTTGTGGGCTGTGGCTAAGGCTACGCCTCCATCGCACCTTCCCTAGCACATGACCCTCCGACTCAGACTCGCTTCCCACCGCTTTTCCATACGCAGTCACATTTAAAGTGCTTTTTTTCCCTTTTAAAATAAAGCAAAAATAAATGACGACTCCAAATCGTTTAAAAAAAAATAAAAATGAGTCTCGCATTTTTAGTAAGAAACGCATAATAACCAAAATGCAAGGTGCACAAATGACTTCCATATTGAACTATTTTGAAGCCATAACGTTAAACAAATCTTATTAAGCTAAAGAAAGGGCTTTTAATTTCTCAAAAGTGGACTCAAATATAGTGGATTATTTTATACCTAGTTGAAGTTGATTAATAATTATCCCATTGCTTAAACGGCTGACTTGGCCAAGTTCAACTTTGAATCGTGTGGGATAAGCTTGGACACCCCTTAGTATTTTAATTTTTAATCTTTTTTAAATTAAACATTTTGGCCACATTCAAGAACTTAGACAATGACCAAGTACCAGAATATTTAAGCCATCTTGTACAAGACCAGAGACAAACAAAATTAGAATCAGAAACATGAGGTGATGTTAAACTTACCATTATTGATACACCAATAATCATTACATGAACATGATCCCTCACTGAAACAATGAAACCGGTTATTATCCCTCACAGTTATTTCTCTACCTGTGATACTTGAAAATAACTTTATAGCCATGTGACAATCACCACAAAGTCTAAGGTTTTTCACAACCCTTATTACGGTTGTTGGACGTGTAATAATGAGACCAAATGCAATAGCAAGTTTCTCACTGTGGCAACCAAGGAAATGCTCTTCTCTTCCTCTTCTATGTCAAACAGTACATAATATGTTGTTGGAATATAACCAGCTACTTTCATTTTCTTAGTCAATTCTTCTAGTTTTGCCTATATCTTCTCTGACAAGGGGTGGTACTTGTCTCCAACAAGGAACTGGTGCACAATACCATTTACCTCCATCCAATAGCACCCTGGTGGTTTCTGGATTCCTTTCTCATTCATGCTTAACCTAATCTTTGCTGCTTTATCCCATTTGAGATTGGTTGAGTAAATATTTGATAAGAGAACATAATTTCGAGTTCCGTTGTTCTAGTTCAATAAGTTGCTTCAGTACAAGTTCAGCCAACTAGGTGTCCCTATGTATCCTACATACCCCTAACAAGGCTCCCCAAACAATGGCATTAGCCTCCATTGGCATTAGCCTCCATTGGCATATTTCTAATCATTTGATGAGCTTCATCTAATAAACCTGCACGACCAAGAAGATCCACCATACATCCGTAATGCTCAACTGTTGGAGTCAAAGAAAAGACACAGTCCATGCTATTGAAATATTGTCTGCCCTCATCAACCAGGTCAGCATGAGAACAACCACAGAGCAGGGCAATGAAAGTGTTCCCATCGGGTTTGATCCCAATTTTCTCTGCTTGGCCAAAAAGTCCAAAAGATATTTTAACATCGCCATTCATGACAAGCCCAGATATTATTGCATTCCAGACCACTCGATCCTTCTCCTTCATCCCTTTAAAGACTTCCCAGGCCCGAGCCATGCTCCCACATTTTGCATACAAGTCAATCGATGCAGTGCCTACAACAGGATTACATAAAAACTCATTCCTATCAACCAACTCACTGGCCCACTCCCCTAATTCTAACGCCCCTAATCTTGTACAAGCGGAAAGAACTCCAACCACGGTATATCAATCCGGCTTCACATTTTCTCTTTGCATTTGCAAAAAGAGGTCCATAGCTTCTCTTGGGAGCCCATTCAATGCATAACCTTGAATCATGGCACCCCATGTAACTATATCCTTCTTAGGCATCCCATCAAAGACACCACGAGCTTTCTCCATGTTTCCACACTTGGCATACATATCCACTACAGAGGTAGCCACAAAGACGTTCCTCACCATGCCCATTTCCATGATCCATTTATGAATCCGCTCTCCGCAATTTTTATCCCCCAACTGAGTACAAGCAGACAAAACTCGAACAATAGTGAAACTATCCGGCACTAATTTCGTCTCCAACAACCTCCGAAACATATCAATGGCTTCCCTGGATTTACCAACACCAATGTACCCACTAATGATGTTTATCCAGGAAACAACGTTTTTCTCCGAATATCACCAAACACCTGTGGGCATCTTCTAAAAACCGCATTTTGCAATATAAACAAAACCAAACTAGTCTTAACAAAGACATCGTAATCAAAACCAGCTTTTTAACCACTAGGTGTGGATCTTGACACCCAACTGCAAATCCAAAAGCCTGGCACAAGCTTTTAGAACAAAAGGGAAAGTGAAATTGTTGGGCAAGAAGCCCTCTGAACGCGTCAAACTATAGAACTCAACAGTGTCATCGAAACAATCATTGGAAACCAGGCCTCGGATCATGGTATTCCATAAAAAAAATATTGGTTTGTTTAGTCTGATGGAAGACTAAGCGAGTGTAGTTTGTCAGAGAAATCAAAGCTATACCTCAAGATCATGTTCAGGAGATAGTTGTCGTGACAGAGACCGAGACGGAGAATGTGAGCGTGAACATGCTTGAGGTGTCTGAATGAAGGAAGCCTTTGGAGTATGAGCTTTTTGGATCTCCAACCCCTCTGACATTGAGGATGTTGGTCGCTCCAGCATTCATATGGATATTCCAAATTACCCTTTCTCCCGCCATATTTAAATTAGCCTAATCTTTGTGAATATCCTTATTTGTTTAAGATGATTACAAAATTGACTTATATAAAATGGTGCTATTAATATAAATGGTATCTAAACTTTTTCCTTTTTTGCCATTTTGGTGTCACTTTATTTTTATTAACTTTTTTTATTTCTTCTATTTTGGTATAACAACTTCATTTTTGTATAATTAAGTGTTTAAACATTTTAAAATTTTTTATTTTGTAAGATAGATATTTATATTTAATCAAATATCTTAACTTTTTTTATTTTTTCATCTAAACCTTTTTAAATATTTTTATATTTTCTTTTTAAGAAATCTTTTAATTTTTATCTCAATTTTGTAGTAGCCAATTTTATCAATTTTTTTACTGTAACAAATAGATAGTAAAGTCCTTAATATGTTAAAGGTCATTAAGTAATTTCATTATTTTATATAACGTGGGATGTAATTTGAATTCAATTTTTCCTCATTCAAACATCCTAATAAGTTTTTATTGTTCAAGAAACACTTGATTAAGCAAAAATTAAAAATTAAAATATTTATATTGAACAAAAATAAAGCGTTGATACCAAATACAAAATATGAAAAAGTTGAGACATCTTTGATCTAATAACTCTATCGGATCGACCACATAATGAACTACCAACGCTGAATCCCACGGCTAGTCGGAACAAGCCACGACACAACTATTTATCGTAATAAGTTGAAGACAAAACACATCGCAACAAATCAATGACAAAAACACAAAAAAACAATGACAAACCTAAATCTGTGTGGAATAAACATATAAAATTAATTCATTAAGTTTAAACCTTTTTTTTTTCCTCCAAAGTTTCCTCTCTATTTTCTCTTGACATTCGACCTAAACGGTTTTATTTTTGTTTCTTCCTTTAGTATTTTTCGGGATCCTTTGACAAATTTTAAAAAATCTGGGCATCACCCAAATGGTAATTACGGCCAACTTGGGGACTATTAGGAGGAAAGTAGAAATTTGGCGGGTCAAATTTAAAGAAAAAGCTTTCGAGTCGAAGCTCCACAATTGATGGGCTCGCTCCTGATGGAGTCGATGAAAAGAAGCTTAAAGTACAACGTTAATGGAGAATGGAGACTTTTCTTTTGCTGGCTTTTAAAGAAGAAAGCCATATTCGGGTAGTTATAACTTACATTAAACAGGAAAAGGGAAAAAGAAAATCATGTGCTTTATGTAGGTTACCTCACTTTGTTAATTAATAAAAATCAAAGAGTTATTTTTCTCTTCACAAATATATACAATTAAAAGTCATATGGATAAAATTTCTAGTCATGAAAATCCAGAAAATACATTTGTAGATTAGTGATTGGACTACCTTTTCTAGCCCATATGGATACAGTTTTTTTTTTTTTTTGGCGAATTCACCCCTTGTGATTTTTGTGGCTTTGTATACAGTATGTACACTTTTTAATACAATATACTTTTACCTATTAAAAATGGGCATGGAACATTTTTTTTTTATCTTAATATGGTGTTTATGGTTTCTCAAAGTCAATCTGATTTGGTCCTTAATGAATTTGATAGTATGCAATGATTAGGAAAGTTGTATGTAAGTAGATATAGGGCTGTTCATTCCACTTGAAAATTTGAACTTCTTAATCAATCAGCAACTTTGCAAGAACCTATCAAAAAAATCAGCAACTTAGCAAGAAGGTTAAAAATTGTTAACTCGCGAAATCTAGAATCTTGATTTTATAGGGAACATTGACTTCTTTTCTTTTTTGGTAAGACATAGAGCATGGTCTTTTGGAGATGGAAAATATCTGTATGCAGTATTTTTTATTTTTTTTTTGGTAGTTCCAAATACAACAGGAGATAGAAACATTCAGTTTCATAATCTAAATGCTTTCTTTCACTGTTATGGTCTTTTTTAATGATTTATTCACTTAACCAGACCTTCTATTTGTTTGGGGCTCACAGTGGACAGAGCAACTGTCGGAGAGCTTCTTCGATAGAGTTGGAGAAAGATGGGGAGAAGAGGTAATAATAATAATAAAAGAATGAAGAGAATTGAGGAGGCAGAGAACCTTGCTTTGTGACTTTATCATGCTTCATTTTAGAGAATGAAGATATCCCCCAAACCTTTATCATGCTTTCTCTTTTTCTTTTATTGTTGATGCTCTCAATATTATAGCCAAATAATATATATATATATATATATATAGTCCTGAAATTTGAGGGAGCGGCTGCAGGTGGGACTGCTTGCCCGCGTTGGCCTTGTCTCTATTCATACTTCATCCCTCCATGCAGCGTCTTCAACTTCATTTTCAGCCTATAGCTTCACACTTTCTCCTTTTCTTCAGGTGCTTAACATCCTCACAAGGATAATTCAGGGGGCAGTGGAGATAGTTGTCCCTGTGCAGAAAGTAGGCACCTCAGAGGCTGCCCTTCTAGCAAAACCGGAGAAGAAGCTCACATTTGCACTCTGGAGGATTATAACCCTGCTTCACTAGATAAATCATTCCAAATCAAAAGTTACTATACATTTTTAATTCACCTCTTTTATTCTGATGCTGCCAAAATCTAACAAGTTTTGTTGTCCTCATTTATGAGTGTTGAGAATGCAGATAATGTGGTTGACTTTATTCATGACTGAGTATTCTTTCATATGCTAAAAACAGAGAGAGAACAGAGGAGATCTTTTTGTTAAGAAGGAAGGAGAACATGAGCAGAAACTTACTACACTTCACAAAAACCTAGATTAGATGTAACATAAGTTGATTCAGAAGCTTGAGCATGCATCTCATAGTCTCTCATGCTGCCTTTGAGAGATTAGTTGTAGGCAGGTTTATAAGATGCATCTCAGGCGCAGCAAACTCCATATCCACAGCAGCTCTTGTCTCATGTATCTCAGATTGAGTGGCTCTCTTCTCAACAGGTCCCCCTCAAGCTTGGCATGGGATCAGTCATGTTAAGCTTGTTAGACAACATCTTTAGAATTTCAGAAGAGAGAGCCTTGGTGAGTAAGTCTGCTGGTTGAGATTCTGTGGGAACATAGCATACTTCAAGTTTGTGCTCAGAGACTAGGTTTGGAATAAAATGAACATCCAGCTCTATATGCTTTGTTCGAGCATGATAGACAGGGTTACATGCTAATGCTTGAGCCCCTAGATTGTCACTCCACAACGCAGGTGTTTGAGACAGGGTATCTTCCAATTTCAGCTATAGAAATTTGAATCCACACTAGATCAGTAGCAGCACTTGATAGTGCTCTATATTCATATTTTATATGGTTTTTAGTGATACATATTAATAAATTTAAACTATTTGGAATTTTAGCAATTCAATTTTATATAAATTTAGGTTTTTGTTTTATTTTTGGAAAGAGTTGGTGAAATGAATGAAATAGTATGTGAAGGATGAAAATATGACGATAAAAATGAGAGTTTGAGTCTAAAATTCTCTTTTGACAGCTAACATCACTAGCTCACTACCAATACTCAACTGCAAAAAATTGCCCTTCTCCTCCATTATTGTCTTTTAAATTTTGAGGAAAATTTTGTATGCCTTTTGTACTTTGTTCTCCTCATTTTCTTTTACCTTTTGAGAATCTATTGTAAATTATAGTTTGTCTCCCAACATTCTAAATTCTGAAAAGTGCATTTTCTATCCTGGTCTTCTTGGTTAATATCATCTTCAAGATGCATGATCAAGAAATCTTGTCTCTATTGCCTTGAGAAGCATGAATAGAAATAAGTAACCGAGTTTAAAGAATATGAGAGGCTAATTAAAGTATCCATCAGATGATTGTAATTATCATTGGTGATGTTTTTGGGTCTCATACATAAGCCTAAGGAGTAACAACATCTTCTGGAGATGATGGAATTGTGTTTGATAAAGAATCCCCAAAAATGTATGGGACGATCTAATTGCTCTAATTTTATTTGAATAGGTTTAGACCATTTGATGCAACATGTAACGTGCGAATATCGTCAAACAAAAAATCTCCAAGTAAATTCTCAATTAAGAAACCATAAACACAATCTCAAAGAGATTTAGCCAAATTTGCTAGGTTTTGATCATTGAACAAAAATTAAATTGCTTACAAAGATAGAATGACTAAGTATTTATAGAGGCTCAAATGGTCCCTTCTTAGGAACAAGTCTGCAAAACAAAGAAACTAGAATACTTGATGTACAGAAAAGTAGTGTCATAATTAATCAAATGAACATTAAAAGATATTCAAGACTCTTAATTAAAATAATTAATAGGAGTCCTCATCATTAAAGACTCTTAATTAATTAAAATAATTCATAGGTGCCCTCATCATTCACCTCCACTTCCTAAGAACTCGTCCTCGAGTTATTTTTGGATACCCAAGACTCATATATGGCTGGAACAAGGTAAGATCAACAACATTTAAGGACTCTGAAATCACCATCCAATTTGGCAAGTCAACCACATAAGCATTATTGTTGATCTTCTTAACAATTACAATCATGATCAGCCACTTTCTTTGTTGAAGCACTATAATCACCCATATCCCAGATATTTGTCTTCCACCCGTCCACCTAGGCAGTGCGATATGATGATAGTCACCTCTTGGAAATTCAATCTTGCTAAACACATTGCTCCCAGTAACTCCACCAATCTCATTCTCTTTAGGACTCATCTTGTAGTGGGGAAGATTAGGAAGGCTAGCACCATGACTCAAATCAATGTGATGTTGAAAATCACGTAAAGGAGGCAAATCATTTAGTGCATCATTAGCCAAAACATCATGAAATTCGGTCAACAGTTCTTGCACCTCCATTGAAACACTATAAGGAATAAGGTGTACGTTGATGATTATAAAGAGTCACCATAAAGAGAAGGTGTCATTACGACATAGTGTCACCTTATCCACTGACACCATAGAGGGTACTAATTGGTGACATGTTTGAAAGTGACACCAAAGTATAATCATCGGTGACACATTTGGAAGCGGTTGGAAATGACACCAAAGTAGGTAAAGTGGTGACAATTTGGAAGTGACACCATTTATTTCAAATAAATTATGCCTAGTTTGTTATAAAAGTAAATAGGTGTGTCACGCCCCTATCCCCCAACCCCTAATTAGGCGGATGAATGAGAGGGTGAGAAACTATCTTTGAGGTCTTTTGCTTTTGAATATTAGTGGTCCCCGTCTTATATTGAATCAAAATGTATCTATAAAGTAAAAATAAAACTACCATAGTAGTAATTGCGTTTTTACAGTGTCAATACATATAGTCCACAGTCCCATTTACATATACATATAAAAAAAAGCGTACATTTACATTTACACATAATCGGAGCGCAGAAACCTCGGGTGATGGACCCTATAAGTGTGCGGCCCACGAATGAGAATCAGGAAGATCACGGACGTCCTCCTTTATACCTACACGGATAAAAACCCGTGCTAAGCTTATAGCTTAGTGGGAAGCTTATGCCTTATACATGTACACATGCATTAATACTCTTTTACAGTAAGCATATAACAGTAACAGATATACGTTAGCCGGATATCGAGGAATTTTCGTAGTTAAGTATATGAGCTTATACACATGCTTGTACTTATAAGCGGACTGAGATACCCATAGGTACTACGGAGCTTATCTTGGTACGGTGCGAAGTAGGTACTACAAAAGCTTGTGTACGGAGAATCTTTCATTATGTCTTATAGAGTTTATACTTGTGCGGAGGTACCCAGTGGTACTTTAGAGCTTATACTAGTGCTGGTACTGTGGGTACTACAAAGCTTATACTTGTACGGAGGTGCTATAGTGGGTGCTCCTCAGAGCTTATACTTGTGCGGTACGTGCGATATACGGAGGCATGCTTGTACCTCTGAGGCGACTTATAGCGTACGGAATTGCGTGGGTGCTCTGGGCTTATGCTCGTGCAAGGTGCCCGTGGGTGCTACGGAAGCATGCTTGTCTGGGAGGTGCCCGCGGGTACTATGGAAGCATGCTCGTATGGGCCAGTAGATGCTATAGAGCTTGTATGCTTGCACGGAGGTGCCGTGGAGTACTCTGAAGCTTATGCTTGTACGGAGTGCCGGTAGGTGCATTCGGAGCGAACGTGTACATTACTTTACTCTTGTCGTTATTTAGACTCTTATCATTATAGCGTTGTGGACTACTGAGCCCGGTAATAAAAATGGGTAGAACAGGCATAATAATAAGTACGAGAAGGTGCGGTGCGGTGCTAGATGCTTGGTAGCCTGAAAGCGAGGAGTGCGAAGCACTAGCAGTGGCGTGTTGTGTCGGAGAGTACCGAGAAGTACTAAATGTGCAGTGCGGTCGAGTCATCGCACTAATCGGAAAGTACCGAAATTGCTATACGTGCTGCCCACGTAATAGAGGTGTGTCGTGTCATTGATATCGGGTGCTTAGGTAGTCCCTATAATTATATGTGTTCAGAGACTTACTATCTTATCATAAGGGCATTAAGTTTGCGGCAATTAACCGCCTCGGTGAATGCGATCATTTTCAACTTAGTTTCATTCTTATTTGAACACGTTAATCATTTATTGGGGTTATCTTATCGATGAGCGAATTTGGGGTAACAATGTAAGTACAAAAATCAAGGCTCTTGGGAACATCGGTACTATTTTCCGCTTTTGATCGAATGCCCGGTCTTGACCCTTTACGGTGAATGGGTATTAGTACCACTTTGATCGTCATAGGTACCACTTTGCCCTCTTTGTCTAATGAATTATCGGTACCACCCTTTTGAATAGGTATCGAATGCGGGTTACACTTGAGACCCTAGCGATTTCGTCCCTTTTCGAGAAATCAGCCAAATCGAAAGAAAGGCTTCGTATACTCTCGAGAAAAACATCTCCCAAGTGTGTTCCAACCCAACAAAAAACCAAACATAGAGATTAATTAGGGTTTCAAACCCCGAGCTTCAAATCTTGTAAGTTAGGTTAACTTCCTAACACCCAACAGGTATCCATACATCATAAACCAAGAATCCATACTTAAAGGGAGGATTCCATACTCATCTTATACAAACTAGGGTTTTACCAACCCAACTTTCAACAAATCTAAGGTTAGGATGAATTCCTAACTAAACCCTAGAAATGGAACACACTAATTTCCATACAAGCCCATAGTAATCCACACAAAGGTCCAAAAAAGCCATGCATATCCATACCTTTCCTCTTCTTCTTCTTCTTCTTTTGCTTCTTCTTCCTCTACTCCTTCTCTTCTCCTCTCTTCTTCTTCACGTAGGAGCTCTCTCCAAAAAATGAGAGACCAACTTGGTCTTATCCCCTTTTGATCAAAATTTCCTTTTTTTACACACTTTGGTCCTTCATCTCTCCTCTATTTGCAAATCAAGTTATTCATATTTCCACTTTAGCCTATAATCTTCTTATCATATGACCTTTATATCATGTTTTGACAAATTCCACTTTTACTCTTGTATCTTGTACAAATTCCGGGTTTCGAAAATTTCTCACATTTTGAATTTAAATTACGAAAAATTCAAATTATACCTACAAAATACCCTAAACATGTTGAAAACGACTAGGGTATATTGCTTCGTCCTGATTAGTATGCCTAATTCTATTCCCCAGCGTGGAATTATAGTCGTCCCAGCATTGTATCTTGTGGGAATCACGGTCATCTCACGAGGAGTGGTGCGATTCGGTTGATCAATAAGAGCTATTCTCCACTAAAAGTATGATTTAAAAGAAAAGCGTAGTGTTGTGTTGTTTTGATTGAATGGTTGATTGGTTTGAATGTTTTAAATAGAAAGACAATTGCTGGGATTTTTAGGGTTCCACTCACTTCTGATCAGGTAAGTCCCACCTCTTATTTTATAAACTCATCTAGGAACCATTGATAAATGGTCTTCGATGGAGGATTTATCTTTAAATGCTCTTTGGAAAATAAAGATGATTGAGTAATACTAAACACTTGTTCTCAATTAAAACGAACCCTTAGTTGGCATTATGATCAACCGCCAGGCGTTAATGCTGCAGGAAATATCTAGTTAACACGTTGTCAGAATTTTGTTAAAGATTTAAACAACACACACAGTAGTCAATATTACCTGATCCATTGAAAATAAAGAGAGGAATTGAGGGACTTTACCTTGATCGGGGTGAGTTTCCCCCGTATGATCCAAGCAGTAGGGGTTTAGAACTCCATAAAACTTGTATGAACAATTAAAGATGAAGAACGATTAAACATAAAAACAGTACCTTGCGGAAATCAGAATTGACTTGTAAAACTGAGAATAGAAAATATGGAATGCTAAGATTTAAAGCAGAATAAATATTGATCTTTGAAAGATTGCAAACTCTTGAATGAAACACGAATGGAAATAAATACGGATCTATAAGAGTACTCAAAAAATGTGGAGAAAAACTCTTATTCTATCAAAACCTAAACCTAAGTGAAAAGCCTAAAAACTAAAGAGACTCCAAAAAAACTCTCTAATACTTGTCACTCCTCCTTTTATGGCCCCCCTCCGCAAAAGTGATTTTCCCATTTTGGTTAAACTACGAAAGTGACTCACGTCCGGATTGAATTCTTGGACAATTCCATAAGTTCCATAAGTTCTACCGGTAGGACTTTAAAATTTTACCGGTAGGACTTGCTTGCCAATTTTCTAGCAAGTTCTGCGGTGGGACTTGAAGTTCTACCGGTAGGATTGCCCGCCAAATTTCAGCGAGTTCTCTGGTGGGACTTGAAGTTCCTCACCAGGTAGGACTTGATCTACAGTACTTTCCTTGCTTGGTAGGGTTCCGAGCTTCGTCAATTTCTCGCCCATCACATTGCTTCATATTGGCTTCCAGGCCGTACGTACTTTACGTTTTAAACCTGAAAAGACACTGGAAATCTAAAAACACGAAGAGATTAGAAGTACCTGTTCTTATGCCAAATGTGAGTACATTGTGATTTAAATGTGTTAGATTCCGTTATAATTATCACTCAATTGTGTATTCATCATATATTTCGGGGTGTTACAAGGTGTCACATAAAAAGCATCACCTTTTTAATTCTAACGTCACATTGTAAATGCTTGTGAAAGATATGATTGATTATACTATAGAATTTTGTAATGATTATGGATATTGCTTATAACATATAACAATCATATAGCAAGATTAACCTCTTTATATATATATATATATATATATATATATATATATATACTCTGCTCTTTCTATATATATATATATATATATATATATATATATACAACAATCTATTTATGTTTAACATAAATTTTTGTAATATAGCTCATAACACATTTCATCATTTAATAGTATTTGCATATAAAATGTTCACAAAATATAAAACCCATCAAACCCATAACTTTTAAAGAAAAACAAATTAAAGTGAGTATGTAGTAAAACATGATTTAGAAATGTCAAACATCCCAATATTCATGTACAATTTATTTGCATCAAATTGGCTAATTGAAATGTCATAAAAGTTACATCTAGAAACATGAAATTTCATCTTCTCTCATTTCTTTTCATTCTTCATACCCTCTTATCATGAGTGTATATCTGCATTTCATGATTTAGTGAGTTTTAGAAATTTTATTGGAAATAAAGAAGAATAATGCTATTATAAACAAATAGAGTTAAGTACTTCATCAACTTTTTTTCAAATAGAAACATTAATTAAAGAAGAGTAATACTATATAATAACCATGAAAAAATACAGCAACAAGGGACTTACCATGCATGATCATGAGTATCAACGTGGTCATGTGAGTTGTAACCACAAATGTAGCCATTCACCCTCTAATTTCATCAAATTCAACTTGTTAATATGTCTTTTTATCACCAAACTGAAATCAGATAAGACAATAACATTAAAATACACAAAATTTGGAAGTCTAAAGTTGTTTCCAATTTATGACATGAGTATTGCCTTCGATGCAATGATTGTTGGATCAACAATTATCTCTTTGATGAATCTCATAACGAGAACCCCCTTATTGTCTTTAGACACTAGTAGTCCAATTATCAAAAGTATTGATTACTCATATACATGCACAATTGTATAAGCTAAATGTGAAAGCAAAATATGAAATGTCACTTGCCCTATTTTCCAAGATGGTTCTCACTTAGATGTTCTTTTTGCAGCTATTCGAAGAGCCCTACAAAATAAGTTCAACATATAATTTTTTCAAGTATATAGATACTATATATTTTTAATACATATAATAATAAAGGAATGTATTTGAGAATTGAATGCAATAAATTTCTGAAAAATAATAGTATGAAAAATAGAAGAGCACATGTTTACTATATCCTTTAAATGCTCACATGGTTTCCTATGCGTAGGATCAAGATAATGAACTATCATTCTCCTTAGCTCAATCACTACTAGAACCTAGTGAAAGCAAAAACATTATAAACAAAAGTATTATCCAATTAGAAATATAGAAGAATCATAAAACCTCTTACTTTAAGTCCAATATTCATGACTTACTCAGGGTTGTAAGGTAGAAAAATATATTCAGCATCATGACACTCTACTAAGCGTTTCGATAACAATTGTGCTATCTTCTCTGTTTGAGGAGTACTAAAGCCCACTCGTGATATTGTAAAAGGATTAACAAATACAAATTTTGATTCCTTTTTGACAACATGTAGTTGATTATGCATATGCCTATTATATTATCCAAACACCAAAAGAAAACTATCGTTAGTCAAATTCGAGTCTCTTCAACATGGACAACTCATCTAAAAAATAATTAAATAATGAAAAAAAAGGTATGAACCATAAATAGAAAGAGATGCAATTTGATAACAGCTCTGAAGATGTGATAATGTATTCACAATCCTCTATAGATATATATGTTCAAAATTCAACACCAAATAATGAAAATGGTAGTTGTATTGGGTATTTCTTCTCATTACCAAAATAATCATCCATAATTTTCTAAAAATTTTTTATGGCCGGATGATTTTGAGGCTTTAATTGTTGAACAATTGATGTCTTCACCATTTTATTCTTTCCTTTATCCAACATCTGTGAAAAAAAAGAACATTAGTAATATATAATCCTACACAAGAAAATAGTAAGTTACAATCAAATATGCTACAAGCATAAAATTACTTACCTGAGGATGTTCATTTTTGGAGTGTCACAAGGTTTGTCGGCCAATCAAGTTTGGAGCCAACAATATCCCCAACATTGGTAATCTCATATGGATTTGGGAGTGGGAGTGTAGCATCTGACTTGTTTGCAACATCAATTGCAACCAACCAATTAGATCCTTTCTCTTTTATCAAGGTACCAGTTGCAACAATATTTCTTCTTCTTTCCATTGATAATTTACGTTTAATTACCTTCAACACAATAAATGATATCATTTACATAGGTTGTATATCACATATATTGACCTCGCATAATTAGTAAATGTCTATGTACCTTGGATTTTATTGGCCATTCGAGTTGTTGGGGGTCTTCTATCACTTTAATCATTGGCTTTTCTTCTAAATCTGGTTGTAAAACCAATTGTTGTCTAATATTATTACTATCCATATCAGAATGTGGAGTTGTGGGAGACATCACTTATCTTGCTACTCCATCTTGCATCTCCTTTCACATTATTTCTCACAATTCTCTGATTGTTTTCATGTAATTTGATGGTTGATGGAAGAATAAGCTAGGCCTAACCAGGCAGTCTTGACCTAGCACATGTGATGGCCTAAATATCGGTGGTCCGTTGATTATCCATCAACCTAAGGAATACCCGTGGATATCGTATGACTCGATACCACCTTATTACTTTCCCATTTACCGGGACCCGTAACTTAATAGTTTCAGGTCGGATCTCCCTTATGCTGAAGCATGATGAGTAAAACTCACCTACTTCCAAGTCCATGGCCTCCCATACGAAGGAAACCAACGAAAAAAAGCAAAAGGGGAGATAACCAATGCAATGTTGCAACATTGGAACCCAATGTCATGACATCATACCAATGTCACGACATTGGATTCAATGTCGTGACATCGGGCCAATGTTGCGACATTAGAGCTTAATGTCGCGACATCGGTTGATACCACAGCCGATGTTCGTTCTCGGCCATGTCGCGACATCGTCTAAGGGATGTCGTGACATCAGACCAATGTCGCGACATTGAGGTTTCAATGTCACGACATCAACAGATTTGTTGTCGATGGCCTCTTGATTCCTTTTCTTTTGGATCTAGCCTTGCGCCTTGGCATGGTGCCCTACCCAAAACCCGACTTGCATAATATACAAGAACTTAACCCCTCCGAGGCCCAATATAACGCATAAAACATATAAGACTATACTGGAAATAGTTCGTATGAATCCAATCTCGTCTCTCATACACATATATACAACCCATACTAGTCTTACAAAAGAACTTATAAATGCCACAAGTCGGTTTTCTTCACTCTTGCGGCCTCGAATGAGCACCATCCATCGGTGTATCTCTTGCACCTGAATTGTTTCCCATATAGGGTGAGCCATGCCCAATAGAATAATTCCTACAGAGGCTACTCCTCACCTAAGTGCACATGCAATGATCATGTTCCACAAATTCACGTTCACATTCCAAGTAAAAACATGCAATTTCTACTATGGAATCCTACATGTCATGCCATGAAATGAAATGAGACTCAATCATGTACCATGAACTGAGTCCTTATCGACTCCCACCATTTTCGAGTCCTTATCAACTCCCATCACACAATGAAAATGCCAATGTGTGATAAAACCCATCATTTGTGGATTACATCCAATAATCATTTTACAAAACAAATTCATTTGTTTTCAAACCAAACTTTTTGGATGTTACACCTCATTGATCATTTATAATACCAAAACTCATGTGTCTTTGTGGGTAGTGAATTTTTCGGGGACCTCACTTAGTAGGCTTAAACATGCCTTCCTACACTTCCCGCAGGGCTTCCATAGGTTGGAATATGCCTTAACCACATATCACAGGGTCTTCGCTGGTATCTATCATTACTTGCTATTACCTGACACATCTTTTCATTTTACCATTTCATGTAACCGTGTGACTCTGTTGGACGTCGTCCAACGGTACCGAGCCCACCATCAAACACCAAAGGCAGTGTTGATCCATACCATGCACTCACACCCATGCCATTCGATGTTTCCGTGCATAAATGCAATGTGATGTGCCATTGCATGTTACTACCATGCCACATATATGATGAATGCTATATGGACAACTCTACTCATGCATATCACCAATGCATCATGGATAATTATATCAATAAGCACATAATCTCCATACAAACATTCACCAATGTCAACATATCTGTCACACATATACCAACAAGATTAACCAAGCATGTTATCACAAAGTCAAGCAATAACACATTAAAACAGTCCACGATTTCAGTCATCAAAAGCAGGCCATAACGGACCACAAAATCAAGCCCGCAACGGGGAAATCGCAGTCCTAGCTGGGTCGAGTACACAACCAATCCATGTTTGAGCCCTGAAACCGGGCATGCATAGGCCTTGAGCAAAGGCCGTATCCGAACCACGGGATAGTTCCAAACTTAGTTAAGAATCAGTCCCCAACCAGTCCCAAATCTGGCCTTAAACAAATAAACAACCTAAGCTGCGGCAGTCCCAAGAAATGGACCATAACTTGAGCTGTAGAGGTCCGATTTAGGGCCTAATATCAAGTTTACAAATGCAGATACAACTTATATGAAGCTGCAGTCCGAAATACCGCCAATTTCTAATCGAAAACCGAGTCCCAAAATGCGGGCGGTGTGAAGGGTCAAACATGGCGGCCTTATCACGGGCCGAAATACGTAAGCTTGACCCCTTACGGTAGAAAAAACGACCAAATAGCCTGTAGGGTGGGAATAACTAAAGTAGAAAGAATCCTCTTGGAGCGTAGCCCTCATCACGTAGACGGACTCTAACTCTAGTCCCGATGAACTCCGGCCAGTGAACGGCCCAAATCGAGAGGAAGAAGGCTGACCGAATCTTCCTTTTCTCCACCTCTCTTTCTCTCCTTCTTTTTCCCTTTCTTTCTCTCTTTTCTTCATTTTGTTTTTCTCCACCACTAAGACCAGCAGGAGATATTTCTTCTCCCCTCCCACTCACTCTTATTTCTTTCTTTGTGGCTTGACACATGGCTCTCATAATGCCATGTGTCACCCACATGTCCTTAACCATGACTTCCACCTCACCCCCTCATGCATGTCTTTAGCTGAAGCCTTGGCCTGTTATGCCAGAGAATGTCCACCATGCTATGTGTCACATGCCATGTGTCATCATGCCATGTGTCACCCGACCCCGTTGCCTCGAAAAATGAAAAAATTCGCCTCTTCGGAATTTGATGAATTTCGCCTAGGCAACTCAGTTTCACGAGATGAACCTTACGGTGCAGTCTATTTCGTAGTCTTAAAGTTCAAATTTACCCCGGGTTTTACATCACACGTCTTCGATTATCAGGCTTACCCAATGCCTGACATAATATGTTGTTTGGACCAGGTGGAGGTAATCTTGTCTCCTTAGCCTTTTCTAGTAGTTGATCCTACAAAAGACATGTTAGTAATAATTTATTAAATATAATTTATATATCAATAAAAAATAACAAGGTAGCTAGAAAATGATATTATTTAATATGTAACTTTCAAAATTAATTTACAAATCATGGTACTATATTTGCACCAATGTAATTGGACCACTAATAAAAAATATAGCATTAAGTCTATTATAGTTAATGTACACATAATGAGGAAATCATTACATATAACTACATAGGCATGCTAACATTATAGCTCTAAAATGCATAAATAACTGGCAACTTATATCATGTTAATCAACTGGCTCTATAATCTTATTAAGCAAATCCCTTCTTTTTAGATTTATTTTTACAAATAGTTAATCCAAAACAAACTTACAAAATATATATTTTTAAATATTTATTGGATTTATTAAGCATCCATTAATATAGTCTAACAATTTCTTTCTAAATCTTATTACTTCAAAATCATAAATAAATAATAGAATTATTTTAGGAAAAGCTGATAAATCGCTTTATCTTGAATTATCTAAACAAACTTGTCAACCAATAATTTATTCCAAATTTATTTTCAAAAGATAACTTTTTTTTTTTATTAAAAATAATTATCTATTTAAAAACTATTCTAAAATATTATTTTATTTTAAAACAATTTTATAGTAATTTACTACACATTAAAATAATATAAAGTCGAACAAAATTTTCAAATATAATTACTTAAAAAATAACATTATTTTAATAAAAACATACATATTTATTGGACATATTCAATTTGGTTGAAGATATTACATTAGTCCATCTATAATGGTTGGAGACGTAAGCAAAGATGGAAGAAGATGGTTTCGGTTATGAGATACAACTTTATATACTAGCGGTATGAATAAACAATAACTTTTTACACATTGTTTCTAATTACTGTACATAAAAAAGGATCGTGGAGTTATAGAATTTAAAATTTTATATTTCATATGGTGTCACATTTTTCAAACGAGTGACACTTTCCAGAAATGGCACCATAATCCAAAATTTTATTTCATATGGTGTCACTTTTCAGAAAATGAGACCATAAATCTTTTTTTTTTTATATGATGTGTCACCTTTATAAATTTTAAGTAAAAAGGGCTCATTATTTTGCAAAATGACACCAAAGATATAATGACATCATAAATTGATTTTGTAGTAGTGAAATTTTATTCACTTTGACTGGCTCACTCATATTTTCCCCCTTTAAAATTATTACATGAATCTCTCGGTATCTTTACATTCTTTGACAAAATCATTACATCTATGCGATTTAGTAAGAAAGTTCCACCCTCCACTTTAGTAGCTATGGTTTGGTTCGTTTCCATAGGCATTAAAGTATAACGCATACCCTCTTTCACAAGTTGATATGAATTCTTCCTAGCCGAATGTGTAGCATCAACATCAAATTACCAAGTTCTTCCAAATAAAAGATTACATGCATCCATATCAATAATATCCTGATAAACTTATTATGATGTTCGGCTGATGGCTGCGCCTCTTTGAAGATCTTGAATACCAAAGCTCCACTTCTTTTATCCACCAAATTGTATAAGGATGCGGGTGCTTTTCTGGGGTTAGCTGCAATTTATGAACTACATTACGCCCAATAATGTTCTCTTGGTTGCCACTATCAATAATCAATTCAAGTTTCATTCCCTTCCCAGTACATTTGGACTGGTTGCATAAGCATGATTTATGCATACTATAAACTGCCATGATGCATGTTAGATATATTTGGCATGATATGGAGGTGGATTACATGTAGTAGATATAATTATCTATGATGCTTGGCATGAAGTATGTTATAAGTTGTTCCAAGTAACACTCAATTGTACAAGACTGTTTTGGAAAATTTCGCACACATATGCGAAGTCAGCAGCTTCAACTTTGGACGGTCATAACTTTTACATCCGAACTCTGATTCGCACGTTCGTGGACTCTATGGAAAGCTCTTTGAGTATAGAATCTAACCATATGCTAGTGAATGAAATTTTTTGCTCACATCATTGGGCGTTTCATACTCTTCTCAAAGACCTATATTGGACAGTTTCTGACTGTTTTGTAGTCAGTTCATAGTCTGTTTGTGTGGCCTGTTTGTGGACAGTTTCTGGGAAGTTCTAAGGCTGGGTTATGGCTGAGTTTGTGGCCTGGTTGTGGCCTATTTTTACAGCTTGTGTATGGGCTGTTTGTTGTGCAGCCATGTTGGACTGTGTGCTGATTTATGTTGATATATGCATGTTTAGATATATTGACATGGATGGATGTAAATTATATGCGGTTGATATAGTTATCCATGATACTGAGTATAAAATATGGTATGTAAATGTCTCATATAGCATTCATTATATATGTGACATGATATAACATGCAATGACATATTGTATTGCATAAGCACGGGGACATCACATTAAATGGGTGTGAGTGCATGGTAGGTAAATCGACACTGCGTTTGGTGTTTGATTGGGTGGGCTTGGTAAATGGGACAACGTCCAACAGAGTCGCACGATTGATAAAAATGGTAAATAAAATATGTGCCAAGTATCAGCAAGAAGGGATAGATCCTCCCTCGGGTAACCCTTGATGTGGTCGAAACATAGTCCCCAGCGGTGAAAGGCCGTAAAAGTCAATGCAGGTTTGTACTGGCAGAGTGGTGGGACACCAAAGTATCCGCTACCCACAAAAAGATTTTTATAATTTTGAAAATAAAATGATCATTGTGATGTAACATCCAAAAAGCTTTTGATTTATAAACAAATGAAATTTGTTTTTAAAATGATCATTGGATGTCATCTTGGAAACAACGGATTTATCACGCACGGGGGTTAAGCGTGTGAGAGTCGATAGTTCCGGCGCATGTTACATGATGAGTCGCATCTCATTTCATGGCATGACATGTAGATTCATCAAAACTCAGCATGTTCTTCGTTAGAAAGTGAATGAAAATGTTAGTGAACATTGCATGTGCGCCCAAGTGAGGAAATATACTATATGGTATTCTCTACTAGGTGTGACTGCGCTGTGGGATAACCGCTTTGCAGGTGTGATGCTCTCCACCGGTGGACGACACTCAAACGAGGCCGTGATTGCGAAGAGGGCCGACATGTGGCCTTGATAAATCATTTTGTAAAAAGTGCTTGGGACAAACTAGTTCTATCATGTGTTTTGTATAACATAATTGTAATTAAATTCTTTTTGGACTATTGCCAATATAGTCAGGTATGTAATAAGAGGGTCGTGACTGAACTCTTACGGACTATTTTAGTGTATTATTCTCATATTTGCAACGTAAATATGGATGAATGGGTCCTGGTAGAAAGGGACGTTTCGAGGTGGTGCCGAGTAACCGACCCACAAGTAATTGGTACTCCGTTGGTACCAAGACTTAGGTGCGCTATGACCTAAGGTAGTAATTCCACAGGTTGACTGTTGGTCAACAGAACCCCCAGATTTTGGGGCGTCACAGCTTGGTATCAAAGCTAAGGTATACGAATACCTAGGCTCGATGGGATAGGTTTAGACCATGCATTCATTGTGCCATTTTATGCATTGATGTGTAATAATGTGTTACAAGTTGTGTGATAATGCGTTACAAATTGTGGGAAATATATGCATGATAGGATGTGTATAGAAAGCGAAAAACACTAGGGTTAGAGAACATAACCTTAGAGGTTCGGAAAATCAATGAGTATGATTGTTCAGGAACTGATAATTACTAGTGTTTGGCATTATGTATTTTCTATTTGACATGTGTAGATGGCAAGTTGAGGATGGGGACGTAGAGGTCGTCCACGGGGCAATAGCTAACCACCACCTGTTTTTTACCAACAAGCCTTTATAGAGGCTATGGGCGTTGCAATTGCCACCATTGCACAGGCTAGTGGAGCTGGGGGTCAGGGAGGGTCGAGTAACCTCCAAAGGTTTAAAGCACATCAGGCCCCAACACTCATGGGAGGAAGGATCTGTGGTGGTTGACCATTGATTTCGGCAGTCGAGTGTTGGAGGCTATAAATCATCTACGATGAGGTAAGGTAGACTGGTGCATTCTAGCTAGAAGGTGAAATCCCGAATATGGTGGGATTGGGTCGAGGCCTCGAATGCGGAGGCTTATTGACATGGGAGGATGCAATGAAGCTCTTCATGGGCAAGTTTTCCCAGCATCTTCTAAACGTGCAAAGGCCGGGAATTTCTGGGTTGAGGCCAGGGGAGCCATGACCCGGTACTCAAATATGTGGCTAAGTCCATTGAATTAGCACGTTCTGAGGATGATTATGTGGCCACAAACATGGCCAAGGTGAGAAAGTTTGAGGATGGTATGAAATTGTCCATCCGAGGCAAGATTCTAAGACTTCTCCTACAAGATATGGACTCTATGGTCAGGACAACTATGGCCATTAAGAGGGAGGTAAATGACGCAAAGAGCATCTGAGATGCAGGTGCTAGTGATAAGTGGAAGGAGAACTAACCGTCTTCTTAGCTCAGAGGGAAGAAACGAGGACTTCTGTTCCATTGGGGATTCGGGGGACCGAGGGTCGCGGCCTCTATTAGGGCAGGCCGGTCGGGGAGCTCCTGGCCGGTCGAGGCCGATGACATGTTTCTCTTGCCATCAATTTGGGACCTTGTGTTTGTAGTGCCCCAAGGCAGGGATCCTAGGGTTATAGGACACCGCAGTCCCAGGCATCAGTGGGACATGTGCAAACACAATTCGTTCCTTCTTACCCCGGTACGGGCTAGAAGAACCAATATTAGTCTCAGGGTGCTGCATAAGCACCTACTACTTCCCAGACAGGCCAAAGGGGCATGGGTATGGGTCGAGGTCGAGGACAAGGCTCAAAAGCCAGGACTTCAGGGACCCAAGGGCGTGTCTAAGCATTACACCACAGATTGAGGTGGCATATCAGTCGGTTATTTAGGGTACGTTTTTGCTATCTCGCCTATGGGCAAGGATACTGTTTGATTCTGGTGCATCGCATTCATTTATTGCTGCATCATGTGTGAAAGAATTGGGCTTAGAGGTTGAGACATTGGAAAAGCCGTTGCATGTAAGGTCTCACCTAGGAACTAGGGTGAGTGTTGATCTGATATGCCGGGATTGTGAGTTAGAGATCTTCGGGATTCTACTCACTATGGACCTAAGGTTCATGGACATGTCGGAGTTTGACGTCATCCTCGAGATGGACTGGTTGGCGGCATACCGAGTCGTCATTGATTGTGATAATAGGATAGTTACTGCCTACACACAGGATGGTGTTTGTGTTATGTTTCAGGGGAATAAGCACAATGCTTTACCCTAGGCTATGTATGACTTTAGGTGGCACGGGCAGTTGATAGGTTGGCTAGCAAGCCTTAACCTGGAGGACGAGGAGAGATAGGAGTTGGGTCTACCTCGAGTAGTCTGTGAGTATGAGGATGTTTTTTCGAATGAACTATTGGGATTACCTCCACAGAGGGATGCAGACTTCACGATTGAGTTACACCCTGACACATCACCCATTTCTATGACTCTGCATAGGATAGCGCCGGTTGGGGATTCACGGGGAACTCAAGGTCGAATCACGGGAATTATTGGACCAAAGAGGTTTCATTAGACCAAATACTTCACCCAGCAGGGTGCCAGTTTGTTGCTAAGAACGAGACAAGACCCTTTGACTGTGCATTGATTATCGACAGTTGAACAGGGTCATGATCAAGAATTGGTATCCTTTATTGAAGATTGATGATTTATTTGATCAGTTGAGAGAGGCACGGGTCTATTCCAAGATAGATCTCCATACCGGTTATCATCAATTGAGAGTTAGGGAGGCTAATATCCCTAAGACAGCGTTTAGGATGCGGTACGGGGCATTTTGAGTTCACAGTGATGCCTTTCTTATTGATGAATGCGCCAACGGTATTTATGGATCCCATGCATAGGGTGTTCTAGCCCTATTTAGATCAGTTTGTGGTAGTCTTCGTTGACGACATCTTGATCTACTCCAAGTCGAAGGAGGAGCATGAGGATCACTTGAGGATTGTTCTCCAGGCCCTCAGAGAACATCAGTTGTACACCAAGTACAGTAAGTGAGAGTTTTGGCTTACTGAGGTGAGATTCTTGGGGCGTGGTGTCGACAGGTGTATTAATTGGACCGGAGAAGGTCAAAGCAGTTGTGAGTTGGGAGAGAGTGAAGTCAGTCTTCGAGATACGTAGTTTCTTAGGATTGGCAGGGTATTACAGGAGGTTCAGTGAGGACTTCTCCCGATTAGCTGCGCCTATGACAAAGTTGACCCGAAAGGAGGTCAAGATTGAGTAGAATGACTTGTGCGAGTGGGCATTCCAAGAATTGAAAATGAGGCTTACTTCAGCTCCTATTCTGATAGTCCTAGACAGGAGATAGATGTACACAGTGTGCTGCGATGCATCTAAGGACATACTGGGATGTGTTTTGATGCAGTCCGGGAAGGTTGTAGCTTATGGTTCTCGGTAGTTGAAGAACCACAAGCGAAATTACCCCATACATGACATGGAGTTAGCGACCATAGTCTTTGCCTTGAAGATTTGGTGCCACTATCTATGGTGGGCAGTTCAAGAATTATTCTTGGACCCTAGTACAGTATATCTTTACGCCGCGGGACCTCGACTTGAGGCAGCGTAGATGGATGGAGTATCGGAGGATTATGAATTCACTTTGTATTACCATCCAGATAAAAGAAAGATGTGGTGGGACCGCACTTTCGGTCAAAGTCCGCGAAGTCGCGGCTAGTGTAGCTTCTGGAGTGGCGGTCTCTTGCTCGAGTTGTGGGACCAGTTTGGACTACGGTATAATGATCGGGCTCCCGGGTTTTGGGGAGTTTAAGTGGCTACACCTTCCCCTCTTGAAGCGAGAATGATTGAGTCTGAGATAGGATATAGAGATGGCACTTCTCCAGGGGCAAGTATAGTCGAATACGGGTGTGAAGGCTAGGCCATGCACGTCGATGGTAGCCTTCAGTATAAGGGACGAGTTGTAGTTTCTCAGTTGGCATATTTGAGAGAGGAGATCCTCAAGGAATTCCATTGCTCTCGATTTTCTGTACATCCAGGTGGCACGAAGATGTACCGAGATCTTCATCACCATTATTACTAAAGTAAGATGAAGAAACTCATTGGGGATTTCATTCGACGATGCCTCACGTGTTAGTAGATAAAGGCTGAGCACCAGAGGCCAACAGGGCTACTCTAACCATTGGAGGTAGCAGAGTGGAAGTGGGAACATATCATGATGGATTTTGTGACTCACTTGCCACAGACATAGTGGAAGCACGATGCGGTGTGGGTGATAGTGGACCGACTCACCAAGTCGGCACATTTTCTAGCTGTGCGGATGACCTTCACACTGGAGGAATTCTATAGGTTGTATATACAAGAGATCGCCCGGTTACATGGAGTGCCAGTCTCTATCGTATCAGACCAGGATCCTAGGTTTACAGCTCATTTTTAGGAGAGTTTCCAAAGAGCCATGGGGACCTAGTTGATGATGAGCATTGCTTTTCATCCACAGACATACGGTCAACCAAAGAGGACCACCTAGATTTTAGAGGACATGCCATGGGCATGCGTCTTGGATCTCAAGGGTGGCTAGGAAGAGCATTTACCCTTAATGGTCGCTACCCAACAATAGTTGTCGGGCGAGGCATACGGATGCCTATGGAAGCTTTATATAGAGCCATGTCCCTCTTCGGTTGTTGGACGGAGGTGGAAGAAAGATCCACCACTAGTCGGGAGTGATTAGAACACCTGCGAGAAGATTGGATTTTAAATACGGAGCGTCTCACGGCTCGGAGCCCCGACGGGAAGAGCTACCCCGATAGGCGGGGACAACCTTTAGAGTTTGAGGTGAACGATCATGTATTCTTGAAGAGTGATGGGACGATGGGATGATCGATTGTCGCGAGGCCTGCCGAGGTTTTGTGGCGAGGATACTTTCGAGAGGGTGGGGTATGATTGCTTACTAGTTGGCTTTACCGCCAAGTTTGTCGGGTGTTCATGAGGTATTCCATGCTCCGGAAGTACACTCCAGATCCGACTCATGTAGTGGATTGGGGTGAGCTTATTGTTGATACAAATGGAACTTTCGAGGAGGGACTGGTGCATATCATGGATAGCTGAGACTAGGTTTTGTGGCGCAAAGCGTGAGGCGTGAAGTGTTGTGGCGGCGAAGTGGAGGGAGGCAACAGTGGGAACGAGACACGATCTGCGTGCCACTTATCCCTTCTTATTTGAGGATGAAGGTACGTTGTTTAGTCATTTGATAATGAAATGACTGTTGCATATGCATGTGTGTAAATTTCGAGGACGAAATTTGTGACGCCCAAATTCCCGGGGGTCTTTTTTTTTTTTTTTTTTTAAACAGTGTCCATGAACAATGTAAAACCTGGGAAAATTAGAAATTTTCAAAAATGGTAAAATGATAATAATAATAATAAATTGTCATAATAGTTCGAGAGCTTAGAAATTCTCTAGATCTCGGATAATAATGACGGACTACGCAGATTAAGATTAAGTCTCATGAAATTTAGTAATGAGAAAAGTTTGTCAGTGCAGAGGCAAATTAGAATATTTTACAATTTCACGGGTGATAACGTCGGTGACTTCGGGGACAAGATTTTCTGAAAATCTGGAGAGTGGAAATGAAACTGGGGCCATGTTCAATTAAAATAAAGTGAACTAAAAAGAAATAAATTGTTTCGAGATAGAAACGAATCTGAATGAAGTAATATGAACCATGTATCTAAAATAATAATAATAAGAATAATAATAATAATAATAATAAGGGATAAAAAGGGAAAAAATAAAAAAGAAAAGGAAAAGAGGCGTGGGAGGAGAGGGCGTCGAGAGATTTTATTTTTATTTCACATTCACTTCTTTCTCTAATCTATGGAAATCGGATCGTAGGTTTTCGTCGGGGCTGAAGGAAGAGTTGATCCATGCAGCGAGGGCTACACGTGGGTACCAAAATCTTGGAGTTTCGTCAAACTCCACGAGGTATGAAATTTTCCTACTTGTGTTATTTTTAGCTTAAAAGCCATTTAATGGCTTGGGATTGGCTTAGAGGCCGTAAAAGGCCTTAAATTTCAGTCCTCAATTTTTTGGACTGAGTGTAGGAATTTTTAGGACTATTTTCGGACAATCCGGATTGAATTCGGGATTGTTTTTGGAGCGATCCCCCAGCTACGCCGGGGCTGTGTTCGAATGATCCAGTTAAAGACCGGGAGGCTGTTTTCGAGGCGATTTGAGACTAAGTTCGGTTTGGTTTTGATCCGAGACTGATGTCTTCGGGTTTGTGTGTATTTTGATATCAATGAATTTGGTAGCGAGCTAGTGAAGGGATCAAGAGGTGCCACTGTATTATATGGAGTTCGATTTTAGCCATTACATTGTGTTATAGTTTTATGAATAACATCGCGGTGTACTGAAAATTATGTTGATGCATACTAATTGATGGCAATGCGTGGATTGCATGGGTGTAAATTATATGTAAAAATTATAATTGTCCATGTGTATTAATGTTTCATGTAGCACTCATATATACATGTAACATGAAGGAGAAATGCGTGGCATCATGCATTTCATATGGTCACATCGGCGTCGAGTGGTTGTGTGTGCATAAGTCTTGATATTCACCGTGCTTGGTGAATGTGTGAGTGGCTTCGTAAATGGGACAGCGTCCAAAAATTGAACTCACGGTTGGAGTAAAACAATAATAATAAATCACGTGTGTTTGGGTGGAAGCAAGATGAAGCAGATCCCCCTAGGAGACCCAAATTTTATTCACGGTTAGACATGATTCCGTGATGAAAGTTTGCGAAAGTAGGAAGCGATCACGAGCTTGTGAGTGAGACCAAGTGCATTGGAATAAACACCGCAGAGTTTGATAACTTAAAGGGTGGAGGGTAGTCCGATGGTTTAAGTCATTAGGTGAAAACCTTGCGTATTTGGTTTCTATAGCGTTGTAGGTGTGAGAGTCGATCGGGGCTAGGGTTGTGGGCGTAGAGTCATCACAAGTACATGACACGAACATTCCATATAGGATTGCATTATTTATATGGAATATGGTTTGATATTTATGTCTGTGCTTGCATGTGCATTTTAGGTGGGGAGTAGCCCTTATAGGAGAAATTTTCTACTGTGCATTGCTCACCCCGTTGTGGGACCCCCTTTCAAGTACAGGGGGTGTACAAGGAGACGGCGCTCCGACGAGGCCGTGATTATGAAGAAGGTCGACATGTGGCTTTGATGTATGTAAAAAGAATTGTAATTAAATTCTTTTTTACTATTGTATAAATAGTCGGGTATGTAATTATGGTAAGAGGGCCATGATCGAACTCTTATGGACTATCATTAACTGTTAATTTTCATATTTTTGATTTAAATATGAATGGAGTCCGATAAAGGGGCGTATTGAGAGTAGTGCCGGAGTAAACTATATTAGAACAAGCTAGTTTTAATATATGTTACGTATAGGTGTTGAAATAAACTCTTATGGATTCTTGTGCCTCTGAGTTGTATGTTGGGTAGAGCTTCAGAACAAAGGAATACTGATTTTTTTTGGAAATATGGATCCCGATAAATGGGACACAACCATGTGGTATCGGGTAACCCGAAATCCACAGGAATTCCACAGGTTGACGAGTGGTCAACGGGACCCTCGAGATAGGGGTGTCCTGGCGTGACCCACGAAGCGATTACACTATCTCATGAGCGGTCACGAGCCTGAGCGCCGAATCGCGCGCTAACGCCCGTTAATAGCGCACTCACGCGCGGCGTCGCCCGCGCGCGGCTCGTCGTTGTGCGTAGGTGCGTTCCCTTTAGCCCGCACGGCGTCCAGCGACACCAAAGGCGATGCGATCCGACATCGAAAAATCTTGTCTAGCGGTCGGCGAACTAAGCCATGTATCGACACCAAAAATTGTGTCGCGACACCGAAATGCCTGACCCATGTCGCGACCCCAAAACCAACCCAAGCAACATCTATGTCGCGACATCAAAATTTGTGTAGCGACCAGAAAAACCCCAACTACTTGTGGCCCTATCGCGACATCAAGGCTCATGTCGTGACACGGCCGCCCACTGCAACCAAAGACCCAATCAAGTCGCGACCACGGGAAAGCGTATAGCGACCCGACCATCTCCGCGACCACGGAAGAATTGTGTCGGCGACCAGTATCGACCTAGCGACCCGGGTAGTGCTGCTGGCGTTGGCGTTCGCGCACCGATCGTGGCGCCGCGCCGACGTTGTCTCTCGTGCTGCTGCGTGCGTAGTCGTCCGTCATGCTCACACCTCGCCGTCCTTGTCGTGACACCAACTGTAGTGTCGCGACCCAGGGTTGGAAATGGGCAGTAGCCCATCCAATTGGTCCCCTGCAGCTTTTCTTTTTGTTTTTCCTACTGTAAAAGCACAGAAAATTGCCTTATTACTACAAAGGCTACTGGAACCTGGAAAACTCACCAAAATGTATATATTATACAAAAAGGAGTTAATTTACAATTTGTTTTTAATTACAAAGTACAAGAAAAACTGGGTCTTTTACCCAGAATTTACAAAGTATAGTATAAGGCCAGATTTGGCCATTTCTTCGCCTCTAAGGCCTCGGATGCGTCCCATCCCTGGGTATACCTTCAGTACCTGAAATGGTTATTCCCACGACAGGGTGAGCAATGCCCAGTAGTTGAATTTTCCTACATGGGTTACTATCCACCTAAGTGCTCATGCAATGGCACACCAAGCATTCAAGTAAAACATGTATGTCCCTACTCAAATGTCTACATGTTATGGATGTGAATGTGACTCACCCTTTCCCATATCTTGAGCCCTCACTGACTCCCTCACACATGCGTATGCCAAGTGTGAAAAACACTGTCTTCAAACAAAAGGTTTTTGTTTTTTAAAACACATTGGTCAATATCCGATATAATTTTATTGGACAACCCTCCGAACAAATATGTTGGACAACTCTCCGATACAATTCATTGGACATCCTCCGACATGAACTGTTGGACAACTTTCCAATGCAATTCTTCGGACAACTTTCCGATAAAAATTTTGGACAACCCTTCGATACAAATACTTGTGAGCATACTCAAAAAGATTTATTGTTTGGACAACCCTCCGATTTTATTTGTCATGCACTCACACCTACCATTCTAGGGTGCCCTAGTGCATATGAAATGCAACATTCCATTTCACACCAATTCATGTTAATATATTAAGCATGCATATATTAACAAAACTTACACAAAACAACATGTTATGCATTCATAGCAATAACACCAAAAATAGCACACTTAGGCTAATCACAAAATAAGTGATTCATCTCTAACTGCCCAAACAACAAAAACAACACACAAGGTCACGTAGACAGTCCAACTCTCGGTCTCGGGACTGTCCAAAGACCACCTAGGGATCTCATCATTTAGTTCCAGTTTTTGGGACTGAAATACACGACCGTTTAGGCCCTAAGCATCCCTAACCATTAAAATGGCTCTTAGCCAAGGATTAAATCAAGTAGGAGGAAACCCCTACCTCCCGAAGTTTGTCAAAACTCCACAATCCCGGTACCCACGAGTAGCCCTTGCAATGGGGGTCAACTTTGCCTCTTGCCTCGCCGAGATTTGACGGACCTATCACCGAAAAACCTAGAGAGAAGGTGAGCTTCTCTCTCTCAAAGCTCTCTCTTTCCTTCTTCTCTTTTCCAACTGGTTGGGCCAAGAATGAGGAATTAAAGTGGGATGTCCCTCTACTTTACCACATGTCAAATTCTAAGTGGTTCTTAAGTTTCCTTATCACCTTATCCATTCCTTTGGATTTCCTCACGTCCACATGGTGCCATTTGTCTCCTATGGCCCACACTTGAGCTCATTGCTTAACTCATCTCACACTTGACACGTGGTGCCTCATGGGCCACTCAATCACATGCTAAGTATCCCACACTACCCTCGTTGCCTCGAAAGACGTGTAATTTCGGTACATCTCGGGTCCATGGAATTCGTGGTAGCTAGATTTCGAGCGATTTCAAGCAGTGAAGTCTATTTCGTCATCAGAGATCTAGAAAATTCAGTTCGACGAAATTTAATGTTTTACCCTTCTCGGAAAATCTTGGATTTTTCTGGGGTTTCTAAAAATTCTTTTAAGGGAAGGTGAAAACACAGGTAAATTTGAACTTTTTAGGAAAGTAAAGGCGGGAAGTGGTGGATTACCATATTGTATGGGTTGAAAGCCGCAAATTTTTCTAGAGCTTCAGGATGTGAGCAAAACCTCACTTAGATTGAGTTTGTCTCACGAAATCTAGTTCCCCATACAAATTTCATCGAATTCTAAGACAGTCGAAATTTCACATTTTTCGAGACAACGGATGTCGGTGACAAGTGACACAATGCCACATGGCATATGAGATCCCTGTGGATGCCACATGGCTTGGTGCATGTATCACCAATGACACATAGCAAGAGGAGGTGGACTTGAAGAACACATGTGGAACACATGGCATGAATGCATGCCATGTGAGTAACATGTGGCATGAATTGCCATATGTCTAGCTAAAAGAAAGTGGAGAATGAAGGGAAAGAGGAGTCCCCTTGCTGGAACAGTTCAAGGAGAACAAAAAATAAAATGAAGGAAAAAGATATAGAGAGAAAAGAAAGAAAAGAAAAAGAAATGAGTAGAAGGGAGGGCCGTTGCTCCTCCATTTCTGCGTTATTGGACCCGAGGCCGAGCTTTGTTCATGCTCTAAGAGGTAGGTGTTTTCTCCTCCTCTGGTATTTCTTACTTAAGGGTCATTCAATGGCCATTAGGTTCAGCCCTAACAATAGGGCTGGTCCAAAGACAGTCTCAATTGAATTGTTGACAATCTAAGATCGGTTTTCTTGGTCTGTTTTGTTTTCAGAACTCCTGTTTTGGAACTGGTTTGTATAAGAATATTGAGGCTACTTATAGCCTGAACAGGAAGTGGTACAAGGGACTGAACCAGGATAGGTTCGTGGTGCATTGAGGCTGAGTAGTGCCTTGGTTTTCAGGGTCTGAATTTAAAGATTCTGGTTCGTGTGTGGTGTGATTGTGATTGTGTGCTATTTTTTTGTGTGTGTGTGCTTGCGTGGCCTAGTTTAGCACCATGTGAAGGCCGGGTTAAGGCCTTGTGAGCTATTTTGTGAGCATTAATTATTCCACAACCTGCTTGGAGAATCCAGATGACCATAGCCTGAAATTTGGTGATGTATTCAATGGTGTCTATTATGTGTAAATGATGCAAGTGGACTGGTTGCATGAGCATGATTTATGCATACTATAAACTATGCATGTTAGATATATTTGGCATGATGTGGAAATTGGATTACATGCGATGAATATATTATCTATGATACTTGGCATGAAGTATGTTATAAGTTGTTCCAAGTAACAATCAATTATACAAGACTATTCTGGAAAAATTTGCACACCTATGCGAAGTTAGCGGCTTCAACTTTGGACGACCATAACTTTCTCGTCCAAACTCTTATTCGCGCGTTCTTTGACTCAATGGAAAGCTCTTTGAGTCAAGGATCTAACCATGTGCTAGTGAATGGCATTTGTGATAGGTTTTGTGGGTGGCAACACTTGCCAATAGCAGTGAAAAACAAAAAAAAATCCCATCCAAGGACCCCTTGTAGCATCCGTCGGTCCTGCAGTGAGAAAGTATATGATTACCTTGTGTCGGTTCCAAAGCCCAGAAGGTGGTGGTCGGGGCAGCTTGGGCAGCAAACCAAGTCTAGGATTCGCCTCTAGCAGTATCCACACGAAGTGAAGCCAGACAACCTCAAGTAACAGGTCTCGAAAGGGTCTCGGTACTGGCGATCCGTCAGAAGAGGAAACCTTGAAAACCTAGGTCTCTCAAACTCTAGAACACCTTCTTGGAGATGAGAGAACAAAAATGGCTTTTTCTCATGGACTCTCTTTTGTCTCAAAGAGTCATCAATCTTTTAGGGTTCCCATAACATTCCTTTTATAGGAAAACCCCATCCTTTGAAATGTCCAAAATGCCCCTCACTCTAAGTGATGATAGGTTACATGCATCCCCATGAGTTATGGCGAGTTCTCTACGACCCATTTAACAGTACAAGCCTAGCCTATTATCTCTAGTGAGACTTTCGATCCCAGGATTCACTAATCCAGTGACATTTTATTCATTTGAATTAACTCCCTCATATTTGGATCACATCCCAGTCAAACTCATACCAGCCCACACTCTTCTAAGAGTGTAACCCATTAGGTTCGATTATGTTGTATGATTCAACCATTGAATTAAGCAAGTCAGGTGGTATCTAGCAACACATCATGACCCTCGATTGGCCAGGAGAGTGAGTGAATTACGATTGCATACCCTTCCCATGAACAAATAAGTGCGGTCGTCCTTCCACCAAGCTATACCCTACTTGGTTTAGAGCATGGACAATGTGTAGCTCCCACTAGACTGGCTATGCCACACCTAGCCCAAGTGATATTTGATCTTGTCCCAAGATTCATCACTCAACCGTTATGCACCCCAAGGCATTCTCACTTTGACCAGAGATTCTCGAGTAATGATTCCGACAAGAGGCCTTAGGTATACTCTCCCTCTATTGGGAGTAGCAAATCCTTTGTTGGCTACTCAATTACCTTTGAACACCTCAAACTATACCCAATCCTCTCGTCAATGAGCGACCCCTAAGAGGCAACATGAATTTGAGGTCAATCTGAGATCAACATCGAAGATATCCTTAGGCACCTCAAGCTTCAAGAATATTGCACCATTGCTATGATGAAACCCAGTATCTGTTCGTCAGATGGTCCATATGATTGTCTCATTATGAGTCTCCGTGTACTTAGCTGTTCTTAGCAAGCATCCACATGCCAACTGCGATCCAACTCATGATCACACAGTTTATAAGATCTACTACTTGATCTAATCGGAGTATGACAATAATGCTAGTGCAATGGGATTAACAATGTCTAGTCTTGATCCTATGACTAGGGATAATTTAGACACTAACATAATTGCATATGATAGGAATCTTATTATCATGATCCCATCATGATTTCCTTCATGCTATATTATGTATCATGGACTTCATTAATTCGATTAAAGATCTATATCAATTCAACGTATGAATATCAAATTAACAAAGAAGCCTTTCATATTAAATAATATGTTGTGCGTACAATAAGTGCTAATGGGGATTGCCTTTAGGGCACTTCTCTAACAATTGGGTGCTCACAACTTTAGGCGTTTCATACTCTTCTCAGAGAGCTATATTGGACAGTTTTTGTGGGTTCATGGTCTCGGTGTGCTGACTGTTGTGGACAATTTTTGGGCGGGTTCGGGCCGAGTTATGGTTGAGTTTGTAGCCCTATTGGCCAGCTGTTTTACCGCTGTGTATGGGCGGTTGTTGTCTTGACATGTTGGGTGTGTGGTGATTTATGTTGATATATGCGTGTTTAGATATATTGACATAGATGGATGTAAATTATATGCGGTTGATATAGTTATCTATGATCGCGAAATTATCAAAATATGGTATGTAAATGTCTCATATAATTCCTTATCATGTGACATTATATAACATACAATGGCATATTGCATGCATATGCAGGGACATCGCATTAAATGGGTGTGAGTGCATGGTAGGTAAAATCGATCTTTGCGTTTGGTGTTTGATTGGGTGGAGAAGCGGTAAATGAGACGGCGTCGATAGACTTCGCAGGTGATAAAAATGAGTAAAAGAAAATGTGTGGTATCGGCAGAGGATAGATCCTCCGCCCAGGTCAAAAAGCCGCTAATTATAGTCAGACATAGTCCCCAACAGTGAAAGGCCGTAAAAGTGTCTGGGTTTGCGAAGCCCGCAGTGGGACACCAAAAATCCACTACCCATAAAAAGGCGCATGGTTTTGAAAATAAAATGATCATTGTGATGTAACATCCAAAAAGCTTTTGGTTTATAAACAAATAAAATTTGTCTTTAAAATGATCATCGGATGTCATCTGGAATGACGGTTTATCTCACATGGGCTTAGGCGTTGTGTGACGGAGTCGGTGAGGATCGGCGCATAGTGCAGCGATAAGTCGCATCTGTTTCATGCTGGCATGGCATGTTTCGATTTATAGAATTGGCATGTTCTTGTTTGAATGTGAATGAAAAATGTTGAGTGAACATTGCGCCGCCTTAGATAGAATGGCCCTTGTATGGTGTTTCATTGGGCGTGTCTCACCCGCTGTGGACGGCTTTCGGTGCGAGTGCACGGTGGGCGGTGCTCGAGGCGAAGGCCATGATTGCGAAGAGGGCCGACACGTGGCCTTGATAAATCATTTTGTAAAAAGTGCTTGGGACAAACTAGTTCTAGCATGTGTTTTGTATAAAATAATTGTAATTAAATTCTTTTTAGACTATTGCCAATATAGTCGGGTATGTAATAAGGGTAAGAGGGTCGTGATCGAACTCTTACGGACTGTTTTAGAGTATTATTCTCATATTTGCAACGTAAATATGGATGAATGGAATCCCGATAAAGAAAAGGGGGCGTTTCGAGGTGGTCTTGTGCTTCGGTGCCCACAAGTAGTGGTACTCGTTGGTACCAAGACTTAGGTCGCGCTGACTAGGTAGTAATTCCATGGGTTCACGATTCGTCAGGGACCCCAGTTTTAGTGCGATCTCACCAACATCGTTGATACAATTTGAACAAGTATTGTTCATAGTCAGGAGGTCAAAATATGCCCCTCAAATATTGTTTCATGTGCCTCCATGACTAGACAACACCTCTTCCTTCCCTAATTTGAGTTTCTCGTAATCGTTCCCACCAAATGGAAGCTCTTTCCTTCAATCGAAAAGAGACCAACTTTACTTTCCTTTCTTCAAGGATTTCCATATACTCAAAGAAACGATCCACCCGGTAATCGATGAAATCCTCTATGTCATCTCCACTAAAAGTAGGGATATCCACCTTAAGCTTAAACTCATCATCATGCCTATTGTAATTAAAGTTTTAGTTCCTTTCAAATCTACCCATACCTGGATTAATTAGATCGACAACAAAGTTTAGCTTATCATCTCTATCATCATCAACAATAGGTCTTCTACGTATTTGAGGAATTGGGTCAACTATTAGCCTACCATGGTGACCTCATTCGGTTTTATTCAATAAGTTGTTCATGATACCTTGAACACCTCCTCCCAACAATTCACGTAGTTGTCCAACGACTTTTGTCAAATGTTGTTCAAGATTGCGAGTTGACATTCTCCGTTCTTTGATTTCTCTCTAAACAACTGTTAATTCTTGATCTTCATATTGGGATTTGTTGTCATCACTGGCACCAGTATTAGCCATCGATTGAGAGAAACCCGCTCTAATACCACCTAACACAGCGCGTAACGTGAGAAGATCGTCAAACGACAAATCTCCAAGCAAAGTATCAATTAAGAAACCATGAACATAATCTCAAAGAGATTTAACAAAATTGGCTAGGTTTTTATTATTGAATAAAAATTAAATTGCTTTCAAAGATAGAATGACTAAATATTTATAGAGGCTCAAAGGAATCTTTGCTAAACAAGAATCCCACCTAAACAAGGAAACTAGAATACTTGATGGACAAGAAAAAGTAATTAATCCTAATTAATCAAATAAAACAATTAAAAGATAAAGACTCTTAATTAAAATAATTAATAGAGTCCTCATCATTAAAGACTCATAATTAATTAAAATAATTAATGGGTGCCCTCATCAACATTGGCCTTCACTTTTTATTTAATTTGTAGGAGTCTGGTTCAACCCTTTTGGCATTAAGGTCTTCATCCACATTCAAATAATATTTGAATGATTAAATTGATTTTTCTTTAAGAAGGGTACTTGATTTCTCGATGACATAAAATTTTCAACTACCCAAATGCTACTTAATTAATTTCAAACGGTATGGTAAAACAAATAAATTATGGCTTTATTTATTTATTTATTTTTGAATGAAAGGGTGTATTTGGTGATATTTCTACTCCTATTATTTTTAGTAAAAGTGTTTTTTAAGAAAATCACGTGTAAAGTATTTTTCTAGAAAAAACTTATGTTTCAAAACCACAATTCATTTTTATATTTTAAAATATGTTTAGTAACTTCATCCAACGCTTCAATTTTGTGTTTTTTTTTCTTAAAAAAAAAACTATTTTCTACACTAAAAATGTTCATTATAATTAGGGAAAATAACATAAAAACCTTCCACTTTGAAGGTTTTTACATATTAATCGTGAACTAAGAAAATTGGGCTTTTGATCCTGAACTTTGATTTTAATTGCACATAGGACCTCGGATAACCCGAACCTGGAATATGACCTTCCTCATTTGGTTACATAAAAAAACCCTGAACTTTGAAGGTTTTTACGTATTAATCTTGAATTAAAAAAATTACGGTATTTAATCCTAAACTTTTATTTTAATTGCAAATGTTTGTTTATTGGAATCACATGGTTGTTTAAGAAAATAGATATAAATTAATAGATTTTATTCTTCTTTCTAAGGGGGAAAAAGAGGGAAAAGAATCCCCTCTCTTCTCCTTAAGTGGTTATATCGTTGGTAGTAGCAAAGGGATAACAATGGAGTCGAAAGTCTCAATTTCAACCTCCAACTTCAAGCTTCCTTCCAATCCTTCTTCTAAACGTTGGGTGTAAATTGTAAAGCTCTTATTTCTCGTTTGTATTTTGCCTTCTACGACAACTTTAATGAAGAAGGCTTCGAAATCGGTATGGTGATGATTTGGGTAGTTTTCAGTTTCTAGTTATTTCCTTTTTATAGTTGTTGTTTTAGTTGGATGCTTAGTTGTTGAGAAAATTGTGGAAAGAAAATCTGTGGCCTTACAAATTTTTCCCTCACTGTGTTTGGCTTGAAGAAAGCTATACAAGTCGATTTCACTCAGATTTTGTTGAATTGATATTGATTTCTCGTCTTTTGTGAACCAACTGTCCATAAAATTAGGAGGATTTAGTTGTCCTCTGATTTCTCAAAATCTAAAAACAGAGAATATTATGGCAAACAGGATTTAATTACTTTGTTTACTATCAATTAAGGATGACATTTCCATAGTCCTCTTGAATAACCTGCATTCACATATGGCTTAAATTTCCTTCAAGTATGCTACTTTGGTGGAAAGTTTAGTTTTGAGAAGAAAAAGAAGCACACAAGGGAAAGAGATTTTCTGAACCAGAAGAATTAGGTAAAGAACTAACTATTGTTGTCTGATGGGGGAAACATGTTTTTATTGTGGAAATAAGACCAATTTAATAGATAAACTTTAACAATTTGTCCTCAAGATCCCAAAAGCCTAACTGTCGCTCCCTCTGTTCTATCTTTCAAGCCTTTCTTCGTTAAACATGAAGGGTGATTTTTTTGCCATTCTTGGCCTAAAATCACCTCTTCCATCGTTTCTTTCCGAGATTTGGGTTTTATTTTCTAATAAATTGGTTTCTTCCACATCAATCTGGGTTTGCCTTTGTTGTTCCTTTGTTTTTTTTGTGTTTTTTGTTACCAACCTGCTGCGGTGTGTTTTTTCGCACACTTGTTGTGACGGTTAGTTGTGTCGTCGACGGTTAGCTTCTTCGTGGGTTTTTGCGTTGGCAGTTCAGATGACAAGGTTCGATTCAATAGAGCCGGCAAATCAAATCTTGTTCATCAGTATGTGTTGGGTGCAAAACTTGTCTCTTAAATTTTGACTATGTGCGCAAGTGCACGCGTTGCCTCAAGTAATACAATGGAAGTGCGCGTATCGTCCCACGAGGATTAAGGTTTACTTACTAACTACCGAAATTGAACTAACCCTTACTTTATCTCGATGAGCACAAAATGAGATTGAATTGAAAAACAAACTACTTTAAAGAAATCTAAAGCTAAGATTTCTAACTAACCATTAGGTGAGAGATATAGGATACCGAGGGCCTAGAGTTGTAACTTCATCTAACAATTTCTTATGGAGAGGTTCTACTTGATCTCGATGATGTTCAAATTCTATAATGATGGCGGATTTCACATAACACATGCTATGCTTTCTCAAGCAATAACAATCAATCTTTGGAAGAGGCTCTATTGTAACTCTCCCTCAAACCATTATGATTAAAGATACATCAAAGAGTAGACTAGGAAAAGATGAGTGTGCTTTTTGTCATGAGAAGGGGCATTGGAAGAAAGATTGTCCTAACTTGAAAAAGAAAGATAAGAGGCGAGTTATTGTCATGAATGCTGTGTCATTGAGTCATAGGGGTGACTCTATTTAGTTAGTCATCATGTGGTTTTTGATAGATAGTTTTGAATTGGGTTGTACCTTTTATATGTGTCCATAAAAGGAATGGTTCTTCAATTTTGAAGAAGTTGATGGTGGAGCTGTTTATATGGGTAGTGGTGATGTTAGCTATATCACTAGGATAGGTTCGATCCGGTTGAGGAATCATGATGGATAAACTAGAGTTATATCAGATGTTCGGTATGTACCGAAGTTGAAAAAGAATTTCATCTCTTTGGGGGCCCTAGAGTTTAAAGGTCTTGTCGTGATTATTCTAGATGGAGTTTTAAAAGTCGTTTCAGGTACTCTTATGGTTATGAAAGGCATAAGAAGAAATAACTTGTATTACTATAATGGCAGTATAGTGACTGGAGTAGTGGCCACAGTTTCTGGTAGTAATAAAGATGAAGAGATTACTAGTTTATGGCACAGACGTTTGAGGCATGCAGGTGAGAGAGCCTTACTCATTTTGGTGAAGCGGGGCTTATTGAAAGGTGCAAAGACCTGTAAACTAGCATTTTGTGAGCATTGTGTTATGGGAAAACAAAGGAGAGTGAAATTTAGTACTGGTATTCATAGTACCGAGGGTATTCTTGACTATGTTCACTCAGATGTATGGGGACCTACCAAGAGTGCCTCTATGGAAGGCAAACACTACTTTGTTACTTTTGTTGATGACTTGTCCAGAAAAACTTGTATGTTATGAAGAGTAAGAGTGATGTATTTAATGTTTTCCTTAAATGAAAAAATATGGCTACAACACAAACTGGGAAGAAGATCAAGAATCTCAGAACAGATAATGGTGGTGAGTTTTGTAATGATCAGTTTTTGAAATTGTGTTAAGATGAGGGTATGCGATCACTTCTTTATTAGAGATACACCACGGCCAAAAATGGGTGGTGACATGGGTGGACATTGTTGGAAAGTTCAATGTATGTTGTCAATCTTTAAAGGTTAGACGAGGAATTTTGGGCTGAGGTGGTGACTTATGCATGTCATCTCATCAATCGTCTACCTTCAACTACTATTGATGATAGAATTCCATTTGAGGCATGGTCTGGATAACTTGTTTCTGATTATGATTCTGTACATGTTTTTGGTTCTACTGCATACTATCATGTGAAAGAATCTAAGTTGCATCCAAGAGCCAAGAAAGCAATATTCTTGGGTTTCTTTTTAGGAATTAAAGGATATTGTCTCTAGTGTCCTAGTTCAAAGAAGATTGTATCCAGTAGAGATGTGACATTTGATGAGTCTTCAATGTTGAAGAAATTGGAAAATCAGACAAAGGAAAATGGTACTCCACACAGGTGGAGGATAGTCAGCAACAAGTTGAATTTGAAATAACAACATTGCATCCAACTCGATCTGTTAAGAAAAATGATGGTAATCCTGTGTTTGAGGAAGACTTGAGAGATGGTGGAGAAGGTTCTACTCAAGAATCACAACAACAACTTGAATCTATTGCAGTTAATAAGCCAAAACGTGAGATACACAGGCTTCTTTGGATATAATCTGATGAAAGCATACACTTTCCAATTGTAGATGATGATGTCACTTCCACTCATAAAGAGGCAGTCATGTGTTCTGAAGCGAATAAGTGGAAGACAACTATGAAAGAGGAGATGCAGTCTCTTCAAAAGAATGAAACTTGGGGGCTTGCTTAACTACCTAAGGGTAAGAAGGCAATTGGGTGCAAATGGGTATTTCTGAAAAGCGGGATTTCACGACCCAAAGTATCATGTCATAATGAGCAAGGTTGGTGGCTAAAGGCTACTCTCAGAATGAAGGACTTGACTACAATGAAGTATTTTCTCCAGTCGTGAAACTTTATTCTATTAGAATTTTGTTAGCCATGGTAGCTCATATGAATATGGAACTAGTTCAACTTGATGTAAAAACAACGTTTTTACATGGTGACTTGAAAGAGGAAATCTATATGACTCAGCTAGAAGGATTTAAAGCTGTTGGAAAAAAAAGATATGGTTTGCAAATTGAAAAGATCGTTTTATGGTTTGAAGTAATCTCCAAGGCAGTGGTATGAGAGGTTTGATCAGTTTATGATTGGTTAGAGGTACACTAGAAGTAAGTTGAAAATTGTGTGTATTTTTTGGGGCTATGTGATGATGCTTTCATTTATATACTCTTATACGTTGATGATATGTTGATAGCTTCGAAGAATTTCGAAGAAATTGAGAAATTAAAGACTCATCTGAATCAGTAGTTTGAAATGAAAGATTTGGGAGAGGTAAAGAAGATACTAGGTATGGAGATCATTAGGATAGAGAAGGAGGCAATATTTGTTTGACTCAGAAGCAATATCTGAAGTATTATAGTGTTTCGACATTTCAAATAAATCAAAATATGTAAGTACTCCACTTGCTCCTCATATGAAACTTAGTGCATCTTTGTCTCCTAGTTCAGATGAGGAACGAGAATGTATGTCTAGAGTTCCATATGCTAATGTTGTCGATAGTCTAATGCATGTTATGGTGTGTACGAGACTACACATTTCACATGCAATTGGAGTAGTGAGCAGGTATATGCATGATCCTGGTAAAGGACATTGGTAGGTAGTGAAATGGATCCTACAATACTTGTTGAAAACAGTAGATGTTGGCTTAGTCTTTGAGTGAGATGATACATGTAATCAATATGTTATTGGCTATGTGGATTCAGATTATGCTGATGACTTAGATAAATGGCGATCAACAACCGGTTATGTGTTTACTCTTGCAGGAGCATCAGTGTGTTGGAAGTCTACTTTACAATCTACAGTTGCTTGGTCTACTACTGAAGCAAAGTGCATGACATTGACTGAGGCTGTAAAGGAGGCTATTTGGTTAAGAGGACTACTGGATGAATTGGGGGTTGGTCAGAAGCAAATCTCTATTTATTCTGACAGTCAGAGTGCTATTTGTTTAGCAAAGAATCCAGTGTTCCATGTTCGTACAAAGCATATTGATGTTCATTATCACTTTGTGCGGGAAATCATTAGTGAAGGGCGAATCTTACTTTAGAAGATTGAGACTGCCAAGAATCCCGCAGATATGTTGACTAAGGTGGTGACGACGATCAAGTTCAATTATTGTTTGGACTTGATCAACATTGCAAAAGTTTGATTGCACTATTAAGTGCATTTGGAGGCTTTACTGCTTTCATTAATAAGAGAAGTTTCGAGGTGTGATTGGCATATTTGCCAAGGTAGAGATTTGTTATTGTGACTTATGCAAATCTCACATTAGAAAGAGTTGGTTTTTGCTTTTAACTCAAAGCCTATAAAAAGGGCATTTCACCTTTGTAAAAAACACACCTTTCCCTTCTCTACTTTAAGTATTTGTAGTATTACCCAATTTCTTGGGTATTTACTTTTTGGCTCAATTTCTTAGGAAATTGATTTGTGGCTCAAAATTTGTAATTCTCTTGGATTAGTGGAAGTTTTTAATGACACCCGACGACGTAGGTATTTATACCGAACCTCATTAAATTTTGTGTGCTCTCCTTCTTTCAGCCTTTAGTTATTCTACTTGTTGCATTATTTGGTGCGTTTGCACAACATTTTGATCTCCTCAAGGCTGAGATATATTATTATTATTATTATTATTATTATTATGTTGAATTGATATATACAAATTTCAACCACTAGTAATTGTAATATGTTTATTTATCCTTATTTAATGCTCATGTGATTTATTTGCATTTTTCCAACTAATGTTGAGTCGAGAGTATAGAATTGGGAGCTAGCTCAACATTATGTTTGGCTCTTGGGAACGTTACAGTTTGGCTAGATTTTTTACCATGTTAATGCAATATGATTCACTCTTATTTTAGTTTATTTGCTTATATAGATTTGTTGGTTGGTATGATATTTACCATACTGTTTATACTTGAAATTTCTTGATAATTGTGGATCATTAATATTTGAATTGCAACACGAATCCCCACTTGGATTATGGTATAAATCTATTTGTGATTTATTATTGCTTATATTTGGTTGGGCTTGAGGTATGAAAAGGGTATCAAAAGATATATTTAAGGTTCCACAATACTCATCTTTGAGGATTGCCATCAAATTTGAGATTGAGAGCTATAACAAACCGTAAAAACCGGCCAAACCGAACCAAGCCAAACCAAAACCACGGTTTTTAAGATTCACAATTTTGGATTAGTTTGAAATTTTACAAAAATCAAAATATCGATTCGATTCGCAGTTTAGGAGTGAAAACTGATAGAACCAAACATACCCAAACTGATATAATAAAATAACATCGTTTTATATGGTTCATATATAAATATTCTTAACCTAATTTTTCATTGTAGACCTACGATTTTGTCTACCGTGGCCCAAAAAAAATAAATAAAATCATTTTTCCCATTGGACCTTAAAGCTAACTTTCAGCTTGGACAGCTTGGCAAGGAAGCAAGTGGCTAATGGTCTTGGAAATGGCAAAACTCATGAATAGGAGATGCCATAACCAAGATTGAAGGAGTGAGGTTCTATGTTTGACTCTTGGATTCTCTAAACCGAAGGAAGAGGAAAACAAGAGATAATAAATGAGAAATTTGAAGGGGTGGAGAGGGGATATAAGTCATCAAGAATCAAAAGAAAAAAAATTGGGAGAGGGAGGGAGTTCATAATTCTCTAACGATAAATGCTTAAAACATAATAGAAAGGTTATCGGGAATTCTCTAATCAAAGGGAGAAGAGAGGGGTGGGAGAAAGAAAAAAAAAGAGGTTATACAATTCAAAACACTCAAGAAGGGAAAAGAACTTTGAACTGTTCAAACGGCAAATTGATCCGAAACCGTACTATTAGGTTTGGTTGATTTGAGTACTTTGAACGGTTTGGATCGAATTGTAATTTTTTCAAACCAATGTCATAGGTTTGGATTGAATATTATGCTCAAACCGATCCAAACCAACCCACGAACATGCCTATTGCATACCAACAAAAAAACATATTGTTATAGTTTAAAGATACTTTTGTTAAAATCAATCCTAAATAAACTCTAAAGATCTATAAACCCCAAGAATGATAGAAGTTACATACTTTGAATTGAGTTCAAGTGTTGTTTGGTGTTTTTTCTGCTTAAAATTGTACAAGCTAGAATCATTGATCGTTAAATAGAAAATATTCAAACTAATTATGATATTTTATTTTTTTAGTGATGCATATTAAATTTAAACTATTTGGAATTTTAGCAATACAATTATACATAAATTTAGGTTTGTTTTATTTTTGGAAATTAAGACTTGGTGAAATGAATGAGATAATATGTGAAGGTGGGTAACAATGAGAGTTTTGAGTCTAAAATTCTCTTTTCTCCTCCCACCTTACTTTGAACCACTAAAATTTTCTATGGTAAGTCATAGGGAATATTGGTCTCTCTTTCTTGTACCTGCCAATTCACCTCAATTTTTTGTTGTTCATGACTTTATATGTTTTATCTACTATTCAATTAGGTTGTTGCCCTGTGACAACTAACATCAATAGCTTACTACCAATACTCAACTGCAAAAAATGCCCTTCTCCTTCATTATTGTCCTTTAAATTTTGAAGAAAATTTTGTGTGCCTTTTGTACTTTGTTCTCCTCGTTTTATTGAGGGCAGGTAAAGTGAAGCGATGAATTCTGGATTACAATGCGGCGAGCTGACAAGCTTGGAAATTTCTCTAGATCTCGGATGACGACGCGGACCACACCGGTAGGTTCGTCACCGTGAAATCCTCTGGTGCATGAGTAGATTACCGCCGAATTCTGGGGCCGGTCGAAATTTCACGTATTTCGAGGTAAAAGTGAACAAGCGACATGGCGACCGTGTACAGGACCGCGTGCCATGTGGCACCAAACAAGTGGACACTTAGCACATGAAAATCCAAGTGTCATACTCTTATCATGCATGAACTAAGTGGGTGGAGAAATGGCATGAGGAACACGTGGCATGGTGATTGCCATGTGTCAAGATGGATTAAGAAAGGTGTCCTACACCTAGACCAAAAGGAGTTCGGTGGGGGGAGAAGGAGGAAAGGAAGAGAAACGATAGAAAGAAGAGAAAGAAAAGAGAAAAAAAAAAAAGGAGAGGAAATGAGGTCCAGCTTATACTAGTCTCCAGTGTTCGAATAACAAGGTTAGGCAGATTCGGGGAAGTGAGCTAGTGCAGGTTCAAGGTAGGTTTCTCTGCTGCAGTTTATTCTCTGTTTATGGGTCGTCGATAAGCCGCGAGGTGTAGCCCTAGCGGTGGGAATTTGGTTCAAGAACAATTGTGATCAAACTATTGATGGTTTATGGGCTAGTTTTTTGGGTCCTTTTATGCCAAGCGCGGAATTACGAGAACATATGGTGTTCTTTCGAAAAATAGGTTTAGTGTGATGATTTTATAATGTCATTCTTGGATGGGTACGACATCTTTGGAAGCGTATGTGTTGTTTTTGGGTCTCAATATGAAGATCTAGTTTGTGTGTTGTTGTTTGATTAAATGACATGCAGGTTGTGTGAAAATCATGTTGATATATGCTTACTTGATGTATTAACATGGGTTGTATGATGGATGTGAATTATATGCAGTAAATATAGTCACCCATGAATTGGAAATGTTACATGTAGCTCTCATTATGCATGTAACATGAAAGGACTTACAATGGCATTCTACATTGCATATGCAGGGACAACATCAGCGTAAAAGCGAATTGTGAGTGCATGGCATGAATCTTCTTGTGTTTGGTGTTTAATGGTGGAGCTCTGTCGAAAAGGAATGACGTCCACAGAAGTATACGATTTAAATTATGTGACGGGTAGTAGCAAGAAATGATAGACACCCCCTCTTGGTTAGACATATATATCAAGCGGTGAAAGCCTGCGAAAGTGTCGAGAAGGGCTCCGCGATGCGCAACGGTGAAGATACGGTATTGCCCGCAAAGACACGCGGCTTTTGAATAAAGCAGTTTATCGGAGATTTTCCAATGGCTTTTGAATAAAGCAGTTTATCAGAGATTGTCCAATGGCTTTTGAATAAAGCAGTTTATCGAAGGTTGTCCAATGTCCAATGAGTTGAATAAAGCACTTAGGTGAGGAGTAGCCCTCATAGGAGAATTTCTCTACTGGGCATTACTCACCCCATCGTGGGAAAATATTTCAAGTGCTAGAGGTACACCAGGAGATGGAACTCATCTAAGACCTTAGTGGTGAAGAAGGCGGACTAACAAGCCCCGTTGCACATATTTTGTAAAATTCTGGACAGTGTATCCAGTTCCTATTTATGAAAGAGAAAAGAGTTGTAATGAAACTCATTTTGATTTGTTCAAAGTAGTTTGGCAAGTTTGTCCCAGATGTTGAGTTGCCTATACTATACAGAGGCTAATGTATTAAGTTTATGGTGTTTGGAAAAGAGTTGGAGGTGCAGGAAATGCCAGGAAGGCCACTACACGTTTATGTAGGTTTTAGGTCTTGACAAGGGTTTCCTGGTCGCGATAGAGTTTTCTGGTTCTGTGTCACGACAGGGGTCCCCTGCGTCGCGACCTGGTTTTCAGGTTTCATGCAGTTTCCATGTCACGACATAGTCCTTCCATGTCGCGACAGTGTTTTGCTTCTCCGTCGTGATTATGTCACGACGCGACCGAGATGGTCACAACAAGAGGTCAGGTGTTGCAATAGGTTTGGCCTTAGACAAGGGATTTTATGTCGCGACAAAGTTTGGTCAAGGCCAAGGGATTTTATGTCACAACAGAGTGTTTTTATGTCGCGACAGAGTTTGGTCAATGTCACACCCCCACCCCCTACTATCGGCAGGTGTGCCGGCCACTCCACAGAAATCCCCAGCCGTTACTTCTAATGACTAGAAACTCTGTGAAATGGCCGTGTGCTTGCTAAAACCTCACTTATAATTTTTTTTTTCTAAACTTGTGGTTTGCCATTTGGCAGCATAGCCATTTGTATATAGGACATGTCCCAAAACTGTGTCTTCTGATTTACACAATTCCAAATATGGCAACAAACAACATTCTTTCAAAAGAGCCTCAAGCTCCACACATTTTCACCAAACTATACTATGTACATACATATGCTCCATTATACAGATTCAAAGTATTTCCTTACAAGATTATTAATTACAGCACTGATACAAAAGTCGGAGAATCCTCTTATGCTCCGGTGTCACGGCGTACACATGCACAGGAAAATAGTTTCAAAACGAGAAAATAATAGGCTAACAGGCTCATTGAGTGTATGATTTTAGAAAATGTTTTGCTTTTTCGAAAAACATCTAAAAGCTAATAAAACTTTACATTTGCATGATATTTTCCAGAAATATTTCTTTCTTTGCTTTATTTTACTTTAAAAGTTTACGAAACTTTTGTGCTTACTTGAAAGTTTATAAAACCTTTGAAAATCCCATAACCTTGCTTTATCTTACTTTAAAAGTTTCTAAAACTTTTCTCAACTCTTGCTTTAAAAGTTGCTCAAAACTTTTCATAAGCGCTTTCTTGGTTGCTCAAAACTTTCATAAACACGGGAACTGGGCTCGACGCATGCTTTGAAATAAAGCGGGGCGCAGACTCGGTAGTTTCAACTTTAAAAGCTAAGCGCAGGCGGCCAAAGACGATAGTTGATTTTTTCAAAGCGCCTTATTATGCTTATAAAACATCAACCACTAGAGATATAATACCTTCTTGTACCCTAGTGAACACGGAAGCACGGCGGCCGTCTTGGTGGAAGGACACAGGTCGCATCACCTTTCGGTGAATATGGTGGAATTGACACAGGTCGCCGTGTATAATTTAGTTAGAGCTCTTAACCTTATATATTCCAGTACGTGTCACAGTCTCCTTTAAATGCATGATGTATGTCCCTAAGTTTGCCGACCAGGCAAAACTAAAATAAATGTATGAATCTAGCAGCCAGCCGTCTGCTTGTCTGAGAATACCTCCCCAATAAGTTTGCTTGCTTAAAACTAGGGAAGGCCTTGTTTTGCCAAAATTTTCTTTTGCTTGCTTGCTTTCTTTGAAAAATGGTTTACAATTTAAAAGCGAATTTAACTTTAACTCTTCTTGAAAATGGTTTAATCATTCAAAACCATTTTGCTTACTTACTTATTTGCTTGCTTGCTTGAAAGTGGTTTAATCATTCAAACCATTTGCTCATTTGTAGTATAGTTTTACGATTTAAAATCAATGCTTGCTTTTCAAAGATGGTTTAAATCAAAACCATTTGCTTGCCTTCTAAATTCATTGCTTGCTTCTTGAAAATGGTTTACAAACAAAACCATTAAATACCAGTGTAAAAAATCAGTTTATTATCTGGCTAGTATTTGGAAAAATGAAGTTCATTTCCTCGGCACTCTTTCTTTGCTCTAAAACTTGAGAACCTGGAGTTACACTTTTCCCGCCTTTACTTTTAACCTACACACTCAACCGAATCGACGACATATTAATCGCCTATGTATGGCGTATAAACTTAAGTCTTGTATAGTCGGCTTTAAGGTCCTTTGTGACATTCATATAAGTCAATTAACAATTTACCCTTAGTACTAAAAAACCCTCATTTTGTTACCACTTTTTTAACAATACTTTCTATGGAACTGTGCCAAAAAATTATTCAAAAAGGTCTTCAAAATTATGAAACTCTCAGATCAGTCCTTTATATATCCAATGACATCTCTTTAAAATTTGATAAAATTCATATAGGTCATAATGCATAACACAAGTTACAAGCGTGTTTTTGATTTTAAACTCACTGAATCACCTACTGTTTATCCTTGATTTCTGATATCTTAAATTCATAATTTGAAATGGTTTCTTCACTCATTTGAAGCTATGGTCTAAGGTTTCTTCTCAGTGGAATCCTTGATTTGGATCGCAGCTGAGTTATTGTATTTTCTGTCCCCAGATTACTCAAATTGAGCGAACAGAATGCAGCGTAGCTCACAATAGAAAAATTTCTGGGCACTCTGAGGTTAAAATTTGCTTGAACTTCATCGAATGTATTACAGAGTCTAGTTCGGAAATTTTGATCAACAGTTTGGATGGTGAAACTCATATGGCCAAAACACTACAACCATTACCCAAAACAGAGCAAAATCAGTGAACTCGCAGAGCTCGCGCTTTCGAATCCGTATTTAGGAGCCTTGACTACAATTTGCTGCTGGTTCATATACATTTGTAGCCACATCTCTTATAGTTCTTTCTCAAATTGGAATCGGTCATTTGAATGATTATAGCAATCATAACCAAAGCAAAAACAGTGGTTTTACGAGTACGGCAATTTCCTTCCAAAAACCTAACGTTACCATTTTCACAATGATTAATGAAGCCGGCCTTAGAATTCATCAAAGCAACAGCGGCCTTGACTTGGTCTTTGGAGCCTTGAGCCAACATGAAATACTGAGTGAAAATGCAGAACTCACCTAAGGTCCTCCAATTTTTATAAAATATAAAATTATGATGATTCAGTATTTAATTTACGATTAGGGTTTCTTCGCTTTAAAGAATTCTGGGAGTTAATGTGATCTCTCCACAAAACCACGAAACGAGCTTGACATTTATGAAATACGTACAACTCGAACCTTCAAAATACACTTAATTCAAGGCATTACATACATGATCTTCTTCTCCTCCTCCTCCTTCTTCTTCCTTCTCTTCCTCTTCCTTCTCTTGGCTCTCTCCTCTCCTCCTACGGGTTTGCTAGCCTTTGGAGACCAAAATATGATTTTAGACTTTGTTTTTAATTATTATAATATCGACTTTTCGTTAATTGAATATTTGACCTACATCTCTTTAAAATTTGCACATCAACTCTTGTTATTTGTATAGCTGGCAATCTACTTTGATTAAATTTTTGGTCCTCCATCTTTTTAATATTTGATATCAACATATTATTTTCATTTGGCATACTATCTTTTCAAATTATGCCCTTTATATCCTTACAGATTTACCACTTTACCTTACTAGTACCTCAATTTCGGGTTCTAATTTTTATCATTAGTAGCAACTCCCAGAAACTATTATAATGGAACTTAGTGCTCGTATATGCCCCTCTGATTACATATGCTGTACAACTTTCGGGGCAAGATTATTTACAGTCAAGGCAAGGAGATTTTATCGCGATAGAGAATGTTTGTCCGCCCTGGGGAATTTCACGGGTAGTGTCATGACGAGGTTTGGTCAAGACGAGAGATTTTATGTTCTGGCCGGAAGATACGATGTCGCGACAGGGTTGCTTGAAATTGTGTCGCAATAGAGTGTATCTTACGTCGCAATAGAGAGTTCCGGGACATGAGGTCTTCCATATTGTGACATAGTGTTTCTGTGCTTCATATGATGGGAACGATGTTGTGTCGCAACAAGGCGGGACGCATATGCAATGAAGCGCTACTCACAATGAGAGTGATACATCGCGATGAAGTACATCGTGTGAGAGATCCCTTTGTGGCGACAAACTTGACGTAGTAAAAAAAAAAAAAGAAGTACCCCCGAGACTAAGGTGCCACATTTTCTTTTACCTTTTGAGAATCTACTGTAAATTAAAGTTTGTCTCCCAACATTCTAAATTCTTAAAAGTTCATTTTCTATCCTGGTCTCATTCTGGCTGCATATTGAACCAATGGATTGGATAGAAAGTCTTCTTGGCTCATATCATCTTCAAGATGCATGATCAAGAAATCTTTTACTGTTGCCTTGAGAGGTAGTGAACAGATGAATGTAATTATCATTGGTGATGTTTTAGGGTGCTAAGGAGTAACAACATCTTTGCTAATGATGGAATTGTCTTTGATAAAGAATCCCTCATAAATGTTTTGGACAATCTAATTGCTCTGATTTTATTTTAACAGGTTTAGACCATTAGCCTTCACTTTTCATTTAATTTGTAGGAGTCTGGTTTGTCTTCATCCACATTCAAAGAAGCTTTGAGTGATTAAATTGATTTTTCTTTAAGAAGGGTACTTGATTTCTTGACCATAGAAAATTTTCAACCACCCAAATGCTACTTATTAATTAATTTCAAACGGTATGGTGAAACAAATAAATTATGGATTTATTTATTTATTTTTGTGAATGAAAGGGTGTATTTGGTGATATTTTTACTCCTATTATTTTTAGTAAAAGTGTTTTTAAGAAAATCACCCAAAGTATTTTCTAGAAAATACTTATGTTTCAAAACCACAATTCATTTTGATATTTTAAAATATGTTTAGTAAATTTCTCAAAAAAAAAATATATGTTTAGTAAACTTTATCCAACGCTTCAATTTGGTGTTTTTTTTTTTTTATTGAAAAAAAAAACTATTTTCTAGACTAAAAATGTTCATTATAATTAGGAAAAATAGTGTAAGAACCTTGAACTTTGAAGATTTTTACATATTAATCATGAACTAAGAAAATTGCATTTTTAATCATAAACTTTGATTTTAATTGCACATGGAGCCTCGGATAACCTAAACCTAGACCCCAGTGACTTGGCATCCAACTTGGAATATTGCTTCCCTCATTTGGTTACATAAAAAACCTTGAACTTTGAAGGTTTTTACATATTAATCCTAAACTTTGATTTTAATTGCAAATGGTTGTTTATTGGTATCACATGGTTGTTTAAGAAAATAGATATAAATTAATAGATTTTATTCTTCTTTCTAATGGGTGAAAAAACCCCTCTTCTACTTCAAAGGTTATTAGCCTGAAATATCAAAGCGAAGAAAGGTGGTTCTGAGAGCCCGAGGGTAAGTTTGGTCCCGGGTCTACAGAAGGACATTAGTAGGAAGGAAATAAGATAAAACAATGGCCCCATTTTGTTTGGGGACGCCACGGTTGTGATGCCACTGGAAATCCGAAGTCATTGTTTTTTCAATCGCCTCAAATTAGGTATCATTAACCTTTTATTACAAGGGCATATGAAACCTGGTGAAACCTTACTAGAATTGCATTTCTTATACAAAATGAGTTTAATTACAACTCTGTTCTTTTTACATAAATAGAAACTGTGTTTTCTACCCAAAATTTACATAATACAGAACAAAGCCAAATCTGGCCTTTTTCTCAACTAATTTCTTGGACCTGTTTCATTTCCCGGTGTACCTCCAGTACCTGAAAATATTTTCCCATGAAGGGGTGAGCAATGTCCATTAGAGAAAATCTCCTACAAGGGTCACTCCCCACCTAAGTGCACATGCAATGCCATGTTCACACATCCACACACATTCAAGTAAAAATATGCACATTTCTATATGAATGTCCACATGCCATGCCCCATGTCTCGAGTCCTCACCAACTCCCTCACACGTGCATTTTCCATGTATGAAAACTGTTTCCAAAACAATTTTTTTTTTTTTTTTTTTGGAAACTCATTGGGCATTCTCCAATATAAAAATTTATTGGACAACTCTCCGATATAGTTTATTGGACATACTTCGATAATATTTAGTGGAAAACCCTCCAATAAAACAGCTTTGTTCAAAAGCCATGTCATACACTCACACCCGATTCACGCGATGTCCCCATGCACATGCAATGCTAATGCCACTGCATGGTATTTACATATTGCATGCATACAAAGGAACTACATGCAATATTTCAGAATCATGTTTCACGCTAAACCTCATGGGTAAGTACATCTATAGCATGTAATTCCTATCCTTACATAATCCATGTTAATATATTCATCATACATATACCAACATCATTTTTACAAAAAAAAAAAAAAAACTGCATGTTATTCAAACCAAGAAATCAACATACAAACTAGATTTTTTTTTTTTCAATTTTTCCAGCTCAAAAAAAAAAAAAAACAGCATGCATCTACTGACATCATTCTCACAAAAAAAACTACATGCTCAGACAAAGAAATTAACATACCATTTGGATTTTTCGATTTTCGGCTCATAAAAGCGACATGCATATGCCAACATCATTCTCACAAAAAAAAAACTGCATGTTATTCAAACCAATAAATCAACATGCAAATTGGAATTTTTTCCAATTTTCCAGCTCAGAAAAACAGCATGCATATACCAACATCATTCTCACAAAAAAACTGCATGTTATTTTCAAACCAAGAAATCAACATACAAGTAGTTCCCTTCGATTTTTCAGCTCGGAAAAAGCGGCATGCACAAATCCGGCTGTGACACATAATATCAGCATACCGACTTGTTCGGAACTACGATTCACGGAACGAGAATGTAACCCGAGGAACCTGCAGTTTGATCCAAAGCATCATGAATAACCCTACTGTTAAGGCAGACTCCATGGCCCATTAGATAGCCCCTTAGACAAGAGGTAACGGAGTAGGAAAGAACCTACTTTGGTGAGACTAGCCCCCTTCGGGCGTGGACTCTCCCGTACTAAGTCTTTGGAAAACCAGTAGAAACTGGACTCCTCTCCTCTTCTCCCTTCCTTTCTTTTCTTTTCTTTCTATCTTTTTTCTTTCCTTTCTTTCCTTCCTTCCCTTCCAATTCCCACCGAACTGATTTTATTTTTTAGTCCATCTCTAGAGTTCTTTCTCAAGTCATTCTAACACATGGTAATCAACATGCCATGTGTTCTTCATACCTCAATGTCTTCCACTAATTTCAGCCGCTAAATTTAGAGCATGAAGCGATTCCTCATGTTCAAGTGTCTCTCTTCTAGTTGCGCCCTCATGCCAAGTGTCACTATGGTTGTCATTCGCCTTGAAATACATATGGAAATTCCATTTGTCTCGGAATTCAACGAGACTCATTGTAATACCTAGATTTCGTGAGACGAACTGTGGCGTGGTCGGCGTCGTCATCCAGAGATCTAGAAATTTCTAGACTTATAGTGCATCTTTTATACTTGATAATCTCTGTTTCACACTACTAGGAACACAACAATAGAGTCAAATTCTAGGAAGATATTTGGTGTGGTGAGAGCACCCTAAGTGAAATGTTTCCCTCCCTATATTCTTTGGTTGGGACAAAAAGGGCAATGGTAGTTGATGTTTGGGACACTACAAGCGAAGAAGGGACTTGGAACCTAAGCTTTACAAGATCCTTCAATGATTGGGAAATGGACAAAGTCCAGAACTTCATAAACCTGGTCAATAAAAAAAAACCAATCAAATGGTGAAAGATAGATTACTATGGAAGGGGGATAAAAATGGTATCTTCTCAGTTAAAGCTAGTTTTGCGCTTATGGAAGGTGGGAATCTCAAGGTAGTCCCTTTGAAAGTGATTTGGAACACCTGTGTGCCTTCAAAGGTATGCTTCTTTGCATGGGAAGTCTAGTGTGGAAAAGTTTTAACTCTAGAGCAACTTAAAAATATGGGCTTTCAATTGGCAAGCATGTGCCCTTTGTCTGGGCAGCTCTCTTATCCATTAATGGTTTGCAGTGGGTTTGTCCCTATATGGTAAAAGATGTGTTATTGGATTGGTTTAGCTTCCCAATCATAAAGAGGGTCAGAATTGTGGCTAGCAACTCCCTTGAGTCTTCTTTGGGCAATATGGAAAGAGAGAAATAGAGTTGTTTTTGAGGATGAGGTTTTTTCTCCTACAAGGCTGAAGCTCTCCTTTGTTAGTGCTTTAATTTCTTGGGTAAGGGTAGTTCCTAATGTGGAATGCTCCATTACTAGAATTCTCTTGCGTATTTTCTAAGGGCTTTGATTGTTAGGCTGGTAAGTTTTTGTTTCTACCATTTCTTACTATATAGCTTTGGTGCCCCTGTATACTTCCTGTATACTTTGGGGTGTCCATGCTCTTTTTTGGTTTGATACATGTTCAATTTATTTACAAAATAAAAAATAAAAAAAGGTCTCCCAATTAAGCCTAATTAGAAGCCCCCTTTATAAGCCTCCTCACGATTTGAGCTTGAAATGGGCTTTTCAAAATGCTAGGCCCCGACATCCACTCCTCGCCATGACTTTGATGGCGTTGCAACTTGACAAAAATGGGCAACTTCTCTCTCTCTCTCTCTAGAGTAGATTGGTAGGTAAGAGAGAAATTTTAGCGGCTCAAATTATCTTCATGAAAAGTATGGTGAGGGAGAAAAGAGAATTTTGGACTCAAACTATCATTTTTACCCTCATATTTTTATCCTTCACATATTATTTCCTTCATTTCACCAACTCTTTCCAAAAATAAAGCAAACCTAAATTTATATGTAATTGAATTTTAAAAATTCCAAATAGTTAAAATATAATATGTACCACTAAAAATATAGAAATATCATGTAATTAATATTAAATCATATTTGTGTATTTAATAGGCGATGATTCTAGCATGCTGATTTAAGCCTGAGAAAAACACCAGACAAAACTTGAACTTCATTCCAAGTATGGATTCTAACTTCTATCTTTCTCAGGGTTTATACATCTTTAGAGTTTATTTGAGATTGATTTTAACTAAAGTATCCTTAACCTATAACAATTTTTTTTTTTTTGGTGGTATTTTGTTATAGCTCTCAATCTCAAATTTGATGGTGGTCCTCATTAGATGAATCTTGTAGAACCTTACATCTATCTTTTGCTATCCATTTCATACCTCAACCCAATCAAATATAAGCAATGATGAATGACAAATAAATTTATACCATAATCCATGTGACTCAAATAGTAACCATATGCAATTATCAAGAAATTTCAAGTATGAACAATATGGTAAATACCATACCATCCAAAAATCTATATAAGCAAGTAAATTAAAATAAGAGTGAATCATATTGCATTAACATGGTAAAAAATCTAGCCAAACTATAACATTCCCAAGAGCCAAACATAATGTAATCATAATGTTGAACTAGCTCCCAGATCTACACTCGACCTCGTGTATACACCAAAAATGCAAAAAAATCATATGAACATTAAATAAGGATGACATAATACAACTCACAGTAGATAGAATTTGTATATATCATATTTCATTCAACATAATAATAAAATAAATATTATCTTAAAGTAATTGGTCTTACTAATATATATATTAGAAAAGAATTCATTGAGAATTGCTCTTGCCATATTTTTGTATCGTTCGAATGCTAATTCCTTCAAGTAAGGAATCACGACTTGAAATGGCTCAGTAAAACCGATCATCATATCGGCTATAACTAGCATACCAATTAGATGTCCATACCTACAAAGGAAAGAACACGGAAAAATGAATAAAAAATTTCTAAGTTATTTACTGAAGATGCATTGGACATCCATGTCTAGATTTCTAATTACTAGGTGTAACGCCCCCGCCTAGGCGGTTGAGGGGACGCCACACGGGACTGTGACTCTTTAACCTGCTTTTCTAACATTGGTGGGCCCATTTCATAAATGTTTCGCAGCGAAATGCTTGCCAATAAACCACGTAGCGATGTTTAACTATTCATGCATACATTCACGATCCTTATTTACTTATACAAGTTCTACTATCTCCAAAATATTACATTTACATTACAAACTGAGTCAAAAACCTACATGTGGTGTACTCCTAATGCTATGTTAGCCCTAGCGAATGCAGAATGCCACGGATGTCCTCTTCAGTACCTACACGGATGAAACACCCGTGTTAAGCTATGTAAGCTTAGTGAAGCGGATATGTGTATATGACCACGCCGGTGGTTCCTGATTCTGATAATATATATACATCCGGGTTTCATATATCGAGGTATCATATCTCGTGATCTGCAGGAACAAAATCTTTATGCAGGAGAGTACATGTAGGTACATTATAGAGCAAAATTGAATTATGTCGTAGCATCAGAGCTGATTACTTTACTTTCTTATGGTTCATTATTCATATTCTTATTATATAAATGTTTGTCTATATAGACCAGTAACAATGAATGAGAGGGACGTAGCACAATAGGTACCCGAAGGTACTGAACAGACGTGCTTGTAACACGAAAACAGGAGTGCCATAGCACTATGCAGGAGTGCCGAAGCACTAAACAAATGTGCCTATTGCATGAAATAGAAGTGTCGTAACACTATACAGGAGTGCCAAAGCACTAAACAGATGTGCCTATTCATTCACTATCCGGTTTCAAGCAAACCTACAATTATATATGTTTTAGAGCATATTATTATATGTGTTCAAGTCATAACTATATGCATTAACAATTCATTTTGCCAAAGAGGTCAAATTAATTCTTCATGCATATCAACATGTTAGTCATAACTATCGTCGTTAACAATGCATTTTTGCGAAGAGGTCAAATTATGGGAAATGTTCTTCCCGCCCCGAAACAGTTTTTCACCCCTTCCTACTTTTTAATTTCTTGGAACAACAGGAGCTGAATTTGATTACATTTCTTGATAATTATTCAACAAGAAGTATATATTACATAGAAATTGGAATCACTCAATTTGGATGAGTAAAACTCAACTTATGACTCAAACACTAAGACTATACCAAAATCAGAGGATGAACCAGAAGCTTACCTTCAAATTCGGGTTCCAAAATTTTATGTGCATAATAGGGGCTAAATTTGCTTGCACTCCCTTCTTGGGAATTATTCTAAAAGAAGTCTAGTTTGCCCAAAAATTGGAATCACTCAATTTGGATCAATCTAGCCCAAGATATGACTCAAACACTCAAGACCAGTCTAGTTGCAAGTCAAAACCGAGAACTGGAATTGAATTCCAAATTCCGGGCTCATAGTACCATCATTTGACCTGGTGGTCTTCTATATATTTAAATCTACGGGTCTTATAATTCTCCTCCAATTGGAATCATTCCATTTGGAGGTCTCTAGGCAAAGATATGACCAAAACAAAAACAAGGGTTTTGGAAAAAATTTGACAGCAAATCCCTTAATATACCTACATGTTTCTTTACACATTTTTGGTCCTTATCCATGGACAATTCCAAACCAAACAAAAACAAGATCAAAACAACCTCAAATCAACCAAAAACAACACAAAGGAGAGATGAGTTTGGATAATTTTTCAAACCATTTTCCATACTCCCCATACCAAAAGAGATATTTCATACCTTAACTTTCTTGCACTGTCAAACCAAGTTTTTCCTTTCTTCTTCACTTGAGCATGGAAAAGCCCCAAGAAAAGGCTTCTTCTTCTCCCCACAAACCATGCCCTAGGTCTCTCTTCTTAGCCAAAAATGGAGAATGTTTCTCCTAGAAGCCATTTTGTGGTCTTAAGGCCAATTTGGCCCTAATTTTTCCCCTCTGCTTTTAAGTCCTTCCTTTTCATGCTATTTGCACTTCAAACTTATCAATATTCTATCCTAGCATATAATCTTCTTAACTTATGTCATTTGAGTCCTGATTTTACAAATTACCATTTTACCCTTGACTCTTGGCTTAAGTTCGGTTTTATCATTTTTCACTCTTTGCTCTTAATTTCGAAAAAATACAAAATTTACTTTAATAAACTACTAGGGTATAATTTAGGGTGTTACACTATGCCACTTTAATAAGAATGGAGTGGAAAGGTGCTTCACAATTGTTTGTTATAAGTTGGCTGGTTATAAATTAAATAATTTTTTAGAAACCCATAAAATTTACTATAAATTGCAGTATTAATTGTTTGAACTACATTGCCTATTCCAACTCTCACATTAAAGGATTAGCACAAATTATAAGTTGGGGTGTCTATGCTCTTTTTTGGTTTAATACATGTTCAGTTTATTTATCAAAAAAAAAAAAAAAAAGTCTCCCAATGAAGCCTTAGAAACCCCCTTTATAATCCTCCTCACGATTTGAGCTTGGAATGGACTTTTCAAATGCTAGGCCCCGACATCCATGTCTCACCATGACTTTGTTGGTGTTGCAGCATGACAAAACTGGGCATCTTTTGTCTCTCTCTCTTTCTCTCTCTCCTTCTTTCTCTCTCTTTCAATAGAGTAGATTGGTAGGTAAGAGATAAATTTTAGCGGCTCAAAGTATCTTCATCAAAAGTATGGTGGGAGGAGAAAAGAGAATTTTAGACTCAAACTCTCATTTTCATCCTTCACATATTATTTCATTCATTTCACCAACTCTTTCCAAAAATAAAACAAACCTAAATCTATATATAATTGAATTTTAAAATTCCAAATAGTTAAAATATAATATGTATTACTAAAAATATAGAAATATCATAATTATTATTAAATCATAAGTTGTGTATTTAATAGACAATTATTCTAAGTTGTACTATTTAAGCAGAAGAAAAACACCAGACAAAACTTGAACTTCATTCAAAGTATGGATTCTAACTTCGACATTTTCTCGGGGTTTATACATCTTTAGAGTTTATTTAGGATTGATTTTGAGTAAAGTATCTTTAAGATATTACAATTTATTTTTATTTTTTTTATTTTTGTTAGTATGTTGTTATAGCTCTCAATCTCAAATTTGCTGGTGATCCTCATAAGATGAGTCTTGTGGAACCTTACATCTATCTTTTGCTATCCATTTCATACCTCCACCCAATCAAATATAAGCAACAATAAATCACAAATAGATTTATACCATAATCCATGTGACTCAAATAATAACCATCCACAATTATCAAGAACTTTCAAGTATGAACAATATGGTAAATACCATACCATCCAACAAATCTATATAAGCAAGTAAATTAAAATATGAGTGAATCATATTACATTAACATGGTAAAAAATTTAGCCAAGTGCATGTAACATTCCTAAGAGCCAAACATAATGTAATCATTCACTGAGAATTGCTCTTTCCATATTTTCGTATTGTTGTTGTGGCCGAATGCTAATTCCTTCAAGTAAGGGAATGCGACCTGGGAAATGGCTAAAAAAAAACCATTCTATCATGACAACTATAACTAGTATACCAATTAGATGTGCATACCTACAAATGAAGTGTTTTATTTATTTATTCCAAGCAAAGAACACAGAAAAATGAATACAAATTTTTGTAGTTATTTACTGAAGATGCATTAGACAGCCATGTCTAGATTTCTAATTACCTGAGTGTAGGTCGTAATAGGAAATGGATTAGGCGGTTCACAATTGTTTGCTATAAGTTGGCTGGTTATAAATTCAATAATTTTTTAGAAACCCATAAAGGTTACTATAAATTGCAGTGTTAATTGTTTGAACTACATCGCCTGTACTTTTATATAAATTCCAGCTCTCACATTAAAGGATTAGCACAAATTATAAGTTTAAAAAGTTCATTGGAGATATACAAGGAGGAGAAAAAGTAACCAAGGATGCATTGTAGAGGAACTTATGGAAACCCAAGGATCCCCTTTTTCTTTTCATGTAAAATTTAATGAACCATGATGAGGTAAAATTAGGAAATAGGAAACTTACATGCTGGATAAAGAAAAGGGGCCTATGGAGATTTCCCTCATGATGTTCGAATAATGGACACTCATTCACTATCGATTTATCTAGCAATCGCCTGAGTATTATTTTGAAAATCAGACCGGACCAGCCGGTCGAATCGTTGACCGATCCTTTTTCGGTCCGGTCCAAACTTCTAAACCACCCTTCAATTGAACTAGCACTAAACCGTTTGAGCCAACAGTTGGACATCCAAACCGGACAAACCGAGTGGTTTGGATGAAAGATGCTGGAAAAAGGTTATTCAAACCCTAACATTGATCTATCATCTTTGATTTTAAGTTTTTAAAAGAGAGAATTCCATGGGGATCCTTATTCCATATCTTCTAAACTTTTGACAGCGATGTTAGAATCAATTGACTCAACTGAGTGACTGTTACACCTTCATTTGCATTCGCATTCGCATCAATCCCTTCCATATCAAAAACCTCTTCTAATGAAATACAATCCTTTCTACTTTCAGAACTTGTAGACTTTGTAACCTTTTCAGCATACAAGATGGAAAAACATTCAACAATTTTCCACATGATTGTACTTGCATCACATTGGTTGTTGATGTAAAGTAGGTCCAGCCCGAGAAGTGTGGCGGCTGATTCTTTTATTCTCTCTAAAGCCATTAGGGCTACATGTTTAATTGCAAAAAAAAACACATGAGCGACGGCGGGTTTTTGGGAGGCGGCAATGGGTTTTTACGGACGAAGGCGGTGCGGCGGTTTTAGAAGGCAGTTTTTTCGACCAAGAAAGAGGTGTGAGGCTCGCGTAGTCCTTTGGCGGAAGTTGGTGGGGTTTTTACGTGAGGCGAGAGAAACGAGAGACTGGCCGTGGGGTTTTTACGTGAGCGAGTCGGTGGCGGCAGGTGGTGTGTTTTACGGAAGGCGACGGAGCGGCAAGCCCGGTTATACAGCAGGTTTGGGTGAGATCTTCATCAACCTGTTTTGATTTGAGGCTAGATTTGCCTATTAATTTATTCACTATATTTGGATGATTTCTTTGTTTTGGGATCACCTTGTTTAGAGTTAGGTTTTGTACCTAAATTATTATAGTGGATATTTGGGTGGACTCCGACAAAGGTCAGTGGTTTTCCTCTTCTCACTTTGGGAGGTTTTTCCACGTTAAAAAAATTCTCTCTATTTTTTTGTGATTATCTCCTTGGCGGATTATTTTCTTGTTTGCATTTCATTGACTCTAACGAGTTAAATCAACAAGGAAAAATATTGGTATTGTGTTTATTTCCCAATAGTGGTATCGAGCTGGATTACATTGTGCAGGTATTGTGGTTAGTGTTGGTTTAAAAATGGAGAAAGTCTTCGGGAGCGGTATGATTAAGACTAACCTCGTCCCCAATTATTCTGTTGGAAGCCAGAATGGAAGATATTCTTTATTGCAAGGATTTATATCGCTGATGATGGGGATAATAGTAAACCCAGATATGTCGGAAGCGGAATGGAAGATCATGCATAGAAAAGCCGTTAGCTCTGTCGGGCGGTGGGTGAACCCGAGTGTGTTTCATCATGTGTCCGCAGGAGACTAATGCTCTGCGAGCTTTGGAAAAATTAGAATCCATGTACGAGCGAAAGGCGCCTGAGAATAAAGCCACTTTGATTAGAGGCTAGTAAATACGGAAGTATAAAAATGGAGCGCGACGTAGCGAGAGCACCGGTGACTTTCAGGGTTGAGTAGACCGATCTAAATGCTATGAAGATGAAGATTGAAGATGAGTTGCAAGCATTGTTACTTTTGAGTTCTTTGCCAGATAGTTGGGATACTCTAGTTATCTCACTTAGTAACTCAGCTCCTAATGGCAATTTAACCATGGATATGGTAAAACGGTTGTTTAATGAAGAAGCCGAAGGAAGGAGCAGGAATATCTTCGAGGCCAAGGCTCTTGTCACGAAGAACAGAGGAAGAAGGTAAAAATAGAGAACCTAAGGGTCGTAGTAAATCAAAGCTGGTCGCAATCCGGAGGAAGTCACAGTGAAAGAAGAAAGTGTTATCATTGTAGTAGGAAGGACATATGAAAAGAAATTGTTATGCTTGGAAAGCGGGAACAAAAAGAGAGCCAAAATCGGAGAAAGATGAAAATAATCTCACAATTTGCTTTGCTCGAGAGATGTAGGCGGTTCTATTTTTGGAGATGAAGAATGTTTGCACATTACGGATAATGAGGTTAGTGGATTATTGATCTGGCTGACCTCTTATCATGTTACTCCACAATAAGAGTTCTTCACATCGTCTGAGACGAGACTGGTGCTGTGAGATGGGTAACACCGGTACTCGAGATTGTGGGTATTGGTGATGTTTGCATACAGACAGACGTTGGTTGTTCATTGACTCTGAGAGATGTGCGGCATGTTCCTGACTTACGTCTTAATCTTATTTCTGGAGTTGCCTTGGATCGGGAAGGATATGTGAATTCGCCCCGGTAGCCGGTAAGTGAGCTTACGAGGTTCTTTAGTATTTGCTAGAGCGAGTTAAAAGCACACTTTCTGAGGCAATTGTAAAAAATATGTGGAGATGAATTGAATGCAACTGAAGATGGTTCCTCCCAAATTTATAGCACAGATTGGGTCACATGAGTGAGAAAAGGGTTACATATTCTAGCCAAAGGCTCTCATTCCTTTTACTAAGGTGACGGTCTTAACCCTTGTGATTGTGTTTATTTGGAAAACATCATAGAGTTTCTTTTCTAAATCTTGAGGAAATCTAATATTTGGAATTAGTTTGTCGATGTTGTGGTCCCTTTGAGGTGGAGTCCTTAGGTAAAATAGATACTTTGTCACATTCATTGATGATGCATCAAGAAGGTGTGGGTTTATCTGTTGAAGGCCAAAGATCAAGTGTATCAGTTTTTCCCGAAATTTCATGCCTTAGTTGAAAGAGAGACAGGAAAGTTTTTGAAGTGTCTTAAATGCCCCGAGCAATGGAGGTGAGTATACATCAAGGAGTTTAGAAACTCTTGCTCGACCCGTGGTATTAGACATGAAGGCAGGTTCTGGTACTCCACGACGATGGTGTGCAGAGAGGATGAACGCACTATTGTTGAAGGTCGGATGCATGCTAAAAATGGCAAAGCTACCAAAGTGTTTGGGGTGAAAGCTGTCGTCTTGCTTGTTACTTGATAAATAGGTCTCCCTCGGATCCTTTGGAGTTTGACATTCGGAGAAGGTATGGGCGGGGAAAGATGTTGTTTTACCGATCATCTTAAGGTTTTGGGTGCAAGGCTTTTGCACATGTCCCTAAAGCGAGTCAGCTTGATGACTAAGCTTTCCATGTATCCTTGTTGGCTATGAAAATGAAGAGTTTGGAGTGATTATGGGATCAGTGAAAAAGAAGATTTTCGAGTAGAGATGTGATATTTTATGAAGATCGGACTATTTAGTTGTGAGAGAGAAGGCTGAAAAGTTAAAGCTACCGATGATGGTGTTGTGATCTCTGATTGTCGTTTTCCTTTGCAGCGTACTATAGATGGGAGCGAGATGGCGGTGATGAAGCAGGAGGCAGTGGTTGATGATGGGATGCGGTGATCATTTGTTGGCGGGGGGAAGCGGCCTCCTCAAACAGTCATTTGGAACCTCAAATTAGAAGGACTAATAGGGAGAGTCGTCCATCATCCAAGTATCCTTCTTCCAGAGTATGTGTTGAATACTGATGAGGGGAGCCGGAATTTGAAGTACGAGACTCATGTAGATGAGTAATTTGGATGGCGGCTAGCTACGGGAAGAAATGCATTCTTTGTTAAAAAATTGACGGAGTTATATGAGTTAGTGGAACTTCCAAAGGGAAGAAAAGGCATTAAGGAACAAATGGTTGTTGAGTTGAAGAAAGATAGTGATGGAAAATTTATGCTTTGAAGTATAAAGCTCGTTTGGTAGTAAAAGGTTTTGGGCAGAAAAGGGTGTGACTTTGATGAGATATTCTCTCGAGTTGTGAAAATGTCTTCTTATCGGAGTTGTTTGAGTTTGAGGCGCTAGTTTGAACCTCGAGCTTGAACAGTTAGATGTGAAGGCTGCTTTTCTTCATGGTGATTTGAATGAAGAAATTTACATGTCACAACACGAGGAGTTTAAAGTAAGGTAAGGCACATAGTTTACCAAATTAAAGAAAAGTCTTTATGAGGTGAAGCGGCGCCAAGGCGAGTGAATGCAAAGTTTGATTCCTTTATGGTGAGCCCGCAGTATAAGAGACGAATCACGGATCATTCATTGTTTATTCGGGGAAGTTTACAGATGAAGTAACTTCATTGTTCTTTTACTTTATGTTGATGATATGTTAATAGCGGGAATGATTCAAAATTGATTAGCAAGTTGAAAGAAGTTATTCAGTCCTTTGACATAGAGGACTTAGGGCACATAAAACAAATGTTGGGTATGCGAATTACTCGAGATAGAAAGCCCAGAAAGAGGATTGTAGTTAATACAGGAAAAGTATGTTGAGCGTGTAGCGAAAGGTTGATATGAAGATCTTCAAATCAGTTAGCACACCTCTGTGATCACTTTAAGCAGCGAAGCTATGCCTACCCCCTGAGATGAAAAAGGAAAGATGGCCTCTATTCCTTACTCTCGTGATGGGGAGTCTTATGTGTGTATGGTTTGCCTGAGGCCTGATATTGCACATCTTTGTTAGTACGGTGAGTAGATTTCTCAAATCGGGGAAAGGAGCATTGGGGCGGTGAAATGGATCTTCAAATATTTGAAATTTACTTCAAAAATTGTGTTTGAGTTTGGGGTTCAAAACCCGGTGTTAGAAGGTTTCTGAGATGCGTGGCGGGTGACCTTGATGGTAGAAAGTCGACTTACGGGTTTTATTCAGCACTATTGGGAGGCTGTTTCATGGCGTCCCCAGAGATTACGAAGTGTGTCGCTTTGTCTGCGAGGCGGAATATATAGCGACAAATGACGGTAAAAGAAGAGAGATCATGCCGGATGAAGAGATTTCCTCCCGAAATTTGGGTTTGATGCAAGATGAGTATGTTGTGTTTTGTGATGGTCAGTGCTATGGACTTGAAGCGAGAATGCCATTACCATTCATGAGTACAAAGCACATTGATGTGAGATATCATTGGTTACGAGATGTCATTGGAAAAGAGCTTATGAAGCTTAAGAAGATTCACACAGATTTTAATCCCTCTGATATGATAAAAGTTGTTACGGAGAGAAAATTTGAAGCTTTGTCTTGGGTCGGTAGAGGCATGGACTCTAAGCGAGATGTTGAGTGTAATCTCTACCGCTTTATGTTGAAGGTGGAGGGAGATGGCAAAGTGGGTCCGGCCAAGTGTGTGGCGGCCCAGTTCTTTTATTCTCTCTAAAGCCCATTAGAGTACACATGTTTTAATTGCAAAAAAAAAAAACACATGAGCGGTAGGGATTTTTTTGGGGAAGCGACGGCCGGTTTTTTGGGCCAGCGTGCGGTAGTTTTAAATGATTTTTAATGAGAAAGAGGTGTGAAATTTGTGGTGTTGGCGGAAGTTGAGTGGGAGTTTCCCGGTGAGCGGAAAGCGGGGGGCGTAGATGGGGTTTATGAAGCGCGAGAAATCGATCAAAGGCCAGGTGGTGTGTTTTTACGGAGGCGAAGCAGGCGACTTAGCCCAGTTCTCTGACCGGGTTTGGGTGAGATCTTCATCGACTGTTTGATTTGAGCTAGATTTGCCTATTAATTTATTCACTATGTTGGATGATTTCTTTGTTTGGGATCACCTTGTTTAGAGTTAGGTTTGTACCTAGAAATTATTATAGTGGATATTTGGGTGGACTCGGAAATGAGGTCCATTAGTTTCCTCTTCTCACTTTGGTTTCCACGTTAAATTCTCTCTCTATTTTTTTTTGTGATTATCTCCTTGGCGGATTATTTTAGCATTGCGTTCATTTGACTCTTGAGGTCATCCAATGAGGAAAAATATTCGGTGTGTGTTTATTTCAGAAGCCAGTTGATGCATATCACCATGTTAGCCAATTGAGTTGTCGATTAGCTGAAAAACAGAGCCAACCTACTTCACCAACGGAAGTCTTTATATCGAATATATGTTCTAGAACATTCCTATTGTGTATAAATACGTTGTGCTTCATTCAGTGGATTTGAAGTTCTGTGAAAACTTCCCTCTCAAGTTTTTGTTTTATGTTGCATTTTAATAAACATCAAACATGGTATCAGGCATGGATGATACATTCATGGCGATCTCCTTGGGTTTGCGATGGCCTCGCCTGAAGTCTTCCCTGCCATCTCATCTTCTTCACAGTCTATAAATACCGATGGCTATTTCATCACTAATCATCTCATCAGGTGGATCGATCCATACATGTTTGAAATCTGATTCTTGCCGACACGAGCACTGATCTGAGTGTTTGCTCGACACAAAACTAGAAACCAGATGAGTTTATTGTTGATTCAACAAACTCAAATGTTCTTCTTACTAATCAAATTATAGATCTTGGATAGGGGCACATCAGTTTGTTATGAGTTAGCTTCTCATCAATCTCAAAGCAAATGTTGGGTCATGTTGATTCACCGCCCGTCTGGCAGAAGTATAGTTGTGCTTGAACGTTCATTCTCCGCAAATCAAAAAGACACAGCCAATTTGCGTCTCTCGTTGCAACACTGAAGGCAAATTCAATTGAGTTATGTCTTAGAAATGGAGTCTCTGGCTACCTCCTCATTGCTGTTGGATAACATATCAGATGATGGTCGTTCGTTCTTATATCCTCCGATGATGAGTTTGAATCCATGGTTGTAGATTTAACCTCGAGAATAGTTACTCTTCAGAGAAGTTCAATATATGCTTCAAACTCTTGAGATGGGACTTAGCTTAGACACTACAACAATGGTAGAACTCTCACTCAACCGCTCATTTTGTTTTACAAACAATTTTCTCCAACATCGCATTTTGAGGCTCTCAGGAGATAAATATAACATAGGAGAATTGGGATTCTTTCTATCTTCAATAGTGGATGTAACACAATATAACAAATACCTCAAATAAACCTGTCAAATTTATTGGAAAAACCAAGCCATACAACTCTAAAATGTTTTACAGATTTGATCTTCAGGATCTGAAATCCAGACTCAACTGAAGCTTTGCCTGCTATTCCTGAAGAAGAATCCTTAATACAGTTCATCAAATCAAACTTATATTCCTTCCTCAACTACTGTGAATGATGCTTCTTTGTTTTAGATAGTGGAGCTACATCATGTGGCTGCAACAAGTGATTCTATGACTGCCAGTCGAATACTCTGGAAATGGTGGCTTGCTCTTGGTGATGGCTCTCATCTCCTATAACACACCAGTAGTAATTTTTCAATCTCTCTACCTCACGATCTCTTAGTTGCAAAAATATTCTGCTGGTTCCATCAATAACCAAAAATCTCATCAGTATCTCAAAATTCACTCTTGAAAATAATGTTATTATGGGTGACTCTACTTTGCTATATTAGATAAAGCAATCGAAAACGTCCTTCTACACAGAGCACTTAAGAATTGCCTCTACCAGCTGCACTTGCCTCAGAATGATATTGGTCCTCATTACAAGTTACCACAGAATGCAAGCTCAACTTCACTGTTCTCTCAACAATGCTCTAGTTTCCATACAGTTTTCCTTCTAGAACCAATAATTCACCTTCAGCTATGTCTTGTAATGTTGATAGTACAATTTTAAATTTGTAATACACAGTCTCTAATGACACTTTGCTTTAGGCAGTCATCCAAATAGACTGGTCTTAAACAAGTATTATCTCAGTTGAATATCAATGTTTCCTCTTATCTTTGCTGTTAAGTTTTGCTTGATGTATCAGAGTATGGTAAACATCGAGCTTCTTTCCCACCTACTCTTCTTCACACTACAACACCATTTCAAATAATTCACTCCGATGTTTAGGGTCCTGCTCCTTTTCTCTCCATTGATGGATATAGATATTATATCAGTTTTGTGGATGGCTACAGTAGATACACTTGGATCTTTTCCTCTTCGATTAAAATCTGAGGCAACTGTTATGTTTGTTTTCTTCAACAAAATCTTCAACAAATGATTGAAAGGCAATTTGATTCTAAAATCAAATGTCTTCAAACAGATTTGGAGGGAGGGGGGGAGAATACAGAAAACTTCAGCCAATATTACATGAATTGGGAATCATTTTCAGACATCCCTGTCCACATACACATCAACAACAAGGCAAAGCAGAAAGAAAACGCCGAGTATAGGTTTAAGAGTGGTCTTACCTTACTTGCTCAAGCTTCCACGGGTTGAATTTTTGGTGGGAAGCGTTTGTTTAAACAACTTATTAAATCGATATTCCTATATGTTGTTGAATGAGCTCTCTCTCCTTTTGAAGTTCTCTATGGTCTAAAACCAGATTATAAATTTCTCAAGGTATTCGGTTGTGCTTGTTTTCCATATCTCCAACCTTATAACAAACATAAGTTAGCCTTTAAGACATCCAAGTGCTTGTTCTTGGGTTATAGTCCCTTTCATAAGGGATACAAGTGCTTACATCCTGCTGGACGTATATATGTTGCCAAGAGTGTTGTTTTTGATGAAAATTCATTCCCTTACAAGTCCTTGTTTGTTTCAAACAACTCACTTCCAACATCTTTTTCTACAAAATTCTAGACTCCAGCTTTTGTGTTTCCTCCTTTGTCTTCAAAGACAGTCATGGTTCATTCTTCTAAGTGTTCTTCTAGTACTACAAATCCTCCTACTTCTCTCTTCCCAAATCAACAAATTAATCAAACACTTCCAGGTCAACACCTTAATAATTCTTCTGCATCCTCTTCCTCATGTCAGCATTTTAATTGTTCTTCTCCCTCCTTTTCCAAATAGAATTCACAGTGTACACTAGTTCAGTACCCTTCATCTCTTCTTCCCCTACTAAACCGTCCCTTCTTCTGTGTCTTCAGTTTCTACCGACATAATAAGCAGCCTGTTGTACCTTTCCTATTACATCTACATCCAATGCAGACCAGATCAAAATTTGGTATATTCAAACCCAAGCTTCTTACAGTAACTGCTTGTCCAAGAACCAGCAAATGTATCTCTTACTCTTACTGATCCTAATTGGAAAAAAGGCCGCCGAGCCAGAGTAGTATCAGGCTCCTATTCTTAATCATACACCTGGATCTTTGTTCTAACTCCAATGCTACAATATGCAGTTCAATGTAAATGGGTCTTTCGAACTAAACTCAAGGTTGATGGGTCCTTGGACAATTATAAAGCCAGATTAGTTGCAAAGGATTTCAGCAAACACCTGGTGTTGATTTCTCTAAAACTTGAAGTCCAGTGATTAAAGCCCCTCTACAATTCGTATTGTTTTTACCTTAGCTATTTCAAGAGGTTGGGACATTCAGCAAATTGACATCAATAATGTTTTTTTAAATGGAGAACTTCAAGAGGAGGTTTATATGGCTCAACCTGAAGGCTTTGTCAGTCCGACTAAGCCTACACATGTATGCAAACTACGAAAGGCTTTATATGGCTTAAAACAAGCTCCTAGAGCTTGGTTTGAAACTAGAGGAACACTAATAGACTGGGGCTTTCATATGTTTTAGATACTTTGTTGCGAGTGGCGGCGAAATTTTTACTTGAGTGGGCGTCTCTGCCAGGAATGTGTATCGGGTTCATAACCTTTAGTTGCAATTTTTTTTTAGAATTTTCAGTTGGGGCAACAATGGTCAAAACTTCTAAAACCTTCATGTAAAAAAAAATTCCAAAAATTCCAGTGGGGGCAACTGCCCCCACTGGACCCATGCTCCCTCCGCCCCAGCTTTGTTGTTCTATTCACGCAAGCATGGAAGGATGTTGCTGCTTCTTGTTTATGTTGATATTCTTATCCTTTGGCGAAGTGAGATGATGTGCAGCAGATTATTAAAGATCTGCAAATTCAGTTTGCACTCAAGACACTTGGTTCTGTCAATTATTTTCTTGGTTTTAGAGTAATTAGACTACCTGGTTTTGCATTTAGATTCAATCAAGTATGCTGCAGACTTATTACAAAAAGCCAACATATAGTGAACTCTTCTCTCAACCTTCTCTATATAGAAGCACCATCGGTGCTCTCCAATACCTCACGATGACACGTCCAGATTTGGCATTTTCAGTTAACAAGTTAAGCCAATTTTTACCAGCTCCTACTGTTGCTCAGTGGAATGCTTGAAAGCGTATTCTCGGATGTGTAAAAGGCACTTTGTCACATGGCTTAGCTTGTTCTTTAAACCAGCTCCTTTCTTGGCTCTTGAGGGATACTCTGAGGCAGACTGGGCAAGCAACTTGGATGATAGGAAATCTGTGAGTGGTGTGTGCATTTTTCTTGGAGGCAATCTTATAACATGGAGTTCTAGAAAACAAAAGGTAGTGGCAAAATCCAGCACTGAGGCAGAATACAGGGCTTTATCTAGTGGAGCTATCGACTTGGTTTGGATTCAAAATATCTTGACTGAAATTGGTGTTAATCTTTCTCAGACACTTGTTCTTTGGAGTGACAATCTTGGGGCCCAAGCTTTAGCACAATCCTGTCTATCATGCCAGAACAAAACATATAGTGATAGATGTGCATTTTATTTGAAATTTAGTTTCTGATCACAAGCTTGAGGTGCGCTATGTTCCCACTGAATCTCAACCTGCAGATTTACTCACCACGACATTACCTATGGAACGATTCAGGATGTTGTGTCACAAGCTTACCATGAATGATTCTATTTGATGCATATGCACCACATGTTGACTTCAGTGAGATGTCCAGTGCTTCAGCAAAACAGAGCCAACCTGCTTCTGAAGTCGTTTGTATCTAATCTGTTGCCATTTATTCACAGTATTGTATAAATACGTTGTGCTTCATTCAATAGATTAAGAAGTTCTCTGGAAAACTTCCTGTCTGAGTTTGTTTTCTCTTGCATTTTATCAAACATCAACAAGTATTTTGCATCCCTTGTGGTCATCTGCAGAAGGAATTCCTATTTTGTCCAACTCAAGTTCCGCCCAAAGATCATCCAAGATGACTAAGATGGTCTTCTCATCCTTCATCCTTTTATGTAGTCAGCTGCTCTTCCCTGTTCACTTTCCACTGGAGATGAGGCCTTTTCGACTACATGCCATGATTAAGGAAGCCTCTTGCGTTGCCAAGTGCTTGTGTATGTATAAAGGCTTTGGTTTTGCAGTTGATATTCGGAACCCTTTGCCTGATCAGGTGATTGGTGATGAGAAAAGGACTTTTCAAGTAGTTTTGCACATGGTTGGGAATCTGTTGGGTATCTTTGATGGAAGGGGTTCTTTTATTTTCCGGGTTTCCTCAGAGAGTGAAAGTGATGGAAAGAATGATGAAACATGGGGATTGTGGAGAACAGATGAATATACATCTATAAAATTTGAAATTGAAATTAGTGATGCAGGTTCTTTGTCAGATGGCTCAAGCTCAACTGTAGAATTTTCTGGTCGGAAGCACAGTAGTGATGAAAATAAGGAGAGTCTGAGCTTCAGCATGTGCAAAAAACTTGTGCAGGTGAGAATTCTGAATATTTTGTTTATATTTCATCTTCTCTTTTTCTGCACTAGTAGTGAGAGAAATTTCTGTCTGAGCAAAAACAGGATCATTATTGGCATTTTTATCCTTGCATTTCATTTTTGGTGTTGTTCATTTCTCTTTTCTTTCCTTTTTTTTTAACATTCTTCCTTGTGATGCCTCCATTTCATAAAACGACTTCTGTGCCTTCCAATGGAAATAAAAAAAAATGTAAACCCTTCCATTTCCTTGGACATATGAAGTTCCAGCAATATCTTGTTTTTATGGATAACCTATTTCTAGTGTAGAACTGAAGCTGGTTTTTGTTGCTAATGTGTTTGTTAGTTCAGAACACACACTAATATGTGCTATTGATAAATTTTGTGTATTTAGATTTTTTTTTCCTTGGGGGGTTTATATATGAATTTTTTTCCATTAATTCTAGTACACCATGAATAAATTTTAAGGAATTAATATTTCGAACACACAACAATGGAGGATGAAAAAAGCTTTTTTTTCATGTCTAGCTTTTTGTAATGACCAGGAAATGTTCAGTTCATATGATAAGGGAAAAGAGCTTGGTGAATCTTCGATCTAGTTCAAGGATAGTGCAATATAATAGCATAGCACCCAAATGCAAATGTTTCTTAATGTTCCATTTTAAGGATTCCGAAGTGGCAACAAGAAATGGAAGGTGGAAAAAACTTTTTTATCACATGGAGCAGATAAAAGCTTTCTTAACAACAAAGTGTTGTATCTATTGCATCTCCACTTGATAATGAACCTATTTCTGATGCAATTCTGCCTCAACATATGACGTTCTAGTATTAGATATTTGACGATCCATAAACTTGTTTGATTATGCATTCTCATTTCATAAAAAGTATTGATTAGCTTGTCTATTGTTTATCAGTTCTCATTTTTTTCTGTTCTCCAAATAAAATTAGTTGATAGTTTGAAGAATGATGTTTCTGGGCCTTAGCATGCATGTCGAGTTTGATGGTTTTGGTAGTTTTTAACTGGATTTTCTCTCCAAAATTCTGCAGATGATGCAAGGCAATATCTGGATATCCTCCAACCCTCAAGGTCTTGCGCAAGGCATGACGCTCGTTCTCAAATTTCAAATCCAGCCATCTTTTGGGCGATCCGTATATGGAATTGGAAACCCATCAGAACAACAATTCTATATTCAGAGGACTCAGAGTTCTACTGGCCGATGATGATAACGTTAACAGGACAGTGACGAAGAAGCTTCTTGAGAGGCTGGGTTGTCAAGTATCTGCTGTATCGTCTGGTTTCGAATGCTTGACTGCTCTTACTCATTCTGAAGCTGCTTTTCAGATCATTCTTATGGATCTTCTGTTATACAGTAGCAATAGAACAGAACGAAACTGGAGATGAACATAAAACGTTTAATGAAAAACAGTTTGCAGAAGGAAAAACCAAAACCAGAATAAAAATTAAAGCAGTAAGTTGGAACCTGTTTGTAGGAATCAGGAATGATCAAGTCTTGTGTTGGACACAATCTTTTTAAAACAAATTATTGCCCTCGCAGTGGTGCTTCGAGTTATCGGCAATTCGTCTCCCAGGATAAAATGATCTCTCCCAACACAAAGAAAGCACTTCCTTTTGTTGGCTATCGAACCAGAAATGTGCAGAACTCACTCTCTCAAAATGAAGATGATAATGAACAAATAATAATAGTAAATGAGTGATTTCGACAGCGTTTTGATGTTTCAGGTTAAAAAAAAAATAGAAGAATATCTTGTATCCAGAACCCGGTTCGGCGGTCTTGCGTGTGTAGTGAACCAAGCATGAAATTTGAAGTCCTCCACTTATGGCCCAAGGGTGCCCCGCCAGAATAAACCTTCTGGTAGAGTCATGTATATCCAGCTAAAGATCTTGTTTCCATCAATGGGATCTGACTTTTATGGCTAAGCACTTTTATTCTGTAACCCCAGTGGTGATGTTTGGAGAGCAATTTCTAATTCACTCCTTAATGGTTTTGAGCAACTTAATAGCTAATCTTCATCTCCTCATGGAGGAGAATACATTTCCATGTGGACCCACTACAAAGGATTTGTGGGACCCATTTTAATTTTAGCTCAAAGATAGCTAATTCTTCGTAACCCATTTTTCCAACATCTTCCAGATACCTGAAATGGATGGGTTTGATGGCAAAAGAATCAAAGAAGTTCCAAGCCGGAGCTGGCCGTTGATCATAGCCTTGACAGCAAGTGCTGATGAGCATTTGTGAGAGAGATGCTTACAGGCAATAAATGGAATTATCAGAAAACCTGTTCTCTTACAGGGAATGGCAGATGAACTTAGAAGAGTGTTGAAGAGAGCCAACTATGGGGTATGATGATAATACTTTTTTTTTTTTGACATATTTTTGTGTTCATGATTCCGCCATTGTTGTTCTGTTGAAACTCCATTCAAAACTTGGTATACAAAATGTAACTGTTATATTTGCTAACCATTTTCCATGACCAAGCTTTACTTCAAGAACTATATTATAAATATGGATCACACAATTGCGAGCTTCTTTGAACATTATTTAGAGTTTTGTCCCAAAATCATACATTTTTTTAAAAAAATACCAAGAAGTCTATGTTTTATTTTTTTATTTTTTTTAAAATGAATCACTTTGATATCAAACCCTTCTTTTTGTGTACATTACTTGTAGACACCATACCACTAAAATTATTATATATCTATATATATATATTGACTACCTAAAGAATTTTTACTAGACTTACATGCTATAGAGTTTGGTTTGATCAAGAGAGTTATTTAAAGCACGAAAGACAAGAGGATTTGTTTAATCCTCTAGGGAAAACAAATTATGAATACATTGGTTGATTTAGTCTTTATTTTGTTGTCTACGAAGACTTAAATTGTGAAGAAAATGACAACATCACTATCTTCACAACAACCATCACTACAAGGAGGAGAGCCTATAACCGCGATCAGTGACCTTGGCTATAGGTAATATGTAATGCAGCTATAGGATATAGCTACGGATAAGGGAAACCATGGCATGTCATGGCTGTAGGGGGTGTGGACAAATCGTATGGACACGTGGAAGCCAAAGGGTGTGGCTATAATGTTTGTGTATAGCCGCAGTTTTGTAAAGGCAGCAGCTATAAGGTCTTTATAGCCGAGGTCACTTTTGGCCGTGGCTATATAGACTATAAGCGAGTCAATCTACAATCCCTGGCTATGGGATCTATGGCACAGGTTTGTATTTGGCCGCGACTATAGTCCCCGTTTATTATTATTATTTTTTAGAACCACGGCTTCTATGAATTACGATTAAAACCAACATTCCAATGAGCAGGGTCCCCCCATAGACAACTTACCCATCAATCTACTTAAATTTTTTGGAAGAAAACGCATGAGATATATTGTCGCTGTGATAAGGCTTTATTACAAAATCGAGGCTTTATTACAACATTTCTATTTGGATCAAATGTTGTATTTTCCATTTCAATCATCCTCCCTTCTTCCTTAACTTCTTAACACACTTCTTCATTTCCATCATCCTCTTCTTGTTCATATTTGGAAATGGAATCAGTATTCATCAGATCTTTTTTCGAAACACCCGGAACAGCTAGTTCAGGAGTCTTTATATCTTGAAAAGCTTCAAAATTCTCTGCAGTTTTCTCTACAAACTCCATATTGTCAGCTATCTTATCAAAAACCTCCCTTGCTTCCTCCATGTACTTGTCACAAACACCTTCATTTTCTTCCACTTGACCAGCTAGTACATTTCTTCTTCTCCCCCATTTCATCTGACCCACCTCTCCATCATCGACTTCCTGGTATGCTTCCATCAAACCCATTTCCGATCCTGTTGTTGCTCCAGCCCAGATTCACTTTGGCTTTGAGAAATCTTCACTTTAGCTCGACCATTAGGCTCACGACTCTTCAAATATAAGGCTTTAATACAAGCTTGATTTCTGCCAAGATAAAGATGTATAAATGTGAGAATAGCTCAAATCAACCACACACATACTGGTCATTTCAGACCAACTAGTTGAATGATAAATAGAATCACAATGAGAACTTACAAGACCTTCAAAAAGTTTGTGACTATAGGATTAAGGTCATTAAGTTTTGTAAAATCCCTAGAAATGGAAAAAAAAACAAGATTAATGTTATGCTATTTATGAACTTGAAAAATGTTAATAATTGATGGAAGTTGATAAGAATATTTCTTTCTCGAGCTTTCTTGATTAGGCTTCTTATAAGATTAATGTAGATTCACCCGAAGCTTGGATTTTTGCTTCTTCTCTTTGATACGCAGCTTTCGAATCAAATTTGTGAACAACATAAGACAAAAAGTTCTAGAAGACCAGAGAGACACTGCCTCCTTTCCCCACTCTATTTATCTTCATAGCCATTAATCACATAAATGGCTTCCTTAAGGAAGGATGTCGTCTTTCGCACTTTTAGTGTGCCCATAATTCTTTGGCAGTAGAGGCAACAAATCTGACAAAGCATCCCGAGCTTCTTTTCCGAACTTCTACTCGGACACTTAGAGGCCACATTTTCACTCAATGCACACCTTACCAAGTTAATTGGCGAGAAAAAAAAAGTGATGAAGCGAGATTCATCTTGATTGAACTATAGAAACTAGTAAAGTAGCTCCCGAAATAGTAAAATTGACAATGACCGAAAAATTTTCCTTTAGTTTGTAACTAAATTAACATTTCAGCGAGAAGAATGAAAATTATTTCCTAGAGATTCTTACTGCAAATACTACGACCAAAACTTGGATAAATTTGGTTTAATCACGGAGTTAAGTAATATGGTTAATCCTAGACCCGATAACAAATTTCGATGCTTTCACGTATGTAAGTGCTAAAACTACCCGACTAGGTGGCCTAAATTGTTGAAAACCTCCTTTCGAGAAAGCAAAATTACCTTCAATACTGAGAGCACACAGTACATGTCCACCGGCATCGCCTTACTAGAATTTCTCTTCTTTAGTTTAGATTTAGGCTGCATTAGTGCTTCTTCTTCCTTCCGCCTGACAGTAGCCACATTTGGCAAGCGGGTTGCATGTCCTTGTTAGTGGCCTTCTTTGTCTTTAGACATCATAACCATATGAGCAATGACACCTTTCATGTTAATCTGCAAAGTAGGGTTTGTAAATTAGTCTTTGGCATACAAGACAATAGATGTTATGAGAACCAAAGAAATGAACAGCAGAAGAAATGAGACTATATGAAAGAAATGCATGCTCATATCAAAGAAAAAACTTTAAACAAATGAAATGAAACTTACTACATCATATCAACTATGTGACCACAGTTCATCACTTGTTCTTGTAACTACTGAAAAAAAGAAAAGGGAAATAGAGTTAGAATAAGTATAATTTCTTATTCCTCTGACACTTATTATCTGAGGTGTTGTATGCGAAACATCAGCTACCTTGGAATTCTCCTCTGCCTATTGTTTTAGCATCTTTGACTCTTGGACCACCTTCTCCAATATCGCCAAGTACCACACTTCTAAAAGCGCATATAGTTTGTAATTTAATTCATGTAAAATTAAGATTGCGGAATTAAATATAATAAAGAATAAGAATGAGATGAGTCCCAGTTAATGGAATTACAAGCCACATTAAAACAAACCCAAAAATTACAAGATATTTTTAAAGAATTAAAAATTATTTATCCTCCATGTCGAGACTCAGATGATAAAGCGTCACGGGTATATGAGAGATCCCGCCAAGCCCACGATACAATGCAGTAATGAAATTATTAAAGAAAAAAAACTTTTAGAAGGACATACTTCCCTTCCCTTCCTCCTTTGAGACATGAAATGAAAACCACATAAACACAAGTAGAAACTCTATATACCGGTGGGAAAATGTTTGGAAATCAAACCTGAGCATTATAGAGAATATACAAGAGTTGGGCCACAACAATGAACCATCAAGATGCATTGAGCACCACGCCTAGCCCAGTAGACCCCTACCCAGCTTTAGTTTCAACATCCATCTAAACAGTGCGTGGAGCATTAGAGCTATAGCCGATATGTAAAACATCACCATCATCTTCCTCTAAGACTGCAGAAACTTGGAAATTGGATAGTTCAAGGCAAAAGCAAAGAGCACCAGAGATGAAGCCTATTGGTGTGAAGTCTCCTCCTAACTTGTTTTTTGTGTTGTTGGGGTTGATGAGGTCCTTGGGTCTTGAAGAGGTTAGCTGTTTAACTAGGCTGCAAATATAAGCACCAAAGAGATGAGGCTCTTCTTTCAGCTTATGAATCTTATCTATGTCCATTCCTTCTTTGCTTCCTTACTTTGAAGATTGACCCCTCATCTCCCCTACCTCTCCCACCCTCTCTTTGACACACCCCCACCTCCTTCCAGCGGCGGGTGTGCCGGCCACTCCACAGAAATCCCCAACCGTTACCTCTAACGTCTAAAAACTCCTGTGAAGCGAAGCCGTATTGCTTGCTAAAACCTCCTATAAAAATTTTTCTTTCTTTCCTTTTTTTTTATAACTTAGGATTTATTAAAAATCTTAGCGTGAGAAAAACCTCGTGACATGGCCAGTGCATATAGGACAATTCAAATCCACGTATATACAAATTTTACTTTATCCAAATATGGCAACCCGACATCCCAACACATTTTCATAATACTATATATTACACATATGTTCCATTATACATATTTAAAGTCTTTCCTTACATAATATTTTTAATTACAACACTTGTACAATGTCAGGACAAATCCTATTGTGCTCCAGCGTCTTGCGTACCTGTACCTAGAAAATAGTTTTTAAAATAGAAAATAATGAGCTAAACGAGCTCAGTGAGTGTATGTTTTTTTTTTTTTATAAAATGTTTTTGCTTTCACGAGTATCTTCAAAATGTAAATTCTCTTTTACAAATATTTTCCAGAAGCTTTACTTTGCTTTGCTTGCTTTTGTATAGCTTGTTTTAAAGTTCATAAAACTTCTAATACTTGTTTGCTTTGCTTTACTTTTCTTTAAAAGCTTATAAAACTCTTATTGCTTGCTTGCTTAGAAGTTTATAAAACTTCTCAAAATTTCTCTTGCTTGCTTGCTTTATCTTGCTTGAAGAGTTTCTTGGAAACCTTTCCACAAACCTTTACTTTAAAGTTTCTCAAAACTTTTTATAAAATAGGAGCCTAAACCATACATGCTTTGAAAATAAAACGGGAGCTTGGGCTCAATCGTTTACTTGAAAATCCTACAGGAGCTTGGCTCAACCGATCGTTTTGAAATCTAGCACAGGAGCTTGAAGCAGTTTGCTTCAAACTCTCTGAGCACAGGCGACCATGAACCAATGGTTGATTTTTCAAGCTGTATATCATGTATAAAACATCAACCATTGGAGGCTACTCACCATGCTGTACCTACTAGTAGACCACAGGGCACATTACTGTCGGCCCAGGTACGGTGGAGACCTGTGTCGCATCACCTTTTCCGATGAATATGGTGGAATTGACCTTGTGTCGCCATCACCATAATTTAGTTAGAGCTCATAACCTTATATACTCGATGCGATACCCACGGTCTCCTTTAAATGCATGATGTATGACCTAAGTTTGCCCAGGCGGAGCAAACTACAATGCATGTATGAGATCCTACTTTGCAGTGCACATACGAGGAATACCTCTGACCGGTTTGCTTAGAACTAAGGAAGGCCTCTTTTCATGAATTTGTTTTGCTTGCTTGCTCTTTGAAAAATGGTTTTACAATTCAAAACCATTTACTTGCTTGCTTGCTTGTTTGAAAAATGGTTTACAATTCAAAAACCATTTACTTGCTTGCTTGCTTGAAAAATGGTTTACTTATTCAAAACATTACTTGCTTCTTAGCGAAAAATGGTTCTTATTCAAAACCATTTAACACTTGCTGCCTGTGAAAAATGGTTTTACAATTTAAAACCAATGCTTGCTTTTCAAAAATGGTTTAACTCAAAACCATTTGCTTGCTTTCTAATTCATTGATTGCTTCTTGAAAATGGTTTGCAATCAAAACCATGAAATACCAGTATAAAATAGTTTATAATAATAATACACTAGTATTTGGAAAATGAGTTTAGAACACTCACCTCTTTGCTTACTAAACTTGAGCACAGTTCCACACTTTTCCCGTCTTTGCTTTTTAACCTACACACTCAACCGAATACGACGACAAATTAATCAGCCTACGTATAGCGTATAGTGCGCGTGCTTCCTGAGTCACACTCAACGAATATCGTCGAGAGCCAAAGCTTAAGCAACCGCCTCGGCCGAAACCTATTACGTTTCGTCGAGTTCCCAATGCCATTGAGCGGCTTTCTTAATCATTTACTAAGATTCTAAACTATCGGTGTCACGAACCGGGCTTAATTACACAAAACACTAACAATTACGGGCATTTGGGCTCACATACGGTACACCTAGACTGTACGGTACATATTCTGTCTGACCAGCATGTCTGCATTTATATTGGACATGTCTGTACATCAGCAGCCTCTGATGACTATCTGATGCAGGTACATATCTGGAAATACACCCCGAAATTTTGCGATTTGCTTCTTTTGCCATTTTGATACCAATTAACTTCATACAACTTCTATAATTCACCTTTCAAAATCATCATGGAAATCATCAAAACAACTCAGAAATACTTGTATTGGTGCTGAAACTTCATAGTCAAAGCCTAGAGTGAACATCCTAAAAATCAACCTAAAATTTTTAATTCTTCTAAGAACCATAAGTATCATTTGATTCATGTTTATTTACCAATTAGGGTTTTATCCATTTAACCTCAATAAAATCTAGGGTTTGGGTGCTCTCTTCCAAAACCACTAGACAAGAGAACTAATCTCTCCATACCAAAGCCCTAGGAATCCAAAATACATGATTCTAAGACAAACATACCTTGATCTTCTTAACCTCCTCCTCATTTGCTTCCCTCTTTATTTCTCTTCCTTGCTCTTCTCTTCTCTCCCTCGTGAACCCCTAACCAAAATGAGACAAAATGACGACTTTTTTGTTTGTCTCACCCTCTATTTGCTTCCATATTCTCATGTAATTGAAATTAAATTATAAACATTTTAAATATTGCAATTGTAACTTATGTTCTTTGTATTATGGCCCATCTCTACTCCTTTATGATTCCATATCCCTTATGGCAATTACCACAATTTTATCTTGTTTTATCTATAATTCCGGGTTCCAAAAATTATGTATTTTATAGTTTTCATCATATAACAACACAAAAATATTACAATTTCACTTGGTGCTCATATACGCCCTCACGAGTTCTGAATTGTTACCACTTTCCAGGGGCGAAGCGTTACAAAATCCTCCCCTTAGGCATTTCGTCCTCGGAATGAACAAACTAAACTCAAAGAAAGGAAAAGAAATGCCTCATCAGGAAAATAGTTGAAGTGCGTGGCGCATCTGGAGCTGCAGCTCCCCCAAGTAAGTTGCCTCCACTCTCATGATTCTTCCATAAGACTTTAACTAATGGAATCTTTGCTTCTCACTTACTGTTCACATGATCACAATGCAGGTGTTTCCTCATAAAATCAGGTCTCCTTTATTGCCTTTGGTTGCTCTCGATAATGTGAAGGATGCGCGATATATATTTCTCGACATCGACACATGGAATGTATCATGAATCCTTGATAACTGCGGGGTAACTTCAGCAGCAAGCTACGGCCCCACCTTGCTCACAATCTCTGGAGTCCTATATAGCTCGGACTAGTTTGCTTTGTTTATAAATCTTAACACCTTTTTCAGGTGAAATCTTTAAAAAGACTTGTGCTATCTCCGAAGCTAAGTCTGGCATTTGTCCATATAGCTGATAATCTATCTCTTGCTATCTTCAAGTTATCGAACTACTTTCACTTTCTCAAAGTGATGTGCTAGTTCGGGGCCACATTAGTCTTCTCTATATGGCCTCATCCGGCCCTGCTGAGTCCACCACATTTCTCTGCCTCCGTTGCCTCGAGATGGAGCTGTTTCTATCTTGTGAGCTATTGTTGTAGGCAAACTCGTAGTGCTAAGTAGATCCCAACTTCCTTTGAATTCCATCACCTGAGCTCTCAACATATCCTCTAACGTCGAATAGTCCTCTCGGGGCTGACCATTAAAATCCCCGAGGATGAAATCTTGTCATTAAAATGGCGAATTACTATGTAGGCTGCAAACTAGGCTGAAACACGGATCATGAACACAGGGGTCTCGTCGACTTCTCAGCCCCGGAACCCCATGAAGTCTATATCATCTACATACAACGGCCAACTTTTCAGAATCTTCAACATTAAGCGGTAGAAAATGAGCGGATTTCGATCGATGATCAGCTATCACCCATGTCATCATGTTGCCCCCGAGTCCATGGAGAGATACATATAAATCCATAGTGATCTTTTCCCATTTCCATATTGGAATGAGAATAGCTGTATCTTCCATGGGCCTGCAGTGTCGCCTTTACTGCTTGGCAGGTGGGCACCTAGAAAATAAGAACGATCTCTTTCTTGTCATTCAGCTGGTAATGTTCTTTTAGAAGTCACGGCACATCTTAGGTTCACAGATTATAGCATCACCTTGGATAGATGTCTCTTCTTCCATAATGTCTCTCTTGATTCGCCATACTCGGCACACATATTCTCTGTCCTTTTCGCTTATCATGTCGTAAATCTACAATTTGAAACTGCTCTTTCCCTTCTATCTCTTCTTTAAGCAAGCAATCATGCTGTGGATCCTGTGATTGCCTTTGCTCAGAATCTGTTACTAGGAATTCAGTCTAACATGAAATGTGGATAGCAAGGCTCTTAGATCTCAGCCTCAATATACCCTAAGTTCGGATCCACCAATAGTGGAAGATAGCCACAGTCTCATGTGAGACGAAAGAACTCTGCAGTTTGCTACTGCAAGGCCCATCTAACACCACGACATTAGCTTTTCTGGATGATGCCGATGAAATACGATCGTGGTGCTTAATCAACTCAAGCCATCTTCTTTGTCTCGGGTTTTAACTCTTTTGGGTGAAAATATATTGAAGACTTTTATGATCTGTAAAGTCTACAGGCATATATAAATAATGTCTCCATATTTTAGTGCAAACACGACTGTTGCTAGCTCTAAGTCGTGTGTAGGGTAATTCTCCTCATGCTTCTTTAGGCGTCTAGAAAGGCATATCACACGATCACCTATCTATTAAAAACCAAAACCTGACAGGCCTTGCACGGGCATCACCTATAAATTCTGAATCCATCTCCCATTAGTAGGCTAAAGCTGGGAGTTGAAGTCAATCTAATAACAGCTCCTCGAAACTGTTAATGGGCATCTACGTCGCCTTAACATCTTTCCTTGTTGAAAGCAGTCAGGTGAAATTGCTATCTTGGAGAACCCCTCGACAAATTTCCTATAATACCCACCTTCAAACCAAGGAAGCTCCTGACTTACTCCAGCCATTCTTTGGTGGTTTCAGATTCTGCATTTCATACTACGGGATCTACGCTCCACACCATCGGTGAAATCACATGGCTAGGAATGCCACTTTGTTAAGCCGGCCCGACACTTGCTTAACAACCATCGCTATTGCTCCCTTAGGGTTGCAACACAATCACCAGTGCTGAGATGTTTCCTCTGAACTACACGAATACACTGGAATATCATCGATAAAGATTATAGTGAACCTATCGAATCTGGATGGAATACACGGTTCATCAATTCCATAAATGCTGTGGGCGATAGTGACAAATATCACCAAAAACTCCTTAATGCGGCCCAGCATATCACGAATGGTCCTTAGGTCACATCACTCTCCTGCACCCTCATTAATGATACCCCGAGCCTCGAATACATCTTGGAATATACTCGAGACCCTTGGAGTTGATCAAATAACTCATCGATCCTAGGGGTAGGCCCGATTCTGCGATGGTAACTGGTAATTTACTGAAATCTACATAACCGCAAACTCCATCTTTCTTTTCACGAAGAGAAATGAAACCCCATGAGGATATGGTCGAATAAATCCCTTAGCAACAATTCTTCTATTTGGAGCCTTAAGCTCACTCGACTCTGGGAGCCATCATAGGAGAATGAAATGGGCTCGATCACGGAATCAAATCAATAGTGAACTCCAACCTCTTTGGAGGTAATCTGCGATATCATCAGGAAATACATCTGAACTCTCTATTCAAGGCTGGAATCTCATCGATATAGTCCCCTCCTTCCCTGTCTCACCACATAAGCTAGATAACCACGACATCAACTACAGCGACATTCTGCACTCTTTGTGTCTAGCCGGAGAATCACCACAGGGAAGATAACTCTCTCGTAATCCTCTAAACTTTACCTCGATTTCTGGCCTATGCAACTTTGCTGCTTTCTATAACAATCTAATGTGGCTCTATAGGCGAGGAAACTGACCAATCCATCTGAGAACCACACTAAATCCCATATATCAAGCTACAGATCCATTTGGAAACTCCATGTCCTATTCGAGCTCTACTATCTAGACTACTCATGCCGCGATATGGATCTCATTTGGAAGGACCTCTCATACGACCCTCTAATGGGTAGATTCTACAATAAAAACAAATCTAAAGATGACTTGGATGCAAATGATGATTAGCTCCTAGATTCCTGTATGTATATGCATCATGCTCGGGATAGAAATAATACGATGACCACATGCGGGTGCATCTGCATCTTTGGCGATCACGGCATATACTACGGCACGAGTCACGAGGCTCTGTCGTAATCACAGAGACGCCTCACCTGCCGATACCTACACAGCCAGTTGTCTTTGGCCCCTCTTGCTTGGAAACCTCTACTTTGACGACCTTAGTGCTCATCACAATCTGCAGAAGTGCATTGGAAGGCATCTTTGATGTCTCAGCTGCCCTGAATCATTTGAGGCACTCCCTAATGAAATGGCCTTCACGCCACGGTGGGGCTTCATATCTTTGAATCTCACCTCATGGTGTAGTTTAAACACTATATGACGAGATGGCGAATCACTGCGGGTTCCAGCGCTATGTATTTGGGGGCCTCTTTAGTCTGACTAGGGATAGCTCTCATTGCACCTCGACCTACATAACCTGCGCTTTTCTTTATCTTTGTCTTTGTCACAGAGGCTCATTTGGGACGTGCACGGTGCCTCCTCTTGCTCTGCTCGCACCTGATCACATGGTTGTAGTACTTTGCTCGACTCTTAGGCGGCCTGACTCAGTCCACTAAGATATTGAAACCAGCGATAAATGCACTGCGATCCCAGGTCTTTGTAGTCTGATAAAAACCTTTTGCACTTGAGGACTTCATCAAAAACTGAACCATAGGGAACCAAAATCTAACTAATTAAAGAACTTCTTTTCATACTCGGATAAGCGTATTTCTTTTTGTTCTAATTGGAAGAACTCTGGAATTTTGAATCCTTATGACTTTGAGGAAAAAACCTACTCAGTGAATTCTTGTTTGAAATTGGTCGTGATATGCCATCGGGGATACCTCCTTTCTATGGCATCAACGTCTTTCTTCCATGAGGCGGAAAACAAGGCCCTTTGCTTTCATCCGTGCGACCAGCCTTTCAAGTAAGCGGTGTGGCTCGGTGCTCCACCTTCTGTTTGCTTGGGATCTGCTATGCATCATATGGCTTGGCGCGAGTTTACAGCCTCTCTACAGTGGCCTCCCAGGTTCTTCCCATAACCTCTCTAGGTGGCGGTGGAAGTTCTGCATTTATTGACAGTCGCTATGAAAACATATCATGCAATTTGTACTTGCACTCTCATAGTAAACAATCCTGGCACTTGAGCTCCTTACGGTGGCGAGATGGATCGACGACGCCCTGAAGGTGATTCATAGGCGGTAGTGGAACCTACTACGATGCTCTCATCTCTCTTAAATCTTTGCGGGAAAAACAGGCATTGGAATAACTCTCTGAGGACGACCTCTACGTCCTCTTTACGTATAGTGTTATGAGAAAGTACCAAAAATATCAATTTTAATTCTTTGAATCACTTGATATGCTACTTCTTCTTTGAACTTAAACATGCATGGTTGCTATCTTATGCTCACGATACCATCTTGACACACCCCCACCCCCTTCAGTGGCGGGAGTGGCAGAAACACCTTGTGCATTGAAGTAGTATATCCTCTTCCTTTTTCTCCTCAAAACCAAGCAATTGGTGGAAAATGGAATGTTAAAGAAAGAATGTCGGTTGGGAGAATATGGTTTGTTATATATTTTTTTCTCCTCTTACGGGAAGGCAAAGTACAAAATGTAGGGCGGTGATGCCTGGTGCAGGGAGGTCTTGAAATAGAATCTATGGAGGGGAGAAGGTTGTCTCTGCGATTGTGGCTGTTGTTTCAGGGGAGCTTGTTTATTGTTACATGGCAAATCTTTTTTTTTCTTTTCCCACTAATTTTTTTTTATGCGTAATTGATCTTTGTTTCTAGTCCAGCTAGCAAACCATATAGGTTGGATTTGCCTCACCTCTATAATAGGATTGGGAAGAGACATAGAAGAATCGGTTAAAAATTAAAAAAATTCTGATCATGCTTGAAACCGAAGAAATCCTCAAGAATAGCCAGAAAAAAGAAGAGAAAATGGAGATAAAAAAATAGAGGAAACCCAGATTGAATCTTAGTGCTTCTCCTTCCTTCCCTGCTAGCTGCCAAATCAACTTTACCATGTCAACTCATAGTAACAGTAGTTGAAAAGTTGAGAGAAGGGTGATGAAGCCTATTCTCTTGTGACAAATAAAACATGTTAATGTTTTTGGCATCTCTACTGTGGCCTAAATGACTGATTAACTTTATGTGATTATCATTGCAATTATTACACTTTTCTTTGTTAAGTTGAATTGTTGAAGGGATTTTATTTAGTAGGCGACAAGCTGAAAAAGGTAGATTGATATCACAAAATTTCTCTTAATTTTTTACCACTTTGGGTTTTAATAATTAAATAATATTGATGTATACAAGATCTATGCAAGGAAGCTTGCCCAAGTCTAAACTGCTTCCTCCATAGCTTTGAACATGTTTTTTTTTTCCACTGCTGAAATTATAATGTGAAGTGTCAATAATAGGATAAAGTTGTGCATGGCTTGTCTTTCTACATAGTTGTGCATGGCTAGAAATCATATATGTATGGGCTAAAAGTAGAATCACATCCAAGTGAAGATCATTACAACATTCTTAGCAAAAGGCTTTCATATGCATATGCATGGACAAACAAACACCTCAGCATTTCTTTTTTTTTTTTGAGGGAACACCTCTGCATTTCTAATCTGTTTTTCATCCACAATGCCTAAAGGCAATCATATCTCCCCACCAAATCTCTCAGACCTTCGTTCCAATCAAGAACACTACTCAAATACTGATTTCTATTTTTCATTATTATTTTCGCTCTTCTCGCCCATAGACTGACTCACTAGAAGTTCTTAGAAGTATGTAGCTGAAGAAAGAGGACATGCTAGGCAGGATCTCCATACCTGTGAAGATATTTCATTTTATCTCATAAGACAAATTTGGGGGAGCCTCAAATAAAGTTGGTTCCAAGGGTGGTCTCATTCTACACAAGTGCCCTAAGGATTCTCATACACAGTAAAAAGGAAGAAAGAGAGAAAAAAATTTCAAACCCAGCTTGATCCATGGAGAAGCCCTAACCCAAAACATTATGACTAATATACCCCTTGAAAATATCAATGCACGTGCCTCCAACCAGAGAAGAGGAAGAGAAAGAGGAAGTGGAAGAAAGAAGCACAAGAAGAAGAAGAAGAAAAATGGGATAATTAACTGAAGAAGAAGAAACAAAACTAGGTCTCCATGATTGAATTAAACTCTAGATACAAAGAATAACACAAAAAAAAAGCCTAGATGTAAGCTCTGTTCATGAAGCAGAGCATGCTGTCAAGTAATATAATAAATAATATAATATTCCTATCGCTGCTAGGAATGTATAAGACTATGCCATTGTAAGGAATATATTACTTATAAAATGAATTATGAAACCGTATGAAACGAATATGTTTACTAAAAAAAGGCTAATTCTTCATGGTTCTTCGTTGCATTGATCATACTTCTATTCTTAATCACAAATATAAGGGCAAATGATCATCCTCATTATTTTTACATAAGGCAAGCTAATAGGTTTCCGAAAAAGTTCCTGGTAAGTGCTGGAAAGTTTTGTCGGAGGCCAACTCAGTCATTTTTTTCCTTTCTTGGGCCTTGAAAATTAAAAACCTGAAATGTTTTCTTGGTCGCCTACTTTTTTCTCATCAAGAAAATGGAGTATGAGAGCAATTGCTGTTTTTCTGCAGTTGCCCATTACAGGAGATGGCTATGTACCTTCGATTTCTAAATGTTCTCCTAACTGCAAACAAGTTTCTTTTGTACCACTATAGGTATTGGAAAGGAAGTGTTGGCAGCACCATCTTAACACCTGAGTTCTCTGTTTTCTAAATTGTTCTCAAAACAATAAAAACAGACCAAACAAACCCTCGTTTCTACTTTCAGAATTGTGGATTTTCTGCCTGTTAACCGCTTTCAAAGAAGGATAACTTGTGATTTGCGAACACCGTGACACCCTTCGATACCCATATTCCTCCTAAATCTACATCTTCATCAAGTCTCCTGTGTATGACACCGCCTCTTCAAGATATTTAATCTAAGAAATCTTGTGATCCTAATCCATATCCTTTTCTCCAAGTCTACATTTACCAAGGAACAACGAAAATTCTTTTACACAGGTTTTGGAACAGAAGAATCGAATACTTTACCTATCGACCCGACCGACTTATCTCGTGGAACTCGCCACTGCTTCGTGGGAACTCCGCTTACTGGGCTGGGTGGTAATGACTGCTCATATCTCATAAACACCCCCTTAATTCTTCCATTCGGGGAAACACAACGAGGTGTAATCATTATAAACATGGAATCATCACACCAGTCGATAGCAATATGCAATTTCACAATCACTTCACATACATACAAAACATCGAATAGATTGAAAACAGAAACAACAACAACAACATTTTGAAATCTTATTACAACATTTCGAAACCTAGAATCAATTATGGGCTAGCTATTTTGGGCGAGAGCGGCAAAGCCCTAATTCACAAACAATGTTTTGATTTCATTCAATCTAAGAAATAATGGACCTGATGGAAGGAAATGATATTATCCGAATTCTCGATTTCAAAGAGATTATACAATGTGGCGATTAGAGATCCATAGAGTCGAAATCGAGCAAAGAGAGGAACTCACTTCAGTGCACAAAACCTCTGATTATGAGCACATTTCCAGATCCCAAAAAAATTAGCCAGAGAAAGAGAGAAAGAAATTAACCAGAAAATTACATTGAAAAATCATAAATCCATGGAACTTATGTCATGAAACCAAAAAGCACAATTACAATTGAAGATGAAGCCCTACGATTTTGTATATGTGCCCCACGCCACTTCTCGTACTTTTACAGAAAGCCGCAGTGGGCTCGGATGACTCCGATGACCCTCACAAACTCCTTTTTGCTGAAGGACATGATAGAATACTTGAACTCATCAGCGGTGAAATCGGTGTTCAAACGAGCATTCTCCCGGTGGGCAGTGATGCAAGGGTTGAAGATAGTGATGCGACGGGTTGAAAACACAATAACAAAAATCGAAAGTGATGTTGTCGCGCATTGCTCGCGGGCGCGGTCTCAGATAACAAGAAGGATCTTCACCATTGGATGGAGATAGGCTAGGTGCGAACAAGATTAAACGTATCTATTTGGTCAAAATATAGCAAATGCAGATTCTTTCAAACTATCAGCTGTATATCACTGGCTATTAATTTTCCCAATTAAAGGTTGGCCAGAAATTCCTTTAGCCACACGAATTAGATAGCCGCATCTACATATGCATTTTTAGTCATGAAATATTTTGACCCCTACTAAAAAAGTGATACCATATCTCAATTTTCTTGTAGTGCACTACAAGGAAGAAAGCCTTTAGCAGCGGTCGTCGACTCTAACTAAAAGAAGTATATAATGCAGCTATAAAATATAGTTGCGAATGAAGACAACCACGGCATGGCATGACCATAGGTGGTGGAGAAACTTGATGGGATGCACTACTTCATAAACCATCACATAAGCTTCTTCTTCAATTCTGTACATGAGAATCATGGCCAGGTTGACCTACTATAGGATTCGCTTATACTTCACTCAGCTTGCGGTTAACCCCCAATCATGTGGATGTTTAGAAACTCACATTTGTGGTTGACCTTGGTCATATGGATGTTTATATCTCGGCAGCCATATGACCCCAACCACGGGAATGATTTATACCACAAGCCATGGCCGACCTCACCATGGGGATGATTTATACCCACGATTTGTGGTTGACCCCTACCATAGGGATGATTTATAACCGCAGTTTCATTCATCTTGTAATGCTTACTTACATGCAAGTGCTTTTACATGGATAAATTAAAAATGTTTGGTTTTTAACTCTGAATGTGGTATTTCAAATTAAATATTTCATATGGATAAATCAAAATTGTCAGAATAAAATTAGTGGAAGTGAGAGCTACACTTGACTTGGGAAAATTTAAATCTCAGAATATAATTTAAATCTCATAAGTTTACACGGAGTTAGTGGATATAGGAACCTCTAAACTTTTACATGCCAAAGCCAGCTTGGTCTTGAGAACAACTTCAGTCACCACTCTCACATTTAGAGCTCGGTCTTCAGCTTCAACAATGACTACCATGCCAACATTCAGGTCCTTTCTTGTAGCTCACTCTTACCAGAAATACCTTCCTACTAATCTTCTCTCCTGCCCATTTTCCTAATCACAGACTAATGGTTAGACTCCCTTCAATTGCTAGCAAGTAAATGATCAAAATGCAGGAGGAAACAGAACAAGAGAAACCATCTCAACCACTGACGAAGATGACTCCACATGAAGATCACTCTTCGAAGTTCACCAGCCATCCTATTGGACTCCACAAAATCAGCACAGGCCAATGAACAAGAGGGGCTTTCTGTCAAAGGCTAAATCCAGAACAATACTATGCAAAGATGAAGACCTCAATTTGGCCTATAGAGAGAGAGAGAATGGTATATTGATCAGAAAAGGAGTAAAACTTGTGCAAAGTAGGCAAGTCAGGCATTTGGAGAACCTTCAAAAGTTGAAAAAGAGTAGATAGTTACCTGAGATAGTTGCCCTTTGTTCACACCCATACGCCTGTTATGTGCCAGAAATTCAGCCTCTTTTGCCTGGACAAAGAAGGAAATCACACTCTTTCCATGAGATTCCAACTAATTAACATGAGAGTTGAACACAACACATGAAAAACTTGAAATGGATTTAGAAAAAATAAAATAAAAACTGTACCCAGTTTAAAAGAAGCAGGAAATGTATAAATCATTCACTTACTTAAAGTCATATCCATGAAATAGCTGCATAACTTCAGGAGCCATCCTATGAATAATAGGAATAATTTATTTATTTGGACAAAAAATGAGAAGGTGTTGAAGTGAAAATAGAGTTTTAGAATCAGAAAAAAAATGAGACTAATCAGATCATTAGCCAATAGAAAGAGTCCTATAAACAAACAATGGCAGTAGCAGGGCCCCAGCAAGCACCATCATGGAGTTCCAAAAAAAATAGAGAAGTAGACAGGACCAAGGAGGAACAGAAAGAAAGATGCAGCAACTTCATTCCTCATTTAATTGCATATTAATTTCATCATGTGCTGCTCAGTAAGAAAGGAGCAGTTATATGTGCTTTATCAGAGGAACCTGCATATTAGAATACCCTAGGCAATGGAAAGAGAAGCCATTGAAGCACAATACTAAAAAAGACAGAGGAAACAATCACAAGAATCACAAGAATTAAAAGAAATCAATCTCTGAATAATTACCATAAGGCTTCACATCAACACCTGGGACCTTTCCTGGTGTGGGTACTTTTGTTGGGTCGCTTCTTGCAATTGCAGAGAAGTCTAGTATGAATGGTTTCGGCACTTCTGGTGGATTGGTACATCGTATGAATGCCCTGTACATTGTATAAGAGCAACGATTGAAAGGTACAAAAAAGTGTGTTCAGATTCTTCCAATACGGGATCTGTTTCTGAAGCTAATGCTTAGGTAAAATTTTAACTGCTTACTTGTCTGAATGAAAACTCAGCCTTCCTCCTCAAATATGGAAAGTATTCCATTCATTGAAATCATATAGCTAGACAGTTCTTTTTCTCTGGTTGCTATGAAGAATTTTCCTTAGGCTATGTTCAGTTACTAGAAACTTTGAGGGAAAATGTAAGGAAAAGAAAATAGAGATGAAAAATATAAAGAAAGAAAAAATGAAAGAAAATAAAAATTCTAATTATACATAAAGTAAGGTTGGTGGCTTTTAAACTTTAGAGGGTAGAGGATTACTGTATGAAAATTTGTATGGTTTTGACAATGTCATGTTCATGGGATTTTGGGTAGCGGTTGAGTTCGTTCTGTACAGCAGATGATTGCAAATTTGCGATCTGTAATTTGTGTCTTACATAAGGATCAGAGCAGAGTCATAAATCCTATAGCTTGAGAGCAGTGTCTTGGATAGTCCTATCTGTTGCAAAAGTTTGCTACTTATTAGGATAAGAGCAGAGGAATCGTTGCTGCTACAGTTGAAGAACAAACTGAGATTCAAATCTAATGTGATGTGAAACTGGTAACAATCTTCAATTGCTTCAATGGTATGAGACCATAAATTTGCACCCCTTACCTTGAAGATTTCATTCCCAAAGCCTTCACTGAATCTACAGAGGTTGTCCACCAAGAAAGATCACTAGGATGCTCATCAAGGTCCACTGGCCAATCAGGATAAGAATCACCATCTTTGAAAAATTAGAGACCCCATCATCCGCTCCCCCCGGAATTTCTCCACAATACGCAATGAGGACATCGACTGAGGGTCAATTATTATCACCAGTGGTGACATGCTCAACTGAACGAACAACTCCCATTCCTTTAACTACCCTCCCAAATACAACATGTTTACCATCTAGATGAGAAGTGTGAGTTGTTGTGATGAAGAATTGAGACCCATTATTGTCAGGACCACTATTGGCCCTTGACAACATTCCTTTTCTTTCATGCTCTTCAATTTGAAATTCTCATCTTCAAATTTCAAACCATAGATAGATTTACCCCAGTACCATTCCCAGCAGAAAAATCCCCACCTTGCATCATAAACCCTCTAATAACACGATGAAAACAAACTCCCTGAAATGGATATGATTAAACATTAGCAACTGATTGGGAAAGACACAACATAACTGAAGTCACACAATGGGTAAGCACTTCGCAGTAAATGGCTCCCAATGTTCTTTGTCCAAGAGCTGACAGAGTAAAGGATATAGAGATGTAGGCTTTCTATAGTAGTCAAAAAGTAACAAAAAACTATACATCATCTCAAAACATGACCGATAAAATGAGAACAAGACCACTTACATCTTATAAAAGAAAAGAAAAATCAATCTATCTTCAGATTCTATGCCATTCGGGGACCTTGTGCACTCGTAGACTAGAAAAAAAAAGTGAAGTACTATGGATTGCCATCAGAGAAATTAATATCAGTTCTTGGAAACATTTATTATATAAGAAATTTGTGAACCTTAATTCCGTAAAACCCTAAAAGATCTGACGATTGTACAGAGGAATTGAAGATAAATAAAAAAAGAAAGAAAAAAAGAGCAAAGAATTAAAAATGGAAATGAATAAGGTAAGAAATCGAAGGTACCTCTAGCTCTGAGGCGATGGATTGGAACTCGGAGGAGATCGGAGCTAAGATTGTGAAATCTGAAATTGGCATCCAGGAAGCGGCACTGTCCCTGCTATCGCAGTTTCCGTCGGCGGAATCCTTAAGATTCCTACTTGGACGTCATCGAATCCAGAAGGATATGCTCCAAAGAAAAGAAAGCAGTCGGCCCCGGTCGGAGCCACAGCAGCCCCACAAAGACTGGTACGTTCTAGATGATCCCACCGACTGCAACCCCAGTCGCGGGATGTATGGTAGCGCTTACTCCTCTCCCGGCTACATAGCTGTTTTTCTGGCCCGACTAAAAACATGTCACTATAAATGACTTTTTTTGTAGGGTCTATATAACAATATTATGCAATTTCTTAACTCTTGAATTTGTTTCTTCGATTCATGTAGCCTACGCTTTCAAAATCGCAGACGATCATCGAATCTCGACTTTTCATCTCCGGTATGACGATCGCTACAGACGATCATGATCGGGCCGATACGTAAAATACATGATTAAAATATTTAAAAATTATTAAAATATTATATAAACATATTAGAAAATCAGATATAATTAAGTAAAGTTCTAAAATTTAATAAAAACAAATTTTTGTTCTTCAAGTAAAACAAAAAATATCATATAATTAAACTATTTTCTAATATAATCGTTTTTCAATAAAAATTAAATTTCTACACAGTGGTACATAAATTTACATAATTTCTTATCTTCTATGTTGTTGCTATTGAGATTGGGAGGGCTAGGGTGTATTTTTCGGTTAAAAACAAGGCAAAAATCGTACCGGAAGGCTTAGATATGTAAATATATTAAATAAAACAAATGTTGTTTTAGCCATCATAATTTTTTTTAAAATTCAAAACACTAATCAAAACTACAAGAGTTTGGTCATATCTCGACCAAACGGCTACCGTTTTTGCCTTCTTCTCACTTATCCAAACGGCCGCCGTTGATAGTTGGCCCAAACGACGCCGCTTTTGATTCCCAGATGTACCATAAACGCCGCCGCTTGAGTTGTGACATTAAAAAGTAAAAACCAAACGGCATCATTTTATGTCCTATAAAAGCACCAAAACGACGCTCTAAACAGTCATTGTAAGTAAACCCTTCTTCCGTATTCCGAAGGCAATGAGAATGACAAAAGGAAGCAGTTAAGAAGAAGTAAGGAAGAAGAGTGAAAGGTTAAGATGGCATGGAAGGAGACGACGACGTGGTCTTCTTCTCCTCCGCTCCGCTCTACTCCTAGTCGGACTAGGTTTCACTACTCGCCTTCTCCGTTTCCCTCTGCGTAAGTTAGGTTTTACTTTTTACTCTCTTCTTCGCTTCGCTTTCGAGCCGAATTTCTCCGAAATTTTCACCGATTCCTGTAATTTTTGATTTTTATTGTTTCTTTTTTAAATTCCATCACGGTATCGTCTCATTCAAGTTTATTGTGTTGGAATCTTTGAAAATTTGCATTTTTTGTTTGATTTTTGGGTTGTTCGTAATATGTAGATTATTCTTTGTATTTTCACCGATTTTCACCGAGTTGACCAAGTCATCTCGTGAACTTAGTCAAGTTCATCGAGTTTTGCTGAGTTTTAGCTGATCCTCACTCGCCTTGCACTCGGTGAACTGATCGACCTCTGCTAGCCCCGAGCCTGCTATGAACTCCATTTCTAGTCGCATTCGACTCTCGCCAAATCCCTTCAACCCGATAGAGCCAATGATTTAGAGTTATGTTGCCCCTTTAGCCTTTCATCTCTTGTCTTCATGTTGGTGTCCCTCCTTTGCTATCATTTCTTTTTTGGAACCCGGAAAATACTAAAAAAAGAAAATGTAGAGGAAAAGTTGAAGGAAATAAAATTTTGAGAAAAATAAAGAATATGTTTTAATTTAATAAATTAATTTTATATATTTATTCTAGGGATAACAATTTCTTCCAAACCTGGTGAAGAATCCGATATTCGATCCAAATAGAGAAGGGTATCGAGAAACATTTTAGACCCAATTAAATATTTGGATTATCGGGTTTAGAGATTTTCGGATTCAAGGATGGAAATGGGTCTAAGTATCTCCTATCCATCTTCAACCCGAATACCCTGATTAAATATATAATATATATTTATTGATATTAAAAAGTCCTAAAGTAATATAAAATGTGTTACGCTTGCATTTTTATTGATTTCATGAAATCACATTACAATAATTATTAGGCTTATTAATATTAAAGGGCAAATTATTTTTAATATTTATGATTATCTAGAACAATTCATTTCACAATTAAGAATATGGTATTTGGATAGGGTATAAGTACCCGATCCTTCCATGGATGTGGGGATGGAGATAAAAAATTTAAATAGGAGATGCGGATAGAAATAATAAATGAAGATGGGGAATCTAAAATCCTATCCAAATTCGATCAATTGACATCCCTAGTTTTTTATTTTACCAAAGACTTAAGAATTTAAAATACATAAAAATTTAACTGATAATATTTAATTTTTCTGCTAATTGAATCAACATAAGAAAAATTAGTTTCTTATACTTCTCCACATTACGTGAATTCTGTAAGAGAGGCTCTAAATTCAACCTTTCTGAATTGAAGGGATGCTGAGACAGTGGTTATTGTTTCATGATTTTTGACATTTGTGATCTGAGATTATGATTTATGACAATTCTTAAAAATACGGTTAGTTCACATTTACTTTATTTATTATATTACAAAGAAGGAAATTGAAATTTACAACTAGTGATTTATTAATATAAAGAATTATATATTATTTTAAATATTCAATTTATTCATTTTGAATTGGGATATATTGACAAATAAAATCAGTTTGAAGTGCCTATTTAACTTCTTTTTTTTCCTTCATTTTTTATTTTCTTATTTTCTTTGTATTTTGCCTCAAATTTTGCGGTAACCAAACATAGCCTCAATGTTGGGATATAATCAAGAAATATATCCTCCATAATCATTTAACGGATACTCTTTCACTTCTTCAAAAGCGTTGTGACATACTTGATCCCATCCAAACGATAGTCTGTCTCAGTATGAAAATGTGTTCAAATCATGGGGCCAAGTTGAAGCCCAAGATACAAAATCATTGAGCCGTCATAGGGCTAATTGGTCCTAAGGCCTTAATTGAAGCTTAGTAGCCGTTTTATCTCTAAGGCTCTTCTAGGTCTTTTCATTATCTAATGAAGTGAAAAAAGCCATAGCCTTCTCTCCATTTCTCTCATCTTGTTTTTTTTAGCCCCTTTTCCTTAAGCAAGGAAGGATGATTTTTTGGCCATTCTTAGCCCAAAATCACCTTGATATATCTTTTTCTATTGTTTTTTATTTTTTAATAAAGTGGTTCTTCCACAAAATCTAAAATTTTGATTTGCTTCTTTTTTTTTTTGTGTTTTTGTCGTCGACTTGTGCGGCGTGTGGTTTGTGTTATTTTAATACGACGATTTGGTTTTCGTCATCTTGTTGTAGCGCTTTTTTATGTGTGGATGATTCGAACGATAAAGTAGATTTGATCATATAGTTTAAAAAAGAACTATCAATTTTTTTGACAACCATTCTCTTTGCATTATATCATAGTATTCTGTTTCTTACAAATTTGTCCCATATGGGACTTGACTCTTGGATATCTCCCATCCCAATGCTCATATGAGCTCTTAACCACTTGAGCTAGGTCTTAGTGGCAAATAACTATCAATTGTTTGATTATCATTCGAAATGAGATTACAATATGAAGTAATACGATTTTTTTTAGAGGTTTGAAGAGGAATTGAGGTTGAAAGTAAAATACGGTTTGAAAAAGAATCGTCAAATGTGTTGTTGTAATTTGAAATGGGATTAAGAGATGAAAGGATAAGAATATTTAAGAGGTCTGAGTAAGAATAGGAAATTGAAGATGAATAGGAATAATAGGTTGAGTCATATTAGGTTCGAACTAAAGGTGGCAATTCGGGTGAACGAACTAGGCTGTGTACATACAATAGAAAGATCATCACATTGTATCGAAGATATAACTTCCTTAGATAGTGATACTCTAACATGAGCCATGAAGACTAGAGGTAGGAAACGGGCTAGCCCGACCCATTTTGGCCTGGCCCACTCAGGCTGAGGGCCAATATGGTTCGGGTCATTCGACCCTATGTTGTAACGCCCCAAATTATACCCTAGTAGTTTTATGACATGTTTAGGGTATAAAATAAGTTAAATTGGTATTTTTCGTAAATTTAAGTGCTAAGTGTGAAAAAAATGGTAAAATGGTAATTTGAAAATTACAATTTGAAGGACATAAGATAAAAAGATTATAAGTTAAAGTAGAAATATGATAAGTTGGAGTTACAAATAGAATGAAAGTGGAGGACTAAAATGCAAAGGGCTAAAATAGGGCCAAATTCCCTTAAAGCCAAACAATGCCTTCTAAGAAAGGGAAAATTTTCCCATTTGTTGGCTTTGGGAGTTTTAGGGCTACGGTGGAGAAGAAGAAATTTTGAGATTTCTTGTCCTCCATCTTTGGGTTTTACTTGTTCAAGTAAGAAGAAAAGAATAATAGGAAGCTAGGTGGAGTTTTTAAGAAGATCTCAAGGAGAAGAAAGAAGAGGAAGAGGATAGAGCTTGACGTTTTGGCAAGTAGATCTAAGGTTTGGGATCCTAACCTTGTTTGTGTGTATATTTTGATTTTTTTTGTGTTGTTGTTTTGGTTGTGACCTCTAATGAGAACAATTCTAGGAAAAGGTAAGTAAGGTTTTATGGGGAGATTATGTCAAATTTTCCCAAGACCCTATGTTCTTGTTTTGGCCATAACTTGGCTTACCGACCTTCAAATTGAATGATTTTTGTTTGTAAGGAAATTTAAGACCCATGGCTACATTTGTCTAGAAGAGACCTAGATCGAATTCCTGCTTTAAGACCCTTGAAATTGAGTTTGAAATCAGGCTAGAATAAATTCTCGAACTCCAGTAATTCCGCTGTTTCTGAATCATAACTTGAGTTTTGTTGATTCAAATAGTGTGATTCAAATTTCTATACAAACTAAACATCTGGGAGAACAACTTTTATGAAGGAAGTCTAGGCAAATTTAGTCCCCATTGTCACTAGAAATTTGTCAAAGTAAGGGAACAATTTTGTCCCTAAAACCTGTCTTGGAACAGTCCCTTGAACTGGAGTAATTCCAGTTGTTTGAATCATAACTTGAGTTTTGTTGATTCAAATAGTGTGATTCAAATTTCTATACAAACTAAACATCTGGGAGAACAACTTTCATGAAGGAAGTATAGCCAAATTTGTCCCAGATACTAAATTCTTCTAAGTAGTGAACAATTATGTCCCCTCGAAACTTGTCTCCTAATTGGGCCCGGATAAAGAGGACCATCTCCCAATTTGGGGTGTCCAACGACCTAATTTGTGAGCTTGAGTAGGAAACTTTAAAACATAGGGGAATATTTGATGAAGATCACTTTGTCTAAAAACAATCTGCATAAGGTTAAAATTGTAGTTTAAAATGACTTGGGACTTGCCCTCGCATCGTCTACAAAAATTGGTTTATACGTATGATTCGCTTAACCTTCTGGGGATGATGCCCGATGTGAATTAATGCATTAATGTTGCATGAATTAGTGCAAGTCCATTAAAACGATCATGATAAATATGTGAAAGAACCTTAGGCATACAAATGTTATATGTTAATGAATATTTCATGATCACATATGTGACCTGAATTCCATTGTATTTATGATTACTGCATGATCATAATAATTGATTTTTAAGAATGGAATTTATGTTAAGAATACTGGTATGACTACTCTGGAAACATAAATAACTAAATGCCTGCTTATGTCATGGTAGTGGATAGATAGGCATGCCTATAGGGATCTCTGATGATGCAGCTTACCATTCTGTAGGCCCCGTTTGGGTCATTCCTTAGGCCCCATTTGGGTCATACTCTGCTCTGTTATCACTATCTTGTACAGTGATGTACATACAAGTACTTATTGTTCTGTTTTCCGTTATCCATTTCCATTGGAAGATGTAGGCATAAGGCTTCAGTTATAAAAACAAAAATATATATATATAATAATGAATAACAAGTGCATGAAAGGGGCTTTCTTCGATATATATATATATATATATATATATGTGTGTGTGTGTGTGTGTGTGTGTGTGTGTGTGTGTTATGAGTAATGAACAACATGAGCATGAAAAGGTTTAATATACTTAATTATTATAGCTTTGTACTAGTATACTTATTTGTTATGCTATGACAAATGAATGATGTGTTGTCGAATATATGTCCATATGATTCTGTGTTAATGACGATCTTATTAGTGGTCAGCCCATGTTATAGTTTTTGTCCTCACTAAGCTATGTTTGAAGACAAGCGTTGGTCTTACGTAGTTTGGGAGCTGTGCGACCGGGCTAAAGACATCTCACATCCGCCAAGGCTAGTACACTAGAAGGACTTATCAGGTAGATCTTGAATTTTGGAGAAATATTGTACATATCATATTTTGTATGGCATGTAAATAATAATTTTACATAAACCCTATAGTGGGGCTTTGCACTATTTTTTTAAGAATATGAGCTTAAACTTTTATCATTCTGATAAGTCCGAGATTTCCAGAAAAGTATAATCTGATAAGAAAATTATCACATAGTGATATAAGCACCGTTTGAAGTTCTCAATCCGTGATAACCCTCAATTTATTTGCAGTGGCCCTCCACATGGGTGGCTAAAATCGTGTTCCGTGCTTAGGGCATTACACATGTTCTATTTGGGCCACATTTGTTACCTTAACCCAAATTCTACGTAGTCATACAATATAGGTTTAAATAGTAAGAATATTAAAATTAATACTATAATTTTCTAAATATTTTATAAATGAAATTTTGTTTAAAATACTTATAACTTGCTTTTATGTTGTTAAAAGGCTATAAAATAAATTATTTTTAATTATTTTCATATGAGTATTATTTTATTTTATTAAAACAATTGAAATTATTATGATAACTATTATTTTTTCTTTAAACAATATTTCTAATAAGAAAAATAAAACATATATTTTTCACAACTAGAAAATTAATCTACTTTAAAAATATTTATAAAAACATGAACAATTATTAAAATAAAATACTATATATAAAATTATATTGTAAAATATTATATAATATTTTTTTAAAGAGGTTACTAAACATTATTTTTATACTCATTTTCAAAAATAATAATGAAAATTCGTTTTTATAAGAATGTGTTTGAAAGAGATTTTAAAAAAAAAAAATAGTATCAATAATTTTAATTAATGAACGAATATATGGAGAATACATGGCTCTAATTTGATCTCCTATCAACAAGGCTGTAGATAATTTGTTCACTTGAAAAATAAGCGGATGTTTGAATTTTTTAAAAATTTTATGCTCCTTGGTTGCTTCACAGTTCTTCATGTATTGGGTCTTATATAATCGGGATGTTCAGTCCTAATTGTTTTCGGTTATTTCTTTGGGGCATCACCATTATATTAGGGGTGATGGGATTAAATGATCTTTTGAAAATCCAAATTTTGAAATCCGACTATTAATCAAATTTTGACTATTTTCTTGTAAATTTTTGTAAGAGATAATGTAAATACATAAAATATAAAAGGACGTTTTTTGTCCAATATTGGTTATTTTTCAAGAAAAAACATGAAAGCTATTAGATTCACAAATTCAAAGGTATTTGGTGTCTTTTAACCAAATATTTCTTATATTAACCGGTTTATGATGTTCTACATATTGAGTTGAAATATGACCAGCATATGATCTCAGATTATTGGTAGGGATGCTAACGGGGCGGGTTCGAGACGAGGTGGCCCCATCCCAACCTTGTCCCATTTATTTGTTCCAATTCCCAAACCTATCCCATTTAAAAAATTAAGCGGGTCGGGTCGGGGTGGCGGGATGGGAAAATTCCCATACGCCCTTTTACATATGATTTTTGTTTTTTAAGTTTTATTTTCATTTTTATTATATTAAAATTAATATAGTTCATAAAAATAAAAATATTATAAATTTTTATAAATTATTTATTAAAATTTATTTTAATTATTATTGCTTATTAAAATATAAAATAAAATAAATAAAAATTATTTTTTAAATATAATCGAGGCGGAGCAGGGCATAACAATACCCGAACCATCCGAACCCATCTCAAATTTGAGAAAAGGAACCCAAACTAGCTAAAAACCTTATTACGCTTAAACCTAACCCGTCCGGGATCTCTATCATACTTTTGTCTTATCTTTTTGAAATATTGAACTTTCTACTACATGAGCTATGCATGATGGGTGGAATGATATTGTTTATTTTCCATTCTTTTGCTCAAAGTAGGCCTTTGCACTCAAAAGGTTTCTTCTAATGGACATGAAAAGACTTTTCTATCCTTAACATAATTAGTTAATTAATTTTAATTTACTAGTTTTATCCCCAAATATTTTTGTTAGTGGTGTTTCACATGACCAAATGTAGTCCAAGGTTCATTACCCAAATAAGGGGTTAAATAAAATTTGGGAAGGATTGGGGTTGATTTTGTTTGGTGCTAGCAATTGTTAAAATTCTTGATTTTTACTCGAAAGGTTTTACAAGAATAAAAATACCGAAAAAGGAACCTAGGCTACTTTCATAGAGTTTTATACAACATTATGAAAATTCTAAAGGTAACCTACTAATTAATAACACTTTCAAAGGTTTTAAACTTTTTGGGATTTAGAGACCAAATTAGTGTCTAAATTAGTGCATTTGTGCCACTTCGGCATACACATCAGCAATGTCGTAGTTACTAGTTACATCATTGAATTTTTTTTTAAAGTTAATGTGTCACTAACTATGGCATTGAAATTTTTTTTAAGTCACTTTGACTATGATATTAACTTAAAAAAATTTCTCATGTAACATGTGTATTACTTTGGGCATTAGTTTGCTTTTCAAACTATTTTCGTAAATTTCTTTAAATTTTAAATTAGTATGGGACAAGAATCTATTGGATCCTCATTTTTGGGACCCTTAAAAGTTTTTCAGACTCCCTAACTAACTATCATTAATTTACAAGTAAGATTTAATTAAAAAAGACAATTCAAAATTTTCAGTTCTTAGTCATTGTATTGGCAGTAGGTTGAAGCTGATCTTCTCTTAAGAAGAGCGAAACACAACTTAGAGTTGATTCGAAATGACCAAAGCTGCACTGTTTCATCTTCCCTTTGGGCGTTCCTCCATGCAACCGAATTCCATTTGCCAACCAATACGTACATGGAGGTAGAATTTCAGGAAGATTTCTTCATCACCTTCATCGTCATCTCCAAAACCCTTAACGTCTTTCTTCTTCATCTCATCTTCTTTCTTGATCATCTTGGTGCTTTCTTGAAACCCAATCTAATGTTCATCACCTTCATCTTCAACAACTCAAAAACCCCGATCAGCCATTCCTCATCTCATCTTCTGCAACAATGGAAATATCCATTGCAGCCATTAAAAAATCCATCTTCAACTGGTACGGTAGGAAGTGGTTTCTTGTTGTTCTTGGGAAAGTAGCTATATATATATAGATGATCCATATGCTTTCAGAAAAATTGAAACTACCCAATTTTTCAAATCTCAGTTTGGAAACTTCACTTCAGTTCAAATATTTTCAAATCTTCCAAATCTTGTTTCTTTTGTTGATTTAAATAAACCGGACCCTTCTTTCCTTTTCCAAACAAAATCAAAATTACAACTTACCTAATTTTAAAACATAAATTGAAAGAGTATCCAATGTCACTTGAATCATTTTTAAAATGTAGTAAAAATTTGTCATTACCTTAAAATGAAAAATTCTAAAAGCATAATAATTCCTACTTTTATATTTTAACAAAGTTTTCATCTACTTTTTTTTCCCTTTTCCAGACTTTCTCTGCATTCCTTCCTAAGAAATGAAAGAAACAATCAAGTGATTTTTTCAAAAAGGAATTCTCATTCGCCAGCCTTCAATTTGTAGCCACTTTCTTGTCGGCTTATTTTTTCGGCAAAAGGGCATTCAATTGATTATGAACCATAAGGTTTTTTATTTTTTTTATTTTGATATAGATGTTAAATTTACAATCTAGTATTCATTTGAATTATTAAATATTAATTTTTCTTATGACTTTTTACTGGAATATTTCCTTCAAATTAATAAAATTTTTAGAATGAAAAGTTTGGTTTAGGGTTGAGTAGGAAGTCAAATGATTAATGCTAGTTTTAATTTGTTGGGGGAAAATGTTAAAAAAATTGATGAAAAACTAAAACCTTTTTTTTTTAATCTGATAAATTATTTCTAATAATAGTTTTTTATTTCGATATCGTGAAAATAAGTTGAAGATTCAATCTATATTACATAAAATAAATCCAATTGAATTGTTATTAAAATAAAAATAAAATTTCAATTATAAATATATAAATAAATAGTTTGTACTTAAAATACTAATAGTAATGTACATATTAAAATTATGAAACTGATATTTTAATAAATAATACAAATTAAATATAAATAACAACATCTTATTAAGGGTTATTTGGTATTACTAAGGTTAATGTTGGAGCAAATTCCCTGATATCTATCTACCCATGGTATATGGTGATGATTTTTATGATCGCTATTGATAGATTTGCTTCCCTCATTTTATTACGATAGGAAAGCGGAAACCCGCCAAAACCTTAAAAAATTGCATAAGACTAGCCTGAAACAAGGTTGTTTTACATTAAATCAAACTCGAACATTTTCAAACCTAAAAATCTTCATTCTAAGCCATAACTCTATAGTATCTAACCCTAAAATTAGTTTTAGAATCCTAGAAACCAGATATATTCCATACCTATCAAAGTCAAACTCGATAAACCCTAAAGTTCTAGTCATGGTTCAAGTGATTTGCTAATTTTAAGATTCTTGTTTAGTGTCTCCAAACACCTTTTGGGAGTTTATGAAGGTCCTAAGGCTATGGATGACTTAATGGAAGGTGCAGGCAAAAACAAGACCGAGGAGGAACAAGATGATTCAAATGAAGAGTCTTTGCAACCTAGTCAACTTCGAAGTTACTTAGAGCCCAAGAGGCTAAAGACAACCATGCATGAGACATGATTATCAAAAGAGGTATGATGATTGCTACTGTGATGATGATTACTATGAAAGACATAGTAATTATGATGAGTGCTCAAGATTCAATCCAAAACTTGATAGTCAAGAATTCGAACGAAGAATGAACTCATCAAGATGGCTGAAGTAATTAGCGTATTCCAACCCCTTGAACACAAAAAAGTGAAGTTGGTGGCTATCAAAATACCCAAAAAATGCTAATTTTTTTATGGGAAATTTGTGTACCTTATCCCTCATCATCATAATGCTTGTAGTGGCACTGTTTGCTATCAGTTGTTCTAATAAATAATCATTGCTTTGCAGAATAACATATTAAACAACAGACAAATATTTCCAATCTAGAAGATCTAATGTAAACTAATACAAACTTATAATAGATTGAAACAAAAGGTTTCTATTGGTTTATGTACCAGTCCTATATTATATATAGTCATTGCCTTGCAAAAGATAGAAGAAAAATTGAATATCAAACAAGTGACAACTATTTCCAATCAAAGTTGTGTACAACAACTTATAAGTTATAATAGATTGTTAGGACTACCACAAGTCATTATCTATCAATCGGAAGTTATAATTTGGTCTATCTCACTTCTAGGCAACCCATGATTAGAAAAATTGCCTATTTGTTATTAACTTTAAGAGGAATTTGGATATTGATTTAGTGAAATTTTCAATGCAATAGTCATACTTTTATTGGGATAAGGTTCACAAATGCCTTTGACTTATAGTCGTATGTTCAATTTGGCCTATGATTTGTTTTTCGATTCATAAGTGTCGTAACTCATTCATGTTTCATGGTTGTTCGCCAGACTTGTACAATGGACAAACTGGAGCTAAAATATCGCAAGATGGAGCTGCTACATGGGTGGTGCCTCGTCGCCATTTGTTCAAGTCTATGACTCGTAGGCCTGGCAAATAAGCTATGGTACTAAACTCGGGGGCTCTTGTGGACCCAAAAAAAAGCCTCAATGGTTAAATTGGACATACAACTATAAGTAAGGGGCACTTATACAACTTATCTCTATTTTTAATTAAGAGTGATTATTTTCCTTTAAAAAAAATAATTATATATAATCCTAAAGAAGGTTTACAAGGAATTCTATGGATCAACTAAGACGTGGCTTCGTCCGTGGGTGTTGTGAGTACTGGGGTGGCTTTTGGGCCTAAGATCCACTACTTAATAGGTCCAACATCTGCATGGGCCCATTGCCTTATTCAAACCCCAATATGGCCCAAAATAGTCTGTTACATCAAAACCATACGGGAACTATTCAGACGAGAAAGACCTACGTCCCGTTTGAAGTACCGAGTCCCCTCGCATTTAGCTGGCCCTACCGCTTATATTATTTGGTCTCATGGATCTCTGTGAATTCAAAGACGCTTTCCAAAACAATAATCAAATAAGGGAAAATTGGTCTTATAAGGAAAGACAAACTTATCGCTAAGTTCGCGGATATCTCTCCGTAAATTAAGGTGAATTGGTCTCCGGGAGTAAGGAAACAGATATTCTATCACCAAATTACAAGATTATTCTTCCAAAGAATCATGACAAATCCATAAAACCAAACCCACACGAGGGAAAGGTAAAGTAACCCTAATTACTATACTTCCTTCTATTTTTTCTCCGCTATTTATGACTTACATTCCTGAGAGGCGCCGACACACCACCGATCCCCTTCAGAGAATATACCACACGCTGATGTTCCTGAGGTTAGACTTTAACTTCGGTGTAATCGACACCACTCAGATGTGGAATCGAATAAAAAGTCTTATCGACGACATGCAAGAGCTTGGCTTCAACGACTTTCTAATAGCCCTTCGCCACTAGTAGCTCCGACGATCCCATTCCCGCATCTGATTCGTCTGATACAAGTGTAATGACTAGAAACCCAATGATCTAGTCGCGCGAAGATCAATTTCTTCATTGGCGTCAAGATATGGAGAAGAAGCAAGAGAAGCAAGCGAGACAAATGAAGGAATTACTAGAACGCGCTGAGCACCTGCAGCGTGAAAACGATCGTCTATGGGCCCAAGTAGAGAAAAGACGCGATCTTGACGAAAGAGACGCTCAAGATAACGGTCAAGCAAAGCATCCAATCGTTCGCGATAAAGGAAAGAAGCCCATCATCCTTGGCGATGTAGATATCCCGGCAGATGACAAGCTATCCTCAGGCAGCTCGCCAAATCCCTCCCTAGCAAAAGCAAGAAAGATAGATCGCACCAGAGGCACTCACATCGGTCTGCATTAAGCAATTCCAACAATGGTACATTTCGCCGGGCAACGAGCCGAGGTCAGAATAAGCCAAATGAAGCTCCTAGGACGCATTTACTTTACCTACGAGCGTAATGCCACCCATGTAACCGGGATGCATTCCCGCCTCAAATACCAAGGCCGATATGTCACCCACAAAGTAACCCATGTCCAATGATACTCCCCAGCGTATAACACATCTCGACATTTAGCCACCACGAGGGTTCATCATGCCAAACTGGTTATGTTCGACGACCAAACAAACTTATGCCTACATGTTAGTTTCCATTACAAACTGTGCAATGACTCTAAACGCCGGAATGATCACCCGCTATGCAAAGTCTTTCTCGGTTAGTCCCCAAGGGCCGACGCAGCTTGGTTCCACTAAGCCTGCGCACTCTAAGTGAATCTTATCTCACGAGCCTGACCGTATTCATCTCTAAGTACCTTCGTCACATGCGTATGAGGAATATTAGTTCTTTGTAGACCATAATAAAGCAAGAAGAGGAAACCATATGGGACTTCACCTAGAGATTCAGGCAGGCCGTCCAGCAAGTAGAAGTTTACATCATGGACGCAGTCCTTTAGAACTTCAGGAAGAGCTTCGCTCCGTCCACTTCGTTCTTCCACTCATTGTCGTTAGACCCGCCAACTACAATGGAAGAATTGTATAGACGGGCAGATAGATATTCCACCTTGGAAGACAATATTCGTGCAACGACTCAAACTGTCATGATCACAAGCAAGCCGACTGGAAACGGTAAGCCGGAGGGGAAGAAGCCACTTGAGCCCGGTGAAAGATAAGGTAAAAACTGGAAGCAACCCCGAGACCAACCATAGAAGAAGAGGGAGCCCTCCCAATTCACTTCTCTAAATATCACTTATGAGAGGTTGCTGCCCCTCATTCGTGACTTGCTAGATTTCAAATGGCCTGCGCTAATCCAGATGACCCCTCTAAGAGAAACCCGTCCATGCGATGCGATTATCACAGAGATCGTGGGCATGAGACCAATAGGTGTCGAAGCCTAAAATTCCTAGTAGAAAGACTGATTAAAGCAGGGCACCTCAGAAGATACATCAGGGAAGTTGATTGCAAGGAAGGATCCGCCCCTACAGAGCGTAACCACAACGACGAGTCGCGCGAAATTTCGAATCTGCACCTTCTATAAACCATAAGTTATCAAAGAGCAGTCGCGCTCGAGATTAGTACCAATCAAAACGCTAACAAAAAAAGCTCATGAGAGCAGCCATGGTCATAACCTGGGTGAACGCTATCCACACAAGCAAAGAGTCGGAAGAGATTCGTTTCATAGATGACCCCATATCCTTTCCCCTTTTGTAAACCCGAATAGGGCCACAGGCGCCCCATTACGATGCACTCTGTACTCACCCTATGTATTAACCCGCTTTGATTTCAGATGTGAGTGTTGGTAGATCTCGCGCCGCCAAGCAGATGAGCCTTTAACCGTCGCTTCAACCGTATGAAGCTTCACTAATATTGAATTTGGCCGGTGAATCCTCTTGGTTCTGGTTTACGCGAATAACCATAACACCGAGATATCACACTTCCCGCATGTGCAGGCTTGGCCATCTTGTAGCTTATTCTCAATCGCTACACCTTAGGCCATACAATTGCATAGTAGGTAGGGCCTAATTGTACTCGATGAAGGCCATCCCATCAACATATCATCAAATGGTCAGTTATTTAACCAGTGCGGGGCAGGTCGATCTTCTAAGCATCCATTTGGCCGCACGACAATGCTACCAATTATCCATAAGGGAATAGAGAGAAGGAAAGGGTTCAGATGGTCTTCCCATTGGGGATCACATTCCCGCGTAGCAACTACAGCTTGCCACCTAGGTAAGGGCGGAAGAAGGATTCGTTAGCTGGATCCCTTCCTGGAGTGCAGTACCGACAGCTGGAGTTATCAAGAATGAAGAAAAGAATAGCTACAACGCCGCATTATCGGGGGAATGCGTACGATTCGCCGAGCTCGGGACACGCTGGATCGACCTAACGTCGCCTCTCATAAAACATAATGATTGCCATGGCAGCCTGTTAGGCGTGTAAGAAAGATAAGGAAGTCACCCTAGATCGCCATTAGATGATCAAACAGGTGGACAACTCAATGAGTGCAAGTTTTATTAGAGATGGCATCCTAAATGGCTTGCAAGCCGTAGAGGTCGTCTTAAAGAAGGGCTATGAACTAAGGTATGCGTGGACTACACAGACCTCAATGAAGCATGCCCAAAAGACAGCTTCCCCCTGCCACGAATAGATCAAATCGTTGATGCCTTTACCGAGCATGGGATGCTATCATTTCTTGATGCCTTCTCCGGCTATCACAGATTCTAATGCACCCACGTGACACAGAGGAAACAACCTTCATTATGCCACACGGGCTATACTGCTATAACGTGATGCCCTTTGGTTTGAAGAATGCCGAGGCGACTTATTAGAGACTAGTGACCAAGATATTTCGGCCACTGATTGGTAGGACAATGGAAGTCTATGTTAACGATATGCTTGACAAGACCAAAGTACGCCCCGATCATACGAAGCACATGTAGGAAACTTTGAGTTATCACAAGCATGAACTAAAGATGAAACTAAACTCTAAAGTGTCCGCTCGAGTCAGTCGTAAATTGATTTCATGGTGACGCAGAGGGGGATTGAGGCCAATCGTATTCAACTCAGGACCATTATGGAACTCGTGATCTGCCACTTCTAGAAAAGGAGTATTAACAACTGTTCGGGCCGGCCAAGCACGGCGCTTATTCATCTCTCGCTTTATACCACAAAGTCGTTTTTCACCACCCTAAAATGGGCCAAGAAGACCGGTTGGGATACAGAATGCGACCAGGCCCTGACAGAAATCAAGCAGTATCTCACTGAATCGTAGCTCCGAAACAGGTGAAACGCTCTACCTTTACATAGTTGTTTCTAATGTTTCAATAAGTGCAACTTTATTCAAAGAAGACGAGCACCAGCAGTAGAAGTCCATATTCTTTATAAGCAAATCCCTATTCGAGGAAAAAACCCGATATACTCGTCCCCGAAAGGTGCGACATTGGCCCCTGTAGTCACCAAAACTCGCTTACTTCCAAGCTCCAATTCTATCATCAGACTACCAACCTTCAGCCTGAGAAGCACTATATACATAAGCCCGACCGCGCCAGCACAACAGGTCGCGGGAAATCACTAAGTGAGTTCGAATTCAATTTAAACCCTTGCCTGTGTTTGAAGGGATATACGCCGACTTTTTAGTAGAGATTCCTCAACAAGAAATGGAACCAGACAAACACCAAGTGGACTCTGCAATGATGGCGCTTCACGGCATTTGAGAGCCTACTCTAAGGTTGCAACTTAAAGCCCTAATTGAAGAAGTCATAGAGCAGGCCATACGTTTGAATTTCTCCGCTTCTAACAACGAAGCCGAATATGAAGCGATCATTGCCGGGCTCGATCTAGCAATCTTTGTGTCCTTAGAAAAAATCATCATAAGAAGTGACTCTTAATTGGTGTTCGGGCAGGTAAACAGAGAGTATGAAACAAGAGACCAACTGATTAGTGCCCAAAAAGTGCTATTTTGAATCCTATTTATTATAGGTTTTGAGCACTTTTTGTGCACTAATCGGCTTAATTAACCCAATTGTCACATTAAGGTCCCGACTATTCTACTAATCACATTTTGTGGCTAATTTTGTAGTTTTTGCAAGCTTTTAATGCCAAATTTGTTGAGTCGATCCAAGCACGAAGAATTCGAGTCGAACTTAGTGATTACGTATAAAAATCAGAAGGAAAGAAGAGCAAGAAGGCAGAAGAGGTAAGAAGGAGAAGAAGCTGCAGCTATGAAGTGCGAAATTATCGCATGCAATTTTCGCACTATGCGAAAATTTACTCCGCTTTTGTCCCATTCGAAGCATTCAATTCCGTCGACCCTATTTTTGCAATTTTTCCTGGGTAAAACACCCTTTGATGTAATAGTTGTAGTTTAGATGTTTTGGTAATTTTTCTTATCATGGGCATTATATAAGCCTCGTGGTACTGGCCAGGAACGGCACTTTTTTTGTCTGAAGAAGAATTTTCGCACGCACACCGCTTTTCTCCTTCGCTTTTCTCATTTTCTCTCCCTTTCTCTCAATTTCTCGGCTGCCAAACACCCCTTGAGGATGACAACTCAAGGGATGGTTGGCTAAAACCCCCTTTATCCTTGAAGAGGAGGGCTACTAGGCTTTGGATTTAAGGTAAACTGTTGGTCCTCTGTTTTTAACGCATGCATTTGTTGTTATTTATGTTCCTGCTTCTCACACTAGGTTTAAATCCTCAGATGTGCCCCGACGACCAAGATTTGGCAATCTGGGTTCATGATGCTTATTGCTAGATCCACTGATATTTGGTTAGTTGTCTCTTATGATTCACTGTAAGGTAGATCCAAGAGGAAAGATTTTCACTGCCGGGGACCATAAATGATTATTAAATGCCATCTTTCAAAAGGAACAATTATTAAGGTTTGGTTTTTATAGCCAAATGAAGATCCGGTTTAGGAAATGATTATAGGTCATCCTCCCCAACGCGAGGAAATGAACCCGAGACCTCGCCGCCTTGTGGCCTCAAACCAAGAGCTCCAATCCTTCAAGGAGTTCTTTTCTTAGTTTTCTTCTATTTTATTTTCAATCCGCACACCATCAACCTCCACCTGCTATAAAACTTAAATCCAAAGTGAAATTACCTCATTTTAATCATCAAGAAATCATTTTGTACTAACAAAACCTATCCCGAAGTTCTTATTAATTAGAGCCACTATACCAAAAGAAGAAATGATACTAGTAGAGAATTCTAGGTTATGGGAATTTTAATGACTCCACACCTACCACGCACGAATCACTAGCGTATGGCCAAGTATGTGAATTTAATCAACTTACAAGTTGGGAAATTTTGCGGCTTGGTGGTTGGAGCATGTCCCGAGAAGCTCTAATGTAAAGGTGGACGCTTTGGCTGCTGTAGCTGCATCCCCACCAATAAAGGAGACAGTGATCCTCCCCTTATTCAATCAACTAAAGTCATCGATCACTAACAACTGGGTGAATGAAGTAGATGAAATAGGTCATTCATGGATGACTTCGATAGCCCGCTATTTAAGTTCGAGAATCCACTGATAAATTAACTCGGCTTCCAGGCATCTAAGTCCAAGTACTTCGCTCTCCTCATTAATCTGGCCACCAGATAAGCGGTCCTTAGCGGGCCTCTATCTTAAGTGTCTCACTCAACAATAGTGGACAACACATGCGTTTGTGTTTTGCAAGCTTTTAATGCCAAATTTTAGTTTAGTCTAATTCAAGCACAAAGAATTCGAAATTTAACTCAAAGATTAGCTGAGAAAACTTGATGAAAGAAGAGCGTAAGAAGGAAAGAAGAGCAGAAGAAGAAGTGAAGTATGGAATTTTGCAACAGCGGCGAATTTTCTCACTTGCTAAAATTTGCTCCAGCTTTTGTCCCATTTGACATTTCATCTCTGTCTGAATTTTGCTTTTAGCAAATTTTTCCTAAAGTACCCTTTGATAATAGTTGTAAATAGATGTTTTGTAATTTTTCTATCATGGCATTATATGTTCTGTACGGTTTGTAAATGAGACTTTTTGTCCAGTGAAGAATTTTTGGCACGCACAGCCAGTTTTCCCGCTTTTCTTCTTTTCTCTCATTTTCTCCTCCTTTCCTTCACTTTTCTGGCCGCCAAACACCTCGAGGATGACAACTCAAGGATGGTCGTCAAAACCCCTTTATCCTGAAGAGGAGGTTACTGGGCTTTGACTTAAGGTAAAACTGTTGTCCTCAGCTTTTAACGCATGCATTTGCTGTTATTACGTCACCGGTCAAGACTAGGGTTTAAACTTCATGTATGTGCCCCATCGAACAGGCATCGGGAATCTTTTAGGTTCAAGGATGCTTATCATGATCCACTCCATATCTCTGCTAGCTGCCTTTATGAGTCAATGCAGGTAGATCCAAAGAGGAAAGATTTTACCGCTGGGACTACAAATGATTATTAAATGCCACTTTCAAAAGAAACATTTATTAGGTTCTGGGCTTTTTATAGCCAAATGAAGATCCGGCTCTGGGGAAATGACTATGTCATCCTCCCCATGTAGAGGAAACAGAACCCAGGACCTCTCAAATGACTTTAGACCTCAAACTAGTAGCCCAATGCTTCAAGGAGTTCTTTTTCTTAGTTTTCTTCATTTTATTTTCAATCTGCACACCATCAACCTCCACCGTTTTTACAAAACCCTAAATCCAAAGTGAAATTCACCATTTTGAATCACTGCAAATCATTTTTACGAAGAAAACCCATCCTTGAGTTCGACCCTAGAGCCACTATACTGTAGTAGCTTTGCTATAGCAGTAGGAGGAATTTAGGTTATAAATTTTGTTGATTACGGCACACCTACCGTGCACGAATCCAAAACAAGGCTGCCACTTCGGATGGTGCCTAGTACACATATTGATTTTGCCAGTACTTGTAATCCCTAATGTCATGTTGGTGAACTTTCATTCCTATTTCGAGAATTATTATAACAAACCCCAAAGAATCACCCTGCTGGGTTGTATTTTTTTCTTAGTCATAATCATATTTTATTTAACAAACAACTTCTAATACTTTTTCGTAGCCTGTGGTTTTTTTGCCTCGCTTGGCTTCTGCTGCTTTACAAGTGTATATAAAAATTCCACTGATAGAGACACAAAGAGTGTGCTGCAAAAGGGTTAGTGCTCCAAATTGGAAGTTAAGGGTGTGGAAGTGAGCTTGAATGTATCAAAGGAAAAATGGACCCTACTGTAAGAAGAAGAGAGTCAACAAGGGATTAATGTGAATCCCACTACCTATAGATCAATAACGGACCGTGATACACCCACCAAGGGCAAGTGCACTCCCCTCCCGCATTATACCTCCCGCGAACATGTAGCAGGCCTTATCTATTACCCCCTCAAGCCTCCCAACGCTTTCATGAAATGTGGAGAATGAAAATCCATACACCCATATCCGGAAGTTTGAGGAAGTTTGCACAACTTTTAAGGAGGGTGCAACTGATATGGATTTACTTAAGCTGAAGGCCTTTCCCTTAACCCTGAAGGATAAGGCCAAAATCTGGCTTAATTCATTGAGGCCAAGGACTATATGAATCGGGCGTAATTGCAAGTCGAATTTTTAAATAGAAAATTTTCAACACACATAAGACCACTAACTCAAGAGGCAAATCTATACCTTTACACCATGACAATGAGAAATTCTATCAATGCCGGAAAGGAACATTTAGAGACTAACAAAGGCATGCCCACACCATGGCTTTGATACTTGGATGTTGGTCAACCACTTCTATGATGGAATGTCCCCTGCCATGAAGCAATTATTGGAGACCATGTGTGGAGGGGACTTCCTGAGCAAGAATCCAGATGAAGCCATGGACTTCCTCAACTATGTGGCTAAAACCTCCAAGGCATGGGATGAGCCAAACCCAAGGGAGGTAGAGAGAATGAGGCCCACAGTAAACCAAATGGGAGGCATGTAATCACTGTTAGAGGATGTGGAAATGAAGGCCAAGTTGTCTACTTTGACTAGAAGGTTGGAAGAGCTTGAAATGCGAAATCAACATGAGGTACAGGTAGTAGCTGAAACACCTGTACCTCTCCAAGCCCTGTTTTAATTGCCAATCCACTAGTCAACAAGGGAGCACGCTCTAATCTGCTCCCCCGCATGATCTACGACAGAGCATGCTAATATTGTGGGCCAAAATAAGCCACCAACTAATGCCCAATATGGCAATACCTATAATCCTAACTGGAGGAATCACCCCAACCTCTCCTAGAAGCCTGAACCTCCAACATATGTTCCCCTGGGTGCACAACAGTAGCAACAGTATGGTTCCACCTCTCAGCCGCAGCAACCACCAACCTCATCCCCTGTTGAACAAGCCATCCTAAATTTGAGCAAAGTGGTGGGAAACTTTGTAGAGGAGCAGAAGGCCATTAATGTGCATCTAAATCAGAGGATTGATAATGTGGAAAGCTCCTTGAATAAAAGAATAGATGGGCTTCAAAATGATCTTAATCAGAAAATAGATAACTTGCAATACTCCATCACCAGGCTCTCCAACCAGCAACAGGTGCAAGAGCAAGGGAGATTCCTTCCTGCATACAACCCAATCCTAAGGGAGTGCATGAATTGAGCTATTCCAGTGAACTTGCCCCAAAAATGAATGAAGTAAAGGTTGTTATCACTTTGAGGAGTGGTAAAGAAATTGAGCAGCCAGTGTCTAAACCTGTTGAGAAGGCCAACTAGGAAAAGGAAATCGAGTCAGATCAAATAATTATTAAAGAAGATTTAATGAAGAAAAGCATGCCTCCTCCATTTCCTCAAGCACTAAAAGCAAAAAAGAAGGCCTCCAAGCAGTTGAAATTTCGAAGTGCTAAGGCGTGAAGGTCAACATCCCACTGCTTGACATGATTAAACAGGTCCCAACCTATGTCAAATTCTTAAAAGACCTGTGCACAGTTAAGAGAGGGTTAAATGTTGATAAGAGGGCCTTCCTAACAGAGCAAGTGAGCTCCATCATTCAATGCAAGACCCTTTGAAATACAAAAGATCCAGTGGTCCCCACCACTTTACCAACATCGAGGGACTCGTGCATAGATAAGGCACGCTCGGGATTCGGGAGCGTTGTCAACCTACCGCCATACTGGGCAGGCTGCAGCTAGGTTTAGGGAGCTAAAGCCTACTTCAACATCACTCTATCCTTAATCGATCGATCTATGTAAATTCTAAAGGTATAGTTGAGGATGTTTTGGTGAAGATAGAAAAATTCCTACTATCCTGGACTCGAGTTCCTCGACATCGAAAGCCGGTGGCAAAGAGGGCACTCAACCAAGTGCCCATCATACTGGGAGGCCATTTTTGGCCACATCTGCTGCCTATAATCAATTGCTCTGAATGGAGTCATGTAGCTACCTTTGGTAATATGACTCGAGCTTAATATTTTCCCACTCCAGGCGCTAAAGTACAAATCAGGAGAGGAGCAGGAGTGTGAATCGTATGAGGCTTCGCTTCGACGCCTAAGCATGTGAGCACAAAGGCTCATAAACCGCAGGAGGAATTGATGAAGAATGTGCTGGAAGGCTGATAAGAATTAACTGCATTAGTCACTCCTCCAGCACCATTGATTCCCACAGCACCACCGAAAGGCAGAGTGCTTAAAACAAAGGGATGTAAGCCTCAACTCCCGCTGCAGCCAATTACAAAGCATATCACTGAGGGACTTATCCTCCTCGAATTCTCCATGAATCCTAAAGAGCTACTTAATAGGAGTGGTTTCATAAAGAATTTAGAAGCCACTCAGCCAGGTACTAGACTCTCCTCCAGCTTCATCAACAACTTCTTAGTTTCCCTCACTTTTTGTTTTGAATTTTTCTTATTTTATTTTATTTTATTTTGGTTTATTTGGTTTTTTTCTTTTGTATATCTCTAATTTTAAGTTAATCTTTGTTTCTAGCTTATTTTTCATTTTATAGCATTTGTTTTTAATTTTTCCTGTGTTTATTTTTGTAGTTTTTGTCAAATTTATGAAGGAGATGATGCTGGATACAAAAGCAAAAAGTCGAAATTGCAGCCTTTCACGTATGGTGCTTAAATTTTCGCACTACAAGGGAATTTTCACACTGCTATGGTTTAGCACTAATGCGAATTTTTCGCACCAGTGCGAATTTTCGCACCAATGTGAAATTTTCGCATTCAATTGCAGCCCCATTTTGTTTCACCCATAACTTTTTCATCCGAACTCCGTTTTGGGTAATTTTGGTACGATTGGAAAGCTTAGAGAGTGTAGAATCCAAAAATAGCCAAAAAGAACGCTTTTAAAATTATGATAAAGGTGTAATTTTCAAAATGCTCCAATTGGTCACTTTTTTCCTTTCTTTTCTTCTCCTAACTTATTCATTTGAAGCCTAAACGGAGTGAATAAGGTGTCGGTGGAAAGCTTGCGAAGTCTCCTATCTAACAACGAGCACATTTCATCAAGGAGGTATCACTTCCTCCCTTAAATTTCCATCCCATACCCACATTGAGGATGTAATGTTGAAATTGGTCAGGAGAGTTAAGGAAGGAAGTATTGTTTTATGTTTTTGAGCAAGTGTATCTTGTTAAGTTTAATGACTTGCTATTTAGTTTCCTTTTGTATAGTTATTTGTTTTGTTTGTGAAGTTGTTAGTTTGTTTTTGAAAAGCTGAAAATATAGTCATTTTTTTATATAATACATACTATACAGCTCACTTTCTGATTTAAAAAAAAAAAATTGCACCCATTTTTGTGTTTTCATTTAGCCTAAGTTTGAAAATTGAAACTCATTCCAATTTATCGATGTTAGATTGGTTCCAAGCCTAATTGCGGATGATTAGTTGAATTCTTCTACTTTTGACCTTTCTTCCACCTCTACCTAATCACACACCTGCACATCGTATTTCAATAATAGGTCAAAACCCGCCTTAACCTCCTCCTAAACTTTGCGAAACCTATCCTAGTTTGTTGACTACCTTTAATAGGTTAAGGACCCCCATGAAAAAAAAAAGAAGGCCAATGTGCCTTCCAAAAAAAAAGAGAAGGGAAAGAAGGAAAAGATAAAGAAAGAAAAGAAAATTGCAACACTTTGCCTTGAAACCTGAGCATGGTTCGAGGGGTATATGGCGAAGCCTTAGCCCGGGTGCCCTAAACCAATCAATGGAGCCACCGACGAGTGCCACTACGTGGGTGGATGGGTGAGGTTTAGCAAGTCAGAGGTGCCGGAGTCTCGAAATCATTCAAGTTCGGTGAAACCTAAAGAGCTGCGGGTCGAAAGACCCTATGACTTGGTGCCATAAGCCTTAATTTGTTGGGAGTCATTGCTAGATCCCCAAGCATGGACTTTCTGGGTGAGGTCTATTCCCAGCATCAGACTCTCACAACAAAAAAAAAAAAAGAAAAAGAAAAAAGAGAATTGTCAATAAGAGTGGGTCCTTTTCTATTCGGGCCTGCGAAGGTGCTAGGTCGTGGTAGTAGCTCAAGTCTGTGAGATGCAAATGAGTACATCGCTGAGATCACCAAACAAAACGACTTAGATCTCAGTAATGTTTTGCCGATCAATTCAGATGAAGGTTCTTTTGATACTTCAATCAGATGCATTCATTCTTCCATATACACAAGGCACTGATTTAATTTTTACTAGGCATTACTCATTCACAACCTTTTTGAAATACTAGTTTTTTTGGATACATCATTTTGTTATTGTTTTGTATGCTCTCTCTTTGTTTCTTTCGTTGCTAAGGGACTAGCAATGTGTCGGTTGGGGGGAGTGATTAGTGCCCAAAAAGTGCTATTTTGAATCCTATTTCTTATAGGTTTTGAGCACTTTTTGTGCACTAATCGGCTTAATTAACCCAATAGTCACATTAAGGTCCCGGCTATTCTACTAATCACATTTTGTGGCTAATTTTATAGTTTTTGTGAGCTTTTAATGCCAAATTTTGCTGAGTCAATCCAAGCACAAAGAATTCGAGTCGAGCTCAGCATTACAGATAAAAAATCAGAAGGAAAGAAGAGCAGAAGAAGCAAGGAAGAGCAAAATTTTTGCACCGTGCGACTTGCGAATTAATGCGACTCTCGTGACCGCGAAAAATTTGTTTCCGCTTTTGTCCATTCGACATTCGACTCGTCGACCTGCTTTTGCAATTTTTCCTAAAATACCCTTGATGTAATAGTTGTAGTTTAGATGTTTTGGTAATTTTTCTTATCATGGGCATTATATAAGCCCTGTGTATGGTTTATAAACGAGACTTTTTGTCCAGTGAAGAATTTTTGGCGCGCACAGCCAGTTTTCTTGCTTTTCTTCTTTTCTCTCATTTTCTCTCCCTTTCTCTCACTTTCTCGGTTGCCAAACACCCCTTGAGGATGACAACTCAAGGGATGGTTAGCTAAAACCCCCTTTATCCTTGAAGAGGAGGGTTACCGGGCTTTGGATTTAAGGTAAACTGTTGGTCCTCTGTTTTTAACGCATGCATTTGTTGTTATTTATGTCCCTGCTTCTCACACTAGGTTTAAATCCCTTTGTATGTGCCTCGATCGACCAAGCACTTGGCAATCTGCTGGGGTTCAGCGGAGGCTTATTGCTAGATCCATCGATATGCCCGATTAGTCAGTTTCCTTATGAGTCACGTAGGTAGATCCAAGAGAAAGATTTTACCGCCGGACCATAAATGATTATTAAATGCCATATTTCAAAAGGAACAATTATTAGGGTTCGGTTTTTATAGCCCAATGAAGATCCGGTTTGGGAAATGACTATAGGTCATCCTCCCCAACGCGAGGAAATGGAACCTTGAGGACCTCTCTGGCCACTCTTGGGGACTCAAACCAAAAGAGCCCAATGCTTCAAGGAGTTCTTTTTCTTAGTTTTCTTCATTTTATTTCAATCTGCACACCATCAACCGTTTTTACAAAACCCTAAATCCAAAGTGAAATTCACCATTTTGAATCACTGCAAATTATTTTGTACGAAAGAAAACCCATCCCCTAGTTCGAATTCTAGAGCCACTATACTAGTACTTGCCACAGAGTAGGAGGGAATTTAGGTTATAAATTTTATTGATTTCGGCACACCTACCGTGCATGAATCACCAGCGTATGGCCAAGTATGGGAATTTAATCAACTTGCAGGTTGGGAAGTTTTGCAGCTTAGTGGTTGGAGCATGTCCCAAGAAGCTCTAATGAAAAGGTGGACGCTTTGGCTACCGTAGTTGCATCCCTACCAATAAAGGAGACAGTGATCCTCCCCTTATACAATCAGCTAAAGTCATCGATCACTAACAACATGGTGAATGAAGTAGATGAAATAGATCATTCATGGATGACTTCGGTAGCCCGCTATTTAAGTTCGGGAGAACTACATGATAATAGAGTCGGGCTTCTCCATAAGATCCAAGTCCGTGTAGCCTTGCCTCCCTCATTAATCCACAATAGATAAGCGGTCCTTAGGCGGGCTCTATCTTAAGTGTCTCACTCAACAATAGGGAAAATACATATTGGTAGGACTCCACCCATCGGATATGCGAAATCATCCAGCGGACATCGCACATGTATTCACACCTAAGGCTACTATATCATCGACCATGCGGTTAGATACTTCAGCCTATGTTAGAAAGTGTGACCACTGCCAGCAATAGGCCCCCGTCTCAAAACTCCCGACCCAAGATTTAATAACCATAACAAGCCCTTGGCTTTTCGCTCAGTGGGGGTATTGACATAGTTGGGCCATCGCTATTACTCCTGGGCTTTAGAAGAAGTCAAGTTAGTCACAATCACTACTTCCAAGAAATGGGATAGCCGGCCTTTGCATCCATCAAAGACAAGGAAGTCGTTCAGTTCATGTGGAAAAGTATTGTGTGTAGGTTCGGGATACTCCAATCAATTGTAACAAACAATGGGCGGCGGTTTGATAATCGGGGTTATATAGGAACTTTTGCAGCAAATTGAAAATAAAAAACCTATACTTCACCCCGTGGTACCCACAAAGAAATCCGCTGCATAAGCGTCTAACAAACACTCTTTTGTCGCTGAAAATGCCACATTCAAAGAAAAAGGAAAATGGGGTAGAAGAGCTACTGTGAGTGCTATCGCCCTTATAAGACAACTAGTCGAAAGCTGACGAGTGAATCACCATTCGCCCTCACATACAGGATGGAAGCTATCATCCCTACAGAAATCGGGATGCCCACCATTCTAATGGAAATTCCTAAGGAAGCAAACACTGAAGCCCTAATCAAAGACCTGGACACTGCTGGCAAACTTTAGGAGTAGGCAGCCATAAGCATAGTATCATATCAGCAGAGGTTAGCAAGTTTGCACAACTGGCGTGTAAAGCCGTGTAAGTTCAAAGCTGGAGAATTAGTCCTAAGAAGGGTTTTTGAAAACACGGCTAACCTAGCGGACGGGGAGTTCCAACCCAATTGGGAAGGACCATACATGGCGGTTCGAGTAGGGACAGTTGGTTCTTACATGTTGAGCAGACCAGAGGGGACTGTTGTTCCTAGAATGTGGAATGCCATGCACCTCAAGAAGTATTATCAGTGGTGTATTCTTTGAGGAAATTATCATCAATAAAAGATTATCCTTTACGTATTTGCTCTTAAAACCTATAATTACTTCTTTCTAAAAGACCAGACATTGTTGTTGTCCAGTTGGCTTCTAAAAGAACAAATACAATTGTTGTCCTGATGGCATCTAAAAGATCAGACACGGTTGTTGTCCGGTTGGCTTCTAAAAGACCAGACATGGTTGTTATCCTGTTGGCTTCTAAAAGACCAAATACGGTTGTCAGCTCGACCGGCCTCTAGCGACCGCGATGCTAAGCAAAGGTCCGACCGTATCTAAAAAGACTAGATACACATGGTTGTCTGACCGCTTCTAAAAGACCAGATACGGTTGTTGTCCGGTTGGCATATAAATGACCAGATACGGCTATTGTCTGGTTGGTGTTTAAAAGTCAAAGTACGGTTGTTGTTCGACTTGCATTATCTAAGACATGGTTGTTGTCTTGCTAGAATTTTTGACAAACATGGCTCATGCCTTGTTGACATTTTCAAATCTCATTGAAATGCGCCAAGTGTCGCTAGAGATTACAAATAAAGTATATATGTATTAGTGGCTAAACGGCCCACTTGCAAAATTTCCTAAAATAGCCGAAACTAACATATGAAAGGAAGCCCTATTCCTTGGCAACAACACCCCCCTCCAAGTCTTCAACCGCTTCGCCTTGGTCTACTTCTGTGTCTTTGGCCTCGAAGGCTCCTGGGGCTAGGGGGCACCTAGGGTTGACAAAAAATTCTGGAGAAAGTGGGTTGGTAGAGTCAGGCATGCCATTCGAGATCTCTGGCCGGTCCCCACAGATGTTTTTCTTAAACGCGCATCAACCATAGCCGTAAGCAAAGATGAGCTCCAGAGATCCCTGGTAGTCTTTCACCATGTCTTCCTTATCCTTGTCTGCTTGGGCATGAAGGGAAGACACCTCACCTTTGGATGCCTCGAACTCCAGAAAAAGTGACGCTTGCTTAGCTTCTACATGGGCGAGCTCAGCCTCTAAGCTGGCGATCTCAACCTCTAACCTTCGCCCGCCTTCCTTCGTATTTGCCAAAGAATTTAGGGCCTTAGTCAAATCACCCCCACTCCTAGCTTTAAGATTTCCCACGACGAGCTACTCAATTGGCCTCCCGGGCTTCTTGCTCGCCTCGTCTTCTCTCTTCTTACTGGGATAAACTCACGCACCATCTTTCGCTTTCTCCACGTTTCTACCGAAGATTCCGCCTTGGCCGTAGGTGCTGCCTAAAGTATGATGATGCGAAACGGCTGACTGGGCATAAAGACGCAATTTTTCGGTGTCATCTAGGTGGGACTGAAACTCCTGCGGTCAGGCCATATTCGATATCAAGCCACAAACCCTTAAAAAGGAATAGGAGTTAAAAGAAAATTACTACACAAAGCTGGTAGTCACAGGCTAGAAATTAACACTTACCAATTCAATCGACCGATGGAAGTTGTTGTTGGGGATGAGCATCCCATCATCGGCCACGGGCTGGAAGTCCTCTTTAGCCATATAAATAGGAAACTAAATGGTATGCTGCTTTGAGTGAGTAGACACGAGCATCTCGAAGTAATTTGATAAAGGTCGCATTATGCGCACCTGAGATTCCTCCCGCTGAGGGATTCTAGCGGTGATGACACACGCCCTCCGATCCAAAACCATCGCACTACGAGGATGAACCCTCTCTAGTGGCGAAACATACGGCTACCAAAGACTGCCAGGTAAACTGCTTCTTGCCTGGTCCGGCTCCTGCACTTCGGGTAGGGGTAAGCTGAGCGGTAACTACCTCACGGGGCATCCATCTTAACCTCTTTAACATCTGGAGGGCTCGAAGTCAGAACCCCCTCCTCCAGAGGTGTATTAGCCTCGGTAGGGCAATCTCCTAAGGCCGGCTGGTCATTGGAAGCTTGGTTTGGGGATTCCACCAAGACTATGGCCCAGTTCTTCTAAGCCCCCTCATCTGAAGGAGACGTCAGGTTGCTTCTCCGTAACTGTAGGCCGCCCACCCCAAGGCTGTCAGCAGACCACTCAGACATCCGTGCAAAGAAACTCGAAGGCCAGGCTAAACATTTCTCCCTCCTTGGCGGGCTCACCATCGACTACTCCCGTCCAATCTACTAAACCTTCTAACCCGGGGCTGGCTATCTTTGTTTGCCGCGCCCTCATCTCTCTTCGGGTCGGGCCAAGCAAAGCAGTGGAACTCCGACATCGGGTAAAGATGGGCGTACTTCACTAAGATCCTTGTAGTGACCTCCGTTTGGCCCTCATGAGTAGAAACCGCTTGAGAGGAGCTGCCTGGGACTAACTTGAGGAGATTAGCAAGAACGAAATGCTCCCCTTTAATGACCTCAGTAGGCAACAAGCGAGGAACGATGGGGATAATATAAGGGAAGGGTCTCTCGTCTAACTCATGTAAACTCTTCACCGTTAGCAGAAGCTCATGATTACGCTCTACCTCCGTTATCTCAAGTAATTGCCTAATGTTCTCCAGGCCAACCTTCTCGATCCAGTTTACTAGTCGGCCTCGCCTGTGCTTGTCTGAATGACATTAAGAAAGCAGAGGTACATCAGTACATAATCCACCTAACAGAGCATGAGTCGTTGATTATTGCCTAAATAGTGCTATTATGTACCCTGTTTATTATAGGTTTTGAGCACTCTTTGCGTAATAATCAACCGAATTAACCCAGTTGAAACGTTAAGGTCCTAGCTATGCTACTGATCGCTTTATGTGGCAAATTTTGTAGTTTTTATGAACCAATCATACCAAAGTTTTTGAATCAACTCAATCACAGAGAATCCAAGTTGAACTCAGAGCTATAGGTAAGAAAGTGGAAGAAGAAAGCAGAGGAAAGGACCAGAAGTAGCACCCTTGCAATTTCGCAAGGGTTGTGAAATTTCGTAACCCCTGCAAAATTTCGCAGCCTACAAAATTGGTTTGACTTATTTTTTTTTTTAATTTTTCTTATTTTTCTTGAATTGCCCTTCATGCAAAAGTGGCCAATTCATATATTTTTGTAATTTTGCATAGCTGTGACACTATATAATCCCTAAGCTTCACTGTAACAAATATCTTGATCATTAATAAAGCTTTTTGGAGCCAAGCTTTTGGCAGCTCCCGCCTCTTTCCATTTTCCTTCACTCTCTCTCATTTTCTCGCCTGCCAAACAACCTTTGAGGATGACAACTTAGAGTATGAGTGGCTAAAACCCCTTTATCCTTGAAGGGGAAGGCTATTGGACAGAGGATCTAAGGTAAACTGAGGGTTCTCATGTTTTTAAAGCCTGTATTTACTGTCATTTGTGTGTCTCCTTAATAACCCTAGTTCAAACTCTTAACACATTTTCATAATGACTTGTACTTGGTAATCTTAGGTTCAAGTGGGATGCTTATTGTTAGATCCAATCGAGATTCGTAGTTTCCATTTATTAGTCATTGAAGGGTCAAGGAGATAAGTTTTCACCGTTCGAGACCATTAATGCCTGCAAATTTCCATTCAAAAGGAACTGTTAGGGGTCAAGGTCTTATAGCTAAAAGAAGAACCGGTTCAGGAAATGACTATAGGTTATCCTCCCCAACGCGAGGAAAAGGGCCCAAGAACCCCTTAGTTACCGTTAGAACCCGAAACTAGTAGCCTGACACTTCAAGGAGATTTCTTTTATATTTTTACTTCTTTTTATTTTTAGTTTTCAACCATCACAACCCATTTTTTTTACCAAAACCTTAAAATCCAAAACAAATTCACTAGTTTGAACCTCACTGTAAGTCATTTGTGCAAAGAAAACCTATCCCTATGTTCGACCCTAGAGCTACTATACTGCAGTAGCCATGTTACGGTAGTAGGAGGTATTAGGTATAAATTTTGTTGATTTTGGATACCTTATTGGATGTGAATCAAATGGCGCCATTGCTGGGGATGGTGCCTTAGTGCAAGTGACGAACTATTGAACACTTGTGATCCTTATCATAGGCATTGGTGAACTATCATCTCTTTAATTTTTTTTTCTAGCAGTTAACTGCTAGGTTAATGCAATTGTTTTACTGTCCATATACATTTTTCTTTTAGCTAATAGTAACTCCTTTTTGGTAGCTTTGTTTTGTTTCTTGTTGGTGTGCTTTGTGTTTCATGTAGGGTTTATGTTCCAATGGGATAGGACTACAACAGGCAGGTTAGTGAGAACCAATATTCCATAGGACTAAGGCTATGAATTGAACCTAGACAATGACCAAATGGAGCCCCTACCTGAGGAACAACAAAGTCAGTAGGGAATGCAGAGGAACCTAAATGCGTATAGGTCAATGAGGGACCACATACATCCTCCACGAGTGAGTGAACCCTCGTGCATTGTGCCTCCCACTGAGGACCTGATTGTCAGACCATACATTTTGCCACTACTCCCCACTTTCCATGGCATGGAGAGTGAGAACCCCTATTCGCATATTCGGGAATTTGAGGAAGTCTGCAACACTTTCAAAGAGGATGCTACCAATTTGGACTTGATGAGGTTAAAATTTTTTCCTTTGACTTTGAGATGAAGCCAAGATTTGGTTCAACTCTCTGAGGCCAAGGACCATTAGAAACTGGACTGAGATGCAGGCTGAGTTCTTAAAGAAATTTTTCACACGTAACTAACAAATTCTCAAGAGGCAAATCTACACCTCGCAAAATTCCAACGAAATGAAAAATTTATCAATGCCGGAAAGATATTTGGAAACTCGAATGCCCTCGTCCTCACTCAAGGGCTTTCGACACATGGTTGCTAGTCATCCATTTTTATGATGGAATTTCCCCCACCGTGAAACATTTGTTAGAATCTATGTGTGGAGGAGACTTCTTGAGTAGGATTGGAGACAAATTGAAGAGAAGGAGGGACATATAGAGAGAGATTAGTGAAGATGGATTCCAGGAGATCGCGAAGATGGCTTCTTTTGTATTTCTTTCTCTAATTCATGTGATGCTGAAAATATTTCAGTTTGTAATGAAAATCACTATGAACTAACTTTTCTCTCTAGAGTTTTGTCAACCCTAACCTCACCATTATGGATTAATACTTTAATTGTGTTTTATTTAATATCGATATGAATTTCTATGGTCAGTTTAATTCCGAATTTAATCAATATCATTCTTTACAATTGTAGATAGCTAATGCTATGAGTCCGACATCAGATGATGACTCGTAGGGACATGGATAAAGCAACACTTGGTCAATCAGGGAATAGAGATATCCCACGTTCTAGGTGTAGCACTAGGGTTTGCACATTCATGCATCTCATAGTCAAGGGGTCGAAGCAGAGATGCAATACACCCCACTAGCGAGATAGGCAGTTATATCTTGAGAGAGAATATCTTGTAGACACAATCAACCCGCTAACAGAAATCATATGGTATATTAAATAAATGTGCTATCTAGGTTAAAATCCATCGTGGTAGGGGCGGCAAACCTTAGGTTTTCTCTATCATTACCTTAAACCGAAACTTTAATATTAGGCTTCTCTTTACTTAGTTAATTTATTCATAATTTGTTATAAGACTGGATCCAAATATTTCTGTCACTAAATCAAGATTTCAAGACACTTTCTTCGTGGAATGAAACTTGACTCGCCACTACATTGCGTGAACTCGACGTGTATACTTGATCGCACGGGTCTGTATTTTTACCAACTTTTACACGCCTACTTTCGTGATCATTGCTTTTGGCGCCGTTGTCCGGGAGAAGTTTATGTTGATATTGGTAACCGTGCCATAGATCAGATTGATCAATCTTATTTTATTTAGTTCTTTTACTTATTTATTTATTTTTATTTTTTATTATCTCCTTCGCTTTAGGTATTAGCCTTATTTCATTTAGACGTGACTTGTCTCGATTTCACATTTCAGATTTTAGAAAGCATTTAGTGTGCATGCAAAGAAAAGATCGCAGGGGATTACTTCCATTTGATCCTGAACCAGAATGGACATTACACCGATTACATAGAGAAGCACACGCCACCCAATTTGAAATCATGCAGAATCACGAAGATGAAGGACAGTTCCAAGAAAGGAATGAACCATAGGTGGATCAGAAAGGACAGAATTATAGAGATCAGGCCACCCGATCATTTGTATAGCCTGATAATCCGCATATGCTACTTGAGGAGTTCGCCTTACCACCTACAACTTAGTTCGCTACCATACAAAGACCACTCCATTTAAGCGAACAACTTCGAACCGAAGGGGAGTAACTCGTAAATGCTCCACAATATACGTCATGGGTTGCCTAGTGAGAACCGACACATTTGACCGCTTATTGAAGTCTGTGACATAGTCAAGTATAATGGGTAACAGAAGAAGCTCTCAAATTGTGTCTATTCCCACTGTCACTTAGCGACCGAGCGAAGCATTGGTTGACTAGCCAACCACAGGATTCCATTACCTCATGGCATGACTTAATGCAGAAATTTCTGACCAAAATTTTCCCACCGGCAAAGATCGCACAACTGGTGTAAGAAATTAACACATTCAGACAATTCGATGGGGAGAACTTGGTCAAGGCCTGGGAGAGATTTCATGAGTTATTTAGGAGATGCCCACACCACAGGTTGACTAGGTGGATTTTGGTGCACACGTTTTATAACAGTTTAAGTGATTCATCTAGGACAATTGTTGATGCCTTAGCAAGAGGTGCCTTGATGAAAAAAAACTATAGATCAAGCTTATGAAATATTGGAGGATACAACCATTAATTCTAATAAGTGGCCTCAAGATAGATCAAGATTCCAGGAATTCTAAGCGGAGCGCATAATGTGGTTCTCGCACTCCAGAACCATGTTACATAGTTAACTAAACGCTACAGCTATAGAAGTAGCCAAGTACAGTGAGTGCGATTAAGAATAATCCTTAGGAGATCTGCTAGTCTTGTGGAGGGCAACACAGTACTATGGGTCATTCAATAGACGTATGATAGTAGAGAAAAACAAAAGATGTGAACTAGTAGAATCAATCAGGACAATATGGAGGTAATACACGTAACGTATCGACTAGAATCGTAATCAGGCTGTGGTCGTGAGAGGTAAACTTAATAATAAGAGCAATTAGAATTATGGATGGAGGAACAACCAAAATAGTATGCCACCACTTTTAGCGAGCAAGCTGCTACTTGAGAAGAAATTGGATTTAGAAGAAGCATTGGCTCATATGATGACTTCCCATAGCACATTTATGAATGAGACGAAGGCCACATTCCAATATCAGGCTTAGCATCTAAAAAACCAATCCACCCAGCTGTAGAATCAAGGGGCCAAACTCAGAAACCTCGAAGTTCAAATAGGCCAAATGGCCACATTGTTGACTGAGAGGCAACACGGAGCATTACCTAGTAAATCCGAGGTGAACCTGAGACGAGAAGGTAATGAACATGTTAAAGCTGTCACATTGAGGAATGGTAGAGATGTAAGAAGACAGGACACCATCCTAAGCACGCTGAGCAGATGCTATGGTGCGAAAGGTCACCACGTCGCTATTTCCCACTTTGAATGTTGTACGTTGTAGGAATGTCGATCTAATGACGTTAAACATAGCGCTTCTTGGGAGGCAACCCAAATATTGTGAGATCACCTTCTCTTTTGAACTAGGAGTATTTTCAATTTTTTTAATTGTTTTTTTTGGTTTACTTTTCTTTTTGGAATTCCCGCTTTTGTTTGTTTTTAATGTGTTTGTTAGTTTTTCAGGGATACCAAAGGGTGCTACATCACTATGGATTTGCTGTTCATTAGAGTGTAGAGTGTCAAATTGTATTTAAAAAAAAACCTCTGTCCATACTTTCTCGCATGCAATAAATATGAGAACTCTACGCCGATGCGTAGCAAGCACAATTTTTGGTGAGATCTTCTGAACCGCCAGCCGGCATAGCGATCTACTCATTGCGCAGCCCCTGCCCACTTCGTGCACGCAAAGAGCGAAGGTCTCTCACGCGTTGCATTGACATTCTTCGTCAGCATGAGCCCTTCACCTGGGGGCGGAGCGACGAATATTCGGGTCCTATAAATACCCGTGGTTGATCGCTTTTCCCTCCACATGCCTCAAGGCCGTTTTGCTCTCTCCTCGCTTTTCTGCATTTTTGTAGATTCGCCCCCATAGATCGACCTCCATAGCTCCCAGGAAGTCCACCCCAGCCAAACGGCAAATGACCACCCACCTCAGATGCACCACCCCCTCCAATGATCCACACGATCTGCTTTCCAGGAGGTTTGAGCAAGACTTTATCATGAGTTGTTATTCAACCGGCCGCTCATCTCGGAATGTGGTCAATTTCTAAATGCATTCTTCAACTTCACCATCTAGAACTATGGATGGTAGACACTATGTGCGCCCCTTGTTCCCGGAGTGGCCTTGGTAGTGCGAGAGTTTCACTCTAATCTTCCTTTCAAATTCGGCACCACAGTCTTTATTCGAGGCAAGTGGGTTGAGTTTGGTGCCTAGGCCATCAACCGGATCTACCGCCGGATGGATGACCTACAGAGTATAAGGCACCATTTGGTCGACATGCACTATGAGCCACCGACGTAGAGCTCACCACGGGCCGGTCGTGTGGAGACGCCAACCATCAACCAGTGATTTCACCACTTTTCAGATGCACTCACTCACGCCATGGCCAAGGTCTGGTATAACTTTTTATGTGTTAAAATCAAGCCTTCCTTACATTTGAGTATAGTTACGAAGGATAGGGCGATCCTCCTGTACGCCATGACCAAGGGGTTCTAGTTTGACATCGGGTCCATCTTTGAGAGAGGGTTGATTGAGTCGACCCAAGGGAGATGCATGGGAGCCTTGATACACCCTTCACTCATTACACAGCTGTGCCGATTGGCCAAGGTCCCGATGTTGGACTTTGAGGAGCAGGTGTAGCAGCACCTACCCATACCGCTGCCCAAGGAAAAGTTCGGGAGCCCCGACGATTCAGATGAGGAGACCGAGGAGGATGCTCCGACTGCCACACTCAGTGTAGGCGGCCTTGAGGACAACGACCCTGAGGTCCCCTCCAATTAGATTTAGTCCCTCGGAAACCAGATTCATGTGCTTACCACACGGCTTGACTCCTATTGGGACTAGTCTTAGAAGCACCTGGTTGCCCCGAGTTAGGATATAAACGCCACCAGACCTGAGATGGCCACCATTCACGCCAGCCAAGACCTTATCACACAACAGCTGGCTCAGCTCCTCTCTCTTCACGCACCTCCACTGCTACCACCACTGTAGTGATCCTCTGGGACGTATCTCTTGGCCTTTATTTTTTCTTTACTAAACAGACACCGCTTTAAGCTCGTGGGCATATGTGTGTGGGTATGCAGTTCAGAGTTATTTTGTTTATTTTGATTGTATTTATTTTATTTTATTTTATTTTTATCTTTGCATGTTATAGGTTTTCGACTGTTTTAGTTTGTTTTGGTTGTTTTAGTGTGTTTTAGCATGTTTAAAGACCATCTCTTGTCCTTATGTAAATTAACATATTTGTATTTGGGAATACAAGATATAGATGATCAGATTTGGTTTTAATTGTTCTCAGCTCTAGTTGTCCATGATTACAAAAAGGGGAGTCATAGTAATCATAGAAAGCCTGTGTTTCAATGAAATAGGGAACTCCAAGGTTGTTTAACAATTGGGACTATGTTGTATAAAGTCGAGAATAACCATGTCTGGCCACCCCTTTTAGATCTCAAGAAATCAATTTCAGGCTATCATCATGCATACACACACGCGGATCTTCTGTGGTATGTCTGACTCAGACCACCATGCAAGAGAGTTCTACGAACCTGCAGCTGAACACCAAAGTGATGGGACACCTTAGAAAAGAAGATCGCCTGAGCTCCCAACATATATATATATATATATATACATATATATATATATATATATATATATATATATATATATATATATATATATATATATATATATATATATATATATATATATAGAAACTATAATAAGTGGATCATCATCGAAATCCTGAGCATAGTCCAAGGAGCTTTTCAAAGCCTAATGCCTGAGAGCCAACCGGGTCGGGAGCCATCGACTACCGCCCGCTGCACGGGATGCAGGACGGATGATCTCCACGCCCAGGACCCGAGGCTCACGAGTGTCTCGACATGAAGTTCTAGGGAACCGAATGCCCTAAGTGTCTTCTTAACCAACTCGGGTGGGGAGTCTGATCCCCGCTACAGAACCCCCACCTAAACCTCTTGGTACTAGTACTTCCAAGTTTATCCTAGAGTTAATCCCCCCAGAGTAGTCAAGTGAATAAACTGGGTGCTCTCATCCTTCCTCGTGTTGTCATTCCAAATAGGCGAGTTAGATTCAAGTTCAAAGTACTACAAATTAACCATACATTGAGATCACACTTTAATCCGCACTTAGACTCCTTTGGGAAAATTATTGAGCACTAAAATTCGGGTTGACTCGCTGTCAATCGGACAATCTTAGTACTAAAGAACAACCAAGGTAGTCCCCCGGATCTTATTGAACCCTGCTAGTATCATGTGTACTGTAATTATATTGTCAAGCAGTTAGGCTGTGCTTTATCCTTGCATGCCTTGGTTATATGTTCTTACTGGAGGTCGCGCAAGCCAAGCTCGGGGGTGTTGTCTCTGAGTGAATCATGCACAAGTATGCACAATTTCTAAGTGTTTTTATAGCTCAATCCTGCGTGGATTCCCATTCATATTCATTGATATTGCTAATCCTCTATACTATAATGCTCATAGAACATGGCGATATTGGAATAAAAAGGAAGCTAATAGAAGAAAAGGACCAAAGCAAAGAAGTCATAGTGAGAGATTGTCTCTGCATGCAAGAATGAAAGCGCACTCCATCGTCGCGGGGTAGCGCCTGCAAGAGTGAAGAGAGCTTAAGACGCAAAGAAACCTCGAATTCCATAGTATGGTCATTTGTATGTTACAAACAATTCTTCACAGGCTTAGCGAGGTCTCTATTCCAAAATCGGAGCTCTAAAAGTTCTCATTTTCCCTGCCATTGACGGCCCGAAGTTCCAAGGTATAAAAGGGAGCGATTTGAGGCAAAAGGGGGATTGGAGACAGACTGAATGGTATGAGGGACGGATAGAGAGATTGGTGAGATGAATTTGAGATAGATTACTAAGACGACTTTTTATAGTTTTTCTAATTGCAGGATGCTCAAATCTTCATTTGTAATGAAAATCATTATGAACTATCATTTCCTGTGTGGTTTTGTCAACCCTAACCACAATTTATCAGGATTAATATTTTAATCAGGTTTTATTTAATATCGATATGAATTTCTATGGTCGCTTTAATTTCGAATTTAATCACATGTCATTCTTCGCCAATTATGGCATGTTAATGCTAGAGTCCGACATCGAGAGATGATGACTCCTCGTAGGACACGGGTAAAGCGACACTCGGGTCAATCAAGGAATGTAGATATCCTCGCGGCTCCAGCAGTAGCACTGTGGTTTGCACATTCATGCATCTCGGAGTCGAGGGGTCGAAACAAAGATGCAATACACCCCACTAGCGAGATAGGTAGTTATATCTCGAGAGAGAATATCTTGTAGACACGATCAACCTGCTAACATAAATCATATGGTATATTAAATAATTGCACTATCTAAGTTAAAATCCATCAGGTGTGGCAGGTGAAGGCAAAACCCTAGGTTTTCTCATCATTACCTTAAATCGAAAATTTAATATTAGGATTTCTTTAATTTAGTTAATTTATTCATAATTCGCTATAAGACTGAATCCAAATATTGTCTATCTCACAAATCACTTCAAGACGCTTCTTCGGCACGACACTTGACTCGCCACTAAGACTGGTGGCAGGAACTCGACGCGCATACTCTGCGAACACGAAATCAGATTTTTACCAACTTTTACACGCTCACTTTCAGCCTGTCAGTGCAGTGCATGGACCTTGGAGAAAAAAAGGAAGAAATCCTTCCTTTGTTGATTGAAGAGGATAATAACAGTGGAGACAACACAAAACCTCGCAACACTCAACCTCAAACCACTCAGGCTGAAACATGGCCTTGATTTAGGATAACCACGTCAGCTGGGTGATTTCTTCATCAAGTAAATACCTTCCAGGAGGAAAATCTTTTGGAAACCCTCAGGAGGTGCAAGCAAGTCATTGGTGATTCATGTGTAATGCGGTAGGGTTTGCCAGAATCAACAAGATGTATAATCTAAATTCCTCCTACTACCTTAGCAAAGCTACTGCAAAGATACGCCAGTATTCTAACACAGCATTATGAGTTTCAGGTAAATGACTCACAGCCTTTGTTCAAAAGGTGAATTTCACTTTGGGTTAGGGGTGTTGTAAAACAAAGGAGGTGAATGGTTTGTGTGGATGGAAATAAACTGAACTAAAATATGAAAAAGATCCTCGCTATCTACCGAGGTTGAGGTCCTAAGGTAAATGAGAGGTTCTCAGGTCCTTTTCCTCGTGTTGGGGAGGATGACCTATAGTCATTTCCCGAATCAGATCTTCATTTGGCTATAAAAATTGAACCTTAATAACTTTCCTTTCGAAATATAGCATTTATTGGACATTAATGCTCCTGACAAAGGAAACGATCTCCTCGATCTACCCTACAGGACAATGTAGGGCAATCCATCCCGAATGTCAAGGGATCTAGCAATAAGCATCCCTTGAACCCTAAAAGATTACCAAATACTGGTTAATCAAGGTAGATCTAAGGGATTTAAAACCAAATGAGATAGAAACATTAATGAGGCCAAATGGTTGTGTTAAAAATGAGAAACTAACATTTTACCTCAAACCCTAGCCCAAGAGTTCGCCTGCTGACGGAGGGAGTTTAGCCAACCATCCCTTGAGTTGTCATCCTCAAGGGGTGTTTGGCAGCCAAGAAAGTGGAAGAAAGGGAGAGAAAATGAAGCAAAAGAAGAAAAGCGGGAAAACTCCCGCCCAATGCTCTGTGTATACCCATAAAACATGAGGGCAAAATTGGGAAAAAAAATCACAAAAGGGAAGTGCTCAAATAAGAAAAAATAAAAAAAATACCCTTAATACCCATAATACATGAAGGGCAAATTTGGAAAAAAAAATCAAAAAAGGAAAGTAAAAAAGGGTCATGCGGCAAAAAATCAAGAAAATGTACATTTTTTGTATATGCGAACGCACCTGGGTGAAAATTTCGCTTCACCTCAAGGGCCGCCGATTTTCCTTGCTCTTATGCTCTTTCTTCCTTTTGATTTCTGACCGCAATGTTAAGTTTGACTCAATTCTTCAGGTTTAGACACCAACAAATCGGCATAAATAGCTTGCAAAAACTACAAAATTAGCCACAAAACGCGATCAAGAGAATAACTGACCTTAATGTGCAAAATTTGCTGAATTTGATTAGCACACAAAAGTGCTCAAACCACAATAACCGGGGCTCAAATAGCACTTTGGGCACTAATCACTTCCCCCACTGCATTACTGCTAGTCCCTTAGCAATGAAAGAAAGAAAGAGAGCAAACGAAACAAAAATATAACAAAATTATGTTCTCAAAAATGGTATTTCAAAAAGTATGTGGGTGAGTATGCTCAACCTCAATGAGAATCATCAAACCGCCAATAACCATCATGAGAGAGTGAATGCCATCATGTACCCGCATCAAAGAGTTTCCTTCAGAGAAATAACACAGAATTTCTACCAAAAATCTAAGTGTTTATATGATTGCTTTCAACAATAAACCGCCAAACTCGGTGACTCCCAACCAAGCTACCGCTAACCCACTAATTGACCTAAATAGATCAGGACCCGCCTATTCCATAATTCTTTTGTGTTTCAGGTGCAATGCCGAGAATCGACTTCACCAAAGTCCATGTAATCTGGGATCCACCGATGACTCAACCACTAAGGCTTAGGCATCAAGTCATAAGGATTTTTCAACCACAAACTCTTCGCCACCCCTGACTTCGAATGACTTCAGACTCTGAACACCTACAACTCACTCAACCTCACCCATCCACCCAAGTAGCGAGCGCTAAGTTCTGTGGCTCCCAACCACTGGTTTAGGGCACCAGTTTTTGAAGACTTTCACCGTATACCCTACTCTGACCGTGTTTCTAAGTCAAGGCAAAGCACAACAATTTTCTTCTTTTTCTTTTTCTTTTTGTTTTTCTCTTCTTTTTATTTTGGAAGACTCATCGGGCCTTCGCTTCAGTCCTTAACCTAATAAGGTAGTAAACTAAACTTTAGATAGCTTTAAGTAGATTTGTAAGGTTAGGTAGTTTTTCGCCATCAAGTTGAAACCCGATGTGCACAGTGTTTGGTTAGCTAGGGGTGGAAGAAAAAGGGTTGAAAGCACTAAGAATTTAACTGACCATCCACTTAATTAAGCATGAAACCGATCTAACATCAACAACATTAGACAATGTTTCAATTTTTCAAACTGTTAGCGGGCAAAACACAAAAAAATGGGTGTAATTTTGCAAACTGTAAGTGTGAGCTGTATGGTATGTATAAAAAGATACATGGCTATATTTTTTTATCTACAAAAGAAACTAACAGCTTCACAACCAAAACAAAATAATCATGACAAACAAAAACCAAAACAGTGTCATTAATCTTCACAAAAAAACTTGCTCAAAATAGCAACAAAACGTAAATGCAAGTTTCACAACAAAACATAAATGGGTAAAGCCACTTCCTTCGCTAATCCTCCCCAACCAAATGTCTCATTGTCCTCACGGGGCTTCGATTGGAAAGTTAGAGAAGGAAGTGCTACCTCTCAACAGGAGTAGCCAGGTATGTCATCCTCCATGCAATCCTGGTAGTCACATGAAGCCGGAGGAGAGTCCGCGACACCGTGAAACAATATTAAAAAAAAACAATGTGAGAACGTGCATAAGAGAATGAGAAATGCGCCATAATCTAAGCTACAACTAAAACTCGAATAAACCAAAATAAAATTCATTAAACATAAAACATGGCATTCGGGGCCCCGTGGAGACCAAGCCAACTCATAGTATCCTATTGAATTTATGGAGGGTCAAGGAGGGGGATCTCTCCTCGTCGCCGCGAATCAGGCGTATACGGCTTTAGCCTCCGCCACTGACCTCGAATATTCTACTTTACTGGAATCGAGTAGGTCCATTGATCCATTAGATGAACTGTGGGATTTATGAATGGACCAATCCATCTTCGACTTGAGTTTTCCCTGAAATAAAAAGGAGCTTTAGAGTCATAAAGCAAAGACTCGTGTCCTTGTTTCAGTTTCATGTGGCTATTAACTGATCATGCCACTTTTTAACTAGTCTTTTTGCAATCTTCGAGTTGAAGAGGCATCATTTCGCCTTCTAAAGGAGCTCTAAGGCGCCTTCCCATATCCAGTTCGCCTTTTGACCCGCCCACCATGCCTTATACCACTTCCACAAGCAGTGGTGACACGCCTTGCCATAACCAGCGATAAGGACATACCAAGGATGGTCTCAGATGCTGTTCGTATGCCCACAAGGAATCCAACAAATGAGAGACCAATCCTTTCTATCGAGCTCACCAGCTTCATCATTGTTTTGATTTCCCTATCGCGAGCTAACTGGACCACACCTGCTTGAGGTTATAAGGGTGGCACTTTGTGCTTAATAACTGGCTACCTAGCTAGGAGGTTCTCGTGTTAATTACAGAAATGTGAACTCCATCACTGACATGGCCTCAGACCCAAAATCTAGAGAAGATGTTCTCCTTCAGGAATTTCAACACCACCCTAAGGTCTGCTGCTCTGCAGGGCACTGCTTCAACCCATTTCGACACATAGTCGACTCCCACCAAAATGTAGACGTATCCAAATGATGAAGGGAATGGTCTCATAAAGTCGATGCCCCAATCATCGAACAAATCAACTACCAAGATCAGGTTCAGAGGCATCATGTGACGACAAGAGATTTTCCCCAGTCTTTGGCATTTGTCGCATTCCCTACATATGGTGTGGGCATCCTTGAAAAGATAAGGCCAATAAAACCCAGGTTGTAGCACCTTCATGGTAGTTTTCTGGGAAGCAAAATGGCCTCCACATGCATTCTCATGGAAATGGTTGAGTATCCCTTGTCAGTTTCTCCTCAGTAATACATCTTCTTAATTATCTGGTCACAATATTTGTACAAGAAGGGCCTTTCTCACAGTAGGAGTGAATTTTGCGAAGAAGAACTTTCGCTGTTCTTCCAATGATGGTAACTTCCCGTTGCCAAGAATTGCAATGTGAGCATACCACGGGCATTTTCCACTAACAATAGGGACTCCTCAGAACTCATCATTAATCGAGGGTTGTGGTGTTGTGCGCCATGGTTATCACGAGATGATCCGCAAAAAAAAAAAAAAAAAAACTCCATTCTCCACCCCTTTATCCTCGATCCGTAGAGGTTGAATTCTCGGCGATGGCGGACCCACCTAATAAAGTCTAGCCTTGAATTCGTTTAGAGAAGGTACTTCAAAGCCGAATGGTCTATGAAGATTACGATGTCTTACCCTACCAAGTATGCATGAAATTTGTCCAAGGCATATACCACGGCCAGTAGCTTTTTCTCTGTGGTGGTGTAATTCCTCTATGCCTCATTCAACGTTTTACTTGCATAGTAGACCACATAAGGCTTTCCTTCTTCTGTCTGCCCGAGAACTGCTCCAATGGCGAGGTTGCTTGCATCGCACATAACTCCTCGAAAGGTACTCAGCTGGGGCTCTCACTAGCTGGTGGAGTTGTTGGCAGGCCTCGAGCTCCTCAAAGCTCTTCTGACAGTCTTCATCCTAAACGAATTTGGCATCCTTCCAAGAGTTTATAAAAGGTTTAGCAATTTTGAAAATCCTTGATGAACCTCTCAGAAAAGCCCGCATGCCTAAGAATTGCCTCATAGTTCCACATTCGTGGAGAAGGCGCTTTGGAAATCAGTTCACTTTTGGGTTTTGTCAACTCAATTCCTTTGTCGAAATACGTCCCAAAGATAATTCCACGGTTGACTATAAATGACATTTTTCCTAATTCAGCACTGTTTCTTTTCTCTCACATCTATGCAGGACTGCTTTCCAAGTTGATCCAGCATTCTTCAAAATTCCCTCCATAAACTGTAATATCATCCATGTAGACTTCCATAATGCGCTCCATCAAATAACTGAAGATACTGAGCATGCATCGCTGGAATGTGGCAGGGGCATTACACAAGCCGAAGGGCATCCTCCTATAAGCATATGGTGAAAGTGGTCTTCTCCTGGTCTTGCCAGAAATCAATCCGAAGTAGCCCGACCAGCCATCGAAAGCAAATAAAAGGGGTGGTCGACTTTTTTTGAGAAGTTGTCTGGCGAAGGGTGTAGGGAAGTGATCCTTTCTTGTCACCTCATTTAACCTTCTGTAATCAATACATACCCTCCAACCTATGGCAAGGCGGGTGGGCATTTCCTTTCCCTTCTCATTATGCACAGTAGTCACCCCATATTTTTTGGGCATAACCTGGGTTGGACTTACCCAAGTGCTATCGGATATGGGGTAAATGATACCAACTTGTATCAATTTTAGGACTTCTGCACATACCACCTCTTACATGTGAGGATTCAATCTCCTCTATGGCTGCCTTACTGATTTTGCTTCCTCGTCTAAATAGATATGATGTGTGCAAACTATTAGGCTAATTCCCTTTAGGTAAGTGATTTTCCACCACAATTTCGCTGTTTTCCCGAGGGAGCAACCAAAGAAGTCGCTTTCGCAAAGCATCGAGAAAGCAAGGAGGATAATAATTCACTCAGCATTTCCCATGTTCTTCTATATATTTTAGTTCAAGAGCAGGCTTGAGATCCAAATTTTTAAGGCTCATTGATTCCTTCCTCCATCAACTAAGGTAGGATTTCTTCTTTCTTTCTCCATGGCCTTTGCACAGTATACAAGTCTTGGGTCCCCTGCATCTCTTCAAAACACTCAGATAATTCCTCAATCAGCACATCCTGTAATTGTTGCTGCTCAGCTTGTTCCTCTAGGACCCTCTTCCACTAGTTGCATATGCTTTTTGCCCAAGTGGAAGATATTGAGCTCCAAAGTCATGTTCCCGAATGTAAGTTGCATAACTCCATTTTGGCAATTAATGATTGCATTGGAGGTGGCTACAATGAATTTCCAAGGATTATAGGCACATAATTAGTCCTTCATTGCAAATCGGTTCTCAGATTGCCACAACAAAGCTCAACTGCATAGTAGAATTTGTCCACTTGTATTAAACATCCTCCTATCAGGCTCCTCGATATTTTTATCTTGCATCTATCTGCAAGGGACAATGTGATGGAATTGGGTTTAAGCTCTCCCAAACCCAGCTGCTTATACAATGAATAAGGCAGCAGGTTGACACTAGCCCCTAAGTCTAGTAGTGCCTTTTCTACACAAGTGCCTTCGATATTCATCGAGATGGTAGGGCAACCTGGATCTTTGTACTTTACTCGGAGTTCTATGACCGGATGATAGCATTTTGACTTGTTTAGTCGAAGGCCTTCATTCAACATTTAACCCCTCTTTACTATGCAATGTGTCCTTCAAAAAATTTGGCATAATATTGACTTGTTTAATCATGTCGCTGTGGATGTCGACCTCTCACCCATTTTAGCACCTTCTAATATTTCAGCCTGGTTTGATGGTCTTTTCTTAGCTTTAGTGCTTGTGGGAAAACATGGGGGCGCATGGCTTTTTCACGCATTTTCTTTTAATCACCTCCTCTTCGTTCGGCCTTCTTTGCCTCCCGGCCTTCTTCAAATTGGCTCAGGATTGGTCGCTTAACTTTACCACTAAAGTAATAACTGCTTAAGTTCATCTACCTAGGATTTGGCTTAAGTAGAAGAGCTTACTTCATGCACCTCATAGGATTGGTCAGTGGTTGGAGAGGAAATTTTTCCTACACTCCGTCGCCGGGTTGGTTACCTCGAAATCGAAAATCGTGAGATTGTCAAATTTTTTAGAAATTCCAAAGATGCAAGTTCTCTATCTTCTTGTTTAGTTGTACCTTCTAATCGCATCAATCCTAGCTAGCCCGGCATTCATCGCCTTCCCGTTTTTCCAGTGCACAAAGTTGCCCACCACTTTGCTCAAGTTCATGATAACTTGCTCAACTAGGGATGAGGATGGTGGTGGTTGTGGCTGGGATAAGGTTCCAACTGCCTGCACCTCATGTTGATTTCGCATTTCAAGCTCCTCTAACCTCCTAGCCAAGGTGGATAGCGTTGCCTTCATCTCCATGTCCTTTCAGAGTGAGTACATGCCTTCCCTTTGATTGGTTGTAAGCCTCACCCTTTTGGCTTCCTTGGGGTTGGGTTCATCCCAAGCTTTTGAAGTCTCCGCCATGTAATTCAAGAAGTCCATGGCTTCCTCTAGATGTTTGCTCATGAAGTCCCCTCCACACATAGTTTCCAACAACTGCTTCATAGCAGGGGACATTCCATTATAGAAGTGCTTAACCAGCATCCAAGTATCAAAGCCATGGTGAGGACATGCATTGATGGTCTTTAGGTACCTTTCCCAAAGACTGCAGAATTTCTCATTTTCTCAAGAAGGTGTAAATCTACCTTTTCAAATTATCGGTTTTTATAGTCGAAGAATTTTTAAAAATTCAGCCTATATATCTCCCCAATCCCTAATAGTTCTCCTCGCCTTAGAGAGTTGGGTTTCGATTTTAGGCCTCATTCCTTCAGAGTTAGAGGAAAGAACTTCACTTCATCAGATCCATTAGAGATGCCCTCAAGGCGGTATTACATACTTCCTCAAATTCCCGGATGTGCGAGTATGGATTTTCACTCTCCATTCCATGGAAAGTGGGGAGCAGGGGCACAATGTAGGGCTTGATAATTATGTCCTCTGAAGGAGGCACAATGCAGAAGGTGCACTTTTACCCTCGAGGATGTATGATCCTCATTGATCTATATGCATTGGGATTTTCGCTGAACCCCCTCGTTGGCTTTGTCGCTTCCTGGGTGGAGGCTCCATCTACCACCGTGCATGCTCATCACAAATGCTTCTTGTGGAGCACTACTCCTTTCTAATCATGTTCCTATCCCAATGGTATAAACTTCTATTAAAAACAACATAAACACAACAAGAACAAAACCGTGCTACCAAAAAGGTTACTGTAGCTAAGATAAAAACATAAATTGTATATGGATAGTATAAAAATTGAATCAACCTAATTTGCGGAACTCCATGTGTGGGAAATAACAAAGAAAAACAAAGGTTTGAATAATCAAGACTTGTGATGTGGATCACAAGTGTTTAACAACTTATCAAATGCACTTAGGCACCATCCTCGGCAACGACGCCATTTGATTCGTGTGTAATGCGGTAGGGTGTGCCAGAATCAACAAAATTTGTAACCTGGGGCTTCCTCCCATCGCCATAGCAAAGCTACTAAAGATAGCTGCCTAGGTTGAACAATGTGGATGGGTTTTCTTTCAGGTAAACATCTGGTTCAAAAAGGAGAATTTCACTTGATTGTGGGTCAGAAATGCTGGAGGTGAATGGCTTGCAGGATGGAAATAAACTGAACTAAAAATATGAAAAAGAGATCCTTAAAGCATCGGGCTAATGGGGTTGAGGTCCTAAGGTAAATGAGAGGTTCTCGGGTCCTTTTCCTCGTTAGGAGGATGACCGCAGTCATTCTTCCGAATCGATCTTCACTCGCTATAAAAACTGAACCTTAGTAACTTTCCTTTTGAAATATAGCATTTATTAGACATTAATGCTCCCCGACAGTGAAAACGTATCTCCTCGATCTACCCTTACAAGACAAACAGGGCAACTAACTCGAATGTCATGATCTAGCAATAAGCATCCTACTGAACCCTAAAAGACACAAATAATCGGGTCAATCAAGGTAGACGGCAAGGATTTAAACTCAGAATGAGAGATAGAAACATTAATGAAAATAAATGCATGTGTTAAAAACAGAGAACCAACATTTTACCTCAAAACCCTAGCTCAATAGCCCTCATCTTCAAGGATGAAGAGTTTAGTTAACCATCCCCGAGTTTCGTCATCCCCGCGGTGTTTCAGGCAAATGAGAAAGTGGAAGCAAGAGAGAGAAAATGAAGTAGAAGAAGAAAAGCGGGAAAACTCCACTAAAGGTTTCATGTATTCAAGAAAGCAAAAATTGCTTATTCTACAAGATTTTATTGAGCTTATATAGTGCTCAAATAAGAAAAAATACAAAAATACCCCCATACCCCATAATACATGAAGGGCAAATTTGGAAAAATCACAAGGAAGTCGTTGTAAGGTAAAAATCAAGAAAATACATTTCGCACCCTTCGCTAAGCCGCCGATTTTCCTTGCCTTTTGGCTCTTCTTCCTTTGATTTAGATCCGCTATGCGAGTTCGACTAAATTCCTCAGGTTGGATCGACTCAACAAATTTGGCACAAATAGCTGCAAAAACTACAAAATTAGCCACAAAACGCTGACGCAGAGAATAGCCGGACCTTAATGTGCAAATCTGTTATCTGCTGACAGTACGGGGGACAAAATTGCTCAAAACCTATAATAACTAGGGCTCAAAATAGCACTTTTTGGCCACTAATCAATTGGATGGAAAATTTATGATTTAAAAGGAATTAGTCCTTTGGTTTGCACTCATCATATATACACGGAGGAGGAAGCCAAGCTAGTGAGACAACCACAGAGGCGATTAAATCCACATATGCAAGAAGTGGTGCGCACTGAAGTTCTCAAGCTCCTGCAAGCTGGCATCATTTACCCCATTTCTGATAGTACCTGGGTGAGTCCAACTCAGGTTGTTCCAAAGAAATCAGGGATGACCACTGTTCAGAATGAAAAAGGAGAAGATGTGCCCACCCGCCTTACCACAGGTTAGAGGGTATGCATTGACTACAGGAGATTGAATGAAGTTACAAGGAAAGATCATTTTCCTTTGCCCTTCATTGATTAACTTCTGGAGAGAATTTTCGGGCACCTATTCTACTGCTTCTTTGATGGTTATTCTGGATACCTTCAAATTGAGATTATTGCAGAAGACCAAGAGAAAACCACCTTCACCTGCCCATTTGGCACGTATGTCTATCGGAGGATGCCCTTTAGCCTTTGCAATGCACCTGCCACTTTCCAAAGGTGTATGCTTAGCATTTTCAGCGATTTGGTGGAGTGCATTATGGAGGTATACATGGATGATATCACCTTATATGGTGATACTTTTGAGGAATGCTTGACCAACCTTGAAACTGTGCTCCATCGATGCATTGAAAAATACTTGGTGCTAAACGGGAAGAAATGCCATTTTATGGTGAATCCAGGGATCGTCCTGGGGCATGTTATCTCCAACAAGGGAATTGAAGTGGACAAGTCCAAAGTTAAGCTGATAGCTAAGTTACCACCTCTCATAAGTGTGAAGGCAGTGAGACAATTCCTTGGGTATGCAGGCTTCTACAGGAGGTTCATCAAGGATTTTTCAAAAATTACCAAACCTTTGTATGAGCTATTGGAAAAGGATGCTAAATTCAGGTGGGAATGAATCCCCGCCTAAAGAGCTTGAAGAGCTCAACCTAATTTGATAACCCAGATCTATAGTGAGAGCACTAAACCGGGCATTGCCTGAGGTCATGTGTGATGTGCGACTTCGCTTATCACAGCCTAGGCGGTGCAGAAGACGGAAACCCTATGTAGTCTACTATGCAAGCAAAACTTAAACGGCTAATGTAGAGAAAACTACACTACCATGGTATGAGTCGCTAGTAGTGTTCTATGCCTTAGATAAATTTTGTGCATACTTGGTGGGTTCAAACATCATTATTTTTACAGATCATTCAGCTTTAAAGTATCTCCTTACCAAGCAAGATGCCAAAGCCAGACTTATTAGATGGATCCTTCTGCTCCAAGAATTCAAGCTGCAGATTAAAGACAAAAAGGGGGTAGAGAATGTTATGGTAGACCTTTCTCCAAACTGACCATAGCACACAACACCCACAGTCCTCCAATCAATGATGAATTTTCGGAGGAGTCCTTGTTGCTAGTGGAACATGCTCCATGGTATGCTCACATTGCCAATTTCTTAGCAATAGGAGAAATCCCATATGAATGGAAGACATAGGACAAGAAATACTTCTTCGCGAAGATCCACTCTTTTTATTGGGAGGAGCCATTTCTATTCAAATATTGTGCAGACCAGATAATTAGAAGATATGTGCCTGAAGGAGAACAACAAGGGATTCTCAGCCACTACAATGAAAATGCTTGTGGTGGCCATTTCGCTTCATAGAAAACGACCATGAAAGTACTTCAATCTAGATTTTACTGGCCTTCCCTCTTCAAAGATGCTCACAACATATGCCAAGGGTGCGGAAGATGCCAAAGACTTGGGAAGCTTTCTCGCCATCACATGATGCCCTTGAACCCTGATCCTGGTAGTGGACTTATTCGATGTTTGGGGTATTGATTTCATGGGACCATTCCCGATATCTTTTAGGTATTCGTATATCTTGGTAAGGGTTGACTATGTATCCAAGTGGGTCGAGGCACTTCACAAAGCAGTCGACCACTGTGGTGGTACCCGAAGTTTCGAAAGAAAACATCTTCCATATCTCAGTACCTTGTGCTTCATACTAGCGATGGAGGCACACACTTTTGCAACAAACCCTTTGAAACCCTCCTAACTAATATGGAGTGAAACATACAGTGGCCCCCCTACTATCCTTTCAAACCTATCGACAGCGGAGCTCTGGCCAACAGAGAGATCAAAACCATTCTAATGAAAGTGGTAAACACCAACAGGAAGGACTGGTCCCTCAAACTGCTGGACTCATTGTGGGCCTACAGGACAACCTTCAAGACAATTCTCGGAATGTCCCCTATCGACTGGTTTATGGCAAGGCATGCCACCTCCCTATGGAAATAGAATACAAGGCATGGTGGGAAATCAAGAAGCTGAACCTAGACTTAGGAAGGGCCGACCTCAAAAGGTTCCTCGACATCAATGAATTAGAGGAACTGCGAAATGATGCCTGCGTCAACTCAAAAATTGCAAAAGACAAGTTGAAAAAGTGGCATGACCAAATGGTGGTTTAGAAGAATTTCGAAAAAGGGGACCAAGTGTTGCTCTATGATTCCAAGCTGCATCTCTTTCCAGGCAAGCTCAAATCAAGGTGGACTGGTCCTTTCACTGTCCATGAAGTCTACACCAATGGAGTAGTGGAATTACTTAATTCCAAGGACAATAGAGTATTCAAAGTGAATGGCCAAAGGCTTAAAGCATATGCAGTCCCTTTCACAGTAGACAAGGAGGAGCTCCCCCTCCTTGAACCTACAAAAGTTTGAAAAGCTACCTTGAGTGGGCTTAGTCTCTATAGAGACTAAAAAGCCACTCCCTTTTGCTAGATTTTTGCTTATTTCACTTCAAATTTTATATTTGTTCCTTCATGCTTTCTTAGTTTTAGCCTATTTTTAGTTGTAGTTGTTCACTTTTCTATGCTCTTATTCATAATTTTGGTGTTTCATTTTGCAAGTATTATTTTGCAGTGGGAAGCAGTTCTCAGTAGGTTGGTGGCCATTTTTTCACAAGGGTTGCGAATTTTCGCAACCCCTGCTAAATTTTGCCGCCCCTGCTGATTCCTACAACTTTTCAATTCCCATACCTTTTGATTCCCGCGTAACCCTATTCATTCCTCCCCAATTCTCTAAACCTTAACTTTTGTGCCCATTTATGGACACTAAGTAACTTGGGCTCTTCACCTTCCCTAACCCTTTATAAATATCTCTACCCTGTTCATTTGAATTCATTTCCCATCCCCCTCAGAATAAAATCCTTTGGAGCAAGATCCCCATTCCTCCCCTCCCCCATCCTCTCCATCCTCTTCCTAGTCATGCTATGTGGTGAAGACCCGCGGTGGACATAGGGTTCCAGCCTATAGCCTCACGTGCCCCTTCCCGCTCCAACCACAGCCCCACTCAGGCCGCAGCCCATGCTCTCCACCGCTGCTCTGGGCCAAGCGGCTATGCCACCGTCAAATTTCATCGCACGACACGCTTGCTCCTACCTGGGGCCCAACAGAGATACGAGACTGGGTAGACTCCATCCCTCCCTTCCTCCTCACCCAAGGGACCATCCAGAGGCCCCGCTCCAAAGAGGGATCGAACTTCAAGCTCAGGCGAATCTTCCACTTCCCAGCCCCAAGAGTCTCCTTCATCACCACCTAAGGGCCCAACCTCTGGCAGTCCTCAGGACCTGTCCCCTAGCTCCATTATCAGAAGGCCTACCCTCCATTATGGCCCTATTCCAGGCAATTCCGACTGCAGTGGCAAGGATATGCATAATGAGTACTTTTACGACTTTCCAACTTTCGCCGCCCTCCCCAAGCTTCGAGACATTATGCAGCTTGTGTAGCGGTACTCCCTAGATCCCTTCATGACTCCACACCAGTTCTTCTACCCCCGGGTAATCATTGAGTTCTATTAGATCATGACCTCCAGGCGAGATCCCAATCCTACATCTTAGCATTTCTATATAGATTGCCGAGAGGGCATACTCTGGGCCACTGATATAGCTTCCAATGCTCAATTCCATCTGCTTGTTCTCACCAATTCAGCCAGAAGTCTGCACAAAGGGCTCCCATCCCTCACCCCGAGATGGTCCGCATTCTGCCAGGACACATCCAAGCAGTGGGCCCATTATACTTATGGAAGCTCCTCTCCGCTTATGCTTTGATCGACCATGTACTGCGGTCGAACTTGTTCCACTACAACATTTGGTAGATCAGGAGCCTGCTACCAGAGGCTCTTATCGTACTTCCGGGCGTTTTTAGTTCCGCATCGCAGAGCTTATCATGACCGCCTTCCACTCGATGTCAAGATTCATCAGAAGAACCTCACCGCGCAGGCCATTCTCCGCTTTCCGAGGCTACTATCTCAGATGCTAGAGCACCTTGGTTTTTCCGCTGCTTCCGCGGAGATCGCCGTGTTTGCGAGGCCATATTTATTGTTGGAGAAGTGGCAAAGAGGCTCGGTGCCCTCTCCTCCTCCGCACCTAGTAGAAGATGAGCCAACCGATGATCATCATCCTGAGGATCGCCTCCTCAGAGTGCCCGATGAAGAGCCCCATATTCCATTCTACTAAACTCCCATCACCACTATCCCACTCCGTCGCATCACATGTCTCTCTGCACTCTAAGGCTCCTGCTGCCCTCTCAGATTATGCTAGACCAAGTACTTCAGCACCATCCATGCAGTCTATCTCTATACCTCCTTGCACTTTTCTGGCCATCATGGATGTAGTCTGCTCTTTTTCAACCACTTCAGCATCTTTTGTTGCTGCCCATACCACCTTGGTCGAGAGGATGGCAAGCTCCGAGGCCTCCATTGCTCAGACCACAACCATTCTCATGTAGAACAATGCTATCCTACTCCGCAAATTCGGGAACACTGGCTTACCTTTAGACTTCTCCACGCATTCTGTGCCTCTTTCACTTGCCAGTGATGACCCGCCATCCCGCTCTGTGACGCCAGCCTTCACCGGATCTTCTTAAAAGAAGAATAGCAAGAGACACTTCCCCAGCTGCTCCTTCTCATCTAGCTTCATCTGCAACAGCTCAGCCTACCCATGATGATGATGACATTCCACCAGCTGCCCACACTTAAGGAGGTAGCACTTCTTTCCTTAACTTTCCAGTCCTAGCCCTATTGAGGACAATGTGACATTCAGTTAGGGGGAGAGTTAGTGAAGGGAGTGGCTTTTATATTATACCTTTACTGTTATTTTGAGCAAGTCCATTTTGTGGAGTTCAATGACTTGATAATAGTTTCTTTTTGTGATGATGAAAATATAGTCATACCTTTATTTTCGATACATACTACAAAGTTTACAGTTATAGTTTCAAATTGCAACCATTTTTTTGTGTATTGCGTAGTCTATGGTAAGAGAAATTGAAACATTGTCCTAATTTTGTTGTTGTTAGATTGGTTCTATGCCTATCTAAGTGGGTGACTAGTTGAATTTTTTTTTTTGTCTTCAACCTCTTTCTTCCACTTTGAACTAACCACACACCGTGCACATTAGGTTTCTTTAATAAGCTAAAAACGTGCCTAGCCTCCTAAACTTAGTACTCTTGACCTCCTTTAATAGATAAGGCCCCCCTTAAAATAGACCAATGAGTCTTTTCAAAAAAGAGAGAAAAAGAAGAAAAGAAAAAGAAAAGAAAATTTTGTGATGCTTTGTCTTGGAACCCGAGCACGGTCCGAGGGGTATATGGCAAAAGTCTTTAAAGCCTAGTGCCCTAAGCCAACTGGTTGGGAGCCACCGACTTTGTGCTCATTACATGGGTGAATAGGCAGAGCTTAACAAGTTGTAGGTGCTGGAGTATCGAACTCATTAGAAGTCCAAGGTGAAACCTAAAGAGTTAGCGGTTGAAAAATCCTTACAACTTGATGCCTTAAGCCTTAATTGGTTGGGAGTCATCGGTGGATCCCGGCTACATAGACATCTATGAAGTCGATTCCTCAGCATTGCACCCATACAATGCAAAAAGAGTTGTGGAATAAATGTTGGTCCCGATCTATTGAGGCTGGTCAGTCTGCTAGGTTTTGGCATATGCTAGGTTGGGGGGAGAGTGCATTTTGGCAACCTATTGTTGAAAGCTGACCAGCCAACACTTAGGTTTTGGTGGCTCTAGGTTGGTGCTCTGTGAAAGGAGGCTCTTTTGATACTTATCTTGCCAGCGTTCCGCCCTCAAGATAGTTATCAGCATTGCTTTTGGTGACTCTGTCGTTGATTGCACACATCACCCCCCCCCATTTTTTTTTGGGAAACAACAATTTTGTGTACATATATGTTCTATTTTTGTTTACTTTCTCTCTTCCATTGCTAAGGGACTAGAAATGTGTCGGTTGGGAGGAGTGATTATTGCCCAAATAGTGATATTCTATACCCTGTTTATTACAGGTTTTGAGCACTCTTTGCGAAATAATCAATCAAATTAACCCCGGTTGACACGTTAAGGTCCTAGCTATGCTACTGATTTCTTTTTGTAGCAAATTTTGTAGTTTTTATGAACCAATCATGCCAAAGTTTTTTAATAAGCTTAATCACGGAGAATCCAAGTTGAACTCAGAGCTATAGGTTAGAAAGCGGAAGAAGAAAGCAGAGGAAGGACCAGAGGCGCACCCTGGGTACTCAAGAGGTTATAAATTTCAATCTTATACTCTCATGAATCTGCCTTCATTTAGTAAGTGGCCAATTCATATGGCTTGTGCATTTTGTATATCCGACACTATGTAATCCCTAAGCTTCACTGTAACAAATATCTTGATCTTTAATAAATCTTTTTGGAGCCAAGCTTTCGACAGCTCCCACCTCTTTCCATTTTCCTTCACTTTCTCTCATTTTCTCGCTTGCCAAACAGCCTCTGAGGATGACAACTCAGAGGATGAGGGCTAAAACCCTTTTATCCTTGGAAGAGGGGAAGGCTACTGACAGAGATCTAAGGTAACCGAGGGTTTCTCATGTTTAACGCCTTGATTGACTGATTGTGTCTCCATAACCTAGGTTCAAATCCCTTAGACACACTTTGAATGACTTGTATTTAGCAATCTTTAGGCGCATGCACGATCACTTAGATCGTGAACTCATTTATTAATAATAAGGGTAATGAAAGAGAAGTTGATTTGCTGAGACTTATTAATACCCAAAGAACACATTTTAAAATAATTTAATATATTTAGCTGAAGAAGATCGTTCGAATGACTATAGGTTCATCACAAGAAAGGTGGGCTGAGAACCTGAGCATCATGAACCCTAACAGAGCCCGACACTTCAAGGAGATTTCTTTTATATTTTTACTTCATTTTATTTTCAATTTTCAACTATCACAACCCATTGTTTTTACCAAAACCTTAAAATCCAAAACAAATTCACTAGTTTGAACCTCAATGTAAGTCATTTGTGCGAAGAAAACGCATCCCTGTGTTCGACCCTAGAGCCACTATATTGTAGTAGCCATGCTACGGTAGTAGGAGGTATTAGGTATAAATTTTGTTGATTTTGGATTCCTTACTAGATGCGAATCGGTCGCAACCTAGTTAAAACAAACCTGGGAACTCTCGGGACTGATTCACGTCAAAAGGAAGCCTAAAAGAGCTGGGTGTCTCATACCAAGGGCCCCTGACCAGGATAACCTCCTTTGCCTCAGTCTTGGGGGAGTCAAGGAGCCCGGTTATGAATTGAAGCCTTAGGTTATGGGCGGACATCCACAACCTGCCCCCATTCCCGAGCTTCAGCATGTAAACAAAACAAATCTCCACCAGGGAGATATCTAGCTAGTAGAGAAGGTTGAGCACATCAACCCATCAAAATCTGAATAGCGTTCGGATGAATAAGTGTAGAAGGTGCTTAGGAGACATGTAGAAACTGCTTCACCAATGATGAAACGGGGAAGCGAAGCCTAGCTACGAACTGCTTCTGGGTAAAGTAAACGACGCTATTTGCTTCTCCTACAGTTGAGACAGTCGAACCGTCTGACAAGTCTAAACTAATGTTGTAAGGAATTTGGTAGAAGGACCTCAACTCCTCCATGCACATAGAAGAGACAAGGCTGCTTGTAGAAGGCAGCTCTCGGATGAGCCCTCTCCTGTGCCCAACCTGACTGATGGAAGCCTTATCTTAACCTCTCTCCATTCTGCAAGTGAATGATAAAAAAGTAAGAGGGGGAGATCAACTTGACAATATCCTACCAAAGTGATAGCAGGACTAAGAACCTGAAATTTTACAAAGCCTATTGGGATACCCCCAGGCAAAGAAACCCCACGAGCAGTTCCGCCCTTGGAAACCTACTGGAAACTGAAGAGCGAGCGTTAACAAGGCAAAGAAACCAACCACCAGACAACCTACACAAACGAAATCGAAAGCAAAGCAAAACCCATCAGGAGACAAAAAACGATCAAGATTCTCCTAACGACTCCTTCGTCAAAAACTTCAAGAAGTGCTGCAGCAATGCAAAAGGATTTAGAGTAAAAGATTTCTGAACAAAAGCAAAGAAGCGGACTTCCGGACCCCTACTCTTATATAGGGTAAGGTATGTACAGGTGCATTAAATGCGGCAATGGATCAGCCATAATATCGGGAGACGTGCTCCTTCCCCCCAACGCTAAGTATGCGTAAAACCTTTCACCTTCTAGGGCATGGAAAAAAAATGAGCACTATGGGCCTAGATCCGTCTGGATGGTGGGCCCCTAGGCCTATCTATCAAAATGGCTCGGGTCTGTTAACCAAGCAGAGCCCAGCGACCACCCCTGTCTGGGAAGGACAAAAACTCATCTCCGAAAACCAATAGAGATTATCAGGAGCCAATCCCAGATGGTTAGCTCCTCTAGATGGGATATGAAGAAAGAATGGGAAATAGAAAACTCGATGCATTAGTATGCCCAAAAACCCAATCTCATTAGAATATGCCAAAATAGGTTAGTAGTTACATTACAACCAAGACAAACATATCCAAGCAATCTTGGTGGATCCATAGTTACATTACGACAAAGACAAACATATCCAAGAAACCTTGGTGGATCCATTATAAGGATATCCAAGTAAATGTACTAGGCTGATTACAAAGGAAAAATGGAGAATCAAAAAAGGAAGAGATGAACGAAAAAAGAGGAAGAGGAAGAAGGGGAAATCAAAGAAAAAGAAGAATCTGCATTATCTCGCTTGAAATCTCCCTTCCTCTTATATATAGGGGTGAGATTCCTAAAGGCGCATTAAATACATCATCAGAAACACAATATTTTTTGGTAACATGTGCATCGGAACATATGCGCATTAATAACCTCCAGTTTCCCACACTATGGACGTTGAAACACAAGTATTTTTCCCCGCCCAGAAGAGCATGATATTCTAGTTAGGAAAAAAAGGGGGCATTGTGAGTACCATGGCTTTTGGACCCAAGATCCACTACTCAATAAGCCCAGCATCTGCACGGGCCCATTGCCTGATTCAAACCCCAATATGGCCCAAAATAGTATGCTACATCAAAACCATATGGGAACTATTCAGACAGGAAAGACCTACATCTCGTCTGAAGTCCCCAAGTCCCCTAATTGGCCGTCCTACCACTTACAGGATATTTATCCACGGATCTCTTAATTCAGTACGTCTCAAAACAATAATCCTAAATAAGGGACGACTGGTCTTTGATAAGGAAAGACAAACTTTATCGTTAAGTTCGTGATATCTCTCCAAAAATCAAGGAGAATTGGTCTCTGATAAGGAAAGAGAGATTCTATCGCCAAAATCACAAGATTATATTTCCAAGAATCAAGGATAAATCCAAGTAAAAAACAGAAACTCCCCATGAGGGAAAGCTAGGCAATCCTAACTGTTGTACTTCCTTTTTCTTTTTCTCCATCCTTTTGCTAACTTAAGCATCGGATAGGCGGCCGATACATCGCCTTAGGATCCCCTTTTTGCAAGTTTATACCACACCGCTGATGCCCCGGAGGTAAGATGAACCAAGTACCAACAGGTGTTACATGCAATACAAGCATCCATACATGGAGAGAGAGAAAAAGAGGAAAAAACTAAAATCTACATAAGGATTCTAATAAGAACAAAATAAGAACCAACTAACCATCTCCACAAAACAAGTAAGCTTTTTCACTTTAGTCATTAAGATCCCCTAAAATTAATATTAGTATTTTTCATCTATAGTATATTTTGAAGATAAAACATTAAATAAAATTATTATTATTATTATTATTTTCTTCCATTCTTATTGCTACTATCCCCTACCTAGACTTGTAAAATTTGACACGATCCGTGAACCCAACAAGAACTCAATACGATTTTTGCTTGTTTGAGTTAAGTATAATCGTATTTGGGTCAAATTCGTGTTGACTCACATAACCCATTTAATTAATGAGTGATATTCATGTTAATCCACATAACATAAAATTGACCTGAATTGACCCATTTCATATGATATTTGTCTTAAATATTGATGGATTAGTTATAAATTATATTAATTTAAATGATCAAATTAATAAATGAGTTATGCGTGTCATGTTATCTAATTATAAATTGAGTAGTGTTTGAATTTGTTAATTATATCATAATTATTATTCATGTGGTGTTGAGGTTAATGAATTATATATATTGACAACCGAACACAACACGCTCAAACGAATTGCCACCCCCCATTTCTTTTCTTTCTCTGTCAATACTTTTTGTACATTTTTTTTTTCTCAAATTCTCTTTAACAGTTAAACAACACTAGATTTGTCGACTGAAACTTCATTAAGAAGACGGTGGGAATGGTACAGATAGAAAATTCATCCAAACGCTAAGAAAATTAGTGGAAGATGGGGAGGGAAGCGGAATACTTCTCTAAGGATTTTGACTAGGAGAAACTGCAACGGGAGGTGGAGTTCAATCCTTCTCTTTCCTACCATTTCCAACCATTTGATTCCAACTCCCCTTCTCTACCCTCTCCTTCCCAAGACTCACAAAAGGAATCACTCTCACATTCGTCATTCCACTGGTAGGTTCTTCAAGGTCTCTCTCTTATTCTCCTTCTCTTTCCTCTTTTTATTATTCTCCATTTTCTTCTCTCTACTTAGAAAAAAAAATTGAGCTCTTTCTACTTTGCTTGTTTGGTTTTGGAGCCAAAAAGTTGAAGCGTAACGAAGAGATTGAGGAAACAAAATCTTTGGCCCCAAATTGGGAATTTTTGTTCTTTCATCTCTTTTCTCAACATAGGGATTGTGTAGTTATTCCTAGGACATAAGTATCGCTAATGTTGCAATATTGTGTAGTTGTTTTATCTCATGATGATTTGACATTGAGCTGTGGCTCATCTTATATATTTATTTAATTTTAGCTTTTAATTGGGTACAACATAATTTTCTATAAATGCCATGAAATCAGCTTCTAAAAAAGTTAGAAGAAAAGATAATTTCATAATATCTTTATCTTTTAGTTTATATATCGTTAATGAGTATTAGTTTATATAGAGTTAATAAGCATTTAACTGCTACCTCGTACACTCATTTGGGGAGGTGAAGGGAAGAAAACTTTGAACTTTCTACTCCCCAAGAGTGCTATCTCAGTCGCTTCTGGCATGACATTCTCGAAAAATGGCTTTGTAGGGATTTAGAGTGCAGCATTCTTAGATGTGGCTTACATAAATCTAGAGGTTTGGAGCTTACACCCAAAATGATGGTGTTTGATGCTTTTATTAGGTACTGGATTCATTTTAACCCATTGAAAAATGCATTATTAGCTTGGTAAAATGCAAGAGGCACTAGTTTGTAAAAAAACTTGATCAAAGTTTGTTTTAAGATGAATGAGATTCCAGCTTTTCCAATAGAATTCTAGAATGTTTTCCAAGACCTTTTCATGTTAATTTTAAGATTGTGGGAAGCTTGGAGCTAACTAAATTAAGAGGAGGTAGCATTGTGATGTTCTAGGAATATGTGGCTTCATCATCCCAATTTAAGTGATCCTAAGAAGGAATGTGAGATAGTAAGGAATGATAGAGAGAAAATAATGGTAGAGAGGCTGAAATTAGAGGTGAAAATTTGGAGCAAAGTCACTTTTAGGGACCTAGGTGGAGAAAAGCATCTACACTTAAGAAGATAGGGAATTTTGACTCCTTAGACCAGTGAGCCTTTTAATGAGTAATCTCAAAGTGTTTTAGGTTGAGGGCAATGGAGCTAGGATAAGGTATCATTGCTAAAATATGTGAGTTGGAGATAAGTTCCTAGTAGAAAATAGGTTCAGAAAGGTGATTGCAATTCCAAGCTCTCCCACATACTGGCTATTGGTTGAAAAAAAAAAAGAAAATATAAATAAATCTATTCAGGTAATGGACCAGTTGGTGTTTGTTGACAAGGGCCATTCCTTTGAGAGAGATGAAGAAGAAGAGAAAGTAGAAAAACATAAAACAAGATTCTTACCTTTAGTGTTTTCTGTAAGTAGAGATGAAAACTATCTATTTTTGGCTGCTTACAACCATCTTCCACACAAACAAAAGCATTGGTTAGTTTTTCTCCTATTTAGCCCTATGTACTTCTTAAATGTTAGTAAGTTTATAACTATGCCCTCCTTATCATGAAGTGATAAAATCATCCCTAGCTGACACAAGAATAATGATTATGCTCTTAAATCTCTAAACTCTTCTAAGTGTGAAAAATGTCCCCTAAAATACCTACTTTACTTTAGTTGATTATCTTTTCTTCTTGATTTCCTAAATATTTTGAATCACTTGAATTAATGTAAGATCTTTAATATATTAAAGTTGTCAAGTTTATGATTTAAGGTGAACTTAATTGGCTATAAAAATTGAGGAAGTTCACTTGTTGTAACTTTTAACCCAAAAAAAAAAAAAAAGAAAGAAAAAATTTCAGTTGTCACATTATTGTTACTACATAATAAATATGTATAGAAACCATGGTGGAAGGTTGTGAAAGATCTAAGGTTGTAAGACTCATTTACTGTACCATCTGGAACATCAAATGGTTCAAATTCCCTCATGGTTGCGTTCTATATTCAAAGAACTTTCCAACGAGTACTCACACGCCCAAATTCGAGTTAAAACGAATAAGTTATGGCCTCGACAAGTTGGAGAAGAAAAACAAGTTGCTGTCCAGAAATTGTTGCGACCAAGCAAGCTGTCACGACCAGGAAACTTGGTCGCGACCAAAAAATGTCGCGACAAGGAAACTTGGTCGTGACCTAAAAAAACTGTGTCGCGACCAGCTTGCTGTGTCGTGACCAAAAACGCTGGAGAAACATAAAAAAGGTTGAAAATTGATATTTTGACCTATTTTCAAGCCCATTTCACCCTAGGACCATATATATACTCGTTTTTTAGGTAAAGAGGGCAGTGGGAAGATTGGAGAACCTCCCTCATAGGGTTTCTCTCTCTAAACTACCCATTTTTCTAGTTTTTCACGTATTTTGATTTTCAGAGATCTAGAGTACTTTTCAAGAGATTTCTTGTATCAAGAGATTTTCGGTGTCAGATACGTAGATCTCGTATTTCACTAATGTTCAGGACAAAGATTGAAACTAAAATTTGATTTTTTTCTCTGCGGGGTTTTCTCTCTCTAAACTGCCAATTTTCTTAGTTTTTGCTGCAGATTTTTATTTTTAATAGATCTTAGAGTACTTTTAGAGCAAAATTTTATTTTCTATTGAAGAGATTTCGGTGCTGTATAACAGAGATTCAGATTTCACTAATATTTAGACAAAGATTGAAGCTAAAATTTGGATTTTTTTTCCTCTCTAAACTGCCCATTTTTCCAGTTTTTCTACAGATTTTGATTTTTTGTAGATCTTAGAGTAATTTTTTAGCATATTTTCAGATTGAAGAGATTTCATGGATGTATAACGTAGATTCGGCTTCACTAATGTTCAAACAAAAATTGAAGCTAAAATCTGGATTTTTTCTCTCTCATGGGTTTTCTCTCTCTAAATTGCCCATTTTCTTAGTTTTTGCTACAGATTTTTATTTTTAATAGATCTTAGAGTAGTTTTAGAGCAAAATTTTATTTTCTATTGAAGAGATTTCTGTCGCACTGTGATATTCAATTTATTTACTCATGAGGGCGAAGATTGAAGCTCAAATCTGATTTTTCTCTTCTTGTCTCTTGATTCTTTCTTCATTTTCTTACTTTTTTGTTTGATTGGTGATGATTGAAACTAAAAAGAATGGAACATTAAACACCCTGTGAGGTAGGATTAATTGTTGAACATTCGGGATTTGCGCTTTTTAGTTATTTTGTGGGTTTGAAAACTAAATTTATATAATTGGTATTATTCATATAATGAATTGTTCCGAATATTAGTAGCTTATACCTTAAAAGAGTCAGATTTTGCTCGATTTCCGTGAGGCCCTCTAAGTGACACAGAGATGGAGATTCCTGAGAGTAAAGAGTGGTAACTTAGGGGTATGTTAGACTAAGATCTTGGAACTAATGAACTCTGAAAAATTACTTTGATAGATCACTAATTTACTCATGGTGTGAGAATTAATTAGATGCTGTATCAATTTACTTGATTAGAGGTTTCTCCTTAGTCTGATGAAAGGATCTTGATCCCGTGTTAGCAAAGATCTAATCAAGGAGATAGAAAATTTTATTAGATTTGAAGGACGAGATACCAATTACATTGGAGAAGACTTGCATTTTCCTGTCTATGGGGGCAAAAATTCTTCAGTCCTAAGAAATGATTGTGAAGTATTGAAAAAGAAAAACAATCAAATCTTAAAGAGAGTCAGGATTTACAAGTAGCTATTTAGACCGATTTGTCCTGAAAAGGAATATGGTGTGTTAGATAGTGAAATTTATAAGGCTAGAGAAATCCAAGCCATACTAAGGTCGCTCTTGGAAAATCTAGCATTCAACTTACAATTGTTGTGCTTTAAGGAAATACAAACTGCTTTGTAAATAATTATCCCCATCCCTAGTGACTTTCATACCTTTTAGAATTAAGTAGTTGTTTATTTGGTAGATTTGTGGATTAATTTTAAATCGCTTTGTTTCACTAAATTGATTTTATTCCACATCCTATTTGATCGCCTAAATAGTGAAGAGCCCTTGTAATCGGGGTGATCAAATTCATATTAGAGAGAACTCCAACTGTGGAGTCGAGACCGACTCCTAGAGTCCACTTTATTACTTGAATGACCCGCACTTAAGGGAAGGGGCTGAGTGTTGGTAATACTTTCATTTCAGTTTTGAGTACACTTACTTTTGTTTCAAATCAGTTTTTGAGTATTTACCACATTCACTCCTTGGCTATATTTTCACATATACATGATTTGGTCTTTACAAGTTTTTACGCTGTCGGATTACGCTAAGTAACTTTCTCTCATCGGAAGTTGACATTTTGAAGACTGGTGATTTGCTAATTTAGGCAATTGTTTTACGAGATTTTTACTTTTGGCTGTAAAGTGTCGCCCTTAGGTAATTTCTTACTTTTACTTTACATTTTACTCTAGCATTTTAGACTTATTTTCTTTTTTTTTCTTCACCGGGGCACCATGGAGGACTCATCCCAGCCAAAAGATACTAAAAAATTCCATCATAGAAGCTTGATCTCCTTTATTCTATTTGAATCAAAGAACTAGAATGACCCACCCATATATCATTGAGGTCATTTTGTTCAAAGTAAGTCCCAAACTCTACATTTCAAAAGAAGAAGTGAGCGGTTTCACATACTGCACTTTACCAAATATGGATGAGAACAAGAAGAGATGATTAGCTTCATGAGTGTAAATCTTGTGATTGACAATTCTTCCAGCCAACACTATAAAGAATGAAAAAAAAAAAGAAGCCTCAAATTTACACTTTAGTCCAAGTATTCAAGGACTACCTTTAGGACCCCCACTTGTACTACAATACTTTTGAAAACCTATTGAATTTGATGCCTCCATTTGAGCATGTGTGAAATTACACTGGGTTATGTAAAGAAGGTGAAATGAGCGAAATTATAATGACACCTTTAAAACAACTTAGGAGACAAGAGCCTTAGTGGATAAAACTTAAATTTGGAAGAAGAAACAAGTAATGGCTATTAAAACATTTTTGGGTAAGATTGATACATTTTAATTTCCCTGGATTTTGGACTGGGGTTAGATCTACAAAATTTACATACAAAGAAGTACTCTTTCCTCAAGCCAAGTGGATTGACATCAAATAAGGGGGAGCCCAACCCTTACTTGTGGGTGTGGAGGAGAGAAGTCTAATCTCACTCAACCACACTTTAGATGGAGCAAGAAAGCCTATGTAGAAAATCTTGCGTAAACTGGGTAAGGCAGATATTTAATAGTCCCCTTTACATAAATGTGGCTTAATATGATCACTCTACATAGAGGGAACCTGCTTTTAAAGAAATAGGGTCAAAATCCACCAAATTAAAGGATTTTGAGTTTATTTATCTAAAATCTGCTGGAAGAAACATCCTTGGATGAAATGGCGAGGTGTGATGTTGTTTCGGGATGAATGATCGCTGGGCCGAAGCATCACTTTTCAGCTGAGCGATCGGACTCAAAATCTGAGAGTAGCTGGAGGCAAACCTGCTAAGTAATAAGGATCAATCCACTCTCTTTCTTTTCTGCGAGCTACTTTATTTATTTATAACTTTTAAACCACCGTGGATGAGGAAAATCTCTGCTGTCTGTTTTAACTTTATTTAAGTAGTGCTTGTGAAATAAAGTAGGCTCTTCAAGTCCACGATGCTGTCATGGACTCAGTCGGTGGGTGACAAGGCGTGAAGCTGGTGCAAGCATAAATTATAGGCCAATGGAAAATGGAGGAGATGTTCATCAAATTTCTGTGTTTTTGAGATGAAATGGAAACCCAAATTGAACCTGGTATAGTTGAATGTCCACAAACAGGTTTTTTTTTTTGAGGAGTAGCTAAGACAAGAGGAGTTGGGAAGGAATGCATTATGTTGCTGTTGAGGAATTTTTGAGAGAAGAGGCATTGGTGACTAAGGTGACAAAGCAGCATAAATACATAACCCATAATGCTGAAACTCTGTGGAGAATATTTGAAATGATTCTGATTTTTTTTGGTATTGATTTCAAAATGTCTAATTCGTGATCCCGCCAACATTCTTACATTGTTACTTCCCATCCAAACCCTATTCATCTGGGAAAGCTAAATGAAGGAGGAGAGGAGACAGTTGAATAAAAACATGGAAGAGAATCTGCTGATTGCACCAAGCACCAATAGTCATGAAAGAGAAATTCTTAAACCTTGTGGTATTTTAATGGGCACACTCCATCCTTCATACTTTTCTCCAAACCTCGTGAACTTTTAACCACTTACCCATTCCCATCCACCAATCTTAACCACATTCCCTTCCCTAACTCCTAACACCTTCTGGTGCTGAACTACCACAAACCTACAACTACTCTTATGAAACTCCTAATTTCTTCGATCCATTCTGTGGCACCAAAGAGGAGTTAATGGAAGAAAAATTTTTGTGTTTGGTTAGTTGAGCCAGTCTTTTCTGTGGACTGGGCTAAGTGATTTTGTGGAGTGATTAAGGAGGCTCTGAAGAATCAAAACCCACCTATCGGAGGTGAAGGTTAAAAAGCGTTTGAGAAATGCTGTGCCAATTCTATGGTCCGGCAAATGAAACAGTAGACTAAGGGCAGGCAATCACGTCAATTGTCCAAAACTAACAAGGTCTTATCTGGTACAGACCACAAAGGGAAGTTCAATTTTTCCCAACCTTTTATTGTTCTTTACTTATTGGTTTTGGCCAATGGGCTGTTAGACATTTAGGACAATGTCTATCCCCAGTTTGGGGTTTATTTTTAATATTTAATTATGTCACCCTGTACATGTTGCAAAATGATAAACTTGAGTTAAAATTTTCTGGTATTTGGATAGCTGACTTTGGCTTACGTTTCCTAACTACATCTTATTTGGGTACATTTTTTTTTAGTTAGAGCCATTGGTTAACTGAGCTTTGCCTGGAGCTGCTGGGTGTGAGTTAATAACTGCTAAAATGAACCCTTGCATGTGGACAAGACAGAGACACAGGACCTAATAAGAACAGTTATCTCTTAATAGGCCATTTGGGCCGCTGGTTTCAAAACTGCACGTGGGCCTGGCAATTCAAAGTAGTTTTGCCAATAGTAAGGCCGGTGAGAATCCATCTAATTTGACTTCCAGGCTCTAGAACTCTATTCTATTATAGCTTGAGGCGAAACCAGCAACACAACAATTGAAATGATAGCCATCCCAAGATTGTGCCTTCTACAATTCACATGTATATATATCTCTCTAGTACCAAGATGTAAAAGAAGAAAAAATACAATAAAAAGTCAAGGAGGAGTGAGTCTAACAGATTCTCCCTTCCGGGAGGTGAACTTAAGGTGTCTCAGACCAGCACCCTGCAATTGGTCTAGGAGCTATTGATTTGAAGCTTAAGTAAGGCTAGAAAGCACACTGGCTTTGAGACAAAATCAAATTCTAATAACCCTAATTTAAACAGAAAAGGCTTCTTGGTGTTGGCAGAATGAATTCAGTGTAGTAAATACAGATGTGGTTGGATGCAACTAAATAGTCTTGGAAGCTAGAGGTCACTATGCTGGTGAAGAACCTGGTACTTGGCGTGGTTTTAGTTAAAAACATGCGCCTAAAAGCTTTAATTTTATCACACCACCCCTTTACCCAAACTTTATTATAAGCTTTATGTAAGACCTACTTGATCTCTGAAGTAAAATAAGTACGAGTGAGAGGAGGAGCAAGAGTCAAATGTCATGGAACTCCCAAAAAACAAATTATCTTAGATCCACGATTCCCACCTCAAGTAAACCCATCTAGTTGCAATTGTTTGATAGGGAAGACTACACACACAATTAGTGAGAACCCTTAATCTGAAACTCACTTTTATAAGATTTAACTCCACATATGTTCAAAAACTTCACTTAACTATTTCTATATCTTGTGGTTTTGAGACACACACCAAACCCCCTGCTGATTTAATTAGCTGGCTAAATGTGTGGAATGATTTCTTCTCCATTTCTGGGGACAAGAAACTTTCTTTTCATTGAGACAAGTAAACCTGTTGAGGTATTTGATGAGTGCAAACCCATCTATGTTTTGGAGTCTATTCTATATTATTTTGCATTTTGTATCCATATTCATGTAAAACTATACAAAATTTCTAAACTTGTATTTACTACTGATGAAAAAGCAAGTGATTCGCAAGAATGGAGCAAATATATTTCCAAAGAAGAGTCATCTTAAACAACACGCCATAAATAGGAAGATAAATTTTCTAAAACTGGAAGACTGGGTTAAATTTCATGCTGCATTCTACATTCAGCTTCCTTAACGAGTACCCACACGCCCAAATCCGAAAGTAAATGTAGTATGGCCCAATGAGAGAAGAAACAAGAACTATGGTGGACGGCAAATCAAGGCGACCAGGCCACGACTAAGAAACTTACCGCGACCAAACCGGTCGTGATCCATCTTGGCCGGTCGCGACTCCAAACACCGGAGGAACTAAAAAGGCCCAAATTGATATTTTGACCTATTTTTGTCCCATTTCAAATTTAGAACTATACCTGCAGTTTTAGGTAAAGAGGGTAGATGGGGATTAGGAACCCTCTATGGGGTTACTTTATCTCTTAAACTCGGGCTTTTCATAAATCTTGATTTCTTTTGTAGGATCTTAGAGCATTTATAAATTTTTTTGCATAGATTTAAAGTACTGAGAAGGACCGATTTCAATGTCTGTATTACAAAGATCAGGCTAAAATCTACTTTTTTCTTCATCTAAACCTGATTTAGCTTTCTTTGCTGGAGATTTTTATTTTAATAGAACTTATAGTTTTGGTGCCAAATTTTCTAATAGATTTGCTATACAGAGATCTGTGATTTCACTAATGTCTTTGACAAAGATTAGCTTACATGGATTTTTTTCTCTGCAAACCACTATTTTTCCAAAGCTTTTCTACACAGATTTTGATTGGTAGGATCTAGAGAATTTTTTTAGCATATTTTCTTTGTATTAAGATTTTTGTGCGGTATAAATAGAGATTTAGATTTCACTAATGTCTGTATAAAATTGAAGCTAAAACTGACTTTTTCTCTGGCTTTCTGAACCTTTATTTTCTTCTTTCTCAGTTTTCATTTATATTTTTATTTTTAATAGATCTCAGTGAGTAGTTCTTGGCACCTACTTCTGCCAAATATATCACTCTGGCTATATAATTGGGATGTCCACTATTTCCTTTATTGCTTGAGCGGGTAGATTGCTTTCCAAACTGGATTTTTTCTCTTCTTTAAGCCTCCCCCATTTCCACTTCTACTCAGCCAGATCGTGATGATTGAAATCCAAAGAATAGGAAACATTAAACACCCTAGAGGTGGTATCAAACTTGCTTGAAATATCTTGATTTGTAGTTTTTTGCTATTTTGTGAGTTTTAAACCGAACTTTATAATCGTATTATCTATAAATGAATTGTTCCGAATATTAGTAGCGAGCACCCAAAAGAGCCGTGATTCTTGCCTGATCAGGAGGCCCCTCCTGAGAGACACACAGAGATGGAGACTCTTGGAAAGAGAAAAGAGGGTAACTTAGGGGGGTAAGGTTTGACCACCTGAACTAATAAACTTGAAAATTTACTTTGATAGGACTCAACACTACCATGTATGATTAATTAGATGATGTACTAAATCTATTTGACTGTGAGGCTTCTTAGTCTGATGAAAGGATCTTGATCCAAGGTTAGCAAAGACTCCAATCAAGGAGATAGAAAATTTTATTAGATTTAAGGATTTAGATACCCAACATACTGAGTGGCTACTTTTCCTCAAGGTTTGGGCAAAAATTCTTCACTAAGAGAAAACATTTTCTACGCAAGTGATTAAAAAAGAAAAACAAACTTCAAATCTTAAAAGAGAGTAAGGATTTAGCAGCTATTTAGAATCATTTACTTGAAAAGGAAGTTATGGGTGTGTTAGAGAAATTTATACGTGAGAATCCAAACTATACTACACCGCTTCTTACAACCTAGTATTCAACCCGCTGCACCCCTTGTGGTTTGGTGAGCAAATCATGCTTGTGGAAGATCATTCCATCTCAAGACTTCCTTCAACCCTTTAAACAATTTATGAAGGTTACATCTCAGATTTTGAGAACAGCCTCAAAAAGCTTTGTCTTCGGTCCTAAAATTGATTTTTTATCTGATCCCATCGACCACTTAAGAGTAAATATATCTCAAAACGGTGACTAAATCCATCAGAGAAACCTGAACTTTCGTATCGAGATCCGACTCCTAAAGTCCACTTATTATTTAGAATGACCCGTACTTGTGGAAAGTAAGCACAAGGTAATATTACTTTTCGGGGCCAGCATGATCTTTTCATTTTTGTTTCAAACTAGCTTCTTGAGACAATTACATTCACCTCTCGCTTACACTTTCATACACCATTCCATCTTTACAGGCTAGAATTTCTCCCACGCGAGATAATTTGAACACTGACTGAACCTTAAGGAAACCACTGTGCTTATGTCACACTAGCAAAAATTTATGTCGAACACAAAATCGTGCTGAACCTGTGGAAGAAATGTTGAACTTTATCACATCGCTTAAAGAAGTGTGCGTAAGAGACCATCGTGACACCCTGACTCATCTACATTGATAAAGGCAAATGGTAGGAACTTTGTCGGCTACCCTTGTTTCATTGCAAACATATAAAAGAACGGCAGCGACTTTTTCTACCAAAGTATCACGCGACATAGAATATGGCAAGAGAACACAAGTCACGGGATAAGGCTTGCGCGCGCCGCTTTCCCGGTTGCGTTAACTCGCTTCCCCGGCAACCGCCTTGGTCGAGAAACGAGTTCAAGGTGCAGTGGCGGTCAAGACTCGGTGGTCGCGACAGAAGCTCTCATCGTGGATAGACAAAACATCGACGAGGGAACTCGGTCGCTGACAAAGAAACATCTATCAAATGCACAAGAAGCTGAAAAAGAAATACAAGAAGAATGCCGCGATAAAGAAGTCTGCGCTGTGACATAATGAATCATATGACCTTCCTCGGTCGCTACAAAGAAGCTCACGATAATGTGTCGAGTAACAGGAATCGAATGCTACAAAAGGAAAAACCTCCATGCCCACAGAAAACAGGTGAGGAACCGCACGTCGTTAAAAGCCTGTCTTAACAAGATTTTTATGTTGCAACAAACAACTACCAATGATACAAGGACTGTGAGAGAAAATTTTTCATGATAAAAAGGAACTCCACGTAATAAAGTTGCTGAGTAATGAGAAATGGTTTAAGAAGTCTTTGATCACGCGAATATTTAATCCAATCCTAATAGTGCAAGCCAACCAGATTATAAGCCATGAAGAAAGCCACTAAGGTCGACAGACAGTGAGAGAAATGTAAGATCTATCAGAAAGCAGTTGAGTTTTCGGCGTAAAAAGTGGCGCGATAGTTTAGTTGCGTGAAATAAATTTCCAGTGCAATGTGATAGACATAACCCTGTGACAAGGCAGACCACAGACTGAAAACCAGCTCACGATACTATCAAAGTTCTTCCACTGATGAAATCCAAGAAAGCCTCTAGAACCCATCGCTTCTCAACAGAAGCAGGACAGGCTATGTGACAAAGACTAAAACTCCTATTACTATTATACTTCTATGCTATGTAGAGCAATTAAGTCAAATACAATTTTTCGGGATTTACAATTTATCCAAGGTCTAATTACTAAAAGCCCCATAACAAAACATGATCTAAGGTGACCGTGTGTATAGCTTCCATAAATCCAAGACTTGGGTAGCTAGAGACTTTGTATATTATTTTTCTTTATTTTTTTCTTTGAATTCTTTTATTATATTTTTCTAGTTAAGATAAATGAACTAATGTGCGCCTTCCAAGTATCGGTTGTAAAATTTCTAATTCCTACCACCGTTTTAATGGATTGGAAATTCTTATAGAGTTCATTCATTTAGTCTGCTTACAATTTCTGATTTTTATCATTTAGTCACTGATATGTGGAATCCGCTTGAAGATTGAGCTCCTCCGGAATGGTCGAGCAGGATTGTTTCGCATAAAGTGGGAAGAATGCCTGAAGTAGAAATATCAATTTATTTGATTGGGATTATTTTAACTTAACCATTCAAGTACTATTATCGGTACCCAAAAACAAAGAATCGATCTCGTCATTTCCTGTGGAGGCCCTCATGTGATACAGATTTGAGAATCCCGAGGGTATGGCAAATTTTAGGTATGGGTAGACTTCAATGCATTTTGGAACGACACCGACTTCAAATATTTCACTCGGGAGATCACAAATTACCCATCAAAGTTTAAGACAACACGCCTTAATTGCTCAGAGGCTTCTCCTATTTCATGGGAAATGATGCTATCCCATAGATATGTAATCAAGGATATGGATAATTTAACAACATCAAGGATGAGGTGTCATTTAAATCCCAGAGGCTTAAATGACTCATAGAGCATGGCAAGAATTCTTTAGCCCTAAGATTTTTAGAGGCTAGTTATTCAAGATGAGATTCTACGTGAGACACCTGTACCATAGCCAAACATGGAACTCAAGCCACAACCTTATCATAATGGTGGTACATCAGATCCGCTCACCTTCATCCAGCTGGCCCAAATGTGTTACGCATGGGAAGATTTTTAGTGTTGTACAACATAAGGCTTTTGCAATGGGGTGAGTCCGTATACCGACCAAGCACTTCCCTTTCAGGATGGGCAACGGCCTCAGCCACCGCCATTGAACCAAATGACACCCAAGAGCCTGCTGAGGCTGTATATGACATATTTTTTCCCTTTGTACCTGACTCAAATGAGAGGAACTACATACTTCAAACAGAGGGAGGAGGAGAAAGTCCCTATAATGGCTAGGAGAGAGAGATACAAGACTTTCAAAAAGGTAATCATGCATGGAATAGCATGACCACTCAAATGGACATTTCTTCATCATGAATTATGCCTACAAAGGAAATAATAGATGCAACACTGGTCAAAGAAAGTGGTGGAGGAGGCAGCAAGCAACAGATTTAACCTTTACTGAAATGCAACTAAAGCTCCATTTGAAGCTTCAGGAGCGTGATCAAACCGAAGGGGAGGTGTAGCTGAGCTTTAACGAATGATTGCCATAGCTGTGCTTCGATGAATACTAATGAACAAACTGGAAACAATGAGAGAAGAAAACACCGACACCTCAAAGGGGGATAGTAGATGAATGCTTAAAGAGGGTGCTGATGAGGGACCAACTCCACGAGGTCTCCACTGTTGAGGAGGCCACACCTAAATGCCACTGGGTGAGCTCAACGCCTTCCAACCCCAAACTTCTGCACGTACCTACCACATACAATCTGTAGCACCTGTGAAACCATGAGAATTTCTGTGGAGGAGGAGCACAAATAAGTTCAAAGACCTGGACTGTAATTTCAAAGAAGATCATGCCTCACCCGGGTTCCAACAGTCAACAAACACAACAGCATTGTTAAGTTACCCATAAAAGCAAGAGATCCCAACCCCTTCAAGGAATCAGATGCTTGCTTCATGGGAAAATAGAGGCTGCTGGGAACATACATGAGCAGAAGAAGTTTATTGAGAGCTAGCAACATTCTAGAAACAGTCCGTGGTTTGTGCCACCCCACCAGCTTTGAAGAATCCTCGAGACTCAAGTAGGCGCTGGGCCCTAGCCATGCATAATCAGTCCAAGGATGCATTCCACAGTGACACAAGGAAGAATCCAAAGTATTGCATGGTAGTACCTCTAAGAAGTGGTAGAGAATTGGAAGAGAGAAGAAATGAGAAGAAGGAAACTGAGATAGAGAAACATGTAGAAATTAGAGAAGAATTGAAGGCATGGGCCAAGCATCAAGGCGAGAACAGCCAAAATAAAGCAAGAGTAGCAAAGAAAAGGGCAAACTTAAAGAAGAAAGAGGTTAAAGCTTACAACTCAAGTTCCATCCCTGAGAGGCTGTAGAAGGCAAAGCTTAAAGACTTCCGATTTCGAAATATGTCTAAGAAGATAGATATCAATACTTTTTCCTCTGGGAGGTATTGACCCAAATGCCTACTATGCAAATTATGAAGGACAGGCTACAAAAGAAAAAAATTGGTCAAGAAGGGGTAGGAGCCTGAAACAAATTCAGCGCTTATCCGTAAGTCTTTAATAAAGAAAATGTAGGATCCAAGAGATCTTCATACTATACCTTGGGTAAAACTGAATTTTTGACATGGAAAAGCACTAAGTACTTGGAGCTAGCATCAACTTATGATGCCTTTTATCTGTGGTTAAAAGACTTAGCCTGGGGGGGAGAGTGATTCTATAGCCAAGGACCCTAGATGGCGTATATAACCTCTGGGCCCAAACCTAAGGCATTCTGAAGATGTCGATCAAAGGAAAGCCATTTCAATAGATCGTCGTTCCAAAAGAGTTGTTCCAAGTAATTTTAAGACCCGGCTTTGAGTAATTTAGAATGGAGCCAAATTTGTCCCAGCTAATATTAAGGACCTAGGCAATGCTTTTTGACCACTTTATGAATGCAAACACAGGCTTTATCAAGATAGGGATCCAAAGCCTTTGAGATAAAGAAACCAATCCCCAAAACAAAAGATGAACCGGGCAAAGTAAACTTAAGTAAACTTCTACCACTTTAGGTTTGCAAATATATATCGAATTTGAAATTTCATAATTCTTCAACCATTCTTTTACTCATTTTCTATTTCTTCCCAAACCATCTCTTCTATGTAAAAGTTTCTTTGCTTTTTATCAATTTGGTAATTTGTATTTTGGGTGGGTATAATCCCAAACAACACTTAAGTGCTGATATCTTGAAAAAATCTTCAAAGATAAGATATTAAGTTCGAGGCCTGTTTAACACCCCGCTTTTCTATTTTCCTTTCGTTAAAAACACCTTCCATATGGTCAAACCGGGATGAGCGGCTGAACCCCTTCCTTAAGTAAAAAGGCACGCGCGCGAACCTAATGCAATGATGCTTCGGAAGGTTAACGAGGTGATGCATCGAGATTTTCCGAGGTTTTCCTTTAACCTCTGTCGCAGAACTTCGAAATACCTTGAATGGTCGCGATATGTTAGGTCGGCGATGGCGATCCGATGTCTGCGACGACGTTTCGCGTCACAAGACCCGCCATAGCGCTGCCAATCGCCGACCATCACGCCTTCGTCGGAACACTTCGCAACATTTAACAGCTTCTTTAAGCCAAACGAATAACCCTTTATCGGTTATCGATATATTAATCCCCTCCTTTAAATGGAGAGGTGAAAACCTGAAACCTCGATTTGGTCAGAATGGAAGCTTTGTTAATTTGCACACTTTAAAGATTTTTATTTTACATTTTAATGATTTTTAGTTTTCTACCAAAATCCACTCTTTATACAGTAACAAACCCAAAATCTCAAAAAATGGAATTAGTTTAAACTTTGAATGTTATCATTTACACAAAGAAAACCCATCTCTATGGATCGAATGAGAGCTAATATACTATAGTAGCGCAAAAAGCACGATAGTAGATAGAGGTATTAGGTTATAAATTCTTTGTTGATTGTGACACTCCTACAAGCAGCATGCAAGACCAATGGAGCCGTTGGCTTGATGAGCCTTAGTGCAAATGGATAGCTTGGTCAACACTTGTGATACCAGCCAAGCCTGTGAATTTTTCTTTCATTTTTCAAAGAGCTTTAACAAGTAGTTATTTCACCTACTAAATCGCTTATATATATATATATATATATATATATATATATATATATATATATAGCCAACATTAACCCCTGGTATAGGAATTGCTTTATTTTCTTTGTGTCATTCTATTTTATGTAGAAGCTTATGTCTATGGCTTGTGAATCAAAAGGCAGATTAAAAATAAGATCCCACAAGAAACCACAGGAATCACAGGAAATGATTCTAAAGTGAGTCCGAATTCTGATCTAATGGTGAAACCTACATGAAAGAGCAAGAGAGACAAAGTAAGGAGGGACAGAACCTTAATGCATTTAGGTCAATGAGGGACAACATAATCTGCAAAATGAGTGGGCCCTCTTCATTGTGGCGGCAGAGTGTAGTGACATCACAGTCGCGAATCAACATCAAAACATCCAGTGAACAGATGCCCAAGATTGTGGTTATTTCCCAAGATCTATCTGATATCAACAACACAGGCATGGGCGGCAACGCAACGGCGATCCCAAAGAATCCGACTTCGTGGAATCGAACGTTAGTCGTCCACCGGCGACGATGCGAGTCAACGAGAAGCAAGAAGATCGAACCATCGTCAACCGGATTCGGCGAACAACAACATCGAGAGCGGCAGAACGAGATGCTATGATCCAAGACGGACGAAGAAGATACGCCTACACTTCCGCACCGAAATATTAACAACTTCGAACCAAACCTGGCAACAAAGTCAATAAATGTGAATAAAACAACTTTCTTGTGAGCAATTGAGCTCGTCATCGTCTGAGACCAGGTGAAATATAAAGATCCAGGATCTCACACCTTTTAAGTGTTATTAGGGAACTTGTGTAGAAAGGGCATTATTAGATTTAGGGCAATTCTTAATTTGTTGCCTTACTGGTCTAAACGATTAAAGAAATTAGGAGAGTTGAAGCCTACCATCACTGTCTTTGTGGGTGAATCGGTAAAAATTCGAAAATGGATGATCGAAGATGTTTTGGTGAAGGTGGATAAGTTTTATTATCACTGTGGACCGTTGATTCTGATCTGAGCAGTGCTACGGGGCAAATTAGTGCCCGTCTATCTTGGGATGCCGTTCTGCTGCGCAGATTCCATCATCGACTCACACGAATGATCCATGCGACTTCGTTTGACAACATGACACTGGAGATCAACATTTTCCACTTAAGTAACAAGCAAGAACCATCAGGAGGAGCAAGGAACCCGGAGGGAAGTTTGCCCTAATTGCTTCAGTGAGGGGAGGCTTATGCTCGAAGCTATGAGAGGAGGCGATGGAAGTATAGAGAGGAGTTTGATGAATAATTATTTGCCTGATCACTCCTCAGGCACCACTAATTCAGGCCTGCTTAAACGACACTGAAGAATTGGGTTGGTGGACAGTCTCTCACGAGATTGAGTCATTTCTTCTTGTTTAATCTTTTATTTTATTTTTACTTATGTTTCTTTCTCTTTTTCTTTATTCAAAACTTTCCTTCAATTTATTTTCCTTCTTTTCATTTGACTTTTCTTATGTTTCCTTTTGTAAGTTGTGTTAATTTTGAAATTTGAGAGATCCGATTCTAAAAGTGAAATCGTGAAATTTACATGGGGTTGCGAGATTTGCGACCTATGAAATTTCGAAGGAATTTTGCGCTCTGAGAATTCGCGGTGCTCTTCGCGAGGGGTTGCGAAATTCGCAGCCCTTCTCCTTGTTTTTGCGCGCCCCATTCCCAGCTGTGGTTTCCAACCCTGCGAATTCACCGTTTTTATCCTCCCACCTCGACCTTTTCATATTCCATCCAAACCTTTCACTGGTCAGACCCCTCGTCTCCTACTTATTTATATAAATACTGACCCCACTCCCCTTTGACGACAGAAGGAGAACAAGTACGGATTTGCTATATTTTAAGGTGCGCAACACGTGGTGGAGTAACACATTAAGTTTGGAGCGTCAGAAAGGATTCGAGGTCATGACTGATGATGGCAAACGAGAAACAAAGTATTGCGATAAAGAGAGCAGAGACCAAGACAGGAGGAACTTGAGGAGATGTCTTCATAACACCGTTTTGAGGTCGCGACACGAAAAGAAGATATTGTTGGTCTATATGAGAGAAATAATCGGACAGAGAAGTAATCTTTGCATGGACTTATGAGAATGTCTCTACTAGTGATTCGGAGTTCTGTGAATAAGTTGGAGACTCCAATCAAGGTCGCGACCAGGAATTCATGTCGCGACATACATTTAAGCAATTGGGACAAGAGCATAAATAAGAAAAGCCACCCTTCATGTCGCGACACCAAATTGAGGTCACGACACAAAATGAAGACATAATTGGTAGCAAACCAAAATTGATGTTGCGACATAAATGTGAGTTAAGGAAACCAATCAATGTCGCGACTTGGAATTCATGTCGTGATAATAAAAATGAGCTGTACAGTTTAATATGTTGTGACTAAGAAGTGAGGTTCGCGAAAATAGGCGGGAATTGATGTCATGACATGCTTTAGGTCGCGACATAGGGAATCTGATAGAAAATAAAACTGACCAGTGCGCTGAAGTCGCGACATGGAAGGCGAGTCGTGACATAAATTTATTGAAGGGTAAAACATGGTTGAAAAAGATCAACATGCTTGGAAGCGAGGCGTGTTGCGACATCAAATCGGTCAGCGACATATATTCAAAAAGGCAGCAGTTAGGTTGCGACCAAAATAGAAAAATTGAAGAGCTAATTGAATGAAATGAGGTTGCGGCCCGGATAGGAAGGGATGGTCATGACATACTTTTGGTGCGCGACAAGAAAGATGTAGTGATTAAAGAAAATACTTGGTCGTGACCTAATGTCAACGTCGCGACAAAAAAACAAGTAGACCAGCAGTTTTGAGTCACGACCCGATTGAAAGCTCAAGACAATTGAATTAAGTCGAACATGAAAGAGAAGTTATGACCAAGAAGCAAAGAGGATGACAACAAAAATGATGTCGCGACATACTTTTGAAGTCGTGATCTACAGTACTTGATAGAAGAAAGAGAAGTGAGGTCTATTTGTTGAATTGAGGTCACGACACCAATTCTGGAAACAAGAAAGAGTGCTAACTAATTCGGTAGAGTACAACAAATATGGTCACGACAGAATTCATGTAGCGACCACTTACTAATCAAATGCTGGCCCAGATGAAACATGTCTGGCAATAGCAAACATGAGAATTAGTAGCTCGATAATTGCAAGAACAAAATGAAGGGCGTCGACGGAGTTCCACGAGTGCCTGACGAACAGACCGGACAAGGATTTCATGTCAGACCCGTTCCGCAGTAAGTGACTAAAAGCTATGCTGCTATATTTTTAGAGAAAATCCACTTGGAGCACTTGGAGATCGAGCCCGATTTAAAAGATTATGATAGGCATACCAGTTTTTAGTAAAGTAGCTTTCGTTTTTGAGAGCCCATTATCTGGGAGGAGGAGGAGGAAGACTCACTGTATATTTTAGAATATATATTTTTTTTCTTTCATTTCTTTGGATCTGAACCAGTGATTTGTTAGAATGTTGAAGCTGGAAGTGATATTTCAATTTCTTTACAATTTACTACATGAGTTTAAATGAAACCTAGACTAATTTTGGAATTCGTTTCTTCCTAGTTTATTGCAACTGCAATGGGTGTAATTGATCAGTGCTCCATTGTTTATTATAATGCAATTTTGAGAAGCGCTGCTTCCACTAGTTTGAATTTATTGTCAGTTACAGTATTTTCTGCATAAATTAGAAGGAAGTATATGGAATATGGGGGAGATTTATTTGATTGATGTGTTCTTCATGTAATTGTTCCAGTAGTTAGAATATACCCTTCCAGAGTTGTATCTGCTGATTTCAGGAGGCCCTCTGAGACTTACGAGAGATGGAATTCTTGAGAGCTAGGAACATTCAATTTGTGTGGGTATGTTGGACCATTGTTGGAGAACTAATACAAACTCTGAGTTCCTTCGATGAATTCCAGTTATATAATTAATCTTGGAGGGAATAATGTCAATTTAAATAATAAGAGATTTCACATGTCTGTTGGAAAACTCTTGACCTTGTTATTTGTGATCTAATCAAGGAATAATCAATCAAATTACAGGTTGAGTCATCAATCAGTTGGAAATCTTATACCCACAGCAAAGGAAGTAAGAATTTGGAGTCTCAAGAAATGAGTATGAAGTATCTAGAAAAGAAAAAAATACCCAAAATGTTCATGAAGAATTATTACCAAGGAAATACAAGTAGTTGGTTAGACCCTGTCTTGAAGAAACATGGATTTTTATTTGATGAAATAAGAGGAGAAATCAGCCATTATGATCTTTGTGAATCCTGCCTTGATTAGGATAGAGTTTAAATGGGATACAATACAGTATTATTTGAGTATTTTTCTTGTTGATGTTCATTTCTATAGAGTTGATTCAATCAACTCATTATAGTTAATATAATTTCATGAGCTTATTTTTAATATCCTCGTTGTAGATGTTATATTTGGGACAATTGTCTTGATTTCTAGTTGATAAATTTATGTTGAGGTCCGAGATAGTATGGATCTTGTGGTGGACCAGTTTGGTTGATTTAGAATCCAAGTCAATGCGTATTGAGATGATATATGCGGAATTACACCAATTTTACTATGAATGACACGTGCACTGCAATGTCATAGACTAAACCCATTATGTTTCAGACATAAAATTAATTTTGTTCATTATCAAACAACTCACATTCAACTTTGACATAGTTGTACAGAAATTGTAAGGCTCTTGTAAAGTGTTAAATTGAGTGGATTTAGTCTATGCTCTCTGACTAATAGATTTTATACACAGCCTTGTTCCAAAGGATTGAAAGTTTGAAAAAATCAATATTCGACAAAAGGTGAAGTGCTAATTTGGGCATTTTCTTTATTTTTATAAAAGAAATCGTAAAACCGATTTTGATATCGGTGGCTTCATAAAGCTCTACGATATTTTAGAAAACAAAAATATATGATTTGTGACATCAACATTTCCAATTAATCTCGTGTATCTCCATTTCGGGAGGTTGATTAATGCATAGGAAGCCCCCGAATCAGACTTAATAACTCTATGGAGTGCGAATTAGGAAAGAACAGAAACGGAAAGTAAGCGAGTAGAAAAAGACATAGCGAGATGAAAGGAATTGATCAGGCAGTTGAACGAAACAACGGCGAAAGGCTTCAATTCAAGATACAATGGAGAGTTTGCGGAGGCTTGTCATCAAGCGAATACTCGGCGGTCGAGACAACTGCTGAAGAATGACAACTTTGAGCTAAAACGACGTGGTCACCATGGTTCAGCGAGTCAGTTCACAGCATCACCAGAAGATCCTAATGACACCTTGGCATATTCCTGGGATGGAAAACACGGTTAAGATTTGAATGGTGTGAGACCAAAGAGTGATAAAGCTACACCTCTTCCACCTTTTCCTTAAGAATCATTACGGCCATGGTATGAATCATTACCATATGGCTCAGTGTCCCATAGGAAAGTTGGTGGAAGCATTCCTAGAGCGAATTACCCCCATCATATGGCGAAAGAAGGAAGGAAATCATAGTGTTCGATAAGGGGAGGATGAAAGCTTGTATGCATAGGAAGAGGAATTTACAAAAGGATCTTGAAGAGATGTCCTATGCTGGCATAGATCTAAAACACAAATGGATATTGTCTATCACTCTGCAGATGATACTCCTAAGGGTATCATGGAGTAAGCCTCTCTTGCTATGGGGCATTCAAGAGGAAAAGTGCAAAGGAGGCAAGGGATTTGATAGCAGACCTAGCCAAATGCAACATGAAAGCTCTATCTGAATTTACAAGGAGCTACAACAAAGCAAGAGGGAGTGGAGTCATTAAGCTTAACAAGATGATTGCCATGGAAGCAAAGTTAGATTTTATTATGCACGGGATGGATAAACGGGATGCACGTGCCCATGAGATTAGACGTGGGGGTGAATTAGGAGGTGATGCGGGATCATCTGATGAAGATCCTTATGTAGTTGAGGTGGCCAATTACCTGAATGAATAGAGAAGCTATCATTTCAAGCCAAATCCCAACTTGCCCACACATTACAATCCAACACTGAGAAGCCATGAGAACTTCTCATATGGTAGAGGATCATCCACCAAAGGGGCAGGCAGGCAAAATTTCTAGCAAAGGGTATCATCTACAGTTCAACACTTGATGGCAACAAAGGAGAGTAAAGAAATGAATATTAAGGTTAGAAGAGGGCCTAGTCGTTTGAGAAAGCGAGATCTTTGTGATTCATGAGAGATACGCGCAGGCATACACCCATAAACAGATTTCAAAGGGTTGGAAAGATCTTAAATCTAATTCACAAAATGTTTCAATTAAACACAGTGCTTCCATGAAAGAACTTGGAAGCACGGGTTCGACGATAGGCCTTGATATGCGAGAGCAACAAATGCATTCCTGTGACACTCGGGGAAAAATCAAAGGGCCAATTATAGCAATCGGTTGAGAGTGGCGAGGGAAATGAGTAACTTGACGAGAGCGGAAAGAGAAAGCAGTGGAGGAGATAATGGAGTAACATTACAAGAGGACTGAGAGACCGAGAAGCAGGATGCAAGCGACGGCTGAGAAAAGCGGTGAGCGAAACGAGAAGGAGAAGGGTTAAAAACACACCGCAGTCTCATTCCCTGGGAGGATTCGAGAGGCAAGAAGAAAATTTTACTATAAGTGGAAAATTTCAAGAAAATAGAAATAAATATTCCTTTTGTAGAGGCAATCAATCAAATGCCAAATTATGCAAAATTTATGAAGGAGATATTGAGCAAGAAGAAGAAGATTGCTGAGGAAGGAATAGTGAACCTAACTGCCACTTGCAGTGCAGTTATTCAGAGAAGTCTACCATCAAAAATGAAGGACCCAGGCAGTTTCACCATTCCCTACTCAAGAGGGAAATATGAGTTCAAGAAGGCCTTATGTGAATCAGGGGCCAGCATAAACTTGATGCCCTTATCAGTGGTACATAGATTGAGTTTTGGGTAACTTACCCCAACAACAATTATACTATGAATGGCTGATAGATCCATGGCTCAACCTAAAGATGTGCTGGTCAAGGTAGGGAAGTTTATCTTCCCAATGGACTTTGTGGTTATGAAAATGGAAGAAGACAACTAGGTCCCTCTGTTGTTAGGAAGACCCTTCTTAGCAACTGGAGCTGCCTTGATTGATGTGAAAAAGGGTGAACTAACCCTGAGGATGGGAAATGAAGCAGTGCACTTCAATCTAAACAAAAGCTTGACATAATATGATGTTAATGAACAAAATTGTAATGTTGTAAATAACAACAGTCCTATCAGTTTACAACGATGCACGGTGTAACCTTGACATTCTATCAATGAAAAATGAGATGAATTTCTGGCATCTTGAGTGTTGATTATATGAAGCTACTTCACAATCAGGTTCAAAACATGAAAGCAGTCTTGAGTTTGAATGAAAGCGATTCGAAAATTCAGCGGCGAGGAAAGAAAGTTACTAAACAAGAATGCTAGTACGAAAAGGTTAATTTACGAAAGAATTGCCCGGTCATTACGAAATATGCTTTCTTAGAACTAGAAAAGGGGAAACTAGTAATCTATATGGTGAATTGGCCGAGAATGAAGAACAAAAGGTTCTTTGCGAGATTCTAAAGTTCAGAGGCTATTGTCGAGTCCAATTGAAAAGGGTATTAGTCCTTCTATTTGCATGCACAAAATCTTGCTTAATGATGATGCAAAAACATCAGTTGAACACCAGAGGAGGCTGAACCTGTGATGAAAGGAAGTACTGAATGGCTAAATGCAAGATTTATTTATGTAATATCAGACAGTCCTTGGGTGAGCCTAGTTCATGTGGTTCCTAAGAAGGGTGGATTCACTATGATCAGAAATGAAAGGAATGGCGATTCCTACAAGAGCGTGACGAGGATGGAGGGTGTGTATAGATTACGAGAAAATTGAATCACTGCAGCAAGGGAAAGATCATTTTCCTTTGCACTCATTGATCGAGATATTAAACGGCTAACGGGACATCCTCACTTCTGTTTTCTTAATGGATATTATGGATATAGCAAATTGCTATTGCACACAAAGAATTCAAGGAAAGAAACTACTTTCACATGCCCTTATGGTACTTTGTACCAGAAAATTTTCCTTTGGGTTATGCAATGCTCCTACGACTCTCCAAATATGTATGATGTCAATGTTCTTAGATTTAGTAGAGGAGGTTATGGATATATTCATGGATGACTTCACAGTTTATGGATCCAGTTTTGAATAGTGCACAACCGGGAATTTGAGACGGTACTTCACGAGTGCCCAGGACAAGAACCTAGCTTTGCGTGAAGAAATGCTGCATTTATGGTGACATAAGGCATTGTACTTGGGCATAGAATTTATGCAGCAGGGCTTGAAGTGGACCAAGCAAAGGTTTCCATTATAAAGACTCTTTTGCCACTTACAACAGTCAAGGGAATAAGAAGTTTCTTGGGACATGCTGGTTTTTATAGAAGGTTTATTAGAGACTTCTCAAAAATAGAAAGACCATTATGCAGATTACTGGAGAAGGTGTGCAGTTTAATTTTGATGAGTCACTTGATATTCATTTGAAATTAAATCGGATTAGTTGAAGCTCCTATCATGGCCAAACCAAACTGGAACAAGAATTTGAGATTATGTGTGATGCAGTGACTATCTGTGGGAGAGCATGACTAGGACATAAAGGCGACAAAATGTTTGAACACTATACTATTCCAGCAAAACCTTCAATGAAGCTCGAAAGTACTTTCGACTACTGAAAGGAGATGCGCTATGGTATTTGCATGTGAAAAGTTCGGGCCATATATATTGGGGTCCCATGTCATCATCCATCGCTGATCATGGTCAAATCAAATATTTGATGGCCAAGAAGAAGCTAAGCCAAGACTGATCAGATGGGTGTTGTTACTACAGGAATTTGATCTAGAGATCAAGGATAAGAAAGGTTGTGACAATGTGATAGCTAATCACTTGTCAAGAGTTGAAAAGACTACTATGAAAGAAGAAGAAATGGAAGTAGCAGAAAATTTTCCAGATGAGCACTTATTTCAGTTGTCAGTTCAATTACTTTGGTATCGCGTGTGTGAACTTTCTGGCAGTGGGTGATGCACGAGGAATTCTACCAGCAAAGGAAGAAATTGAGCGACAGCCAGGTTTTTACATCTGGATGCCTCTATTATTCAAGAAGCCAGTTGATATGATCCTCGGAAGGTGTGTACCAGAAAGTGAACAGGGAAAAATTTACAAGAATGTCATGCATCACCCTATGGAGGACACTTTGCGAGAGACAAACATCCTAAAATTCTCAATCGAGGTTTGATTGGCACAATATTTCAAAAGATTGTTTGAATGGGTGAAACTTTGTGATCGGTGCAAAGAGTGGGAAATATCGACCAAAAGGCATGAAATGCCCACACCCAATCCACGATGGTGCAATTATTTGATATATAGAATAGACTTCATGGGGGCCTTTCCATCTTCTTTTGGAAATATACATACTCCCCAGTTGTGGATTATGTGTATCGAATGAAGCAACAACATAAAATGATGCTAATACAGTTGTGGGATTCTTACAAAGAAATATCTTAAGCAGATTTGGGACACCTAGGACTATTATTAGTGATGGAGGGAGCCATTTTGCAAACAAGGTGTTTGAGAAGCTCATGAATAGGTATGGAATAAAACACATAATGAGTTTGGCTTATCATCCTCAAATAAATGGAGCAGGCGAAATTTCGATAGGAGATAAGAAAATTCTTGAAAGATTGTGAGTTCAGTAAAGAGATTGAGTGTTAAACTTAGTGATGCATTGTGGGGCCTCTGGGGACTTCATATAAAACTCCCATTGGAATGTCCCCATACGAAATTGTCTTTGGTAAACCTTGTCTTCTACTGGGATTGGAATATAAAGCTATGTAGGCCATGAAGTTGAATTTTGACTTCAAAGAAGCTAGGAAGAAAGACTCAGTGAATGAATTGGAAGAATTTGAGAAATGAAGCTTATGATAATGCGGAGATTTACAGGACAAGACAAAGAAATGACATGATCCAAAAGATTTGAGGAGGGAATTCAAGGCCAGTCGAGGTCTTGTTGCTCTAGATTAAAGCTTTCGGGAAAGCGGAAATCAAAATCGGTGGCCTTGCTCTGAGTAGTGTCAAGTACAACCTTTAAGGTGAAGTGAAAACCAGTAATGGAGAAAGTTTAAAGTGAATGGTGGTGATTAAAGCGATATTATGGAAGAAATATGATTTGATTTCTAGTTACAGTGGAAGAAAATTAGCGACAAAGTCATGTAATAAAGTCGACTAAGGACTCAATGAAGCTTATGGGAGGCAACCCACACAACATTATTTTTTTATTTTTTTTTTATTTTTATGTTTTGTTAGTAAATTTGTGTTTTCTAGTTAGATGTTTTCATATATATACTGTTTAAAATTTTTGTAGTATTCTTTGGTAATGTAACGAAACGAGAGATGGAGTCTGCGAGTGTCTGCAACCAGTGCAAACAAGGATACAAGAGAGTACTACTCTCTGCGATTTAATATTAATTGTTTTGGGTGAATGAATGATTGAAGTTTTGAAATTTCTTTCCATTCAATATTAAATCCGATGCTTCATGAGTTGATTTGTTGCATATTTGAATGATGAAGGTTGATTGTTTTTGTTTGTTTGAATTGGGTTTATCGATTCAGTCTTGTATGAATTTGAACTGTTCTTAAAGACCAGAAAATTTTTCATGTTGCGACATACTTTTAAGGCCACGACCCTGTTTTGAATGGAAAACAAGAGAATAAGAAATATCAAGTCACGACATCGTTTTATTAGTCACGACCACTTTGGGGTGTAACAGTGTTATTTGTATTATCTTGACTCATGCTTTAAGGTCGCAACATAAGTTGATGGGTCATGACAAAAATGTGTGAGTTTAAAAAGCGGTGGAACTTCGATGTGCGATGGGGGATCTAGGTGTGACCAAGAAAAGCGAAGAAAGAGAGAAATAGTGCGACACCGTTATTTAGTCATGACCATTTCAGGGTCGCGACAAACCTAAGTAGGTCGTGACCATAATTGTCTAAAATGCAATAAATTGGGGTTTTAGACCTCCTAATTTGGGCGTCGCAACTTTAATTGGGATTATTAAGCGTACAGTGATGTCTATTATAATGACATTAATGTATGACATTCCATAAGACAATGATGACCTTGAGCCCCTTCATCATAAAGACTGAAATTGAATAGCCAAATTTCGTCCAGAACTCTAATCCATTTGCATCTTCACCTAACTTTCCACTTCTTTTCGCTCTTTAACCACCAAACCCTAAAACCAGTACCTAATTCCAAATCCTTACCCATGGCAAATAACCAAAGCTCTATTTCGGATCTTAACAGAATAATTAATGAGCTCATGAATAAGCAGTGCCAAGGAGTGGAGGCGGTGCGCCTGGAACCTTAGTATGAGACTATAGCGAATACGAGACGAAAAATCAGCCGAATTGGAGGAACCGATTACAGGAAAAAGAAAAGGGCCGTAAAAAAGTGATATGTCGAAAGTGAAGAAGGAGAATGAGAAGAGAAGCGAGAGACTTTGTCTACGAGCCAAAGATATGGACCCGAGAAGGTGTTAGGCGACAAGACTTTGTCATGAAAGAGATTTGAAGTGTTCTTTTAAGATGTTATGAAAAAAGAGGTTGGGAATTTTTTTATTTTATCTGGCCTTTGGATTCTTTGCTCTAGCCAAGGAATTTTACGCCAACATGGTGGGGATGAGAGAGGACACAGTTTTCGTGTGAGGAGTCTGGGTACCCTTTGGAGATAAAAGAATTAATGAGATGTTCAAGCTAAAGGAACTCAAGCACGATTCAAAATTCCAGAAGCTTGCTTAGCAGACGGATCATGAGAGAGAGCTTAGACCTCATTGTTGGGTAGGGGGAAGTGGGGAAGCCACGGAACCCTCATTACACTATAAATAGAGGCTCCCTCACTGAGGAAGCTAAGGTTTGGTTCTACTTCCTCTATCCAGTAATCCTCCCAACTAAACATCTATGTGTAGTGACAGATCAGGAGGCAATCATTCTATATGCCCTTTTGAAGGGCTATAAAATGAATGTTGGGGGTTTAATAGAGGGGTCGATCAAAGGATACCACTTGAGCAACAAAAGAGGACTGATCCCTCACCCAACAATAATCAGCAGACTATGCATCTTCGCTGGGGTGAGAGGATCATGGGATGAAGAAGAAACCTGCCCCAAGGTATCAACTTTGACCCTTCTTTGGAGTAATGAGGGCACAGAAATAAAGAAACAAGGATGGTAAGTAGAGTATAACTGTGAGGATAATGATCACGGAGAGATGGAAGCTGGCTAAGGCAAAATCCTCCAACTGAAGAAGAAGAGGTGCATTTCAGAATGAGCCCATTGAGCCATTCTATCTGATTTGTGAAGAGAATTTCTACGAGCAAACTCAGAGAAGAGGAGAGGAACAACGAAATCATGGACATGCGAGGACAATGAAAAAGATATGGAAGAAGAGAAAAATCGAGTGTAGCGACAATTCGGAGAAGAGCTCTTGAAAATTTGGTGGAGGAAAGAACAATTGTTCAAGCAGACTCTAAGACAAAGAGAGAAGAGATGAACAGAAGAGAAAAGGAAATGGGAGAAAAGATGAAAGCCAGTTTGGAAGCCTTATATAACAACCGGTTTAGAAGAGATGAAGAAGTGCTTACCATTCTGAAGAAAAGAGAAGTTGAGATGGAGGGTAACATGTTAAAAAAATATGCCGAAGCCTTCACAAGTACCTATAAGAGAGAAATTTGAGAATTTGGGAAATTGATGAAGGACCGAGAGATAAGAGAGCTAGAAGATAATGATATTTATAGAGAAGAAAAATGCGGCATGAGAGTTTAGATTTGATAAACAAAAAATTTATCGAACATCTTGAGTTATATTTACATTTGGAAAAAATCTTAATAAATCAGATGGGCTTGAAACAAGACACCTTCATCAGATTTGTGGATTTAACAAATGATTTAATCTCTACTGACAAAGTAGAACCCACACCCTCTGAAAAGAAAAGACTAGATATGACCTTTTCCAAATTTTCTCCATGCTTAGCAAGCTTTGACTTAGATCCTCCCAACATCATACCAAAAAATTCTTATAAGAGAAGGGAGGAGTGAGATATCACAATTATACTTTTCTTTTCCTCACTGTAATCCTTCATCATCATGAATATAAATTCAAAGAGGTTCATTGAAATTGTCTTGTGATGTGTTATTCTGAATTGATGAATTGTGTTGTTGCTTTCAATAATGATGCAATCAGAACTTATATGTTGAAATGCTTGATTGGACTACGATTTTACGAGATAAGTGATTTGTTTACGGATGTGGATCTAATTAAGTGAATTGTGTTGTTTGTGTCATTCATTGTTTGTCTGCAAGAAATGACCTATGTATTCAAGCCTTATTAGTACAATGACACAATGACCATTGTTTAAATCCATAACAACATTATAAGAGAAATAAGAGTAGGCTCTAGTGAAATGAAATAAGAAGTTGCAGTTTTAGTTTGAATTAGGTTTAAATTGAAGAATTTGGAAAAGATACACAATTGAAAAAACAAATAAGATGATTCTTGTTTGTGTGTATAGGCAATGAGTCGATCTGAATCTTGGAAACACAATGCACATGGTCAAGAAAATTCTTAAAACTTTGAGAGGGATTAGGAACATCTTTTGGGGTGATTCACAATCAAGGGTACAAGGTCCTAGAACTTGTTAGATTATTGGTAAAGGAGAAATTTTAGGTAAAAACAAATATTAGGAAGTGATCGAGGTCATCTTTGGAAGTTTGAACCTTTTCAAACCTACCCTCATTATATGCTAGGGCATACACTCTAGTTCCCTGCTTTGAGCCAAAAATGCCAAATTTCTTCAAATAGCAGCATTTAGAAACCTGAAATCCCTCCCTTACAATAATCACTGTGAAAGAACCCCAAATTATTTCAGGTTCGAGGCAGAATGTTTAACATCGAGAAAGGAACAAGTTTGGGGGAATTTATTTCTTTTGGATTACAAGGATGGATGAGGAAAAATAAATTGAAGAACTAGAGAAAAAGAAGATGAAGTTGAAAAAGGAACAAGTTTTGTCTTGTGGCCTATCCTTCTTGTACAATTAAGCTCTTGGGGGTGTTTCAACACCTAGTACCCTAATGCCAACTGGTATGGGAGTTGCTAGTAAGTTCTCTAAAATTGATAGAAAGCTAAAGACAAAACATTTAAATATTCAATTCTTTGAAAATAAGAGAAATGAAAGAGTTCCAATAAAGGAACTAAGCTGATAAGCTGAAAGTGGTAACCAAAGGAGCCACAACATACAAGATGATGTACACATCCAATTTTGGGGGAGTTACATTACAAGTAAGGAAAATGATGAAAGATGAAGGCCATTATATAGAAAAGAAAAGTGAAATCTGGGTAATTTGCAGCCTAAAATTTCCAATTGTCCACCCAATTACCCAAGTCTAACATTATAACCCTAAAAGACCTCTTTAATCTTGAAGGTTGAATTAACCTACCATTAGTGGAGATCAATATGAAAAGCAAGCCTATGGGACTTTGACTACAAGTGTTCTAAGAGGAGATCCCCAAAAAGATTAACTAATTCAACAAAAAATGAAAAGGAAGAAGACCTGCACCTCCTGCAGAACAAAGATCTATTGACTGTAGACTATTTTCATGCGGTATTCATCGGTTTATTGTAATAAGGTTGAAAACATTCCTTTTTCTCAGTTGAAAACTAAAGTTTGAAATGATATTGCAATCTTCTTGTTCAAGTCAGGGTGGAATAAAAAAGAATATTGTCTTTATAGAGCAGAGAAAAATGTCCTTCAAATAAAGTTGAATTGTTTAAGAGACAAAACAAATCTTTCTTTTCTTTGCTTAGGGACAAAGCAAAATTTTAAGTTTGGGAATTTGATGAGTTAAACTTCGATAAATTTTAGTCCATTTTTCTGATTGTTCTTACAATGTAATTGCTTGTTTTTATGCAGAAATATGTACTATTTACCAAATTTCTATTTTGCAAAAATTATTGGCAGAAATGAAAATTCTAACAAGGATCAGAAGTGAAAATAGTTCAATGGCCAGGTGAGGTTGCGAAAGGAGAGAATCGAATTAGACCGGAAGAGATCACTATCTTTGAATCAAAGGTATTTGCGACAAAGAGAAGTTCTTGAGATGAAAAAAAGGCTTCAGGAAGGATTTCATGTCGACACCATTACGAGGTGCGACACGAAGAACAAGTGATTTACCATGATTTTTAAGGTCGTGACAAGTAATTAAGTAACACATCAGTTTGGAAGTCATGACATAGGATTCAAGTCACGACTAGAAGTGATGGCAAGCCAAACAAAAGTTGTTGTGATAGAAGAGAACTTGCAGAGACCAAGACAGGAGGAACTTCAAGGAAGATAATGTCGCGACACTATGGCTGGTTAAGCGAGAAAAGAAAGATATTGTTGAGTCGCAACGGAGAATAATGTCGCTACGGAATAATCTTTGCATGGACTTGCAATGTCTCACTCTAGAGGCAATTTCAGAGGTGTGATAAGATATAAGTAGGAGACTCAGATCAAGGTTGCGACTAGAAATTCATGTCGCGACATACATTTAAGCAACTGGGATAAGAGCATAAATAAGAAAAGCCACCCTTCATGTCGCAACACCAAATCAAGGTCACGACACAAAAGGAAGACATAATTGGTAGCAAACCAAAATTGATGTTGTGACAAAAATGTGAGTTGAGGACACAAATCTAGGTCGCGACCTAAAATTCATGTCGCGATAATACAAATGAGCTATATAGTTTAAAATGTTGTGACTAAGAAGTGAGGTTATGACAGGATGGGTAGAATTGATGTCGTGACATGCTTTTGAGGTCGCGACATAGAATACAGTAGAAAACATGACAGCCAGGTCTCGACATGGAACTGAGGTCGTGACATAGAATTTATTGAAGGGTCAGAAAATCATGGTCGCAACAAAAATAAACATAACTGGAATCAGGAACTGATGTCGCGACATCAAATCGAGGTCACGACATATATTAAAGGGTGAAACGATCGAGGTTGCGACCCGGAAATAGAAAAATTGAAGGAATGGTGGGGGGCGAAATGAGGTTACATTTGCTTGGATAGGAAGAAGGGATGGTCGCGACATACTTTTGAGAGGCGCGACAAATTCTAATAGGTCAAAGAAAATACTTGGTCACGACCTAATGTCCCTTTCGTGTGAAAACAAATGAACCCGGCGGAGTTTTAGTCACAACCCACTTGAAAGCTCAAGACAACTGAATTAAGTCACAACATGAAAGAGAAATTGTAACCAAGAAGCAAAGAGGATGACAACAGAAATGAGAGTCCGCGACATATTTTGAGTGTGAGAATTGCGACGAGAGAGAGTGAGGTCATGACATCGAATTAGGGGTCATGTACCAATTTGAAACAAGAAAAGGAGGTCCTGGCCGGAATTCTCGATTATTACAACGCTAATATGGGCACGACAAGAATTCATGTTGTGACCATATCCATCTGCGCTGAAAGAAGCATGTCACAACGGCAAACATCGAATTAGGCGTTCAACGATTGCAGAACAAGAGAGGGACGTCGCGACCAGTTTCCTGAGGCATGACAGACTAAACATACCAGACAAGGATTTCATGCCGCGACCCCATTCACAGGTCGCGACCTAAACAGAGAACTGGGCCATATATTTTAGAGAAATTCACTTGGAGCCTTGGGAATCGAGGGCTGTTTAAGAAGATTATAAATGAGCATACCTGATTTTAGTAGTAACTTAGTTTTCTAAAACTGGTAATAGGAGGAGGAGGAAGACTCACTGTATATATTAGAATAGATTTTTCTTTCTTTCATTTCTTTGGATCTGAACCAGCGATATGTTAGAATGTTGAAGTTGGAAGTGATATTTCAATTTCTTTACAATTTACTGCCTGAGTTTAAATGAAATCTAGACTAATTAAGGTCGTTTCTTGATTATTACAGCTGATCGGTGTAATTGATCAGTGCTCTATTGTTTATTGTAATGCAGTTTTGAGAAGCGCAACATCCATTAGTTTGAATTTATTGTTAGTTATAGTCTTTTTTGCACAAATTAGAAGGAAGTATCTGGAATATGGGGGAGATTTATTTGATTGATGTGTTATTCATGTAATTGTTCCCAACACTAGTTTCGAATACCCTTCCAAGGATTGTATCCTGCTTTGCTTTCCAGGAGGCCCTCTGAGAGACACAGAGATGGAGATTCTTGAGAGCTAGGAACATTCAATTTGTGGGTATGTTGTGGACTACAGCCTGTTGGAAGACTGTGACTCTAAGTTCACTTCGATGAATTCAGTTCACTCATAATTGATGTTGGAGGAATATTGATCCAATTTAAATAATAAGAGATTTCACATAATACGTTTGGAAAACTCTTGACCTTGTGTTGGCGCTGATCTAATCAGGAAATGGTAGATTTTAAGGCTGAGTCATCAATCAGGTTATGGAAATCTTGCGATACCCCTAACTTAGGAAGTAAGAATTTTGCAGTCTCAAGAAATGAGTATGAAGTATCTAGAAAGAAAAATGCCTAAATGTTGTGAAGAGTGTGCAAAATACAAGTAGTTGGTTAGACCCCTGTCTTCGAGAGAAACAGGGATTTTTTATTGGTGAAATAAGAGGAGAAATCCAAAGCGCATTATTGGGGCATCTTTTGTAATCTACCAAATTTAGGATAGAGTTTTAAATGGGATACAATGCAGAAATTGACTATTTCACAGTATTTTCTTGTTAGTGTTCATTTCTATAGAGAGTTGATTCAATCCAACTCATTATAGTTAATATAATTTCATGAGCTTATTTTTAATATCCTAGGTTGTAGATGTTCTATTTAGGACAATTATCCTTCAATTTCTAGTTGATAAAATTTATCATTGAGGTCCAGGTAGTATGGATCTTGAGTACTTAGGGTAGTTGATTTGAGAATCCAAGTTAATCTCTATGGGAATGATATCTGGACTTACACCAATTTTGACTACTTGAATGACCTGTGCACTTGCAATGTCATAGACTAAACCCATTATTAATTCTAGAACATAAAATCAATTTTATTCATTATCAAACAACTCTATTCAACGTTGACATAGTTGCAGGAGAATTGTAAGGCTCCTGTATAAGTCTTAAATTGAGTGGTTTAGTCTATACTCTCACAAACAAACAGAAACCTCTCCCCCTCTTGAAGCCCTTATCCATCCAGGCTGCAGCAATGGCAAAGACCCGAGGAGGCCACATCTCATCTATCCCAGGCACGGTGTGAGGCCCTCTACAGCTGGGGCACCTGGTACCGCTAGTCTTGGCCAGGCCCTTGCGACCTAACGGATCTTGCAATCTCTCAAAATATTGCCTGGCCTATCCTACCTTAGGTATGACACTAAGGATTGGGCCCGTGCTTGTGGAGTCCTCCTCACCGACCCGGTCTACGTGGGCACCTCCCGCCAGTGAGCCCAGACCTCCAGGCCCAGCCCAGTCTTCGCAGTCCAGTCATGAAGTCTCCATAGTCTCACACTCCCGGGTGCCTCATCAGCCTCCCATCACCCAGTCCCATTTGTTTCTTTGTAGTGGAGCCACTCTTGCCTTGTGCTCCAATAGAGAGAGCAACGTTGCCGAAACAAGGACTTCCACAGTAGGCACTTGTGATGTCCGAGGTTTTGCAAGTTTTCCAGAGCTCTAGGACTCGATGGGACTCATTCAACGCTACTCTCTAAATCCATTTATGACTCCACGCTAATTCTTCTATCCAAGAGTAGTGATTGACTTTTACTAGACCATGACGTCCCGAGGGGAGCACAATCCCACTGCTATCCGCTTCACCAATGACGGCCACCAGGGCATCCTTTGAGTAGCCGATATAGTTGCCGCGTTTCACCTTCCAGTAGCTTTGGCCAATTTAGCGGACTATAGGCAGTGGCCACATCCTTCACCCCGGGAGATGGTCCTGATCCTCTCCCGAGACACATCAGTTGGCCCTATTTTGTTCCAGAGACAGCTTCCACCAGGGATGCTTTTTGTGGACCATGTGCTGCGGTCCAATTTGTTTCCTCTCCAGCATCTTGTTCAGAGGTGGGGCGCCATCCTAGAGGCCTTATATTGCATTTTGGGGCTTTAGTTTTAGCCCTAGGGTGTATTATGACATCCTCTTCCACTTCGAGAGAAGATACACGGAGCACCTCTGATAGAGACCATTCCATTGCTATTTCTGCGGATGCTTTCTCATGTCTTGGAGCATCTAGGTTTTCCGGATGAGCCCCATTGAAAGCCCTGTCGGGTTTGTGAGGCCACATTTACTATTGAGAAGTGGAAGTTTATGCTTGGGGCCCTTCTCTTCCCTCGGACCTTCTTCTTTGAGGCAAATCTAAACGAGATCACCACGGACCGGCGGCCTCGGCCTTCTTTGTGGAGCCAGCTGGCTCTCACCGGCTACCTTTGACCCCGGAGTGCTTGCTCAATGGTACGTAGCACAATCTCCTCAACTCCCGGCTCTCACTCCAACTAGCCCCAACTCTTCTTCACCACTAGTGGCATCTATTCACATCCTTTGCTCGAGTTTTCTTGCCATCATAGGTGTCCTTAAATTTTGCGCGGCTACATCTCGGTCGCCATTTGTTGCACAGTTGCCATGGTCGACGAATGGCTCATGCGACTCTCCTTCCTCATATCTGATCATCCTTGCTCGGGGTTCAGCAATGCACAGGCTTGCCCTGCGGCTCACCGGTCATTTCCAGCGTGACCGTCAGAGCTCCACCATCGGTTATCCCGGTCCCCCTACGGCAATTTGGTCCACATTGCTCATCCCTACTCCGACTCAGACACAGGAGGAGGATGAGGTTCCACCCTTCCCGACTACTTGAGGAGGTATCACTTCCTCCATTAAGTTTCCGCTCTAGACCCATTGAGGATAATGTCAGTTTCAGTTGGGGGGGAGAGTTAATGAAGGAAGTGTCGATTATCTTTTTTAGCAAGTCTATTTTTTTTTAGTTGAATGACTTGCTAGTAGTTTGTTTTCTTTACAATACAAGTATATGTTTTTAGTTTTCTACACATATTTTAGTTATTATTTATAATTTCTCACTTATAGAAATTTTTTTTGTAATGCTCAACTTCTATTTGAGAAACTGAAGTCTTGATGCTATTGATGTTAGGATGGTGTTATACTTATTTGAGTTGAGGAACTATTGAAATTTCTCTTGTCTCAACCTTGTTCTTCACTTGAACTAACCACTTTATGCACATTAGGTTTCAATTATAAGTTGAAAAACTGCCTTGCACCTTAAGCCCTACAGAAATATGGCTTAGTACTTTTGACCACCTTTAATAGGTTAGGACCCCTGAATAAAAGACCAATGAGTCTTTAAGAAAAAAGTAAAGAAAAAGAAAAGAAAAACAAATTATGACACTTTCCTGGAAACCCAAGCACAATTCGAGGGGTATATGACGAAAGTCTTTAAAGCCCGGTGCCCTAAACAAACTGGTTGGGAGTCATCGACTTTGTTGCTTGTTACATGGGTGGATAGGTGGAGTCTCGAGCTCGTTAAAAGTCCGGGGTAAAACCTGAAGAGTTAGTGGTTGAGAGATCCTTATGACTTGATGCCCTAAACCTTAATTGGTTGGAAGTCATCGACGGATCCCTGTTACATGGACATTTATGAGTTCAACTCCTTCGGCATTGCACCCTTACAACACAAAAAGAGTTGTAAAATAAAGCCAAGGTCCTGATCTATTAAGGTTAGTTAATTTTCTATGTATAGAAAAGAACTAGGTTGGGGGGAGAGTACAGTTTGGCAGACTATGTTTGAAAACTAATCAAGTTAACACTTAGGCTTTTGGGGAAGGTTTCAGGTTGGTTCTCTAGGAGTTGACACTCTTTTGATACTTAAATGTGCATAGCACACACTCTTCCTAAGATAGTCTTTGGGTAGGATGTTGGTGACTCTTGTTGAAAGTTGAGTATTATCCCCCCATTTTATTTGCAAAACCATTTTTTGTGGACATATATAGTTCATCTTGCTTTTGATTGCTTCCTTCTTTCATTGCTAAGGGACTAGCAATGTGTCGGTTGGGGGGAGTGATTACTACCCAAATAGTGTTGTTCCATACTCTTAACACTCCGGGTTTTGAGCACTTTTTGCGTAGCAATAAGCCAAATTGATCCAGTTAGCACATTAAGGACCTATCAATGTTTTTTATCAAATTTTATGGCAATTTTTATAGTTTCACAGGTTTTATGTATTGAAGATAGAGATCTAGGTCGAGCATGAAGAAATCAATTGGAGCGTAAATTTGTGAACGAGAAGAGCGAGGCGAGAAAACCTTGCCAATTTACGCAAGGGTTGCGAAATTCGCAACCATGCGAAATTTTCTTTGGCTAATAATTCGCCCCTTGAGTACAATGAATTCTTCAGCCATTCTTTACTTTGCATTGTCTTTTCATTTCTTCCCAAACTATCCCTATGTAATAGTTTCTTGCTTTTGACAATTTGGTAATTTGTATGATTTTGGTGGTATATAATCCTAAAAACAACACTCTGTAGAGGATATCTTGAAAAATCTTTTAGTATAATATTATTGAAGTTTGGGAGGCTTGTCGAACAAGCTCCCTTTTTCTTTTCATTTTCTCTTATTTTCTCGTTAGCCAAACACCCTCTGAGGATGACAACTCAAAGAATGAGCGGCTAAACCCCCTCTTTCCTTGAAGTAAAGGGCACGGGACAAAGGAACCTGATGCAAATGAAGGTTTCTCATGTTTTCAGCGTAGGTATTCACTAACATATATGTTTTTCTTAAACTCTAGGTTCAGATCCCTTCAAGTCACCTTGAATGGTCAGTACTTGGTAAGCTTTCAGGGCTCATTTGATGTTTATTACTAGATCTAGTGATGTTCGTTAGTTATCATTTATGAGCTATTGGAAGGTTAGTTAAGGAGACATGTTTTTACTGTCTGAAACCATTAATGCTCAGTGAATACCATTTGCAAAGGGTAGTTATTTTGGGTCAGCTTTTATAGCGAAATGAAGAATCGGTTCGGGAGATGACGCGAGTCATCACTCTGACGATGAGAAAAGACACAGAAACCTCATTTTCCCTAGGAACCTAGGCGTGTTCCTAACACTTTAATGATTTCTATTTTGTTTAACTCATTTTTACTTTTAGTTTTTCACCACAAAAATCCACTCTTTTTCATGGCCAAAATCCAAAATGATTGCCTGGTTAAAACTTAACATGGTCTAAAATTTTACAAGAAGAAAGAACCCATCTACGTGAGATGATCCTAGAACCACTATGCTATAGTAGCTATGATACAATGTGTATGGGTATTCGTTATAAATTTTGTGTTTAAGAACAACCTCACAAAGCTTTACTGATCATAGTTGATTTTATGATTAACTGATAGAAGAGACCAAACAAAGTCATTATTGTTAGGAAGGATCTTGCATAGCAATAAGAGCAACTTTGATGTGATATGAAGAAAAGGAAACACATTCTCAGGTTGGAAATGAGAACAGTTTTTAATCATAATCTAGTTGGAAACAACCAAAACTTATTAATGATGAGTGTCATATTGTAGAAAAAAAAACTCCCATAAGTTTTCAGGCGTGATAAATGATTATGTTTGGGGACAACTGAGCAGAGAACATTTTGTTTTCCAGTATCTTGAGCATCATGAAGTTGAATTTCCTAAACTAATTTAGGTGGAAGCATTTTCAGTGTTAGAAAATAGTACTATAAAAAAATCAATAGTTATGAAGAAAGCCTTAAAATGCTGACACAAGCTACGAGGTTTTGATTATAAAGAATTGCTTGAACATTTGAAGAATGTAAACATAAAGCAAAGCAGTCATTTTTGGATGGATTGAGCGAGGCTTGAAAGAATAAAAGCGTGAAGATTCTCAAAAATACAAGGCAATTAATAGCTTGAATTACATAGATGATATGAAAGGAATTAGATCCTTACATCTTGTATTACCTGAGATCCTTTTATAGGAGAATGCTTTAAAACCTCTATAGAACTATCAAAAGAAAATTTGAATCCAGTAATGAAAATGCGAAGAAGTAGTGAAGTAGCTCAATGCAAAGCCCCATATAATACAGTCTCGGATATTCCTTGGGTGAGCCTGGTTCATGTGGTTTCCCGAAGGTGGATTAGTATAATCATAAATGAGGAAGAATGAATTGATTCCCTACAGGGTGGCGGGATGGAGAGTGTGCTATAGACTACAAAGAAATAACCATTACAGGAAAGGATCATTATCCTCTACCTTTCATTGACCAAATCTTTGGACGGAGTTGAGGCACTCCCATTACTCTTTTCTTGATGTATATTAAGTTATAACCTGTTGCTACATAACACATAGAGGATGAAGAAAGGGTATTGTCTTGGGACATATTTCTATATGAGTTGGTTGAGTAAACTAATCAAAAGTTATATCATAAAAAACTCTCTTGCCACCTACAACGATCAAGGGGATAGAAGTTTCTTAGGACATCTTGATTTTATAGAAGGTTCATAAACCTTACTCTCAAAAATCTCAGGACCATTATGTGGCTATACGGAAAAAGATGCAAATTTGCAGTTTTTGATGAATTATGCAAAGCATTTGATGAAATTAAATCATAATGGTTCAACACCCATCATGGTGATAATGACTGAATGACTGAATTTGAAATTATGTGTGATGCAGTGGTTGCTTAATAGAGGAGTTGTATTGGGACAACTGAAAAGATATTCAAGGCCATATACTATGCTAGAAAAACCTTCAATGAGGCATAAGAGAACTACTCTACTACAGAAAAGGAGATGCTGGCAATGGTGTTTGCTTGTGAAAAATTTAGGCCTTACATATTAGGGTCCCATGTTATAATACACACTGATCATGCTGCAATTAGATATCCTAATAGGAAAGAAGATGTCATTAGAAACGTCGAGATGGGTATTATTATTGCAAGAGTTTGATCTAGAGATAAAAGACAAGAAGGGTAGTGACAATGTAATAGATAATCACTTGTCTAGATTGGAAAAGACTGTTGAAAAGGAAAATGAAACTGAAATAGAATAAAATTTTCTAATGGCGACTATTTTGTTATCGGTCAGAACTATACAGTATCTTGATATTGTGAATTACTTAGCTTGTGGAGTTGTACTGAGTTCGATTACCATTAGAGAAGCAAATTGAGAGCGATAGAAGATTTTATGTTAGAGTTATTACTACTTTTTAGAAGAGGAGCAGATATGATAATAAAGAGATGTGTTCCAGAAACATAACAAGGTTGCATTATGGAGAAATGTCATGCATCACCATATGGAGGACACTTTACAGGAGACATAATGACCTCAAAAACTCTCCAATCAAGTTTTGATTGGCCTACCCTATTCAAAGACTGTTTTGAATGGGTAAACATTATGTTGATAGGTAATAGGAGAATGGGAAATATAAGCAAAGAAATAGAAATGCCTTGCACAAAGTCCTAGTGGTCTTGAATTTTTTTATGTATGGGGTTAGACTAATAGGACCTTTTCCCGTCATCATTTGAAAATCTATACATTCTCCTAACTGTGGATTATGTATCCAAATGGGTGGAAGCATGCTTCATCCCTCATGAAATCTGTGATGGTTGAGTTTTATACAAAGAAATATTTGAGTAGATTTGGGCACGGCAATCATTAGTGATATGGGAAGCATTTTAAATAAAGTTTTACAGAAACCTCACGAATAGATATGGAATCAAACATGTAGTGGGATTGGCTTATGCTCTACAGTCAAATGGGTGCTTGAAATTCCCAATAGGAGATAAATAACATTCAGGAGAAAGCGTGAATACAAGCAGCTTGTTATATCAAATAGATGGTAATTGTGAGCTTATGGGCCTTACAAACTCTAATTGGATCTCCCCATCTGTGAGAATAGTATTTGGAAAACCTTGTCATCTCCTACGGAACTAGGAATACAGGAGCTATGTGAATATAAAGAAATTGAATTATGACTTCAAGCTGTAAAGAAGAAAGATTACTCTAATTGAATGAAATTGGAAGGATTGAGAATGAAGCTTATGTGTGAAGTAAAATCTACAAAGATAAGACAGTGGCATGATCAAAGATTTTGAGGAAGAGGTTTCAAAGCGAGGGAACAAGGCCTATTATATAATTCCCGAGGCTCCAAGTTTTCTAGGAAAACTAAGTCAAGATGGGTGGTCCTTTGGTGTCTTGATACACCCTTTGGAGTAAGTAACAACGGCCCGACTATAGATGTGAATTTAAAGTGAATGGTCAGAGATTGAAGCATTACCTTGGAGGGAACATAAATGAAGAGTGAACCAGATTTGAAAGAGAGGGAAGAATTTTACTGAACTGAAGACATTATGCAACAAATAATACGGCAGTATAAATTGACGACTTCTTGGGTTGCAACCAAACTAAATTTTAAAATTTTCATAGTTAATTTGGTTTGTTTAAATTGAATTGTGTTTGAGTTTAGTTTCGAAATTTTATATGAGAATTTTAAGTTGCTGTTTTTGCTGATTTTTAGGAAGGACGGTGAAAATTTGAATTAGAAATGGATTTTGTTAGAAAGCACACTTTCTCAGAAAGCGAAATATATACGAGAGAAATTGCTACAAGGGGGAGTATTTCCATTTCCCTCACTTTGTCTTTAATGATAATGCATAATTGAAGTTTGGGGAAATGTAATTTTATTTAGAGCATAAAATGAATAGTAGCTTTGTTTGTTCTCATTATTTGAATACTCTGAATATCATCTTGTTGAAGTGTATTGAGTGAAGAAATGAAATATGATAGGTCATACTTGGATTAGAGTTCTTTGATGATTAGATGAGGTTTCACAAGCATCATTACGATTTAGGTATACAGTGAATACACCTTGCTTTGAATGGGCTGATTGAAAAAATGTAGATTGTACAATTATAGGAAAATGTTAGTTCAATCTCGCGACATGGCTTTCTCTGTCGACATTATTTCCCAAACTTCGATTATGACATTTCTTGTGTGTAATGGCGGCCAGTTGCTTTTAAAGTTGCAAGAAAAGTGCAATAGCGACTGATTTATCTATCCTGACGAGTGTAAATAACCCGGTGTTCTTTGGAAGAAAAACATTATGTGACAATATTTTTGTAGGTCGCGTAGGTTCACCAGGCATCAAATTTTTGGTCCGCGACATACTTGCTGCGTATCCGCGACATAGTGGACTTTAGATTCAAATATTGCAAGGAAAGTTCTTGTCGCGACAATGAGAATATTTCTCATTGTCGCGACATAAGTAAACTTGAAAATCAAATTTGATGTCACGACAATGTTTGTTATGTCACAGGAAAGGACAAACCTTGTTTTAATTAATTTAAAAATATGTCACAACATTACCATTCTATATCACGACATAAAATTAAAACGGGATTAACCCTAAGCTAGTTTTTGTCGTGATGTTTAATGAAGGTACAACCAATAGCGAGCCTATAAATAGATCATGCTTGAAACCTGAGAAGCCACTTGCCTCATTAAACCATCAAACCACTCACCTTTCTTCATCAAATCTCTTCCCCTCCTTTCAAAAACCCTAGATCCCTAAAAGCTCTTTTTCTGATAATGTCTGAGTCGTCGAACCTTGTTCCTAACCTGAATGAAATTATGGAGGAGTATGTTGAATGGGAGGAAGAAGCAATGCAAATGGCTTAGGCAGAAACATGGTAGGAAGAAGAAAGAGTTGAATCTAGGGCAAAGGTGGAACAACCAGTTGAAGGAACAAGAAAGAGGAAGAGAGGAGCTAAAGAAGCAGGAGCAGAAAGGTGGTGTTAGAGCGATATATTGCTTGGAGGGATAGAGAGTGCAGCCAAAGGGCTTCATGGGAGATAGGCTGAAGTAAGTTGATTTCTCCTTCAGTCATTGAGAGCAAAAGGATGACACACGTGCGAGCACAAGGCTCGAGTTAAGTGGATGTGGTGAAAGAGTTCTATGCTAATATGGTGGGAATGAAGGATAAGACAGTGTACGTAAGGGGCAAATGGATTTCCTTCAGCAGAGAGCGGATAGACCAAACTTACAATCTTCATGAGAGGAAGAATGGTCAGTTCAGAGCGGTGAAGGAACTTGAGCTTCTAGAAGATTGTAGACTTCATGGCGATGGCTAGGGAGAAAGTGGAATACACAAGAAAAACCTGCAGAGTCATCGCGGAGGAACATTGATTGAACAAGCAACTATTTCCTATGTTCAGTCATTTTACCTTCCAAGCACTAGTGTACGATCAAGGAGAAAGAAATAGTGTTGTTGTGTGTCGTCTTAAAGGGCTATAAGTTTAGTGTTGGAAAATTTATAGAAAACTCAATTCTGAGTTATTACCGAGGAGGCTACAAGGGACTGATTCCACACCCAGCCCTAATCACTAGGCTCTGTGTCTTGGGGGGTGTAGGAGGTAGGAGGAAGCGTCCTGGGACCTCACCATGACGACCCCGGGGGGAATCTGAGGAACTTTAGAGCGGAGCGGGGAAAGAGAGCGAGTTGCAGAAATGAGGAAGAAAACATTAAAATCAATCAAAAACAGCTTGAAAGTGAAGCTCTAGAGCAACAACAGAGGCAGAGAAGTGTAACCCCAATTCTGACCCTCTCCCTAGATGTGAGACAAGCCCATTAGGAGCAGGCTGGAAGCTCATAGCCTCAAAATAACAATGCTGAATTAATCGATATGCTCAAAACAATGAGGCAAGAAATGCAAGAGAGGGACAAACATTTGTAGATCCAACTCCTACTGAGAGATGAATATATGGATGCGAGCTGGGAAAAACGACCCGAGAATTTGGAAGAAGCCACAAGCGGAGAGATGAAGAGTGGAAAGTATATGAGCAAGAAAGAGAACTTAGTGAAGAACTCGGGGTAAGAGGAGATGCCTTCATCTCAAATCAACGCAAGAGGGATAGTGAGCTAATAAAAATCAAGAAGGAAATGGAAGATGCCATGGATAAGAACTTGTTGCGAAGCGGATCTTTTGGGTATCTTGCCTGAGGAGCTATTGAGAGAAAGAGAAATCACAGGAACTTCCCCTAATAAACAAAAGGGACAAGGAAATGGAGGACACCTTAAAATATAGGGAAAAGTGTTGGACTGAAAGCTTAGATATGATCAACAACAACATGATAAAAATGTACTCTACCCAGGGTAAGTTTGAGGGAACCTTGAACTTAATTGGGCAGACACAAAGTGACCTTATCAAGCAAATGGCCCTATCCATGGAGTGGTTTGCATTCAATAGAAGTGAAGAAGGCAGTAGGTCCAAGCAACCACAAGTCCAGATTCTTGAGTTCTCACCTTCTACAGATGGTTACAAGTTTAAACCAATGAATCTGCATTCCTCCCATAGGCATGAAAGAAGAAGAAAATAGCTCACCCTGCTCTTCCTTCTCCTTTTCCCTATCTGTACCTAATATCTCATACTTGAAAATTTTAATAAAAAAAATCCCTTTGCAGAAATTGGTGTTCACTCTCATTTGCATTTCTTGTGTAATCTTATTTGTATTTTCTTTCTTTTTTTACTTTAAATAATTGAAATTTGATGACTTTTAGTGAATGGTTTGTTGAATAATGGAGAAACTGATTTCCCTAGTTGAATTCTTGAATAATTGTGTGAATTGTTTGGTGAAGTGAAATATTGATGTGATTGATTAAGTTTTTATGTTAAACATCTCTGCATTGAATGAATGATTTAAATGATCTTTAATTGGTCAAAATAACATAGCACAACATTATCGGGGATAATAAGACTTGAATAGATGAAGTGGGGTAGGATGAAATGAACTGAAGAAGAGAGTTGTGAATATATTGAACTTCAAGAATAAGGAAGATTGTAACAAATTGATGGAACAAATAAGACTTGTAATTCTGTTTTTGTAAGCAGTTTAGTTATTATGAATCATGGTAAACACTGTACTTGGTCAAAAGTATCTTTAAATCAAATTGTGCTTAAGAATAGGGACATTTTCTGGGATCTATCACAGTTAAATCTCTAAATGTCCTAGAACTTGTTAGATTAGTAGTCAAGGCGAAATCCCAAGCAATACCACTAACAGGAAATAATATAGGCTATTCTTGGAAGATTGAGCCTTTCAAAGCCTACCCTTATAATATGCATAAGCATACACACTAGTTCCTTATTTGAGCCAAAAGCCAATTTCATCATCAAACCAACAAATGAAAGCCTACACCCTTCTTCCTTGGACATCATCCTACATTAAAGAACCCTTATTTTCCCAGATTACATGACCATTACATCAAAGATAGAAGAGGACAAGTTTGGGAAAATATTGTTTCAAATTGTGAAAAGAGGATAAGAAGGGTTGAGACAGAAAAATCAGCTGAGATGAGAAAAGATGAAAAGAATGAGGAAAAGAAGTTGTGTAAAGAAAAGTGGCAAGGTGGAATAAGTTTGGTCTTGTAGCCTTTCTCCCTGGAACAATTAAGTCCTTAGGGGTGTTCAACATCTAATACCGTAATGCCAATTGGTATGGGAGTTACTAACCCAAAGTTTATTAAGGGTGGTAGAAAGCTTAAAAAAATAAAACATTGCACTATTCCTAAAACCTTGATGGAAAATGAAAAGTGAAAAAGCTTAAAAGATAAGAATGAAAGTTTACAGTCTGAATGTGGTTAAGAAAAGTACCACCACATAAAGTATGCAGAAGGATGCACCAAGCCAAATGGGAGGTTAGATAGATGATATGAATGAAAAAAGTCAAGAATGCATGTGAGGCATTATGTCGAGTGGCAGAGTGAAATCTGGGTAAAATTGAGCCCAAATTATCCTATTATCTACCCAATTACCTAAGCCTCACATTATAAGCCTAAAAGACCTAATTGATTCTGAAGGTGGTATATGCTTACATTAGTGGAGATTAATATGACAAACAAACATATGTGACTTTAAAGAATAAAGGAGAAAATTGCTATCTGAGTAACATCCCAAAAGATTGACTAATATGTCAAGGAAAAAAAGAGAAGACTATCACACAATCACAAATCAGGGTTGAATGATTGAGTTGTTTACATTATATGAATTATTTGGCTGTTTAGTGAACTTAATTGAAAATATTCCCGATTCTAGATTGGAAGCATGTTTAGAAATAATTTTACAACTGAAATATGTTTCCTACCCAATTGTGAATTCAATAGAAAAAATGTCCTTAATAATAAAATCTAAATTGTTTGAGGACAAACAAGATTTTCTTTTCTTTTATTGGGGACAAGAAAAACTTTAAGTTTTGGGGAATTTGATGAGTCCTAAACTCATATATTTTTAATCAATTTTTCTGGCATATTTTTAGCAGTTAAGATATATTTTAATGCTACATTATGAAATATTCATCAACTTTGTGTTTTGCAGGTTTTTATTGAAAAAGAGATAATTCCAACAAGAAAAGAAGAAAGAAAGTGGCCAAGGCAGAACTCTTTGTCGCGACATAATTTCTGAATGTCGCGACAGAATCTCAAGGAAACCATCAGAGCTATGTCGCAACCAGTAGATTTATGTCGCAACAAAATTCAGGCTGAACTCAACAAAGAAATAGAAATTTGTCGCGACACTGCTGAAGACGTGTGTGAAGAAGATAGTCGTGACACTCTTGACTCTATCGTGACACTCTTGACTCTGTCGCGACATTGATCAAGGTAAATGGCAGTGGAACTTTGTCACGACAGTTCTTACTCTGTTGCAACATAAAAGAATGAAGATAACAGATGAATTTAGTCTTGACAAAAGACGACTCTATCGCGACAAAATATGGCAAGGTTATGTCACAAGTCAGTTGCGACAAGTGTTTTTATGTTGCGACAAAGTTTTCAGTATAGGACCAGCTCAAGGAAAAATATGTTGCGACATAAAATTCAGAGTTCACAATAAAGGGTAACAAGACTTTGTCGTGACAAAGAAGTTTTCTGTCGCGACAGACAAAACATGAGGTTTAGGTGAACTCTGCCGCAACAAAGAAATCTTTGTCGTGACAAGAAGTTGAAAAGCAATACAAGAAGAATGTCGCGACAAAGAAGTTCTATGTTGCGACATAATGAAAAACTGAAGGCAGAATCTTTGTCACGATAAAGAAGTTTTCTATAGTGACAATAAAAGCTGCAGAGTAATAGAATTTGGTCACGAAAAAAGAAAATTATGTCATGATAGAAAATGAAGAAGAACTGAGACAAGCCAAGACAAGTTTGTCGTAACAAAGATTTCTATGTTGCAATAAACAGTTCAGCCAGCGACAAGGATCAGAGAAGAAATTCTGTCGCATCAAAAAGGAAACTCTATCGTGACAAAGTTGTTGATTAACCATAGAAAGAATGTCGCGACATAGAAAATTATGTCGCAACAAAGTGGAAAAGCTGAAGGTAAAAATGTTTGTCGCGACATCTTTAGAGTATGTCAGGACATAGAATTTAGTCTCAATAGTGCAAGCCAACCAGATTGTGTCGCAATAAAAGAAAATTATGTCGCGATAAAAGACGAAGAGGAGAGAACAGAAGATTGGTCATGACAAAGAAAGGTATATCGCGACAGTTTTCAGAAGTAGAAAAGTATGAGAAGCTGGTTGCAACAAATTTTATGTCGCGACACAAGACACACCTGTCATGACAAGAACAAGACTGCTACATCAAAACTATGTCACGACAAAATCTAAGAAAAAGCTTAGAAAATCTGTCGCAACTGAAACTACAAGCAACGACATAAGCTAAGGGACAAAGACTAAAATTCTGTTGCAACATAATTTTCTATGTCGCGATAAAGTGACCAAGTTGGGTAAGAATTTTTGATATCCACAATTTGTGCCTTGAAGTGCGATCCATCATTTAAAGCTCTATAAATAAACGCATCTAGGGCACTGTGCACAGCTTCCAAAAAATCCAAGACTTCTAGGTAACTGGAGACTCTTTGTATATTATTTTTCTTTTATTTTTTTTCTTTTAATTCCTTTTTATTAGATTTTTTTTAGCATAGTTTTGTTTTAGTTAGTTTTCTGTTGATTTTCTAGAGTTGAGTAATGAACTGATGTACAGCTTCGAGTAAGAATCTATTATAAAATTTTCTCTTTCACTATTGTTTTGCTTTAAATGGATTTTGGAAAATTTATGAAGTTCATTTATTTTAGTTCATTTGCAATTTAAGTGAATTTTCCTTATCAGTTAGTCACTGATATGTGTGAACCGGTTTTGGAAGATTGAGCTCCCTCTGGGAATTGGTCGATGGTGATTGTCATTTTTTTACACAAAGTGGAAGAACGCCTTAGTTAGAAATCTTGAATTTATTTGATTGGGATTATTCTTGAACTTAACTGTTCCAAGTCCTAGTATCGTGTACCCAAAAACAAAGAATTGTATCCTGCTCTGATTTCCAGGAGGCCCTCTGCGTGACACAAAGATGGAGAATCCTGAGGGTATGGAGCAGTTCCTTGTGGGTATGGTAAACTAATACTTTGGAACTAATGAACTCTGAAACATTACTCAAATAGATCACTAACTTACTCATTGTGTGCAATTAGTTGGATGAAGTATCAGTTTAATTGCTCAGGGGTTTCTCCTCTTTCTGATGAAATGATTCTGAACCCATGTTAGCATAGATCTAATCAAGGATATGGAGAATTTCATCAAAATTGAAGGATGAGATGCCATTTAAATTGGAGAAGGCTTGCAATATCCTGTCTATGGGGGTAATAATTCTTCAGTCCTAAGATTTTGGTGCGAAGTATTGAAAAAAAAAAAAAAACCCAGATCTTAGAAAGAGGATTATATCTTACAAGTAATTGATTTGATCCATGAGTTCGAAAGGAATATGAATCTTTATTAGTGAAAGGTATGGTTAAGGGAGAAATCCAAATTATACCACAATGCATTTTTGACAAATTCAGTTTTCCAACTAATGGCTTAGCTATGACTCAAAATGATGTAGAAATTAACAATCATTCATTAGTCTATTTCCTAGTGTGGTCTCATTCAGTGAATTCTCAAATCCACTTTCATTAAATTCTTTATGTATACTAGTGAAATTATTTTAGTATTACTTTATTAGTTCTCTCATCATTTTAACATTGGAGTGCAAATAGTAAGGATCTTGAGTAGTTGAGGTAGTTAATCTTTTGGTTTATCAGTAAATCTCATGTGGGACGATATTGGGACTTAAAATCCTTATGCTGTGTGACTTATTGCATTTACAACGATTTAGACCAAACTCAATTTTTAATGAATTCATTTTACAAAAAGGACAAACACATATTTTAAACAAAAAATCAGTCAACAAGTTTTTGGTGCCGTTGATGGGGACTTTAGTTCGTCTTGAGCAATAGTGCTAAGTACATGGTAAAGATTTGGTCTATACAAAAATCAGTCAACAATATTACAATAATATAATAGTTAGGACTTATCCTATAAAAAATTATTTACAAAAAGGAGTTAATGCTAAATAGGAATTTGATACATTCTAACAATCTCCACCTTGGATCAAATTCCATCACATTTTGATAAGAGAGCAACCGACTCCACCTTGAACTGAAATTCCTTTTATCTTGATCTTTTTGGCTTTGAAATTACAAAAAGGAATTAATACTAAATAGGAATTTTAGACATTCTAACCATCTTGATTATTCTATAACTCTGAATTTCTGTACATTTTTTAGTTATATCTTAACAGAATTGAAATAAGACAACATCGAGTATCTGAACTAGCTTCTATTGTTCTATAATTTGTCAGATATTCACGCTATCGGCTGTACCACTTCACAGGATGCCAGCAGCTATAAGAGAATGCTTCTCTGTTTTAAGGCCTGGTGGCCTGCTGTTGTTCAAGGATTATTGTAATGGCTTGAAAAAGAGGCGTTGTCGCTAGTTCTATAACTTATTTGATTACTGATGATGATACTTTTATGATGGAAACCAGGCCTTTATGACATGACTATGCTTCGGTTTGATCTAGACAAAAGAGTAGGTTTTAGGGAATACACATACGCTCACGTGGAGCTTCGTTCTTATTTCTATTGCAATGTGGATACTATTAGAGATGTTTTACGAGGTTCAAGCTTCAATGAGGTACTTATATATTGTCATAACTGCCATGACTTATCACTATGGCTTTTCATTTTCTTTTAAAAAAACTCTTCTGTCCATCTCAAATAAGCGATTTGATGTAAATAGTAAGCGATTAAAAATAGGGTTACAGGAGGGGAACAATATATTCCAATACCTCCATTTGGTTGCTATCAAGTGAATGAAAAAGTAAAAGAAAAGACATGTTATAAGTTATAACCACTTTTCCATGAATGTTTACCCACAATTACTTTACATATTTTCATTGTTAACAATCTTGTTCTGATAAGTTCATGGTTGTGTAAATTATATATTTTGTTAGTTTGTTTTATTTGTGTGTGTTTCTCTTATTATCTTGCAGCTTGAGCTTGAATATTGTTGTGTCAAATCAACAAATCGCCAAATTGGGAAGAGCATACGTAGAGTTTGGGTTCATGGGAAATTTCAGAAACCCTTTTGATGCCATTCTTCACAATTTTGTTCATTAAGGTATGATTTTGTTCAATGAAAATATTCTAATCCTCTTATATTCTCTTTGAAGTGTCAGAGAATGGCCTCTCTTTCTCGTGTGTGCTCTGGCTCACACAAACACTTCACTACCATCGACTTGTAAAATTGGAGGAATATGTTTTTGCTATTGGGCTTTGTCTCTTCATTTTCTTTTAATCTTTTGGGAATCTAGTGCAATGATGCTATGTAACGACTCGGCCCAATTATGTAGATATTGTCTACTTTGGGTACAAGGGACCTTCACGGTTTTAAAACACATCTACTAGGTTGAGAGGACCCCATACTTATATAGTGGTACGAATTTTCTTCTATATCTGATGTGGGATGTGATAAACACCCTCCATGCAAACACGACTTCCTTGTTGTATCGCATGGGATTATGATTCAAATGGACAAACACCACCTACAAGGTTAAACGGAATGGACCCCCACAACGGGGTCCAGGATCGGTTTTGATACAATTTCTAACGATACTACCCAACCATATAGACCGCTTTGGGCCCAAGGTGCCCTGTGACTTTAAAACGTGTTTACAAGGTGCCCTAATAGTTTCAACTGGATTCAGAAACTATGAGAGGTCTGTTAAAGCGCTTGTCAAATAATTGCCACTGCCATTAGCTATATTTTTGGAGTCACAAGCAAAGATTGCAGGGCAGAAGAATCAAATGCAATGCAAGAACATAAATTTTGAGAGGTCTTATAATGTCAATAAACTCATTCAAATCACGCACTGGATCATTTCATTTGATATACATATATGTTCATTTAAATGACAAATGCTATCTAAATGATTCTCCTTGACATGTGTTCTTTTTTGTATACTGTTTGACTCAAAATATTTTGGTTGAATATTTTTTAAGAAAATCACCTCTTAATTAAAACTTTATAAATATTTTTTTAGCTTTATTTGTGAATTTATATATGTTTAAAAAATTGTTTTTGGATTAAATTTAATATTTAATTTTTTTAAGAAACAGTTTTAGGCTAAAAATATTTGTGGTGCATGTCATTGAGACAGATCGGCAGAATTGAAGAGTGGCATCATTACCTAACAATTTGTTATTTTATTATTATTATTCTTTTTTGATAAAAATAAATTTATTGGTCCAGTTAGTAACCTGTCCGATGAAAACTTAAATTCTAAAAGTCGCAATAACTTTAGAGGGATATTTAGAATTGGAAATCGGGCGAATAGATTGGAGTCGAGACCAGGTTTAGATTGGGCCAAAACAAATCCCAGTTTGGAATGGGCCGGAATCGTGTGGGTTGCCATTTTGCTGGCCTAGCCCAGCCCTATACTAGGCTATCGGGCTGTCAGGCTAGCCCAATCCTATGTGAAAAAAAAAGTTAAATTTTTTTATCCAATAAATTACTTCCCTTTATTATTATTTTTTTCATTTCAAGTGTAGGATGATTGCTCTCCGGCAAATAATGCTCATTGCCATGTATTTCTAATTTCTAAATTTTACTTAAGCTAAATAAAATTCAATTATATATAAGTACTATATAAATTTATAATAGAGAATTAGAGATACATAGTAGAAAATAGAAATGCAGGAGTAATGTCAAAAATAAAAAGGCGATGCTGCTAGTGCAGCAGTGCTCTCTAGCCACTAGCTTCTAGCATGGGGTTGATCCACTATGCCCAAGTCTTACATATAATATAGGAAATAGGAATGGCTTTCAAGTGCAAGTCTCCCCATTCCGCCACTTTCTTTGACCTCTTGTGGGTCTTGCATTGAATTGAAAACCCAAGAAACTGAACTTTTTTAAGAATGTAAGACAAAACCAAAACAAAGCATTATGTATAAAAAATTCATGATCGGCAAGAAGCTCCTCAGGATTTGGAGCAAGTATCTGGCTCCGGGATCTGACGACACTGGTGGTGTCATTATTGATTCTGGTTTCGCAGTCGGATACATGGCATTATGGCAAGACCGGTTTATAAGATAGTGACAGATGAGTTGAAAACAATGAAAAGGTAGATGTCCAGGTATAGGAGATCTCAAGAGGCAGAAGAGGTCGTTCATTTCGCACCTTGTTTTAATTTCACAGGCCCCAAATCCATAAAAATCCCCGATTTGACCACTGATATAACCCAGAGTTTGGAATTCACTCCAGTCTCCAGATTAATAATGAGTGCCCCAGCACGTAGAATGAAAACAAGGAAAAGATCCTAAATTGGATGCTTCAAGAATCAAGACCCGACTATTCCTAAAACACATCATCCACTGAGAATTTCAGATATATCACATACTGCAGAAAAATCTTGAGATTTCTTTTCATGGAAACTAGAAAATGATTGGATGTTCAACCCAAGAGTTTCCATCAGTATCAACAGAGTATGACCATTTTAATGTCCTTGCACCTACGGCCTACTTGATCAGGGATGAGAGAACCATGTTGATAAGATTGTCAACTGCATGATGGTGAATCGTGGTCGTCGAGGAGCAGGACTGCAAGAGGATAGAGGCATACGGTGGTCGGCAAGCACCAAGAAGAAGAGAGCTCGTTTAGGGTTTTCAAAAGCCAAAAGAAATTAGGGTTTCATGTAGGGTTTTTTCAACTTTGACAAACCGGGTCAGCCCGAAAAAAACCGGGCTAGCTTGATCCGGTGCTGATTGATCCAATGGGGCAATCGGGTTGAGTCAAATTTGACCCGATTTTTTCTAGCCAATAAAATTGGAGCCCAACTCAGTCCTAATTTCGGGTTGGTCAGGCTAGCCCAACGAGTCGGGCTCAAATTATGAGCTCTAAGGATAACGTAGCATTCAAGTTTGTAGCAAAAAGGATCGGCTCAATGCCTACATATTTAATAATAAAAAAATTTATCAATAAAAAAAATAATAATCGAAAAATGCCTAGAATACCTAAGATTCCAGATCTGTAATATACTGAGGAACATGATCTGATCTGATGACTCTGTTGGATTGAACTTTGCCATCTGAACTACCAGCGCGAAAACTCATAAAGAAGCTAATCATTAATGACACAACTACCCGTCGCACCAAGTCTGAGACAAAATACGTCACAATAAGTCGGTGATAAAACACGCTGAAACAAGTCGATAATAAATAGGCAACTAATGACTCAATACCTATTAGATTTATACAAGTTGAACTCTTAGCCATTCAATGATCATGTATAAATTTAGGTTTCTTTGATTGTTAGAAGGTGTTGGTGAAATTAAGGAATGAAATAGAATTATGTGAAGAAAGGAAATATGAGGGTAAAAAATAAGAGTTTTGAGCCTAAAATTCTCTTCTCCTCCCACCCTAACTGGGATGAAGATACTTAATTTGAGCCACTAAAATTCTCTCTAAGTGAAAGGGAATGACCACTCTTTCTTGTGCGTGCGTGTTCCCGCAGTGTGGTTTTTCCCTGTTACTTGCTAATTCCCCCAAAAGAAAAAAAAAACATGTACCACTGTTCCTTGTTGTTCATGATTTTGTGTGTGTATCTCGGTGCAGTGCTTAGGTTGTTGCCCTACCATATCATAGCTAACACCACTAGCTCACTACCCATACTCAATTGCAAAGAATGCCCTTTCTCCTCCATCATTCACTTGTAAATTTTGAGCCAGAATTTTGTATTTTTTGTCTTGGTTCTCCTAATTTTCTTTTACCTTTTGGGAACCTATTGCAGTGATGAAGTTTGTCTCCAACACTCTAAACTCAGAAAAGTGCATTCGCTATCCTGGTCTCAATCTGGCTCTGTATTTTTTGAACCTCTGAATTGGATAGGAAGCCTTCTTGACTCATATCATCTTCAAGATGCATGATCAAGAAATTTTGAGAAGCATAAACAGAAACAAGGAACCGAATTTTAGATAATATGAGAGGCCAATTAAAGCACTTGTAAGGTGATTGTAACTATCATTGGTGATGTTTTTGGAGCCATAAGCATATAATATAGATTATAAAACTGGTTCTTCATGGTTAGTGAAGTCTACAAATAGTTAGAACCATGGACAGAGTCTCACAGGGCTAAGAGCTAAGGGTTAACAACATCTTCTGGAGGAATGAGTAGGTGACGGTATTGTGCTTGATATAGAATTAATTCCTCATAAATGTAGGGGAAGATCTAGTTGCTCTAATTTTGTTTGAATAGGTTCAGACCATTTTCCTTCCACTTTTCAGGATGGCGTTGAATATATGCTGCATTGTAGTTGAGTACAACGAATATTAGCTGGAGATGCTCTAAATCAAGATGGCACATTCAGAAAGTTAAGTCCAATTAATAGTGGACGAAACAAACAAAATACTTTGGCAATGCGAGGACTGTGTGGAAAGTGAACATGTTCCTGAATTTCTATTGCTGAAGCATGATTCCCCACTATGATTTCTTTACTAAATTATTTGCTTTTATATCACATAAAATAAAACTTTATCTAGTGAACATAAAATAATTATTTGCTGAATATTTTTTTTTTCATTGAAGAAGAAGATGAAGAAAATAAAATAAAAAAAACCATAGAAAAATGGAATTAGACTGAATCATGTGCAGCCACAATCACCTCCTATTTATAAGCATTTTATTGTGTCTACAAATTTATTTTTCTTTTTTGAACTCGTTTACAAATAGTATAAATTGGAAAAATATATAATTTTAATTAATTTTTGTTATATTTGACAATTTCATATTTAGATGATAAATCAAAGAATACTATTTTGACTGTTTATTCATTTTCTTGGATCTTCAAATGTTGAAATAAATTATTCGAAAAAAGAAAACAATATGAAAAACAAGACAGCAGAAGAAAGTAGAATTAGGTACATTTTGTGCGTCTTTTTAGGTAAAAGGGAAAGATTTTCATGTCACGAAGAAAATTTTTATTTTTTTACTTTTGAAGAAAATTTATATTATATTTTTTGTATCTATGTATCCATTTACTCATCCCTAACGAGTATCTTATTAATATATAAACACTAAAACTGGTTAGTCATGTTCCCCTCATTTCAAATTTTGCTATTGGCTATTTTTTCTGCACAACCCTCCATTCATGCTCATTTGGAACGGGGTATGGAATCGCAAATTCTTGTTGTTGTCTTGCCTTGCCCCGCTGCTACGGTGGGTTCATTCGATTATAAAAATTTTCAAACAATGTTGGGATAGGGTTGGAACAAGTATGACCCGTCCTTTGTCATCTTTACTTTGCCACTTGAGCCAAACTTCTAAGGTTAAGAAAATTTATATTGTATATTATTATGTCAAATATCTTCATTTTTTATATAAAGAAAAAAACTGTATAACTTGATCTGAAGATGATAAAATTTTATCTTTAGCCTCCTTTATTGATTTTCAACTCGACATCCATATGTGTGAAATATTGCTATGACTATATTGTCATCTTATCATGATGCCTTTTCTTTCTTTTTGGTAATAGGACTCTGTCAGTGTAATTTTCTCATTTTCCGATAATAGGATAGGGCTCTCCCTCTCTCTCAATATTCATGAACCAAGTATGTTTTATGGTGTTTTTATAAAACACCTAAAACATAAAAATTGTTTTGAAAAATATTTTTAACATACAAAGCAATTTTTAAAATTAATCTATGTATGATCACTAAAAAATATTCATGAATGAAAAAAAAAAATTGTTAAATGAAATAATTTTCTTTCAAACACATAAATCAAATATACATTATCATAACTTATTGTTGTTTTCTTTAGCTTCCTTTATTGGTTTTCAACTCAACATCTATCTATGTGAATTATTATGTCTTTTTTTTTTTTTACCAACATTGTCATTTTCTCATTACACCTTTTCTTTCTTTATGGTAGAAGGATTGTCTATGTGATTTTCTCATTTTCCAATGGTAGGTTTGGACTCTCCCTGTCTCAATCTTCATGAATTGAGTATATAAGTTTGATGGTGTTTTCAAAAAAACACCTTAAACATAAAAGTGTTTTAAAAAATATTTTTAACATACAAAAGCAATTCTTAACATTAATCTATGTATGGTCACTAAAAAATGTGGGTACCAGGCCCATACACAAGGCCCAAACACCCTTACCCGCAGGCAAGGCCCAAACATCACCCCAGCCAGGCGTGGGATGCAACATCTCGACTTATCCTCTCCTAGCTGGGAGCTATCTTTAAGAAGACGGTCGGCTCATTATTACCCGGCTGATCTTTCAGTTTAAAGACGCCCCTCCCACACACATAACCGTTTTGGAGGTAGTCAAACGATCCTTAAGGCATAAGTTGCGGACAACTTGACCATCAAAAATGGAAGAACAAGTTATGGCATGAAAAGAACACCCTCTTTCCCCTTCCGTTTTGGAAGGAAACGACCTATTTTCCATGGAAATCGGATCAGCTTCCTCCTCCATAAAGGAAGGAGGAATCATAAGAAAGAAGGTACACCATTCTTTACTGAAAAAGACTGACTCTTTCACTTTCTAGATTCCAGGCCGGCTTAGGCATCGGAGGTCGGCGGGCGCCTTCTGCGCCGTTTTCTTATTTTATTTTGCGGGTACATCTTTGCCCGATTGCTCAGGCAATCCAGCCAGCTCGAGAAAATGCGAGAAGATTACAATTGGCGCTATACGTAGAGACGACGAGCAAGAAAGCTCATCGCGATTCCTGCAGGGGCTTGGCTACATCCTCTTTCAAGTGACCTCCCATCCCCCGAAGCTTTGGTAGTTCCCGATCGCTCCACCAGACCGTCAGATTTTGTCACCATGGCCAGCAACCTAGTGAATTAATCCCTCGAAGATCAGTTTCTTAGCTGGCGTTAGGAGATGAAAGGAAAGCAAGAAGAACATGCCAAACAAATGGCCGAATTACGGGATCACGCTAACCTTACAACGGCATGAGAGCGGCCCGGACATGAGCTAAGCAGAAGGCGGTCGGGAGCGAAAGAAAATACATGGGGGCGCATCCATCATGCACGTTCGGTTCAGCCGGGCAAGGGTAAAGAGCCCATCCTTCCAGGCAATAGTGACCCGTCGACGGACGACGAATTATCCTCTGGTAGCTCTCCGCTACCTAACCTTTCGCCACCTCAAAATAGTGGGTGAGATCGAGAAAAAGGCCTCTGTACATTCCAGCCCGATCAGCCAGAGTGGCATGCGCGGCCCCGGATGCAAGAGGTCGATAGGGAAGCGAGAGGGCATTGAAGGCGGCCCTTGAGAAATATGCCGCAGCTACTTGCGAGGTATGGATCGCGCTCGTTCGTGTATCCTACTCTCGGGGCTGCCCCCTCTTTGTACCCAGTTTCCTTTACTACTGTTCGAGGGCCTGAGGACATGTTGTTGTCCCCATTAGGTAAGCACATCTTAAGTTATGAGCCTCCCCGTAGCTTTGTCATACCGCCGTTTGCCATGTACGATGGCTCCTCTAACCCGTACGACCACATGCGCACTTGACCCAGCGATGATTACGGCGCGGGGTAATCATCTTACGTGCAAAGTGTTCAGCCAACTGAAGGACCATACGCTTTAGTTCCACAAACTCCCGAGGGGATCCATCAACTTGTTCAATGAGTTGTGGACTGCATTCGTTTCCCAGTACTTATGTTCAATCCTGCACAAGGGAAACATCAGTTCATTACAAACCATCTTCAAGCGAGAGGATGAATCTATCTGGGATTTCATCAGAAGATTTGGACAGGTTGTCCAACAAATTGATGCATACAGAATGGAAGCAATCCTCCAGAACTTTCGAAGAAGCTTTGGGCTGACTACCCCTTTCTTCCAATCGCTATATCTAGATTCGCCTATGATGGAAGAAACGTCTGACAGAATAGAGAAAAATATCTCTGTTTGGAAGGCTGTATAAGGCGGCCTCCCGAACTGATAATGATTATAGCCAGAGAATAATAAGCCCGGCCACAAAGGGACTGGCAGGCGAGAAAGTGAGCCAGACCAAGAACTAGAAACGCTCCTAAGAGCAGTTAGGGAGAAAGAGCGAACCTCCCCAGTTTACCATTCTAAATATCTCCTACGATAGACTCCTCCCTCTCATCCGGGATCACCTTGACTTTAAATAGCCTACACCAATTCAGTCGGATCCCGAGCAACGCAGTCGATCTTTGAGGTGTGATTACCACAGGGACCACGGGCATGAAACTAACAGATGCCGAACCTTGAAGTTCCTAGTGGAGAAACTAATCTGGGTTGGCCACCTTAGAAGATATATTTGGGAGCCGGCCCGTAAAGTAGAAACCGCTCCAACAGTTGAAAGAATAGCAGCCAGCTCAGAGCTCTCGTCTGAATCGACCCACCATCAATTACATATTGGGCGGCCCAACCGATGACCAGTATCAGTCCAAGCGTCAAAGGAAAAAGCTGTTGCGAGCAGCCACAGTTCGAGCCCGGGTGAACACCATCAATACCTCGGATAGCGACAGAGCAATACAACCGGTTGACGACCCTATATCCTTTCCTCTCATTAACCCATTCAGGGTCATCACTCCATACCATGATACACTTGTGCTTACTTTATGCATTAATAATTTTGATGTGCATAGAGTACTTGTTGACCTTAAGAGCGCGGTCGACTATTTGTTATAGCCTCAGCCTTAATTAGATGAAATTTCCACTTAGCCAATTTCGAGTTCAAGCAGCGAGGAGTTTAATTTGGATTTAATGGAATGACTGCTAACCATGGGTGATATTGCTTTCTCCACATCGAGAAGGGACGGTCACTCAACAAGTCTTGTTTTCAGTTGTTGAAGACTTGGGGCCGTACAATGCCATTGTTGGTCAAGCATGGTTGCACGCTATGAAAGCAGTGCCCTCGACCTACCATAAGACAATCAGTTATCTAACTAGTGTAGGGTAGATTGACCTCTTAAGCAGCCAATTAGCAGCTCGCTAGTGCTATCAGCTTTCGGTACAAGAGCATGAGAAAGGTAAAAGCTCCAACAGTTCGGCCCCCGAGACCTAGTCCCCAGAATAGCAATCAAAGCTCGCTGCCCCAGCAGGTTCGGAGGGGAATCAATACTCCTAGGCGGGACGGAAAAACACACTTATGTTAGCTCCCTCATATTCGGGGAGGAGAAAGAACGATTGCGTCAGGTTTTTCTTTGTAACATCGATGTATTCGCCTAGACCCACTCAAACATGACTGGCATTAACCTCGTGCACGCTTCTCATAAGCTAAATGTCCTCCCGTCTACCAAGTAGATCAGACAAAGAGTAAGGCGTTTCCATCTGAACCACCATCAGGTTATTCTGGTTGAAGTAGATAACCTTTTGAAAGCGAGGTTCATTAAAGAAATCAAGTACCTGGAGTGGCTAGCCAATGTGGTGGTGGTGAATGGAGAGTATGCGTCAACTATACCAATCTTAACGACGTGTGCCCTAAAGACAACTTCCATTTTCCTCGCATAGACCAGATTGTCGACGCGTCGGCCGGGCATGGGATGTTGTCGTTTCTGGATTCCTTATCGGGATGCATGAATCCCGTGTACCGCCGAGATGCGGAGAAAACAGCGTTTATCACCCCACATGGACTCTTACGCTACAATGTAATGCGTTTGGGCTAAAGAATGTTAGAGCTGACTTATCGAAGGCTGTTGACGAATCTTTGGAAGCTAGATTGTTGGATAAAACCATGGAGGTGTACATTGATGATATGTTGGTCGAATATAAAGAGTGCCAGGACCACACTACACACTTGCAAGAAGCTTTTGAACTCTTCAGGGCATATGACATGAAACTCAATCCCTCAAAGTGCGCATTCGAGGTCAGTGAGGGCCGATTCTAGGGTTTCATGGTGACCTAGAGGGGGATAGAAGCCAACCCTGCTTAGCTTAAGGCTATCCTAGAATCCTTGGCTCCTAATTCTAGAAAAGGGGTGGAGCAGCTGACTGGCCAATTGGCAACCCTGGGGCGATTCATCTCTTGGTTCACAGACTGTCTAAAGCCACTCTTCTCCACCCTCAAGGGGGCCAATGTGACCGGATGGAACAAGGAGTGTGTGATGAGGCCTTCATAGCAATCAAACAATATCTAGAAAAACCTCCAGTCCTCGCTAACTCTGAAGCTGGCGAGACACTCTTCGTATATTTAGCAGTGTCGGATGTTGTAGTGAGTGCTGCCTTGTTCAAAGAAAATGAGGATGGAAGGTAGAGTCCAGTGTTCTTCGTCAACAAGTCCTTAGTGACACGAAACCGAATCGACCACGCCGACGGTGCCTTAGCTCTTCCGGGTAGCAACGAAGCCGTATACTTCAAACACACCCATTGTGGTGCTAACTAACCTTCCCCTTCGAAGTACTATTCATAAACCTGACTTATATGGGAAAATGGCTCACTAGGAGGTCGAACTAAGTGAATACGGTATCGATATAAGCCCGAGTTTAGAAAAGAGGGCGACTTATATGACATTCTGAAATCTGACATACGCATGTGCGGATAGTTTGAATTAGTTTGAAGCTCTCAATGTAGGCGGGGCGTCTTGTGGCAGGGCGGCATTGTGCAGCTAAAATCCCCCAATTGGGGACAAGATCGAGCAAGAAATCCGATTGGGCTTCAGCGCCTCAAATAATGAATCAGAATATGAAGCCATCCTAATTGGGATTAAACTGGCAGCTGCAATATCAGCTTACAAGCTTATAATTCGAAGTGATTCCCAATTGGTGGTAGGGCAGGTAAATGCAGAATATGAGTCCCAGGACCCCCGAATGGCGAAGTATGTAACCCTGGTTAAATAACGCTTGGGTAGTTTTTCAGCATGGAAGCTTGAACACGTTCCGTGGCTGATGAAAAGCGGTTGCGTAGCCCGCAGTGGCGCGTCCCTAGATACTTGAAACAATATTTACGCTTTATCTATTACCTGACTAGATTCACCATGGCCATTATCGGGTAAGCCGGGTGGGCTGAAACCTCCCTTCTAGATGGACCCGTAGCGTAGTACATCGACGGGAGAACTCCCTAATGTGCATGGGACCAATTTCATGCGTCGAATCGGTTGGCGGATTTTCCTTGATCAATGTGCATCTGGCCCACCAAGCGATCCTTGGGCAGGCCATATCCGAGGTGCTTAAGCTGTCGAACGAGGTCGAATGTGTTGGTAGGAGTTGCCTGAGGGATATGTGGCAATCTTCCAGGCAGCAGAATGTTTGTCAATGAGAGTATAGACTAAACCACTCAACTTAACACTTATACAGGAGCCTTACAATTCTCCTGCAGCTATGTCAAAGTTGAATAGAGTTGTTTGATAATGAATAAAATTGATTTTATGTTATGGAATTCATAATGGGTTTGATACATGACAGCTGAAATTACAGTCATTCAAGTAGTAAAATTGGTGTAAGTTCAAATATCATTCCCACGAGGAGATTGACTTGGATTCTCAAATCAACTACCCGACTACCAGAATCCATACTATACGGACCTCGATGATAATTTATCAGCCCCAGAAATTGAGAAGGAAAGCTGTGCTAGAGAGAACATCTATAACTGGGATATTAAAAATAAGCTCATGAAATTATATTAACTATAATGAGTTAGACTGAATCAATTCTCTGTAAAAATGAACACTAACAAGAAAATTCTGTGAAACAGTCAATTTCTGCATTGTATCCCATTTAAAACTCTATCTAAATTGGGTAGGGAATTGTCAAAGATGCCTAATAATGCAGTTTGGATTTCTCCTCTTATTTCACCAATTAAAAATCCCTGTTTCTCTCGAAGACAGGGGTCTACTTGTATTTTGCACACTCTTCACAAGATCTGAGTATTTTTCTTTCTCAATACTTCATACCCATTTCTTGAGACTGCGAAATTCTTACTTCCCAAGTCAGGGGTATTGCAAGATTTCGACATCCTAACTGATGACTCAGCCTTAAAATCTAATGAATATTTATCTTCCCTTGATTAGATCACATCTAACACAGGGTCAAGAGTTTTCCAATAGATTAAGGTGAAATCTCTGATTATTTAAATTGATAAATATTCCCCTCCGACATCAATTATGAGTGAGCCGGAATTCTGTGAAGTGAACTCTCAGAGCTCATTAGTTCTCTAACAATGGTCCAACATACCCACAAATTGAATGTTCCTAGCTCTCAGGAATCTCCATCTCTATGTCACTCAGAGGGCCTCCTGGAAATTAGAGCAGGATACAATCCTTGGAAGGGTATTCAAAACTACTGTTGGGAACAATTACATGAAGAACACATCAATCAAATAAATCTCCCCCATATTCTAGATACTTCCTTCTAATTTATGCAGAAAAGCCTGTAACTAACAATAAATTCAAACTAGTGGAAGTGCCTTCTCAAAAGCTTGCATTCTGATAGACGATGGAGCCTTGATCAATTACCTTGCGGAGTTGCAATAAACTAGGAAAGAAACGGAAATCCGAGTGTAGTCTAGATTTCCACATTTAAACTCGAGGCGATAGAATTGTAAAGAAATTGAAAGATCACTTTCAGCTTCAACATTCTAATAAATCACTGGTTTAGATCCAAAGAAATGAAAGAAAAAAAAAATATATTCTAAAATATACAGTGAGTCTTCCTCCTCCTCCTCCTAGACAATGGGTTTTAGAAAAATGGAAGCTACTTTACTAAAACTATGTATGCTTATTTATAATCTTCAGAAATTAGGCCTGATTCCAAGGCTCCAGGTGGATTTCTCTAAAATATATGGCCCAGTTCTCTGTTTAGGTAACGACCTGCGAATGGAGTTGCGACATGAAATCCTTGTATGCAGTACGGTAAGTTTGTAATACCATTGACCTCGGGGCCCGGTCACGACGTCCCTTCATTTTGTTCTTGCAATTGTTGAGTTGCGACTTGATGTTTGCAGTTGTGACATGTTTCTTTCAGTTTCATTTGATTATTGGTCGTGACATGAATTCTTTGTCATGACCATATTAGTTGTAATCACTGAGAATTCTGGTTGCGACCTTCTTTTTCTTGTTTCTAGGAATTGGTGTCACGACCTCAATTCGATGTCGCGACCTCACTCTCTCTGCTTCTACTGCAATTTTGTGTTGCGACCTCAAAAGTATGTCGCGACCTCATTTCTGTTGTCATTCTCTTTGCTTCTTGGTTCTGACTTCTCTTTCGTATTTGCGACTTAAGATTCGATTGTCTTAAGCTTTGGCCCGGGCCATTGACTAAGCTGGCAGATCTACTTGTTTTCTTGTCGCGAAGTGGACATCAGTGTTGGAATTCAGCGATAAGAAAACGCAGTGGAAATAAAAAATTTATATTTGAGCTTGCATCGGGATCAAATTTGTTGATGAAACTAAGCGGTGAATCAAGGAAATCCATATCTTACCTCTTGTATTTGAATCCTTTTAGGCTAGTGCGGATTTTCTTGATCGCACACATTTGAAACCGCAAAGCGGAACTCATGCAGAGCTATCATTAGCAATGAGCGAGGCGATGCAGTGTGCAAATGCCCTCCAAAGGTATCCACATGAAAGGCTAATGGATGGGATGGATGTGCTAGAACCTTATGATAGGTCTTTGTCCCACAAAACCAGAGACACCTTAGTGTCTTCCAAAACTCTAAAAAATTCTCTCTAACGCCCACTTCAAAAGAACCACTTACTTTTAGATGATAAACCCCATATTTATATCAAGCCTCCCAAACCCTTTTATTAAAACGAATTTAAACCAAATTCCATTAACTATTAATGGGCTTAGGCTTGGGCTTAGGCTTGGGCTTGGGCTTAATCATGGGAATTTAAGAGAGAGCCTTTCCTAACATCCATTATAGCTCATTCTTATGTGTGACCCCGCATAGAGTTCACTCAATGTTAGCGGCGGGCCCGAATCATATTATAAGCCCATAAGTTATAATTGGTCTACAGTAAGACACATTATGCTTCTAAAATCAGTGAATTCGACGACTCGAAAAACCTTACCATAGTATGATATTAGTCCTTTGTCACATGATGTCTCGATTAAGCATAAAGCATGAATGAAGTCATCTTTATACAACTTAATTGTTTCTTGATTCTCAAGTAGATTGACTAAACAAATGATATTGATAACTCCTATCAATCTCATTCGAGCACGGCCATGCATTTCTCAGTCTCACTAATCAAGAGGCCCAATAGACATCTCACTTTCGATTAAGAGCGGGACAAAATTTCCTTCACTATCACTCACATTCCTCCCGCATGATTTACTTCATGCCCAACCATAGCACAGCTATTACCATCTGTTAAAGAAGTCTTTGAGCTCACGTCGAAGACAGAAGTTCCTCATGTAGGAATCCATGGTGAATTTAGGTCGAAGGACTCAAATACCACTATTGCAATGAGAATTACTGATGACATAATCCATGTAGTATTTCTCATAGCGGGTCAGTCCAATAACATGAACTTAACATGTATTTATGTTCTGAGTAACATCTTATGTTCGCGACCCGACAAACGTGGTCTTTTCTCGGGAAAACATAATAGTCTTACTTCATTATTATTCCCCTGATAATGATGGACTATGGACTATTTAAGATAGTGTTCTTATGCCTTAAGGTTTTACTATCAAGTCACATACTTATTGACATAAAGCGAACGATATTAAGGATCTAATTTTATCAGTTAAACCACAATTTAAATAACAAGATAAAATGATAAATACCTCATGTATATAAACATATAATGACAATGTATCATACCCTTTAGGCTAGAGCATATCACTAACAATCTCCCTTGACCTAAGCTGTCAGGCATAAATCGAATGCCTATCGATCTAGTATGACTAACATGCTATGACTGTGGAAGAGGTTTATTCAAAGGATCAGCAACATTGTCATTAGTATGAACTCTACATATCTTAACATCTCCTCTCTCAATGATCTCACGAATGAGGTGGAAACGCGTGAGTATGTGTTCGGATCGCCGATGTGATCTGGGCTCCTTGGCTTGAGCAATAGCCCCATTATTGTAAGACCCGAGAAAATTCTAATTTTCTAAAAAATGGCAAAATCGTAATTTCAGTCAAAACCCGAAATTTTTCTAGATCTCGGATGATGAAAGAGTTGTAGTTGGAATCGTCTTTTGAAATCCCAAGTATAGCACGTTAATTCGGGACGTTCGAATTTCACGTTTTTCGAAGCACTAGGTGTCGGTGTCGTAAAACGGGTTTGAGAGACATGTGATGTGACAAAAGTCACCTACTATATGTACTCATGTGACACATGTTGCATGAGTAGAGAGAGGATGGAAATGGATGGCCGAGATAGTGCCAAGTGTCAAAATCAAGACTTGAGGACATGGATGGTATTAAATGAAGAGTTTAATGAGTATGTGAGACAAGCGTGGAATCGTGTCTTAACTTCTCCAAAACACGAAGCCGCGTAGTGCGGAGAGAACGATGCGGGAGGTGAAGTTTTTGAAATCTAGAGAGAGAAAGTGCACCTTCTCTCTAGATTTCCGGTCAATTGGACAGTCGGTTCTCGACAGAGCAAGAAGTAAAGTTGCTCTACGAGGTGAGGGCTACGCGTGGGCACCGATTTGGTGGAGTTCCGACAACTCAAAGAGGTAGGGATCTTTTCCTACTTGATTCGTCTTTGGCTAGAGCCATGTAGATGGTTAGGAATGTTAAAGAACTGTTTAGCCATAAACTCGGTCTTAAAAGCTTTGAGCTAGGAGTGGAGAAAATTCCTATTTACACCAGTCGTGAGCAATTAACCGGGGTTTCAGCGTTCACATGAATAATGTTTCACGTAAATTTTTGGTGTGAAAATGTCTTTGGTTGAGTGATTCAAAATGAATTGCTCGTGTTTGTTAATTAGCCCATGTAGGCTAATTTTGGTTTAATTGATTGTGAATTTGCATAACATGTTTTATGTGATTTAATTATGTTAATATATAATATGCATGTGAATATATTAGCATGAATGTGTGCAGGTGGCATCATGCATTCCATATGCAGGGCACCTAGAATATTAGGAGTGAGTACATGACATGAAATTGAAAGAAAACGAAAATGTTTTTGAAGGAATTTCAAGGGAAGATTTTCAGAAGAATTGCCTCGGAAGGGGCGTCCAACCAATGATAAGCGGATGAGGACCATGACTATTTCAGAGAGTTATCCAACAATTCGCCTCGGAGGGTAGTCCAATATTTTTATCGAAGTTCGGTAGTGAGTTTTTGAGAACAAAAAACTTTTGTTTTGAAAACTATGATTTTACTCGTATTCGGCTTAGGCATATATGAGTGAGTCGGTGAGGACTCGGGACATGGGATTAGTCATGTAGACATTGAGTAAGGTTCGCAGAATTTCTTGAATGTGATGATTGTGTTTGTCATGCGTAATGCGCCAGGTGTGGAGTAACTTATGTAGAAATTATCACTCTTTTGGGCTTTGCTCACCCTGTCAAGGGATCACCATTTAGTCTGAGGCGTCAGGGAAGGCGGCACTCATTAGAGGTCGTTTTAGAAGAAAGTCGGGTTGTGGCTTTGGCGTTGTTGTATAACATGTATTAGGAATGTTATAATTTTAATATATGTTTGTATAAAAATGATTTATTAACTCTTGAACTATTGTATATGGATTGATGTATTTTGTGAGTATTGATCACGAGGGACTAAGTGAGGCGAATTTATTTTCTTCCCGCGTGTAGATGCTGTGTGGTCGTTATAGTGTGGGACGGGTTTTGTACCTTAAGGTGGGGAGCTCCGTCTGAAAGGAGACTCTACCCTGATTTTATGGTATTGTCGGGTTGCGAGCAGCGAGTATTCAGCGGGTTGATAGGTTGTCAGCGGGACCGGGAATGGGCGTCACGACTTGGTATCAGGCAGGTATCTGAATACCTAGGGAGCTCGAGGTTTGGGTATCCATAAGTTTAGTCACGGTCGACTTCACGGCTTGGTATAAGAGCTTAGGTATACGAATACCTAAGGCTTGAGGGACTTGGGCTTAGGCTATGGTCATTGAGGTATAAGAAACATCACAGCTTGGTATAGCTCGATATGGGAAACTAGAGTATAGCTTACTATCGGTAAGTTAGGTATGTGGTTGCCTAGGAAATCACGGGACAGGATTAGGACACTGCATGCATTGTGTTATGTGCGCTTGGATGTGTGAACATGATTTGTATGCTTGGTGAATAGCATAGGAAAAGTGTTGAACACTAGGGTCGAGAAAATGTAACCTTAGGTGTTTGAGAAATTTAGGACAAATAGTTTAGAATTAAACAAAAAAAAAAATGATGTAAAGAAAATTTTTTTTTCTAAGGTTTTACAGTGTGTAAAACTAGAAAAAAATGGATAAAATAAATTTTAATAAATTTATTTGGTTTACTGGAAAATGAATATATATATATATATATATATATATATATATTAGTGATTTTCAGTAGTTGGAATAGAAAAAAAAAAAAAAAAAAACAAAATCTGTCGAGCCCAAAAAGCTTGGATGGGCTCGCCCATCGATCCGCAAATACAATGGAATTGTATCATGATACGAGCTTCGGAAGAGAATTTGAGTGCGGGCCCGACCAGTGGACCACGACACGGCCGGCCATGCCAGTAATCTCTGACTGGGGAGGCTGTCTGGTAGAGAGGAAGGCGTGACACGATCCGGCCGGCACGCTCACGTGAAGCCTGTGCAGGGGACTATGTCGCGTGCAATATATTGTAACGCCGTGATCGGAGAGCGGCTTAGGTGACAGGTTGTATCGTAAAGGCGGGGCTGCTTAAACACGGCGTAGGAGATGCGACACGACAGCGAAGGCGACACACGTGAAATTGTGGCGATAATGTGCGCGACCGCGACCCGGCCCGAAGCTGCGGCGAGGCGGGGACTCCTGCGACCGCGGCCAGAGGCGGCTGACATGGCTCTGTCGCGGCGTCCGCGACACGGCCCGTGGCGCCCGCGTGCGCGGCGCCCTGGGCGCGTCTTGGCGTGCGGTGGTATGCGGCTTGGGTTAGGTGTGCGCCCAGTGCGCCTGACCCGATTTGGACTGTTGCACTGTTACTGATCCTTTGTTTGGACCCGCTGATTTCATGAACATTGTTCACATGATTTTTTTAAAAAAATAAAAAAATAAAAAAAAATAAAATCAAATAAAATCTTTTAAAATAAAATTTTCCTAAAATAAAATTTTTATTTGTTGATTTTGATTTGATATAATGGATATTGTCTTGCAATTCATGAATCTGAAGATTATCACATAAATATTTTACGTATATGAATAGTGTCTCGGAAATTTGTGTTATGCCTTAGAGATCATTGAAAATTTACTTGTCATTTGACATGTGTAGATGGCTAGTCGAGGGCGGGGCGGCGTCACGGGAGTGCGAGAGTCGGGCACCCGCAGTATTTGACCAGCGGGCATTTCTTGGCATTTGTAAGTATTGTAGCTCTTGTGCTGCACGAGGCTAGTATAGCGGTGTAGAGGCCAGGTAACCACGGAGGTTTAGGGCACATCATCCTCAGGCATTCACGGGAGGAGATCCCGGAGTAATTGGTAGACCGTTGGTTCATGTAGATTCGAGAAGGTGTTGGAGGCTATGGAATTTTCGACACGACCAGGATTAGACTAGGCTAGCGTTCGAGTACAGAGGGTGAGGCCAGTATGGTGGAGCTGGGCAGACATAGAGACCTAGAGAGACGATGACTTGGAGCGAGTTCATGATCTTTTCATGGGTAAGTATTTTACGGACCTTTGCTCGTCACGAAAGCTTCCGGGAGTTCTAAGGCCCGAAGCGGGGGCGATGGCGGTGATAGAGTTGGGCTTAGAGGTTGAGACCTTAGAGGAGCCTTTTTATGTGAGTTCTACCCTAGGGATTAGGGCAAGGATAAGGATGATATGTCGTGGTTGCGAGTTAGAGATCTCAAGGACTCTACTCACAGTGGACTTGAGGATTATGGACATGTCAGAGTTCGATGTCATCTTGGGGATGGATTGGTTGACAGCTTACAGGGTCGTTATCGATTGTGAGAATAGGAGACTCGCTACATGCAGGCAGTACTCGTCTTTGTATTTCGAGAGGACAAGCATGATATTTTGCCCCGGACGGTCATATCAGATCCAGTGTCGAGGGACGGAGTTAGAGTTGGCTAAGCCTTACCCAGAGGGCAGTGAGGCGGGACTTAGATCTGCCTCGAGTAGTTTGCGAGTATGAGGGATGTTTTTTTCGGGATGAGCTACGGGATTGCCTCGGGTGGGGGTTGTGGAATTCGGTATCGAAGGTTACACCTGGTACTTCACCCATCTCTGTGATCCGCTGTAGGATGGCAGGAGTTGAGTTAAGCCAGGAACTCGAGTCAATATACGAGGAGCTCTTGGACAAGGGGTTCATTAGGCCGAATCCACTTCACCATGCGAGGGGGCTCAGATTACATTTGCGAAGAAGAAGGACAGACCCTTCTTGTACGTGATTACGAGCGGTTGAACGGGTTACGATTAAGAATCGGCACCCATTCGGGGATTGATGACTTATTTGATCGGTTGAGAGGAAGCGCACTTTTAGTCTACTCGAATGAACCTTACGCCTTGAGTTACCATCGGTACGAGATTCTGGAAGACAAATATCCCTAAGACAACGTTTAAGATGCGGTATGAGCACTTTGAGTTCTGGTGATGCCCTTTGGATTGACAATCACGCCCGGTAATGTCATTCATGGACCTCATGCATAGGGTATTCCAACCTACTATCCCCGTCGGTTGTCGTAGTCTTCTGGATTGACATTTTTGATATACTCGGTCGAGTGGGAGCATGAGTATCACTTGAGGATCTTTTTACAATTGTTGAGAAACCATCAGGTATGCGCGAGTTGTTAAGTGCGAGTTTGGCCTCTTGGTGAGATTTTGGGACCAGCGTGGTGTCGGCGTCGGGGGCGTGTCAGTGGACCCAGAGAAGGTCGAGGCCATGATGAGTTGGGAAAGGTCGAAGTCAGTCTTTAAGATACGTAGTTTCTTGGGATTGACCAAATATTATAGGAGATTCATTAGGGATTTCTCCCAGATTAAGCGGCTTTATCGTGAGATTGACCGGAAGGAGTCGAGTTTGATTGGGATGGCCGTGTGAGAGGCACATTCGGGAGTTGAATAGGAGGCTTGCCGGCTCCTGTCTTGATAGTCCCGGGGCCCGGGATGGAGTACACAATGTTATGATGCCTTGAGGGCGGGCCCAGGATGTGTTTGTGCGTCCGGGAGGTAGTAGCTTATGGTTCCGTCGGTTAGAAGAATCATCTGAAATTACCTGCGACATGGAGTTGGCGGCTTTAGTCTTCACCTTGAAGATTTGGCGCCACTACTTATATGGTGGCGATTCGAATTATTACTCGGACCATAAAAGTCTAAAAGTATATTTTCCACGCGAGTGGGACCTCGATATGAGGCAGCGGATGGATGAAGTTCTTGGGGATTATGACTTCACTTCGCATTACCATCTAGTAAGGAAAATATGGTGGGCGTGCACTCGGTCGGAAGTCACGAGGAGCATTGGCTGAGTATAGCTTCGGGAGTGGCGGATGCTCGGGTGTGGGACGAGTTTGGGCTCTGATTACCCGCAAGCGGCTCGAGTGCGTTGGAGAGTTTAGTAGCTACGAGTCTGCGGTGAGCAAAGTGATTGAGTCCCGGGGACGGGACGCGGAGATAGTGTCCATCGGGGGCCAAGATACGATCGGTCACGGTGGCGAGCTAGACCATTCACGAAGATGGTAGTCAAGCCCGGTATAGAGGAGCGGGTAGTGGTTCCCGGGTCGCCAGATTTGAGAGAGAGGAGATCCTCAGGGAGTTTCACTGCTCTCGATTTGTCGTGCATCCAGGTGGCATGAAAATGTATCGAGATCTTTGTCGCCGGTACTGTGGAGCCCGGAATGAAGAACGTGGCCGGACTTTGTTCCAGCGATGTCTCACGTGCCGATAGGTTGAAATTTGAGCACGAAAGCGGTAGGGCTCGCCCGACCATTAGGGTGGCTGGTGGAAGTGGGGGCACTTCACGGTGGATTTTTGTGACTTGACACCACGAATACCACAAGGACATGAGGCGGTATGGGTGATAGTGGACCGGCTTATGAAGTCTGCATTTTCTATAGAGTTTGACCTTTACCTTAGAGATTAATCGGTTGTATATTGTCAAGAGATAGTCCGGCTACATGAATTACCAATATCCATAGTGTCGAATAGGGACCGGGTTTTTCGGCGCACTTTTGGAAGAGTTTCAAAGGCTATGGGCATAGTGACCATGAGTATAACTTTTCCACCTGAGACGGATGGTGGGTTAGAGAGGACCGTCACGGTGTTAGAAGGACATCTTTGCGAGCATGCGTCTGGATCATAAGGGTAGCTGGGAAGAGCACTTGCCCTTAGTGGAATTCGCTTACAACAACAGTTATCAGGAGAGTATACAGATGGCACCATATGAGGCATTGTATGGGAGACCATGCGGATCAAGTTATGTTGAATAGGAGGTGGGAGAGAGCTCCATCGGCTGGTCACGATCGATTCGAGACACCTCACGAGAAGGTGAGCTTATACAATAGCGTCTTCTCACGAATCGGAAGCGAGAAAGAGCTATGCTGATGTACGACGTCAACCCTTAGAGTTCGAGGTTAGATATCACGTTTTCTTGAAGGTGATGCCTAAGAGAGGAGTGGTCAGGTTCGGTAAGTGAGGGAAGCTATCGCCAAGGCTTATTGGGTACCGAGATCACTCGAGAGAATGACGTATGGCGTACCAGTTGGCTTTACCGTGACATGTCGGGTGTCCACAAGGTATTTCACGTCTCCATCTTGGAGAATTGCCTCCCGGATCGGCTCATGTAGTGGATTGGGGAGAGATTGAGGTAGACATTGATAAGACCTTCGAGGAGGGACCAGTGTGCATTATGGATAGTCGTGATCAGGTTTGTGGCCTTGAGCCCAGGTGAGGCTAGTGAGGGTGCTATGGCGGCGCCGTCGGTGGAGGAGTCGGCGATGGGAGCGCGAGGACGCGATCTTGGGCCACTATCCGCACGTTTAGTGATGAAGTCGTAGTCTAGTCGTTTAATACTTAAATGACTAGTTTTACATGCATGTTGAGTGCACATTGCATATGCGAAGTGAGTTGTTGTGATTGTCGAGTGCAGGACATTCCTTTAAGGAGGGAGAATGTAAAAAGCAGAGAAAATTCCAATTTTAAAAGCTAACCAAGAAATCGTAATTTAGATTAAAATACGAAATTTTCTAGATCTTGGATGATGAAGCGGACTTCTTAGTTGGAATCGTCTCGCGAAATCTAGCTCACCACGTCGAATTTAGTTGAATTGGGGAATGGTCGGAATTTCACATTTTTGAGCCTTGGGATGTCGAGTCGTAGGTAAAACTGGTTTGAGATGCATGTGATGTGACCAAAGTCACTTACTACATGTACTCATGTGACACATGTTGCATGAGTAGAGATGATGGGGAAATGGATGGCCAGGAATGGTTCAAGTGTCAAAGTCAAGACTTGAGGACATGGATGGTATTAAATAAGTTTAATGAGTATGAGACAAACATGGAATAGTGTCTTCTTCTCCAAAACACCAAAAACCGGGCAGTAGGCTGGAGAACGTGCAGGAGGTGAAGTTTTTGAAATCTAGAGAGAGAAAGTGCACATTCTCTCTAGATTTCCGGTCAATTGGACCGTCGGTTCTCGATGGAGCAAGAAGTAAAGTTGCTCTATGGGGCGAGGGCTACACGTGGGCACCAATTTGGTGGAGTTCCGACAACTCCAAGAGGTAGGGATCTTTTCCTACTTGCGTTAATCTTTGGCTAAGAGCCATGTAAATGGTTAGGAATGTTTTGAGGCTTGTTTTTAGCGAAATGGCTTCGATCTCAGCTTTGAGCGGAGTGAAGAATTCCTATTTACGTGGTGAGTGACGATGAGAGAAACAGGGGTTTCCTTTGTTCACATGAATATATGTTATAAATATTTGGTGTGAAAATATCATTTAGTTGAGTGATTCAAGTTCTTTGTGTTTTGATGATTAGCCCATGTGAGCTAATTTTGGTGTAATTGATTGTGAATTTATAACATGTTTTATGTGATTTAATTATGTTAATATATATGCATGTGAATATACCGCATGAATGTGTTGGAATTGGCATCTTGCACGTTACATGCAACTGGGGCACCCTAGAATATTAGGAGTGAGTGCATATTGTAGAAATTGAAAGAAAAGCAGAAAACGTTTTTGAAAAGGAATTCGAGGAAGATTTTCGAAGAATTGCCTTGGAGGGACGTCCAACAGATCACTTCGGATAAGGACCATGACTGTTTCGGAGAGTTATCCACACCACTTCGAGGGTAGTCCAATATTTTACCGGTTCTGAGGAGTTTTCGAGAACAAAAGCTTTGTTTTGAAAACTATGATTTTACTGCATCCCACCCTAAGCGCTGGCTTGCTCATTAACCCCCACCAAGACCCATCCACTACATCATCCCGCTGCATCCAACCCGTCCTGAACTGTTTGCCATGCATGTGCACTTAGGTGGGAGTAACCCATGTAGAAATTATCACTATCTGGGCTTTGTTTCACCCCGTCAGTGGGATCACCATTTCGAAGTACAAGTGAGGATCTGTGAAGACACTCATTAGAGGCCGCTTAGAAGAAAGTTTGATTTGGCGTGGCTTTGATAAAGTTGTTGTATAACATGTATTAATGTTATAATTTTAATATATGTTTCAGATAAAGAGTAATTTATTAACTCTTGAACTATTGTATATATTTGATGTATTTGTGAGGTATTGATGTTGTGGACTCAAGTGGCCATTATTTTACTCTCGCATGTGGACCCCAGGTGGTCATTGTAATTGTTGGGACTGTTTTGTACCTCGCAGAGCCCCCGTATAAAGGAGACTCTGCCCGATTTTTATAAGTGGTGTCGGGTTACCCGACTTTCACGAATATTCCGCGGGTTGGCGGGTTGTCAACGGGACCCTCAGGAATGGGGAGTCACAATTATTGTCACAATGGACGTCCACTGGGTTTGTAATGCTGGGAACAACACCCAGATTAAAAATGAAATTTTTGATCCAACCGCCTCTCAGTCGCATCTAAGGCGCTATGTACTGCACTCTATAGTAGAATTAGCCATGGTGTCTTGCTTGGAACTTCTCCAGCTCATAACACCACCATTAAAAACAAAACATAAAACCAAATTGCGATCTAAAGTCATCTAAGTCAGACTGAAAACCAACATCGGTATAACGACTTATAACTAGCTCGCCTTCTGTCCAACATCAAAAAAATATCCTTGGTTCTTCTCAAGTACGTAAGGATATTCTTGACTACTATCTAGTGACATTCACCTATATATGACAGGAATCTACTTTTCATGCTTAAGGCATAGGAGACATCAGGTCGGGTGCAAAGCACCGCATACATGGTAGAACCAATAGCTGAAGCATATGGGATTTTATCCATGCGCTCTCTCTCATCCTTCGTGGTTAGACATTGAGACTTACTGAGTTTAATGCAATGAGGCATTGGCAAGAAACCTCTCTTAGAATCTTGCATGCTAAACCTCTTTAGCACTTTGTCTACGTATCTACTTTGACCGCCAGCCAGTAACCTGTTGAGATCTATCTCTATAAATCTTATGCCTAGAAATAGGGCATACTTAAGTCTTTCATCGAAAAACAGCTCCCTCAACCAACACTTGACACTCTACAAGTGTAGGGATGTTACCAATGAGTAAAGATGTCGTCTATATACAACACTAAGAAGATAATCGTGACTCCCACTAACCTTCTTGTATACACAAGGCTCATCTTCATTTCTTTTCATAAAGCCAAACTTTAACAAATTTCATCAAAACGAAGATTCCAGCTTCGTGGAGCCTTACTTTTAATCCATAAATGATCTTGAAGCTTACACACCCTACTAGGATACTTAGGATTGACAAAACCTGTGTCAGGTCATGTACACATCCTCGAGGTTTCCATTAAGAAACGCTGCTTTGACATCCATTTTCCAAACTCGTAATCATAGTACGCAGCGATATCAAGAAGAATCCTAATAGATTCTAAGCAAAACGACATGTGAAATGCTGTCTCATCACACAATACCATGAGTTTGTTTGAAACCTGCAACAAGTCGAGACTCAAGGTCATATCATGTTTGGATCTTATGAACCCATTTACAACCAATGACCTTAGCACTTCGTGTGGATCAACCAAATTCCAAACCCGGTTATCGTATTACTGACGCATCTCACTTCATGGCTTCAGCCATTTTCGACTCGCTCATCATTGCCTCATGATAGGTTATGGGCTCATCTTGATCCACAAGCTCTATGGTTTTGTCATTAGTTATGAGAAATCCATATCTCTTGGGCTCATGATGAATCCTACTTGACCGCCTCAGGCATGATGCCGACTCAACAACTGGTTACAGTCTTGTAGAATTTTTGTTGAAGGTTCGTGGCAATCAGGGTTCTTGAATCCTCTTCAAGAGATGTCTTACTCCCACTGACTCTTTTAGAAACGAACTCTCTTCCAAAAGACTCCATTATGAGCAACAAACACTTTGTTTCTCGTATGGGATGTAAAGTAGTACCTTTTGTTTCCTTTGATACTCTTACAAATAAGCACTTATCGATTTGGAATGCTAGCGACAAAAGCCTGACGCTTTACATAAGCTTCACAACCCTAAATCTTGAGAAAAGATAAACCAAGACGCTTTCCTGTCCACAACTCATATGGTGTTTTCTCAACCACTTTCAATGGAATTCTATTCAATAAGAACGTAACAGTCTCTAATGCATATCCTTAGAAGGATAGGAAGATCCGCTCGACTCATCATAGATCGGAATCCATATCTAATAAAGTTCGATTTCTCCCTTTCAGATACACCATTCCATTGTGATGTTCTAGGAGTGAGCGAGACTATCCCACAATCCTCAAGATGATAACGAAATTTTGGCTTAATATTCACCACCTCGGCAGATCTAAGTGTTTTGATATTCTTTTCCAAGCTTCACTCAGACTTCATTCAATAATTTTGAACTTTTCAAATGATTCAGACTTATGCCTCATTAAGTAGATGTAACCATATCTACTAAAGTCATCGGTAAAAGTAATGAAGTACTGATAACCTCCTCTAGAAATTGAGCTTATTGGTCCACAAACATCTGTATGTATAAGGCCTAATAAGTCACTAGCCCTCTCACTTTGTCCGAAGAAAAGGAGCTCGTCATTTTTTACTTAAGAAACAAGATTCACATGTTTTAAATGACTTTAAGTCAAATGAATGTATTAGCCCATCTCGATGGAGCTTTCAAGATGCTTTTCATTGACATGGCTCAAACGACAATACCAAAGTAGGTTGGATTCAAGTCATCGACTCGAACTCTTAGTATCGATGTTATAGACGTCATTGCTCCAAGTTTAGAATGTAAAGACCATTAGATAAATGAGCATTCCTTATAAAAATGTTTCAGATTATAGATGGAGAAAATATTATTCTAATAATAAAGTGAAATCCATCCACGCCTAAACAAGAACTTAAATAATGTTTCTCTCGTCACAACAGTAATGATAATAACAATTCTTAATTGGAAAACAAGTCCACTAGGCAAAGTCAAATCATAAACTTCTACGTTTATGTAGCAATCCTGCTCCATTCCCCACTGTAGGTCCACTTCGCCTTTAACACGATCTATTGCTTCGTTGTGTCTTATTATTTACACAAATGTGGGATCCACATCCAGTACCTAATACCTATGAAGCAGAAGTAGAAAAATTGACTTCTCTAACATAAATACCTGAAGTGGTAGTCTCGCTACTCTTCTTTTTCTTAAGATCTTCCAAGTAAAGCTTACAATTCCTCTTCCAATGACCTTTGTTCACATGTAAGAAGCAAACTCCCTCCTTGGGCGGCTTTGGCTTCTTGGCCTTAGGCTTGGACTATCCTTTGCCTTTCTTGGCCTTATTGCCTTTGTCCTTTCCTTTTCTTTTCATGAGATTTCTCCATATGGTGCATATTGTAGTTCATAACAAATTGATCATAAGATTCAGGTAATGAACCTAGAATCATATCAGTAGCCAACTCATGACTAATAGGAGCACCAAGCTTATCAAGTTGATCGATGAGACCCTTCATCTTTAGCACATTTGCACTTATTGAAGTGTCAAGAGTCATCTTGCATGCATTCAATGCTTTGGTGGTTGTAAACCTTTCTTGGCGTGCTTGTTCTTGGAACATTCCCTTGAGATGCACTGATTAGTGCCCAAAAAGTGCTATTTTGAACCCTATTTTAAATAGGTTTTGAGCGCTTTTTGTGTACTAATTGTTGTATTTAACCCAATTGATATGTTCGAGTCCCTAGTGCACTTCTAATGGCATTCCGAGGTCGTTTTTTTATAGTTTCAAGTAGAATTGAAGCCAAATTATCGTGTCAATCCAATCATAACCAAAGTCTGTTGATTTCCATCAATTTATATGGTCTTCATCAAATCTCAAAGAAGTGAATGAAGAATCTCCAAAGCATGAAGAAATGAAGAAAAAATGGGAATAAGAGCGGTACAGGAGCCAATGGAACAGTAGCCGCATGAGAGAGAACAGTGAATTTCGTTTTATGCACAATTTTTTCGCTATGCTAGCGAATTATCGTGGCATAGCTTAAAATTTCGATTTTCACTATGCCTTTTTTCGCTTAGCTTAGCGAAATTTTCGCCTATCTTCTTGAAATTCACTGCACTCTTAATCACTTGTGTTTTTGGTTCCAAGCACGACCTCGTTTTTGTATAATTACCACTTTGTCCTAATGCAATCATGTATTTTAGGTATTTTGGTCTTCACACATTTTGGTTGGCTATAAGCCTATATATATATAGCTTTAGACACATCTTTGATCTACCTTGCGACTTTTGTTCAGTTTTCTCTCTTCTCTCTCCTCTTTCTCTGTTTTCTCGGCTACCAGGCATAGGGATGACAGCTGGGAGGATGCGCAGCTAGACCTCTTCCTCCTTTTGAGTGAAGGAGATTTTGGAGTGAATGTTTGAAGGTAGCTCCCGGGTCCATACATTTTTACTTGCATTTATGGGTATTTATGTTCTATTTCTCACCTTGAGTTCCAAAGTCTTCTAGGCACACCTCAACGACGCTGTATTGCTTGACTTTTTTGGTTACAGTGGATGCTTATCACACTAGATCCCACATTTATCAGGTTAGTTGTTTTCCTATTAGATTCTGTAGGGTAGGTTTTGAGATATGATATCACTTTGGTAGGAATATTTTTGCCAGTTAAATGCTATGTTCCAAAAAGGGAAAATCCTTAGGGTCTAGGTTTTAAAGCTAAATGAAGACCGGTTCGAGGAAATGACATATGTCATGCTCCCCAATGCGAGGAAAAAGACGAGGACATGTTAGTTATAAAACCCTAAACGGTGGCGAAACTTTAAGGAGTTCTATTTTACATTTTATTTTATTTCTTTAGGTTTGCAAACCCTGACCATGTTTTTATCACACTTCTTAAATCGAATTGAATTCACCATTTTGACTTGCTCAGATCATTTTATGAAGAAAACCTTCCGTGTTCAACCCTGAACCGCTTTCTGGTGGCTTGACTACGGCGGGAGAATATGGATACAAATTTTTGTTGATTAGGATCCACCGTGTACAGATAAATGGCGCGATTGCGGGGATGGCAGTTCCTAAGTCACGATGACACTTGTTGAACCTTGTGATCCTAAATGCAAGTTTTGGTGATTCTTTTATATTTCATTGTCATTTTTTATTTTATTTTCGATTTCACCAAAAAATAAAAAAATAGCATCTTAAAAACGATCTTTGGGGATTATTTACATATTTGTGTCTTGGTTGTTCATGTTCTTATTGCGGGGTTAATTATTCTATTAGGTTAAATTGTAAATCAAGATTGAATTTGGACCCAATGCGACAGACAGTATGATCTACCAGCATGGTAGGGGTAGCCTAATTGCATATATATCTCAGGGTTCGAGAGACAGGTCCTTGTAAATCAAGCCAATCTGTGGAGAGGAATCCAAACTAGATCTATAGGTCGGTGAGGGACTAAGAAACTTAATGGATGATTCACCATATGGTGAGTTCTTACCACCTACCACTGGTTGAGTACACAAATTCCTCACTTAGGGGCAAGACCTCCATGTGTACTGAACCTCCATATTATGCCCCCAAATTCCAGCCCAACAACCACCACCACTTATCGTTGAACAAGCCATCCCAATTTGACAAACAAAGTGGACAATTTCATATGAGATAATAGGGTAGTAAGATGATTAAGACTAATAGGAAATTGAGGCAGTGGAGAGCTCCTGAACAAAGAATTGGAGTGGGTTCAAAAGCGAAATTGATCCAAAAGGTGAACATCTCATGAGTCCCCATCTCAAAGCTCACACCACTCAGTTTATTCATCAAGAGGAGGAGAGAATACGGAGAAGGTAACCCAGCAAACACTATTGTGGGTGAACAAAGCTCATTGCAGCTTCAGGAGAATTGAAGAAAACCAACTGAGAAGATCTCAGGAACTACAGGGTGCCACAATTATGTGTAGAATATGGGCCATGGAAAGGGAAGAAAGAAGAAACACCACAATCTTTGGTAGGGAGAGATAATGGAAAGGAAGAAATGGAAGAGCCCCATCGGTTCACTACTAAGCCACCAGCGACCCATTGCCAGTACCCACTGGCTCGGTCTTCAGCGCGCCCATACCTGCGGCCTGAGCCAAAGCGTGAAACACCACCGCCAAAGGCCACCATCACTTTACCCTTGCAAAACTTTAGAAAGTTAGTGAGCCCTTTGTGCATAATTTGCCCTTACCTCAGAAGATGGCCCATTTGCACATCTGCGTGGCACTAGTGGGCAGGTGGATTGGTCTGCGCGAGTTGGTTGGAGCACGACCGGCATTTTTGAGCTCCGCCCGATTCAATGACCTCCAAAGGCCCTAGGGAAGTGGTTTGGGGAAACACCGTCTCCTTTTTGTTTTCATTTTTCTTAGCTTGTTTTATTTTATCGTATTTTATGTTGATTTCATTAATTTTTCTTCTTAGGTTTTCGCTAATTTTAGTTAATTCTTGTTTTAGATTAATTTTGCATATAATTTCTTAATTTTCTTGTGTTGTTTTGGTTGGTGAAATTGCGAAGCTGGATGACAATAAGAAGAAATGAAAATTTCGCAATCTAAAATTTTAGCAACATTAACGAAAAAAATTTCGCTAGCTTAAGCGAGAAATTTACCGCTAAGCTAGCGAAAATAGCGCAACCACCACTAACGAGACAAAATAGGCGCCGCAGTGTTTCCATTTATTATTATTTTTTTCTTTTATTTTATTTTATTTTTATATTATATATATATATATATATATATATATATATATATATATATATATATATATCTCTATATATACCTCTCTCTCTCTCTATATATATATATATACACAAACTCACTTTGATTCTTCTTTTTTACCTATTATTTAACTGCTGTAAAAAAAAAAGTTTGATTTTCCTCTATTATATGTATTTCTTTAAAAACAAAAAGCAAATTTGTTTTAGTTTTATTTTTTATTATTTTATTTATTAATTATTTTATTTTATTTTTTCAAAAAAAAAAAAAACAAAATTTTCGCTATTGGCAAGATTTTCGCTATGGGCCCCACTTTTGACCTCGATTTTGTTTTATTTCTTAACTTTTTCATCGAACTCCGTTTTAGGCGTTCTTGGTACCATTGGAAAGTTAGAGTGTAAATCAAATATGACCGAAGAACATTTTGAGATTATTATGAGGTGTCTTTAAAAAATGCTTTCCATTGTCGACTTTTTCTCTCTTTACTAACCTCCCAACTTGTTTATTTGGCTGAAACGGGTGAATAAGATGTCGATGGAAAGCTTGATCTCCTATCGAGAAATGATCACATCTCATCAAGGAGGTAACACTTCCTTCTCTAATTTTCAATCAGAGCCCTATTTGGGACACGAGATGTTTGGGTGGAGAGATGCGAAGAGTGAAACTTTTGTAGCCACTGTTTTGTTATTATTTTGAGCAAGCCAATTTGTGATGTTCAGTGGCTTTCTGGGTTCCCTTTCTATAAAGCTGTTATACCATACAAGTTACTTTTTCAAAATTTGGACCCATTTTGCAATCAAAATTTTTGTGTGTTTTGTTTAACCTGCAAGATGGAAAATTTAAACTTTGTCCAATTCTATTGATGTTAGATTGGTTCCATGCCTATTAGTGAGACAATTAGTTGAACTCTTGTTGATTTAAACCTTTATCTTCCACCTTTAGCTAACCACATGTCAGTACATTAGTTTCAATGATAATTTGAAAAAGCTGTGCAACCTCCTTTACTTTGCATAACTTGACCTAATTTCATTGTTGAGCTTTAATAGGTTAAGGACCCACGTGGAAAGAAGAGGCCAATCGTCTTAGAAAAAAAGGAAAAGAAAAGAAAGAAAAAAACAAAAATTGCAACGCTTCGCCTTGAAACCCGAGGCACGGGTCAGGGGTATATGGCGAAAGCAACTAAAGCCGGTGCCCTAGCCTTCGGGTTGGGGGTGCCCGACTTAGTGTTAAGCTACAGCGGGTGGATGGGTGGAGTTTATAAGTTGGCAGATCTTTGAGTCTCGAAATCGATGAAAGTCTGGGGGTGAAACGAAAAGTTTGTGGTCGAAAGATCCTTATGACTTGGTGCCTAAACGCCAATTGGTTGGGAGTCACGGTAGATCCGAATTACATGGACTTTGGTGGGGTCGATTCCTCGGCATTTCACCACAACACAAAAGAATTAATGGAATAAAGGGTGGGAGTTTGGGAGAGTCTTGTTGACAGGTTTATTATTGAGCTAATCAAATAAACACTTAGATTTGTTGAAGTTGTTGATTCATAGAGAATCTTTTTGATACTCAATTTTGCATGGCATTCATTCTCTCATGATGGTTATTGGACAGTTATTTTTACTTAGGGTTAGGCATTGCATTCACAACCTTTTTGAAACCATGAAATTTTTGTGAACATTATTTTGTTATCATTTTGTATGCTCTCTCTTTATTTTCTTCTTGCTTTATGGGACTAGCAATGTCGGTTAAGGGGGTGTGATTAGTGAGTGCAAAGTGCTATTTTGAACCCCTATTTTTAATAGGGTTTGGGCGCTTTGTGTATAATTGTTATGTTAACCCGATTGACATGGTAGCGTCCACATTGCACTTCTAATTGCATTAGAAATTTTGTTTTTATGTAGTTTTAGGGGTGGAAGCCAGTGTCATGTCAATCCAATCTATAACAAGTCGGGTTGATTTCCATCAATTCTATGGTCTTCCTATCGTTCAGCAAGCGGGGCAATTTCAAAGCATGAAGAAATGGAATAGTGCGGTGGGAATAGTGACGAGGCCAATGGAATAGTAACCATGGGAAACGAGTGAATTTCGCTATCTTGGCGAAAGTGCGTGCATAGCGAAAAATTCTAGATTTTAAGTATGCCTTCTGTCTTTCACGCATAAATTTTGGCTATGCTAGCCATTCTTGCATAGAAAATCACCCCACGTGTTTTGGTCTAGCGACCTCGTTTTGTATAATTACCACTTTGTCCCTATTGTAATCATGTATTTTAGGTATTTTGGTATTTCACACATTTTGGTTGGCGCCACCTTATAACCTTGTAACTTGAACTTTATCTTTGATCATACGCAGCTTTTATTTCCAGTTTTCTCTCTTCTCTCCTCTTTCTCTCTCCTTTTCTCGGCTGCAAACACTCCTGCGAGGATGACAGCTCCAGGATCTCTTAGCCTCTTCCTCCTTGAGCAGGGAGAACCTTGCTGGAGTGAATGTTTGAAGGTAAAAACACGGTCCTGCAAACTTGCTTGCACGCATTTATAGATTATTTATGTTCTATTTCTCACGCCCAGGTTAAAATCTTCTAGGCACACCCTCTTTGACATGTATTTAGCAAGCTTTTGATTTATAGTGGATGCTTGTCATAGATCCACAATTATCGATTGATTGTTTCCTATTAGTTCTTAAGGTAGGTTTTGAGATATGATATCACTATTAAGATATTTTGCCCGGTTAAATGCTATGTTTCAAAGGAAAATCATAGGGTCTAGGTTTTTCACAGCTAAATGAAAATCAGGGTTCGGAAATGACTATATATCGTACTCCCAATCTGGCTTAGAGGACATGTTAGTTTGCCTTAAAACCCTAAACCGGTGGCCGAAACTTTAAGGGATTCTATTACATTTATTTTATTTCTTTTCAGTTTGCAAACCCTGACCTTGTACATCACCACCTTAAAATCAAATTGAATTCACCATTTTGACTTCACTCAAATCATTTATGCGAAGAAAACCCAGCCCGTGTTCAACCTAGACCGCTATCTGCGGTAGCTTGACTACGGCCCGGTAGAATCTGAGATACAAAGTACATTTGATTCACGGATCACCCCTACCGTGGCACGAATCATGCACATCATATCAAATGCCTCCATTTCCTCAAATTGCTTCTGGAGCTCAGAGTTCATGGTTATAAGCATAAGACAAGTTACATCCACAGAGTCATTCAAATGCTTACTATAAGCATCCATTTAAACTGTTGGGGCATTATTGAGGAGGTTCATTAGGGATTTAATTATCGGGAACATACATCTTCCTCTATTGTTTTGGGTGGTCTCGAATTTGAGATCAATCGAGGAAGTTTGTCCCATTAAGTTTTCACCCGAGACGAATCGCGGTAAATGTTGATGTGTTGTTTGATGCCATTAGTATACATACAAAAATATGCAAAGCTTTTGATAAATGAGGTCTTTAATACTCCCACTAAAATTAATGACTCTTTAATTATATAACCAAATATAAGTTTCTTGGTGGGTGAAAATCAGTTGACTTAAATTCAAGCAGCTTTGGCATAGCAGCTAACTTAAGCTAATAACTGGGTAAACTCTCTCTACTTTTATGCCCTTAGATTTAAAACGGAATTATGATAGCCTAGTTAAGTCTAACCATTATTCAATCTTATGGATATCACCATTATCCATCATGTCTTCCTAAGATTGGCCCAATACACTTAGCCGAAACTATATTAAGGCGATCAGTATTGACAAATTGGATTATGGAAGGCATTTTATCATAATATTTTATGTGATGAAATTATCAAGTTGTTAGGCAAAGCTTTATAAACATATACATGCATCACATCGAGCATATTTATAAGTATAAATGTAAGCATTGACATGTCATGGCCCATTTCACGTTGATCTCCATAAGCCCGATATGGAATCTGAGGATCCTACACCAATACCTTAGCTTTATGAAACGTCTCGAGAATGAACATACCTCCAAATTCTTAGTTCTTCTTCATTACAATAAATAATAATTGTATATATTTTATGCTAAAATAATAAAAAGAGACACATTTGTGTCAATAAAAACAACGACATGAGCCATATGCTAATATAATGAAAAGAGACACACATGTAGTGTGTTAAGTCATTTCTTATGAATATGTTTAGAATTTACAAACCCATATTCAATGCACCTTCAATCACATTGAACTAAGGGCCATGACATGCACCATACAAATTGAATATCACACATTAAGCACATAATCAGATTATGAATATGGTCTTTCAATTTTCCGCGTTAATTCAAACAAATTGCTGAAGTACCATGATGGGTTCTTGGAAATTTCTCTGATATTAATGCTAATAATTGAATAATTTATAATGATTATACGTCTAACGATTATCGTATTTGGAACAATCTCTTAATAGTGTAATCTATAACAATCAATCTTAATATCTAACATTCAATATGTCACAAATCTATGAATTAAAGAATAATACGTAAACCAAATGGGTATAACAATGTCTAACATTAATGCATGTAGCCCGATCTTAAATGTCTAGCAATGATCTCTACGATTAAGAATAATGTAAGCAGTTTATTCTTAATGTCTGGCATTAATGTAACGGTCCAATCTTAATGTCTAACATTAATATTGTAATAATCCTCACGATTAAGAATAATATAAGTCCATTCTTAATGTATCTAACATTAATGTATAACTTGATCCACACTAATTAGGAATAATGCAGTAACGATTAAAACACAGCCATCTAACATTGTGAGTCTTGATTAATAAGAATGCATAACGACCATACACATAATAACATGTAACAATCATATTAATTAATCTTAAGTTGTATGATTTGATGGTTAGAACAAAAATTCTGAACTGAGGGTACAGTTAAATTCATCAACGATCTAATCCTATTGAAACTTAATGAATCATTTTCAATTTACGATCTGATGTTACGGACTATGAAAAAACATGACTTAGATTATCACATTATAAACAGGATAATTAATGGATCATGGCATATCACGCATGGAAAAACAAATACACTAACGGATCACATTATATCACATATAAAAATCAGTTTCACCAGCGGCAAGTAGCTCCAATACCCTTTATTGGAATCCAGTGATAAGCATACTTGGAAATAAAAAAATTCATATTTGAACTACATCGAGATTCAAGCGGTTTTGATGACTCAACAATGAATCCAGAAATCGAATCTACTTTTTGTGGGCCGAATCCTTTAGGCTAGTGCAAATTTGCCAGAGTCACACACCTGGCTGAAACACAAACGAACTGCCCAAGAGTAGATCAATGACAGAAGAGCTAAGAGCGATGCAATGTGCAGCCTCAAAGACATCACCTGACGACTAATGGTTGGGAAGGATGTAGCAGAACCTTATGATAGGTCTTTGCCCATATCAAAACACTGTTATCTTTAAAACTCTAAAAAAGAATTCTACAAAGCTCACTTCAAAAGAACCTTCTACTTTAGATGATGACACATATTTATATGTCAAGCCTCCCAAACCCTTTTATTAAGTAATTTAAACCAGAATTCCATTAACTATGTGGGAGGAGTTTGGGCTCGGGAGTGGGCTTGGGCTTAATCATAGGCCTAAAAGAGAGGAGCCTTTATAACGCCCATTATAGCTCATTCTTATGACCCCCATAGGTGATTAATACTCAAAAAGTGCTATTTTGGACCTATTTAAAATAGGTTCTAAGTGCTTTTGTGTATAATCTCATTAATTAAGCAGATTAAACGAGTAGGTCCCTTTGAGAACTAATGATTGTATTTAGAATTTGTTTGTGATGATTTTTGCGAAGGGTTTCATAGACCTTTTCTATCATATCAAGCTAAGCATACTTCGAAGTTGGCGATTTACACCGAGTTCGTATGGTTATCTTGAATTGCATCAATGAGGCAGAAGGAATTGAAGAATTTGAAACAAGATTTGGATATGGTGGAATATGCGGGATCTGGCAAGAATGGGGAAATTTAGCTAGAATAGCGAAATTTTCGCTATGTCTGTGAATTTCACTACATACTTAATTTGGCTGCTAGCGAAATTTAGCCACATAGCCAAAATTTTTCATAATAAGCCGAAATTTATGTTCCCCTGTTTTGTGTACAAGCGACCCGTTTTATGTTTTCCATCTCCCTCCTTTGTAATTATACTATTTAAGGACAGATTGGTATTTTCACACCTTTTTGGAAGACATATAAACATTCATGAACATTTTTGCCTAACTATTCATAAAAGGCATTTTCGTTACGAGCCCCTGTTTTTTGCTCTCATTTTTCTCTCTTCTCTCTCTCATATCTTCACTCTGAAACAAACTAACCACTTTACTTTGAGGATGACAAGCTCAAAGGATGTTTGGCTAAAGCCTCTAAACCTTGAAGGTTTGCTGCACAGTGGAGTTGATAAGGTTTGCGGGTGCTCCTCTATTTTCCGCGAGTGATTCTGCAGTGCTATGTTTCAAACTTTCAAAACTAGGTTTAAAGCTATTTGATGTACTTTCTTGATCAATGGCAGCAGCTTTTAGGGTTCAATGTATTCTTAATGTTGATCTGTGATGTCCATTAGTTGTCATTTATGAGCCATCAGGGTAGGTTAAATGCTAGATTTCAAGCTGCGAGGAGCAGTTAATGCTTTCAGTAAATGCTATGTTTAAGAGGGCCCAGGTACTAAGGGTTGGTTTTAAAGTTAAATAAAGATCTAGGTTTTTGGAAATGACTATGGAGTCGTTTGCAATGCAAGAAATAACTTAGGACACCTTTGCAGCCATATCTTACCAACCTAGTGGCCCAAAACTGAGTCTTCTTTTTACATTTTAATTTCATTACCTTGATTAGTGACAACAACCACTATTTTTAGACAAATCCACAATCCAAACAAAAGCCTCACCATTTTGACTCATTAAAAAATCATTTGTGAAGGCGAAACCCATCGATGTTGGTCCTAGAGCGCTATCTGTGATGCTTTACGGCAATAGGAGGAGTTTAGGTATAAATTTTGTTGATCGGAACCCATCACATGTAGCCTGAATCGAATGGCGTCGTTGGGGATGGTGCCTTACTCTGAATGATGAGTTGATGAGTACTTGTAATCCTCATTACAAGTATTGGTGACCTTTTAAACCTTTTTGAATTCCATTAATTAGAATTTCAAGTTTTTTTTTCTCAACAGTCACTGCTGGGCTGTTTTTTTTTTTTGAATAACCATCATTTTATTTCTTAGCTAACACTAATCTATTTGGCAAGCCCTATTGTTGTTCTTTGCTTTGTCTCTTTTTTTTTCACAGGTGTTTATGTACCACTAGGATAGAGATATATAGATTGCAAAGAGTTAGTACACCAATTGAACAAGGTTGTGAAGTCAGTGTACACAGTGACCAAATGGATCCACTACCTAAAGAATAGCAAAGTCAGCATGGAGCTCCAATAAATCCTACAGCATATAGGTCAATGAGGGACCACATACACCCTCCTAGAGTGAGTGCACCTTCTTGCATCATACCACCTACTGATGATGTGGTGGTGAGACCCTATTTGGTGCCCCCTTTCGACTGTGGAATGAAGAATGAAAATCCATATGCATATCGAAGGAGTTCGAGGGGTTGCGAGCTTTTAAAGAAGGTGTGCGACATGGATTTGCAAAAGTAAAGCATTTCCATTGACCTTTGAAAGACAAGGCCAAGATTTGGCTCTCAATTCCTTGCGAGGCCGAGAACAATTATTAGATCAAACTTCTGGCGAATTTTTGAAGAAGTGCACCGAGTACAACCAAGACCAACGGTTTAAAGGGCAAATCTACACTTACTCGGCCTCGATGTGAAGTTTTTATCAATGTTGGGAGAGGTTCATGGAGACCATGTCGGTGCATGTCCCACCATGGGTTCGATACATGGATGCTTGTGAATCATTTCTGTGATGTATGTCTCCCGGCCATGGAAGCAGCTCTGGAAGCTCCCTTGTGTGGAGGGACTTTACAAACAGCACCGGATAAACCATCTTTTGAACTATGTGGCCAAACCTCCAAGGCATGGGATAGGCGAAAGATCTAAGAGAAGTGCAGAAAAAATGGGCCTTCAACCCACCAGGGGAGGAATTTATGCACTTTAGAACCACGGAGATGAAAGCAAAGCGACCACTTTGACCGAAGGTTAGAGGGCTTGAAATAGAAATCAGCATGAAGTGCGGCAGTGATTAGATTACGCATCTCACCTGCTTTGTTTAATTGTATCGGTCAAATAGCCATCTGGGAGCCTTTGTTCAATGATTCCTTTGTCGAGGACTTAATACAAAAACCTGCCCATGTCTTGAGTCAAAATAAACCACCTCTGGATTAACCCTTATGGCAGCACTTATAACCCCAATTGGAGGAATGTTCCGAACCTATCATGAAGCGAAGCCCACATATGCTCCCTAAGAACCTGACGTGGTTAGCTCCACCTGACTAGCAATGATGGCCTTCACTTTCTTACATTGACGAGCGATCAATTGGTGGTAGGTACCTTTATTGGAGAGGAACAAAAGATGTTGAATGTTCAAAATAATCATAAAATTGAGAGACGAGTAGAAAGCTCAACAAAAAAGAAATTAGGCAGTATGCGTGCGAGATCTCAAAAAATATGACAACTTGCAAAGTTCCATTTCGAGTTAGCAAGGCCAAAAGCGAGGGTCTGAAAAGGAAATTCCCTTCCCGAGCAAAGCAAGGAAAACCCTAGGGGAATGCATGAGATAGGCTCCGCCAGTGATCCTAATGCAAGAATTGATGAAGTCAAAGTAGTAGTGACATTGAGAAGTGATACAGAACGGAAACCAATAGTCCCAACCCTAGCCAAGAAAGCTCCCACAATGGTTAAACCACTAGAGGAAGAACAACCAGCAGAGGAAGAGGTAACACACAGTGTACCCCCTCCCTTCCCACAGGCACTTCGAAAAAGGAAAAATTCAGTTAACCAAACTAAAATTTTGGAAGTACTACGACAAGTAAAGGTTAACATCCCTCTTCTCGATATGATCAAGCAAGTCACCACTTACCTTGAGAAGTTTTTTGAAGGACACGGTGAGAGGCTTTAATGTGAATAAAAGGCCTTTTGGCGTTGAAGGTGAGTATCATTGAGTGCAAGACCCCTGTGAAGTATAAAGATCCGGGGTGCCCTACAATCTGTTAACATAGGCGGCACTTGTGTGGAAAAGGCATTGCTAGATTTGGGGGCAAGTGTTAATTTACTGCCTTTTTCCATGTACCAGCAGCTTGGGCTAGGTGAACTTAAGCCAACCACTATCACATTGTCTCTAGCCGATAGGTCCATCAAAATACCAAAGGGGACAGTTGAAGATGTTTTGATTCAGGTGGACAAATTCTACTATCCCGGTGGATTTTGTAGTGCCCGATACGAACCGGTCGCTGATGAGGGCTAACCATGTGCCAATCATCTTGGGAAGGCCATTTTGGCCTTCCAATGCGATCATCAATTATTTGGAATGGGGTGATCTGCGGTGACCTTTGAAATATGACCTTAGAACTCAATATCTTCATCTTGGCAAAAAGCCACATGCAGCGGGAGGATGAGTGAAGAGTTTGTGCGATAGAGCCGTCCTTGAAGACGAGAAAATATGACTACTTGTGAAGATGTATTAACCGGGGTTGGTTGACGGTGATGAAGACCAACGGGGCTTCCAGAAGTGAGCCCCTCTTTGCATGGGCAATGGAAGAAAGGTTGAAGTGTTACTTTCACTTGCGGAAGTGAGAATTGAGGATCCTCAACGATTAGATCTTAAGCCTACCTTGAATTGAAATATGCATTTTTGGGAGAAAAAATGCATTGTCCGATAGTGATTTCTTCACTATTGAGCAATCCACAGGAGGTTAGTTTGCTTCAAATCCTCCACAGGAACAAGAAAGCAATTGAATGGAAGATTTCCAATTTGAAAGGCATCAGCCCGACCGTATGCACCCATCATATCTACTTAGAAAGAGGGAGATGGCGGTTCGATAGCCCGCAGAGGGAGGCGAATCCGCATATGAAAGGGTGGTGCAGTGGAAGTGTTGAAATTGCTACAAGCCGGCATCATATACCCCATATCCGATAGCTCTTGGGTTAGTCTAACCCAAGTAGTACTAATCGAGGGTTGCCTACGGTGCTCAATGAGAAGGAGAGGAAATCCCACTCGACTTGCACTGAGGATGGAGGTGTGCATGTCGACTATAGAAGGTTGAATGAGGTGACTCGAAAGGATCACTTTCCCTTACCTTTCATGGACCAGCTCCTAGAAAGTATCGAGTCATCCGCACTACTTGCTTTTTAGATGGATATTAGGCTTCTTTGGTCCGAGATATCTTGCGGATGATCGGGGAAAAAGATCACCTTCACTTGTCCATTTGGTACATATGCCTACAGGAGGATGCCCTTCGGTCTATGTAATGCCCCGACCACTTTTCAGCGTTGTATGCTCAGTATTTTCAGTGATATGGTAGAGCGTATTATGGAGGTTTATATGGATGATATAACAGTTTACGGGGAAAGCTCCGATCAATGCCTCATCCGTTTGGAAACTGTCCTCCATAGATGCATTGAAAAGAACCTAGTACTAAACTGGGAGAAATGCCATTTTATGGTAAATCAGGGCATAGTGTTAGGGCATATCATTTCTGAGAGGGGAATTGAAGTGGATAAGGCCAAGGTAGAATTGATCTCGAAATTTCCATCACCTACTAATGTGAAGACAATATGGCAATTCTTGGGACATGCAGGCTTCTATCGCAGGTTCATTCGAGACTTCTCGAAAATTGCCTGGCCCAGCTCTGAAGCTCAGCAGAAGAAAAGATGCAAAATTTGGAGTAGGATGCGAGAATGCGGATTTAAAGGAGCTTAAAGCATATTTGACTACAACACCCATTGTGAGAGCCCCTGACTGGCACTTACCTTTTGAGGTAATGTGCGATGCTAGTGACCTTGCTGTCAAAGCAGTTCTCGGACAAAGAATTGAGGGAAAGCCGTATGTGGTGTATTATGCGAGCAAAACGTTAAATGGCTTCAGAGAAAGAAACTACACTACGGAGAAAGAATTGCTAGTAGTGGTCTATGCTTTAGATAAGTTCCGATCTTATTTGATTGGGTCAGATATTGTAATCTTCACAGATCATTCAGCATTGAAATATCTACTCACAAAAGCGAGAGAATTCGAGGCTACCGTATCGGATGGGTTATTGCTACAAGGAGTTTATTAAGATTAAGAGATAAGAAGGGTGTGGAAGCGTTGTTGTAGGTCCATCTCTCCGGACTAACCATAGCGCACAACACCCCCAACCCTCCTATGTTGATGGGTCACGAGGAGTCTCTGCGGCCCGATTAGGTATGGCACCATGGTATGCTCATTGCCAATTTTTGGTAACGGGGAGAGTTACGATTAGATTGGATAGCCTGGACAAGAGGTTCTTCATATGCAAGGGTTCATTCGTACTATTAGGAAGAATGTATTTGTTCCAAGTATTGCGCTGATCTAGTAAGGGAAATGTGTGCCGGAAGAAGAACAAGAAGGAATTCTTAGTATTTGCCATGACGGTGTCATGGGGCATTTAAACTCACGAAAACAACCATAAGTCTTGCATTCGGGCTTTTATTGGCCATCATTGTTTAAAGATGCCTACCACACCATGTGCAACGGTGTGATAAGTGCCAAAAAGTGGAAGGAATTTTGATAGTCACATGATGCCCTTAAACCCCATTTAGTAGTTGATTAACAACTGCTTTGATGTATGGGCGTCGACTTCATGGAACCATTCCTACTTCCTTCGGCTATGCTTACATCCTTATTGGGGTGAACTCTCGTGTCCAAAATTAGATTGACGGTGCCATGCGGGCAGGCGACCACAAGCGATTAGCAAATTCCTGAAGGAGAACATTTTCTCTATATTCGGGATTCCCAAAGCAATTATCAGTGATGGAGGTTCTCGCTTTTGTAACAAACCCTTTGAACTCTTATCCAAATATGGTGTTAAGCACAAGGTAGCCACCACAGCATCATCCTCAAACTAGTATTGATCAAGTGGAGCTCGCCAATAGAGAGAAATTAAGACCATCTGATGAAGTTGTTGTTAATTCTAGCGGGAAGGATTAGTCTTTGAAGCTTGAGAACTCCATTGGGCATCTCTGAGGGACAACCTCTGAGATTATGCCGGTATGTCCGTATGTCATTTAGTTTATGGCAAGGCTTGCCATTTACCAGTGGAAATCGAATACAAGGCGTGGTGGGCCATACGGAAATTAAACTTGGATATGAACTGAGCTGGCCTAAAAAGAATGCTTGAGATTGACAAGTTAGAAGAGCTGAGAAAGGATGCCTACTTCAATTCCAAAATTGCAAAGGATAGGTAGAAGAAGTGGCATGATCAGCTCATAACGCTTCTTCAATCGGGGATCGAGGTCCTCTGTATGATTCAAACTCCATCTATTACGGGCAGAAGCTTAAATCGCGATGGACAAGCCCATTTATGTCCATCAAGCATATTTGAATGAAAACCGATTGACCTTCTCAACCCGAAAGACAGAAAATATTCAAGGTTAGCAGACAGTCAAGCTATGTTGTTTGCCATTCTGCAGAAGAGGAGGAGATTTCCCTCCTTGATCCTCCTTAACCGACATTCCAGCCACTGAGTTGGTTTGGTCTCCACTGAGACCAAACTACAGCTCAAATTTTGTTCTATTTTTGGTCAATTTTTAATTTATTTTATTTTTAGTACTTTTATTTATTTTAGTTTTTAATTAAAACCTTCTTTGAAATGCTCGGTTTAATATTTTATTTTATTTTTATTTATTTTATATTATTTTATTTATTTTATTTTTTTTTATTTTGTAGTATAAATCTCTTGGTGCGGTATAAATTTCGCTAATAGCGAAATTTTTTGCCCTACGCTCTTACCAATTTACCTAGGGATTTCAATTGCCCAAATGCTCTATAAAAAGGCCACGCCCCCCCTCATTCTCAATCACACCCTCCCTCATTCATTTGAGCCTTGTCCCTATTTGCCGCGCATACACTTCTCCCTTCCGTGGCCGTGATGCTGGCTCCACGCACGCTGCGCTGCCGTAGCGCCTGCGTCTCTCCGCCCGCGTCTTTGAAACATCCCGTGATCCACGAGCTCCCCTGCGCCCGTCTCCCACGCTCTGCGCCTCACCATTTCGGCCCAGTTCCGATAGATTGCCTTCCACCATGGTTCGCACCGGCGAGGTATCGATCTAGGACCGAGGTGAACCCGACCAATACCCATGCCCGGTAGCGCGAAAACGCCGGGGATTTACCCACGGGCCGCTCCCAGCCTTCGGTGTTAAGCCCATCCGGGAGATACCATGCCGGGTGGGACCTCGGCCCCCTCTCACATTGCATCCACGGCCACCCACGAGAGGGCCAGCCTTCCAAGCGGTGGGCGGACATCAAGCAGGGGAGTCTTCGAGTTAGGCTGAGCTAGCCGCCGCCTCGGTGCTCGAGGTTCATCGTCTGGCTATCCCCCAGCGGATTCGGCGTCCACTATTTAGCTATGACCCGATACTCGAGAACGTGAATTGTCGTGCCAAGGACTTTCACGAAGAGTCCCACTATGATATACCAGCACTGGCAACGGACCCGCGGTTCAGAGATTCAATGTGGTTGATCCAGAGGTATTCATTGTTGTCGTTTATGACGCCGAGGCAGTTTCTCTATCCCCTGGTGGTACTTGAGTTTTATCATACTATGACATCCCGGGGAGTGTCGGTCGGTCTGGCACCGGTTGATATAGATGGCCTTCACGGGGTACCCGCGCGGTCGAGATATCACTCTTTGCTGCGGCACGCGATAGTTACGGCTAACTCAAGCCAGATTATCGGCGGTGGCCTCAGCCGTCAAAGAGAGAGATGGTTCGCTCTCTCTCGAGAATCTGGCCGGATCTATCCTTTTTAGTCCAGCTTCCTCCGCGGGAGTGCCCTCACGGACCCGTACTTGGTCAATCTGTTCCGCTAGCATTATTACGATGCGGAAGAGCCTTCTAAAGGCTACATGTCAGATGCTCCAGGAGTTAAGTTCCAATATCCGGTAGAAGCCCCATTATGACCGCATTTCTTCACTTCGAGGAGAAGGTCCATCGTAAGGACCTGGCTTAGGCAGAGGCTATTCCACTATTGATGTTGAGGTTGCTATGCCACGTCTTAGAGCACCTTGGGTTCTGCCCGGAGAGCCCGCGTGGCGTCAGCAGAGTTGTCACATGATTTTATCCGCGGCGGACCTTATCTATGCCACTCTTTTTCTATTACACCGGCGGGGAGGTAGTGGATGATTATCGCGGAGGACGACTAAGTGAGCGTCCCGATGGTGGAGGTGGGAGGAGCTGGTTCCATATTCATCCTTCAGTTCCACCTTCTCACCCCGACTCCTCTCCTGGAAGTGGGCCCAGTCCTCATCCACGGCAGCCACTTGAGCACGTCCTGTCACTTCTGGGATTTCTTGGTACATTATGGAAATTTTAATCCGCGCACTTGCTACTACTCTTTGCATCTTTAAGCGGCTTCTCGGACAGCATTGGGTGGCGGATGGCTGCTGCGAGAGTCCTCGTAGCGTAATCGAAATTTATTCTTCTCTGAATCTGAGCCACCTTAGTCTCCCGCGGAGTTAAGCGTGGAGCCTTTACCGCCCACCACTCATGATGTCCGTATGTGCCGACTGTGACCTCATCCCCAGATGCTTTCGCGGCGTAGTGGCTTGAGATCACTTGACTTCTACACCACCAGCACAGTGAGGTGGTCACACTTCCTTAAGCTGGCTTTTCGCATCACTGCCGGTAAGGACATAGTGATACTTTGGTTGAGGGGGAGAGTTAGCGCCAGTGGCATTTATCATACTTTTGTTTGCGAGTGTTTATCTTGTGTTGTTTTAGTTTTATCAAGCGCCTGCACTAGCCTTTTTGGGTTATTTGTTGGTAATGTATTAGCGATAGTAGGCGGAGTGGTTTCTTTGTTTAGCTATGTATAGTGTTCAACTATGATAAGCTTGTACTAGCCCTTTTGGTTATATTAAAAGCTTTATAGCAGTATTTGCATTTTCTATTTTTGCACCCACATTTTTTTTTTAATTAACTTGTGTATATGCATAATGTCTAGCCTTGCAATGTGTTGAACTTAAGCCTTTCCTAATGGTGTTGATGTTAGAAGGGTCTATGTCTTAGAGTTAGATGGATATTAGTCAACTTCTTGTTGTATTTAACCTGCCTCTTCCACCTTTAGCAAACCACACACCGAGCATGTTAGGTCTCAATGATAGGCTAAGAAACAGCACAAAACCCCTTCTTTCGATGCAAATCCTTACCTAGTGTCGTTTACTCCCTTGAATAGGTTAGGGACCCCCATGCATAGAAGGCCAATGTGTCTTCCAGAATAAAAGAAGAGAAAAAGAAAAAGCAAAAGAAAAGAATAGAATCTCATTGCTTTGCCTTGAAACCCGAGCACGATCCGAGGGTATGTAAACGAAAGCCTTTGCTAAGCCTTCACTGGTTGAAGTCACCGACTTAGTGTTGCTACACGGGTGGATGGGTGGAGTTTAGCGAGTTGAGTCTTCGGAGGCTGAAATCATTCGGATGCGGGGGTGAAACCTATAGAGTTTGTGGTCAAAAGATCCTCATGGCTTGATGCCCTAAACCTTCATTGGTTAGAGTGTTGGTTAATCCCGTTACCACGGACTTGTTGAGAAGTTGAACCCTCAGCATTGAACCCTTAGCATTGCACCCTACAACACAAAAAGAATTGTGTAATAAGGGGTAGGTCTTGATCTATTTAGGTTGTTAACATACAAGGTTATGGCATTAGCTCGGTTGGGGGGGAGAGCGTACAGTTTCGTAGTTTATAATTGAGACCTGATCAAACAAACCCATAGCTTTTTGTAGAAAAGCCTAGTTCATGCCCCGAGGGGGGAGCTTGTTGGTAAGTCAACGCGATATAGTTTTCATTCTTTCGAGATGGTTATTAGCTTAGGTTTTCGTGATTCTCATCGCAGGCTTTGCATTACTGGTACAAACCTTTTTGACCTCACATGTTTTTTGTTCTCTGCTTGTTGATTACTTCTGGCATTGCTACGGGACTAGCAATGTGTCGGTTGGGGGGTGTGATTAGTACTCAAAAAGTGCTATTTTGAACCCTATTTAAGATAGGTTCTAAGTGCTTTTTGTGTACTAATCATATTAATTAAGCCCGATTGACACGTGTGAGTCCTTTGGTACTAATGATTACCATTTCGAGGCTGTTTGTGGTAGTTTTTGAAGGTTTCATAGACCTTTTCTATCTCATATCGAGCTAAATGCTCAGTTGGCGTTTACAGGAGTTCGTATAGATTTATCTTCGATTGCATCAAGCCCAGGAAGCGAGGTGAAGTTTGAAGAACAAAGGCGGGTCTGGCAACTAGAATATGTAGGATGTGAGAACGGTAAGGGAAATTTCGCTAGAATAGCGAAATTTTCACTATGTACAAAAATTTCGCTACATAGCGAATTTTCGCTATGCTAGAGAATTTTCACTATGGCGTTTCATATGCTAGTGAGGCCTTTATAAGCGAGGAATTTTCACTTGTAGCGAAATTTACGTTTGTTTTATTTATTACAAGCGACCTCGATTTTGTGTTTTTCCATCTCTACCCTCACTGTAATTATACTATTTAGGATAGATTGGTATTTTCACCTTTTTGAAGGCTATATAAGCCATTTCATGAACATTTTGTAACCTAACTATTCATAAAAGGCATTTTCGTTACGAGCCCCTGTTTTTTGCTCTCATTTTCTCTCTTCTCTCTCCTCTTTCTCTCACTTTCTAGGCAACCAAACACCCCCTTTAAGGATGACAACTCAAAGGATGTTTGGCTAAAAACCTCTAAACCTTGAAGAAGAGGTTTGCTAGGTAGGTTGATAAGGTTTGCGGGTGCTCCTCTGTTTTTCTGAAGCGATTCTTAGGTATTTATGTTTCAAACTTTCAAAACTAGGTTTAAAAATCATTTGATGTACTTTCTTCGATCAATATTTGGCAAGCTTTTGGGGTTCGGTGTATTCTTAATGTTAAATACAGCGATGTCCATTGGATTATCATTTATGAGCCATCGGGTAGGTTAAATGCTAGATTTCAGCTGGCGGAAACGATTAATGCCCCAGTAAATGCTATGTTTCAAGAGGAATGGTACTAAGGGTTGGTTTTTAAAAGTTAAATAAAAAGATCAGGTTTGGAAGCCAATAATGGGTCGTTTACCTAATGCGAGGAAATAACCCAGGGACACCTTTGCAACCATATCATACCTGCATGAAGTAGCCCCGAACTTCGAGTCTTCTTTACATTTATTTCAAATTACCTTGAGTTAGCATAGTGACAACCACTGTTTAGACAAATCCACAGTAAAGCAAAAGCCTCACCATTTTGACTCATTAAAATATTTTGTAAGGCGAAAACCCATGCTAGTGTTTGAATCCACAGGCAGCATATCTTTGCGATAGTTTTACTACGATAGTAAGAGGAGTTTAGGTATAAGTTTTGTTGATCGAACCCTACGCAGCGCAGGCTCGGTAGGTTCACTCAATGTTGGCGGCGGGCGGAAATCATATTCTAAGCCACAACGGATAATTGGTCTCTAGTAAGACATTATAACTACCCAAATCAAGTGAATTCACGATGACACAAAACCTTACCATAGTATGATGTCCTTTGTCACACGATGTCGATTAAGCACAAAGCATGGATGAAGTCATCTTTATACAACTTAATGTTTCTTGATTTAGTAGGCGGCTAAACAAATGATATACAATAACCACATCAATCTCACATTCGATGTACGGCCATGCATTTCTTTAGTCCTCATATCAAGAGGCCAATAGACATTTCACTCAATTAAAATGGGACAAATTCCTTCAACTATCACTCACGTTCCTCCCACATGATTCTTGCATGCCCAACCATAGCACAATATTACCATCTGGTAAAGACGTCATTGAGCTACGTCAAGACACGAAGTTCCTCAAGTAGGAATCCATGGTGAATTCAGGTCGAATGACTCAAATACCACTCGCAATGAGAATTCTTTGATGACATAATCCGTATAGTATTTCTCATAGCGGTCGGAGTCAATAACATGAACTTAACATTTGCTTTATGTTCTGGTAACATCTTATGTTCATGACAAGAAAAAAAACGTGTCTTTTCTCGGGAAAACATAATAGTCTTACTTCATTATTATTCCCACAATAATGATTGACTATGGATATTTAGAATAGTGTTCTTATGCCTTAGGTTTTACTATTAAGTCACATACTGATGACGCAAAGCGGAGCCAACTATTCCAAGGATTTTGATTTTATCAAGTTAAACCACAATTTAAATAACAAGATAAAATGATAAATGCCTCGTATATATAAACATATAATGACAATGTATATGCATTAGGCTAGAGCATATCACTAATAATTGAGTGCGACGAGTATTTTCTTTAATCCTTGCATTCTTGTTGACCTCCAAAAAGTATGTCGTGACCATCCTTCTTCCTCTCCGGTCGCAACCTCATTTCTGGAGACTAGCGGTTCCCTTCAATTTTCTATTTACATTCGCGACCTAACTATTCTACCACCCAGGAATATATGTCGCGACCTCGATTCAATGTCGTGACATGTCGGTTCACTGCATTGATTATGTTAATCTTTGTTGCAGCCATGTTTTCACGATCCCTTCAATAAATTCTAATAATGTCCACGACTTGAGTTCCATGATGTGACTGGCTGTCTTTCTGTGTATTCTATGTATGACCTCAGCATCGACCTCAAAAGCATGTCGCGACATCAATTTTGCCCATACTATCGCAACCTCACTTCTTAGTCACAACATTTTAAACTATATAGCTCATTTTTATTGTCGCGACATGAATTCCAGGTGGCGACCTAGATTAGTGTCCTCGTCTCACATTTTTGTCGCAATATCAATTTTGGTTTGCTACCAATTATGTCTTCCTTTTGCATCGTGACCTCGATTTGGTGTCGCTAAATGAAGGGTGGATTTTCTTATTTATGCTCTTGTCCCAGTTGCTTAAATGTATGTCGTGACATGAATTCCTGGTCGCGACCTTGATTGGAGTCTCCAACATATATCTTTGTCACAGCTTTGAATTGCCTAGCACTTAAGACATTTACCTGAGTCCATGCGGCATTGCACTTCTGGTCGACATTTATTTCTTTGTTGCGACGAACAATATCTTCTTTTCGTGTCGCAACTTCAAAACGGTATCGTGACATTATCTTCCTTAAAGTTCCTCCTATCTTGCCAGTCTCAAACAGTTCTCTTACCATGCTTGACTTTTTGTTTGGCTTGCCATCACTTTTAGTCGTGACCTAAATCCTCTGTCGTGACTTCCAAACCGATGTGTTACTCAATTACTTGTTGCGACCTTAAAAATCTATTGTAACCAGACTTGTTCTCCTTCAGTGTCGTGACCTCAGAATGGTGTCCGCGACATGAAGCCTTTCGAAGCCCTTCTTTGTCACCGACAACTCTTATTTGCCGCAAATGACTTTTGATTGACATAGTATGACCTGGTCGCGACCTCGATTCTGTAAGCGACCTCGCAACCATTATTTTTCACTTTGATCCTTCTTTGATTTTCATTTTTTGCCAATAATTTACGCAAAATAGAAATTTGGTAAATAGTATATATTGCGCATAAAAACAAGCGCAATTACATTGTAAGAACAATCGAGAAAAATGGACTAAAATTCGATGAGTTGACTCATGCGAACTCTAGCACGAGGCCCACGCCGAGTGTGTGGCCAACCATGAAGTCCTAGCGCCCGTAGGTGCGTGCAAAATATGACCCGGTGCCAGCGGGCTCCATCTTAAGATCGCCGGCTCAAGACTTAATTTCCATCTCAAGCCCTTGGCCCTTCTCTTAGTAGGGAATTGACATAGTAGGGCCTCTCCCTACCACCCTAGCTCAAAAGAAGTTATTGTTGGTAGCCACTAATTACTTCAGCAAATGGATAGAGGCCGAGGCTTTCGCATCAATCAAAGACAAGGATGTCACTCAGTTTATCTGTAAAATATCATTTTCCGGTTCGGTATTCCTCGGTCAATTGTATTAGACAACGGCCCCCAATTTGATAACCGGGTCTATTGAAACTTCTACCAGGAGATGAAAATAAAGAATCTATACTCCACCCCCCGGTATCCGCAAAGCAACGGCTTAGCAGAGGCTTCTAACAAAACCTTGTTGACTACCATAAAGAAACGGTTAGAATCAGCTAAAGGCAAATAGGTAGACGAACTTTTTGGGGCACTTTGGGCTTATAAAACTACTGCCCGAAGACCAACCGTCATATCTCCCTTCGCACTTACCTATGGGATGGAAGCTGCCGATAAAATGTCGGTATACCTGCGGCAGACGCTGATGTGCCCGGCGTCGGCCTGAAATGCATAATTAAGGACCTGGAGCATGGAAGATGGGTGCCGGGGCGGTTGTGTGGACCTTTACACGCGTAGGGTAGCAAACTGTACAATAGGTGCGTGAAACCCCGAGTGTTCCAACCAGGAGACCTGGTCTTAAGGAAAGTCTTCGAGAACACAACTGATCCAGTGGCCGGAAAGTTTCAGCCCAACTAGGAAGGACCATATATTGTAACATGAGCCAGCGAATCCGGTTCATATGCACTAGATAAGTTAGACGGAACACCTATACCAAGAATGTGGAATGCTATGCACCTCAAAAGGTACTATCAATAAAGAATGATGCCCTGCTAGCATGTTCCCGTCTCAATTTTTCATTCTAAAGTCTAGGTAAGCCAAATGTCCTACCGGCCCATTATGGTTGATGCCCTGCTGGTTCATTTCGAAGTTCGAGGAAGGTTAATGTCTTACCCAACCTAGTATGGTTGATGCCCAGCTGGCTTATTCTAAAGTCCGGGTAAGCCAAATGTCCTGTTGACCTATTATGGTTGATGCCCAACAAGCTCATTCTAGTTCGGGTAAGCCAAATGTCCTACCGGCCCAGCATGGTTGATGCCCAGTTGGCTCATTCTAAAGTCTGGGGAAGGTTGATGTCCTATCCGGCCTAGTATGGTTGATGCCCAGCTGGTTCCTTTCAAAGTCTAGGGAAGATTGATATCCTATCCGACCCAGTATGCCCGGCTGGTCATCATCTATGCTCTTTCGGATAAATAGTAAAATTAGCAACTTCGTGAGAAAGAAGGTACATAGCGATAGATTTTCAAGAAAACACATGTTTTATTAAGAAACAAAGTTACATAATAATAAAAGACGGGGATATGATGCATTAGGCATAAAGTGAAACTGACGGTAGCAAAATACAATCCCTAGCTCCCGTCGGAGGCATCAGTTTCCTCATTCTCCCCAACTACTTTGGTAGGAGAGTCCGACCGAATGCCTAGCCCTGCCTCGGCGGCTGAAAGACTCTTGCCCGCCTCTCTAATATCTGCATCAGGATCGATGGCAGGAACTCTTGAGCCAGCACTCGGGGGGCATCGAGGATTGATAAAGAACTCGGGAGATAACAACTTTGATGTATCCAACATCCCGTCTAGAATCACGAACTCACTTCAATAAATATTATGTGCAAAGGCACAGTAGCAGTAGCCATAATTGAATCAGGTCAAAACCTGCGTCAAACACCTCCTCTAGAGCCTTTTTCTCTTTGGAAGCCTCGCCCCGAACAACAGACAACTCGTCTTTGCTAGCCTCGAGCTCTAGAAGTAAAGAAACCCATTCATCTGCCATACGGCTGGCTTCGTCCTCAACCTTCCGCCAAGCCTCTTTTGAATCAGCTAAGGCGTTCTGGGCCCCGGCTAACTCAGACTCTACCTTCTGTCAGGTGTCTTCTAAAGCAGCCAGGGCATGCTGGACCCTAGCTAACTCATATTCCACATGTCCTCGGGCGCTCCTCGCCGCTTCGGGGTCTAATCGGGCCATCGACGCTTCATGACGGCGGCATCTCTATCCGCCTCAGCATGAACTACCCTTTCAACGGCTTCTTTAGCTTTCGCCTCCCAGCTCCATGAACTTGACTCCGCCTCCATTAAGGAAGCACTCAGGGCCTTCTAGTCGGAAACGGCTGACTAGGCGTAAAGCCGTAGCCTCTCCGCATCCCTCAGCCGGTCACGGAATTCGATCTTTGGAGAGCCATGTTCAGATAGCGTAATAGCCCAGCCTCTGAAAAGCGTATGAGTTCTTAATGATGATTGAAGCCAATGCTAGGCTGTTACATAACGATTTACAAGCGTACTAGTTCCGTCAGGCCCCGGAGCCTCAGGATTCACGGTGCGGTTTGCATCATGCCCCGACCATATCGAGGTCCTCTTTACGGTGAGCGATGGGCGGGACGGCCGCCACTTTGTCCCTCGACCCGCAAAGCTACGGGCATCTGTAGTAGTGTCGAGTACAGCTCGTATAAGTGGTCTACCGAGGATTAAGCCCGCCCGGCCAAAGGCCTCCAGCATTGGTGATCGATCTCTGAGCCTCTGGCACGAGAACCGAAACCTCCTCCATAGGTGGAGCCAGGCCTCGTGGAGGAAGGTAAGAATTCAATACGCGGTTAATTCGAGCTGGCCCGGTGGCTTACTACATGTGGCCTAGGAATACGAGGGCCTCTGGCGGCGTGCTTTGCTCGGGATGAATCCGCGCAGATCAGCTGCGGGGGTCGAGAGAGGCCTCCACGGCTCCACAGTGGCATTTCCGGATCCGACTTGTCGGCTAGGCCCGTCTCAGGCGACTCTAGGATGACTATTGCCTACACATCTGAGGGAGGCTGACTCAATCCCCCGACCACCTCAGGGATGGCATCAGCCGCCTGCTTGAAGCTAGCTAGCTTCCACTTCCGGGTAGAAAAGTTTAAAACCAGGTCAAACATGTCGTCCTCCTCTTTTTCTTCTTCCCAATCCGAGTGATGACTAGATATGGGGGAACCAGTGAGAAATCTTCCATGGCCCAGGGCTTTTGTTCTTTCAGTTCCCCTTCCTTCTCTTCAAAGCTTGGGAGCGGGACGGGAGCACCTCTTAAGGGAAAGATGCTCCAACTTTGCCAGTTCTCCACCATGCGGATCTTGAGGCGAGCCGAGTCTCGCCTAACGAGAGGGAAGGTTTCCCACTGGCTAAGTCTGAATCTGAGATTCAAGCTAAGTACGCCTGTTCCGGTTCCACACGGCTGGGGGAGATGAGCTGCCCGAGAGTAAGCGTAAAAGGTCCGCAGTCACGTAATGCTCCCCTTACACAATTTCGGTGGGTAGAGAGCGCGGGTTGACCAAAATGTTGTAGGGAGCCGAGTCGCGACTCAAATCACCCAGATTCTTCAAAGTAAGAAGGACCCGTGATGTTTGCCTGCGAAAGGCTCTCTAGCAACCTCGAATTTTTCGTAGCTTTCTCTACCCATTCATGATTGCCGCAAACGCCGCTGCTAACAATGCGATAATAAGTCGCACGCGCGAAATGGCGTGTAAAATTATATGCCTTTGGGAAAGACGTGATGGTTTGAAAGCCACAGAGGAGGTCGAAGCGCGGGGTCTCATCCCGAGTCCCTTGACTAGGATCACTCCCTTTTACATGGACACCGGGTGAATCGGGAGGCCCATAACAAATTCTGGGAGGATGAAGTACAGGTGACATGGACCAGTAGGCTTACCATCTTGCTTGACCTCAAGTTGTAAACAAAGCTTCCCGCAATGAAAGGTCGTCGATAAAGGGTTTGTCGCGGCATTAGTCGAAAATCGGGCGTTTGGGTGAACATAGGCGGGAGCTGCGGTGTGCGGGGCGCCCGGCCGGGGAGAGGCGGCAGCCGAGAGCGAAGCCGGTGCAAGTTGCTCCGGATGAAAAACCGCGTATTTGTGTTCTTCAGCGACGGGTTGAAGTCAAGCCCTCGAACTGACTCGAAGTCAATATCATGGGGATTTGACGCCATCCTCAACTCTTCCTTGAAGGGAGGAGATGATCTTTACTTGGCGAAGGCGACTCCGACTAGGCCCCGCTGTGCTGCCTGCTGACTAACGCTCAAATGCTGCGACCTCGCCCATACTATAAGCAGACAACAACAGAGGAGGCAAAAAGGTGAAAATCAAACCTAAATCCTGATACCAGGCGATAAAAAGACGAGAGACGCCTATAGCGTTGTTTACGTGGGAAGATTCACCCGGTTCAAGTGTTAGGACAGACCCGTTGACTCCTTTCTGCACTGTGCCATTATCTTGCATCTTACCACCACACACATTTAACATAGATGTCAAAATAGCATTGAACACCACAGAATATCAGCGGCAGAACAACACTCTTAAGCTCTGGGAGGAAACAAGATGATGGAACAAAGAAGAGGAATAGGTGAAATCCAATGATGACTCCCTTTATATCAAGCATCTGATGTTCTGATGTTCAAATCTGCAGATTGGCTCACCACCCCCCCGCTACAGCGGTTGGCCCGGCAACACTGAGGCACGATGCGGCGTGGGCCGGGCTCATGAGGTACCGGGTGTCAGCCTTAATACCTATCTCGGTAAAGCGGCCTGGGGCGATCAAACTGATTAAGTCCTCCTGAATGACGGGGGTCGGTGCGATCCCAAGTTCATCAACGCTAGAGAGTTGTAGTCACGCTACTTAGAGCAATTAAACACAAGGGAATAAGAAGAGAACTAGAACACAAAAATCTCAAAAAGAGCAATTTCATTAATTATACCAAAAGGCATTCATAATTACACAACAACGCTTACAACCAAATGAGCGTTCACAATTACATAACAAACGCTTACAACACAGCAATCACACTTCAACAGTTACATAACCTAATATAGACCAAGAAAGAAGAAGAAGAAACTTGTAGAAGAAGAAGAAGAAGAAGAGGTCCTAAAAAAGAAAATAAAGAAAAAGCTTCGGGGGTTCATCGAAGAAGCCTACTGCGGAGCAGAGGTTTCTAGTTGAGTTTTCGAACCACCCAAGGGGAAGTGAGGGGGCACATAAGGCTTGAAAATACTCTCCAAAATGCAAATTAGCATGCCCCCAGCTCAGTCCCGGTTGCCTTTGGCCTGATCCATAGTTGAAAATCACGTCCAAGCCCTCTTCATAAGCCTCTTCCATGAAGCAAGCGGAAAAGTAAAACACAGCTAATGTCCAGAGACTTCTAACCATATCTACCTGCTGAAAAACAAACAATAGCCCATGGCACAAAGGAATCCACCACCCTGCAAACCTTTTATAGAGACCTCAGGCTTCAAGGGAACCCCAAATAGTTGCATTAAATGTGACACCAATAATAGAACATTCCCCGGTAATGCACACATTGGAACACACACCCGGCGTGCCAGTCAAGATTATTCCCCATGCGAGGCGGACACACCGCGTTCTCTTTTCCCGTGGGAAAGAAATTTGACCTCGGCCGAAAAAGGGGGCATTGTGGGTACAGACGGAGACTCTACTATTCACGGGCCCGGACCTAAGGCGAGTACTTACTGCGCGTCAAGTCCCCAGCATCACCCAGGCCAAGTTGTGGGATGCAACATCTAGACTTATCCTATCCTAGCCGGGAGCTATCTCTAAGAAGACGATCGGCTCATTATTGCCCGACTGATCTTTTAGTTTAAAGACGCCCCTCCCACGCACATAACCTTTTTAGAGGTGGTCTAACGATCCTTAAGGCATAAGTTGCGGACAACTTGACCATCAAAAAAGGAAGAACAAGTCATGGCAAGAAAAGAACGCCCTCTTTCCCCTTCCGTTTTGGAAGGAAACGACCTACTTTCCGCCGATCGGATGCCTTCCTCCTCATAAAAGGAGGAATCAGAAAGAAGACCACGACATTCTTTATTTAAAAAATGACTCTGCTCACTCTCTAGATTCTGGGCTGGCAGGCATCGGAGGGAGGCGGCGGGCACCCTTTAGTTTCTTGTTTGTTTTGTAGGTAAATGCTGGTTGGTTAATGCTCCAACGATACAATGACTCAGAAAATTCAAGAGACTACAAAAAATACGCATGAAAGAAAAACAAATTGTTAAAGGAAATAATTTTCTCATAAAGACATAAATCAAATGTACATTGTCATAACTTATTATTGTTTTCTTTAGCCTCCTTTATAGATTTTGAAATCAATATCCATCTATTTGAATTATTGCTATGACTCATTTTTACCAATATTGCCAGTTTCTCATTATGTCTTTTTTTTTTTTTTTAACAATAGGAATTTGTCAATGTAATTTCTCATTTTCGTGAATTATTGCTATGATCCATTTTCATCAACTTTGTCATTTTCTCACTATACCTTTTCTTTCTTTTTGGTAATAAGACTCTATCAATGTAATTTTCTCATTTTCTTGTTATAGAATTTAGGATACTCCTTTCTCAATATTCATGAATTGAGAATGTTCTATGGTGTTCTTAAAGAAACACCTTAAACATAAAAATTGTTTCAAAAAAGTTAACATACAAAGCAATTCTTGAAATTAATCTATATATGGTCACTAGAAATTACTCACGAAAGAAAAGAAATGTAACAAGAAACAATTTTTGTGACACCCCAAATCCCGAGAGTCAATTTTTTTTTCTTTTTTTTTTTTTTTTTGCTCTTTAGGACCTCTCTGTTTGTGAGAGTCTCTGTCGTGAGCACATGAAATTCTTTGTCTGCTTGAGAACCACATCACGGCGCTCGCCACTGGGAGCTCCGATCGCTCGTGGTATCACGTGCCGCAGCTCTCTGTTGTGCGTGTTGTGGCTTCAGCGTATTAGTGCTGTCAGCGCTGCTGACCACCTGACCATATGCACTTTGCGCGCTGTTGGCCCAGTTCTTTGTCGCGACGCGAGGAATCGCGACCGGCGTCCTACCACAAGGTCTTTTTGTGGCCCGAGTTTCTGTCGCAGAGAGCAAATAGGCGATAACCATTCTTTCTCTTCTGCACTCATCAATTACTCTTTTGTTTCTATACAATTTATATTGACAGTGTAATATTCAAGAAAATATCAACACTACGCTGAACCAATCCGAACTAAGTTTTTATTACAAAACTTATTATTTACATCATAAAACTGGACATTCGGTCTAGAATAGTACAAAATATAGGAATAGGCCACAATCCAACCTTTTTCACAACAAAGTCCTTGGATCTGTTTTGGCTCCCAATACACCTCCAGTACCTAAAATATATTTACCCACGACGAGGTGAGCAACACCCAGTAGAGAAGTTTTCCTATAAGGGCTACTTCCCACCTAAAATGCACATGCAATGACATACCAAAACATCCAATCATATTGCACATAAATAATGTAATCCTACATAGAATAGTCATGATATGCATGAGATGTGACTCCTCACGCCCACAAACTAAGTCCCGATCGACTCCCTCACACATACAACACTACGTGTGAAAAAACCAGTCGTTGGTGTTTCACCCAAAGACTTGACTCATTGGACCGACCTCCAATACTCATTTGAATTTTATCAAATTCTCGTGTGTTTATTTATGGGCTGTGTATTTTTAGGTTCTCGTCGTAGGAACGTCACATGCCTTCCCAACATTTTTAGAAACTTTCCGCCCAGTGATCATCCCTCTTAGTGTGTAGATTTGGGTCTTCGCCCTAGGGAATCTTTAACACTCGCCCAAAATGCATTATATTTTATTTTTTTAGTTTTGGTTGTATACCACCATGAGTCTCAATTTGGAAGCTATCCGTTTTGAGCTCACAACATATTCACCAAGAATGGTAAATTGACCATCACTATGCACCTACACCAGACTTGACGCGATGTTACTGTGCATATGGGATGAAAAAATGCCCTATATGTTACATGTATTATTTCCAATTTATGGCAAGAAACTATCATTTTTCATGGCATCCAATCACGAGCTCACATTGGTATAAAATTTTCATACATTGCATTTTTTTTTTCTATTTTTTCTCATGCAATAACACACAAGAGGTCCTTGGATTAGAAACGCTATTCCACGAGGCATCATCCGGCCTCAACACTCAAAACACACAGTAAACAAAAAAAAAAAAAATTTACTCAAAACACTAAAAAACTAGACCTCCGTCGCTATAGAGAACTCACAGCGCCTTGTTTGTATCGTGCCGGGTACTTATCATAGCGCCCAGTACGTGTCGTGTCGTCTTGGCCAGGGCATGTCGTAGCGCCTTGTGCGAGTGCACGGCCCGGCATGTCGTCTTGGGCTTATCCGCGTGTGTAGCGGTGTGCGCGGCTTGACGTGTCTCGTCCGTTGTCGTGGGCGCTGCCGTCTTGGCTGGATTTAGACCAGACACCTGGTCGTGACCGGTCACATCTAGGGACTGAAATATTAGTTTTACGCACGATTTGGACTACAGCGTTTGGTCCCAAACATTTTCATCTTAAATTCCAAAATTTTGGGACTAAACATCAGGGCCACTTATGACCCTGGGGAACCAAAAACCATGCCATTAGATGGCTTTTAGGCTAAGAATAAACCGATGGAAACTCCTGCGGAGTTGTCAGCTCCCGGTCAGTCTCTACTTGAAGCTCATTGCGAGCTTGAACTTTGTCTCTTCTTTCCAGAAATGACATGGCTGGATCGAAATCTAAAAAAGGGAAGGAGGACCTCTCTCTCTTTTCTCTCTTTGGTCCAACTTGGTCAAGTGATATATCCTCTTTGCTACGTGTCACTAGCTCCCTCATTGGTTCACTCTTCCTAACTTTATCTTCTTATCCACTCATTTGGATTTCCTCCCTATCAATTCATGACACATGGCCATCCTTGGGCTTTAGTTTGACTTGTTCTCCATTTGACACATGGCTCCATATAAGCCATCCAACATGTGCCAAGTGTCACTCGTTACTTTCGATGCCTCGAAAAACGTAAAATTTTGACTGTCTCGGAATTTGACAAAATTTGACGGTGTAGCTAGATTTCATGAGACGATTAAGCGGTAAGAAAAGTGGGTTTAGTGTCCAGGAGCTCTGAAAAATTTCAAATTTTCCACTAAAATTACCGTTTTACAATTTTATAGAAAATTTGAATTTTCTCGAGTTTTACAATTTTCCTTATAAAACTCATAAATAAAATAAAATATATAATAAAAACCAATTAAAATTTATACATTTAAAATTATTTAATATTACATGTAATCAATAAAATAAATTTGAAGAAACACTTTAAAATATTTATTAAAATTTAAATATACTTTTATTTTTATTTTGCCTTTTTCTTTCCTTCCACCTTTCCTCTCTATTTTGAATTGATTAAAAGAAACTTTAAAAATTATTTTTGGAAGTGTTCTTTCAATCAAATTTTATTTCAAAGAAAAAAGAAAAAACTCTCCATCAAGAATTTTGCTAATTTTGATAAAATATCCTTGTTATTATTATTAGTTTTAGAAAACACTGAAAGGATTAGATTACTATTTTGGGTTATTTAAAATTTTTAAATAATAATGTGACACCCAATCCGGGGGTCTGACGGCAACCCATCAACCATGAAGCTGTGTGTCTCTCATATCATGAGACAACATGATAAAGCCGCGGCCCCGCCACATCGCTCTACTCACCAAAAATCTAGCCAACTATATTACAATAGTTCAAGAGTTAATTTCACTCTTATCTGAAAATATATAATAAAATTTAAAAATTCTAATACATGTTTTAAAAAATACATATCAAAGTCACAATCAAACTTTCTTCTGCAGTCTCTAATAGCGTCGTCTTCCGAACATTCCACAGTACTTGAAATGATGTTCCCTGGCGAGGTGAGCAATGCTTTCGATAGTGATAACAATCTCCTACGTGTGTTACTCCGCTAAGTGCACATGTAATGGCAACAAACACACTTCCGAAGCAAATATGATCCTACTTGAATGTCTACATGATATCAGATAGGAATGTGACTACTTTCCCACTTCTCAAGCCACTTGACTCCTACCGCTTACCTCATGCCTAAGCCAAATGTAGGAAAAACACTGTTTCAAGCAAAGATTTTGTTCTCGAAAACATACTACTGAGTTTCGGTAAAATCTATTGGACAACCCTCCGAGGTGAATTTGTTGGATAACTCTGAAACAATTCATGGGCCCCTCCGACGTGAATTGTTGGACAATCTCCCAACTAATTCTTGAAAATCTTCCCATTAATTCCTTTCCCTACAACCATTTTCGTTTTTATTTTTTCTTTCATGTCATGCATTCACACCTACCGTTCTAAAGATTGCCTGCAGTGCATATATGGAATACTATACCATTTCAAACAATTCATGTTAATATATAAATCATGCATATACTAACCAAATTTATCCATTTCCAATGGCTCACACACAATTATATTTTTTTATATAATTCAACCTCATGTTAACACATTAAATTCCATGCCTTAACATATTATTTTCCACACAATTTAAGTCATTCATTTCAAGAAATTTCATGCAAATAACATATGGATATTTTCGGTCCAATCAAGCAAGCGGAATTTGTTTTACGGTCCCATCGCGTGGGTTGTCGTGGCGGCCCTCTCACCAAGCATTGATTTCACTTTGGAACCAAATCCATATTTCCGGCCCGACAACGCACCCAGAAACCACAATTTATTCGCCAAATTATAACCTGAGCCACACAAACAGTCCGTGGGTCATTACAAAATGTGTCTCTAAATTCAGCGTTTCGGTCCAAGTTTGGGATCAGCAAACGCTGACCTCTCGGCCTCATACAATCCAAATCATTAACAAGGCTCTTAAAAAGGGATTAAATCAAGTAGGAGAAAACCCCTACCTCCTGGAGTTGTCGAAACTCCACAAAATCGATGCCCACGCGTAGCTCTTACCGTGGGGAGCACGTGGGGAGCAACTTTGCTTCTTACCTCGTCAGAAACCGACGGTCCGATCGCCGAGAATTCTAGAGAGAAGGTAGAGCTTCTCTCTCTAGAATCTCTCACTATACTGCCTCTTTCTTTTTCTCTCTCACCCTCTCTTTTCCCATCGATCCGGTTGGGAAGCTTGGTGAGAGGACTTATCCTCTACATTGCCACATGCCACACGTCACCTTCTATTTGGTTGAGAGGATTACATATCCTACGATTCACCGCTGGATTTGTCCAATGGCATCATGCCATGTGTCCACCCATGGCCCACACTGAAGCTCATGTTTGACTCGTTCTGCACATGACACGTGGCACCTCTTAAGCCACTCAAAATGTGCCAAGTGTCTCGCATTGCCCCCGTAACCTCGAAAAAAGTGAAAATTCCGATTGTCACGAAATTCTACTAAATTCGACGTGGTAGCTAGATTTCGCGAGACGATTTCAACGGTGAAGTCCGTTTCATCATCTGAGATCTAGAAAATTATGGATGTTGACCGAAATTACCACTTTACCTTTTTTCAGAAAATTAGGATTTTCTCGGGGTTTCACAAATCATATATTTCATAAAAAAATAAAATAAAACAAAAATACGCTCACCAATTTGGTTTTTCTTACTTCTTTCAAATAAATAATTAAAATATTAAAATGTACATAAATTTATTAACCACTTAAAAGGTAGTTTTATATACATTCAAATAATAGGAGGAAGTTAAGAAGGCCATTTTCATATATAAAAATGAATATTTTATTTTTATATATTCAAGACGGGTTTCAAAACACAATTAATGATGGATTCTTGATAAATTTACTGATAATTAAATAAATAATTGTCAAAATATTTTAGATTCGAAAATAATTCCAATTCTATGTTAGTTTTTGACACGTAAGCAATGAGGTGGAAATTCTCTTACAATGAAATCGTATCTTGACTTTAAAATTTTACATTGAAATCGTGTCTTCAAAACTTAACTTCATAAATTTTAAAATTTACACTAAAATCTTATAGGTATGAATCTTATTAGCATTTATAGCGTGTTTTTCATGTATTTTTGTAACCTAAATTCTAGATTCACAACCGTATTCTTAAAGATTAAACTAATCCTCCATTTGCTTATGTTTTGCAGGATTAGAAAGAAAATCAAGCAAAGTGATGAGGAGCCTCGGGTTTGCCAAGGTGAAGGCCAACCTTCGCCTCAGAAAAGGTGTCCGCAGTTGCAAAGGAGACCCCCTACCACGACGAAGAAGGAACATCCTGCACACACAACTCTTGGGTTCGCCAAGGTGAACCAGTCCTTCGCAGTAGTGAAGGCCTTCACCAAGGCAAAGGGAGAGTGTGAAGAAAGATGACACGTGGCTTCTTTAAGGCAAAAAAAGCCTTCGTCGTAGCGAAGAACATTAGGTTGGAGCAGCAAACTTCGCATTTTTAGCCCATCATTGGCCCATTTTCCATTGCCTATAAATATATGTATTTGAGACTTGTCTAGGGTTTAGTTTTTGGAAGGAGAACACCCTCCATAGGGTTTCTCTCCTCTCTTATTCTTGAACCACCATTTTTAGGGTTTGTGATTTTGTTTTATTCTTACTTTGGATTTGGTGTAATATTAGAGAATCTATCAACTAGAGGACCTCATTTAACCTTAGAGCTGAGTTTAGAGCATTCCTCATCTTATGTTTGTATCTAACTCCTCTGGTCTCAACTCTTTCATTATTATAGTTTGTAATAGACATGATTTTGATAGATTTATTGGGTTGTAATGAGTAGCTAAACTTTCCTACAGGGTTGATTGTTTAGAGATTGATGTTTGAGTATATATATATGTCATGATGATTTGGTGAACTCATGCTTGTGGATGTTAGTTGGTGTAGTTCTTGGTTATTATGATTTTAACTAATTAATCCATATTGAGGATTCGTCGATCCCATGCGGAAAATAACCCAGTGGCGGCTTGGATTACACCCTAAAATATGATCCCGAGTCTCTTGAGGTATGAATTAGTTAATTGAAATATTAATCAACCTAGTCAAAGAAGTCTAGGGAATTAGTAATGCCTAGTACCATATGGATTTCAGTAGGAGTAACACCATCTCAGTATTATGTGAGGATCGTATGGATTGAGAGGTGATCGATCCGAGTGTAGTCCGGGTAGTCTATTGTATGGACCGAGAGGTGACTAGTAGGATTCCTAAGGAAAGCACTGCCTTATAAAAGTACAATACTTAAGGACCTAGATAGACCGAAAAGAGAATAGGGAGTTGGTGTGAGAAATTGATGGGAGACACGAAAGTGGAAACCTCATATCGGATTCCTTGGACATGCACAAGTGTGCGTTCACTCAATCAGTGCTTAATGAATATAAACCATAAATGCATCAACGGAAACAATCAACCCTAGTATCTTTCATCGAGTGCTTTCTTTGAGATTAACCTAGTCCTTGTAAGTGAACATTGATCATTCCCTACTTTGTTTTGTTATATTTTTTTTTTAAAACCTTTCTCCCCAAGTCATTGAGTCGCTCAAATAGTGAATGACTTTAGTAGTCGAGGTATTCAGTTCTTGCTAAAACCACACCTTCCCTATGGGATCGATATCTAGACTTTTGGTCCACTATATTACTTGTTCGACCTGTGCGCTTGCAAAAATCCCGAACAAGCTTTTGGCGTCGTTGTCGGGGACTTAACAAAAGTCTTTTGGTATCTACGCCAATTACTGAACAAGTTTTTAGCATCGTTGTCAGGGAAGATATAGTTTGGTGTTAGGATTGATATTATGGAAAAAGAAAAGTTTGCTAATTTGAGCAAAATTTTTCTTTTCTTATTTGTATTTTGTATACTTTATTTTATAATTTTCTTCTAGGTGCTAAGAGTAATGTCAAACGAAAGGATGGATGAACTCTTCTACACCCTCCAGATAGAATTTGCTTCTCGAGTGACCTAAAGAACACCAACATGGGAAGAAATCGTCGAAAAGCAAGCACAAGCCTTAGTGAGCCTACAAGAGTATAATTTTGAAGGGGCAAATTATCTCAACAGCAATGTGGGTTACTTCTCCCAACCCCACAACATTATGCCAAGTTACAACTATTTAGGTTAGGAGACATTTGGCAATATCTCCTATGGACATCCAAGTATGCAACCACAAGAAAGTTCAAGTTCTTTTTATCAAGAACAATTCCGACAACCATTTGAGGATGAGCTATTTATTGCCTTGAAGGAAGAAATTAAGAAGGATAAAGAAGCTCTAGAAATGTAGTTGCCAAACATAGAACCCAAGGTGGATGCTAACATGATAGCCAACATTGACACCAATTCAAAACATTTCAATAGAGAAATTTATGCTATCATGGAAAGAGTGGCAACACAAGTCGATGAATTGGAAAAACTTCTAAAGGAACAATCTCTAAGGAAACTCCCAAGTGACATAAAGAATGAGGACATATGGGAGAGTGAAAACATAACCTTAAGCCTTGAAGATGAATCTTCGAGCCTGACATTGGATGAAGACAAGGAAATAATGGAATGTAATAAAATAACTTTGGTCCTTGAGGAAGAATTGCAAAAGGCAGAGCATTGATTTGAGAAGAATGAGCTTGCTATTGACGAAGAGTCATTATTGAAAGAGAAGCAAGTTGAAAAGCAACATCCCGAACTTATAATGGAAAATGTTTTGGTTGGGGTTAAAGACTTTAGTTTCCCCATAGACTCTTTGACTTTTGGCATGGAAGAGGACCAACAAGTTTCATGTGCACTTTACCTTCCAATGCCACAAGTCAAATGTGGATTGACGTTGAAAATGGGGAAATGACCCTCCTTGCTGGTGAGGAAAAAATGAAGTTTGACCTCCACCTAAGCAAACCATTAACGAATGAAGAAAGGAGGGCGTGCAAGAAGTTAGAGAGCTCATTTTCACCCATTGAGGAGCTAGCACCTAAGTTCCTTCAAGAGGATACTCTAGAAGGGCTTAAATTTGAAGCCAACTATTTCCCCACCAAAGAGTTGGCATTTGAGCTTACATCACCTATTCCGAAGGTGGAGGAAGTCATCCTTACGAGTGATAAGGATAAAGAGGGAGTATTGGCCACAATGGGTGAAGGGCCAAAGCGAAGATCTCGGACTTCTCCAACGAGTTTAGCTGGACTCTAAAAACGGAGCAGCTCTTGGGAGGCACCCTAAGTTAAAATAAGGATTTTTATCCATTTGGTACTTTAGTTGTTTGTTTTTAGTTATTTTTAGTATGTGTTGCATGTTGATATTATTTTAAGTGTTTATTTGGTTTTTTTCTTTTAAGGACATTGAAGCTGAATATTATTGAGGAAGTTTCATCAAGACTCACCACACCCAATCCCAATGATCGCACTTGATTATCTAGGGGAGTACTCTGTTCTTAACCTTTATATTTCATACATTGAGGACAATGCATATTTTAAGTTTGAGGGTATTAAGGGAATTTCCCCTTGTTTTTTAAATTTTCCAACAACTTGAATTATCCTATCTTTAGTGTTTTCTTTTTGTTGCTTATGTGTTTTAGTTGTTGTTTTTTTTTTTTTTTTTTTGTGTTTTTAGTTTTTAGGTTAATTTTTTTCATTTTTAGGATGTTTTTGTTTTTGGTTGAGCTTGTTTAGTGCCTATGATAAATAATGATTGAACCTTCTCTCACATGAAGAAAATGAAATATTTGAACATAAAGCATAATGGTTGACCACATAGTTGTAACCACTTGTTCTTAGTTTTTTTAGCACAGGTCATGTACCCTTGATAGTCAATTTTGCTTGGTTTAGAGAAGAATTAGGTGATCATCATTCTAATTGATCTCTAAAGACTCTAGAAGTTGTTCAATTATCACTTCAGGCAAAATCCTAGGCAACTCGACAATTAGGAAATGATATAGGCCATCCTTGGACTAGTTGAGCCTTTCTAGCTAACCTTTTTGTGCATATATTCATAGTCACCCAATTTGAGCCATATTAGCCATTTTATTTCAAGAAAAGCCAAGAATGAATCCTTTGTCCCTTTTTGTTGAATATCTTTCAGTGAAAGCCCTTGTTTACCCTAACATGTTGATTTCAATGCTAATATCCAGTGATTACATGTAGTGTGAATTGGGAAGTTGGTTGAAAAAGGTTTACTTTAATTATGAACAAAGGAGGTTTTGGAGTGGAAAAGGAAGAAAAAAGTAGAAAAATAGAAAAAAAGAAAGAAAAAGATAGAATAAAGCAAGGAGGAGTAAGTTTGGCCTCGTAGCCTTCCTACCTTGAGCAAACCAAGATCATGGGGTGTTCTACACCTTGTACCTAAAGAACCAAGCTGAGTATAAGGAGTTACTAACCTAAAGCTCGCTACATGTGGATCGTAGAAAGCTTAAAGGGTTGAACACTTAGCACTACTACATCCCCTTGTAATATGAAAATAAAGCGCGGTGTTCAGGCGCCCCCGAATCACGAGGGTCATTTTTTCTTTTTTTGGCTATTGGACAAGTCTGCCAGCGACAGGAGTCCCTGCCCGCGCGCCGCAGTCCGTGTGCGCCTTGAGAACCTTGTTGTGCGGCGCCTAGAGCCTTTGTTGCCTCCCATGCCTTGTCGTGAATGTGCTTAAAGCGCTATCGTCACGCCTCTATCGTGCGCGCATCAGTTGCAGCGCGTATGTTGTCTTGGCGCGCCTAGCTCTATCATGAACGCGGAGCGAAAGCCTCTGCCGTGCGTGGCGGGCGCCTCACGTCGCGACCGCGGCCAGCCGCATTGTAGTGCGCACCCGGCCTTTGCACGACTGACCTGTTGTGCGGCAGCGGCTTTGCAATCTGGCGGCTGCCAGCGACCTAAAAACCCTGCAGCCATAATAAATTCTCCTTTACAAACTAACTCTCGCCAACATAGAAATTGCCGTCACAACATAATTTCTCCTTATTCTAGACAACTCTGTCGCGACCCAAAATGCTTTATCGTTATAGAAAATCTTCATAGCCTGGCCAACTATGTCGCGACATAGAATTTCTCTATCGCAACACAAAACCTCTCCATTTAGCCACGCTTTGTCTAAGTCTGTGACCAGGAATTCTCTATCACAGCCGAGAATTCCACAGCCATGCAGCGCAACTCTGTCGTGCTTTCGTATCCCAATCTTGTGCCTTTTGACTGCATCGCGGCGCCAGAGGGGAACTCTTTCACTGCGCGTCCTACGCTGTTGGTGATCACGGCGCCTTACCCCATTGTCATGACATAGAGCATTATGTCGCGACATGGAAACTTTATGTCCTGAGATTTTTCTGTCGCAACGAAGAATACTTGGTCACGACTTAAATTCTCTCCATGTTGGCCAACTCTATCGTGACCCAAAAGCGCGGCGCCCCAAATCCAGGGGTCAGTTGATACAGATGGCTGAAATCCTATATGTTTCGTGTGATGAGACATACACACAGTAATATAACCACATGGGCTCATATATCATACTAAAAAAACAAATATTTAACTAATTTCTCATGATTATCATGCTTGTTTTACAAAAGCTTTATACATATTTACCTGATATTTACTTAAAGCCACATTTGACAACTAAAAAACTACCTCTCTCTGGGGCGCGAGTCTCACGGATAGTCTCACATTGCTGAAGGGGAGTCCCACGGCAGGTGAGCAAAGCCAGGTAGAAAATTCTCCTACAAGGGTTACTCCCGCTAAAATGCATATGCAATGGCATATATAAACAAGCAATCACATTCCATCTGATTATTTTCTATATGAAATGTCTATATCATGCATGAGATCGACCCCTCATGCTCTTCCCCGAATTAAAACCCATTCCTCGCGCTGGAATGCCAAATGTAAACCGTGATCCTTTACGACTAAGCCATTGGAAAACCCTCCAATTTATTTATCAAGCGATTTTAATTCTTTTTCCTTTATTTTGTGGGCCACGGATTTCCCGGGTTCTGCCGTGAAAGCCTTACGCCTTTTTCAACATTTTCACGAACTTACATCGTCGGGATTCATGTCTAACCGTGAATAAACGTGGGACTTTCACCCTGGGGGGGGATCTACCCCAACTTGATCCGCCCAAAACATGTAATTTATCATTTTGATCATTTACATCCTCGTGAATCTACCTTGTCCCATTTTCGAGTTCCACGACTCTCTGCTGCTTGATGAATAAACCTTACCTACACCTTTTTTTTTTTTTTTTTAGGCAGCGATGTGACCGTGCATATAATCGTAGCCTTGATACATTTTCCTCGTAGCAAACGTGCATGAATGAGCACTACATGAAACATTTACACACCATGGATAATTATAATTTATACATATAATAATTTACCTCCATGCAAAACATAATGTCTACATGATGGCATGCATCGACACCGATTCCATGCGCATGTTATTCAAGCGACCATAACACCTGACGGGTCACTATGACTTGGGACCATTCAGCGGTACCCACGGCCCTTGGCAAACATGAACCATTTTGGTTTCCAATCCTTATCATCATCAAACAACCATGATACCTAGAAACTTTCAGTTTCTAATTAAAACCTAACTTACACAATCCATTACAGCGAGGTCATGACTCAAATACCATTAATTCCAAAACACCGGAACTAATTTAAATGGCCTCTGGCTGGCTCCATAATAACCCCTACCATTATAAAGCCTTTAGGCTAAAACAACCGAGTAGGAAAATATCACTACCTTTTTGGAGTTGAAGCGCCCAAACCGGGTCCATCTTTGTCACTCTCCGTATAGAACACTTCCCTTCTTGTCTCGAAGAGAATTTGGCGGTGAATCTTTAAATCAGAGAAGGCGTTCTCTCTAGAAATGAAGAACAAAGCCTTAAGCATCCCATTTCTTTCTCTACGTTTTCCTTCCTTTTGCTTTTCTTTCCTTTTTCTCCTTTCTCCTCTCATTTTCTCCTTTCTCTTTGTATTTCTCCCCATTTTCTCTCCCTTTTTGGATTTTTCTCCTCTTTTTGGAGCCTTAAACGTGTGAGTCACTTGGAGGAGGAGTTTCTCCCCACCCTCCTTCCTCAAGCCAATTTTGTGGCTATCCTTTTTCCTCCCTTTTCTTTTATTTCTTAATCCCTCTTTTATGACATCATGCACTCAAGTGTTTCAATGTATTGCATGGAGTCCAGCCTTCTCCCATAGGCAATTGCAGGCTCCCTCCTTTTTATTCCAGCGTGTCACGCTTCTATGGTGCCAAGTGGCATCCCACCAACTGCCATGTGTCGTCAGGCACGCCTCGCGCGCGTGAAATCAGAGACCACCTCGGAATCTACGAGGGTCGACGTATTAAATGAAATTCGTGAGGCGATTTCAACGAAGTGATCCGTTTCGTCATCCGAGATCTAGAAAAATTCGGTTTTTCAGCATTTCTATTTTACGCACTTTATCAAAATCTTGGATTTTCTGGGGTTTCACAAAAACACTCTATTGCCATAGAAAAGTCCTCAACCTAGCCAAACTCTATCGCGACATAAAATTCCTTGCCCAAGGCCAAACTCTATCATGACACATAAATACTCTCTCCCGACATAGAACTCCTAGCCTTAACTAACTCTGTCATGACACAAAATGCTATGTCGCGACACAAGGAAATTTCGTCTTGGCAACACTCTGTCGCGACATAGAATACCCCATCGTGACACAACTCCGTGAAACCCTGTCGTGACACTACAAATCTCTGTTGCGACATGAATTCTCTTGGCCTTAACCAAGCCCCTGTCACAGCATAAAAACGAATGTCGTGACCTAGGAACCCTTAGCCTTCCCGATTCTCTGTCGCGACCTAGAAATCCCTAGCCAAGCTCAAACCTGTTGCAACAAAGAAACACCATATTGCGACATTTTCCACAACTTAAAACTGAAAACCATGTCGCGACACAAGGAAAACCATGTCGCGACATACAGCCAGAAAGCTCTGTCTTGACCAAGAAAGCCCTTGTCGTGACCCAATACCAGTAGAAAAACAACTCTATTGTAACTAGGAAAACCCATGTCGCAACCCAGCAATCGCCTGCAGCCTACGAACCATGTCGTGAAACAGAGGACCATGTTGCGACACGGGGCCAGAAAGCTTTGTCGTGACAGAGAAAACTCTGTCGCGATCAAAACCTGCCAACAAGCAGTAGCCTCTTTTTAGGCCTTTCTGCACCTCTTCCTCTCACCCAAATGTAGAAAATTTCATACTACTACATCTATACACATTTTGCATGCATTATCAGATCTGGGAAACTATAAACACTACACAAAACATGTCAAAAAATAAGTTTTTATTACAAAACTTCTCATTTACATGTTCAAAAACTAGGTTTTCTGCCTAGAATTTTACAAAACACAGTAAAGCCAAAATCTGGCCTTTTTCACCACTAAGGTCTTAGATGCATCTCATCTCCCGATGTACCTCCAGTACTTGAAAATATTTTCCCACGATGGGGTGAGCAATGCCTAGTAGAGGAATTCTCCTACAAGGGTTACTCCCCACCTAAGTGCATATGCAATGTCATGATTCACACATTAACACCCAAACAAGTAAAAATATGCACATTTCTACAAGAATGTCTACATGTCATGCCCTATGTCTCGAGTCCTCGCCAACTCCCTCACACATCTATTTGCCACGTATGAAAAACCTTTTTCAAAACAAAAGATTTTTGTTTATGAAAACTCATTAGACATACTCTAATAAAATTTGTTGGACAACCCTCCGATATAATTTATTGGACATACTTCGATAAAATTTGTTGTATAACTTTCAACACCTATTCAAAACCATGTCATGCACTCATACCCAGGCCACAGATGTCCCCGCATATGAATGCTGAATGTCATTAATGTCAATTCATGTTACATGCATAATGAGAGCTACATGTACAATATCCATAAATCATGACATTATATTTTCTACATAATTTACATCTATCAAGCATCTCAAGCATCAATGCATCATATAAGCACACATGATTTTTTCACACAAATCCAACACATGTTATTCATTTACAGCACAATATTACAAAAAGAGTTAATAATATACCCAATAACAATCCGGTAATTGGCCACGGATCGCCTGGAACAAATCTACTGGCCTCCCTGACCGTCTGAATGTCCCAACCATTGAAGTCCCGAACTATCCAAAATGGGCCTAAATTTGTAACATTTATCCCAAATTCTTAGATTCAACCGACACCATGGCCCCAAGAAACCCATGCCATTAAATGGCTCTTAAACCAAGAATAACCAAAGTAGGAGAGAAACCCCTACCTCTCAAAGTTTGGCGAAAACTAAGGATTCTTGTACCCACGCGATGCTCTCGTCGAGTAGATGAACTTTGCCTCTTGCTCTGACGAAAACCGACGGTCCAATCTCCATAAATTTTAGAGAGGCGTGAGCCTCACCTCTCTTTCTTTCTTTTTTCTTTCCTCCTTTACTTTCCATCAGTAAATTGTTCCAATCCTTGATTCAAGTGGGAAATTCCTCCCACTTTCCTCCGCCACATGTCCTTCCTTATTTGCTTCTTTCTCTCACCTTATCCCCTATCCAAAGACTTGGATTTCTTTCTAGGGTAAGACACATGGCCTCTATGGGTCACCCCAGACTTCCCTTTTGTTTGACTTATCTCTCCATTTGACACATGGCTCTAAATGAGCCATTCAACCAAGTGCCATGTGTCACTTGTTACACCCGGTGCCTCAAAAAACGTGAAACTCCGACTATCTTGGAATCCGACGAAATTTGACTGAGTAACTAGATTTCACGAGACGATTCCAATGGTAAAGCCCGTTTCATCATCCGAGATCCAGAAAATTTCCAAGTTTTCAACCGAAATTACTGTTTTGCCATTTTTTAGAAAATAATTGAATTTTTCCTGGGTTTTACATTCTTCCCCCCTTAAAAGAATTTCGTCTTGAAATTCCACACACATACACATCGAATCACATGCATATGCAATTGTTATTCTATCACATGCATATAAACTAGTAATTTAATCGCCAAATGACTAAACCACGTACCTTCATCCTTAAACAAGAAAGGATAGGTGGGTCTGTATCGCTCTCGTGTTCTGTTGTTGCCTCTCCACTTCGCGTTGTTGCCACATGTTGCCACAACACCTTCACTAGCCTCATGGTCTTGCATCGTAAAACCTGATCCCGGCTATCCATGATACTTGAAGGTCCCATCTGTATCAACAACAATCTCTCCTCAATCCACTACATGAGTTGGATCTGGAGTATACTTTCGTAGCATGGAGAAGTGAAACACCTCATGGACACCTGATAAGCTCGACGCTAATGCCAACAGATACGCAACTGTGCCCACCCTCTCGAGTATCTCGAAGGGCCTGACATACCTCGGCGTTAGCTTCCCCCTTTTGCTGAACCTGGACACTCCTCTCTTAGGCATCACCTTCAAGTAGATGTGATCACCCACCTCAAATCTAGAGTGGCTAGCGATCTATCGGCCAGTAACTCTTTTGTTGGCTCTAAGCTAGTAAGAAAACGTTACATGTCAAACCCACCTTCTCGAGGTGTCTCACAATCAAATCGAACCGGTGATTGACCTCTGCTCCACCTACGTATATGGTCCCGGAGATCAACATGGCCTCTCATACAAGCCTCACTTAGGGTGTAATCTATATCTTCTTTGATAAGCTGTTGTGGCGAGAGATTCCGTGGGAGTAGGAGTGCTCCTCCTAGCTACCGCAAGATCTAGGACATGCTCGTAGCATGTCTCTAAAACCTATATGGTCTTCTCATTGACCAAATACGTAATGCGTGGATGAAAGGTGGTGCTCATCATCAACTGTGTCCCTACGGCCTTTTGGAAACTCTTCCAAAAGTGTCTTAGTAAACACAGGATCTCTGTCGGAGTACTATGGTTGGTACTCCATGTAGTGGGACAATCTCTCGAATTATACAACCTACGAATTCACTCAGAGTGTGAGGTCATGCGCTCACTAGAAAATCAATGCCGACTTAGTGAGCCGGTCCACTATCACCCACACTGCATCATGCCTCTGTGGTGTTCGTGGTAAGTGGGTAACAAAGTCCATCCTGACATGGTCCCACTTCCACTTGGCTACTTCCAAAGGCTGGAGTAGCACTACTGGCTTCTAGTGCTTAGCCTTTACCTACTGACACGTGAGACATATTCGAATAAAATCTGCAACATGTCACTTCATCCTGCTCTAGTAATACTAGCTACAAAGATCACGGTACATCTTCATGCCACCTAGATACATTGCAAATCGAGAGCAATGGAAGTCCCTGAGGATCTCCTCTCTCAGATCTGTCAATTGAGGAACCTGACTTGTCCCACATACGAAAGCCTGCATCATCACGGGTGTGACAACCGTCTGAGTACTTTATTTGTGCAGGGGTCCTAATGGCCTATCTCCCATATCTTGCCCACTAGAACTCAATCACCTTGCTCAATAGGGAAGGCGTAGCCACTAAACCCCCCAACGTACCCTGAGTCTGATCACTGTATTGTAGTCTAAACTGTCCCACAATCTCGAGCATATGCCATTCTTAGGAAGCTACATTAGCTAGTACTCCTCGTGACTTCCGATTGAGTGCATTAGCCACCACATTTGCCTTACTATGATGGTAATGCAAAGTGAAGCCTGTAACACCCCAAATTATACCCTAACAGTTTTATAACAGGTTTTGGGTATAATAAACGTAAAGGTATATTTATTCAGAATAAAATAAAGATAAAAACAAAAGTAGGAATATACCATGGATTAAATTACAAATAATAAAGAAGATTTGAGGCTATTGTAAAAATATTATAAATTGATTTGCAAATATTATAAGAGTTAGAGGACCAAAGTAAAATAAAAAGGGGATAAGATCAAATAAGGATAAGACCAATAGAAATATCTTATTTTGGTCTTAGAGAAAGGGAGAGCAAATACGGACAAGAGAGAAGAAGAGAAGAAAGGGAGAAGAAGAAGAAAAGAGAAGATTACAGGTATGGAACTATGGGTATTGGTATGGAATTTGAGTATTGGTATGGAATTATTCAATTTGAGTATTGGTATGGAACTATGATTTGGTATAGAAAAGTATGGAACTATGGGTATTAGTCTGGAATTTGAGTATTGTATGGAATTTGAGTATTGGTATGGAATATGAGTATGTGTATGTAAGTTACGGGTGTATGGAAATCTAGTTTTGGTCTAGAACGTCTAGATACATGGTTAAGAACCCTCTATCTTGTGTATGGTTTGGGTTTGGGAATTCCTAAACTCATTTCTTGTAGGGTTGAGATAAGAAGAGCTTTAAGGCTCCTAAATATGTGTTTGAGAAGGGTTTAGTTGCAAGTTGAACCCAGAAAATTCCCTATTGTCGACCATATGCAGTAGCCAGATCTTAGAACGGGTTTTTGGGTCAGAAATACAGGGAATTCAGAAGTAAGTCCTTCTGGCGAAATTGGCACCATCAATGAACTTGATGTTGAAGCTTTTGAATTTCTCAGTCGGACTCCACAGCCAGACGAGATTATGGTCTTTTTACTCACGAAACGATCAAATGGGTCGAAGTGCGTCAAACAAGGGTGTCGGTGAAACGATGGGCGAGGGTGCGTCAAACAAGAGAGTGTCGATGAAGCGGTGGGCGAGGGTCGTCAAACAAGGGTCATCGGTGAAGCGATCGGACAGGGGTGTCGATAGGGTGCGTGGTGAAGCGGTGATCGCTTGATAGTGGCCAACAGTCAAGGCGGCTACGCATGACACTCCAACCGGAAGGTCATATCTCCCTTCGTTTGAACTCGATTTGGGTGTTCTTGGACTCTATGGAAAGCCCACATTGAGTCAGAATTTACATCCATATGCCTGAGGGAGATATTAGATGTCCAGACAGGAGTATCAAAACAGGCTCGTCTACGCTTCAGGTGCAGCTCGTCGATTCAGGTCAGCTCGTCGAGGCGGCTGCGCGACCTCAGACTTTGGAAGGTCATATCTCGCCGATTTGAACTCCGATTTGGGTGTTCTTGGACTCTATGGAAAGCCCGGTGGTCAAGAAGTCCATCCATATTCCTGAGGAGATATTATATGTCAGACCAAGGTGTTAGACGGGCTCGTCACTTCAGTGCAACTCGTCGGTCGGTCGGCTCGTCCAGGCCCATTCGCGCGACCTCCAACTTTGGAAGGTCATAACTGCTTCGTTCGAACTCCGTTTTGGGTGTTCTTGGACTCTATGGAAGCCATTTGAGTCAAGAATTATCAAATAAGACAGCTTGATAAGATTGGAACTCATATTAGTTCAGAAAACACACGGAAAACAGTAGGCAGTACAGGTAAACATAGTTATTTGTATTAGGAATGCCTATTATGAATTCATAAATAACTCATAAGCATACATGAGTAGCATATTTATTTATGCATGTAATGAGATATGAAAAATGAAAAGATATGAATAAATGATTGTATTTAAATATCTATATGATTACAGTGAATCAATTAATTATTCGGGAATATGAGATATATACGAGCATAAATGAGTGATTATGCGCTTCAGAACTTTGGTAGGATAGATGGGCATGCCTATTAGGAAGAATAAGTTTGTAGCATATCGGTTATATTCGAAATGGGACCGTTTGGAGTCGATGGCTTATAGATCGTTTGGATCAGGTGGCCCCGAAAGGGTCACCACTGAGCGCCTCAGGCTCGTGGAATAACAGGTCGCATGCCGTACGGTGATGATATGGGTATAATATATTCACAGCGCCTGGGACTCACTGGACCCTTTGTTTCTCCCGATTGAATATATAGCGCCTCGGGCCACTCGTGGATCGCTGTTTCTCCTGGTGGGAGTATGCTCTCAGACCTCATGGTTATAACATTCTGTATCCCACTTCTAAGGTTTATGCGGAACGCTGAAACATAAGAAAATGACAGGTATATGCAAAGAAGTGTAGAATTACCTGACATGATATAGAAGCATAACAGCTATGCGATGATGAATATCTGATTACAAGAACAAGAAGTAAAAGTAAAAGATTACATGAAAAGTATATGGAAGATGATAAGACATGAAACATAAAAGAAAATGACAGGTATATGCAAAGGAAGTGTAGAGAATACATGACATGATATGAGAAGCATAACTTGCTTGCTATGCGATGATGATATCTGATTACAAGAACAAAGTAAAAGTACAAGATTACATGAAAAGTATGAAATGATAAGAATTTGTAAATGTTATATGTGTTATATGCATTTGTATAGGCGATGGGGTGACTCTTAATGAAGTCATATTCCACTAAGCGTAAAGCTTAGCACGGTGTTCAATCAGGTGTAGGTGAGAAAATCGAGGCGGGGCAATCCACATGGCGGTCAAAGGCCACCATCAATAGGTGCCAGGAAGACCTTTGAGTCTATTTTGTATGAAATTTTTGTAAACCAATGTAAATATTGTAAATGTTGAACATTTCCATATATGGAGCTTGTATATATATTTTGTAATCCGCTGCTATAGAATGTAATACAAGTTAGTTGTTTAACATTATATGAATATGTAAGTGTAAAGGTTATAAAAAAAAAAAAAAAAGAGTGACCCTCACTTGACATCCTATGCCGAGTTGGGCGTCAGGTTTAAAGTGATATCAGGCATCCAGTTCGGTTTGGGCCATGTCGGGTCGGATCGGAGAAGGGGTGTCACAAAGCCATTATCCTCCAGAAACTCCATCCACCTGTGTTGCCTCATGTTGAGGTCCCGTTGTGTAAAAATATACTTCAGACTCTTGTTGTCTGAAAATACTTCAAACTACTCACCATATAAATAGTGGCGCCATATCTTCTGTAAAGACAATGGCCCTTGACTCCATGTCATGTGTGGGGTAATTCTACTCATGATTCTTTAACTGTCGAGAACCATAAGCTACTACCCTCCCGGACTACATCAAAACGCATCCTAGTCCATCCTTTAAGGCATCACAATACACTGTGTACCTCTATCCCCTTTCTGGGACTATTAGAATAGGAGCTGAAGTAAGCCTCATTTTCAATTCCTGGAATTCCCTCTCACACAAGTCATTCCACTTGAATTTTTGACGCTTTCTATTAAAAGGCAGGAGCGCCTCAAGGTGAGATTAACAGGTCTACCAAGGAAACCTGCAAATAATAATTCCTACAATTGGACCTAGAGTTCCTGCAACTCAACTTGTGCCATCCTATGAAGAGTCATAGAAATGGGCGATGTACTAAGGTGTAACTCGATCATGAAGTCTACATCCCTATGCGGAGGTAATTCCGATAGCTCGTCCGGAAAAATGTCCTCATACTCACACACCACTCGAGGTAGACCTAAATCTTGTCTCCCCTCGTCCTCTAGGGTAAGGCTTTCTAGTAAACCCGTCAACTATCCACTCCACCTAGAGTCGTGCACGGTCTGGGGTAAAGCATCATGTTTATCCCCTTGGAATATAACACAAATTACATCTTGTGTGTGGGCAATGAAAATCTCCCTACGATTACAATCTATGGCGACTCGTGTCTTTGTCAGCAATCCATACCAGAATGACATCAAACTCCTAATATGTCCATCACTCGAGAAGGTCCACTTGATGAGTAGATCCACGAGATCTCTAACTCACAATCCCAACATATCTAATCAACCTCACCTTAATCCACTGGGAAAGGCTCACATCTGTGACCTTTCCAAGGATTCTACCTTTAAGCCCAAAGCATTCACACAAGATGCAACAACAACAGAATGCGATGCACCAGAATCAAACAACACTTTTTCCCATAGGCGAGAGAGCAAGAACATACCCTATATAATCGACTGATCGGTAAGCTCAGTCTGTGGTGTCGCAGCGTAGACACGCTCCTGATTCTCAGAGTCCTGCGAGGTATGTTCGACTACGGCCTAACCCATGCCACGGCATTATGGGCGATCTCACGAAATAATAAGTGCTTGTGCATCACCTTAGAACTGACACTGGTTCCCCTAGCCCATGTTGGGGTAATGAGGAATCTTTGCCCATGCGCGTTTTGCGATGGCCCCGGGACTATGGTGTTGATGCCTTGAGGATCCGCCTCTAAGGCAATCCGTCTCATATGTTCGGTGATGGCAATGATGGCATGTCATGCGCGCGATGCATTATAAGCCTTACGGTCGGCCTTGGCCTTGATGGCCCTTGCCCTATCCTGAGATTTATGCGGCGAAGTCTTAGCCTTCTTGGAGCTAGTGGAGATTGATTCTCCTTATCTTAGCTTTAGCACCCATGTCGGATGCTTTCAGTGGTAGTCATCCGCCATTTCAATAGCTAAGGGTTGTTAGACCATGGTCCCTTCTCTCATGTATGGCGAGAGGATGATGTGTCACGAAACCCTTGGAGTTACTCGTCCTCCTAGCCCTCAGGTTGCCTTAGTCCATGCGAAAGTAGACCATAGTATTTCTCTGCGTGATGGAAGTCTCAACACTAATAACCTCTAAGAAGGCTTGTTGATCAAAGGCCGGTGGTGGTTGGTTGTTGCCTCGTGGGTGACCCCTCCGTCCCCTTCCTAGACTTGCCATCTACATATGTCAAATAGAAAATTGAGATTTCTTTCTCTTTATTCAATTAGTAGTGCATATGCCACCACTAATAGATCTCAACATCATGAACTACACCATTCATCCTTGTCCAAACCCCTAAGGTTATGTTTTCTAACCTTAGTGTTCATCTTTTCCTATATACGTTCTACCATGCATATAATTCATGCAATTTGTAACATACAATCACGCAATCACAAACATGGAACACACATCAGAGCATAACATGAAACATGCAATGCATGCAGCGGTCTAAACCCATCCCAAAAACTCCTAGGTAATCACCTACCTAGACCTTGACAAGGCGGTGCTAGCATTAGATCTAGGAGCACTAGGTAATCATAAACTGCCACAACACTGGCTATGGTCTTGTACCCAAACATTGAAGTTGATGATCATTATACCTTATCTCGATGCCAAGGTTGTGATGCCCAAATCTGAGGTCATTGTTTTTTTTGGCTGCGGGCTGAAGTGTGTGTCGTGATAGAGAAAGTCCCTCCTACGTGACATACGGTCCTCTGCAAGTGTCTTGAGGCCTTGTCATGTGCACCCAAGGCCTTGTTTTCTGGCGCGTCAGCTTGTGTCGCCACTGCGCCCATGTCACTTGTTATGATTACACAGAGCCTTTGTCACCATGCCTCTGTTGTTCTCGCATCCTAGTCACATACGCATGCTTATTATGCGTGCCTAGCTCTGTCGTGGGCGATAGAGCGTCTCTATCATTCGCAGAAGAGTGCCTCTGTCGCAACACAATGTGAAACCATGGCATCGTGTACACCAGCCGCCAATAGCTGTACATGGTGTGCGGCGGGAGGAAACTTCTATCGTGGCCGACTTTGTCCTTTGCCTAAAAACCTACATCGCGACAAAATTCTCCCTTGCAGCGACTCTATCGCGACATAGAATTGCTCCATCGTGACATAATTTCTCCTTATTCTGGCCAACTCTGTCGTGACCCAAAATGCTCTTTCGTTACAGAAAATCTTCCCAGCCTAGCCTACTATGTCTCGGCATAGAATTTCTTTAATCCTGACACAAAAACCTCTCCGTTTAATGCGCTCTGTCGCGTCGATTGTGACGGAGAATTCTCTAACCAATGACATAATTCCCCTATCACATGTGCAACTCTTGTCATCGCGGCATCCGGTCGCAACATGCGATCGTCTGTGCTTGGCTTTGTCGCGGGCACGTCCTGCTGTGGAGGCGCGTCGCCTTACCGTTAATGCGTAACACTTGGCGTATGTATGACGCCGACGCCGTCTTTGAGATTTTTACGGCGCTGACGAAGAATACTCGGTCGCGACTTAAATTCTCTCCATGTTGGTAAACTCTATCGTAACCCAAAAACACTCTGTCATGACAAAAAACTCCTCAACCTGGCCAAACTCTGTCGCAACATAATTACTCTATCGCGACATAAAATTCCTTGCCCAAGGCTAAACTCTGTCGCGACACAGAAATACTCTGTCGAGACATAGAACTCCTCGCCTTGACCAACTCTGTCACAACACAAAATGCTATGTCGTCATACAAGGACCTTTAGTCTTGGCTACACTCTGTTGCGACATAGAATACCCTGTCGTGACACAACTTCGTGAAACCCTATTGTGACACAACTTCGTGAAACCCTGTTGCGACACTACAAATCTTTGCCATGACACGAATTCTCTTGGCCTTGACCAAGCCCCTATCGTGGCATAAAAACGTATGTTGCAACCTAGGAACCCTCAGCCTTGTCGATTCTCTGTCGCTACAAGAAAAGTTCTTTCGTGACCTAGAAATACCCAGCCAAGCCCAAACCTATCATAACAAAAGAAACCTGATATTTAACGACATTTTCCTGACTTAAAACTAAAAACCGTAATCGTGACCCCAAAGGAAAACCATGTCGCGACCAAGAAAGCCCTTGTCGCGACCCAATACCAATAGAAAAACAACTCTGTCACGATCGGGAAAACCCCTGCCGCGACCCAGCAACCGCCTGCAGCCTACGAACCATGTCGCGACACAAAGCCAGAAAGCTCACATCACAGCGAGAGAAAACTCTATCCTGACCAAAAACCTGCAGCGACGATAGCCTCTTTAGGCCTTTTTGCACCTCCTGCTCTCACTCAAATGCAGAAATTTTCATACTACTGCCTCTATACACATTTTGCATGCATTATAAGATTTGGGAAACTATTAACACTACACAAAACTAGTCAAAAAAATAAGTTTTATTACAAAACTTCTGATTTACATGTTCAAAAACTAGGTTTTCTGCCTAGAATTTTACAAAACACAATAAAGCCAAAATTTGGCCTTTTTCACCACTAGGTCTTAGTCATCATCTCGGGTGCCATCTCAGTACAAGAAAATATTTTCCCACTGTGGGGTGAGCAATGCCTAGTAGAGGAATTCTCTATAAGGGCTACTCCGCTAAATTACGCGTACGATGTAAGCTGATTCCTGGCATTAACACCCATTCGAGTAAAAATATGCACATTTCTACATGAATGTCTGCATACCATGCCCATGTCTCGAGTGCCTCCACCAACTCCCTCCACACATTTCCGTATGACTTGTTTTTCAAAACAAAAAGATTTTTGTTTTTGAAAACTCATTAGACATCTCAGATAAAATTTGTTGGAATGACCCTCCGATAATTTATTGGACTATACACGATAAAATTTGGACATGATATGTTTATTGGAAATACTCAGATAAATTTGTTGGACAACCCTCGATATAAGAAAATTTATTAACTGTATCATGCACTCACACATGATTCATAATGTCGTGCATATGAAATGCGGAATGCCATTTCATGTAAATTCATGTTACATGCATAATAGAGCTTCATGCAGCATTCATAGATGTAGACTATTATATTTTCTACTTATAATTTACATCTATCAAGTATCTCACATTAATACATCATATAAGCATATATGACATGATTTCCTTGCTTGGCCAAGCGTGTTATTCGTTTTCCAGCAATAACACATAAAAAAGAGCACACAGTCAAATACTTGATTCGAAAATTCAGTCCTATCTTTTGCCAAGAAAACGATCCCTCAATCCGGACCATCAGAAATAGTCAGCTTGATCCAGTTATCAGAAAGTAATCCCTGACTTCAGTCGGTGTCAGAAATCAATCCTAAAAATTCCAACATCCAGTCCCAAAATTTTGGGACTAAACCAGACGGCCCCAAGAAACCCATGCCATTAAATGTCTCTTAGACCAAGAATAACCAAAGTAAGAGAGAAACCCCTACCTCTAGAAGTTTGTCGAAAACCCCGGATTCTTGTACCCACGTGAAGCTCTTGTCGAGTAGATGAACTTTGCCTCTTGCTCCGATGAAAACTGACTATCTGATCTCCTTAAATCTTAGAGAGAAGGTGGAGCTTCTCACTCCTCTTTTCTTCTTCTTTCTTTTCTTTCTTTTTTTCTTTCCCTCCTTTTCCTTCTCTCCCACCAAATTTTTCTAACTTGATTCAAGTGGGAAAATCCTCCCACCTTCCTCCTTGCCACAAGTCCCTTCCTTATTTGCTTTCTTTTCTCTCTTGCCAATATCATATCCAAGACTTGGTTATTTCTCTAGGGGTATGACCACATGGCCTCCATGGGTCACCTTAGACTTCCTTTTGTTTGACTTATCTCTCAGGTTTGACCACGTAGCCTTAAATAGACCATTCAACGAGTGTCGTGTGTCATAATACACTCGATTGCCTTAAAAGCATTAATTTCCGTCGATCTCGGAATCGTGAGGGGTCGGTACCCAGTAGCCCCAGATTTGGCTGACGATTAATGGGTGAAGCCCATTTTGTCATCCAAGATCTAGTAAAATTCCAGGTTTTCAACCGAAATTACCGTTTTGCCATTTTTCTAGAAAAAATTGAATTTTTCTCGGGTTTTACAATTCTTGTGAGGATGGTGAAAATCATGCAAGTTTGGGGGAGCCTTGTGATAAAAAGATGCAATAAGCTAAGTTTTGGGGGAAACTTGAGAGGTTCAATTAAAAAGAAGGCAATATGCAAAAGGATGAACAATTAGTGGAGAAAAAAAATGAAAAGATGTATGTTTTGGGTAAACTAAAGCTTAAATGACTTATTAAACTACCTTTACCTAAGCCATACACTACAAGCTTTTGAAAACCTAATTGATCCTTAGAGTTGTGTGTAGGCTACATTAGTGGAGAGTGATATGCCAAACAAGCCTATGGAGTCTTACACTCTCACCATGTGAGTGAGAGATCCTCATTCCACTCAAACTCATCTAATTCCATCCGAACTGCAATTGACTAGATAGGGAAAGATTACACACATACACTTGAGAACTTTGGTTTAGGTTGGTCAACTTAAGGCCAATCTATTATTTTTGAAAATGACTTTCTCAAAGTTTTCTTTGTGTTGCATGAAGGTTGAATCCTTGAGGCAATTGTCATTCATTATCTCAATTTCATGCTCATCATGTTTGTTAGTTTTGAATAAGGAAAATGAGTTATTTCTTTGCATGTGGACATGCAAAATGTTATGTTTAGGGGTGTTTGATAGGTGTAGAATCTTGGCATTTATAGCGTGTTTGCATGTATTTTTGTAACCTAAATGCTAGATTCACACCCGTATTCTTAAAGATTACACAAATCCCCCATTTGCTTATGTTTTGCAGGACTAGAAGGAAAATCAAACAAAGTGATGGAAGAAATCAATTGAAGAGGAAGTTGTTGATTTGCAGCAGGTTACTCGCCATGGTGAAGTTCGCCAAAGCGAAGAGAAAGCTTTGCTACTGCGAAGCTAAAGAATGCAAATGAGCAGCCTCGAGTTCACTAAGGCGAAGGCCAACCTTCACCTCCGTGAAGGAGTTCGCAACTACGAAGGAGACCCCTTGTCGAGGTGAAGAAGAAACATCTTGCACACATGACTCTCGGGTTCGCCGAGGTGAAGCAGTCCTTTGCCGTAGCGAAGGCCTTCACCAAGGCAAAGGGAGACTATGCAGAAAGATGACACGTGGCTTCGCCGTAGCGAAGAACATCGGGCTAGAGCAACAAACTTCGCATATTTAGCTCATCATTGGCCCATTTTCCATTGCCTATAAATATATGTATTTGAGACTTGTCTAAGGTTTGGTTTTTGGAAGGAGAACACCCTTCTTAGGGTTTCTCTCCTCTCTTCTTCTTGAACCACCATTTTTAGGGTTTGTGATTTTGTTTTATTCTTACGTTGGATTTGGTGTAATATTGAAGAATCTATCAACTAGAGGACCTCATTCAACCTTGGAGCATTCCTCATCTTATGTTGGTTTTGTATCTCTAACTCTCATTCTCTTCTCATCTCTTTCATTATTATGGTTGTAATAGACATGATTTTGATAGATTTGTAGGTTGTAATGAGTAGCTAAACTTTCCTCTAGGGTTGATGTTTGGTATATATATTTTATGATGATTTGGTGAACGCATGCTTGTGTGGATGTTAGTTGGTGTATCTCTTAGGATTATTATGATTTTTACTAATTAATCCATACTGAGAGTTGGGTCTACAATCCCCATACTAAGGCATCCTTGGTGATGCTTAGATTACGCCCTAAAATCTAGTCCCGGGTCTCTTAAGGTATGAATTAGTTAATTGAAATACTAATTAACCTAATCAAAGAAGTCTATGGAATTAAAGATACCTAGTACCGGATGGATTTCCATTTAATAGGGTATACCATCTCGGCGTATGTGAGGATCGTATGGACCGAGAGGTGATCAATCTGAGCGTAATCCGGGTAGTCCTATTGTATGGACCGAGAGGTAACCAGTAAGAATCCCAAGGAAAGCATTGCCTTATAAAAGTACCATACTTAATGACCTAGATGGACTGAAAGGAGAATAGGGAGTTTGTGTGAGAAATTGATGGGAGACACGAAATTGTAAACCTCATATCGGATTCCTTGGACATGCACAAGTGTACGTTCACTCAATCAACGTTTAATGAATATAAACCATAATTGCATCAAAGGAAGCAATCAACCCTAGTATCTTTCCTCAAGTGTTTTCTTTGAGATTAACCTAGTCCTTGTAAGTGAACATTGATCATTCCCTACTTTGTTTTGTTTTATTTTGTTTTAAAATATTTCTCCCAAGTCATTAAAATTCGCTCAAATAGTGAGCGACTTTTAGTAGTCAGTATTAGTCTTGCTAAAGCCACACATTTCACGTAGGATCGATAATAGACTTTTTAGTCCACCATATTATGACCCCGTGCGCTTGCGAAAATCTTAAACAAGTTTATGGCACCGTTGCTGGTGACTTAACAAAAGTCTTTGGTATCGCCAGTGCTCCGAGCAATCGTGTCTTGGAGGCGTGATTTCGTATTTTCTGTTGAATCGATATCTTGGCAAGGCTTCCACGATTTCCATTTTTCATGACTGTATTTTCATCATCATTCTAGCCAGGGATTTTCCATTTCCATTTTTCTGGTGAGAGCTGTATTCACATTTGATTCCTGAAGTCTTTGATTACCTTGGTTTCCTTTCTCACATATCAGCCTTAATATCTCTGCTTCTGTTCTTAAAGTTAAAGTTAAAGTTGAATCGAATAGCATCTATTCCCCTCCGTATTATTGTCACATCCTTTGACGACTTTCTCCTCCTCCATGTTCATTCTGATCCATCTACTGTTTTTTCTTGATTTCTGTTTCTGCCACCCCGTAGATTGCTTCTTTTGTTGACTATTGCTGTTTTTCAAACTCATGATATTTAAATGTTAAAATATATTGAAAATTCAAATATTATATATATATATATATATGTTTAATTTATTTAAATCATGAATTGAATTATGATGTTTATACATATTTATAGGCACTTGACTTGGTTCCAAAGAAGATACACGAAAGGTCTCCAATATTCCTTGGCAACTACGACGACATTGAAGAAATCAAAGCACTCTATGCTGCTGAAGAGAAGAAAGGATAGGTGCTATACCCGATACAGCCTCCAATATTCACCTGTCAAATAAATAAATAAATATAATTTCTTTTGTAGAATCCCAATTTCTGATTTCACCTAAAGCTTCTTTGTAACATATTTTCTTAATTTTCTTGATGAAAAAGCATACTTTCTATTTCACCTTGAATGATAGCGAAATCAGATTGCTCTTTTCAAATGAAAGCATCTGTCATATGCATTAGCGCATGAAAATGAACAGAGCATAAGTCCTCTTTTATTAGGTTCTGTTCAACAGAGAATTTCCAAGGAAAGAATGAATGCAGGCATCTTATAACTACCACTTACCATATAAAATTTTGTTGCAGTAAGAGTGTAGGAAATAAAGCATTCCAAATAGAACGAAGGGGAGGAGGAAAGGAGCAAAGAAAGAAAGAAAGAAAGAGGGGGATACCGATACCTTGTGGGTTGTGGAGAGGGAAAGAGATTAGAGAAGGAGGAGAACAAATGATAAATGGAAAAAACCTGACTTTTTTGTTTTTGAAAACGAAGTCACAATCTGACGTTGCTTAGGCCGTTACCATTGTGTCAACAGAACTCTGGTATATGAAAGGCTGGCGTATTAGGGTCAAGTTCATGAGTCTAATTACATATTTAGTCGTATAAAAAAAAACCAGCCAGCCCAACTGGCTGTACAAGGCGTGGAGTTGTTAATGACCATTGGCACATTCTATTAGTGCTTTATTTTCTCAGCTCAGTCATACAAATTTTGAATGGTCATTCTAGCGTCGAACAGGCCCATGTCTTTATCTGTGTGGCTTAACCGAAAATATTCGCCACTTGTGCTTTTTGTTTTTAAATCGCATTAACTAATTACGATTTTAAAAATTCGTAGCCATGTGTTCTAATAGTTAGGTTCGATTACTAAACCGCCGATTATTAAATACGGTTTTAAAAAATAGAAAAACTAGTTTTATGAATATTTTGGAAAGAAGTATATAATATGTTTTTTATTTTTTTTAAATGAATTATTTTGACTTTATACTTGATAGTAGAGGCATGGGACAGACTTCAAAAACCTGATTTAAGCACACCTGCCCAATCGTCTTGGGAAGAGTGTTAAGGAAGTCTACATTTTATATCAATGTTTTAATTTTGAAACAAGAGAGTTATCAATGGCCCCTCGACTTTTAAAACAAGAGAGGCATCAATTTAATCGGACCCAATAGTGGCTTGCTTTTTTGAACTCCATGAGATTGCACCAGACCTAAGACTAAATAAGTATCCTGATGTACTCCTTCTGTACTCTATACAATCTCCACAATCACTATCTGTGTACCCAATCAACTCACAAGATGACATGCATTTATACCAATTTATAATCAAATCCATTACCCATTCACGCCTCCATTCTGTACATAGCTGCTCCATAATGGTGCTTTGAAGTGTATGAACAGAAATAACTCAACTGAGAATGTAATGTTAGGTCTTGTATGTGTCAAGTAAATCATAAACCTCAACAAACTTCTATACATTTATATTCATGTTTACCACACCTCTGCTTCTCATTTTAGGTTCATAGGTGTGGATGCAATCTTGTACTTTGACATTTGATATCTTTTTAGTAGATCTATTGCGTACTTCTTCAGTGATATAAAAATACCATCTTCAATGTGTTTTACTTCAATCCCAAGAAAGTAATGAAACAAACCTAGATCTGACATTCCAAATTCTTTACTCATACTTTCACAAAATTTCTTAATAAATAAAGAGGACGAGCTCATGTATATCATATCGTTCACATAAAGACCAACAAAGAGGACATCCTTACCTTGTCTCGTTGCATAGAGTGTAGGCTCATTCATGCTCCTTTCAAATCCATTTTCAATGGAATATGAGTCGATCTTTCCACACCAGGCTCAAGGAGCTTACATCAAACCATATAATGCCTTTTTTTAGGCTATATACTCTCTTCCTTTCCTTAAACAACAAACCGTATAGGTTGAGTTACCTATAATTCTTCCTCCAATTCTCCATTTAAGAAAGTTGACTTAACATCAAATTGGTAAACAAGCAATTTTGTAGCTAATGCAAGTACAATTCTCATAGTTTCGTCATCTTCTAGAGTTTTTAGCGAATTTGATTTTGTATTTCTATAGAATGCATTGCTAGTTTGAATGAATCAATCAAATTATTCTCCTTTAAAAAATATATATATTTATTAAAAAAAGTAGGTTTATATACATTCAAACAATAGGAGTAATCTATTTGAAGTCTTATTTTTAATCGTATTTGTAGAGTTCCCTATTTGTAGTTTTATTTCAAAAAAAAAAAAAAAAAAACCAATAAGAGTAAGCTAAGTTATATTCTTATATAAAATAGATATTTGTTTTATTCATTCAGCAACTTTGAAACACAATTAATGACCTGGTTTGGGTTTCAATTAGTACTTTGAGGCCATATTTGGTACGCAGGATTAAGCAGGATTAATTTTGTATTCGGACTGAGACTAATCCGGTCGGACTAGGACTGGGACAAATTTAATACTGTCCTGTGTTTGGTACAGTCTAGACAAAATTATGGACTTTTATACCATGTTTGAGTACATCTGGGATTTAGGTGATATTTGTTTTTTTCTTGGCGAATATAATTTTTAAGCTTAATCTTGGAATAGTACTTAATAGCATTGAGTATTAAGTTGTTTGTTTTAGCATTAGGTAGTAAGTAGGGATGGCAGCGGGGTGATTATTTTTGGATTCGCGTCAAGTACTCATTCTTAATAGTACGGGTTTAATTTAATTTTAATCGGGTTTAATAGGTTTGGTTATTTTCACAGTAAAATACAGTTCAGTATTGTTACTCTGCAGCCAAGCCCAGAAAAAAATTAAAGAGAATTACAGCGGCAAAATGTTAATAATAGAATTGTGTGGGGTTCGAGCACAGAAAATTCACAGATCTCGGATGATGAAATGAAGCTATGCCCCTTTAAATTCGTCTCGCGAAATCTAGTGACTGAAAAATTCGTCGAATTATGAGCCAATGGAAATTTTAAAATTTGGTGATGATTATCAGGTAGACTTCGGGGGCGAGATTTTAGAAAATCTTGAAATAAGGAAATAGTTTCGAGGTGAAGCAAGATTACGAATGATAATATGGTCATGTATCGAAATAATAATAATAAAGTCCCTTAGATTATATTTTAAAAATAATTTTTTATTATATTTTATTTTATACTTTAATATACATAATAATTATTATTATAATATTTTTTAATGATAATTATAAAGTTCTATCTCATTTTTTGGATATCATATATTATAATTTATATATTGTTAAGGTTATTTTATAATATATTATATCATATATAATATATTAAGCTCTTTTATTCAAGTATTTATTATTAGTTATTTGATAATATATTAGTTAATAAATTTTTGTTTAAATTTTTTAGTTACATTAATTATTTTTGTAAAAAACTATAAAATATTTTATCTGGATTTAATTAGAAACGAGACGTGATTTGGGGGTTAAAAGCAAAGAGCAAATAAGCTGCATGGCCCAATTTTGTCTGAGTTTAGTCGGTCGAAGGCATCATCCAAGCCATTTTAATAAACTCAGTTTTGTCAAAAATTAGTGTCTCACTACAATAAAACTAAACATGGCGTAGTTGGGGATCGTTGGTCTGGCCTTGTTAGACTTTGTCTCAAGACTACACGCATTTTCATCCTCCATTCTATTAGTTTTCTCTTCAGGCACTTTGAGTGACTGTATTCACATTTGATTCCTGAAGTCTTCGATTTCCTTGGTTTCCTTTCTCACATATCAGCCTTAACATCTGTGATTCTGTTCTTAAAGTTAAAGTTAATAGCATCTATTCCCCTCCATAGCCCTTTAATTATTGTCACATCCTTTGACGACTTTCTCCACCTCCATGCCCATTCTGATCATTACTACTCTTTTTTTCGTTCTAATATTGCCATCACTTTGCTTGTTAAACCTTTCAATTTATCTTGATTTCTGTTTCTGCCACATTGATTATTCCTCATGATCGCGTCATTTGCCTGAGGTGAGGAAGGTAGAAGTGTCGAAATGAGTGTTTGAGAGAAGAAAAGTTATTAGGGCTAAAATGAGTTTTGGAGGGGAAGAGGAGAAGAAGCTAAAATGAATGTCAGCGGTCGATTATTGAGCCATGAGCTAGTAATTTTTAGGTTTGATCGCCGTCAGATTTTTAAAAATGAAGGTCTTTTCAGTCAAATAAATGAAACTTCATTAAAATTAGATTAAATGTGATTAATCATAATAAATTATATTATTAATATTAATATTATTATATAGCCTGATTCAAGTTGACTTGCCTAATTATTTGAGCTTTGGGTGTATTTATGTTTTTTATAAAAAAAAAATTACTAAAATAGTTTGGAAATGAAAATAAAGCCAAAAAAAAAAAAAAAAAAAAAAATCAATGCATGATTGTGGTATGGTATTGTGTTAATCTTAGTTTAAACATTATTTTCATTTTTAAACTATTTTAATAATTTAAAAAATATATATATATATGTTCAAAACTCCAATCGTCTTGGGTCTGGGCATGGAAAGTGTTGGGGTCATCTGCGTTTTGGCCCCTCCTTTAATTTTGAAACAAGAGAGGTATCAATGGCCCTCCTTTGCTTTTGAAACAAGAGAGGTATCAATTTAACCGGTTCAATACTCTACATTTACATACATGGTCATTGGTCACTGGTCAGCCAGCCTTAACATCTCTCTGTTTCTCTTCTTCAAGTTAAGTTGACTTCACTATCAAATCTATCGGCCTTCTCTTTTTTGTTCATTCTAATTTTGCCCCGCCCTTACAATATCGGTGTCGCTCTGCTGCTTGTTCAATTTCCTTCATTTCTGTTTCTACCACACTGATTCCCCGCTCCGTAGCTACCTTCCTTAATTTGTTAGTTTACTGTTGCTGTTTTCTGTCATCGACCTGCTCTGTGTTGCAATTGCAAAAGAGAAGAAAGGAGTAGCAATTAAGTAGCTATAAAAATGGTAGATATTGTTATTTCAGTTGCAGCAAAAGTTTCAGAGTTGCTGGTTGCTCCAGTTGTTACTCAGCTGCGTTATTTGTTCAACTACCGCACCAACATTGAGGACCTCTCTGAGAAGGTTGAGAAGCTGAGGGATGCCAGGTCTAGTCACCAGCACTCTGTGGATGAAGCTAAGAGGAATGGACATGCTATCGAGGATGGTGTTTCCAAGTGGTTGACTCGTTCTGATGGGTTCATACAGGAACGCTTCAATTTGCTTGAAAGTGAGGAAAAAGGCTGAGTTGTTTTAATGGGCTGTGTCCTAATTTGAAGTCCCGGTACCAGCTAAGCAGGGCAGCCAGTAAGAAGGCAGGGGTTGCTGATAAAATCCATGAAGATGGCCTCCAAATTAAGAAGGTATCATATCGTCCCCCTCTGCAAGAGATAAGATCTGCCCCTTCCGAAGCTTTACCATCAAGATTGTTGGCTTTGAATGAAGTCATGGAGGCCTTAAAGGACTCCAATATCAACAGGATCGGGGTGTGGGGGTTGGGTGGTGTGGGGAAGTCAACGCTGGTGAAACAAGTGGCTAACAAGCTGCTCAGAGAAGCTATTCGACAAGGTCGACGGCATCTGTGTTGAAGACTCCAGACTATAGAAGAATTCAAAGGGAACTTACGGACAAGCTAGATGTAAGTGGAGGGAGGAAAGTGAAGAGGGAAGAGCAGCTCGATTACATCAGAGGATGAAGGCAGAGCAGACCATCCTCATCGTCCTGGATGATCTTTGGGCGGAAGTTGAGTTGAAGAAAATTGGAGTTCCTTATCCTGCTGCAGATCACCACAAGGGATGTAAATTACTGCTAACTTCCAGGAACAGAGACATCTTATCAAACCAAATGGGTACTCAAAAGGATTTTGAGTTGAGCATTTGAAGAAGATGAGGCAAGGGATTTTATTTGAGAATAAGGCAGGTGATTCCATTAAGAATAATCCATATTTGCAGCCTATAGCAATGGATATAGCGAAAGAATGCGAGGGTTTGCCACTTGCAATAGCAACACTGGCCAAGGCATTGAAAAACAAGAGTGAGTCTATCTGGAAGGATGCCCTACAACAACTGAAAAGGCCAACCTCAACAAACATAACGGGCATAGGAGAAAAGGTATTCTCAAGTCTGAAGTTGAGCTATGATTACTTGGAGGGATATGAAGTGAAGTCATTTTTCTTGCTTTGTAACATATCCTCAACAATTACCACATTAGTACAAAGTTTGTTGAAATATGGTGTGGGTCTGAGATTATTTCAAAGGAACTAATGCATGGAAGAGGCAAAAATAGAATGGATGCATTGATTTGACAACCTCAAAGCCTCTAATTTGCTACTAGAAACGGGCATAATGCAGTTGTAAGAATGCATGATGTTGTTCGAAATACTGCTAGAAAAATTGCATCCAACGAGTATCACCATGTGTTGACATTTCAGAAAGGGTTAGACTGGAAGAATGGCCAAAGATGGATGAACTCCATAAGTTCATAATGATAAAGGTGGATGACTGTGATATTTTTGAACTTCCAAAGGGGCTGGTATATCCAAACCTTGAGTATTTTCATTGTTCTCTAAACCCCAGTTTGGCTGTCAAAATCCCAAACACTTATTTTGAAGGAATGAAACAACTCAAGGTATTGGACCTCTCCGGACTGCAACTTACATCACTACCCTCATCATTACGCTGCCTTACAAATCTTAGAACACTGTGTTTGGATAGATGCAAGTTGGGGGACATTGTTATAATTTCAGAGCTAAAGCAATTAGAAATTCTTAGCCTTAATGAATCTGATATTGAAAGAGATTCTTGAAATAGCACATTTGATGTAATCTAAAACTGTTGGATCACAGAGGTTCTTCCAAACTAAAAGTATTCCATCCGAATGCCTCCAAGCGGCCGATTAGAGGATTTGGGTGTGGGCAATAGCTTTACTCAATGGGAGATGGAAGGAAAGAGTAATGCTTGCCTTGCTGAGTTGAATCATTTGACCCTTTTAACCTCTTTAGACATACAAATTCTAGATGCCAAGTTGCTGCCAGAAGACAGAGTCTTTAATAACTTGGTGAGATATAAAATATTCATAGGTGATGTTTGGTTGTGGGAAGAAAGCTATAAAACCGATAGGATATTGAAGCTCAGCAAGTTTGATACAAGCCTTCTATATGTGGTGGATGGTATGAGCAAGTTGTTGAAGAGAAGCAAAGATTTACACTTGCTTGAATTGTGTGGTGGTACCGATGCTGTTTCCAAATTAGATGGAGAGGGTTTTCCTACGTGCTCCTTGGAGTTAAAGCAGTCCAGAGATTCAATATATCCTGAGGTCGATGGATCTGACTCCATCATGTCGTGCTTTTCCGGTTATGGAGACCTTGTCCCACAATCAATTGATTAACTTGCAAGAAGTAATTAGCCATGGCGAATTTCCAACAGGGTCCTTTGGTTGCTTGAGAAAAGTGGAAGTGGAAGATTGTGATGGCTTGACATTTCTCTTCTCGTTGTTTGTGGGTAGAAGTCTTTCCAAACTTGAAGGAAATAAGAGTAGCAGATGCAGGGAATATGGTTGAGATGGTTTCTCGAGGATGGGAAGAAATAAAGAAGATGGTATTATTAATGTGCCATTGTTGTTCCCTAGTTGAGACGCATGACATTACAGGGTTGCCCAAGCTCAGTATATCTTCTCTGCCTTATTCGAGGAGAAGTCGGTGCCTAACCAACTGGTATATATGTCAAACACGGTACATCGATTTTCTTTACTTCATCTAGGTCGTGATAAATATTGCTTTTAATTTATCTAATTTCCAAATTAAAACTATCCTCTAAACCCATCAGATGAGCCCTCACTCTTCACCATCAAAGATAAAACCTACCCAATCAACTTTAGAGCATCAACTGACTCACCAAAATACTATGTCCATCACTTTAATAGGCTTAATTTAACCAATATATAATTAATGTTGATCAGTCAATTGCACTTGGGACAGGTTGAGCAAATTCAATCCAATGGAACAAACAATATTTTAACAAACTTATAATTTTCAGTCTATATATTTCAATTGCTGCATTAATTCTATGCATATAATGCAATACATCTATCTATGTAGTAGACAAGGCTCTCATGGGTAGTTTCTTATGTTACAGGAGATAATTAGGACGATCAACTTCAGCTTTTTTTGCAGCAACCTGGTTTCTCAAGTTGGAGAAATGCATGTCACCAGAAACTATTCCTCCTAGTTTGCAACAGAATTTGGAAGAACTAATCGGGAACCGTGATAATCTGGAACAACTATTTGATCTCGAAGGGTTGAAATGTTGATGATGGATGTTGGGCCCCTCCCTAAATTAAGGAATCTAGATTTGATTGGTTTACCAAAGTTGAGGCATATATGCAACTGGGGCAACTCCACGAATGATCATTTCCCTTCTGCTTCTTTAGGCAATATCATATTCCCTAAATTAAATGGAATGTTACTAAGATCTTTGCCTGCCCTCACAAGCTTCTCCCCTGTAAATCATTCCTTGCAACGGTTTCAACGTGCAGACCTTGATACTCTCTTCTAGTAATTTTGGGCTGAAACGGTCAGGTTTATCTCAGAATCCTTTTCTTTTTCACTTATATATATATATATATTAGTTAATATATTTCTTCTTGCTCTAATTTGAAAACACATCTAAATTTCCTACAACATTTGAATGATTGATATTATAAAAGTTTAATGAAAATTTGTACAAAAATAATAAAAATGATTTCCAATTATACTTTTTTTGCAGTAATTTTCTAATAGTACTTGACTTGTAAGAAAATGTTAAAAAAATATCTATGTAAAATACTTGCTTATAATATAACATGTATCTTTATATAATGGATCAATAATTTAAGTATATATTTGATTAGTGAAATTAATTCATTTACTCTATATTTTTAATTTGGGAAAGACTATCACCCATTTTTTTAATTTACAAAACTAATTGAAATATTTACTGGTTAACTATTTAGGATGAGTGTCAATTATGCCTTTGGGGGTTTTTCTTATTGAAAAATATTAGAATTAATAGTAACTTATTTTTATTATTTTGCATAATAAAGGTTGAATTTTGAAAATTTATGGAAAATTCATTAATTCTTATTGTTATTATTTTCATTTCATAATGATATAATTTTAGTTTGAATTTTATGGATTTATATTTAATTAATTTATTAATAAGAAAATATTTTTTCGGTTTTTGACTTTAGTTTGAGTAATAACCAACAAAATTTTGTACAGAAATAAGAAAGGGAAGAGACTTTAACAAAAAGTATTTAAGTCATATATTTTTATGAGAATTTCTTTAATATATAATGAATGCATTCTCAGCCAATAAGACCTAACTCAAGTAGGTAGGCATAGGAATGTGAGGGTCAATGATTCGAAGTTCCACTAACAATTAGCGAATACTAGATGCAATAAAGTAAATAGATGTAAAAAATTATTATTATTATTTTCAGACAACTAGAGAAGAATAAATCAAATGTGGTTAAAATAAATTTTATTTTATTAGGAATTAATTCAAATATTATAATAAAGTTAAAGTAAAAGAAAAAAAGTGTTATCTTGACAAGTTTTTTTTTTAAGGAAAAAATATTTTTATGTTATATGCAGGTTGCATTTCCTCACTTGGAGTATTTACACATCCATGGAGTGGATAATGTGAAAAAAATATGGGACAACCAACTCCCTCAAGATTCCTTTTCCAAACTAAAAGATGTGCGGATAGCATCCTGTGGGGGATTGTTGAATATTTTTCCATCTTGTGTGTTGAAAAGGTCACAAAGTCTACATAGTCTGTCAGTGAAGGATTGTATTTCACTAAAAGAGGTTTTTGATGTGGAAGGGATGGTTGCAAATGTGAATGCGAATGTAAAGGAAGAAGGTGTGACTATCGTTCCGTTGAGTGTACTGGTTCTAGATTCGCTACCAAAAGTTGAGAAGATATGGAATAAGGATCCCCACGGAAGTCTCACTTTCCAAACCTTAAAATCAATAAAAATTCAGGAATGTGAGAGTTTGAAAAACATTTTTCCAGCATCTTTAGTCAGAGATCTTCAGCAACTTGAGAAATTGCATGTTTCCTTTAGTGGGATAGAGGAAATTGTTGCGAAAGACATTAATGGAGTACTGCTGGAGACAACACCTATGTTTGTGTTCCCTAAACTAACCTTTCTCCAACTCTATAAACTACCTAAACTCAGGAGTTTATACCCAGGGGCACATACTTCACAATGGCCATTGCTGGAAATTTTGCAAGTGCTTGAGTGTCATAAACTCAACGTATTTGCATTTGAAACTCCAACATTCGAACAAATACATCATGAGGGAAATCTCCATATATGCCCTTTTCTTAATCCACCATGTAAGTTTCCTATTTCCTAATTTAATTACTCTCATCATGTTTCTTTATTAAATTTATCATTAAGGTTGCTTTTTCTCCTCCTTATTTATCTCCTACGAACTCTTTTAATCTTAAAATTTGTGCTAATCCTTATGTTGTCTGGAACCCTAAAGTAAAAAAGAAAAACATAGAGAGGATAATAGAGAAAGTGCGTGTGGAAGAAAGAAAATTTGAAGAAAAATAAAAAATAGGTTTAAACTTAATAATTTAATTTTATATGTTTATTCAAACCCATTTGCTTTGTTTCACTCTATTATACAATAACTAAGAAATTTATTAAAATATGTAAAAATTTGAGAAATTTTAATTATATTTGATTTTCTATAATATTTTCCATGGTGAAACCAAACATGAGAAAATCATTTTTCTTAGTATTTTTTTTTCTTTTCCTAGTATTTTTCGGGTTCCAAACAGAGCCTTAATGTCAAAGGAATTAAAAGAAACAGCGATGGTCTTAGAAAACCTAATAATTAATTATAGTAAATTTTATTGTTTCAAAATTCTATTTAATTTATAATCAACCAAGTCGAGAAAATAATTAGAACTAATTCTTCAACTCGTTTCACTAAAGTGACCTACACTGCATCAAACTTCTCAAATGCCAAATGAACATCATTAGGAAATCTCGTATTATATCGTCTTGCAATGCATCTTCGTGAAATTAGGCTTAGAAATTTGTATTCATTTTTCTTGTTCTTGCTTCTGTAATAACCTCAATAAAACACTTTTTTTGTAGGTATGCACATCTAATTGGTAATGCTTAGTTTTATTTGACATATATAATAGATGATTTTGTTCTGAGCCATTTCCCAGGTCGCATTCTCCTTTACTTGAAATTATTACTGGTCGTACAACAACGCTACAAAATATGGCGAGTAGCCTTCCAAATCCTCTTCCTAGACTACCGCTTCCGATGTACGCGGGATTTGGAATATTTTGCCAGATTCCTTCCTTTATAAGCTCAAGCATTACATAACTGGAAAGCTTAATGTGGGAAGAATGCAGTTCAAGAAAGAGGTATTCAGAACTTGAAGGACTTGGAGGAGGGAAACTATCAAGTCAAGCCGCTTTAGACTCTAAGAACATTAGAGTTGTATGCCTGTCTCCACGATTTGTGGAAGAGTAAACAACAACCAAGCCTTGATTCGCAGAGTCTGAGAGTCCCTATGTGGCATTGTGACAGCTTTGATAAATTTGGTACCGCCCTGGCATCTTTTCCAAATCTTGCTACTTTAGATGTGACTCAGGCGCCTACAGTTTGATATCACCCTGCTAATAGCTAAAACTCGTAAAAAATCGAAACACTCATAGCAAGGGGATCATATATGATGAAGAAATAGTTGCCATAAATGAAGGAGGAAGCAAGAGATATGAGATAACTTTCCTCCGCAAATTACAAACACATGGAACTTATGGATTTTACAAAACTCACAAGCTTTAGTTCTGGTGGAAAGAGAATTCTCATTCCATCCTCGGAGCATATGGAGGTGAAAGATGTCCTAAGATGGAAATTCTTCTCCCAAATTTCACTACACCAAAGCTAAAAAGTAAAACTCGGAAGACATGAGGAGTGGGATTGCAAGATGATCTAAATACCAATTATCCAAAGTTTATTTAGAAAGACACATGGTATGTACTCTTAATTGAATTCTAAATAATAGAGAAGGCTGTAAGATGATTTAAGATTTTCTTTACTTGATGCGGGACTGTTAGAGAGACACCATCAAGCATGAGAGGGTTTTACCTTTTCACTATCTCCGTGTTGTCATACTCATCCTTTATTTTCTGTTTGTTTTGATATATTTGAATGATACATAAGTTGGCATGCTCCTTATACAATGCATTCTTAGTAGTTATTAAAAGTTACGCATGATATAAGACTTTATATTGCCGAATGTAATTTGATCAAATGTATTACTAATACAATTAGCAAGCAAACTATTAAACTAAAAGGTTGTGACTATTTTGAAATATTTATCAAATAATCAGTTGAAATGACATTACAAATGTTCTGCTACTATATTTTGAAAAATAGATAAAGTAGGTTAAAAAATCCAACATAACCATTGATTGCAATCGATGTAATCGCAAGCTGATTGTCAAAACAGAGTGAGGATCTTTTATTTATCTTTGTAATATTATATGATTTTTTATCTTTTGATGTCGAGACAGTGATTTTCCTTGATTCTAGGATGCAGTACATATATAGAAGAGATAATGTTTAATTTATTATCATGTTGAATTAAATATGATATATATACAATTTTAAGCCATCAATAATTGTAATATGTTTATTTATCCTCATTACATGCTCATATGATTTATTTATGCTTTTAAAAGGTTTGAGGTTAAGAGTAGGATTGCAGAGCTAGTTCAGCATTGTGATTACATTATGTTTGGCTCTTGTCTAGATTTTTTACCATGTTAATGCAATATGATTCACTCATATCTTAGTGTATTTGCTTATAGATTTGTTGGATGACATGATATTTACCACATTGTTTCATACTTGATTTTTACTATTTCACTTGCATAAAGAATCTCCACTTTTACCTTGGTATAAAGCCATTTGTGATTTATTATTGTTTATATTTGATTAGACTTGAGGAATAAAAAGGTATCAAAAGGTAGTGTTAAATCACTAGAATTTTGTGACAACCCGAATTATGACCCAACTAGAAATATTTTGGGAGTTCGGCCCGAAAGAGAATTTTTTATAAGATTTGTGATGGTGACAAAGGGTGAGGGCCACAAGACCCAAAACCCAATTTGATCTAGGGTTTATATATATATTATGTGAGTGTTTAGGGTTTTGCATTATGTACTTGAAAGTCGTAATCAATAAAAGAGTCTCCTGTCCAGATTTGGTCACATTGGTCTAATCCACGTACATCTCTATGGCAGTTCTTGAAAGGATGTCACCACCCTTACTATGTGTGGTGCATCACAATTTAATAAACCCCAAATTACATTTCCAACGACTAGAGAACTTCAGGAAGCGAAACCGTGTTGTTTGGTCGTAAAACCCGTATAAAAATTTTTCTTTCTAAACTTGTGATTTTATAAAATTTCTATAAAGATAACAATCGTGATACAAGACATATCCCAAACCTCAGAGGCACTTACACTTTTAAAACATGGCAACCAACAACATTTCTTCAAAAGAGCCTCCAGCTTATCACATTATGTACATACATATGCAATAACTATACAAGGCAAAGTGTTTTCAAATAAAAGAATACAATGGAGTAAATACAAGACATAATAGAAGTCGAGGACTTCGCTATGTCCAGTGTCCGGCGTGCCTGTACCTGGAAAATAGTTTTTAAAATAGGAAAATAATGAGCTAAACTAGCCTGAGTGTATGCTTCTAAATACTGGTTTTTTCAGAATGTCTCAAACTAAACTATCTTTTTACAAAACATTTTCCGTAATCCATTGCTTGCTATAAAAGTTTCTAAACTCATCATATGCTTGCTTGCTTTAAAAGTTTATAAACTTTTCATAAAACTAATTGCTTTGTTTAAAAGTTTATAAAACTTTCTAAACTCGCTTGCTTGCTTTGCTTCAAAGTTTCTAAAACTTTTCAAATCGCTTGTTTGTTTTGCTTAAAAAGTTTCTAAAATTTTCATAAACTATCACTGCTTTTGTCAGAAAAAGTTTTCTAAAACTTTCATAAAATGCTTACTTGCTTTAACACAAAGGCTTGATTTTAAAACCGCATGAAAAATGCTTATTATTCAAGATCAACCATTGAGGCCTTTTCTTTCATACTGCACTCTAGTAAACACCTGAGTCTGGGCTTCAACCGTGCCGGCAAAGGACTCGGTTCACATCACCTAGCAAGGGCCTGGGCCCACATCACCTTTTCCAAGAATATTGCAAAGACCTCGTCTTACGTACTATATAATACTACTGCGCTTAAATTTATATACTTGTAATACGCGCTATGGCCTCCTTTAAATGCCATGATGCATGAACTAAGTTTACCGACTGACAAATCTAAAATGCATGAAATGATGTCCTAACACCACTGCACGCATTTTAATACCTCCGACCGGGTATGCTTGCTTAAACTAGGATTTGTTAGCCCTCGCTTTCTTTATAAAATATACTTTGTCGCTTTGTTTCAAAAATGGTTTAACAATTCCAAACCATTGTTTGCATGAAATGTGGTTTGATAATTTAAAACCATTGCTTGCTTACTAAAACTCATTGCTTGCTTGCTTTAAAATATATGCTGGTTTATAATTTAAACCATAAATACTCAGCGAAATGTTTTTTATATAATAATACACTAAAGATTTTCAAAATAGTTTAAACAATACCTTTGTTTACCAAAACTTATACCACTCCACAACTTTCCCGCTTCGCTTAGCCTATGAATTAAACGAACACGGCGAAGGATAGCGAAACTTAACGTACTTCACACGCAAGTCACTTTAGGGTCACAACATTCATATAAATCCAAATGAACAATTTACCTCCTTGAGCACCAAAAGCCCTTAAAAATCACTCATTTTGGCAAACCTTTTCCAACAATACTCGGACTTTGCTACCCAAAATTATTCAAAACGGTCTTCAAAATTATGAAACTTCCAGATCACTCCTTCATATCCACGACATCTATTTAAATTTTCAATTTAAAATTTTTCTAAGGCCCTCAAACCACATAACACAAGATACAAAGATTTTTTGATGCCAAATTGGTTAACTCTACTAAATCACCTACTGTTATCCTTGATTTATGGCTCTTAACTCCGGTATAAACTAGAAATTGTTTCTTCACTCATTTGAATTGCATGACTTCAAGGTTTCTTCTCCATCTGAAATCACCCACTTAATCACCAAAACTCGCTATTGTATTTACATCTAGATTACTCAATTGGCATAACAGAATCTGCACATAGCTCCACTTTGACAAATTTCTGGGCACTTTAGGTTACAACTTCATATGTACTTCCCTTCAAGTAACTTATCTCTAGAAGTCTATTTTACCCAGACTTTGAATCACCTCAATTTGGATGAGTGAAACTCCAAACCCATGGCCAAAACACTACATAAACAATACCCAAAACAGAGTGATAACCAGTGAGCTACACGAGCTCACCTTCAGTCCGTATTTGGGAGCCTTAGAGCCAATTTTCTCTCAACCTTCTATACATTTCTATCCTATATCTTATGGTTCTTTACTAATTGGAATCAAATCATTTGGATGATTATAATTTAATCTATAGCCAAAACAAAAGCAAGTGGCTTTACAAAATTTTGACAGCATTTTAAAACCCAACATTCTGTTTTTTTACAACCATTCCTCAAAAACCAATCCAACCAATCAAGACAATACAAAACAACCTCAAACCCTAGCTCTAGGAACTAGATCAAAAACCCAAGAACCATGGAAATCCATATAAAGGCCCAAAAGTCCAATAATCCATACCAAAAACCCTAGAAATCCAAAAAATACATGATTCTATACAAAAACCCAAAGATCCAAACCTTTTTGCTCTTCTCCTTCTTCTTCTTCTTCTTCTTCCTCCTCTTCTTCGTCTTCTTCCTCTCTTCTTCTCCCTTTACGTGAAGCCCTAGCTTTGTGAGACCAAAATGAGTTTCGTTTGTCTCGTCACCTTTATATTATCATCTTTCCCTAATTACAAGTTGGTCCTTAATCACTCAAGTATTTGAAATCAAACTTATGTTATTTTTATAATGGCCTCTCATTTCTCATATTATTCCTTCATATCCTTTTCTAAGAAATTACAACTTCCCAAAATATTACAATAACATCACAGATGCTACGACCCCCGAAATTCGACCAATCTTGCTATTTAATCCGAATCAAACCCCGACTTCGCTTAATTTTTATTTTACATTTTATTGTTTTCTTTTCAAAGGCCGACTCGACCCCCGACTCGACCATATGGTCCGAACTGAGCTCCGGCTTACCCGACGCTTTCATTTATCTTATCAAAACATTTATTTATGTCATTTTGTTTTAAGGTTTTCTAATTACGCTGAAGAATTTTCAAATGGGAGGCCCATAAACATTTACATTTCACAAAATGCAATTACAATGAAGGCATTCTATGCCTCTTTAAAATGATAGACAAAACAAAACATTTATTCAGAGTTCAACTATTTTGTTCACAAAATATCCCATGTTTAAAAGGAAATGATATGCATATGGTGGGGTATATACTTATACGCCGCAACTTGCTCTATGACTTTGCGCTTCACTTATCTTTGTTTTCTTCCTCCTGCCTAATTAAATCTCTCAGACATAGATAAAACTTACACGCTTAAGCATTTTCATGCTTAGTGGTTCTATACAAATTTATTCCAATATTCAATTTATCTTGACATGCATTTAACATTAAACCATGCTCTACATCTCGGCATATACTCATACTATCTATTTTCGCATGCTTTCATTTTACAATCAAATATTATATCACAATATGCACTCAATGCAAATAATTCAATTTATGAGATTTAAGTTGTGATACATAAAATTCCATTTACACTCATCAATTTTGGTTATTTCATTTGACTATTCAATCCACATTTATGACTAATTCTCATGATTTGAATCCTACTCTTATTATCATTCTGAATGTGCTTACACATTTAACACCCGTCTCCCATCATGATCGATGCCGCTTGGTGCACCCGACATGTGGTATCACTCTAAATGTCATATTATCATCAAGACTGATGCCGATCGTGCATCCTGGCCAGCGGTGTTCGTTATGTATATCATTCAATTCAAGATGTCGAATCTAATTTATTCATTTGCATAATTCGCTTTGAGCCATTCACATTCATTCTGGGTTAAATATCACATTTCAATTCCATATTCACTGTGATTATCTTTCAAAGATATATTCAATCTATGTACTCTATTTCATATAATTATTCACGACTCATTTCATATACTATTCATGTATTCTCATTTTTATATACTCATTCATGTACTCATATTTCGTATACTCATTCATGTACTCATTCTTTGCGATATAACTATTTCATATAATCATTTCAGCTTATTTAGTAAACTACCAAAACACTAGAAATAAGAATAAAGTCTTAGAACAAACTCAAAAGTTTTTGTACTTTTGTCTGTCCTCGAGTCTAATCTCGCTTGTTTTCCTCCTCGTCATTCCTATTCCAAAACCATTAAAGAACAATATTATTTAGCATAGTGGTTTTGGTTAGGGAATTGATTTTCTTGAGTTTAATATGAGCTTCCAATTTCAACCATCTATATATATATGGATTCTGACTCACGAGTTTCCATAGAGCCTGAAGAACACCCGAAACGGAGTTCTGACGAAGGAGTTATGACCTTCCGGGCTGGATCATACGGAGTCACACCCAAATTGAGCTGAGCCAACACCGAGCTGACCCGACCTAGGTAAACCTGGCCCGACACCTCATTCTGACACACCTGCATCCTCCTCAGGTATATGAATGACCTCGACTCACCTGGGGATTTCCATGTAGCCCAAGAACACTCAACGGAGTTCTAATAAAGGAGTTATGACCTCCGGTTGGAGGTCATACGAAATGGCTACCCAAATGAAATGAATTTAATCGACTAAGCTGACTGACCAAGAACTCTGTGATAACACTCGCCTGACACCTGATATCCTCCTCAGGCATATGAATGGATTCTGACTCAATAGATTTACAGAGTCCAAGAACACCCAAACTGAGTTCGACAAAGGAGCAGACCTTCCGGTCGAGGTCATACGTATCACACCTACCGAAAGAGCTCAATCGATCGAGTTGACCTGACCTCGGTGTAATTATCCGACACCTCGGGTCTGACAATTTTCTATCCTCCTCGCATATGAATGGATTCTGACTAATGGGCTTTCCATAGGAGTCCAACAACACCCAAAACGAGTTCATACGAAGGAGTTAGTGACCTTCCAAAGTTGGAGTCACAATGGTCACACCCAACCGAGCTAACTCCGAATCGACCAGCTGACTGAATCTTGGTAAACTCGGTCGGACACCTTGGTCTGACACTTTCTATCCTCCTTAGGCATATGAATGGATTCTTGAATCAATGGGCTTTCCATAGAGTCCAAGAACACCCAAAACGGAGGTCTGACGTAAAGGCTACGACCGGTCGGCGCCACACGTAGGTCACACCTACCGAGTCGACTCCGAACCGATCGAGTCTGAGCCAACCCGGCTGAGTCGACCGGCCGAGCCGACCTCCAGCAACCGACTCTAGCAACTGACCCTACAGTCGACTCTGTTGACCTCTACAGCCGACCTTCTGCAAAGGACCATAACTTGGTCTACAAAGGTCTGAATTGAGAAATTAAAAATCCTAACATCAAGTTCATTGATGTGGCTACAATTTACCAGAAGGACTCACTACCAAATTCCCTTTATTTATTACCCAAAAACTAGCTCTAAGGCCCGGTTAATGCGTACTATCACAAAATGTCAGCTTCTTATGGTTCAAATACCACCAAACATTCCATTTAGAGCAGACAACCACCACACAACCCTTAGAGTAGAAGATAACCAAAGTGGGGGAGAAGACTCTTACTTGGAAGGCCATTTAAACTCCCGATTCCAGCCTCTACTTTCAAACACTCCTTTGTCAACAGGAAAGACTTTCCTTGCTTCGTCTAAACCTATGGTCCAATCGTTGGAAAATCTAGAGAGAAGGTAGAGCCTCTCTCTCTAACTCTCCCTCTCAAATATGGTTTTTCTTTTTCTCTTTCTTGGATCACTCTTAATCGTATTTTAAAAATGAGGAAACTTCCTCCCTCTTTCCTACATGCCACATGTCCTCTCCTTGATTTTTTTTCTTTATTTCTTTTGTATTTAGGTCCCTCCATTTCTCTATTATTCTTCATTTAAGTCTCCTATTATTTTCCCCTTGCTCATTTATTTCTTCTAATTTCACTTAGACATATAAACTTACTTATAATTGACCCTTAGGTCCCCATTTTACAATTTCCATATTTTCTCCTTTCACTTGGGTTTATTTCCATTCAATAATCATTTAATCTCTTTATTCATCTAACAATTCCTAGAAAATACCTTAAGTTGGCTCAATTATACCGAATATATACAATTTTATTATAAAAATTATAGGTATTTTGATGCTATAAGGCACATACGCCCTACGATTACATACCGACACCCTTTCTCGGGATCACTACACTTGTTATTTTCTTATATATCTTTTCCTATTTGCCGCTTTATTTTACAACGTATAGATTTTAAGGATCCACGAGACTGCTTTGCATGAGGATTGCCATCAAATTCGAGATTGTGAGCCATAACTCCATGCCAACAAAAAAAAATGTTATGTTAAAGATATTTTTGTCAAAATCAATCTTAATAAACTCTATGTACGCGATAAACCCTAAAATTGATAGAACTTAACCTACTTTGAAAGGAGTTCAAATTTTATTTGCAGTTTCGACAAACTCTATAAGTAAGAATCACCCATTCATAAATAGACAACTTTTTATATTTGTTAGTGAAACAGATTAAATTTAAACCATTAGGTGTTTTAGCACTTTAACTATATATAAATTTAGGTGACAGATATACATGTGCGTTCCAGGTCCTAGTCCTTGATGTTTGGAATGTGACCTTGTTCAGACTAAGTTGCAGTGTATTCAAACTCCGCTTGTGGGACTTAGTGTGTGTAGAGTAGATGTAAAATATTTAGTAATAATAGTAAAGGCACACACGATTTTTAAGTGGTTCGGCAACCTACCTACGTCCACGGGGTTGTACCTAGATGCAAGGATTTTCACTTATCTGATTTAAGTTTTACAATTAGTCTTATGTGGTATGAGACTCCCTCTTTACCTATGGTCCTTCTTGAAACCTAATCACTCATAGTAGAATTTGGAATGAACTCTCTCACCTCTCTCATAGCATCGCGCATTCACCTAATCCCATAATGCATCAAAATAAAATGAAAAATATAAAAATAATCATCTTTCACCAGAGGTTAAAGACTTTTAACATGCAATACCTCAATTGAGTATCTACACTCCGTAGTCTCTCAGCACGTTCGGGCTTTACTTGTTCTTCTTCAAGCTCTGCTCCTGAAATCCATATTGAGCATCTTTTCAAAGCCCAAATATATAACCTTTTATATTCGATTATGGAAGACTAAATAAGGTTGGATCATTATCCTAATATGACTCCAAACCTACCTCAATTACCACTCGAACTTTCCTTAAGCTATCACATAGAAATAGAAACTTGCCGCTTCAAGTATTCCTTATGAATGGAATCGCTATTTAATTCCACCTAAAGCTTATTTAGAAGGTCTAATCTTCTGATTTGATCATTATCCACTGGCCTAAATTCATTCAAGCCCATAGGTTACTCGTTTACAAGCACTTAGCCTCCAAGCTAGTGAACTCACTATGTCCTAAGGTCGTCTAATTCTAGTCCAGATTCTATCTCCGACACGTCCCTACAGCATAGGGTTGCCTTAGTCCAAACTACATCCTGGTCCTACCAGAGATTTCACCTCTAATTCTTCAAATCTTCATCAAACTTTGATCTTCAAAGCAGCCTTTTTGAAAAACGCCAGGGACGAAGGTATGAACAATTCCAAACCCAACTTTAGGTTTATTTGATTGTTGAAGGAGTCGATGAAAGGAATGAAATAAAATTATGTGAATGATAAAAATAAGAGGGTAAAAAAAATGAGTTTTGAGTCTAAATTTAGTTTTACTACCAATTCTATATTATGGATGCATATCTCGAGCCACTAAAATTTTATTCTATGATAAATGACTCTCTTTCTAAAGTACATGTCTTCATGATTTTGTTTTATCCCCTACCAAAAATAAAATAAAAAACACACCTTGCACTTCAATTCTTTATTGTTCATGACTTTGTATGTGTATTTCTTTGCAGGTAGATTGTCGCCTATCATAACTAACACCCACTTGTTAAACGACAAACTTTCCTACAGGTGAAGCTTATAGGATTTGAGTTTAATATAAATATCATGCTTCTTAACATCCTTTCCCACGTGTATGTGGTCACATAACTAGCATTGTCATGGAGAGCCAAAGTCCACCAAGGGCCTCCTACCAAACTAAAGTTTAATATCATGTTAAACAACCAACTCTCCTAATGCCTGCTTCAGAAGATCTGGGTTTAATATGAATCATCATGCTTCTAACACCACATTATTTCACACCAATATTTAATTACAGCAGACTCGTCTTTTCCTCCATCATTGACTTGTAAATTTTTGAGGAAAATTTTTTAGGCCTTTGTGCTTTGTTCTCCTCTATTTTCATTTACCTTTTGAATCTGAGCCTTGCTCTCCTAATTCTAAATGATAAATTTATTAAATAATTCATTCATTCCCCTAGGATAATGTATATTTGTTATTTGGTCCTCTTATGATTCCTATAATAATGGTGATAAAGGTTAGAGCAACAAAACAATAAGAAGACATAAATTTTACGTGGTTCAACAGTGTGCCTACATCCACAGGAATAACGACAGTTCAAACTTTCAATATCACAACAGATTACACAGAGGGTATTTATAATCCCATCGATATGACCAATTTATAAAAACACCTATACTCACGTACATTATAAAGGGCTTCTAATTTCTGCACTCCTAACCTATTATTTTGCCCCTCCAACACGAGGATATGCATGAAGGGCAATGTTGTTGCTACACTTCATGTCAACATTTGCCCCGCCCTTTTAACCTTAATGTGAGCCACATGTGAGAACAATCTCTATTCACCTTTTTGAAGAAACCAAACATGGCTTGAAACTCCACCTAGGCCAATAGGTCGGGACATCTCCCATCTAGCATCTGGAGATATTAATCAAGTCCAAACAATGCTTGAACTTTTCCATGGTAATAGGCTTTGTCAACATGTCTGCTGCATTCTCAAAAGTATAAATTTTCTTAAGAAAAAACTCAACATAAGAGACCAACTCCCCGATCTTATGAAATCTCACATCTATATGTTTGGCCCTTGCATGATACACCTAATTATTTGCCTAAAAGATGACACTCTACCTTTCACAATGCAACTGAACTCTACCTTGCTAAATACCCACCTCCTTGACAAATACTACAAGATATAATGCTTCGTAAATTTCCTGCCTGGCTACCGCCATATAATCTACTTAGTGGTAGATAATGAAACTGTGGACTGCACTATAGGACTTCTAAACAAATGTTCATCCACTAAAAGAGTGAATGGCTACAACCTATGGTAGATCTTCTGTCATCCGAATCCCTTGCATAATCTGCATCCACATATCCTACAACTGAAGGATCATTATAATGTCTACTGAACATGATGTCATAGTCAGTAGTCCCTCTCAAGTATCTGGAGATCCACTTGATCGAATCCCAATATGCAATCGTCTTGGATTCAATAGAAATTTTCATCGCATCACAAGCCAGGCTAAGTCCGATTCCCATGTCCTATAGCATACATAGCACCCGTTGCACTTCAGATCCTGAACCTTGACATATCTTCCACTTCATCATCTATCTTTGGGCATAGAGTAGTAGACCATTTAAAATGATCACTAAAGGTGTACTTACATGTTTTGAATTCTTCAGGTTGAACCTTTCCATCTTAAGAATCTTCTTACCCAAGACCCAATCATTCATGTCAAATTACCTTAAATATCATACAAACTCAACAAAGTCTTCAACTTGTTGATCTCTCAAACTCATACTCTTGTGTCAATCAACATATCATTCACATAAAGCAAATGTAAAAATAGATTTAACCACTGGTCTAGCTCTTCACATAAAGACAACAATCATATATCTACATCTTTGTAGCCAATTTGAATCATGGGAGCTGTCAAATCTCTCAGACCATTGCTTCGAGGACTTACTTCTTCCTAAACCCCATGTAGTAAGAGATTTCAATTCAAAATCAATTTTTTCCTGTCGGTGAACTCATGGCTCACTAATGGACCAGTTCTTCTAATTCATCATGAAGCAATGTTGATCACATTCATTTTCTCTAATCTATCAAAATGCATCTAAACTCAACATTATCCCGATAGAGGTTAGAGTCGACAATTCGCCGAGCCACTCGGGCCGGCCTAATTTATACGAGCCGTCGCATCGACTCAACAAATTTATATCATTAATCAAGAAGGGCTAGCTCCAACCCTATGTGTACTCCAAAAAGTTTAAATTCTTATTGGATAACACTTACATTTAGAATATCAAAGATGCCAAATGCATACATAAACTACTTGAGTGCTATACAAATGGCTACCTAATATGAATGACAAGATCTAGGAATGGTACAAAAGTCTCAACGAAGGTAATCTCTCTTTCAAATTAGCTAATTTGAAAGAGGAAAAATTTTTCATAAATATTTGATAATTTGAAAGAGGAGATTTTTTTCATAAATATTTAAGTTATATTTGACTCTTCAAAAACACCAAAGAAGCATATAAAAAAGTTATTCTCTTTTTTCTATATTTTCTTGCTTAAGCTCGTTTTTCTCATCATTTTAAAACCAAGCACAACCTTTAATTAATTTCCTTCTCAATGCTTGTTTTTTAACTCATATTGTTGAATCGTTTGAGCATCCATTTAAGAATAGTTTTTAACATATCCGACATGTTGAATTAACCCTTGATATATTAAAATTGCCTAATGTAAATAATGTGTGTGCATCAACCAAACTAAAAGATTATGTGATGGTCTTCCTTCAAAAGTCGTGAACAAAAATCAAGATGGAAAATTGGGATAGGCCTGATTAATTGCGTGAGAAAATGGTATCACGAAATAGGAGGAGAGACATCTCGTCTGCTTCCGAATCACGATACAAGGGAATCACTTGCTGATGGCACAAAATCACTTACCTTCTCCATTCACAAATTGCAAATCATGATCTAAAATCACAAGGTTGATCTAAAAGCCACTCACTTTCAACACTTCATCATCAATCCCCAATTCGCCGACATGGAAGCCTCGGCGTAGGAAATAGAATCTCGTTGCTTTAGAAATCGAATCTGCCAAGTTCTTCAACACTTAATATTTGAGTGGGGGAGGGTGTGTAACTCCACTAGCCATCGATCAGTTCCCATCCTCCTGAGCCAATAATCGAGCCTGTGAGAAGAAGATATTATCGGTGGATCTCTGGATCTAAGAAAAAGGCCCACGAGATTTTTTCCAAAGAGCCAATGGCAATGGAAGATTCATTATCGCAAATAACGCAGTCCACTCAAACGATAAAGTTTTCAACCTGCGGAACAAACATATGGAAGCGCCGAGAAACAACACAACAACAACCTAGACCCTTAGTGCCTTAACATCCCCAATCTTGTTGAAAACAAGAAGCAGATAGTCTGGCAAGCGATCGAAGTGGTCGATGGCCTCCGCCATGGTCATCTCCAACGACGGAAAGTTCAGAGGTTTCAGCCAGATTCTGGTGCTCGGATCTGGACGGACGTAGAGGTGAAGCCATTCCTCGGGATAGAAACATATTCACGAAGAGAGACTGAGAGAAAGGAAAGGAAGCAAAGAGGTAGGGATCCCGGTTCACCCAACAATAAGAGAAGGAATCTAGGTGCCTTAACCTATTTTTTTTTTATTTGGCCGATTGGTCAATTGTATCGAGCCAAATTAGGCCCTGTTTTTTTCAAGCCTATAAAATTAGAGTCCAACCCGATCCTAATTTTGGGTTGATCGGGTTAGCCCAACAGATTGGTTCAAATTGTCAGCTCTAATAAAAGTATGTCTAACCATAAAGGAAAATTTATAGTTCGATGTCTTTCTTGCTTCCACGACTTCAACGTAAGGTACAAGAGTTTGTTGGGTTTTTGATTTTGAGGCATTTCTGTCCTAGGTGTACAGGTAAGCCCCATGTGAGGGACATTTTAATCTTAAGAAGACACTACTTTTATTGTACATTTTAATAAATTTGTGGATTCATCAGCATGCATTGTTTTAATAGTTCTCTCTATTTTCATTATTTTGTTCCTTATATCTACATACACTTTAAAAGAAACTTAGGGTGATTTATTTTGATTTATCATCAAAGGTGAATAGCTTCAAAGATTAAACTGCGCTTTGTTTTAAAATTTTATAACTTATTAACAAATTTTTAAAAAAATTTTGAATATAAAAAATGAAAATATTTGGCTTTTTCTATTTAGAAAATTTCATTTTCCAAAAACATGAAGAAAACTTCATTATTACCCAACAATGAGTAAGTGGATACAAATAATTACTACAGTGATCACAAATCTTAAGGCTGAACACTAGCCTATCCCGAATTCGATTTGTTTATTTTTTACAATTTCAAATTCATCTCATATTTAAAAATTAAATTTGCAGGAGGCTGGGACTTGGTAAAAATTCTCAAACACATCCCGTTTACATTTTATTTTTGTTTTTATTTTTTATTATTTTATATTTGTTTTTTTTATTATATTAAAATTAATATATTTCATAAAAAATAAAAATATTATGAATTTTTATAAATTATTTATTAAAAAACATTCTAATTATTTTTTTAGGAAATTTAATATTATTATTATTTATATTAAAGTATAAATAAATAATAAAAATATATTTTTTAAAAATATAATCTGGAAGGGTGGGAGTAATACCTAAACCCACTCAGACTCACTCAATTTTAAGAAAATAAACTTCAAACCCAAGTAAAAAACCCGATTACAAGAATCAAACTCACGACAAGAGCGAGGTGGACAAGAACCCGGGGGTTTAATCCACTCACATCCCTATCACTACTTCACGTTAAAAAATAAACAACTTAATATTTAATGCCATAAGACTATTCAGCATTGCTCAAAAAAATTATATTCAAAGATTGCGTAGTAAACTGAGACACCTTTAATACTAATCGAATGAGCCAAAACACTGTTCATTACTAATTTGACTTATTGACTAGTCAAAGTATCCATAAATAAAAGCAAAATGGGACCCAACCTCTCAATCTGTTATAGTGCCCCATCTTATTTTTTTTTTTTTCCAGCACTTTTTTTTGCTGTTACTTTAATACAATGTATGTCCTGCCTTTAAAGTTTAAACTTTAATTTCATCAACTGAATCTCATATAATAAACAATTAAAATAATTCAAAATTAATTGAAAATATATTTAAAATTATTTCTATTTTATACGAAAAAAACTTGAATGCTTATGGAATAATGCATAAAAGCAATTAATTTGTCACATTTAATATATTTAATTTAACCTAATTTTGCTTTTAACTTCTTTCCTTTAAAATTTTCTACCAATAAATATGAACTTACAAATAAATAAACAAAAATGATAAAATTTGAATAAGAATAAAACTATGTGTTCATGATTTCTAAAAAATTATTAACTTCTATTTAGCGCTTTAATCCTAGTTTCGACGTAAAGATTTTATTATATATTTAAGTAAAAATTTTAATTTAATGAGCATTTATTTATTAATATTTTATTTACCAATTCCCATTTTCTTTGTTATCCTGTTTAGTGTTTACAAATACTAAAATTTGAAAACATATTTTGAATTAATTTTTTATTATATTTGAATTAGATGATAAACCGAATAATACAATTTTTCAAGTGATTATTTTGCCATATGTCTATCAGTTCCATGTTCCTTGCTTGTTAAACCTTTCAATTCCTCATGAGTTCCATCCTCGCATTAACCTATGTTTCGCCATAATAAACGTGCTGAATAAATAAAGAGAGAAAAACTCCTCTTAACAATGTGGGACCCATTAGGCTTATGGGAGCAACCTCATTCATTTTAAGCGCTCTTCGAGAAAACATATACTTGTATAAAAAGAGGTGTACTCCAAAGAAGAGGGGAGATTCATTCAATAAAGCTTGTGTTAGCTTAAACGCTTTCATTGGCGCAGTCCATGGGAAGCTTCTAATCCCACATTTCTCTATACTATTGAAAAGACTAATCTTGAACCTTTTCAAAATGGACCACGTAAATCCTCTAGTTCAGCCTACATTGAACAACAACTACTATCGTTGGAACAAATGCTAAAAGAACAACAAGAGTCCCACCAAAGAACAAGAAGGCCTCTTTCTGAGTGACCAATGCAACTTACGTTAAGAAAATACGATTATGCATCACCGACCCATCACTTCACTCCTCAACCTGGGAGGCCCCACAAATCACTCAGTTGCTTATCATTTAATAATCTACTATCTCAAGTACTCTATTTTTTTATCATTAGCACTCAAGACCCGAGAAATTTGAATTTTTGAAATGGTAAAACTATAATTTCGAAAATGGCAAAATCATAATTTTGGTAAAAAACTGGAAATTTTCTAGATCTTAAGCTGACAAACCGGATTTAATCGCTAGAATCGCTCGAAACTAGCTAACACGCCGACTCGTTTGACCAGACAATCAAAATTTGCACGCTAGGCGCATCGAGCATCTGGGGTAGTTCTAAACGACTCGCCATTATCAAAAGTCACCTATAACACGTGACTGGCGCACACACGCCGCATGAGTCAGAAAAGATGGAAACGGACTAATCGGGTATTTGCGCCACGGTCAAAATCCAAGCTTAGGACATGATCGGGCATTATCAATTTTGTTTAAACGATAATAGACAAAATCACGTCGTTGTCATCCCTTCAAACAAAAGAACAAAAACGTGCAGGAGGAAAAGAAAAGATACAGAAGCTTAGGGTTTATTCTTTAAGGAGTAGAAATACACACTTCTCTCAGATTCCTAGAGATTTGACCATTCGATTCCTTCGAACAAGAAGGAAAGTCGCCTACGCAAAGGAGTCATGTGTGGCTCAGCCAGAGTTTACAAACTCTGAGATAGGGTTTTATCCCTACATGTAGTTACACTGCTAAAGTGTTTTGTAAAATGATTGGAACCCGGTTTGAGGCCTGAATGATCTTTTTTGATCGGTCCCAAAACTTGGAACCGAAATGTGAAATTTTTAGGGACGTGTGGACAGTCCGTGACAGTGGGTGTGGATTGTTTGGGCTCATTGTATGATAATTTATGCTATAAATTGTGTTGGTGATACATTTTAAAATGGCTATGAAATTCTGTTCAAGGAAGTGAACTGGATAACAGAGCTTATCGAACAAGAACCCGAGGGCTCTACCGCTCACGCAATAGTATTCCATGAAATATTTTTTGAAATAATGTAATTCTGTCAGTAATTCAAATTGAATTGCTCGTATTGGTTAATTAGCCAATGTGAGCTAATTTTCGGTATAATTGATGGTGAATGTGCACAACATGTTTTATGTGATTTAATTATGTAAATATATGCATGATGATATATTTGCATGTGTTGTGTAAATTGTGTTGAAATTACATAATGCATTTCATATGCACTGGGTAACCTAGAAATTAAAAAGTGTAAATGGCATCTACACGAAAATCGTTAAACGCAACATTGTCAAGGGTTTAATTTCACTGCAAGATGATTTTTCCGTGAGAACGGTGTCAGGGAGATGGTCCTACAATTACACGCTTGAGAGCCCAAGGTATTGCTCGAAGGTTCTCCAAATTACATTCTGGGAGGTAGTCCCATATTTTACCGATTAATTTCCAGAGTGTATTTTCAAAAACAAATAAGTTTTGTTTTGGAACGATGTTTTTCTCTATACATGGCTTAGGCAAATGTGAGGGAGCCGTGAGGACTCCTGGACATGGGTTGATTGGTTTAGACATTCAAGTAGATCGAATTTTCTTGAATGTGTGTTTACATAGGATCAGATACATGCACTTTAGCGGGAGTAACCTATTTAGGTGATTCCACTATCGGCATTAGCCTACCCCTCTGCCGAGAATATTATTTCAGTACAGGGCTGAGAGGACTACTATATCTTAGAGGCCTATTTTGAAGAAAGCCGGAGTGTGGCTTTGATGGTTTTTGGATTAACATGTATTAAAATTTTAAACTTTTGATATATGTTTGGTAAGAGTCATGTATAACTCTTAGACTATTGGAATATAGTTGGGTGTATATTTTGATGAGTATTGGTTTATAGGCCCAAGAGGCCATTTTTACTCAGGTATGAGTCTCGCGATACTAGACATATAGAATTTTCCCAGCTCATTGCAGAGTTAACGGACCCCCGGGTTTTGTGGCTGCCCACTATGCCATCAAAGCCACAAACGATTACCTTGGGAGCCTGGGTGTAGTGATAAGGTAGTCCCGAGCACCACTACAACATGGTATCGTAGCTTAGTATACGCTACCAGTGGCTGGGGGACTCGGGGCTTAGGCCATGGTCGAGAGGTAGCAACATCACCACTCTGGGTGTGGCTTGATGTAGAGTTAGGTATGAGATTACCTAGGAGGCAGTACTGACAAAACTAACACCGTATATGTAAGCCGGTAAAGGTGATTTGATGAATTGTTGTGTGAAGGATATGCATAACATAAATTTTTATGTGTTGTGTGAATTTGGTGCTTAGGTAATTAGCACTTAGTGAGTTGGAAAAAAATTTTAGGAGTTGACAGTGTGTGAACTGGAACAAAGGAAAAATAAATAAATGAAATAAATTTGAGTAAATTTATTTGGTTTATAGGATAATGAAATAAAATTTTAATAAATTTTATTTGGTTAGTGTGAGAACAGAAAGTTTTGGAGAATTTTTGGACAACTTGGTCCAGAATTAAAAGGAAAAAAAAAATGATAGTGAAGATATACCCTTTTGTTTACAGTTGCAAAACTTAAGAAAAGGAAAAAATAAATTTTTATAAATTTATATTTAGGTGTATTGGAGATATATATATATATATATATATATATATATATATATATATATATATATATATATATATGATATGTATTTTTTTGTATTTTCCAATAGAAAAAACGAAAAAAATGGTGTTGAAAATAGCTTATCAAGTTTATCAGGTCAAAGCAATACAATGGGAAATTGTATTGTGACACAACAGGTTTTAGGGGGTTTGAATGGCTTGTGGGTGTATTGCAATGGGGGGAATCAGACAATATGTATGCAGGCTTGAAAGGAGCGGTCACGATACACTCGGGACGTATCGCGATTGTGCCATGTTGGCTGGGCGAGGAAAGGGGATCTGCAGTCGCCAACACACCGCCATTGTGACCGTGGAAGCAAGAGGCGCTTTGGCCGCGGTCGCTGACACGGCCACCAAGCCACAACACGCGTTACCGCACGCTGCAGACATCGCCGCGACACGGCCGGGCTGGGGCGCCGCACGATCGGGCCACTACCACGACATTACCCGGCCATGCGTTGGCGCCGAAGAGCGCTACCGGCGGCGCCCTAGGTGTGTTATTGTCAATATCGCGTACACCGCGGCACTGGTTCGCTTAGACTCGCAGATCGCTTCGAAGTCATCGTTGATACTATTCATGAACATTGTTCATCACAAAAAATTTTCGAATTTTTTTTTAATTAAATAAAATAAAATCAAATAAAATGAGACAAAATTTTGGAAAAATGAAATTATCAAAAATAAAATTTTTGTTGATAACATGTTTAGATATATTGATAACGGTCTTGAATTGCTTATGAATTTAGGGACTTGGTATATACACTGATTTCTGTGTATGAATAGTGTCTCGGGGCTATGTTTATGCCTTAGAGATATCGTATCGATTTAACTGGCCATTTGAACTGTGTGTAGATGGCTAGTGTGAGGGCGAGGACGAGAGGCTCGTCCACGAGGTACCGTCTCTGCACTAATTTGTATTTCACTAACCACCAAGATTTGATCAAGCAGCTCATTGCAGGCCAGAGGTAGTCATGGGCTAGGCAAATTTATAATACAAGTTGGTATAAAGGTGTAGAAGTCGGGAGGTCCTAGTAACCTTCAAAGGTTTGTACGCATCATCCTCCGACATCCACAGTAAGGAGACCCGATGGCACACTCATTGGTTCACGATACTGGTAGCGCAAGAGGCTATCGAGATTACCTCCGACGCTACCAGATCGACTACCGCATTCCACGGGAGAGAGGCCTGGCATGGTGGAAATGTGGGCAAGGACCTCAAGAGACCTGCAGGCAATGACATGGGCGTGAGTTTCAAGAGTTGTTCATGGGTAAGTACTTTCAGACATCATGAGGCATGCAAAGGCTCGTGTGAGTTCCTGTATACGGTTGTGGACAATGACCGTGATGGACTATGTGGCTAGATTCATAGAGTTAGCCCGTTTTGCTGATGATTACATGGCCACAAACATGGCCAAGGTTAGGAGGTTCGAGAATGGCCAAGCGTCCATTCGGGCTGTGACTGGTAGGATCTCCGCCACAGACATGGACTTATGGTCGGGACACCGACCATGAGAGAGGATCGAGGATGCTCGAGCACTCCTGGATGCTATGTTAAGAGCAAGAGGAAAGGAGAGTCGTATTCTTCTAGGTTGTGAGCAAAGGCATAGTTTCTAGTTCACGAGGGTTCCAGAGTCGCCATCCCGCTGTGGACTGGGATCGAGTTGCACCCAGTCAAGCAGACGGTGTGCTACCACTGCCGTTGTACCGACATACGAGGAGGGATCGCTTCTGCAGACAGGGATCCCAGTGCTCGGACAAATAACCTACCACTAGAGACGTAGAGAGGATATAGTATATTCCTTCACGTACCCTAAGATGCTTAGAGGAGCCGGGGCTTGGGGCCATTGTGAGTTGCATGGGCACCCATTGCAATGTGCAGTCAAAATGTGTTGGGTAATGAGGCAGAGGACGAGGTACACAGCAGTGGACGTCGTGGGTTTGTGGGCGGTCTACACGATCACACCGCAGTCGAGTCAACTGATCAGCCGCTTATACTGCAGACGTTTCATATCTCGCCTATGGCAAGAGTGTTATTTGACTTTAGTGCGTTGCATCTTCATTCATTGCTAAGATCACCATTTGTGATAGAGTCACTGGGAGGTTGGTGACCTCGGAGGAGCCTCAGATAGGAGTTCCTCCCCATGGATTGTGTGGCTATGACTGTGGATGATATGTCGTGGTTGCAGTTGAGATCTGGGACTTACCACAAGGACCCAAGGATCATGGACATGTCGAGTTTAATGTCATCCCGGGATGGATCAGTCACGCCTACTGTGGTCGCATCGATCAGGAGCGTAGGAGGGGTTAACGCTTACATGCAGACGCATACTGTGGTGGTATTTCAGGGGACAGCATGACATTTCACTGCATAAAGATACGGTCCAAAAAGTCAGGACATGAAGGGTTGGCTAGCCAGCCTTACCTAGAGGACGAGGTGAGACCGTGACTGATCTACACTTAGTAGTTTACAGTATGAGGATGTTTTTCCTCGATGAATCCACGGATCGCCTCCCGCATGTGGATAGACTTCCTAGACGAGTTACACTGCATTTCTCATTTATCTCTATGACTGCATAGGATGGCACCAATTGAGTTGCGTGAACTCTCGAGTCCAGCCATGAGCTATTGGACAAGGCTCATTAGGACCGAGCACTTCACCATGGGTCCTCCCAGGCCTATTTGGCGGCTAGAAGAAGGACAAGACCCTTCGACTACGTGACGATTAATGATAGTCGAACAGGTTGCATCAAGAATCGGCAAAACCCATCATTGAGAGGGGATTGATGATTTGTTTGATCGCTTAAGAGGAGCGAGTCTACTCCAAGATGTAGACCTTTCAGACCGGGTTACCATCACCGAGGTTGCGGAGACGAGAACATCCCAAGACAACGCTAGACGCTTACGGGCACTTTGAGCTTATTTCAAGGATGCCCTCTTTCTGATCGACGAATGCCAAGAAGATCTACGGACCTCATGCTAGGGTGTTCCAACCCTATCTGGGGACGCTTGTCGAGTCTCGTGGATGACATTTCGATCTACTCCCAGTCAGAGTGGGAGCATGAGTCTCAATTTGAGGATCAGATACATGTTTGTCGAGACCACTGGCCAGACGCCAAGTTCAGTAGCTTAGAAAGCTTAATTTGACTGAGGTGTGAGATTTTCGGGGATACACGGTGGCCTCAGATTCAGCGTGTCGCTGACCTAGGCATGAGGGGCCGTGATGAGATGGGAGAGGCCGGAGTCAGGCCTTTAAGACACGAGTTTCTGGGATCAAGCAGTACTATAGAGACGAACAGGATTCCCATTAGCAGACTGATGACGAGGTCAATTCCGAAGGAGGTCAAGTTTACCGATGACCGACAGGAGGCATCTAGAGTCAAGAGAGACTACTTCAAATTTATCTTGATAGTCCCTATTGTGGACAGGGGTATACGTTGTATTGTGATGCTCGAGGGCCGGATCGGGATGTGTTTTGATGCATCCGAGAGTGGTAGCTTACACCTCACAATAAGAATCATGAGCACTACCCCACACACGACTGAGCCGGCGGCCGTAGGGTCCGCCCCTTGGAAGATTCGTGCCACACTATATAGCCAGGAGTTCGAGGTGTACTGCACTCATAAAAAGTCCTAAGTATATTTTCACGCTGTACGGACCTCAATATGAGGCAACGCAGATGGATTTGGAAAGTTCCTAGAGGATTACGATCACTTTACTACCATCCTTGTGGCAAATGTGGTGGTTGATGCGCTCAATAGAAGTCATGGGAGCATTGGCTAGTATAGCTTCCCAGAGTGGCGGATGTCGACTGTGGGGATGTTTTAGTTACAAAGATAACGAGTGTGCTCGGGTACATTGGGAGTTTAGTGGCTACAACTGGGCTCTATTAAGCAGAGTGATCAGTCCCAATGGCGGTGACACAGAGATAAGGTTATCGTGACCGGGTACAAATGTGCATCGTGACGAGGGTCGACCACCCACTGATGGTAGTCTTCTAAGATAAAGCGACTGCAAGGGTTCCCAGCTGACCATTTAGAGAGGAGATTCTCAGTGAGTTTCACAGCCTCGATTCGCTTATGCATCTGGTGTGGCACTTAAGATGTACTGTGGATTCTTCATTACAAGACACCGGAGCGGATGAAGAGACATCGAGGACTTTGAGCGACGATGTCTCACGTGTCGCCAGTTAAGGCCGAGCACCGTGGCCAACAGGGAAGCTACTTCCAACCATCGAGGTGTATTTGAAAGGGATGGGCATAACGTCGCGATGGATTTTGTGACCCACTTGTTACCTACACCGGTAGACATGACGCAGACGGGTGATAGTAGACCGCTCACAAAAGTCAAAGACATTTTCTACTCGCGGATGACTCTACATTGAGAGATTTTACCACAGATATTCAAGAGATAGTCCGGCCTACATGGAGTACCAATATCCATAGTAGCTGCAGGGGACCCGAGGTTTACGCCACTTTTGAAGAGTTTCATAAAGGGCACACGACGACTCATGAGTACACCTTTCCACCCAATGCATAAATGGTCAATCTAAGAGACTATACAAGATAAAGAGGACATGTCATGAGCACGCTCGATCATAAAGGTAGTCGTAAGAGCACTTCGCTTCAGCTAATTCGCCTGCAACAACGCTATCAGTGAGTATGCGATGGCAACATATGTGCATTGTACTGAGGCCTCAGTAGATCACTCATGTTGACCGAGGTGAGAGAGCCCATCACCCGGTCCCTAATTCCCGATTAGAGACACATCCAGAAGGTGAGCTTGATAATGACAACGCCTTTCACAACCTCGAGTCAAGAAGAGTTATGCAGATGTATGACGCCGACCCTTAGAGTTCGAGGTCGGGGGATCACGCCTTCAAGGTGATGCCTAAGAGGGAGGGTCGTTCCTGGCGCTTAGCTACGCCGAGATTTACTGGGTCTTTCGAGATACCGAGGGTAGTAATCGCTGTTGCACGGTTAGCGCACGCCCAAAGATGTCGTGCGTCCAATGGCAGATTTCACGCCCATGCTCCTAAGTATACTCTAGATTCAGCTCATGTGGTGGATCGGGACAGACAGTTGACACCGATGTGACCTTCGAGGAGGACCAAAGAGGCATTTTGGATCGTAATTAGGTTCTTCAAAACGCAAGACCGTGAGCCTATGAGGGTTTAAAAGAAAGACCATGGAGTGGAGGAGTCAACTGGGAGCGAGACACGATGGCCACCTTATCCCTTCTTTAGGGATGAAGGTACGTGGTTTAGTCGTTTAATATTTAAATGATGAATTTACATGCATGGTATAGTGCACGTTGTATTATGCTTGTGAGTTATCAGGATTGCCTCTAGAATTTCGACTAAATTTCTTTTAAGGAGGAGAATGTAAGACCTACAACAATTTCTAGAAAAATGGTAAAATTGTAATTTCGGTAAAAATCCAAAATTTTTCTAGATCTCAGATGATAAAACGGATTTCACCGTTAGAATCATCTCTTCGCAAATCTAGCTAACGCCGAATTTCATTAATTTCAAGATAGCCTGAATTTACACGCTGAGGCATCGAAAAAGACGGTGTCAGAAACGACGGTGACGGAAAAGTCACTATAACATCGTACCATGTGACACATGTTGCATGAGTAGAAAAATGATGGAAACGGACGGCCGAGATTGTGCTACGTGTCAAAATCCAAGCTTATGGACATGATTGGCATTATTGAATTTGTTTAAATGATAATAGGACAAAAATCATGAATAGTGTCATCTCCTTCAAACGAAAGAACAAAAACGTGCAGGAGGAAAAAAAAAAAGATACATAAGCTTAGGTTTTTATTCTCAGGAGAGTGTGTGACTTCTCTAGGATTCTCGGGATTCGGATCATTTGATTCTTCTGAGCAATAAGGAGTCGCTTCACGTAGTGAGGCCTACGCGTGGACTCTGGTTTTGAGGAGTTTCGACAAACTCCAAGAGGTAGGGGTTTTATCCTACTTAAGGTTACACTTTGTTTAAGTGTTTTGTAGATGATTGAGTTGGTTTGAGACCTTGAACGGTCGTTTGATCGGTCCCAAAACTTGGAACCGAAATGTGAAATTTTTAGGGTCGTGTGGACAGTCCGTGACAATGGGTGGATCAAGCCAGCTCATTGTATGATAATTTATGCCATAAATTGTGTAACAAATGGAGGCCTGAATGGCCATGAAATCCAGTTCACAAAGTGAACCGAAGATCAGAAGTATCGCGGAACAAGAACTTAGGTTTCACTGCTCACGTGAATAGTATCTTATGAAATATTTGTGAAATAATGTCTGGTCAGAGTAAATTTGAACTGAATTGCTCAGATTGGTTAATTAGCCCATGAGCTTAATTTTCGTATAATTTGATGGTGAATGTGCACAACATGTTTTATGTGATTTAATTATGTAAATATATGCATGATGATATATTTGCATGTGTTGTGTAAATTGTGTTGAAATTACATAATGCATTTCATATGCACCGGAACCTAGAAATTAGGTGTAAATGCATGACATGAAAAATTGAAAGAAAACGAACATGGCTACAAAGTGAATTTCTCGCCAGATGATTTTCCGTAGAATGGTGTCGGGAGATGGTCCTATTAATTAAGACGCCGAGGAGCCCATGTATTGTTTGGAAGGTTCTCCAACATATTCGCCTCGGAGGGTAGTCCCATATTTTTACCGACACTTCTATAAGGTATTTTCTAAAAACAACAAGTTTTGTTTGGAAACTATTGTTTTTTCCTCATACATGGCTTGTGAAAGTGTGAGGAGCTCTGAGGACTGGACATGGGTTGGTCATTTAGACATTCAAGTAGAAGCACCTAGAATTTGCTTGAATGTGTGTTTAAGATGATCATTGTGATATGTACTTAGGGGAGTAACCCATTTAGGGTGATTCCACTACTGGGCATTAGCTCACCTTGTCGAGGGAATATTATTTCAGGTACAGGGGGGCGCTCGAGAGGACGACTCATCTTAGAGGCCAATTTTGAAGAAAGTCGGAGTGTGGCTTTGATGGTTTTTGGATTAACATGTATTAAAATTTTAAACTTTTGATATGTGTTTGGTAAGAGTAATGTATAACTCTTGGACTATTGGAATATAGTTGGGTGTATATTTTGATGAGTATTGGTTTATAGGCCCAAGAGGCCATTTTTACTTAGGTATGAGTCTCGCGATACGAGACATATAGAATTTTCCACGAGTTGACGGGTAGTCAACGGAATCTCGGGTTTTGGGGTGTCACAAAGATAAGACCCGAGAAAATTTCACTTTTCTCGAAAATGGCAAAATCAGACTTTCGTAAAATCCGAAATTTATTCTCTGGGATTGATGACTAACAGATTTCACCGTTGGAATCACTCTTGAATCTAGTTAACACATCGACTTCATGAATTCGAGACACCTGTAATTTACACGTTTCACATCAAGGTTGTGTCGTAAAACGACATGTGATGTGACGAAAGTCACCTATAACATGTACTCATGTGACACATGTTACATGAGTAGAGAAATGATGGAAATTGACGGTCGAGATCGTGCCTAATGTCGAAAATCCAAAGCTTGGGGACATTATTGAAATTATTGAAAATGTTTAAATGATAATAGGACAAATTAGCAAATAGTATCGTCTCCTACAATTCAAAAGACCAAAACGTGAAATGAAAAGGGATGGAGATACAGAGAGCTTAATTTTTAGGTTTTAGAGGAGAGTATGGGCCTCTCTCTAGATCTCTGTGATTCAGACCGTGAATTCTTCTGAGCAGCGAAAGTCGCCACGCTGCAGAGGCTCAGAGCGTATTCTAGTTTTATGAGTTTCAAAACTCCGTGAGAGGGGTTTGATCCTACTTGAGTTTTACACTTTGTTTAAGTGTATTTATGATGCTTGGAGTCGATCGAGGTCGCGAAAGGGTCGCTTTGATCGGGTCCCAAATCTTGGAACCGAATTGTTAGAAAATTATGTTCCATTTGTGCAACCCATGCATCACCATAGTCATGTCAGTTGTTAATTGTATAATTTGTGAAACAAATTGTAATGCGGATGTGTATGGAGGCCGAAATGACTATAGGAATTCGGGCCCACAAGGTGAAACCTATATCGGTGAGCTGGCCGTGAACAAGAATACCGAGGGTTTCACTGTTCACGTGAATAGTGTTCACTAAATAAATTTTGTGAAATAATGTGTTTGGTTGAGTAATTCAAATCGTAATTGTTCAGATGTTGTTGATTAGCCCACGGAGCTAATTTTTGGTGTAAAGGATTTAAATTGTATAGCATGTTTGTGTGATTTAAATTATGTAAATATATGCATGATGATATATTTGCATGTGTTATATAAATTGTATTGGAATTGTTATCATGCATTTCATATGCACCGGGGCACCCTAGAACGACAAAGAGGTGTAACAGGTGGTTTATCGAGAGAGTAGTGCTCTGAGGGTTGTTCAATAATAATAATTATCTGAGTGTGTTCATTATAACATCTAGGGAGGGTAGTCCATGTAAAATATCATCGGTCAGAGGCGCCAATTGATATATCGTTTGAGGGTTGTCCACCAAATAGATCATCAAGTCGGTCCACTTACTTATATCGGCTGGTTGTCCACAATTAAAAACAAATATCTTGCTTTGAAAACGATGTTTTTCATACATGGCTTTAGGCAGTGTGAGGAGTCAGAGGACTCCGAGACATGGGTGAGTCATGTAGACATTCAAGCAGGATCACAAAGATTTACCGAACGCAAAGGCTTACTTCAGAAGATCAGATACTTAATTTCAGCCATGAAAGAAGAACCCACCTAGTTAAAGTGAACTCCATTTGTGTGATTCCACTGAATGAGTTAATACTTCACCAAGTCAAGGGAATTATATATTTCAGGTACAGGGAGCGCACGAGGAGATGACTCATCTTAAAGGCCGATACTGAAGAAAGCCGGGTTATGGCTTTGGTGTTTTAGATGTATACATGCATTAGAATTTTAGATTTTAATATATGTTGTATAAGAGTACAATTTTTAACCTTTGCAACTAGGTATATAGCCTATGACAAGCATGAAGATTGTCAGACAGCCCAAGACGCCGCTTTTACTCAATGATACATCTTTACGACGTCGATGACGGGATGTATAGCCTCCGGGGCAGAGCTTTCCGCACAAGGAGACTCGTCCATTTTCGGCAGTCAGGTCTGCCAATCCGACATTCACGAGTATTCACAGTCGACGGAATAACGGACGTTCCTGAATGGGGCGTCACACGATGACCTCCCATCCCGATGGCTTTCAAAGCTTCCTCTTCTTGCTCCTTTCATTATAGTACACAATGCCAAGTACAATTCTTTCTACCTAAATTAGAAAATTAAAAACTATTTAAATGAATAATGTAAGAATGGTGTACATACAATAGAATAATCATCACATTGTATCGAAGATATAACTTCCTTAGTTAGTCGATACTCAAACATGAGCCATGAAGACTAGAGGTAGAAACGGCTAGTCTCAATCCATTTTGTAATCTACCACTCAGGATGCAAGATTATGGTCGTGGGCCATTTGACCCATGTTCTATTCGGGCCATTATTTGGCTAACCCAACTCAGTCATACGCAAGTCGCTAGCCAATATGGGTCGAAATAGTAAGAATATTAAAAATTAATACTATAATTTTCTAAATACTTTATAAATGAAATTTTGTTTAAAATACTTATAACTTGCTTTTATGTTGTTAAAAGACTGTATAATAAATCATTTTTAATTATTTTCACTATATATTTTCACAATTAGAAAATAAATTAACTACTTAAAAAAATATTTATAAAACATGTACACTTTTAAAAGAAAATATTATATATAAAATTGTATTAAAACATTATATAATATTTTAAAAGATGTTACTAAACATTATTTTTATACTATTTTCAAAATAATAATTAATATATGTTTTTATAAGAATGTGTTTGAAAGAGATTTTAAAAAACACTAAATAAATTATTTTAATTAATGAATGAATATATGAATACATGGCTCTAATTTGATCTCCTATTAACAAGGCTGTAAAATGTCATTCATATATATTTTTTTCGGTTATTTCTTTGGGGCATCGCCATTGGATTAAATAATCTTTGAAAAATAAATTTTAAAACTGACCTAACTGGTAAGGTAGGGCGGTTTTTTGTTGTTTTTTATAAAGAATATATATATATATATATATATGTATATATATATATATATATATATATATATATATGGATGATCGATATGCTTTCAGAAAAATAATCTAAATTTCAAATTTTTCAAATCTAGTTTGAAACTTCACTTCAGTTCAAATATTTTCAAATCTTGTTTCTTTTGTTGATTTAAATAAATCGGACCCTTCTTTCTTCTCAATCAAAACCAAAAATTAGAACTACCTAATTTTAAAACATAAATAGAATATTTATTTCAAAAAAACATAAATCTGAAGAGTATCCAATGTCACCTGAATCTTTTTTAAAATGTAGTGAAAATTTGTCATAACCTTAAACTTAAAAATTATAAAAGCATAATAATTCCTACTTTTACATTTTAACAAAGTTTTGATCTACTTTTTTTTTTCTTTCTCATATTTTCCAAGGAAGCATGGACACGGTCACAAGGATGCAACACAGCAAGACACATGAACATGGAAAATTCCAAAAACTGTGACACGGTAATGCACAACACACGATATAATAATATAATAAAAAAAACTAATGATCCTTATAAGATATTCTAAAAACACTTAGATAAATAAAAATAAGTGTTCTTAATTATTCAAAGATTAAAGTAATAATATAATATTAAATTAAATACTAGCATTCCCTTCTGGATCAAATAAAACGGCTTCCAATTGTTCTTCTAATTTTTGGACAGCTAAATATGAATATTGTCTTTAACACATGCATTTTTGTTTAATTTGATCATTTTTAGACTTTTATTAAAATATTTTCATCAATTTTAATATAATTTTTTCCTTACCGGTATTTTTATAAAAATATCCATCAATATTTTACATATATATGAAAGTTTATGATTTTGTAATAATTAGGGCCAGATTACAATATAGTTTGTGAATGTTAGCCAATAATTTTATAAAAAAACCCAATGAAATAGATATTTATAACTCATGTTTCTAACTATTGTCAGTTTTGACTTCTTATATTGATCAATAACACACTACGACACACACAATGCAAATACTGCACTCCTCACTCCATAAGCCACGTCCGTGCTTCATATTACTTTCAACTCCTTTCCTTTTATTTGTTTTCCTTTTCCAGACTTTTCTCTATATTCTTTCCTAAGAAAAGAAAGAAACAATCAAATGAATTTTATTATTATATAGCTGTTAAATTAAAAAGAATAAGATAAGAACCAATTAAAAAGAATAATATTATTATTATTATTATATATATATATATATAGAGCATTTGTTTTTCTTGTTGCCACCACTCCCCCAGCCCCTCGCCCATTTCTTTTTCTCTCCCAATACTTTTGTACGCTTTTTTCTAAATTCTCTTAAACCACACAAGATTTTTTGACTGAAACTTCATAAAGAAGACGGTGGAGATGGTACAGACTGCAAATTCATCCAACCCTAAGAAAATTAGTGGAAGATGGGCAGGGAAGCGGAATACTTCTCCAACGATTTTGACTGGGAGAAACTCAAACAGGAGGTGGAGTCCAATCCCTCTCTTTCCTGCCATTTCCAACCATTTGATTCCATCCCCCCTTCTCTACCCTCTCCTTCCCAAGACTCACAGGCGTGGAATCAATTTCACATTCGTCATTCCACTGGCAGGTTCTTCAAGGTCTCTCTCTTATTCTCTTGCCCTTTCCCCTTTTTATAATTCTTCACTTTCTTCTCTCTGCTTAGAAAAAAAATTGAGCTCTTTCTGCTTTGCTTGTTTGGTTTTTGGAGCCAAAATTTTGAAGAGTAATGACGGGATTAAGGAAACAAAATCTTTGGTTCAGAATTGGGAATTTCTATTCTTTCATCTATTTTCTTAAATACTGACGTGGGTTGCCCCAGGACATAGGTTTCTGGGCTAATGTTGCACATTGTTTCTTTTCACCTTCTGCCTCTTCACTTACTGCAATGATGATTTGACACTGAGATGTGGCTCATGTTACATATTTATTTAATTTTAGCTTCTAATTGGATACAACATATTTTCTGTAAATGCCACGGAATCAACTTGTTCCTGAATTTCAAGAACTAAAAAAACGAGAGTGGAAAAGATAATTTCATAATATCTTTATCTGTTAGTTTATATATCGTTATTGAGTATTAGTTTATATAGAATTAATAAGCATTTAACTGCTACCTTGTACACTCATTTAGGGAGGTGAAGGGAAGAAATTTTTTTGAACTTTTCTCTACCCTGTTATGCTATCTTGGTTAAGCTTGGCATGACATTCTCAAAAAATGGCTTTTAAGGAATTTAGAGTGCAGCATCCTTAGATGTTGGCTAGAAAATCTAGGGACTTGGAGCTTACACCCAAAATGATGGTCTTTGATGCTTTTATTAAGTACTGGATTCATTTGAACCCGCTGAAAAATATATTATTAGCTTGGTAAAATGCAAGAGGCACTAATTTGTAAAAAAACTTGATCGAATTTTGTTTTCAGATGAATGTGATTCCAGATTTTCCAATATAGTTCTAGAATGTTTTCCAAGACCTTTTCCCGTTAATTTTCAGATTGTGGGAAGCTTGGAGCTGACCAAATTAAGAGGAGCTAGCATTGTGATGTTCTGGGAATGTGTGGCTCCATCATCCCAATTTAAGTGATCCCAAGTAGATGGAATGCTAGATAGTATGAATGTGATAGAGAGAAAATAATGGTAGAGAGGCTGAAATTAGAGGTGAAAATTTGGAGGAAAGTCACTTTTAGGGATCTAGGTGGAGAAAAGCATCTACTCTTAAGAAGATAGTCAATTTTGTCTCCTTAGACCGGTGAGCCTTTTAATGGGTAATCTCATAGTGTTTCAGGTTGAGGGAAATGGAGCTTTGCAAAGTATTATTGCTGTACATGTGAGTTGGAGATAAATTTCTAGTAGAAAATAGGTTCAGAAAGGTGATTGCAATTCTAAGCTCTCCCACATACAGGCTACTGGTTGAAAAAAAATCAATTCAATCTATTGAGGCAATGGACCAGTTGGTGTTTGTTGACAAGGGCCATTCTTTTGAGAGAGATGATGAAGAACAGAAAGGAGAAAAACATAAGACAAGATTCTACTCCAGTTTTCTATAGAGATGGAAAGTATCTATTTTTGATGTTACACCATCTCTTCCAAGCTTACAATTTCCTTCCTCAACAAATTCTAAAGGAATATTAAGAACAGAAGAAAACATCGGTGAATTTCTCTCCTATTTAGCCCTATATACTTTTGAAATGTTTGTAAGTTTATAATTATGCCCTCCTTATCATAAAGTGATAAAAGCATCCCTAGCTGACACAAGAAAATGATTATGCCCTTAAATCTCTAAACTCTTCTAAGTGTGACAAGTGCCCCCTAAAATACCTACTTTAATTTAGTTGATTATCTTTTCTTCTTGATTTCCTATATATTTTGAATCACTTGAATTAATGTAAGATCTTTAATATATTAAAGTTGTCAAGTTTATGGTTTAAGGTGAACTTAATCGGCTATAAAAATTGAGGAAGTTCACTTTGCTTAGTAGCTTAACCAAAAAAGAAAAAAACTTCGATTGTCACATTATTAAAGATACATAATAAATCAGAGAAACCATGTTGGAAGATTATGAAAGATCTGAGGTTGTAAGACTCATTTATATCTATGGCTGAGAGTACTTTGAAAAAGTTGGAGAATTAAGTTCCATGATAATAGTTAGATTCTGCAACATATGAAAATTTAATGTTGTTTGTGATAAGCCTTATGAATAGAGATAAATATTTCAAAAAAGGTTTCTGGTGGATGACATATGTCTACATGATAATGACTGTTTTTAGGAGCTATGTATAGTAAGATAGACATATATAGAGGAGGTAATTGTGGTGAAGGCAGCCATTATAAAGAGATAGAAGATTGACTTGATTGAATTTAAGTCTAGAGTTTGTTGGAAAATGTCTCACTTTTTTATTATGGTTTAGAGCATTCCCTTTAGGTTGATTATGATGGACTAGAAAGATATATATATGGGGAAAGTAGGATAAATGTTAGGGTTGACAGAGCTTTGTGGAAGTCCCTTTCCATTTGGCTAACTTATGCTTTCATCTTGATGGTTCTTAGAATTGGGAGGAATGGGGGTTGGTTGACTTCAATGGATTGTTGTTGTAGCATGGTTAGACGTTCTGTCTATTTAGTTTTGTTTAGCCATAGAAGAAAAACCTTTACTTTTATCCGAGAGCTTGATAGATTTGACATCTTTGGCTTCACAATTTTCAAGTGGAAGGGGAATTACGGCTGATCTTTCTTGGTTTCTTAAGGAAAGAGAGGGCCTGGGTTTAAATAGTTAGATTGAGAGCCAATCATGTAAGATGATTTAGTTAAGTGAAGAGTCAGAGCAAGATTTTTGTTAGGCTACCCACCTTGCATTGTGATGTAGGATGTCTAAACTTTGGGAATAATTGGGTTTCTACCTTAATGGTAGAGGCTATGTTGATTATATTTCAAAGGTTTTTTTGGACTTAATTGAGGTAGGACTTGTTTGAGCCTCATTTTTCTAGATTGAAATCTAGTTTGTAGAAGCATAAGGTTCATTGAGGAGATACTTTAGAGTAAGAAAGAAAGAGGTTTGTAGGATCATAAGGTCGATTAAGAAAGAAAGAGGCCCCTGGAAGCGTAATGGGTGGTTCATTGAAATTATCAATTATTTAGAGTTGGTATGTTTCTTCTTTTAGGTTCCCTCATGTAATCACTTGATAGATGTATTAGCAAAATATTTTGATGGACTTTTGGTTTTTTTTGTATGAGATTTTATACCTTTGTGAATTGGAGCTAGCATTGCTATCAGTCATTTTGGTGCGGGCAAATAGATTTCCTTTTGAACTAGCGTACACTTATTCTTTATACTCTCTTAAGGATTTTCGAGACTATGTATAGATGATTTTATACCTCTTGAAGGATTTCTCATCGTTTTCAGATTTTACCATTTCAATGCAATGAATGGTAGCTTCGATAAAAGAGGCTTTATTGCGTAAAATTAAGGCAATTTGAGTGTCTTCCGCTTTGTAGATCTAGACACGCTTCACTCTCCCAGCCCAAAACCTACTCAAAGGATTTCTTATACTATTGACCAAAGTAAAATCCGAATTGTCAAACCATAACTACAACTCATTCTTATATGAAGGTCAGTGCCTAGACCTCCTTTTTATTTTCCTTTCCATTTCTCTGATTTAGCAAATAGAATATTATAGATAAACACTAGCAGAAAAAAAAGGGGGGACCTCGAGAGTACAATAAGCACACTAGAACACAACTCAAAAGAGAGAAATTGCAACCAGCCACAATTCAACTTGCTCATCCAAAAAGTTCTGACAAATTTGTCATTGGATGCTAATTCCAACTTCTCAACATCTTTAAAAGTCCTATTACATGCAAAATAAGCACAAAGGAGCTATCCTCCACAACCCTTTTTTTTTTTTTTTGGCATTTCGGTCCCAAAAAAATGTCATGCCACCCAAGCAAGTGCTTTTTGACTGCTTTAAGAATAATTCACCTCACACCAAGAAGTGATAATAATAAAGACATTTTACCTATAAAAAAAATAATAAAGACAATAGAGAAGAGAAACATTAGAATTAATTCAGAAATAATCTTTTGTCTCCTTTATTGGAATCCAAAACTTCATACATTATTCTGTAAATTGATTAACTTCTTCAAGTTTTTCGAGCCATTTATTGAATAGTGAAAAGTATAACAAGTTTTAATGGCTTGTAAATCTCTTTTAAATGACAAAAGAAGATTTGTGACTAAGATATTATTGTTTGTGACGAGGCACATCCGCTACTAATGACACAAGTTAAAGATACTAGTCACTCAGCATCTAACGCTTGAATCTAACATTTCCTACTCCGGTACATGTATCTTGGATAAGGATGAGAAAGATTATAAATCGTTAACGAAAGGCTCTTTTTAGAGAAGTTCTTCCCACTTTACTTTCAAATTGTGTAGAAATCATAGAAAAGAATGTTATACGCCTTAATGTTTGGAAATTTCAGCTTTCATTTATTTTGCTATATATATCTTTAATCATGAAATTTGATTTATGTTTAAAGAAATGTACATTTTTCCCCTTTTTGATTTATCTAAATTGTGGTTGCTTGGTTGTTAGAATTATACAATGAAGTCCACTTTTTGGCCCTTCATGAGGTTTTTATGATGGTTTATTTGTTTCATTTCCTTCAAATATTTGGGTGCAGGAGAGACGATATTTATTGAAGGAATTCCCGGAACTACTTTCTTGTGATGAATATTCCAAGGTTTTGGAGGTAGGATGTGGTAATGGCAACACCGCTCTTCCAATATTACTTGCATCTCAGACTTATCCTACTGGTGAAGCAAATTGAAGGTGAGGTTCTCGGCCTTGAGTTTTAATTAATTTTGTCTAGAAGGCTCTATCCTTTGATGTATCCATGGTTATGTAAGCACGCACCAAATGAAATTGAACCCCAGAACTTTATTACATCTCAAGAATCCTTATCAACTCCCATTTTGTAATACCTACCTTGGATAAAACTCATAATGCAAAAATATAATTTCAGTTTTGGTGATCATATATGTGAAATAAGATAAGAAAAGAATGTTTTTCTTTATTAAATGAATGAGTGAGTTAAAATACAACATAGGTTCTACCTATTTATATACATTAGGAAGACATGTGAAGGAAAACAAATAAAGTACAAAAAGGCCAAGGAAAATAAACCAAAGAATATCCCCACCATCAACACTTCGTCGGAACATATAGGTCATATGCACCGAGTCATACAAATGTAATCGAATCCTCACTTCTGAGACTTGGTGAAAATGTTCCATTATCACTGAATGATAAAACTAGTAGTCATGCATCTTGAGATAGTCTTCTCTCGAATGAAGTGATAGTTCACTTCAATATGTTTGGTCCTCTTATGAAAGACTGAATTGGAGGTAATGTGTAAGGCTGCTTGGTTATCACACACAATCATCATTTGTTCATCTTACCAAATCTTAGCTCATGAAGAAGAAGTCGCTTGAGCCATACGAGTTCATGCTTGCCAAAGCCATACCGATACTTAGCTTCAAAGACTACACTGGCTATTACATCCTCGCTTTTTACTCTTCGCTGATATTAAGTCATTCCAGCCAAATACACAATATCCAAAAGTGGAAAGTTTGTCTATGGGCAAGCTTGCCCAGTCTGCATCACAATATTCAACAATTTGGGTGTGACCTTTGTTTTCATATGACACGCCCTGGCCCGGTGATCCTTTGATGTAATGGAGGATACGAATCACAATTGATTTCAGTTGACTATCACATGCAGGATCGCAGAATTGACTAACTACGCTCACTGAAAAATGTCCGGTCGTGATGGTGAGGTAGTCTCGCCTCCCACTAATCAGACATTCCCGATCTCGTAAAGGCCCCCTATCCAGTACAAGCTTGACATCTGATTCATAGGAGTGTCTGCAGGTTTACGCCTAAAGATACCAATTTCCAATATATACAAGACATACTTCCTCTAAGACATAACCATGACCACTTAGACCGAGTAATCAATCCTAAAGAAGATCAGCTTCCCTAAGTTTTTGTGTGAAAGTGGTTGAAGAGATGTTTAAGTTTTTGAATACCGTCATGATCACTGCCTGTTATAACAATGTCGTCCACATAAACAATCAAATAGATTCGTTGTCCTAAGGATGTATGATGATAGAAGACATATTGGTCTGATGTACTCCAAGTCATACCAAACTCCTGTACCACTGAGCTAAAGAGGCTAAACCATGCTTGAAGGGACTATTTTAGGCCATATAAGGAACGATGTAGCCTGCATACCAAAACTGTGACCCCGAGCAATAAATCCAGGGTTGTTTATATACTCTCTCTAGGTCACCATGAGAAATGCTTTCTCTTGATGTCCGCTGATATTAGTGGCCAAAATCGCATGATCCATAGATAAGAGAAGATCAACATGCTTCATCTTGGCAATCTGAGAAAAATTTTCTGTAGTAATGGGCCATATATCTAAGTATACCCTGGGCAACTAAACGGACTTAAGATCATTCCAACTGACCATCCGAACCAATCTTAATAGGCGTCCCAACGACAACCATGGGAGATTTGTCGCCAGGCGACTAGGTCCTATGCCAAGAAAATGCGTAACAACCATTTCTTCAACCATTGCTTGTTTCCAAATTTGTATGAGAGTCTTCATGCCACTGAGGAAGAGAACAAGACAATGAAATAAAAACATGGTGAAGATAAGCGTGATAAGTCAAGAAACTATAAATAGGATACTACATGGAGGAACGAGTACCTTTTCGAATGGGAATGGGAAGATTAGAGGGAGATGGGAAGACCGACGTCATGGAGGAGGGCGCCATAGGAGATGAGTCAATCGGAGGCTTGGTGTCAATACGCGGGCGACAAGTATAAACTTGCAATGGTTGAGGTGAAGTAGCCGGAGGTACAGATGAGGTATCCAGGACGGGATAAAGAAGGGGTAGAGATATGACATTAGAACAGGGGAGGGTGGGTGTTAGAATGGGGCCATCCCCTTTCCATTTCGAATTGATGTGGTTGAAATATGAGGGATTCAAAGAGATCTTGAAAGGGTGGTGGAAAAATTCCGCTTAGGGTCTCTTTTAGTTTCCATCCTTCGCAAAATTAAAGGCCCCGGGAAGGTATTCTTAAGGCTCGAAATCAGAGAAGCATTTGGCAAAGTCGAGACTACACATGAGGATGCCTTATAGGTGACTTTGGGATGATCTCGAGAAGGAAAGGGATCAAACTTTATAAAGTTTATAACGAAGTAAAGCCGTAGTTGATTTTCAAAAGCTGTATCTTCTGAGACCTGAGATGTAAATCCGTAGAGACATGGTTAAAGAAGGGATGTAACACAGATTCTTTCACAAGATGGCTAACACCCACAGGAGAAGAAATTTCTTTAAAAGCATTTGCATCACTCTGCTTAAAAAGCTAGAGAAGGAGAGACGATATCAAGGACTTACTAGTAATACTTTCCAAAATTTGCTTTCGCTTCAAAGGGTTTGAGCCTTCCTTTCCGATTTCCTTCAATGAGATCGGGTCCTGAGGAAGCCGAAGTAGGGCCGGAGGAAAGCCTCTATAGGAAGAAATCCGACAACTATTTCAGTCTTAACAGCCGATGGCTCCCTGGGGCCCCCCGATGGTTCCCTTAGCCTTTTAGTCTTTTAGCTGGGACTTTGTAAAGAATGAGGTCCTAGGTTTTTTCAAGGAGGTTCACGAACAGTGCAAATTTGTTAAATGATTTGGCTGGGTCTAAGTTAGAGGAGCCCTTCACTGAAGAAGAAGTTCACGCCGCGTTGCTTAATCTCAAGGGGAACAAGGCCTTCGGGAACTGATGGTTTCATTGCCGCATTCTAGCAGTTTAGTTAGGACTTTGTTAAGTTGGATATTTTGGATCACTTCAAGGATTTTCATGAGAGGGGAAGATTTGGGAAAGGTCTAAACTCTACCTTTCTAGTCTCATCCCAAAAGAAGGGGGGCAGAGGACTTTAGCTGGACTTTTGTAGTAGACCAATCAATCTAGGCTGGTAGTTTATATAAAAATCGATCGCTGTCCTTAAGTTAACAGTCGAAGAAAGGTAATGAATGGATCATAACCTAACTCAAAATGCCTTTGTGGAGGGTAGACAAACTTGACAAGGCCTCGACGCTAACGAGTCATAGGCTCGATGCAAAAAGATAAGGAAAGGGGCCTTTAGAATCGATATATAAAGCGACGACCGCATAAACCTGAGCTTTATCTCATGTGCTTAAAACAGATGGGTTTTGGGGATAAATGGGTGGGTTGGATAGAGTGGTGCATTTCTACTGCTACTTTCTCTGTTCTAGTTAATGGTAGCCCAACAGGTTTTTTTGGGAGCTCGAGAGGGTTAAGGAAAGGGGACCCTTTATCAGATCTTTTGTTTTTGGGCACTGGGTTTTTCAAGTAATTATTGACAAAGTCGAAGGTGGTTATATCTCCGTGCATATTTTAAGGGGAAAGATACGTTGAAGCAAATCACACACTCCAAGCTACGATGACACTCTTGTCTTTTATAAGGACACTGAGGAACATATGACTCACTCATGCTAGATTTTAGCTTGGTTTGAAGCGCCAGTTAACATCAATTTAGTGAAAAGCTCTTGGGTGGTTTCCTGTATGTAGCTGATGACGGAAGGGCTTGCTTTGAGTTAGGTGCAACATAGGCTCTTGCCCACCGAGACTTGGCCGCCTAGGTGCAAAGCACAAGGAGGCTAGAGGCAGGGACGGGTGGAAGAAAGGTTTCAAAGAAGGTTGGCTCTTTGGAAAAGACAATATATCTCTAAGGGTGGAAGACTCACTCTTATTAGAAGTGTCCTCTTTAACATGCCCACTTACTTATTGTCTCTCTTCCGGCTCCCTAAGAAAGTCAAGTTGAGACTAGACAAAATTCGAGACTCTTCGGGAGGCTCGCGAGGAAATTCCATTTGATAAATCGATTCCGCTATCGAGTAATGAAAAGAGGTTTGGGCATTCACAATCTCTCCACTTTTAATAGTGGGCTCTGCTAGGGAAATGGTGCTGGAGATTCACGATGGAAGATAGCTCTACGCGGAGGAGTGTCATTAATTTGAAATATGGTCTGAGGTCAGTCGGGTTTCCTCCTATTCCTAAAGGTCGCCATAAGGTCTTGGCGAAATTAGGCAAAGAAGGTTTGATCTCTTAGACATCACTGCCTGGGTGAAGATAGGGATGGTTCCAAGGCGAGATTTTGGGAAGACTAGTGGTGTGGTGAAGCTCCACTATGCTCTTCTCCCTTCTTTCCCTCGTTAATGCTTCGCAAGCTCTAAGGGGCACAGTTTATGGACTGGGTGGTTCCAGGGTCCAGGGGAGGATGGAACTACAGCTTTGGAAGGCACTTTCATGATTAGGAATTGGAGGAGGTGCAAGGTTTCCTTGGCACCGTTAATTCTCAGAGTATCAATCCTAATCTCAGTGATAGTATTTGGTGGAAAGAGGCTAAAAATGGTAGCTTCTTTGTAAAAACTTGTTTTACATGTTGAAGGCGTAAGATGTTAGCTTAAGGCTTATATAAAAGATGCCGTGAATCCCTATCGTTCTACTAATAGAGCTTTTTTGTTTCGGGAAGTTTAGTGGGGCAAGATTTTGACTATGGATTAGTTTAAAAGAGGGAGGCTTCTCCCCGGCGCCAGTGCGCTTTTATGCAAAAGGATGAAGACTTCTAGAACACTGCTCATTCACGCCCAAAGGTTTGGTATGTGGACCGCCATTTTCTTTGTCTGAGGGGGCCGGGTCGGTTCTTTTCTCGTGAAAGACTTGATGTTTGGGTCAAGCCGCACCTCCCTACCGAAAAGGATGCTGTTATGGGAGAGCAAATTCTCGTTTGATTCAGCTCATTTTGGAAAGAGAGGAATAGGGTCAGTTCAAAGACGGTTTCTTCTAAGCACCGATCAAGTCCCGCTTTATTTTCTTTCCTTCGGGCTAGCTTGGTTCATGACGGGAGCACCTTTGTTGAGATATTTGCAGAGATTTTTAAAGATTGCCTTTGTGGGCTATTTTGTTTTTTGCTACTTTGCTTTTGCCTTTTCCTTGGTTTGGCTTTTGGCCTCTCTCTCGTATAATGCCCGCATACCCCCAGGCCCTTGTTCATTCTTTGATTATATATATATATATATATATATATATATATATATATATATATTCCATATCCATAAAGAAAAAAATAAAAAAATTCTAAAGACTTTTTTGGTTTTTGATCCCCAAGAAATGACTATGAGACTTCAGCGATTAGCGCCAATCGCCCTAATGCGAGCCTATACAAGATTTCACTAAAGTGTTAGCCAACAGACTAAGAGGGTCAGTGACAAAGTGGGTGATATCTAAGGTGGTGTTTGTTCTTTTACTTAATGCCGAATGTGAACTTTTTTCGAGCTTAATGTCGATCATTTTAATAACATTAAGTATTGTTGTTTGTTTTTTAACATTAGCAATGAGGGTGGACGGCAATGGGATTGATTATTTTGCCACGCCCCGCCGCTCTTAATGGACATGTTTAATTTAATTTAATCGAGTTTTTAATCATTGAGTTTTTATTTTCTTAAATTCGGTGATTTCGTTCGTATTGTTACTTTTAGAAACCTAAGAAAATTAGAAATTTTCAAAATGGCAAAATGTTAATAAAATAATAAATCACATAAGTAGTTCAGTAAGCTTATAAAATTCTCTATATCTCATATTTACCAAATGTAATTACTGCTAAATCTATCTCGCTAAATCTAATTACTTAAAAGTTTCTCACGACTCGAGACAAGCGAAAATTTTTCCTCCGATTGATTATAAGTTGTCGTTGACTCCATGATCTAGATTTTTATGAAAATCTTGAAAGTCGAAATGATGTACAAGCTTCATTTAAAAATAGCTAATCGAAAAGAAATAAATTTGTTGTACTAAACGATCCGAATGGCATGAAATCTTACGTATCTATAATAATAATAATAGTCCTACTTGATTATATTTTAAAATAATTTCTTTATTATTTTATTTTACATTTTACTATAAATAATTTTATTATTATAATGTTTTTTAATAAATAATTTATAAAATTATAATATTTTTATTTTTATGAAAATATTAATTTTAATATAATAAAATAAAAAGCAAATATAAAAAATGAAAATTAAAAATAAAACAAAATAAATGTAAATCCGGGCTTAGTTTGGGAATTCTTCCCATCTCCGTCCCGCCTCGTTTAATTTTTAAATGAGACAAGCTCTTAATCAAAATAAACTTAGCCGGCTTGATGGGACTCGTCATTCCAACCTCATTGCCATCTCTAAGAGCCAGATATCATGTTTTTTTTCTTGTTGGGTAATGACTGAAGTTTTATTTTTTGGAAAATGACTTTTTCTAAATAGAAAGTTTCAAGATTTTCACTTTTTTTATTCATAACTTTTTTTGCAAATTTCAATAATAAGTCGTGAAAATTTTAAAACAACACTTAATGTCAAAGCTATTTAGTTTCAGCATTAAGTCAAAAAACAAACACCACCTAAGTCCCAAAATGCTTTCGTAGAGGGGTGATAGATTTTGAACGCAGTTCTAATTGCCAACAAGATAGTGGATTCAACCTTGAGAAGGAAAAAGTGTGGATCGATCCCAAATGGATACAAAAGCTTACGACAGATCACCGGGAGTTCCCAGATCAAAGGCAAGCAGGATTTGTGTCCCATGAATGGTGGCTGAGCCGATTAAACAAAAAAGATCTCCAAAACCCATCTCATAACCAATCCTCACCGCTTCTTTCCAAAAGTTTCCAAGGTCACACGTTTGCCATATCCCTTCCACTTCATACACCCAATTTTCGCCTCAACTGTCAATAATAAAATCATCGCTAAAGAAACTATTTTACGAGGATCAGATAATGAGTGATCAAGATCATCACTGCCATCCATCATGACGCCCTTCTAACATGCATCTAAAGTTTGTTTCAGACTATGGCTCGCGATGCTTCGGCTGAAAACAACTAAACAACAGTACTCAGAGATTGGGTCCCTGAATGATGTAAAATTGTTCCTTCCACACCACTCTCAGTGCACATATGTCCGCAGTCTGGATTCACTGAAGAGATTCAAAGAGCTCACTGAAGATCTCACGATATAATGTTACGAAGAATATGTCATTCGTGAGATTTACTGGCCTTAATCACTATGTCTTTCTTCCATACCAGTGGGTTTATTCGGAAAGGATCAAAAGCAAAGGCAGGAGCGACCTTACAAAAACAGATCTCATATCATCAATGGCTGCACAAGATGATAATAGATAAAAGGTACACAGACAAAAAACCCAAGATTAATTAATCTGCTGTGCAAATGAGTCATACTACAACAATTCTCAGAGAAAGGTTATCTTCGTTTTAATTCAATGAGTTCAATGGTATTGGCATCAGACTGGAGAGGTGGCCATGACTGAAGCTCATAACAGAAAGATACTGGTCTTCCAGACTGGTCTCACCTAGATCAAAAAGAGATCCGAACTCTTGGGAAAGACAATTAGTGCCAAGATGATACTTGTAAACTAGCTTTCTCCTTCATGACTCCAGTCTCATTGAAATGATTTCACCACGCGACTCCCGACAAAGTGCACAGTGGGTCACGTCGGGCAATGAACCCCAATCCTCCCAAGACCTCAACAATCGGAGACTGTAGACAAAATTCTTACAAACTTCATGATCAAACTTCGCCCACGCATGTTTCTGTCAAGATGTTATGAAAAGGTTAACGCAAAGATCATAAAATACATTGATTATTCATCTGATCCACCGTTCTGAATCCACTGCCTCAAAAATTTTATTCATTTCGTCTTCAAGAACGTCGTTACTTCCGATTTAATTTCAACGTCGAACACCTTTGCAACATACTTTAAAAGCGGTTATGTTATATAATCATAGACCACTATTTAATCAATAAAGCGTTAATGTTGTGAACTTTGTCAACTACCGATCAACTGTTTTTTATTCATCTCCATGTAATCTTTACCGGCAATATCGTAAAACAAAACTGGATACACCCCATCACGTGTTTTGTTAATTTCTCCGCCGCAGCTGGAATAAAAAATGTCAGAACATGTCGTCTCTGTCAAGGATCAAAGTTAATCTGCAGTTTCAATCAGAATTTGCCAACTGATATAATGATAACACAAACTGCTGATCCACATAAGTTGAAAGGAAAGAGCAAAGTGCGTTTTATAATCTGTTTTAGCGGTTTGCTCAACTCCTTGTATAACATGGACCAGAAAAGACTTGATCTTTCTCTATTTTATATATTATTTTCTTTAACACAAAAACCAGAGGTGGGCAGAGAATACAGAAGAGTTTCAAAATGACATCAGAGAGATAAAATACTTCATGCATCAGAGTAATATTATTAACTCGTTGAAGTTGAATAACTGAGTAACATTTATATTGGTCATTTCGACTTGTCTGTGAGCAAGAATGGTAAACAAAACAATATAACCAACATACCAGGGCTGTAAAAGATGTCATTTAAAAAATGATAATAAGATTGACCATAAGATGCAGACATTACTATATTAATCAACGCTAAACAGCGTGGCAGTATCTCCTGAAACGCCGGTGTCCGGCATGACGGTAATGACAGAGATAACGCTTAACTAATGATTGTTTTACGCCTCATCACCATTATGTTGGAGATATGCCACGAGAACCACTAAGAATCCACGCGGCACAACGAGCGTAGAATGTTCAAGACATTTCGCATTATCATCGAAGACGACCAACTGCCAACGTGATTCACTTCACCGAATCGCAATGATAATAATCAACCCAGCTACGCACGAGTTACACAAGAATTAATCATTCAGCAAGGCGACAAAGGTCGAACCGCGGTAGACTCAATCCGAAGATCTCTGCAAATGATCGTAATTATCAAAGAGATTTGTGTTGACGGAAAACGTAACACACAGCGTTTCGCCGTCATCACTATCTTCACGCCATAATTGAAGACAAACGGCAGGAAAACGAGGGAATCCATTATCCACAAAATGGTTCGGCCACCGCGCAATCGTGAATGGCGGGATATATATCCGCGTATGCCAAGAAGACATCAACAATAAGATATTGTGACTCACTGTCTATTAACTACTTCCCCACACCACCTAATGGATAGATATTAAAAATACAGACCAAACAATTGGTCTACAGTCAACTTTTTTACACTGAACTCCATTAAAATGTTCATCAAACTAAAATACAACACGTTATGTAGAATAAGAGAGGTAATGAATCTAATTCTTGAATGGTATTGAGATCATTAGCTGTACAAAAGGGTAGAGGAAAGGGCAAGGTGGAACAGAAAACAACCTCACATTGAAAGATGATCAGCCATCCATAACCATATGAACTGCAATCAGATGGAATGAAGGTACAAATGTGCATTACTCGCTTTGACGCACTAATTGACGCAATTTACAGTCGAAAGGAGGCAGCAGATGTATCTGTTACACCATCGGCTACAACAACTGAATAGATTGGTTCGCTTCCACGTCACAGAGTACCAGTTTAACGAACAACAAACACGCCACTGGTGTAACAAGTCTTCGGTCCAAATCAGATATAACTTTGTAGATGTCCGCCAGCTGAAGTTAAGAACAGGGCATCATCAAAAACTAGAGAAAAGGTAAACATAAAACATGATGCAAAGTCTGACGAGACAAAAAGAAGTAGATCTACACAATATCCTCCAGTGAAACGTCACAGAAACAACACAACGATCACCTCAACGTGAGACGCGATGAAAGGCTTAGATCGTACGCAGACATAACGCGTGATTATCACAATGATTCTTCACCACTGGAGATTGCGCTCCAGCGACTCGGGACTGATCTCCATCATTCAGAGGCTGCAAGAAACTGGTCACATGAAGAACTCAATCACTCCCACATAAGCTCCAGAAGATAAACTAACTTCCATGTGGTTTAGATACCATATGAGTCTTCGAGATACAGAAAAATCGCTTCTTTATCAATGAATATTTATTAAACATAATATGTCCACTATTATAAGAAATATTTAAATAAGAAACATAATAAATAAAGGAGTAAATGAACTAATATCCATAATTACCTAACACACTCACATAATCTGAAAGTTTGAGTCTATATTTTACAACACTGAACTTTAAAATGGTATATTACTGAATATCAGTATGAAGGGATACAACTGGTCAAGATGATTGATCGAAATATGATTTGAAAGATTATTATCACCTTCAGAGTTTAAAATGTATATTTCATCTCGGTCACGTTAACTTAACTGTTCCGCACCGCCGGTCACACAGACAGATTACATACAACGACCAAGAACATACCGTGGTACACACTACGATATTATGGCAGCAACTGGTCGACGCACGATCCCAACCATCATCGTGATCTTTTCAACACTTCGCGCGGTCGTCAGACTCGCCGGTTAAAATTTTCCCAGCAAGATGGATCAAGCTTCCATAGTCGCAAGATCCCAAGATAACCATTAAAAATTTGAATGCAACACCATTTATGTCTCATATGCAGCCATTAATTTCGAATCGTCGGTCGGCTTCCTGATACCAAGAAAAACGCACAGTTTAACAATTCTTCTTCATCGAGAAAGAAACGTGCCAAACATCCTTCCAGAAAGCTGATCTCTGTTACAAGGCTTGTTCATATTTACCTGCCTACACACAACAGACATGTCCAAAATATGGAAATGAACAGGTTTCATAAAGACATGATCATCCCATTTTATTCATTTTATCAACCACTTACCCAATTACTGGGTCCCATATCAGGTAAATACTAACATTATGATCTTTACTGAATTAATACAGTTACCTTTTCAGAATTTTTCACTATTATCAATAATGTCATCATATACTAACTAGATCGCAGATAAATTGGGTTCTCAGACTTCCATTACAAACTATACTCTGCAAAAATAGGCACCAACCATTGAATCCATGACTTTTTTTATAAAGACGTGATTGTACTTCCTTTGTTTATATGTGGCCACTTTGGGTTATCTTAACAGCTCCTGAACTTCTACATACATCTCGCAATACATCTGGAATTCTGATAAGACAAACATTTGAGTATCAAACTGTTTCACACCTCATAATTTTCTCAATGATCACGCATCATCGCAACACTATATGATGACAGATCTATAAGAGAACGCCTTTCCTTCTGCTTTGTGTTTAGTGCTTTTCTTTTCCCACAGAACGCATTATGGCAATACCTAAGATAGTTGTCAGTGACTTCTATAATCATCCATTACTGTCATGAGACTTTAGATGGATCAACTGTGCCTTTAACACATGACTTCGTTCTGATCAGAACCTACACAAAAGAATGTTTCAGAATACAGATGCGCCTCATGTAATTCGTTTCTGTATTTCTTCTTGTGTGATATTAAACAGATTCTGCTATGTCAAAGTTTCAAGAGTATTTATATTATTGGTCGTAACTTTGACTTCATCACACATCATTTTAAAAAAAGTTTTATCTTGATCTTCAAATAGTGTTGATAAATATAGTATTTAAAATAAAGTTTCCTGAGAATCAATATTTATGTTTTTCGTTTCCTGGAAGACTATCGTTGCTTCACAAGAATGAAAAAGTAAAGAAACAGAGACATATGTTATACTTTCCGTATGATTACGCCAATTGTTATTAACATCATAACTGGCAACAAAACATTAACATATTTTTGTTTGATCATTACTATTATCAGTTTTTATTTTTTTATCTGATGTTTTCTTCTACTTTATATTTATAAAATGAATATTGTTGTAAACAATCAACAAATCACTAATCAAAGAGTTATATCGTTCATAAATTTTAAAAACCTTCGACGTTCATTCTTCACAACTTGTTCATTATACGATTCCTGTTCATCGAAGATATTATGATCCTCGATTCTTCGAAGGTCGGAGAATGGCCCTTTCCAAGTTCTTCAATTACCATCACCTCGTGATGATGATGTCGCTGGCTAACCGATTCTAAATCTTATGAGGTCTGATTAAATAACGAATAAAATGACGGTTACTAATATTAAGGTTTAGATTCGCCAAAAACAAACAAGAAAAATATAAATAATGAAATAATATATCATAAATCTGGTCCATTTTTTAACCAATTAAACAACCACAAACACCTGTAGTTTATAAGGCGATTATTGTTTCAAAGATTATTTAATCTAAAACGTCAACTGAGAAACAAATTCGTAACAACCATCAAATTCATCATGTTGAATAATCTATAACTGCATCACCGTTTTTTCAAAATGTCGAATGATCCGACTGAGATTCAAGACATACGCGCCACGCCCAACGCGGTATTCTTCAACAAATACATACTATTTGCGTTTTATTACTTAATCTTTCGAGATTGAGATAACAAATATCATCACTTGGCGTCGCCGCATTTTGAGAACCATAACTGTCATTGAGCTGATAGTCACATTCTCACCGATAATTTCAACATCGGATCGCCAATACAAAGACGTGATACGTCAAGAGCAACACCCTCGCGATCTTCCATCAAAGATTCTGACGCGATGGCGGATAGACCGCCGTACCTTCCTTACGCCTCACAGAATTCATAATCAGACATGAGTTTAACATAGAATAACATTTACCAAGATAATTCAACTACACTGATTTAAAGTTCGCTTCGGCAATATTTGAACAATGAGAATATGACTTCAGATCCACTATTCCAGAGAATGAACTTCAACAAACTATTTCACAGAGTTCAGAGATAATGGCGTAACAGGATTCATATAATCATACTCATCATCATATATCTTCCACCCTTATTACTCTAGATTAAAATTATGGCGTCTCAGTAGTTGAAGATCATCCTTCATGACAATAATATGAACCAAACACTCAACAGAATCACATATGAAGAAGAAATATTTCTAATTAACAGGGAAGAATGACTGAGATGGAACTTCTTCGCAATTATGAACATTACTGAACTTTTTAGATTCTTACAACCACAAGTCAATTCGTGGTTGGTATCCATCATTCCATCCTCAGCTAGATATTATAAAATGCCTAATGAAAACTTTTTCTCAGCCTCTTAAATACACTTCCAAAGAAGATAAAAGTGAGAAGATAATGAGGTAATCATGAGAATCAACAACAACATAAAACCGATTATAAACACATACAGACGCGCATAATGATCAACAACTGGTTAGAATTTAAGATTTTCTTGTTTAATCGAACGATAATCACACGTACTCCAGAGAGACACCATCATCAGAGATATTCTGTCTTCCTCACTGAATATCTCATACAACGCACGAATAAAGAGTTTGAAACGTTCATTAACTGATATTATCAACAATCCCCACGTCAGAGTTAAGACGCCCCAACCACAATCGCTGAATTCAAATCGTCAACTGGAATTACACATCTTCGTGGAATATTGGCAGATTACTCATGATGGTAAAATGTGTTCACACAATGCCCATAATCATACTTTCACATAATGAATCAACTGAGATTTTCACGTCAAGATTAATACCGCGCAAGACATCGTTACATTCAAACACCTCACGCATCGCTTCGAGGTTCATACATCCGGTAACTGATCACTTTAAATAAGAAACCTGAACAGCGCGTTATCATCAGAGCTAAAGCAACGATATATAATAACGAATCACGTCCATTAATGATTTACGTTACAGTAAGATAACGCTGATATCATTAATGACGAACTTTGTGCCACAACTAATTCTTGAACCACTCTCATCGAGAATAACGGAGTTGATGAAAACAAATTTATCGTTACACATTAGTCATCAACCATTGATATACCCTTCCAACAAGATTTATCAAAACCAGTTTGTTTTTTCTTTTAAGGAAGATCGTTTACAACGCATATTTGTTTCAACATTTTTAACTAAGATCGATCCATGCCCAACCATAAGAACATTATTTCATCCCAAATAAAGATCATCTCAACTGCCCACCAAAAGCCATTAATTGATCATTTTGATCATCTACATACATCTGAGTTCTCACCTCGACTATCCATTTCCTGAGCATAATTATCATACATCAATGATCGTAACAACCATGCTCCCACCGTTAACTTATTTATTACAACAGAAGTATAATGCATTATTATCAAGATCTTCTTTATATGTCAGAAGAAAATTATACGATTTACAGCACCGCTGATATTCATATCATGAGAAGAATCGTTCCGAGCAAACCATATGATTAATATTCGTAACAGAATATCATCATGTCAACGATACGTTACGTCGCATTTAACGATCCGGTCAACGAATCGTGGATCACCAGATCGTCTACGCAACGATGAACGATTGTCCATCCCGCATCATTTCAAACATTCAGAATGATAACGAAACGTTGAACTCTTTGATCCTACGTCGATCAACAGCGAACTACGATATAACCATACACCTCGAACCAGTGTTTCAACCGACCACGGTTCGGAAAGACGGCAACCCCAATTTATATCTTTAGTGGCGCCGTAAACCGGTGATGAAAATACGATTTACTTCAATTTCATAGTCGAACAACTTTTCAGAACCACGTTAATATCCATCTCACTGAATCTTATCTGAATCATCACATTTGCTCTCAGTCTAAAATCCTTCCTTCTCCAACAAAACAACACCTGTCCTCCTCCTCCTTGTCCCTCCTTTCTTCCTCTTCTGCTTCTTCTTGTCCTTCTTTCTCTCTCATCCCCACTTCCTCTTCATCCTCCCATCTTCCTCCACTGCCTCCCTTGTGCAAACCACCCACTGATTCTTCACACTCCAGTTCTCTCAAACCAAAGTTTTATTTGTCCATCTTCCTTACTTAACTTCCTTACTTTAAGATCTGATCACTCATATGCCAATGACTAAACTACTCCACACGCTTAATTGAAGTCTTCTTCTACCCACACTACTTTGATACTCAATGATCCCTGAACTCAATTATCCAATGTCTCCGTTTTTCCTAGAAAATAACTCTACCACCCTAACCCAATGTAATCCAATTTGCAATGGCATCTTTGCAGATGATTCTGTGGAAGAGTCTGCTAGTTGTCCACATTCATCAGAAAAATCCTGATTCTAACCTGAAGTTATTATTTTATCCTGCCATCCAAAAATCCTGATTTGTGGTCGCACTAACATGTCCTTAGATATCTCATGATCCTAATGCATCTTCTCTGATTGTTGCCGTAGAGCACAACATTATGTTAATGTTATCTCTTTGACGTTTTAAGTTTAATTGAGATTGTATAAGATGTCGCTTTAATTAGCAATCATAAACAAAGGCTTGTGACTATTTTGAAATATGTATTTTGTAAACAAAGAAAATGGTATTGTGGAATGTTTATTACCATATTTTCGTTAAAATGTTATACAAAATGCTTCTATGTGCTTGTTGTGGTAATCCGTATGAGAACAGTTATGGTCAAGATGAATATTTTTCTTTTGATAGGCTGAAGTCTTTTTTTCTTAAGGTCCTCTTGTGCTTGGGCTACTATGATTCCTAATGTGGACTCATCTTTTGTAAGATGTCCTTTTCGTGTATTCTTTAGGTTGTCAAATGGCTGGTAAGTTTTTGCTTTGGCCCTTGTATATGTTTATCTTCGGTCTCCCTTTGTATACTTCCTATATATGCTCCATGGTTACCCGTTTGGCTTCTGTTTCTCTCTAATATATTGCTTCTTTGGCCTATCAGTTTTTTATTTTTTATTTTTGCAAAATAGATAAAGTAGTCTCAAGGTATTGCTTTATGTTGAGAACAGAGAGCAGGTGGGATGAGAACAGTCTCACCATCTATTTCACCGCAATATTCATTCTTATACAAAAGTTCACTCAGCCGTGTCACTTTTCCTCTCTTTTTTTTTTTTTTTTTCCTTTTCTGTGTATGTATTTTTTTCATTTGAAAAAAAATATAAGTAACGAAATAAGGAGTATTTAGTTAAACTTAAAAGGCATATATTACATAAGAAATATTTCCTATGTTTTTTTAATTAAAAAATAACTTATTTGAACTAAAATATCCTTCTACATTTCAAGTATTTACATTCTCTTATTTTTGTAGAAAAAAAGGACATTTTCGTTAAATTTCCAAAATTTTGTTTTCAAAATGTTTTTTAATCAAATAACCCAAGAAATAAAGTAAATGACAACGTCTTAAAAAGATAAGGGTTAGTTTGTTTGTTTGTTTGTTTTCCATTTTTTATATTTATTTATTTTACATATTACATTGTAATACTTTAATTTATCCTGGTTCATATGTCCATTCACCTTTACTAGGGGTAATTTTAATTTAATTGTTTTCAAATAATAATATATTGTTAAATAGAAAAATTATTGAGGAAGTTCTTTTTTTTTTTGAGGCCATTTATGTGCCATATTTAAATTATAAAAACATGTTAAAATACTTTAATAAGAACAATAGAAATTCAAACTAATTCTTGCTTGAATGACTTCACTAGATGGGTATAGTTTCCATATATGGTAGATCAAAATTTGTATCGCTTCCTTATGATGTTCTCCACTTAGGGTTTTCAATCATTTTCTTTTCTTAGTGACCCACTAACTACAGAGTTAAAGCATAGTGTTAGATAAAGACAAAAGAAATCTAAAATTATTAGATAAAGATTAGTGGGAAAATCATGGAATAAAAATAAGAGGTATAACAAATAATAACTTGTAAGGAATCTTCCTTTGTGAGTGATGCAGAATTGAAAGGGCCATTATATTTATGCGGTCAAAGCCAATTACATTGATTGGTGAAAATTATTCCATCTTGAAGAAAATATTAATGGCTTGGTTTTGTAAAAGAAATATTAATAACAATTATTATAAAAAATATTGGGAGAAATATGACATGATGAAAAGTTTCATAAAAGTAAAAATGACCGAAAAACATGTATGAAACTTCAACAGAATTTGATTCAAAAACTTAAGACTCCTTCTTCCATGATGTCACTGTTATGGTGAATCTTCTAAGTGACCTTGTCTTACTAGCATTACTTATCTTTTCAAACTTTCTTTCGAAAAATGATATATTCTTTATTCTTCATGCCCTTGTTAAAACATGACTTGTCATTAAATACTTTCTCATAATCTTTTACGCTGACAGTGCTTAAAAATAAAGAGGCTCACTCGCCAAGCCCAAGGAAAAAGTAAGCCTGCTGAACGCCCAGCCTCAAGTAATCCTGGCCCAAAAACGGGCCTGGGCTTGTTCGCCCTGCACAATAAAGCATTGATAACTGGGGTGTTCTACGTCCTTGAATCAAACTAAATCTCACCAGTAAGAGAAGTAAGATAATTCTCAATAACAACTTATACTATAAATCAAACCGAATCTCACCAATGAGGGAAATAGGATAATTCTCAATAACTGCTCCCTCATTATCCCTAATTAATCCGATAGTGATAAAGGCAGAAAATACCCCCATCCAATGGGAAAGAATTCTTACCACCATCCAATTGGGAAAAACATATGCTATAAATACCAAAAAAATTTAATTTTGAAAGTACGCATATGAACATTCGCCCTCTAAACAGTTGATCTTTTCTCTCAGTAGGGAGGAACTGACTTAGGCATCGGAGCAACAACGGGCGAAGCCCCTGTCGATCCTCTTTCTTTCTTGTTTTTGCAGAGGGGTCCAACGTCCAAAGCCAGCGGACCAGCCCAGCGACAGTTCAAGTTCCGGCCCAGCGATCCCGACGCGCTCCAGCCCAGTTTCGATTGAAAAAGGCATCATCAGTTGGCGCCGTCTGTGGGAACGACAGTTCCTTTACAAATAAAGTTGATCTCTCAGTGATCGATGGTAATCAACTCTAAACATTGCGAGGTTACGCCATCCTCCAAGGATGCAAGACTGCCCAGCGACGACAGCGACCTCTGCATACACATAGTGACGATGCAAGCCAACACGGATGAGGTGGAGGCACTCTCGTCTCACCAACCAACGCCTGATAGGAGGCCAGAGCAACCCCACCAGGCAGATGCAACGCCAAGGAAGCTGACAAACCTCGGGAAGGCTCGCCTGAGCCCAAGATTCGCCTTGCAAGAGCTCAATCCGGCCGTGAAGGCCTCAACGCCCCTGAGTCTGGGTGAATACTACAGAGCTCAACAAATTGTAGAGCTCTCGCTCTAGAGCCCAAGAATGCTGCAGCCCAACACTCAGAAGGCCTCAATGCCAGAGCCCAATAGCTTATTTTGAAGAGCCTAACCGCCCAACTCAGCCTCAGCCTGCAGAGATGTGCCGCCCAAAGTGATAAGCCCACCTGAGCCCCCGTAGGCCCGCTTCTTCAAAAAGCCCGACTGCTCAACTAAGGTCCAGCCCAAGAGCAAGACTGCTCAGCTAAGGAGCCGACTGAGCCTCAACAGCCTGGGCGGAAGAGCCTCGATCATTTAAGAAAGGCCATATACAGCCCGCAGAGCCGTCACCGGGTAGCTTTAGCCCACAGAGCCTCGCACGTTTGAAGAGCCCGACCGCTTAAGGAAGGCTATATATCCAGCCGATTTCCCCGCCTCGTAGTTTAGCCTACTTGAGTCTCATCGCCCGCTTGAAGAGCCTGACCGCTTCAACTCCATTAACTAAGGCCCGGTAGCCCAGAGCAAGATCAACTGCCAGTAGCTTTAGTCCACCTGAGCTTCAAGAATTAATATAGAGCTTAACAATTTCAAGAAGGCCTCAACGCTCAGATCCCACACTGGCCTTTGCAGCTTGATCACCAGAATGCCTCGCCAGAGCCTAATAGCCATTGAAGAGATCAACCGCCTAACTCAGCCAGCAGCTCAAGAGCCACTAGCCTGCGCGACAAGCCTACGGAGCCTTAGTAGCTCAAGCCAAAAGCTCATCCCAACCTGTGGCAACCAGCTCTCCAGGAACTACAGCCTCACCAAAGGGTGCTAGGCTCCACCTAAGCCCCTCAAAGAACTCAATTTCTCGGGGCGAGCTCAACTGCTCAACTAAGGCCATATAGTCGCAGCCAAAGGACACACCCCACCCCTACCTAGCAGAGGCAGCGGCCATCTACGTAAATCCCCAGCCATACCTTTAACGACTAGAAATCCCTCGTAGTTGGGCCGTATTACTTTGTTTAAACCTCCTATAAAATTTTTCTTTTTATTTATAACTTAGATTTGGTAAAGTCTTAGCAATGGAAAACTGTATAAAGATGACGGCCGCATTATAGTCTAATTCCAAATCCTCAGATACATCCAATTTACACTATATCCAAAATATGGCAACCAGCATACCAACACATTCCCATTAACTAACTATGTACATACATATGTTCCATTAAGGAAATTCAAAGCATGTTCTTACAAAATATGAATTTACTTCATGACAGATTTTAAACCGATGTCGCACTAACTTATTGTGTTCCTAAGGCTCAGACTGTATTCGGAAAAATAGTTTTTAAAATGGAACCAATGAGCTAAACGAGCCTGAGTGTATGCTTTTATAAAAGGTTTTGCTTTTCTGAAAACTCAAAATCAGAAACTTTCTTTACAATATTTTCCGTAAGCTTTACTTTGCTTTGCTTGCTTGGAAAGTTTCTAAAACCTTTCTTTGCTTGGTTGGCTTATTTTGCTTTTCTTAAAAGCTCAGAAACTCTTATTTCATGCTTGCTTAGAAGTTTATAAACTTCTATAAATTTTCTGCTTGCTTCGCTTATCGTGCTTGAAAAGTTCTAAACCTTTCATAAATACTCGTTTTAAAAAGTTTCTCAAACTTTTTCATAAAAATGGGTGCTTTAGCTCAAACTATGCTTTGTAATAAAACCCACGGAGTTGCCTCAACCGATCGTTGAGCCCAAATCGATTCGCTCAACCGCTTGCTTTAAAACTCTCCTAAGCCTTGGCGACGTAGGAACCAATGGTTGATTTTTCAAAACAAAGATATCATGCTTATAAAACATCAACCAATGGAGGCCTACTTTTGCCATCATGCCCCAGTGAACACTGGGAACCTATGTTTCCCACCGCGCTCTGGAAGGACCTTTGTCCGCCACCTTTTTCATTTTTCCGGTGAATATGGTGGAATTGACCGTCGCCATCACCATTTAGTTGTGTTCTCATAACTTATACAATTCCGTGATGTTACTCGCCTCCTTTAAATGCATAATGTATGTCCTAAGTTTGCCTAATTTATGCAAACTGCTACAATGCATGCATGAAATCCTAACACCACCGCACGCATTCCGGGATACCTCCGACCGTTTGTTTGCTTAAACTAGGGAAGGCCTTTGTTTTCATTAACCTTCATTGCTTGCATGCTTGTTTGTTTTTGTAAAATGGTTTTACACTTTGAAACCATTTGCTTGCTTGCTTGTTTTTGAAAATGGTTTAATTATTCAAAACCATTTGCTTAGTCGTCATTGTTTCAAAAATGGTTTAACTTTTCAAACCATTTACTTACTTGCTTGTTTGGTTTAATTATGGTTTTACAATTTAAACCCATGCTTGCTTTTCAAAACGGCTTAACCCCAAAACCATTTGTCATTTCTAATTCATCGCTTGCTTTAAAAAATGGTTTACATTCAAAACCATAAAATACCACAAATGGGCTTGTAATAATAATTTAATATTATTACTAGATACTTAGTATTTGGAAAATGAGTTTAGAACACTCACCCTTTGCTTGCTTAACTTGAGCACCGCCCAATACTTATCCTGCCCTTTACTTTAACCTACAACTCAAAATGAATACGACGACAAATTAATCACATAACTTAACGACTTCCTAGACTTCCTAGTCACACTCTTCATACTTTTAGTTAAGGTGCTATGGTTCATCCCAACTGGAATTACCCAATTGAGCACCAAACTCCAAGTTACGCTCTCGGAACAACCGACCACTGCGTCCAAAGCTGATGCCGAATTCTTCTTGCATGGTCCCACTTTATGAATGGCCACTTAGGATCAGAATTAGACGATTCCTACTTCTAAGTTTTGTTCTCCTTGAAGTTTCATTTTACGCAGCCTACTTGACCACTCAAATCGATAAGAAATGAGTGGTTATGGTCGAAATACTAAAAACTCGGCCGAAACAGAAAACTTGAGAACAGTTCTACCGGTGGGGACTTCCTATCAGGTTTAAAATGGTAGGAGTTACCTGAAATGCCCAGATTTTGTTATTTCTCCCACTTGATGCCAATTCACTCCATATAACTTCTATAACGGCAGACCAAAACTAACTTGGAAATCATCTAAAACAACTCCATTAACATGTGAATTGGTGTTTTGGAAACTCAGAACCCAAAACTCTAGGTGAAAATCCAAGAACACTACCTAAGGTCCACCACTCCTTTTAAACATCATGTAATTTGATGATTCCAAGTTTTTTGAGCATCAATTGGGGTTTTACTCACATAACTCCCAACCAATCAAAGGCTTCATGTGCTTTGCACAAAACTCAGATCAAAGGAGCAACTAATTCCATACCAAGCCCCTAGAAATCTAATACACTTGATTCTACACAAAGGCATACTCTAATCTCTCGACCTCTCTTCTTCCTTTCTTCCTTCTTCCTCGCTTCGGCTCTCTTCTCCTCACCACCTGGTGGAAGCCCTAGCCAAGTGTGTGAGACAAAATGAATCATTTTGTTTGTCTCCACATTTAGCCTCATATTTTGCCTTAATTGCAATTAACCCTCTTCTTTAATTATTGCAATCAGAATTTATGCTATTTTTACTACGTGGCCCATCTCTACACTTAAATTTCTGATTTTCTATATTCTTTTTGTTAATGACCATTTCACCCTTGGTTTAATAACACACTCGGGTTCCATAAACTTTCATTCATATTTTAGTCTCCAAAATACTAATATGTGATACTGTACTCTTACACACCCCTACGTATCACGCACCGTACACCTCCTGATCTGTGTTACGCCCATGGTCAAATTTTCAAACATCAGCCCATAGCCTTACGGGGCCTAGCTCAAGAGCTCAACTACTCAGATAAGGCCATATAGCCCAAGAGCCTAGCCTTCATCAAGCAGATTCAGTCCACTGAGCCTGCAGGGGATTTGGCCAGGTGAGCTCACTACCAACTACAAGCCTCAGAACTCCAGAGCCGTGCCTATCAGCAGAGCAGACATGGAACGAATTAGGTAAAAGCGATGAGATAGAAAAATGCATTCATTGAAAGACATACATATATCCAAATCAAGCCCGACGTAAAACAAAAAAAAAAAACAAGCTTAAAACTATGAGAGTCTTGGGACAAGAGGGAGCAAGTATATAAGAAGGGAGCGTGGCCCCAACTGGGTAGCCTGCTCTCCAGAATACCGCTGAAAGGACTCTTCCGGGCTCGCCACCGGGGATATCAAAGTTAAGGCCCAAAACCCGGTAGGCATTAGCACTTTCCTCCGGGAAGGCAAGCCATCCGTAGTCTACTGGGTGTGTGCCCCATCCTCAAATCTCACTATAGTCTACCTTGAACAACCGTAGAGTTTCTTGCCTCAAGGTCCCTCAACCCATGTCTCCCCAACGCTCAATAGAGCTTTCAGCTCCTGAAGCCATGACGCTCCATCCAATGGGGCCACGGGCTATTACGCAATTGCCTCTAGCAAGACGCAGCTCTCTTCCCTAGTTGCCCGCAGCCTGCTCGACAATCGGCAGCCATCCCCTGACTACCTAAAGCTCAAGCTCATAAACAAGTGTTCGTCCTAGCCTCCAAGGGTCATCCTAGGCAGCCCGCGTTCCGGTCCCTCTGATTCAAGCTCACTTCAGCCACTTTAAGCTTATCTCGCCTTTTCTTCCTCACTCCCCGTACCGCGCTCCCAATCGCCATGGTATGTCTCGTGATCTGACTTAAGCTTTACGGCCTCCTCCGTCATTCTCAGACTTGATCTCAGCCACCGCCGTAATAAGAGCAATCACCTCGCTTGTAGACTCGCGGTTACATGGCCCTCATTCATCTTAGTCTTTGCCAAACTCTTCAGATGGCAACACAATGACACACCCAACACAAAATCAACACCCAACTCAGATAAAATCGTATTATCAAGACACTAGGAAATTTATAGAGGCGACTCCGTGAGGGATGTGAGCTGGTTTCTCAACCGATTGTGGCACCGAATTCTTAAGATCAGAATCCCTGAGAATGGATGAAACCACGCTAGCCGCAAGCTCAGCATTGGAAAGCAAGGAATCCCCATCTCCATTAGCTTTGAAGCGCTTCCTCCCCAACTCTTCCGCCCTTAAAGGAGGAGGCTCGCACTCTAAGCAGGGGGACTCCAAACTCAGCAGCATAACTCTCCAACTGAGGCTCGCAGCCTTCCCGAGGAATCTTGGCCTCAGTAAACTTAACGGCTTCGCGAACTTGGGGCTTTAGGTACCTCGGCAAGAGGCAGCGACACTTGCCCCTGCACTCGGGCATGGGTAGAAGGTGATGACGAGGACGCTCCTAACCCTGACTTTGCCCTAGTCGACGGCTCCTTCTCATATGAGAGTCCGAAGTTTTCCGTCTTACACTCCGAGAGACTCCTGGGATAGCATCTCCACCCGAGCCAAAAGCTCTCCCTTAGTGGGCTTGGCAACGGGAGGCCCGACGTGAGAGAACTTCATAACCTGAGGATGAAGGCTCAAAGTAAAGAGGGCGGGAGGACCTCGAACCCGAAGATCCGGGAATATCCGACCACCAACCAGAGGCTGCCACACTGGAAGACACTCTGGGCTCAACTTTAGCTTTGATGATCTCTGCCTTTCTGGGTCGAGGATCAGATTTAATACCAAAATCGCATAGCCAATGCAAAATTAGGGACATCCTATAACTCACGAAAACTAAACCAAACTAAACCATAGCAAAGCTCACGTAGATTCTCCTGAGGGTCTGCATACGGACGCCATAAAGGCGCCTTCCTTTACAAGAGGACGCATTCCCAATCGCAGGGCCACTAACAAAAAGTAACGCTTTCCAAAATCTATGGGAAGATGGGAGATCTCAGATGATCGCAGGAGCGCTGGAAGACTCAGATAGATAAAGAAAGCCCTCGGCGGCTTCCTTCACACTAAACAGGTCCAAAAACAGAGCTATACTGGGAACACCCAAGCCCTTATCCCTCAAGAAGACCAACAAATTTCAACAACCACGTACTCTACAAATCGGGCGAAAGCGCGGAGAGGCGCATTGAAATGTTACAAGACCCTTATAAAGGTGTAGAGGGAAACAAGACCATTATCACACACCTCAAAGAAACACACCATCTTGGGCACCTGGACCACATAGGAGGTCAAAATGTCGTGAGACCGCACCGGACACTGTGTTAGCCCCAGAACGCCGAAAGTTTCCCCATATAAAGGCTCGGGATTCTATTTAGGTCCTATATCAGCTGGGAGATTTCAGACGAATGACTTCAGATATTCGATTCCACGTGGTAATGACCAAGGATTCTAATCTTCCTTTATCCAAGGGGAGAGGAGGTCTCCTGGACGCCTCGAAAAAGCAACCCCAAATTAAACGATCAAGGCAATTCACTTTGCCTACCCCGACCCGATACAACAGAGGAGCCACCTCCAATGCGCAAGGAAGAGGAGCGATCTGGACCCATGAGAGTAACATGTAGTAAGAACAAGACCTAACCAATCTAGCCATAAGGTTCGTTATATTACCCGGAAGGCATTACGTATGAAGAAAGACGCACCATTCCAGATTAAAACGAAAAAGGCTACCTCAAGCAAGGTATCACAAAACGCCAGAAGGAACTCTACACGGAAGGTCAGAATGAATGTTAAGGAAAAGGAAACCCGAACTCGCAGAAAAACAAAAAGGCTTCAAGATTAGGGGAACACAAGGCGAACGGTCAAAGGATGTTTTCCGAAGAAAATGAAAGAACCAGAAGAAGTGGGCGCGAAAATCGAAAAGTCATCATTATCACAGGACATGATCTGACAAAGCCTAACCAAACCCGACCACGGCGAAACCGTCGTCGCACCAGATTCAAGCGTCTGACCCTTGCACACGCTCGCGGTACCGAGTACGGGGAGTGGCGATAGGGTTTAAAAAATAGGCGCGTGACTACTTTCGCCCAGCCAAGGAAAAGATAAGCCCGGTGAAATGCAGGAGCCCTGATGCAGGCCCAAAGCGGGGGCCCGGTTTGTTTGCCCTGGGGCTAATAGCATGTGGACAATAAGAAAGGCGCTCATGTCCTGTAAAATCAAACTAAATCTCACCGGTAAAGGGAAATGGATAATTTGATAAACGACCTTATCTATCGTCAGGCAGATCTGATAGGGAAGTAGGATATAATTCTCGATCGCGCTCCCTCATTATCCCTTATTAATCCGATAGCGATAAAGGCAAAAAATACTTTATCCGATGGAAAGAATCCTTCCTTACCACCATCAGTGGGAAAAACATATGCTATAAATGCCAAGTCATACGAAAAGTCGGTGAAGATGCAGCGAGCGTTAAGCCACTCCCAGCGATTTGATCTTTTCTCGCGGGGGGAGGAGCTTGGTATCGGAGCGGCCACGGGCGAAGCTCCCGCCGATCCTCTTTCTTTCATGTTTTTGCATAGGGTCCCGGCGTCAGGCAACGGACCGGCCAATGACAATTCGAAGTTCAAGCCCAGCCCGATCGTGCGCTCATTAATTTGATTGAGGCGTCGTCGTATCTGAATCACAAAAAATATATTTCTCTGTAGTAGACGACCTTGGCCTACTTTGCTTCTCAAGACTCTTCCACAATATATGATAGTCAAAAGATCTCTTCCAAGATGTAAACTTCAAAATAAATATTAAGATATGTTCCATAATCTTCTCCTTAATATCCTCCAACCATTATCTTACAAAATAGCCATCGAAAATCTATTTCAAAATGTTCCTTATCCAAAAGATCTCTTCCAAGAATATTTTCCAAAATATTTACAAGTTAAAGTAGTTTCTTCCAAAATATCTTTTCAGAAAATTCATTAACTGCAAAATATCTTTCAATGGCTTTAAAATATTAAGTTTTTTTTTTAATATTTACAAATATAGCCATAAATAGCCAACTACCCAAAGGTCCTAACAATTTCCCCATAATTGTTTGTTGGAAAAAACAAATTTTGAAAAAAATTCAAGAAAAACAACATTAAAATCAAACACCATATTGAAGTGGGATTCAGAGAATCACCATCTCTGAACATAACATGCTCCACTAAATATCTTCTTCTTAGATCCAAGCTCAAAATCAAAGTAAATGTCTTTGTGTCAATAATTGCCAATATCATCTTCATAAACTAAAGTTAAGCTTCAAAAGAAATATCTCTAAAAATTAAATGAAAATCTTTTTTTTTTGTTTATTTTCTTTTGCCTTATATATCAATCATGCACTCCTAAATGTTGTGTCTTCCTTCTCATGTGACTCAACGTCACTATTATTTTATGAAATCTTAGCCCACCTGCATTATTTATAAAGAATCTTTTAATACTCTTTAGCCATGACAATTGTTATGACAGTATCCAATGACACAATTTACCAAAACTATTGCTCAGTAAGAGCATAAAAGCAATCTAATTATTGACTTGTATGATCGTAATGCTCAAAAGCTCCTTCCACACTCTTCATCATTTAGTTCGATAAATGCCTTCATACGAAATGAGCAATTTGATCCATTAAGGAGTGGAGTACAAAAAGCTTAGTGCACTGCTATATTGTTACGTCTATTTTTTTTTTTATTAAGATGTTACAAATTAGTGTTATAACATTGCTTTGTGATAATTAAAACAAAATTAACTTTTTTTAAATTTTAAAGACCAATCACATCCAAACATATAGAAGCAAGAAAAATAAAGGGGACACCAAGACATTGTTAACATTGTTGGGTGCACCATGCCTACTCTACAGCCCTACTCCCAAATATTGAACATTCCACTAAGAATCAATTCAATACAAAACCTTCATAGTTTTACACATTCAAAGACTCACTTGATAATGTCACCATTATAGTGAATCTTCTAAGTGGTCTTGTCCAACAATCACCACTCATCTTTTCAAACTTTCTTTCGACGGTGATATATTCTTCACACGAAAAATACCCTTGACAAAACTCGAACCAGGAATTATAGCTTGAGAGCTTTCTCTAAGATTTTATACAAACTACAGAAATCTCTTTTCTTCCCCGATGCGGAAGCCCTCAAGGTTCTTTGCTTCTCAAAAGTATTCCACAATATTCACTAGATAAAGATTCTACAATATTTCCCAAATTCTCCTCCAACCAATATCTTTCAAAATATTCATTGCCCAGAAAATCTATTTCAAAATTTCTACCATAAAAAAGATCTCTTTCGAAAATCTTTAATTTTTATATAAAAATTAAAAGTATATTGGTGTTAAAGAATATATAAAAATAATTCTTTAATGTTTAAATTTTTTTTATTTCTTTCTATTTTACATCTTTATTTTCTTTCCTTTAAAATTTTCGTAAAACAAAAAGATAACCTAAAAGTTAATAAACTTAAAAATGAATCTCTATACTTTGTCACTTAAGGATTTCTCAAAAATTTATTAACTTATATTCTTAGCAGGTTATTTAATTAATATACTGATCCTAGGCAGGATAAAAGATTTTATTATTTAACTAAAATTATTAATTTATTAAGCATTTATTTATAAATATTTTGTTGTATCTACAAATTTAATTTTCTTTTCGAACTTGTTTACAAACAGTAAAAATTAAGCAAAGTATAATATTTCAATTAATTTTTGTTTTGTGCAATTTTGATTGTTTCTTTTTTTTTTTTTTTGGATCTTCAAAATCATTTTAAACCAAACTATCTTTTAAAAAAAACAATAGTCATGAGTCACAGTTCAAACTATTGAAAGAATGAATGTACATGATGCAGGTACACCGAGGGCATTATGAAAGCATGTACTATAAGAAATGCATTTCTGAAAGTGAATAGATATAGAAAAAATGAAACACAAATAATAACAGAAGAGAAAGTTGGAGTGACAATGAATATGTAACACTTTTTTATTTTTAATAAATCAAACAATATTTCTGGTTAATCAAATATGCAATATCATAATTTATTTATGTTTTTTTTAGTCTCCTTTCTTAATTTTCAACTTGTGTGAATTATTTCTCATTATGTTTCTTCCAATTTTGTAATTGGAGGTTGTTGTAGCTCCTTTTCATGCTGAGTACAAGAAGTGACCATTGGAGTCTTTTTCTTTTCCAAGCTCTCAAGTGGTATGGGTTGAATTTGAACATTAGTCCTTGTCTCTCCCTTGAGTCATTCAGCCATACACTTAGCCAATTTAGCCATTGTGATGGCTAGTTCATCCACTTCACTTTCAAATTTTGACTCCTTTTGTGAAGGTGTGTGCAATTTCTCCATGAATTGAGCTTGAGATTTTGCCAATTTAAACTGGCATAACTGGCAGTTCAACGCAGTTTTTCTGAGTTTGAACATTACACTCTTTAGTGGAGGTTCACTCATTTATTTTCGGGCCTTAAAGCACACAGGCCCGACTGTCTTTGAGAATGGTCATATCACCCCATTAAGATTTCCTTTTCGAAAGCAGACATGATTTGAATAAGCTTTGAGATTCTTTTATAAGCACCGTCATAATTTTCCCTCGAACTTTCACAGCCATTGGGCCTGCTGAACTCTTCGATTTCAGCCTTGGCTAGCCAGTTCATTGCCTGGTATCTTCAAACTTAGTCACTGATTGCATCGTATGGAGGTTGAAGGGTGAAGTGTAAGCTGTGTCCCAATAGTGTTTGGAACTGGACTCCATAAAAAATCTCTGTGATTGCTCAAGCGCCAGGGTATCTCCATATTAGGCATAGTAATATCCATTGTTAACCTAGTTCTCCTTGAGTTGTCACTTTTTTCTTTGCTGCTCTATTGGCCATTTGTCTCATTCTTAGTTGTTGATGAAGAGACAAGATTCAGTGTGTAAAATCCATGAAGGATCTATTTACTTAAATTGACACCTAGAAAACAAAAATAAAATTCAAAGTAAAATATACAAAAAAAATAAAGATAAAACAATATGAACTATATCAAAAGTATGGTGAGCTATTTCCAGTCGATATTAATGGCGCTGGGCCTCCCAGTGACAATATTTGCTTGATGGGGATTTTTTATTGAAGTGAGAATGGTAAGCTGTGTGGCGAGTCTTGGCGTGTGAGACCTCCATAAAGATTATACCTTTGTTGGTTTGTTGTCATTTTAAAATTATATTAAAGTGTTTGTTTAGATTTAAGTCTTTGAGGTGAAAAATAATAAAAGCAGATTAATAAAGGTGGAAGGGTCAAATGGTGACTTTATCAAATTAAGGATGAAGGATCATAGGATGAATGAATTTGCATGTTAGAAATTGGAAATATGACAGTTAGGATTTTCCAGATAGAAGATGAAGAAGGACTTAATGGAAAAAAAGACGAATTTTGAGCAAAATGGATAGACCAAACATGGTCTTGCATGAGAAGATATTTTCTCATTTGTGATTTTGAGCTAAAGGATTACGGTGGAGGAGGAGAAGAAAAGAAGCCATTTTGGGTTTCTATTTAAGTAAAAGAGAAGGAAAAGAAGAAAAGAAATCAGAGTTTGGGCTACAATATTTTGTTGGTATGGAACTGTATGCGCTGGATTACTTGTATGAAACCTATATGGATTTGTTGGTTGGGAAGCCCTCTAACTCTCTCATCTTGCCTATGTTTGGGTTAGAAAAGCCTTGTATCTCTTGTATCATAGTGATTTTGTTGGTGTAAAGTTCGGAGTTTGTGTGGTTGGTTTAGGTTTTGGGTTGGAAGTGCGGGGTGAGAAGGCGAGCTTGAGAAATGTTGAGTAAATGGGTTACGAAAGTTGAATACAGATTCTCTTCAGAAGTTATTTTTGTCTAAAGGATGTGACGATTCTGGAGATGCTGAAAGTTGAATAAGTACTCAGTTTGTTTTTAGTCCAAAGGATATTTGGTGCAATCTTGAGAAGTTTAAGTACCCGTTTTCAAAGTGGTTTGAATTTAGAGGATGTTAGTGCAGATCACTGAAAGTTGAAATGCAGGTACTCCGCAGTTGTTTAAAATTAAATTACCCGATCTTGTAACCTGTTTTGTTACGTTCATGATTAATTCCTGAATGAAGAGTCGATACATGTATAAAAGTCATATGAAAAATGCTTTGTACCTCGGCGCACTCGGCGATCACATTCAAGTAGCCTTTAGCCTCTTTGCCACAATTGCTAGTATTAGATTAAGAATAAAATAACAAGCTAAAGAAAACACACGCAGTGATGCACATCGAAGATGGATGAAGTGAATGAATAGGCCGCGTCTGTTCGGTGCTACGACACTCTGCTAATCTTCTGACACTCTCTAGTCTTATGGCAGCCTGTTCGTGGGCAAGCCACGTCTCTTATGTCTCACAGACTCCTACTAGTGCTACGACATACGACTAGTAGAGCTGGGGCATGTTGTGCTTAGCACCTCTGTTGATCTTGTACGATTACCTCGAGGTACCTATTGTCTTTAAAGTCACTCTCATTCATTATTCTTGATCTATATAGAATGACATTTGTATATGATAGAATATGAATAATGAATGAGCCAAAGCTTAAGGAATGGGATTCTGCTATATTGCAGCCTTCGTACCTTTGGGTACCTTATCTGAACACATGTTAGACTCCTACTGGAGAAATGAAAATCACGTTATAAGAATTATGTTATATGAAAACTCTGTTATAGAACTCAATTATACATAAACTATGACATATTTATTATGTTATATGTATCCTGTAATTATGGACCACTTCAAGTGGTCATATATGTTATATGTTTCCCACTAAGCTATAAACTTAGCATGGGTGTTTCATCCGTGTAGGTACTGAAGAGGACATTCAAGGCATTCCGCATACGATAGGGCCAACACAACAATAGGAATCCACTTGATGTAGGTTTTGATTTTAAGTTTTGGAATGTAAATGTAAAAGTTTTTGTAATAGTGGAATTTGTTTATGTACAAGTAAGCGGGACTCGGGAACTCTGCATGGCGGTTTAAACACCACTATAGTGGTAGTACTAGAAGTTTTATTTCCTTATGGATTTATATATGAAATGGGCTCACCAATGTCCGAAAAGCAGATTAAAGAGTCACAGTCCCATGCCGCACCCCCTCTCTCAGCCTAGGCGGGGGTAGGGGTGTGACAGCACGCATCACCTCAAGTAATATAATGATAAGTGAATATAGTTCCCACAGAGAATTGAGTTACTAAGTACCGACTCTAATCTAGCCTAGGCTCTATTTGGATGGTTGGAAATCTGTAAAATGATCTAAATTACACTAACTAAGCATGCAAAAATAACTTAAACAAGTCTAAAAGGCCTTAGGGTCTAGATTTCACCTAAACAAGTATGTATAAACCTCCTAACCCAATTAACCAATTATCAATTTCATCATGAAGATGACCATTTCACTAATGTATATGTGAATCTCTCTCAAGCATCCACACACTACCCATAGGATTTAAGTATTTTGCATCTCTACAAAACCCCAAAACCTTAGGAATGCAATAAGCCATAGAAATCATAATACCACACCTAATCTCATTTATATCTCTATCTCATGATAATTAGATGGTAAATCATTCATGGTCTAGCTTAATCATCACTTCTCAGTTTCACATCAAGCCACAAATCATGCAAATATTGGTCAAATACTCACAAGCATTAAGATTAAATGAAATACTCAAAAGCAATCAATAGAAATTATGAGAGATTGATACAAATATGTTTTTGGCTACATCTAAACCCTAAGAAAACTAACTAGAACATAAATGGAAGAAGAAATACAACCAACCAAAGAAGGGAAAATGGAAAAAGGAAGAAAAGAAACAAATTTGGCGGAGGAGCTTCCTTCTTCTCTTCCATCTTCTTCTTCTTCTTCTTCATGTCTCCTTCTTCTCCTAGGTAAAAAAATCTTCAAGAGGGAGGAACCTTAAGAGAGGGCCTCCCTCTCATCAATTTCTATCCCCAAATGAACCTCGTGAACTCCCCTAGCCAAGCCTAATATCCCTTTTGTAGAAGCAAAAATAGAGCGGACAAGATGGGCTTCGACAAAAATATGGGCCTCAACATCACGCTGTAGCATGATGGAGCTGACGCAATGGCGTGACAAAAAAAAAGGGAGCTACTGGAAGAATCGAAGCCAAACCATGCTGAAGTGTGAAAATACCCACCGTATAAATGCTAAGCATTAGAGAGAACTCACGCTATAGCATGAAGTTTCTCCTTGCTTTCGTACATAATTCTCTGTTTTCAGCATCCTTCACTCATTCCTTCATGACTTCTTTATCCGGACTCCGAATCACACGATCTCGGTATCTACGGAAAGCCCTCGGACTCTAAAATCTGCCTATGCCAATGAGGGAGCCATAGAAGGACATCACACAGGCGAAATGATCACATGTTTGCCACGACTGCATAATGACTTTGCATTTTTTTCTTCGATTTCACTCATTTCCGCTCAAAGGTTAGTCTAATCACAAAATTGAGAAAAAGAGCATTAAGACACTTATTTATATCATAAAACTACTAAAACCTAAGTAAAACATGGGGATAAAAAAAAAGTATTTAAGATACTCATCAGTGGTGTAGGAGAATCTCAAGATTTTGGTACTACAGTGGTGGGAACGATAATAAAATTAGGGTTTTTGGAAAAAAGTGAAGTTAAAACATGACAGTTTTACTAAGGCCTCCCAGAAATCAGGCTCAAATGAAACATAATGTAATCTTACATCTAGAAGACTGCAATTTGAAAATATTTTTCTCTGTTGATATTGCTACCAACAGATACCAAAGTCCTTCAGCAACCAATGAGACCTCGAAATAGAAACTTATGCCGAGTGAACTTTTACTTTCAACTCGGGACTTTGTTCTATTTTGATTCATAAAATATGAGACATACTAAGTTGAATATAAAACGAAATTCTTGAAATTATATAAATATAGTATTTTTAATCATACAATCACATTTTAAAGTCACAAAAACACCTTTAGAATTAAAGTGATAATATAGATAACCATAAAACAATTTTGTAAGTATAAATTCTTTGCTCATCATGTCTAGCTTATGTGATAGAGTTCTCAATCTTTCAAAAAGGTAAAGTATAAGAAAGAGGTCTTGGGTTTGAATTCCAGTAGAGATAATTTACTACATTGTAACTGAAGTGTTTAAATTTTAAAAAAAATATATAAATTATTTTTAATCATGAGTGGTTGAATACCTTTATATTATGTAATTAGGAAATTCATAATTTAGTGTTGCTAATTGGAGATATAACTTTTATTCCAACCAAGTCATATAGGTTTGCTAAAGCATTTATTATTGTATTTAATTGAGAAGAGTTCTCACCAGCATATATATGCCTTTACATCTTATGTAAGTGGAACTGCATGCTCTTCGAAGTCCCAAATTTCCATACTCACCTTTCATTTATGACTTTAAATGGAAGACAGCCATATTCCTTTGATTTTTTTTTTTCCCTTTTACTTTTTTTTTAATTATTTTTTTATTCTATATCAAAATAGCTTATATTGTTTTATAAAGAATTGATAATTATTCTTCTAAAAACATTTCGAAGAAAAGCTTCTTATAAATGCACATTTAAATAGAGACACTATCAAAAAGCTGTATGTTATAAAAAAAATAAAAATAATTTTTTGTATTTGATTTTATTATAAAAATATAATAAACAATTAGATATAATTAACACCTACCTATTTTTAAAATTATTTAATTTTTATATAAAAATTAAAAGTATATTGATGATAAAGAAGTAAAGAACATATAAAAATAATTCTTTATTTTTTTAAAAAAAATTCTTTCTTTCTTACCTCTTTATTTCTTCCATTTAAAAATTTTCATGAGCAAAGATAACCTAAAAATTAATAAAATTAAAAATGAATTTGTATACATTGTCACTGAAGAATTTCTCAAAAAAAAAAAATTAACTTATCTATTTAGCAGGTTATTTCATTAATATACTAATCCTAGTCTGGATAAAAGATTTTATTATTTAAGTAAAATTATTAATTTATTAAGCATTCATTTATAAATATTTTATTGTAACTACAAATTTATTTATAGGAAATTTTTGAAAATGTATAATATTTTAATTAATTTTTTCTATATTTGACAATTTCATATTTATATGATAAATCAAAATTTGCAATTTTGATTGTTTCTTCTTTTTTTGGATCTTCAAATAAATTATCATAAAAAAGAAATAAAAGTTCTTAGGCTTGACTCGAATAGTAATAAGAGAATGTTGGTACAAGAATAGAACACTTACAGTAAATATTAGGAGATAAGGAAAAATTGAATACAGACTAACTTGGTAGATAGAGTCTTGCAGATTGCAATGTCCTAAAGACAATATTTCACCTCTTACTGTATCTGCGAAGGCTGCCAGACGATTGCTCCCCCGGGATAAAACTATCTAATGTTGAAGGTTTTATGCAGGAATCTTCATTTCAGGCAAAACTCTTTGTGATTTTTATATACGAATGAATGCACGAGTTTGTTAAAAAATGCCAGGGAATTCAAAAACAAAAGTCTGTGTTGATTTTAAACAAAAGTCAGGGAATGCAACCTTTCTGAAAGTTTGCAACCTTTCAGAAAGATGCATTGTTTCAAAAAATAAAAATAAAAATAAATAAAATCTTTGATTTACTCCAAAGCACGTCTATGCTGAATATAATATATATATATATATATATATTGGGTAGGCCACCAAGGAGCCATGGAGAAGAGACCCCACCCACCACACAGTGACTCCAATTCTCATCACTCCTACAAGAGAGCTTTCTTCAATATAAATTGATTAAAAAACCCTTTCCCATCCGATGTGGGACAAGAGGTTTTGTTTTTAAAAAAAAAGATTCTAACAGAGAATAAGTATATCAAAAGAGACTTGAGACCCTTTAAAATAAAATACTACAAGGATGCATTACAAAAATGAATAGATATAAAAATAAATAAATAAATAAATAAAAATGAATACGTTCTTTTTTTATAAAAATGAATAAGAGTCAGCTAAGAAGGTTACTTTCTTATAACAATGAATATTTTATTTTTATTTATTCAAGACAGGTCTGAAAACACAATTAATGACCTGGTTGTGTATCAGTTCGTACTCTGAATGATTGAGATGGTGGTCTGGCCTTGTTGGAAGCTTTGTCTCGTGACTCTGCATTTTCAGGGTTTCAGTTCGTACTCTGAAAAATTGAGATGGTGGTCTGGCCTTGTTGGAGCTTTGTCTCGTGACTATGTATTTTCATTTTTCTGATCATACCTGTATTCACGTTTGGTTGCTGAAGTCTTTGACTTCGATCCTTGGTTTCCTTTGTCTCATATCCAGCCTTAATTAACATCTCTGCTTCTGTTCTTAAAGTTAAAGTTGAATCCTATAGCATCTATTCCCCTACATTATTGTTAAACCTTTCGATTTTTCTTGATTTCTGTTTCTGCCACATTGATTAATCCCCGCCACGTAGATAGCATCCTTTGTTGGTTTTTTATCAAACTCATGATATTTAATTTAAATGTTAAAATATAAAAGCAATGGGATCTCCATGGCTTGAGCAAAGGCGCTTTGGGCTGGCCGGGGGCCCCGATGGGCTTTAGCGGCGGCAGGCGAGAGCCCGACCGGGCCACGTTAAAGGGCGGCGGGCTAGTGGGCTTCATTCGAGCTCGGGCGGCCACCCAGGCCGTTAAAGCCGCCGAGGAAGCCCACCCAGGGCGCCCAGCGGTTTAGGCGCAGGCGTGGGCTGTCTAGAAACCGATCTATGGGCCCTTGGCTTGGTCATAGGCCCATATAAGCCGCCTAAAAATTAAAGCCCCTTAATGTGAGTTTTTTGTTTAAGGGTGTGTTCGAAAGTTAAATAAAAAGTAAGCTTAAATTAAATTCAAAATAAAAAATACATCATTTTAAATTTATTAATCAAATATAATTCACGTTTAGAAATGTATGAAAGAGTTTACGTCATTTACCAAAATAAGTCTTGTCAGATTGGGTAGCGCACCTTGTTGTCAATCGTTTATTAACTTTTCGATATAAGAAAATAAAATCTGATATCACGTTTCGATAAAATATTTTAATCGTTATTTTTAAATTTGATGGGAAGCTATCTGGATCCAATTCATTGTCTTGATAATTTTAAGTTCTCTTGTATCGCTCTTGGTTAAACTACTCGAGACATGATCGTACGATAATGACTAGATGTGAGTTGGATAATATCGTATCTGTATTTCTGAAAATGTTGTTGTTGAAGTATCAAAAATTTCAAGATCTCGTAGAAGATCGCTGATATTGCCAATCATAATCATTTAATACATCAACATCTACGTAATATTGTATTAGATAATTGCATTTCGTATGGTGTGCTACTTTTTATATTTTGTAATATTTTGTAAAAGCTTATAAGAGTAGGAATTCATCTGGTTGGTATGTCTAAACATATTTTCCTTGTCATATTTACAATTTTGCAACAATCGAAAAATAATTCATGTTTTGCTTGGGAACAATTAATATTATATGCGATGTACTCTAATTTTTTCTAATGTGCTATCAACTTGTTTTAATCCATCTTTTCTGATCAAATTTAAAATATGTGCACAACAACGTACATGAAATAATTTGCATGATCATCTTTTTTATTTGCCAAAATCTTTTAATCTTTGTATTTTTATCATTATTTGAAGCATTATCTAATGTTATTGTAAATATTTTATCACGAATACTTAAATCTATAATTTCATCATTTATTAAAGTTGCTATATTTTACCATTATGTGGAGTATTTGTTATTTTAAATGAAATTATTCTTTTATTGCGTCAATTCACTTTCTCATATAAATGACGATAATACATAAAAAGCCTCTATGCATTAAAGATGTCCAAATATCATATGTTAAACAAAATTTTCCTTCAAAATTTGCAAAATATTGTTTTAAATTTTTTCGTTCTATTTGAAATTTTTTCATAATATCTCTTTTAACGGTATTTTCGGTTCAACATTTGAATTAAAGGATTAATCGATGTTTGAATTGTTTTTTGAATAATCATCGATTTCCATCATATTAAAAGGTTGTTGTTTCTTATTATATGTCAGTAATTCATGCGACAAACGGCTAAATCATAAGAAAATGTGTTTAAATTTTTATATTCATCTTTACCTAATTACATATAATTTCTAATATCTACATTATGCTTAGTTTTACATTGTTCATTGTGTCCTTTTAAATTACTTGTGCCCGAATTTGATCCGCGCTAAGAAGTTTGCGCAAATTTTTTACGTTTTGCTTTATTTATTTTATTATTTTCTAAAATTATTTCTATTCTATCAAAAAAATTCCATATATTTGAACTAAGTTTTTGTAATGATGCACATGGGCCAGAAGAAGATGCATGCATATTTATCAGTAATATTAAAATTATTAATAAAATATTATACCCCAAAAATATTTTATAAACACCATGTTTGACAATTTAAACACCGTTCATACTAACAACCGAACTGAGATCTCTACTCAGCCTTTTCTGTACATTTTGTTCTGAAACCTTCATTACTATTACGAAATGAGGTCTCAATGAAAATGCAAATAACTATAAATTAATTATAAATATAATAATAGTTTTTAAGCTTTCAAAAAATAATAGTTTTATATACTTTTATAGAAAATATTTTGTTGTAAAAATATGAACCAAACTATTATTTTGATTACTATTTTAAAATATTTATATATTGTAAAATTAATATTTTAAAATGACTTTTCTTTATTTTAAAATTACTTTACAATTTGTAGAAAAAATATTTCATATTATTGAAACGCTTGTCAAAAATTTTAAATATTAAAACCCTCTTCTAGTTAATTTTTTTCTACATATTTGTATAATATTTTTATTTTAGAATATATCAATTTTTTTTAAAAAAGGATGGGAGGGGGTGGGTGGGAATTTCGGTAGTACGCCCTTTGGAGCCCGTCGGGCCCGCCCTCTAGGCCGTTGGGCCTTCACTCTGGGCGATCGGGCTGGAGTCATTCTGGAGCCCGTCGGCGTCATCCACCCCCAGGCTGATCGGTAGTCTGGGCGTTAGGCGCCTAGTATAAAGCTAGATATATATGAGGTGGCTATGAGCCTTTAAAAATTAAATTCGCGGGTGACTATCAACGAGCCTATAGGCCCCGGCCCGACCAAGTTATATATATATATATATATATATATATATATATATATATATACTACCCATATATATATATATATATATATATATATATGTGTGTGTATGTATGTTTAATTTATTGAAAATTCATTTTGCTGGGGGCTAAAATGAGAGATAATCCGTTTGCATAGAGGTGAGGAAAGATGAAGAGGACATCAAATTAGTGATTGAGAGAAGATAGAAGTTGTTAGGGTTAAAATGAATTTTTTAAGGAAGAGAAAGTGAGCGTGGAGTGTTCGAACGGGTGGTAGTACCATTAAATTAAGGTTATGCTTAGAGGCAAGTTACTGCGATGCGCTCGACGTTCGACTCGTTAGAAGGCTCACTCGAACTCAGTTGTCCAGTTAAGCAGGCGAAGTCAGAACACCCTCAAACTTGGCTCGTCGATAGTAGCGATTTCGTAAATAGGCTCGTGAGAAAGCTCGTTAACCAGGCTCGTGAACAAGATCGTGAACTAAGCTCGTAAACAGGCTCGTGAACATGAAGACTTGATGCGTATGAAATTTTCTGAATAGACATGAATGAATATTTTAACTCTAGAAATTCAATCAAGTTAATTGAACTTTTATTGTCTTATTTTTTTAATTTAGTTGTATGTTGGCTATTTTAGATGAACATTTTTTTTAAATAGGGTTGTAACTGAGCCGAGCTACTCGCGAGCTGCTCGGCGTTCGGTTCGTTAGAAACTCGCTCGAACTCGTTTATTAAGTTAAACAAGTCAAGGCGGGTTGTATCATTTTGAGGCTCGTCGCTAAGCAGCCAAGCCTCGCACCCTCAGGCTACGGCTTGTCGGATCCTTGAAGCAGGCTCGTGAATAGGCTCGAGCCTACTCCTTTATGTTGGGTTGGGTTATTTCCTTCATGTGGAGGGAAGCCCCGAAGCCTTGATTCTAAGGCCTCTTAAGCCAGATATGAAAGAGAGGATTAGGTCTTCTTCATTCTCTTGAGGATTTTTTTTTCTTTACGACCACTATCCAAAGTAGTCTTCCTCTTCTTCTTGATCTTTGTTGTCTCCATAAGAGAAAGGAAGAGAGAGAGATCCATTTTGAAGTTAGAGAAAGAAAAACACGAGTTTTTTCTTTATCTTCCTTTACTTGAATTTGATCAAGCGGCGATCTGGGTTCATGCGTGGTTCGTCGACACGAATCTGGGGTCAGTGTTGTCACTCATTCTGGGATGAGGTCTGTTTAGACTCGATCATGTACTCAGTCAGATCATTATCTCTGTGTTGTGGGTTTCCACGGGACAATTTTCATCATCGGTCGATCGGTTCATCAGGTGATGCGTCGAGCTGATTTTTGGTGAGCACGTTCTTAACTCGGTGCGGGTGGAATTGAGTTCTTAACGGTGGTGTTTATGTAGAGAGCAGTGACTGTTTTGTGAGAGATTTCTCTATTGTTTTATGCAAGTTGATTTGCATTTGCCAAGATTAAAATTCTTGAGATATGATTGGTATATGCCTCTAGTTTTATCTAGAGAGAATTGTGTAACCCATTAATTATATTAGTGGAGGTGTTTAAGTGGCCTACCGTGGTTTTTACTTCTCACATTTGGGAAGGTTTTCCACGCTAAAATTGTTGGTGTCCATATATTTGTTGCTTTGGGTGAATTGTTATTGCTCCAGTAAATTGTTTATTAGGTTCTCACAAGAGGGGATAAAATGCAGTTGTGCATTGTTTATGTTGTCCCATCAAGTGGTATCGGGGCGAGGGTTCAAGATAAGTTGTGCCTTGTGTAGAACAATGGAAGCTTAATACAAGAGTAGAATCGATCACTTTGAATGGTTCAATTATCATGTTTGGAAGGAAAATGGAAGACTTATTGTATGTGAAGGATTATTATTTGCTGTGTTTGTACGAAGACCGGGAAAATAAAGCAGATGCGGGAATGGAATTTACTTCATCGACGAGGTTTGTGGTTATGTCGGACCCGATTGGGTGAATGATAATGTTCTCAATCATGTTAGTGAGAAACATGCAAAGAAGTTTATAGAACAAGCTCGAACAATTATATCATTTGGAAATAATAAATTGTTTATGATTAAGAAGATGATGAGTTTGAGTATCAAGATGGAACTCCTATGACGGATCATGAATACATTCAAGGTATTATTAATCAATTGGGCACGGAATGAACATCAAGTTTGAGGAAGAGTGCAAGGTTGTGGATTCTTGGTACATTCTTGGGACTCGTGGGAGGCGTTTAGAACTTCTTTGTCTAACTTCGGCCCGGATAGTACTATGAATATGGATTTGGTTAAAGTTGTGTTACGAATGAAGAAATGAGAAGAAAGTCACATGGTTCTTCTTCACGGTCGGATGTCATCGTTATTGAAGGGGGAGGAGTAAGAGTAGAGGTCAGAACGAGAGATAGAAGCAAAGCAAGAATAACAAGTTTACCCGATGTTGAGTGTCACTCTTGTCATTTTGAAAGGAATATAAGAAAGTATTGTCGCCAATTGAAGAGAGATATATGAAACAAGGGAAAGTGAAGGGGAAAGAAAGAATGACAATGGTGGTGAAGATGACCAGATTGCCACTGCCCAGTTTCCTTATTGTTTATGATAGTGATGTTGTTAATTTTGCTTGCCAGGAAACCAGTTGGGTGATTGATAGTGGTGCCTCCATCCATGCTACACCTCGGAAGGATTTCTTTACATCCTACACATCCGGTGACTTTGGAAGTGTTAGGATGGGTAATGATGGCTCAGCTAAAGCCATTGGTATGGGACATGTGCGTTTGGAGACTAGTAATGGTACTATGTTGATTTTGAAGAATGTTAAACACATTCCGGATATTCGCATGAATTTAATCTCCACGGAAGCTTGATGATGAAGGTTGCAGCACCTTCGAGTGATAGTGATGGAAGCTCACTAAGGGTTCTATGGTGATAGCAAAGAAGAGTTCCTCATTGTATTTGATGCAGGGGTAATTGATTCCAGTATCAATGCAGTGGATGATGATAGTACAGTTGAGCTTTGGCATAATAGGCTTGGTCACATGAGTGAGAAGGGCTTGATGATTTTGGCTAAGAAAGAATCTTCTCTCTGCAGTATGAAGAAGGGATCTTTGAAAAGTGTGCTCATTGTATAGGAAATCGGACGAGTTGCATTAGCTGCCATGCCATCTGAGGAAGCCGGGTATGCTTGATTTAGTGTGATACGTGTGTGTGGTCCTGTAAACAAAAACACTTGGTGGATCTATATATTTTGTGACTTTTATAGATGATCATTCAAGAAAAGATTTGGGTTTATACTTTGAAAACAAAAGACCCGAGTGTTAGACGTGTTTAAGCAATTTCATGCTCTTGTTGAAACGATATGGTGAAAAGTTGAAATGTAATAGGATGATAATGGGGGTGAATATTCTGGTCCTTTTAGTGGTATTGTAGACAACATGGTATTCGACATCAAGGCCTCCTGGAACTCCTCGGTTGAATGGAGTTGGGAGAGAATGAATAGGACAGTTGAAAGGTAAGATGTTTACTTCCTTGATCCACAGGTTGCGAATCTTTTTGGGGTGAGGCTTTGAATCTTGTTGTACATGTTCTCAATCTTACACCATGTGTCCTTTGGAATTTGATGTTCGGATAAATTTGGTGAGATAATGAAATCTCTTATGATCTTGATGTCGCTTTGGATCGCGAGGCTTTTGTAAATATTCCACAGTATGAAGTGCAAGCTTGATGCTAAGACAGACCTTGTGTATTTATTGGTTATGGTCAGGATGAGCTTGGTTACAGGTTTTATGATCCGGTGCAGAAAAAACTTGTAAGAAGCTGAGATGTTGTGTTTATGGAAGATTATACTATCACGGGATATTGAAATTACGATCGCAAATGAAGTCTCAACATAGTGATGATTTGATTAACTTGGATCCGCTCCCTTTGACCAAATCTTCACACGGGTTGAATGAAGCACATGATGACCAACATGACATGGGTGATGTTGAAACTCCCACACACGGGTTGAGGTGGATGATGTGATGTTCATGGCTTGATCTGACGGCGGAGGCTCCATGGATATTCCACTTAGGAGTCTACGGTCGACATCCTTCTACGGTATTACGGTTGATGACTATGTATTGCCCTAGCGAGGCTTTGAAAGTTATAGAGGAAGCCATGAAAGATGAAAATAAGATGAAGTGGGTTGATGCTATGCAAGATGAGATGGAATCCTTTGCATGAGAACCATTCTTTTGAGCTTGTCAAGTTGCGAAAGGAAAAAGAGCTTTGAAGAAACGGTGGGTTTGCAGTGAAGCAAAGAAGAACACACTTCACTGACCTCGTTACAAAGCTAGGCGGATTTGTCAAAAGGTTCCAGTCAAAGAAGGTATTGATTTTGATGAGATCTTTTCTCTACATTGTTAGATGTCATCTATTCGTGTAGTTTTTTGGGCTTAGCGGCTAGTCTTGATTTGGAGATTCGAGCGGATGGATGTTAGGCGCTTTCTCCATGGTGATTTGAACAAAGAAATTTATATCAACAACGGAGGTTTCATGATAAAAGGGAAAGAGGATTATGTGTATAGGCGGAAAAGTCTTTATGGCTTGGAAGCGGGCAGGGCGATGTATAAAGTTTGGAGTCGGTTATGGGGAGCAAGGCTCTTAGAAAAACTATATTCGACCATTGTGTATTTGTGCATAAAATTCTCTGATGATGATTTTGTTATATTGTTGCTCTATGTTGATGATATCTTGATTGTTGGTAGAAATGTTTCAAGAATTGATAGCTTGAAGAAGCAGTTAAGCAAATTCTTTTGCCATGAAGGATTTAGGGCTAGTAAAGAGAATTCTTGGCATTAGAATTGGGCGGGATAGAACATCGAAGCTATATATATCACGAGGAGCAATATATTGAAAGGTGCTAGAGGTTTTAACATGAGCAAAGCTAAAGTGGTCAGTTCTCCTCACAGCTAGTCACTTTAAGCTAAAGCGGCGGACATAGCCCTTAATGGATAAGGAGAAGGAAGGCGTGAGAAGAGTTCAGGTATGCCCTCGGCGGAGTAGGAAGTTTGATGTATGCCATGGTATGTATAAATGATTATAACTTATGCGGTTGTTGTTTGTTAGCCGTTTTCTCGAATCTAGGAAGACAACGGTAGACGTCCAGTGGATTATGAGATATTTGCGAGGCACTTCAAGTTGAAACTCACTTTTGGAAGTGAAACCGGTACTTATTGGTTACAGCAGTTCGGACATGGCGAGGGATGTGGATAATGAAAGTCTCTTGTTTGTTGTTGACATTCTCGGAAGTCTTGTGTCTTGGCAATCAGACTCAGGGAAATGTGTTGCACTCTCTACAGCAGAGGCGAGTATATTACGAAGCATGTAAGGGAGTTGTTGTGGATGGCCGTTTCATCGGGAGCTCGGGTTTAAACAGCAACACTATGTGGTATATTGTGATAACCAAAGTGCTATTCACCTCAGTAAGAATTCTACCTTTCATGCAAGATCAAAACACATTGATGTGAGGTATCATTGGATGAGAGATGCTCGATGACAACTTGTTGAAATTGAGAAGATACATACCGTGCTTGATGGCTCGGATATGTTGACAAGAAGACCTTTACCAAGGAGAAGCTTGGAGTTTGTTGTTCCATTCTTTGGGATGGAGTCCCTCCACATAGTCGAGGGGAGATTTGTTGGGTTGGGTTATTTCCTTCGCCTTGGGAGGAAAGCCCAAAGCCCAATTCTAAGGCCTCTTAAGCCTTAGGGTATGAAGAGAAGATGATTAGGTCTTCTTCATTCTCAACGAGGATTTTTTTTTGCAGCCACTATCAAGTAGTCTTCCTCTTCTTCTTGATCTTTGTTGTCTCATAAGGAAGGAAGAAAGAGAGATCCATTGCCCCGAGTTAGAGAAGAAAAGCACGGAGTTTTTTCTTTTATCTTCACTGCCCAGATTTGATCAAGCGGTAGATGCCGGTTCATCACGTGGTTCGATCGACCTGGAAATCTGGAGGAGAGGTTGGTGACTTGATCTTCATTACAGACGGTGGAGATCTGATTTGGAGTTTCGGAAGGTCATATTTGCAGTCCGAGATCGGTGCCTCTGTGCTGTGGAGTTTTCACCGGACGAGTTTTTCATCCTTCGGTCTGATCGGTTCATCAGTGAAAATTACGTCCGAGCTGATTTTAGTGAGCACGTTCTAACTGGTGCAGTTAGGAATTGGGGTTCTTAACAGTGGTGTTATGTCAGAATAGTGACTCTGTTTTGTGAGATTTCTCTATTGTTTTATGCAAGTTGATTTGCATTTCTTAGAATTAAATTTCTTGAGATATGATTGGTATATCTTATAGTTTTTATCTAGAGAGAATTGTGTAACGCATTAATTATTTTAGTGGAGGTGTTTAAGTGGCCTAGGGTCAAGTGGTTTTTTACTTCACATTTGGGAAGGTTTTCCACGCTAAAATTGTTGGTGTCCATATATTTGTTGCTTTGGGTGGTGTTATTGCTCTATTAAATTGTTTCCTGTGGGTTCTCACAAGAGGGGATAAAATACGGTTGTGCATTGTTTATGTTTATCCATCAAAAGTGGTATCATTTGAGTTAGAATAAATTGTGCCTTGTGTGAAACGATGGAAAGCAATACAAATGGAATGATCACTTTGAATGGTTCCAATTATCATGTTTGGAAAGGAAAAATGGAAGACTTATTGTATGAAGGATTATTATTTGCACAATGTTTAGCCACAGCGAGGAAAATAAAATAGATGCGGAATGGAATTTACTTCATCGACGGAGTTTATTGGTTATATCGAGACGGAGTGGGTAGATGATAATGTTCAATCATGTTAGTGAAGAAGAAACATGCAAAGTTTATGGAGCAGAACTCGAACAATTATATGCTTTCGGGTGGAAATAATAAATTGTTTATGATTAAGAAGATGATGAGTTTAGTATCAAAGATGGAACTCCTATGAATCACTTGAATACATTCAAGAGTATTATTAATCAATTGGGTGGAATGAACATCAAGTTTTGAGGAAGAGGTGCAAGGGTTGTAGTTCTTGGTACATTGGGACTCGTGGGAGGCGTTAGAACTTCTTTGTCTAACTTTCGGCCCCGGATGGTGCTATGAATATGGATTTGGTTGAAGTTGTGTTCGAATGAAGAAATGAGAAGAAAGTCACATGGTTCTTCTTCACGGTCGGATGTCTAGTTATTAAGAAGAGGGAGGAGTAAGAGTAGAGGTCAGAAACGAGAGATAGAAGCAAAAGCAAGAATAACAAGTTTGCAATGTTTGAGTGTCACTCTTTGTCATTTGAAAGGGCATATAAGAAAGTATTGTCGCCAATTGAAGAGAGATATGAAACAAGGGAAAGTGAAGGAAAAGAAGAATGACAATGGTGGTGAAGATGCTCGGCTTGTCAGATCGCAAACAGGCTCGTGAATAGGCTCGAGCCTGCACCATTTAAAATAATGAGATTGGACACCTTAATGCTCGGCTCGACTCAGGCCTATTCGGTTACACCCCTAGTTAGAATGCGGGGCCGGTTGGACCGTAGTAGACCCATTTCTAGTTCGGTTTGTCACTCAAGAAGGACTACCCTTTGAACCAGTGCCGAACCGGCTAAATAACGGGTCCAACCAACATATCGCTTAAACCGGGCGGTTCACGTTGAATAGAAAGGTTCACACAGCTCCCACTAAAAGCTCGTCAAACCTTTCTCCAATAAGATGTGCACAGTTTTTCATTCAAAAAATTTGATTGCCAAGGCAAATGGAACCTGGGGCTTATACTCTCGCGTGAGACTTACCACATGACTACAAAGACACTTTTTGTAATCTTAAACAAAACAATTTTCCAGGTTTCAAAAAAAAAAAAAAACAAAACAAAACAATCTTACATTTCCTAATTCAAAAACTACAAATATAAATATAAAGATAAATTTGTAATGCTACGTTTTTTCATTTTCAATAAATTTTATATGTAAACATCATACATATTATAAAATTTTCATAAAAATTAAAATGTTAATCAAATTATAAAATAAATAAATGAATAATATTATGAATATTAAATTATATATTTTAAATTTTTTTAAAATTAAAATTAATTTCCATTTAAATTTAAAATTATTTTTAGTTTTAAAAAAAATATAATTAATATATATATATGACATTCTGGTTTAGCTGCTGATTCGATCAATGAATCATGAACTAGTAATTTTTCTGATTTGATAATCAATTTGATTTTTAAAATATCGATTATTCCTAATCAACCAGTAAATGAGACTAAATAAAAAAATCGATTAAATTATGATTATTCATACCAATTACCTTTATTATTAATATTATTATTATTATTATATAGTATATTGAATAGTAGTAGTATTATTATTGTAGTAATGGAAAGGAGTACATGTAGAGGTTGGACACATTTGACAGTAGAGGCATGCATGGGAAAGACTTTAAGAACCTGATTCAAGTTCACGTGCCTAATCGTCTTGGGTCTACAGACCTTGGGAAGAGTGTTGAGGACGTCTGCGTTTGGCCCCTCTAATTTTGAGACAAGAGAGGTATTAATTTAACCCCTTCAATACTCCACATTTACATACATGGTCAGCCAGCCTTAACATCTCTCAGTTTCTTTCTTCAAGTTAAGTTTACTTTTCACCTATCAAGTCTATCTTCCGTATGCGTTCTCTCCATTCCCCTCCATTTCATCATCTCCATCTCTATCTCCATGCTCATGATCTGATCATTACTACTCTTTTTTGTTCATTTTCTAATTTTGCCCGGCCCATACATCGGTGTCCATCTCCATCGGTTCATACATTCTAATTTCTGTGTCTAAAAACTTATGTGAAAATCATCAAACAAACAGAAACATTCATATTGAATCATCAAGAATCAAAATACAGGATTTGCGGAAGCGTACCTGAATCCATAAATATTAAGATATTTGAATGCTTTATGATCTTCGGATGCGAATATATGAGTGCGAAGCTTTATGATCTTGTGCGAGATAATGGAGTACGAGGCTTTATGATCTTCCAGATCTAAATATGAATATGAGACTTTATAATCTTCCAGATCTATGATAGTTTTTGCATGCAATATTTCTATACGTGATGGGAATCAGAAGAAAGAAAAATCTTGTGTAATCTGGGGACTATGACCCATATTTATAAATAATTGTGTCTGTATATGAACAGTCACGACTGTTAGTAATTTCTGTTTTAACCCATCATAAAAATAGAAATTACACTTGTCTCTACACATTGATGTCCACACTTTATAATATATTAATTAAAACCCCAAAACTTAAATTAATCACTTTAATTAGCCTAACTTTATTTGATAGCCCATAATTCACATTTATTTAATATATCAACCCATATATTTGATTTTACTCCAACAATCTCCCACTTGGGCTATATATGTAACTTTATAAACTGTAATTATACTTTATGAGCTCTATGATTTTGCTATCAAAATTATATATATATATATATATATATATATATATATATATATATATATATATATATATATATACATTAACAATCTTGTCCATTAACCACACCAATATAGAACCAAAGTGATCGTCGTTACATATTTCGTAACTAGACCCATCAATGATCACATATATCAATGTAACTAATGACAAAGATCAAGTGTGGATGTGTAGCATGGAAATTTCATGCAATGTGATCTCAACATGCCTATTTCCAACTGGTCCTCCTTAAACCTTAGTGAGGTCAAGCCGTACAAAATCGAGTGGATGAAAAGCCTGAATACTTTCACTACAGTAAATAACCTTAAAATCATAATGTCCACTTAACAAAAGTATCTAAAAGCATCTAAAATACAAACTCCACTAAGCGACACATCTGAGAAGAGAAACCACACCCATATGAAGCGGTGTGTGCTCATGAAAGACCTTGGGTGGTAATCCCTTAGTCAATGGATCTGCAATCATGGAGTTTGTCCCAATGTGCTCTATAGATATAAGTCCACTATGAACCCTTTCTTTGACAACTAGGAATTTGATGTCTATAAATTTTGACTTCGTCGAACTCCTGTTGTTATTGGAATATAGTACTGCTGATTTATTGTCACAAAATAACTTAAGTGGTCTTTCAATGCCATCCATAATACGCAACCTCATGACAAAATTTCTTAACCATATTCCATGATTGGATGCCTCATAACAAGCTACAAACTTAGCTGCCATGGTGGAAGAAGCTACAATATACTGTTTAACACTCTTCCAAGATATAGCACCTCCAACAAGTAAGTAGATATAGCCTGAAGTAGATTTCATGCTATCTCGGCATCTAGCAAAATCGGAGTTAGAATATCCGATGATCTCTAAGCGTCAGGCTTTGATCGATGAGCATGTAGTCTTTTGTTCTTTGTAAGTACCTCGTGGCACGCTTAATTTTGCTATCCGATGATCCTTTCGGGGGATTGGCAAATATCTGCTTGACATACCAGCAATGTACGCAATATCAGGACGGCGTACATACTTGAGCATACATCGGACTTCCTGTGGCGACGCCAAGGAATCTGTTTCATCTCCTGAATCTCAAAATTATTCTTGGGGTATTGACTGAGACTAAATTTGTCTCCCTTAGCCACAGGGGTGTCACCTGGTTTGCAATTATGCATGTCAAACCTTTTAATAATTTTCTCAATATAGCTATTTTGTGATAAACCAAGTATTCCCAAGAGATCGATCCGGTGTATCTCTATACCTAACCTGAAAAGCATCACGAGATCATCTCAAATTTCTTTGATAGAAATCTCATGGTTTCATGCAACATGCCTATATCGTTAGTATGAGCAATATGTCATCAACATATAAAACCCAGTAAAATATGTTTACTCCTTTGAACTTATGGTATATATAGTCATCAACCATATTCATCTCAAAACCAGACGAAATGATAACTTGATGAAACTTGTAATACCATTGACGAGAAGCTTGCTTAAGCCCATAGATAGATTTCTTTAACTTGCAAACCATCCACTTTGTATCTCCCAACACAAAATTTTCTGGTTACACCATATAGATTGTTTCATCAATGTCACCATTGAGAAATGCAGTCTTAACATCCATCTAATGAAGCTGAGTCGAAGTGTACAAGTGCCATTATTGTCCTAAAGAGTTTTTGATCAAACGGAGAAAGTCTCTTGCTATGTCGATGTCTTCATTTTTGTGTATAACCTTTAGCAACAAGACGAGCTTTGTATCTCTCTACATCACCTTTCGAATCCCTCTTGGTTTTAAATATCCATTTGCAACCAATGGGCTTCACACCTTCAGGCAATGGGACAAGATCCCAAACGTCATTGTCCTTCATGGACTTAATCTCTTCATTCATTGCATCAATCCACTCTTGAGATTTAGAACTTTCCAGGGCTTGGCGGAAGTTGATTGGATCATCTTCCACCGCACCAATGTCAAACTCATGTTCTTGAAGAAATACAATGTAATCATACGGCCTTTGCACTTCCCACTTTCTCTAGTGGATCTCCTTAATGGCGTAGGTTCTGGAGGAGGTAGAGTTTGTTCTTCTGGAATGGGAGGTTCTTGGATATTGTTTTGATTTGGATCTGCTTCTTAAACAATGTCAGGAATAGGAGCCTAAACAATGTCAATAACAGCTGTGGGAATATCAACATATTCCTCTTCAAAAACAAAATCCTTATCATATCTCCCGTCAAACTCAGCATCCTCGAGAACCAGCGTTTCCAGTCTCGAGGGAGTGATTTAGTAGTAGGATCATAGAATTTGTAACCCTTGGATCTTTTAGAGTATCCAATAAAATAGCAACTAACCGTTCTTGAATCCAATTTCTTTTCATGGCACCTTAGCCTTGTTGGAGCGTCCCGAATGTGTAAATTAGCCGGACTAGGCTTCTTGTCGATCCAGTTCATAAGGGTTTTAAGCGATTACTTTAGTGGTACTCTGTTAAGGATATATGTTGCAGTCTTTAATGCTTCACCCCAGAGTGATATTGGCAAGTTGGAATGACTAATCATACTTCTTACCATGTCTTTGAGCGTTATGTTTCGCCTTTCAGCAATACCATTCATACTTGGAGAACTAGGCATGGTGTACTGTGGGATGATACTGCACTCCTCTAGGAATTTAGCAAATGGTTCCGGACGTTGTTCACCTAAACCATCATACTTCCCATAGTATTCACCACCACGGTCGGTTGGCGTTTTAATCCTTTGTTGGCGATTTTCAGCACAACTTTGAACTATTTGAACACTTCCGAGTGATTGGGACTTTTCATGAATGAGATAAAGGTAGCCATAGCATTGAAAAATCGTATAAACGTGATAAAACGTATTTGTATTCGCGAGCAAAATGGCCCACAAATATCTGCGTGTATCGGTGTAAGGCGTCGTAGCCTGTTGGCACCAAATCTCCTTGTTTGTTTTGTTTCCCTTTATGCAATTTATGCAAATTTCAAAATCTACCAAAATCAAGGGAATCTAGAATCCCAAATTGACATAAGCCTTTCAATTCCTCCTTTTGGAGATGTGACTGTCTCTTATGCCATAATGATGAGGAATTCTCATCGGTTAATTTTCTTTAACACCTTGAGTGCTTAATTGCAAGGTTTCATGATATGAAGCAACTGTATCAAGCATATAAAGGTTATCTACATAAGATAAAGAACTAGTACCAACCAAATTTGAATTTTGAAAAAGGCTAAATTTATTATTTCCAAAAGAACAAGTGTAACCAAATTTGTCCAATATAGAAATAGAAACCAAATTCCGTCGAAAGGACGGTACAACATATGTCTCATTCAAATCGAATAAGTACAGGACTTTAATAATAACCTAAATGTCCTAATTGCCTACGACTTTTGACCTTCTTGCCATCGCTACAAAGATGTATTTTCACCATCATTGGCACGACAGCTCGGGCAACCTTTGCATGGACACGGCTGATGTGAGTGGTTGCACGAGAATCCTATCCACCAGAGTATTTAGTGCAGAAGTCAAATTAACCTCAGAACAAACTATATTAAGAAGTGTACCTTTCTTTACATGCCAAGCATGATAGTTGGTACATTGATTCTTCTTATGTCCCACAACTTCACAGAAGAAACAACCATCAACCTTTTTTTCTTTATATTTGTTTCTTTTTGATATGGAAGACCTCTCGACTTCTTTATCCTTCTTTCCTTTCTTCCCTTTATCCTTGGAAGTACAGTCAAATAGGCACTTTCTCTTGCTTCAGCCTTTCCTCTTCTTGCACCTGATAGAGATGAGCTCGTAGAGACCAGTCTCCTTTTGATTATAGCTCACCTTAAATTGGCGAATTATGTGGGAAGAAATGTCAAAACCAAATGCACAATCAAATCCTCGAGAGAGATCAAGTTTATATTGCTCTTAACTTTGAAGCAGATGGGAACATTTCCATGTGCCTTCCCTAATGTTCCCATTACCTTTATATCTCATTGAGATGAGATTTGCCAAAAGATGTACTTGTTTCGAGACTTTTCATTCTTGTAAATCTATTCTTAATTTCTTAAGGAACTCTTTGGTTGTCTTTGCTCGTTTGGATGTTGCTGCCTGAATGCTTACGGAATGGCCTTCTTAATGATCATCAAGCAGCGTGATTTGAAACACTCGCTGATATCCCTCTTTCATTAGAGAACTTTCATGATAGAGTGCGGGAGAAGAAACCCATGCGAGTCCGAGATCCATGACATCGAGAACTATTTGGAGGGTTCTCATGCCATATCTTGAGTTGTGCCATTTAGCATATGAATAGAATTAATCTTTGGCATTAATGTAGAAGCGGGAACTACTAATTTGAATCGAGGAGAACAATAAACAAGCAAAACAAACTCATGAATGCAAAACCGAAAAATAAATTCAAATAAGGCAAACCTATCTCCAAGATATGGACACTCTATTAATATTTTATCTTTGGATAAAAAAATATTAACATAGTGATATCTTGGTGTAGTAATCAAATATTGATAATAAGAACATGTCGAATGATAAATCTTCCTTTGGTCAATTTATTTTCATATGTAAAGAGCCAGAAATAATTATCACGCGTTTATTACCACGGTGTACATGCAGATACATTAAATATTAATTTTCCTTTAGGCGGGATTAATATTCCATAAATTCTGAGGCACATAATCTTGTTATATTTTGAAATAAAATTAATTTGCACAAAAGTGGTCACTTTGGTGACATATTGTGTTAATTAACTTATCTCAAAAAATATATATAAACACCTATATTTGAATGTAAATTTAGTAAATACATTAGCGATAACATATTTATATTTAAATCACCAACTAAAGCGACCAGTTGGCCTTGACTATTATTATTATTATTTTTTTATCGTATGCATAACCGGGGCGTGATAACCGTTGTGTTATATAGCTTTTGGAGAATAGCGTCCTTTGAACGATAGGTCTCCCGCATGGCGTATTTCGCCCAATATAGCCGAGTGCGAAAGTGGCTATTTGTGATTCTCTCTTGGGGAATGCGTCAGCTGAGCCAAATAGGTCTCCCACGCTTTAGGCGTATCTCATGTACCTCTTCAAGGGTACCAATGCTCATTTGTATTCTTTTCCGGGGAGGAACATCCTTTGAACCAATAAGTCTCCCACACTTCAGGCGTAGTTTAGACTCATTTGCTAATTGTTTTTCAGGGACATGAATTCATGCTCTAATTAATCAGCCAGGGGACAAGAATGTTTGGAGCATTTGCTTAGGGATCAAGGAAAAAAAAATAATAAATAAATATTTTCATTTTAAAATAAAATAAATTTTCTAACTTATTCTCAAACAATTCAACATGAAACACAGCTCGTCTGAATTAAAGTTTTAAAAAAATTATGTAGAAAACCATCACACAAAAAACGGGAACATTAAGTATTGAATCATCAAGAAGTCAATCTGAGTTTGCGGGCGTGTACGAATCATGCAAAATATTGAGATATTTGAGATCCCGAGTCCCCAAAACATGATGCGCATTATCTGAATCGAGGTTTGAGGCTATAGTCACTGAGATCTAAATCTGAATATGAGACTATGATCTTAGGATCTCTGTGGTTCTGTCCCAATATTTAACTTTAACAATGAGAATTAGAAGAAAGAAAAAACGCTTGTGTGATCTGAGGCTGTAATGTATTTATAAATAATTATTAATGCGTATATGAGCAGTCCACATTGTTCGTAATTTCTGTTTTAACCCATCATAAAATGAGAAATTACGTTTGTCTCCACATTAATGCCCACACTTTATAATATATTAATTAAGGCCCCAAAACTCAAATTAATCACTTTAATTAGCCTAACTTTATTTGATAGCTTATAATTCACATTTATTTAATATATCAACCCATAAATTTGATTTTACTCTCACATAGCTAGCATCCTTAATTTGTTAGTTTACTGTTGCTGTTTTTCTTCCTTTTTCTGTCATCCACCTGATCTGTGTTGCAATTGCAAAAGAGAAGAAAGGGGTAGCAATTAAGTTGCAAGATAAATGGTAGATATTGCTATTTCAGTTGCAGCAAAAGTTTCAGAGTTGCTGGTTGATCCAGTTGTTCGTCAGCTGGGTTATTTGTTCAACTACGGCACCAACATTGAGGACCTCTCTCAACAGGTCGAGAAGCTGAGGGATGTCTGGGATAGGCAGCAGCACTCTGTGGATGAAGCTAAGAGGAATGGACATGAAATCTTCGATGATGTTCCCAAGTGGTTGACTCGTGCTGATGGGTTCATACAAGACGCTTCCAAATTCCTTGAAGATGATAAAGCGGCACCGAAGAGTTGTTTGAATGGGCTAATGTGTCCTAATTTGAAGTCCCGGTACGAGCTAAGCATGGCAGCCAGGAAGAAGGCAGGGGTTGCTGATAAAATCCATGGAGATGGCCTCCAAATTAAGAAGGTATCATATCTTCCCCCTCTGCAAGAAATAAGATCTGCCCCTTCCGAAACTTTAAAATCAAGATTGTTGGCTTTGAATGAAGTCATGGAGGCCTTAAAGGACTCCAATATCAACAGGATCGGGGTGTGGGGGTTGGGTGGTGTGGGGAAGTCAACGCTGGTGAAACAAGTGGCTGAACAAGCAGCTTCTCAGGAGAAGTTATTCGACAAGGTGCTCATGGCATCCGTGTTGCAGACTCCAGACTATAGAGAAATTCAACAACAATTTGCAGACAAGCTAGGTATGAAATTTGAGGAGTTGAGTGAACAGGGAAGAGCATCTCGACTACATCAGAGGATTAAGGTAGAGAAGACCATCCTCATCGTCTTGGATGATCTTTGGGCGGAACTTGACTTGGACAAAATAGGAATTCCTTCTTCTGCACATCACCACAAGGGATGCAAGTACTCTAACTACGAAACAGAGACGTCTTATCAAACCGGATGGGTACTCAAAAGGAATTTCTACTTCAACATTTGCAAGAAGATGAAGCATGGATTTTATTCCAGAATAGAGCGGGTGATGATACCGTTAAGAATCCAGAATTGCAAGAGATAGAAATTGAAGCAAAACTACTCGCTGGTTTGCCACTTGCCTTAGTAACGGTGGCGACGACATTGAAAAACAAGAGCTTGCCTATTTGGAGGGATGCCTTGCAGCGACTGAAAAGGCCAATCCCGACAAACATAGGAGGAATGGATGCAAAGGTATACTCAAGTCTGAAGCTGAGTTATGATTATTTGGAGGGAGATGAAGTGAAGCCATTTTTCTTGCTTTGTGCTATAATTTCTATTGGTAATATTGATATAGCGGACTTGTTGTATTATGGTATGGGTTTGCGATTATTTAAAGGAATTAATACATTGGAAGAGGCAAAAGATAGAACAGATACATTGGTTGACAATCTGAAAGCCTCTAATTTGTTACTAGAAACCGGCCATAATGCAGCTGTTAGAATACACGATGTTGTTCGGAATGTGGCGGTAATAATTGCATCCAAGGAGCATCATGTGTTTGCACTCCAACGGACTGTTTTAAGAAAGGAAGAATGGCCAAGCATGGATGAACTCAAAAAGATCACCTGGGTAAGTCTAGATGAACCCGACTGTCATGAACTTCCAGAAGGGCTTGTATGTCCAAAACTTGAACTTTTTGGATGTTATACAAATCAAAATTCGTCTGTGAAAGTCCCAGACTCATTTTTTGAAGGGATGAAACAACTCAAAGTATTAGATTTCACTGATATGCATCTTCCATCGCTGCCCTCATCTCTTAGGTGCCTAGAAAATCTTCGAACATTGTGTTTGAATGGATGCATATTGGGAGACATTGCTGTAGAAATTCTGCTATTGAAGAGTTGCCCAGAGAAATTGCGGAGTTGACTCATCTCAGGCTGTTCGATTTGTGGGGTTCTTCTGAATTGAAAGTAAATCCACCACATCTCATATCAAGCTTGGCCCGAATAGAGACTTTGAGTATGGGAAATAGCTTTACTCAATGGGAGATGGAAGGAAAGAGTAATGCTTGCCTTGTTGAGTTGAATCATTTGACCCTGTTAACCTCTTTGGAGATACATATACCAGATGCCAGGTTGCTGCCAGAAGACAGTCTTTGATAACTTGGTGAGATTTAAAATATTTGTAGGTGGTGTCTGGAGGTGGGAAAAAAGCTATGAAACCGGTAAAACGTTGAAGCTGGACAAGTTCGATACAAGCCTTCATATGGTGGATGGCATGGGCAAGTTGTTGAAGAGAACCGAAGATCTACACTTGTGTAAATTGTGTGGAGGTACTGACGCTATTTCCAAATTAGATGGAGAGGGTTTTCCTAAATTAAAGCATCTTAAGGTTGAAAGCTGTCTAGATGTGGAATATATTGTGAACTCCATGGATTTGACTCCATCAAGTTGTGCCTTTCCAGTTATGGAGACTGTCTCTCAATCAGTTGATTAACTTGCAAGAAGTAAGCCATGGCCAATTTCGAACAGGGTCCTTTGGTTGCTTGAGAAAAGTGGATGTGCAAGATTGTGATGGCTTGAAATTTCTCTGCTCGTTGTCTGTGGCTACAAGTCTTTCCAAACTTGAAGAAATAAAAGTATCCAGATGCAAGAACATGTTTGAGATGGTTGTTTCCCCCCAAGGAAGGTATAGGGAAGAAATAAAAGAAGATGCAGATGGTGTTAATGTGCCATTGTTGTTCCCTGAATTGAGACACTTGACATTACGGGACTTGCCAAAGCTCAGTAATATTCTCTGCAATGACGAGAAGCAGGTGCTTTCCAACCAACTGGTATGTCAAACATGCACATACATTGATTTCTTTTTCATCTAGTCAATATTGCTTTTAATTTAATCACTACAATAAAAATACTCTGAAACACCAGCCCTCATCAATTGATTTCAGTCAGAAAGGCTCGTCATTTAAATCCATCCCAAAACCCATCACATGAGTCTTCACCATCAAAGATATAACGTACCCAATGAAATCAAATCAGAGCATCGACTGACCAAATACAAGACGATCCATCAGTTTTTAATGGGCTTAATTTAAGCAATATATAATGCTTAGTCAATTACAATTGGGATATGTTGACCAAATCCAATCCAGCAGTGGAACAATAATTTAACAAACTTATTATTATTTTCAGTACTCTCTATATATGTTAATTGCTGCATTAATTCTGTATATGTATATAATTCAATACATCTATCTAATCATGTTACAGGAGGAGATGAGGGATAATAGCCCGCTTCAGCTTTCCTTGGGCACAAACCTCCGGTTTCTCAAGTTGGAGAAATGCATGTCACTGGTGAAACTATTCCCGCCCAGTTTGCTATAGAATTTGGAAGAACTAATTGTGGAAAACTGTGTAGTGTGGGTCCAGCCCAAACTACTTGGCGGCCCATTTGTCATTTTCTCTCTTGGCGTAGGGCTATTGAAATGATATAATAAAGCTTGGGAGCCGATAATTTGGTTTTTTAGAGGCAGCAGCCGGTTTCTTTGGGAGCAGTTTTCAGCGGCAGCAGCTGGGATTTTAGGATCAGTTTTTTGGCAGCAGCAGCTGGAGTTTTGGGAGCAGCAGCAGCGGTTGCATATCTGATTGGTGAGATCTTCATGATCTGTTTTTGATTTGAGGCTAGATTTACTTTATTATTTTGTCAGCTATGTTGGATGATTCGTTGTTTAGGATCACATTTAGGAGTGGGTTTGTCATAAATTATTATAGTGGATATTTGGGTGGGCTCAAACCGAAGGTCCGTGGTTTTTCCTCTTACCGGCTTTGGGGAGGTTTCCGGTAAATTCTCTCTGTTATTTTGTGATTATCTCGCTTGTATTCTTTTTCTTGGGTGCATTTTATTGACTCCTAGCAGTTCGTCAATGAGGAAGAATATTCGATCTTGTGTTTATTCCCAACAAATTGAGTATCGAGCTGGTTCTATTGTGCGGGTATTGTGGTTAGTGTTGGTTTAAAAATGGAGGAATCTTCGGGAGGCTAGGTATGATTAGACTAGCACCGATCTAATTATTCATTTGGAAAACGAGAATGGAAGATATTCTTTATTACTGGATTTACTACTAATGATGGGGATAAAGTAAACCAAGACAATCGAAGCCCAGAGTGGAAGATCGTGCGCTAGAAAAGCAGTAGCTCCTGTCGGGACCAATTGGGTAGACAGTGTGTTTCATCACGTGTCGCGGGGCGTCTTCTTGAGCTTTGGGAAAAATTAGAATCCATGTATGAGCGAAGAGCCCACTTACTGAGGAATAAAGCCCAGCTTTGATTAGAGAAAATTTGGTAAGTACAGTATAAAAATGGGCACGTGAGAAACACATAGGTGACTTCAAGGTTGGTAGAACCAGGTTAAATGCTATGAAGATGAAGATTGAAGATGAGTTGCAAGCATTGTTACTTTTGAGTTCTTTGCCGAGATAGTTGGGGATACTCTGGTTATCTCACTTAGTAACTCGACTCCTAATGGCAATTTCTTAGTGGATATGGTAAGAGCGGTTTGTTTAATGAAGCCCGGAGGAAGGAAGACAAGGAATATCTTAAGGACGAGGCTCTTTATCCACAGAGAGCAGGTAGAGGTAAGAATTAGAGAACTAGGGGTCGTGAAGTAAATCGAGGCGGTCCTTAATCAGGAGGAAAGTCTAGTGAAAGAGAAGAAAGTGTTATCATTGTGGTAAGGAGGACATATGAAAAAGAAATTGTTATGTTTGGAAAGCGGGAACAAAAAGAGAGCCAAAATGGGAGGAAAGATGAAAATAAAATACTAATTTATCTGACGAAGATGTAGCAGTTCTATTTTGGAGATGAAAATGTTTACATTACGAGATAATGAGGTTGAGTGGATTATTGATGACCTCTTATCACGTTACTCTAAGGAGTTCTTCACATCGATACGGGCCGGGGACTTTGAGTGCTGTGAAGATGGGTAACAGTCTCGAGATTGTGGGTATTGGTGATGTTTGCATACAGACAGATGTTGGTTGTTCATTGACTCTGAGAGATGTGCGGCATGTTCCTGACTTACGTCTTAATCTTATTTCTGGAGTTGCCTTGGATCGGGAAGGATATGTGAATTACTTCGGTAACGGTAAATGGAAGCTTACCAAAGGTTCTTTTCTAGTATTTACTTGAGAGCAAAGGTTAGAAGCACACTTCTGAGACGATTGTGAAATATGTGGAGATGAATTAGATACAGCTGAAGATGGACCTCCAATTTATGGCCTGGTGGGTCACATGAGTGAGAGAAAGGGTTACATATCTTAGCCCGAAAGTTTACCATTTCCCTTTTGCAAAGGTGTGATCTTAACCGCGTGATTGTGTTTATTTGGAAAACATCATAGGAGTTTCTTTTAAATCTTGAAAATCTAATATTTTGGAATTGGTTTATTCGATGTTTGTGAATTACTTTGAGGTGGAATCCTTGGGTGGAAATAGATACTTTGTCACATTCATTGATGATGCATCAAGAAGGTGTGGGTTTTATCTGTTGAAGGCCAAAGATCGAGTGTATCGGTTTTTGGAAATTTCGTACCTTAGTTGAAAGAGAGGCAGAAGTTTGAAGTGTCTTGATGCGCTGATGGAGGTGAGTATACATCAAAGGGTTTATAAACTCTTTTGCTTTCGGCCTATGGTATTAGACATGAAGACGGTTCTGGTACTCCCACAGCCTGATGGGTGTTGCGAGAGAGGATGACCAGCACTATTGTTAGAAAGGTCGGATGCATGCTAAAAATGGCAAAGCTACCCCGAGTGTTTTGGGGTGGAAAGTATTAAATCTCTTGCTTGTTACTTGATAAATGGGGTCTCCTCGGTTCAACTGGGAGTTTGACATTCGAGAGAAAGGTATGGACGGGGAAAGATGTTGTTTCACAATCATCTTAAGGTTTTTTTAGGTGCAAGGCTTTTGCACATGTCCCTAAAGCGAAATTGACTTGATGACAAAGCTTTTCCATGTATCCTTGTTAGCTATGGAAATGAAGAGTTTGGAGTGCAGTTATGGGATCCAGGTGAAAGAAGATTTTGAGTAGAGATGTGATATTTTATGAAGGAATCCGGACTGTTTCGGATTGTAGAGAGGCTGAAAGTTAAAGCTATCGGTGATGGTGTTATTGATCCCTACGATTATTCATTTCCTTTTACGGCGTACTATAGATGGGAGCGAGAGATGGCGGTGATGAAGCACCGAGAGACGGTGGTTGATGATGGGATGCGGAGAGTGATCATTTGTTGACGGGGAAGCGACCTCCTCGACAAGTCATTGAGAACCTCAAATTAGAAGGACTAATAGGGAGAGTGGTCCATCGTCAGTATCCTTCTTCGAGTAAGTGTTGATTCTTGATGAGGGGGGCAGAGGAATTTTCAAGAAGTCTGAGACTCATGTACAGGATAAGGTAAAAATTTGGATGAAAATTTATGCGGGAAGAAATGCATTCTTTGTTAAGAATGTGATTATGAAGTTAGTGGAACTTCAAAGGCGAAGGCATTAAAGACAAATAGTTGTTCAAAGTTGAAGAAAGATAGTGATGGAAAATTGCTGAGTATAAAGCTCGTTTGGTAGTAAAAGGTTTTGGGCGGGAAAAAGGGTATTGACTTTGTGGGATATTCTCTCAGTTGCGAAATATCTTCTATCGAGTTGTTTGAGTTTGGCCCGCTAGTTTAGACCTCGAGCTTGAGCAGTTAGATCTGGCCTTTTCTTCATGGTGATTGAATGAAGAAATTTACATATCTAGCTTGAGGGTTTAAAGTAAAGTAAAGGAGCACATGGTTTGCAAATTAAAGAAAAGTCTTTATGAAATTTGATGGCCTTGAGGCTTGAGTGGGTACAAAGAAGTTTGATTCCTTTATGGTGAGCCCGAGTATAAGAGGACCAGGATCGGATCGTTGTGTTTATTTCGAAGTTCTGAGATGGTAGCTTCATTATTCTTTTACTTGTATTGATGATGGTAATAGCGGGGGAATGATTCAAAATTGATTGGCAAGTTGAAGAGAGGTTGTTGAGTCCTTTGGCATGAAGGACTTAGGGCTGCAAAACAAATGTTGGAGTATGCGAGATTACTCGAGATAGAAGGCAAAGAGTTGTGGTGTCACGGAAGAGTATGTTGAACGTGTGCTTGAAGGTTCAATACTGAAGATCTTAATCAGTTAGCGCATACAGCCAATCGCTTTAAGCAGCGAAACATGCCTACTAGCGAGATAGAAAAGGAAAAGATGGCCTCTATTCCTTATTCCTCGGCGATGGGGAGTCTTATGTATGGTTTGTCTGAGCTGATATTGCACATGCATTGAGTACGATTGAGTGATTTCTCTCAAATCCAGGAAAGGGCATTGGGAAGCGGTGAAATGGATCTTCAAATATTTGAGGGTACTAAATTGTGTTTGAGTTTTGGGGTTCAAAACCGGTGTTAGAAGGTTTCACAGGATCTTTGATATAGCGGTGGCTTGATGTAGAAAGTCGAGCAGGTTTTTATTCACTTTATTTGGGAGAATTGTTTCATGGCAGTCTAGAGATTCTGAGTGTGTCGCTTTGTCCTCACGAGGCGAGAATATATAGCAACAAGCTGACGGCCAAGATATTATGGATAAGAAGAGATTTGTCAAAATTTGGGTTTGATGCAAGATGGAGCATGTTGTGTTTGTGATGAGTCAGTCGCATGGACTTGAGCGAGAATCTTGTACCATTCGTCACCAAGCACATTGATGTGAATATCATTGGTTTACGAGATGTCATTGGAAAAGAGCTTATGAAGCTTAAGAAGATTCCTGATTTTAATCCCTACGATATGATGACAAAAGTTGTTGCAGGAGAGAAGAATTTGGAAGCTTTGTCTTGAATTCGGCCAGGCATGGACTCTTGAGATGTTAGAGTGTAATCTCCCTTTATGTTGGAAATTTGGAGGAGATTGTAGTGTGGAGTCGGCCAAACTACTTAGCGGCCCATTTGTCATTTTCTCTTAAGCCCATTAGAGACTCTGACCCGATAAATGATATAATAAAACACACGGGAGGCGACTGGTTTTAGAGAAGGCGACAATGGGTTTTTCTTTTTGGGAGCGGTTTTCGACGGTGAGTTTGGGATCGAGTTTTGGCGGCGGCGAATTTGGGTTTGGGAAGCGACGGCGTGCGATTTTAATATCTGATTGGGTGAAGATCTTCATCAATCACATTTTGATTCTGAAATTTAGATTTTTGTTCTTTATTCACTTTATATTTGGATGATTTCATTGTTTTGGGATCACCTTGTTTAGAATTAGGTTTTGTCAAATTATAGTGGATATTTGGGTGGACTCAGACAAAGGTCAGTGGTTTTCCTCTTCTCACTTTGGGGAGGTTTTCCACGTTAAAATTCTCTCTGTTATTTTGTGATTATCTCGGCATATTCTTTTTTTTTTTTTTTTTTTTTTCTTGCACATTTTATTGACTCTGGGTTAAATCAACAAAGGGAAAATGACCAGTCTTGTGTTTATTTCCCGACAAAGCGTATAATGCGGAACAACTATTTGATGTTTAGGCTGAATGTTGATGATGGACATATTTGGGCTCCTCCACAATTAACGAATTTGGGTGAATGGTTTACCAAAATTGAGGCATATATGCAACTGGGGTAGCTCCACGAATGATCATACTCCTAGTGCTCTTTGTTGAAACGTTTAGTTTCTCTCTTAGAATCCTTTTCTTTTTCACTTCATATATTTTTAAAATTTTCATTTGAACATTATTTTCAACTAAAGAAATATAGAAAATTTAGATCGATCTTTTCCTTGCTTTCCTTTTTTCTTTTTCTTTATTTAAATATTTGTTTTTATTGATGTCTGAATGAAAGTTTAATAAAAATTTGTCTGAAATAATAAAAATGATTTATGATTATACTTTTTTTTAAGTAATTTTCTAATTATACTTGACTAGTAAGAAAATGATAAAAAAATTTCCTAAGTAAAATACTTGCTTATATAACATATGTCTTTATATAAGTTAATAATTTAAGTATATATTTGATTAATGAGAGTGTTCATTTACTTTTATATTTTAATTTGGGGAAACATTATCAAATTCCATTTTAAATTTACAAAACTAAATGAATTATTTACTTGAATAACTATTTAGATGAGTGTCAATTATGTTTTGGGTTTTTTATCAATAAAAATATATTAGAATTAATAGTAATTTATTTTTATTTTTTGCATAATAAAGGTTGAATTTTGAAAATTTACGGCAAATTCATTAATTCTTAATCTTATTATTTTCATTTTCTAACGAGAGAATTTTAGTTTGAATTTTATGGATTCATATTTAATTAATTTATTATTTTTTTAGGTTTTTGACTTTTTGTTTGAATAATAATTCAACATAAAATTTTGTATTGAAATAAGAAAGATAATAGACAAAAATAAAAAGTATTTAAGTCATATATTTTTATGAGAATTTCTTTAATATACAATGAATGCATTCTCAACCAATAAATCCTAACTCAGGTAGGCATAGGAAGGGGAGAGTCAATGATTCAAGTTCTAATGTGAACAAATTTGTGAATATTACGATGTAATGTAAAGTAAATAGATGTAAAAAAAGTTATTATTATCTTTTCAGACAACTAGATAAGAATAAATCAAAATAGTTAAAAAAGGAAAAAATATTTTTATGTTAACACGAAATTATTATAAAAAAGTGATAGATTAAAAAGCAATAAGTGTAAAAATATTTTGAGGCTTAAAGTAATTTGTTTTAAGATTTCAATTAAAAAAAAAAAGAAACATCACTTTTGGAACATTTTAAATGTTAGGCAGTTTTATTAACATGAATACACAAGAACTCCACTATTCCTTGAAAGGTTACTTTTTCCTTACAAAATTTAATCGTTTTAGGCAATAGAATTCAACTTGTTTACGTTATGCTTGTACATATTCCTTAACCCTTGTATCGGATTCTGGTTGATTCTAGAAATGGATGATAATTTTGTTTCAGATTTTGAAAATATGCAGGTTGCATTTCCTCACTTGGAGTATCTACACATCCATGGAGTGGATAATGTGTAAAGAATATGGGACGACCAAATTCCTTAAGATTCCTTTTCCAAACTAAAAGGTGTGAAGGTAGAATCCTGTGGGGGATTGTTGAATATTTTTTCATCTTGTGTGCTGAAAAGGCACAAAGTCTACATACTCTGATAGTAAGGGATTGTATTTCACTAAAAGAAATTATTGCAAAGGACATCAATGGAGTACTACTAGAGACAGCACCTGCGTTTGTGTTCCCTAAACTAACCTATTTCCATCTCTATAAACTACTTGAACTGGGGTTTATACTCGAGGAGCCATACTTCACAATGGCCATTCTTTGGAAAATTTGGTATGTATAAACTCCCAGCCTATTTGCATTTGAAACTCAACATTCGAACAAAGACATCATAGGGAAATCTCCATATACCCTTTTCTTTATCCATCATGTAAGTTTCTATTTCTAATTTAATTACCTCATCATGTTTCCTTATTAAATTTACATCATTGGATTTACTTTTCTCACTCCTTATTTATCTCCATTGAACTTTTTAATCTTAGAATTTGTGCTAATCCTTTATGCTCTCTTTGAAAACCGGACAGTAAAAAGGAAAAAACATAGAGAGGATAATAGGGAGGAAAAGTGGAAGGAAAAAAAATTTGAAGAAAAATAAAAAATAGGTTTAAACTTAGTAATTTGATTTTATATGTTTGATACAGCAAGACCCGAAATTCAATTTACGGAAAAGACAAAATCGTAATTCCGATTCTGAAAATTGTAATTTAATTTTAAAAATAAGTTTATTCTCTAGATGTCGGATGACAAAATAGTTTCACCAGTTCTGGAATCTTCTCATGAAATCTAGTTATACGTAAAATTTAGTGAATTCCGAGGCAGTCGGAATTTACACGTTTTTCGAGGCGTCGCGGTTCGGTCTTAGGTAAGCGATTTTCGATGTATTGAAAGTTACGCAGGCACGTACTCATGTGCCATAAGTGGCATGAGTAGAGAAATGATAAAATGGGCCAGCTAGAGATAGTACCGAATGTCAGAAAGCGGGAAAGAGGGACATAGAGTATTAATGGAATTGATTAAATGAGGAAAAGACAAAAAACCTCAATAGTGTCGTCTCTTCAAATAACCAAAAAGGAGAAAAACGTGCAGGACTTCCGGTAGCAAGAAAATGGTGATTTGTAGTGAGAGAAGATCGAACTTCTCTCTAGAAATACGGGCGATCCGATCGTCGGCGGTCTTCGGGACAAGAAGGAGGAACTACCACGGAGAGGGGCTTCGTGGGTACGGATTGGGGAGACTCTCAGCTCGAGAGGTAGGGGTTTCTCCTACTTGAGTTTTATTCCACATTTAAAGTGTTTTACGAATGTTTGGGTCGAATGAGGCCGTTAGGGGCCGTTTGATCGGTCAATTTGGGAGCAGGAATTGATACAAATTTTGAAAATCAAATGGAACGTAGTGGCTGCTCCGGCAATTTTGGTGTAAAATTATGCATTTGTGTGTTAATGCGTGTATTGATTAGTTAGTAGGAATGACCGTGAGAGCAGGGTTCACTAAGTGAACCGATGATTTATGATTTTTGAGAATGGTAACCGGGGTTTCACTATTCGAAGCAGTGTTTTCAAAATATAATTTTGAAATACTATGTTAATTCGAGTAATTTCAAATTAAATTGCTCGTGTTTGATCATTAGCTCAGTGAGCTAATTTTGATGTATAGTCTCATTAATTTACATGACATGATTTGTGTGAATTCTAGAATTTTTTGTAAATATATACATGTTTATATATTTACACATGAATTAGGCTTGTATTGGAATTGGCATACAGCGCATTCTGTGTGGCCACCACTGAGGCTGCTGGGATGAGTGCATGGATAGTCTAGAGAAAGAACGGTTCGGAGGTTGTCTAAAAATATTAATTATCGGAGGGTAGTCAAATTAAAAAATATCAATGCATTCGGAGCGGCCCGATTGATATTCATCGGTGATTACAAACAAATAATATATCAATCATCGGAGCGGCCCAATTGATATATACACATCAGAGGGTTGTCCACAAACAAACAAAATAATAATTTTCATAGAGGCTTAGGCGAGTGTGATAGAGTCGGTGAGGACTCGGGATCTGAGTTGGTCATGTAGACATTCAAGTAGGATCATGCATTTGCTTGAATGTGTGTTTTCATTGGAACATTTACCCAGCTGCGCTTAGGTGGTGGGTAGCCCACTTAGAGTGTTCACCTCTGGGCATTGGCTCACTTACAATCGATGGATGTTATTTGGTGAGGGAGCGTGCGGGGGACGACTACGTCCTAGAGGCCAGAGGATTAGAATTCGGGTTGTGGCTTTGATGTATACATGTATTATAACTTTTTAAGTTTAATGTATGTATTGTATAAAGTAAAAACATATTGACTCTTGTAACTGTGAGTATACTTAGTTGGATTCATAGTTGGCATGTATATTGAGAATTATTGTTTATGGGCCCGGTAGCGTTTTAAATCATAAATGTTATATTGGGTACATTTGGGACGAGGTTTATGCGGAGTTAATATTTGGGTGGGCTGCGTCTGAGGAGACTACGCAGATTTCGTGAAAATGTCGGTCACCCGGAGCATTCCACAGTATTCAGCGGGTTGTGGTGGTGTGAGTTAAGGATTTAGGCGTCACATATTCAAACTCATTTTATTTATTTCACTCTATTATATAATAACTAAGAAATGTATTAAAATATGTAAAAATTTGAGAAAGTTTAATTATATTTGATTTTCTTTTATATTTTCCAAGGTGAAACTAAACATGAGAAAATCATTTTTCTTAGTATTTTTTTTTCTTTTCCTAGTATTTTTCGAGTTCCAAACAGAGCCTTAATGTCAGAGGAATTTATATAAACATGCAAATGATGTAGTTCAAACCAATACCGCAATTTATAGTAAATTTTATTGGTTTCTAAAAATTTATTTAATTTATAATCAACCAAGTTATAGCAAACAATTGTGAACCACCTTTCCAATCCGTTCTAAATAAAGTGACCTACACCTTGCGTAATTAGAAATCTAGACATGGTTGTCCAATGCATCTTCGGTAAATAACTTAGAAATTTTGTATTCATTTTTCCGTGTTCTTTGCTTGTAATAAATAAATAAAACACTTCCTTTGTAAGTATGCACATCTAATTGGTATGCTAGTTATATTTGACATATATAATAGATTGGTTTTGTTTGAGGCATTTCACAAGTCGCATTCCCTTACTTGAATGAATTATTATTGGGTCACAACAACGATACAGAAATATGACAGGAGCAATTCTCTGCGAATTCTTTTCCTAGACTTACAGTTCTGGATGTACGTGGATATGGAGATATTTTGGTTGCGATTCCTTCCTTTATGCTTTGAGGATTACATAATATGGAAGAGCTTCATGTTGGAGACTGTAGTTCAGTGAAAGAGGTATTCCAACTTGAAGGACTTGAGGAGGAACATCAAGTCAAGCCGCTTAGACGGTTAAGAATATTAGAGTTGTGGCATCTTCTTGGGCTCACACATTTGTGGAAGGAAAACAACAAAACAGACCCTGATTTGCAAAGTTTAAAGAGTCTTCAAGTGCGGCATTGTGACAGTTTGATAAATTTGGTACCATCATCGGTGGTATCTTTCCAAAATCTTGCTACTTCAGATGTGAGATCTTGTGGCAATCTGAGAAGTTTGATATCACCCTCGATAGCTAAAACTCTGGTAAAACTCGAAACACTCATAGCAAGGGGATCATATATGATGGAAGAAATAGTTGCCAATGAAGGAGATCAGGAAGCAGCAGATGAGATAACTTTCTGCAAATTACAACACATGGAACTTGTGGATTTTCCAAACCTCACAAGCTTTAGTTCAGGTGGTGGTTATATATTCTCATTCCCATCCTTGGAGCATTTGGAGTTGAAAGGATCTCTCAAGATGGAAATTTTCTCCACCTCCGACTACACAAAGCTAAAGGGGTAAGTAGGAAGGCGATGAGTGGCATTGGCAGATGATCTAAATACCACAATCCAAAGTTTATTTAGAAAGACACATGGTATGTACTAATTAACTCCAACAATGAATTCTGAGAAGATGATTTAAGATTTTCTTTTACTTGATCACGGATGATAACGATTATGGTATTAGAGACACCATCGAAGCATGAGAAAGGTTTACCTTTTCACTATCTTCGTGTTGTCATACTCATCCTTTATTTTCTATTGTTTTGATATATTTGAATGATACATAAGTTGTGTGCTCCTTAGCTAGTAATTCTTAGTAGTTATTAAAAATTTACATGCATGATATAAGACTTCTTATATTGATAGATATAATTTGGACTTCAAATGTATTGCAAATACAAATTAGCAACCATTAAACTAAAGGTTGTGACTATTTTGATATTTATCAATAATCAAAGGGAGATGACATTGCAAAATGTTCTATTACTATATTTTGAAAATGAATACAGTGATTAAAATCCAACCTAACCATTGATTGGTAATTGGATGTAATCATTAATCACGATTGTTGAAAAATGAAGTGAGGATCTTTTCTACTTATCTTTGTAATGTTATATGATTTTATCTTTGGATCTTGAGATGTTGATTTTCCACTTGATTCTAGGATGCGTACATATATAGAAGGCCCGATTATTTTGAGATAATGTTAATTTACTGCCATATTTAGATTAAATATGATATATATACAATTTAAGTCATTAGTAATTGTAATATGTTTATTTATCCTCATTACATGCTCATATGATTTATTTATGCTTTTCAGGTAATGTCGAGGTTAAGAGTGTAAATTGGAGAGCTAGTTCAACATTGTGATTACATTATGTTTGGCTCTTGTCTAGATTTTTTACCATGTTAATGCAATAAGTTAATGTAATATGATTCACTCATATCTTACCATGTTAATGCATTATGTTTGAGCATCTTTCGAAAACCCAAATATACAACCTTGTATATTCGGTTATGGAAGACTAAATAAGGTTGGATCATTATCCTAATATGACTCCAAACCTACCTTGAATTACCCGAACTTTCCTTTAAGCTATCACGCAGAAATAGGAAACTTGTTTCTCAAGTATCTTTTTTAGAATGGAATCCTTATTTAATTCCAATTCAAGTTTGAAAGCTTAGAAGATCTGATCTTCTTGATTTGATCATTATCCACTTGCCTAAATTATCTCAAGCACATAGGTTACTTGTTCACCAAGTACCCTGACCTCCAAGCTAGCGAACTCACATGCGTCCCACGGCTGCTTTTAGTCTAGACTTCCCATCTCCGGCACGTCCCTACAACATAGGGTTGCCTTAGTCCAAACTATATCATGGTCCTACTAGAGATTTCACCTCTAATTCTTAAAATCTTCATCAAACTCTATCTTCAAAGCAACCTTCACCGGGGACAAAGGTATGGACAATTCCAAACCCAACTTTAGGTTTATTTGATCGTTGAAGGAGTCGGTGAAATGAATGAAATAAAATTATGTGAATGATGAAATAAGAGGGTAAAAAAAAAAAGAGTTTGAGTCTAAAATTCTAGTTTTTACTACCACCCTATATAGGATGCATATCTTGAGCCACTAAAATTTTCTTCAGAAGTGATAGGGAATGTAACACCCCGAAATATACCCTAGCAGTTTTTGGACTTGTTTAGGGTATATTAAAAACTAAATGGAATTTTTCGGAAATAAAATAAGAGACCCGGAATTAATAATAAAGCGAGGGTAAATATAGTAATTTACCGCAAGGATTTAATTGTCATAAAATGAAAAGATGGATGCAAAATAGAAATTTAATAAGTTATGGGATTGAGACAATTAGAGAAAAGACAGAATAGAAATAATAAAGAATGGAAGGGCTTAAGTGCAAAAATGGGAAAAGAAGCCAAAAATGGGTTTTTATTATTTTGGCCAAGAGGAAGAAGAGAAGAGGAAGAAGGAGGAACCAAGATCAAAGGTATGGAACTACATGGGCTTTTAAAGCTTTGAATGGTTTTCCATGCAATTGTATGGTTATTAGTTGTCTCCAACCTAGGGTTTTGTTATGGTTTAAATCCCCAGCCGATGATTATAGAAAGTAAAGTGGATAAAACAGTAAAGTCTGAAAGCGTATGAAATCTTCTCTTTGAGGATGGATTCATAGTTCAATGGCAAGTACTTGAGTTAGGGTTTAGAATAAACCCTAACTAATCTTCATGTTAGAGTTATGTATGGGTTAGAATCCATATAATAGTGGGTTTGAGAGTAAATCATGATAGGTTTTTGAAATAAGAGAAGTGTTGAAAGAAGAATTAAGTAAAAAAAAGAGATTATAAGATGAATTTGAAATGGTTTTGAGGTGTTTATGGAGTATAGAGTTGAATTGGGTGGAAAAGTATGGAAAAATGGGAGAAAAATACACATTTTGGACATTTTACGTGACATGTACCGGTACACCTTGAAAGTGTACCGGTACACATTGTGTTCTGGTCGTTTTTGGCCAAAGTGTACCGGTACACTTTAGGGGTGTATCGGTACACCTGCTGCTCTGTTCCCAGTTTCGACCAGTTTTTGTATTTTGACCATAACTTTCTCATTTCTTATCCGATTTGAGTGATTCAAGTGGAAAATTAAAATAGACTTCAAGGAAAACCATCCATATAGAAATATACATCATCAAATTATGACTCTAAGTGGCCCAAAAATAAACTCGAAGTGGGACCATGTGCAAACCAAATTACGGTTTTGAGTGTTGAACATAGAGAAGTCACAGTTGTTTCGGACGTGGCAGGTTAGGTGCTCGAATTGGGTATTCAGTTGGAATAAGACCCTTGGCACCTTAGATTTAAATGAGTATAAGGACATAGTGTCAAAATATGAAGTCAAGACCCCGGAAAAATGAGTAAGACAAACAGTCCCGAGTGTAAAATCGGTAAAATGACTAGTTGACATGAAAATGTCATAATTTGGATTTAGGATGGAGTCCAATTAGATTAATTCCAATTCCTAAGTAAACTAGATTCATAAAGGAATGAGAATATATGAATGAGGTGTGATCTCATAGACATCATACTTCATAAGTATATGAAGTGCTATATGTAATAGCCATGAAACAAGAAAAATATAGAAAATGCAATATGTATAGATATATTTCATAAAACATAGATATGATATGAATATATGATAGTTATACGAGAATAGATAAGATGGAACATGCACAAGGTACATGATGAAATAAGTAAATGCTAAGAGCGATAGAGGTAAGTAAAAGATGACAAAGCATAAGAATAAGTTTGTATATACATGAATGATAGGCATAGTAAAGACATGACAAAGTAAGTAATATGGAAAGATATATGAATATAGGCGTATCACGATATGAATATATGAATAAGCAGAGCATACATATGTGCAAAATATAGAAATTATGAATAGATGAAGACATGACGAGGAATACGTAAATGATATAAAGAGATATGAATATAGAAAGCTATATATGCAGATATGAATACAAGAGTGCATAGATGCATTCATGATATACTTGATGGAACAAAACTAAATGATAGAAAAAGATATGACTATATAGTAATATAGAGATATGAGAACCGTAATATCAAACTACGGATATGAGAACTAATACGAATTAAAGTAGCGATAGTATATATGCATAAGCAAATATGATAGCTTAATAGTTATTAATTGCTTATGAGATATGTCTGAAAATGTAATAAGGCGATTATGCAACTAGGACACGGTAGAGGGATAGATAGAGCATGCCTATAGGGAAGATACGATTGTTGCGGCATATTCATAGACGGATATCGGGGCCCCGTTTGGGTCGATGACATAGATCCGTTTGGATCAGGTGGCCCGCGAGGTCACCACAATAGGCGAGATCAACCTTTGCCTCGTGCGGTGATAGTACCTTCGGGTACCGGCTTGACATATGGCATGGTCCTTGTCGTGCCGGAGTGATGATACCTTCGGGTGATAACAATGAGCCAGAGATCATTGCCTCGTCTGGTGATAGTACCTTCGAATTTTACATAGTTTCTATCCTTCCTAAGGTATTTGCGAGACATGAAACCTAAAAGGAAATAACATGTAGAATATATGACATGATATAGAGAAGCATATACTTGCTATACGATGAAAGTATAGGCAGTTACAAGAACAAGTAAAGTACAAGATGACAATATGAAAAGTATAGTACATAGAAAAGTATAGACGATACGAGTATATGAGAAAAAGAAAAGTATATGACAAGTATACAAGTACAAGAAATAAAGTGGCAATTACACGAAATGTATATGACAAATAAAGTATATGAAAATCATATGAAAAGTATAGTATATGAAAAGCATCGGAAAAGCATAATATATGAGCATCATATGAAAATATATGAAAACACATGAAAAGTAATGAAAGTATATGAAAGCATAAAGTAGATGATAGATAGAATATGAATGTACACGATAGTACAAGTATGAATATGTATGAAAAGTATAGATATAACATATGCAAAGACATAGAATAGAGACATGACTTACAACATGAAAAGACTAGAGACGGGTAAAAAGACATATGAAGAGCAGTATATAGAAAGTATAAGAATGTAGATAAAGCGTACGGGATAGTATAAGATAGGTTATATGAAAGTATACGAGACATGAGAAAGCATAAAAACTTGCAAGAACATGATCTGAGAAATAAGATGAAATAGATCAAATTATCTCTACGATATAAGCAAGTGACAAGAATAAGCAAAGTATTTGTGATAGATAAGGAATGATATGATATACGTAATAGTACAACGAATGCAATAAAAGACGCTTTGCCGAAGATGAAAGGCACATAGACTAGAGACATGATAAATATGGAATATGTAAAGTGCTAGAAATAGAAATCTGAGAAAAAGTATAGTAAAGGATATACCAAAGATATAGAACATGTAATGAAAAGTTGACATACGATAGGAATATAAGATGATAAGGAATTTAAGTTATAGAAATATGTTTAGAGATATATATATATATATAATGCATATGTATAAGCTTGTGACAGTCGCCATTGGTGGTTGTCCATGCTTATGTTCCCACTAGCGTAAAAACAGCACGGGTGTTCAATCAGGTGTAAGTCTGAAGCGAGAAGACAAGGGGATGGGAAAGGACATTCCATCAGCAAAGAAGGCCGACTTAGAGATAGGTGCTCATCAGCGCTGCTTCCGCAATCTCTAATGTTTTGTAATAGAAAATTTTAAATGTATAGGTAAATGGACTACAGTATGTGTATAGACTTTTATGGTTACCACTCAGGTGGTAGTTCTTTGTATCATATATATAAATGATTTTTAAATTGTTTGTATCTTATGGAGTGCAGTGCGGCTACGAGGAAAACGGGTCAGTAGAGTCCCGATCGATATATGGTATAGATGGTATAGCGCCTGGACTTGGTTCGGATCCGCTAGTCGGGTCGAGGCGGATCGGGCGTGTGAGAGATAACTTCTGCTCTTGTGCATGCATGTTTTCGTGATGTTGTTTTCCCTTGCCGATATCCCCTACCAAAAATAAAATAAAAAAACGCACCTTGCACCTCAATTCTTTGTTGTTCATGACTTTGTGTATTTTTTTGCAGGTAGATTGTCACCCTATCATAACTAACACCCACTTGTTAAACAACCAACTTTTCTATAAGGTGAAGCTTATAGGTTTGAGTTTAATATGAATATCATGCTTCTTCACATCCTTCCTCATGTGTATGCGGCCCCATAACTACACACGTGGAGAGTCAGAGTCCACCAAGGGCCTCCTACCAAACCGAGCTTTAATACCATGTTAAATAACCAACTCTCCTAAATGCTCAAGCTTGCAGGATTTGGGTTTAATATGAATATCATGCTTCTTAACACCATTACTATCTTACTACCAATAGTAACTACAAAACCATCTTTCTCCTCCATCATTGACTTGTAAATTTTGAGGAAATTTTGGGCCTTTAGTGCTTTGTTCTCCTCATTTTCGTTTACCTTTTTTTGAATCATGAAGTTTGCCTCCCAACTCTAAATGATAAATTTATTAAATAATTCATTCATTCCCCTAGGTTAATGGATATTTGTTATTTGGTCTTCTTATGATTCCTATAATAATGGTGATAAAGATTATAGCAACAAAACAATAAGAAGACATAATCGATAGTGTGCCTACATCCACAGGAATAACGATAGTTCAAACTTTCAATATCGCTTAAATAAGGTTACATAGGAGGGTATTTATTGTCACGCCCGATCGGCCCGACAGGTGGCAAGTCGAGCCGAAGTCAGGGCATGATCTTGTCAGCTCTATCTGGGGTGTCAGTTGTGAGCAGTCGACCGCCAATCTACATGTAAGTATGCATTGAGGCACGTACATGTGTAAAACAGCCCGATTGGGCCCGTATATCCATTGACACAATTATAATACATACAAAAATGGTTATTTACAATTGTATTTAATTACAATTTATACAAGCTGAGTCTCTTACTTGAGGAATTTTACAAAGATTCTGAATGCAAGATAAGGCCATCTTGGCCGTTTCTTGCGCCTCTAAGGCCGGGCGTTCCATCGAGGCGTCTTAGGGTACCTAAAAAATAGTCCAGCGACGGGGTGAGCAAAAGCCCACGATGGTGGAATTTCCTGCAAGTTCTTTCCCATGTAGTGCAATCTGATAAGCGCTGGCTTGTCATTTCTGTCTTTAATATATCACTCTGTACATATATTAACAAAATTAATTCCACATCATATTATTCGGTTTATAATAATAACATAAACTTAGCTCGCATAAATTTAGGCACAATCAAACAGTTACCGATCTTGGGCCCACTTATGACATCCTTGTGAAGCATGTTATTTTCGTATGATAACCGCAGCCAGCATAAATCAAGCGATCCACACAAGCGATCAGGTGGAATTTCATCCCGACCTCTAGGGATTTCTTAAGCTGATTAAACACGGAACCCGAGAAACCACGACCCATCAGGCCTCCGAATCACATCGGGTGCAATAGCACTTAGCGAAATGAAGCAAGTAGGAAAACTACCTTCTCGGGTTTAGTCGAAACTCCCAATCGATCTTCCTTATGTGTAGCCCTCGACGTGTAGATCCTTGCCTCTTAACATTTGACGGCAAACCAGTCCGTCGTCCTACGAATCTGAGAGAAGGAAGAGACTCTCAGAAAATGAGATCAGAGACCTCACTTGCATCTTTTCTTTCTTATCCTACGTTTCCACTTTTGCTTTTGTTTTAATGCTCTCATTTATAACTCTTTTATAACCATTTTAAATTCTCTCATTCTCTTTGCCTTCTCCTATTTTTGGAGAATTAGTAGGTATGGGTCGACGTGAGAAATTCCTCCTCACCTTCTCGAAGCCAAGCGTGTGATCTCGATTTCGAAGTCACTTTTAACATTTGCTTTCATTTCCTTTTTGGCGTCGTCGTACCGAGTGGATGCGTTTGCGAGCCATGGATCATGCCACCCATGTGGCTCAATGTGTGCCATTTCTTTTATGCCAAGTGTCACACCTTTTGAGGTGCCGTGTAGGCGTCTCCTTGGCTTACCGCGTGTCATCAGGTACCAGTCTCGGCGTGAAATCCAGGCCACCTCCCGGAATCCATGAAATTCGGCGTAGTTGCTAAATTTGTGAGGGCGATTTCCCAGCGGAGAAGTCCGTTTAGGTAAATACGAGATCTAGAAAAATTCAGTTTTACGAAGTACCATTTATCCTTCGTTTAGAAATGCGGGTTTTAGAGTCACAACCAGAGATACTATCTATACTATACTATATCTTCAGGACTCTCATTGGCTGTTCTTTCAGGCTGTACACTGTACCTATTGAATTCACAAACAATTTGGTAATTACAAAATCATTTATACATATACAAAGAACTACCAGAATTGGTGTCATAACAATTTATACACATATCTGAGTCCCGTCTACTTATACATATACAATTTCTATTACAAAACATCGGAAGTTGCAGCGTATTTGTGAGCACCTATCTACGAGATTCATTCTTTGCGTGTGGAATGTCCTTTCCTCTATCCTTGTCTTACATACTATTACTGCAAAGTTGAACACGTGCTAAACTTTCTCGCTTAGTGGGAACATAGCGTGGACAATATGATAAGCGTATCGCAGAAAACATACATATGCATTATATATCTAAACATATTTCTATAACGTAATTCCTTATCATCGATATTCTATTGCATGTCAATCTTTTTCTATTACATATTTCTATGTCTTTAACATCTCAGCTATTTATACTTTTACATATTTCCTATTTAAATTACTTTACATATTCCTATACTTATCCTGTGTTCATTGTTCCACGATTGTCCATATGTCTTTTTCAATATTCCTATTCTTTTCGGTTACATATCATGTCTCCTAATCTATGTCTTTTCAATCTATCCGGTTCTATGATTTGTACATTATATGTACTATTCATATACTTCACATTCATTTATACGTTCTTATTCTATCATATATTTTGTGCTTTCGTATTCTTTTTGTGCTTTTCTTGTGTTGGCTTAAAGCCAATACTTTCATATTATATCTCTATTTTCGTATTACATGAATTTCTATCTCATCGTTCATATCTCCCATAGGAGTATAATACTTATTCTTTTACTATCATATCATATACTATCATCTTATCTTTGCTTCTTGTTCTTGTAACTATCATACTTTCATCGCACCTTGAGTGCTATGCTTCTCCATATCATGTCATATCATACTTCCATATACATTTATCGTTCTTATTCTATCTATCATATACTTTGTGCTTTACTTACTTTACGTGGTTTGGAGGTACGAAGTAGGTACTCACGATTATCAGTACATTCAGATCTTTACTTTTATTCTTTGTTCAGAGTCTTCTCATATATATGTTTGACTACCTAGACCAGTCATAAGAAATGAGTAGGACGCAGTACAATAAGTACTGAAGGTGCAATCTGATCTTGAGGTGCCATAGCACCCCAGCAGAATCTCGAGATCTGAGCATGCGTCATTTCATTCATTCTTTGGTCACAGAGTGAGTCGTATGATCATATGTCTATCATAACTATAATGTATATTAATCGCGTTACGTGTTGTTGTAGCATGTGCACTAAGTATTAATATTCTTATTCGATTCGTTTACGTATTTCGCTATCTTTTCTTTATCATTTAATTTTGTCTTACATTATCATATATGTAAATCCTATCATAGATCATGAAGGCATCTATACACTCTAGTATTCATATCTTCATATATAACCTATATTCATATCTCTTTATATCATTTATACATTTCTATCATGATTTAGCTATTCATGTACTTTCTATGTTTCTATCATGTATGCTTTTACTCATTCATATATTCGTACATGTACCCGTCATTCATATACATGTACTCATTCTTATGCTTTGTCATCTTTTTTTCTTATCTCCTCGTTCTTATCATTGTACCTTTCTATCATATGTTCCTAACATCATTTCCATCTTATTCCTTTGGTATAGTATCATATATTCATATCATTTACGTATTCCTGTCATGTCCTTATCTATTCATATACTTTTTATATTTCTATCATGTTCCATCTATTCGTTTATGTATGACAATCATAAGTTCACAACATATAATCTTACATTCATATGTGCCTATCATTTGTGTACTTTAGATTATCATATCTTATGACTTATACCTATCATATCTTATGACATATCCTATATTAATATCATATTCATGTTTTATGAACATATCTATACATATTGCATTTTCTATATTTTCCTTGTTTCATGGCTATTACAATATAGCACTTCATATACTTATGAAGTATGATATACATAGGATCACCTAATTCATATATTCTCATTCCTTTATGAATCTAGTTTGCCAGGAATTAATCAATCAATCGGATCATCGAGCCAAGTTATGGCATTTTCATGCCAACTAGTCATTCTGGAATTTTCTAGTGACAGTTTGTATTACTCATTTTCCAGGGCCTTCATATTTTGACACTATGTCCTTATACTCATTTAAATCTAAGGTCACCCCAGGGTTCTATTCAACTGGAATCACTTGATTCGAACAGGAACTCAAGTACGTCGAAACAACAGGACTTCTCTATGTTTAACACTACAGAGCAGAGTTTTGGTTTGCACATGGTCCCACTTCGGTGGATTTTGGAGCCACTTAAGTCATGAATTTGTGATGTCTATTTCTATGGATGATTTCCTTGAAGTCTATTTTAATTGGCCCTTGAATCACTTTCGAATGGGATGAAGTAATGTTTTATGGTAAAAATACAAAACTGGTCAAAACTATGAGAATAGCGAGGTGTGCAGTACACCCCTAAAGTGTACCGGTACACTTGGGCCAAATGACGAGAACACAATGTGTGCATTTGTGTTCAAAGTGTGCGGTACACACATATTTTCAAGGAATGCCAGTGTGTATTTTCTCTCCCTTTTCCATATTTTTGATCCCCAATTCAACTCTATACCTCATAAACACTTCAAGACCACTTCAAATTCATGCTATGATCCCACTTTTCTACTCAAATCCTCTTTCAATTACATATATTTCTTCAAAATCTTCATGAATTTCCCCAACACAACTCTAATGGGTTATGACCATACAACCAAACATGAGGATTAGTTAGGGTTTGTTCTAAACCCTAACTCATTTACTATTAACCATGAATTCATCCTTAAAGGGAGGATTCTATACTTTGCTTGTACTCTTTAAGGTTTTATTCACCTTACTTTCCATGATTATTGGTTTAGAATGAAACCCTAGCAAAACCCTAGGTTTGGAGACAACTAATAACTATACAATTGCATGGAAAACCATTCAAAGCTTTAAAACCCATGTAGTTCCATACCTTTTTGCTTGATCTTGACTCCTCCATCTTCTTCCTCTTCCTCTTCCTCTTCTTCTCTCTTTTCTCCTTATCTTCTCTCCCTTCACGGTTTGCTCTTCTCCAAACATGAGACCAAATTTTGGTCTTATCCCCTAGATTTGTTAAGGCCATGTTTGGCCTTTAAATAAAACCAATTTTTGGGTTAAATCTCCTTTATTTGCAAAAAGGTCCTCCACTTCTCTTATTTTTGAAACTTATTTTATTTTATTTCCCCTTTGGCCTCAAATCAAATTAATTCATGTCTTTGATACCCATTTCTCTACTATTCATTTCGGGTCTCTCATTTTATTTCCCGAAAATTCCATTTAGCTTATAATATACCCTAAACAAGTCCGAAAACTGCTAGGGTATATTTTGGAATGTTACATTTATAATCCCCTTGGATATGACCAATTTATAAAAAAAACATCATTATACTACCGTATAATACAGCAGGACTTTGCCCTTGCACCCCAACCTATTATTTTGCCCCTCCAACACGAGGATATGCATGAAGGGCAATGTTGTTGCTACACTTCACTTCGACATTTGCCCCACCCTTTTAACCTTAATGTGAGCCACATGCCACAACAATCTCTACCTTATCAAATATTCACCTCTTTGAAGAAACCAAACATAGCTTGAAACTTCACCTGGGCCAATAGGTTGGGACATCTCTCATCTAGCATTTGGAGATATTAATTAAGTCCAAGTAGTGCTTGAACTTTTTCATGGTAATAGGCTTTGTCAACATGTCTACTGCATTCTTAGAAATATAAATTTTCTCAAGAAATAACTCAACATAAGAGACCAACTTCCTGATCTTGTGAAATCTCACATCTATATGTTTGATCCTTACATGATACACCTAATTCTTTACCGAAAAGATGACACTTTACTTGTCACAATGCAACTGAACTCCACCTTGCTAAATATCCACCTCCTTGACAAATACTACAAGCCATAAAGCTTTCTTGGCAATCTCAGCTACTACCATATGCTCTAACTTAGTGGTAGATAATGAAACTAGGGACTGTACCATAGACTTCTAACAAATAAGTCATCCATAAAGAGTGAATACATAACCTGTGGGGGATCTTCCGTCATCCAAATCCCTTGCATAATCTGCATCCACATATCCTATAACTGAAGGATCACTATACTGTCTATTGAACATGATGTCATAGTGATAGTCCTCTCAGAAGTATCTAAAGTCCATGACGAATCCTAATATCACGTCGTCAAGAAATAGAAATTTGCTTACCACACCACAACTGTCTTGGCTCACGATCTTATCTGAGCCATAGCATACATTAAGCACCCCGTTGCACTTGCATTTGGAACCTTTGACATATCTTCCACTTCATCATCTATCTTTGGGCATAGAGTAGTAGACCATTTAAAATGATGTGCTAAAGGTGTACTTACATGTTTTGCATTCTTCAGGTTGAACCTTTCAATCCTAAGAATCTTCTTGGTCGCACCTAAATTATTCATGTCAAATTCTCTACTCAACAAAGTCTTCAACTTGTTGATCTCACTCATACTTTTTGTAGCAATCAACATATCGTCCACATAAAGCAACAGAAAAATAGATGAACCATCATCTAGGCTCTTCACATAAACACAACAATCATACTCACATCTTTTGTAGCCAATTTGAATCATGTAGGAATTGTCAAATCTCTTGTACCATTACCTCGATGACTACTTCAACCCATAAAGAGATTTCTTCAATTTGCAAATCAAAATTTTTTTCCCAAGTTAGGTGAACCCTTATGGCTGCACCATGTGGACTGTCTCTTCTAATTCATCATGAAGGAATGTTGACTTCTCATTCATTTGCTCTAATTCCATATCAAAATGCGTTACCAAATTCAACTTTATTCTGATAGGGGTATGTCTAACCACAATGGAAAATTCATGTCTACAATGTCTTCTCCTTGCTTCACGGCTTCAACAAAGAAATGAGAGTTTGTTGGGTTTTGATTTTGTTTTTTTTTTCTAAATTATTGGAGACATGGAGACATTTCTCTGTCCTAGGTGGCATAGGTGGGTCCCATGTGAGGGACATTTTACTCTTAAGAAGTGTAATTACTTTTTTACTGCATATTTTAATAAATTTGTGGGATTCATTTCATGTATTGTTTTGAATAGTTCTCTTCTATTTTCATTCTTTTGGTTCGTTATGTTCACATAATCCCCCAAAAAACTGTTGGTAGTCTGCCTCGCGAATGGAATTTGCCCGATTTACTAGTCAATGTATCCATAGAAATAAAAGAAAAATGGGACCCAACCCTCTTGGAACTTATAGTTATAGTGCCCCATCTTTTTTTTTTAAAGCTAAATACTTTAATATAATGTATGTCTTTTACTTTTAGCTTTTAAATTCTCATCAAGCGAACTCATATAATAAACCAATTAAAATAAATAAAATTAATTGAAAATATAATTTTAAAATTATTTCTATTTTATACAAAAAACTTGAATGCTTGGAATAATGCATAAAAGTAATTAATTTATTACATTTAATATATTTAATTTAACCTAATTTTGCTTTTAATTTATTTCCTTTGAAAATTTTCATAACAAAAATATAACCTACAAATAAATAAGCAAAAAAATGTAGATAAATTTGACAGAATAAAACTATGTATTTCATGATTTCTAAAAAAATTATTAACTTCTCTATTTACTTGAGTTTTAATCTTAGTTTTGACGAAAGATTTTATTATTTAAGTAAAATTGTTAATTTACTGCACATTTATTGATTAATAATTTATTTTATTTACAAATTTACTTTTCTTTGTTATCCTGTTTCGTGTTTACAAATACTAAAAATTTGAAAACATTAGTATTTTAATTAATTTTTTTATTATATTTGAATTAGATGATAAACCGAATAATACAATTTTTCATTATCATTTTGTTATATATCTAACGTTCCTCTGTTTCTTTGCTTGTTAAACCTTTAAATTCACATGATTTCTGTTTCTATCATGCGGATTCCAGTATTAACCCATGATTCTTTATTAATTTATTGGTTTTCTGTAATCTATTTGATCTGTGTTGCAAAGGAGAAGAAAGTGGAATGGCTAGCAACCCACCTTATAATAAACGTGGGTTGAATAGGGACCCATTAGCTTAGTGGTAGCAACCCACATCTTATTTCATGGCTTTGAGAAAGCTTATACTTGTATAAAAATAGGTGAACTCCAAAGAAGAGGGGAGATTTATTCAATAAAGTTTGTGTTAGCAGATGGTTTCATTAGCGCTCTATGGGGCTTCTAATCACACTTCTCTATACTTCTAGTAGAAAGACAACCTTGACACTTTCAAAAGTTCGACGAATTGAAATCCCTTCTAGTTCTAAGCACATTGGAGCGACTACTGTCATTAGACAATCCTAAAGGCAATGAGAGTCCACCAGCAATAGTTAGCCTCTTTCTTAGCGACCAATGCAGCTTTGCGCGAAAAAAATGCTGCCTTGCGTAACACGGCTAGCACTCCTCGCTCTGGCTACCCAGTAGTGCCCATGTTCTTTCGGTCGACTGTTTATCATTTAATAATCTACTATCTCAAATTACCTGTTGTTTTATCATTTGCACCTCATTTCGATGGCTTTCAAAGCTTCCTCTTCTTGCTCATTTCATTGTAGTACACAATGTCAAGTACAATTCTGTGACCAGCGAATTCAGATTATTTCTGAAATCCCGACGCCCTTGGAATGCTCGTGAATGTCGGGTAACCTTGACATTTTCACGAGAAAATCGGGAGCGAGTCTCATTTGTGCGAGGCTCTGAATACAAAACTGTATGACACATTACAAACATCAATAACGCTGAGTACAAGCGACCGGCTTGGGCCTGATACATACTACTCATCAATATATATATATATATATCAACGACGGTAAACACTTTCGTTCATTGTAGTACACAATGTCAGTCTGGTCTGTGACGCCCGAGAGCAGGGATTAGTTGATACCGTCGACGCGGATACTTCGTGAATGTCGGGTAGCAACATTTTTCACGAAAATCAGGCGAGTCTCCTTTGTGCGAGGCTCTGATAAAACACATATAACTTTGTCCCGAACATCAATAACATAGTACAAATAGCCGCTTAGACTGATACAACACTACTCATCAATATATATATATATATATATATCCAACTATATCCAATAGTTTCCAGAGTTCATTTGTTTTTACTCTTATACAACATATATTAAAATTAAAACAATTCTAATACATGTAGAACCATCAAAGCCACATTTCGGATCTCTTCTAAAACTCAGTCTCTATGTCGAGCCGTCTCCTTGCACGCTCCCTGTACCTGTAAAATAGTATCCCTCGACAAGGTGAGCTAATGCTCAGTAGTGGAATCACTTTAAGTGGGCTACTCTCCACCAAAGTACATATGCAATGCTCCAAAATAAACACACATTCAAACCGTGTGATCCCTACTTGGATATCTGGCGAGTCATCTCATCAGGAGTCCTCAGACTCCCTCACACTGCTAAGCGCGTGTAGGAACCTTAGTTTTTTTATTTGTTTGTGGACAGCCCTGGAATGTATATATCGATTGGGCGAACTGGCAGGTTGTTATGTGTGGACTACCCTCCGATGTATATCAGTGGGCGTCTTGACGGGTGATATTACGTTTGGACTACCCTCGATATTTAATATTTTTTAGACAACCCTCGAACCATTCTCTCGAGAATTACCTCATGCACTCACTCCTTATCGTCTAGGGTGCACGATTGCATATGGGAATGCAAGATAATAATTCCATTTCAATTCAATAACACATCTGAATACCATATGTCATTGCATATATTACATTAATTTAAATTACGAAGCATGTAGTATCAATTTCCGTCAATCGCATCAAGTGTTAAACAAGTAGACTGTGATCAAACCCTGAGCAATTCAGTTTGAATTACTCAACCAAATACATCATTTCACAAAAATTATTTTGTGTTCTATCTCGGGAATAATTGAAACAGATTCTTATTCTGAAAAATCTGTCGTCAGTTCCTTTGTGAACCAGAATTTCACGACCATTTAAGGCTTTATACACATCAAAGCATAATTTATTCCATAAATTATCATATAAACAAATAAGTCCCCAACGACCACGGGTGACCAAAATGTCTAAAGAATTTCCCTGATTAGGTCCATGTTTTGGGATAGATCAAACGAGCCTCACGGCCTCAAACCAGCGAACATTCTGGCTCTTAAATAAAGTGTAAAGCCCAAGTAGGATAAATCCATTTACCTCTCAGAGTTTATCAAAGCTCTCAAATCCAGTGCCCACGTATGTCTCCGTGTAGAAGCGACTTCCCTTAACTTGTCCAGGACATGCAAGCGATGGATCATGATAATCTAGAGAGAGGGTCCTTCTCTCTCTAAAGCTCTAAACTCCATAGCCAACGCCTCCTCCGCGTTTTGGTCTTCAAATTAATGGAGAAGATGATGCAACTATTAATTTATTTGTTTTATTATCATTGTGTTTCAAAATGACATTTCGTCCTTCTTTTCCCAATTTCGACACTCGGCACTATCTCGGCCATCCATTTCCATCATTTCTCTACTCATATCACTTATGGCACATGAGTACATGTTATATGTGATTTTTGTCACATCAAATATCGTTTTACGGCACCCGAAACGCGATGCCTCGAAAAACGTGCAAACTCCGACTGTCTCGGAATTCGACGTGCTAGCTAGATTTCGAGACGATTCCAACAGTGAAATCCGTTTCATCATCCGAGATCCAAAGAATAAATTTTGGATTTTTAACCGAAATTACAATTTTGTAACCGAAATTACAATTTTGCCATTTTTCCAGAAATTGGAATTTCTCGGGTCTTACAAATTCTTTGGACCTAAATTAGAAAACTAAAATAAATTAGAAAATAAAAAACTATTTAAATGAATAATGTAAGAATGGTGTACATACAATAGAAAGATCATCACATTGTATCGAAGATATAACTTCCTTAGTTAGTCAATACTCAAACATGAGCCATGAAGACTAGGGTGGGAAACGGGCTATCCTGATCTATTTTGGCCCGACCACGCTCGGAGATCTGAGGCAAATAGGTCGAACTGTGGGCAGAAATTTCAATTTACGGAAAAGGGTAAAATCGTAATTTGGTTTAAAAATCAATAAATTTATTCTCTAGATCTTGGATGATGAAGCGGATTACTTGTGGTTGGAATGGAAATCTCGCGAAATCTAAGTAGCACGTAAAATTTATTAATTTCGGGCAGTGTCGAATTTACCGTTTCGGCATTCAGCGTTTAGTCTTAGTAAAACGATTTTACGATGTGACGAAGAGTCGCATGCTTGTCTCTTTAATGTGGCATAAGTGGTATGAGTAGAGAAATAATGAAAATGGACGGCCGAGATTGTAACACCTCAAATTATACCCTAACAGTTTTATAACATGTTTTGAGTATAATAAACGTAAAGGTATATTTATTCGGAATAAAATAAAGATAAAAACAAAATTAGGGGTATGCATAAGTTAAATTACAAATAATAAAAGAAGATTTGGGGGCTATTGTAAAAATATTATAAATTGATTTGCAAATATTATAAGAGTTGGAGGGCCAAAGTAAAATAAAAGGGGATAAGATCGAATAAGGATAAGATAGAAAATATCTTATTTTGGTCTTGGAGAAAGGAGGAAAGCAATCTGAATGAGAAGAGAGAAGAAGAAGAAGAAGATCACGGTACGGATACATGTCTTGAGTTGTATGGAACTATAGTATGTTATTGTAAGTGGTGTATGGAAATCCCAGTTTTGGTCACAGACGTTTAGGCCATGGTTTTGGAACCGCTTTGTTTGTGTATGGATTTGGGTTGACTCGAGCTCATTTCGTGTAGGGTTGAGTTGAGGGAGAGGCTCTAAGGCTCAGATATGTGTTTTGAGAAGGATACAGTTGTAAGTTGGAAAGCAGGAAAATTCCACCCATTTTGATCGTATGCGATGTGGGACCTTAGCACGAGGTTTAGGTGATACGGGGAAATTCGCTAAGTGAGTCGCCACAGTAAATTGTATCCTTGATAGACTGATGTTAGGCACTAATTTCTCGAGTTAAGTTCTGGAGCCAGAAGTTATGGTCTTTTTACTCTGAGCAGGTCAAATGGTGCTAGTCGACCATAGAATTAGATCACAGCCAGGGTCGTCTGTGGGATTATCGGGGTCTGTAGGAGGTCGTCGGGTCACAGCCAGGAGTCGTCGAGGAGTCTGTGAGAGTCATCGAGGTCTGTAGGGGTCGTCGGATCCTGTGAGGTCGTCGAGGTCTGAAGAGTGCGGCTCGTCGATCCAGTCGACTCGTCCGAGCCCATTTGCACATGACCTCGACTTAGTCATAACTCCTTCGTACGAACTCGATTTGAGTGTTCTTGGACTCTATGGAAAGCCCATTGAGTCAGAATCCATGCATATCTTTGCGAGGAAGATATTAGATGTCAGGCCAGAAATTTGTCGGACTGAGGCTCGTCGCCCGGTGCAGCTCGTCGGTCGAGATCGGCTCGTCGGTATTGCATGACCTGCGACTTCCGGAAGGTCATATCTCTATGTCTGAACTCCGATTTGAGTGTTCTTGGACTCTATGGAAAGCCCATTGAGTCAAGAATCCATCATATGCCTGAGGAGATATTAGATGTCAGAACGAGTTTTGTCGAGACTGGGCTCGTCGCCGATTGTAGCTCGTTAGTCCGGGTCATTTCGTCGGGGAAGCTGACTGCGTGACCTCAACACGGAAGGTCCTTATCTCCTTCGTCCCGAACTCCGATTTGGGTGTTCTTGGACTCTATGGAAGCCCATTGAGTCAGAATCCATCCATATGCCTGAGAAGGTATTAGATGTCAGACCAAGGCTGTCGGGCGAGCTCGTGCCCGGTGCAGCTCGTCGATCCGAGTCATCTCATCCAGGCCGACTCGCATGACCTCCAACCCCGAGGAGGTCATAGCTGCCGTTTGAACTCCGATTTGGGTGTTCTTGGACTCTATGGAAAGCCCATTGAGTCAAGAATCCATCCCATATGCCTGAGAGATTATTAGATGTGAGACCGAAGTGTTAAGACTGAGATCGTCACTTCAGTGCAACTCATCCAGTCAGTCCAACTCATCGAGGCCCGTGCGCATGACCTCCAACTTGAAGGTCATAACTTCTTCGTACGAACTCCGGTCGAGTGTTCTTGGACTCTATGGAAAGCCATTGAGTCAAGAATTCATCAATAGATAGTATGATAAGATTGGAACTCATATTAGTCCGGAAAACATAAGAAAAACATTAGGTTAAGCAGGTAACTATAGTTATTCATAAATAACTCATAAGTATCTGGGAGTAAGCATAGTTATTTATACATACAATGAGAATGAGACATGAAAATGCAAAGTTATAGATAAATGATAAGTTTCAAATATATATATATATATATATATATATATATATATATATATATATATATATATATATATATATATATATATATATATATATATATATATATATATATATATATATATATATATATATATATATATATATCACATATGAATTCTAGAATGACAATAATTATTCGGGAATATGAGATATATCTTGAGCATAAAATACACATTGATTATGCAGCAGAACTGGTAGAGGATAGATGGGCATGCCTATTAGGAAAAATAAGTACAATGTAAATTCCTAGTGTTCATTTTAAAGAACCCGAGAGACTAAAAGCGTAAGGAAGCAAACTGCAGTGCAAACAAATGATTAGGAAGTAGATCCAGAGCCAGCGATAATGTTGTGTCCTTAAGGCAATTTGGCCTGCTTGTACGGGGACAATGGACAATCGTCTCAGGGATAGAGCGGATCTCGTTCCTCCGGTGGAAATCTTGGTTCGGAATGGTGAACTTCGATTTGCGAGCGGTCGCACCAAAAATGATGATGAAGTGAGAAGAATAGTTTTTGTTATCGTTAAAAAATGGGAAAAACAGGATTATAAATAACCCAGGAAGTGTCTCATCGAGCGATTACGTCGGTTCGAAAGGTATGGAACCCGAGCAACGTGTCACTTGTTTGATGAGGACTGCTTTTCATTCATTTGAAGCCCATGATCCCGCATGAATGAAAAGTTTTGATATCAAAACTCTTGTGTATGCATGAGATGCAAAGTCGCGATTATTCCATGAAGCGTTGCTTTGGGATAAAGTAGTACGAGACTTTGAACTTTCCTTAGTGAAGCCTACTCCCGGTTACTCTCGGTCAATCTTGTAGACTTGATGTCTTTGGATTATGGAGCCTTTAGTGTAGCTAGACAATAGAAATCCACCATGACTATTTCTCGAACAAAATTGGTTCTCACTGTTGTGTTCGTTTTGGCCATGAACACCGCCTGGTCTCATGAGTGTTTTAGAGAATTCGGCCTTTGCAATTCTCACAGAAGCGGCCCTCACTTCACACTCACATAGGTGATTTATGAACATATAGTTTCATAATCATTAAAAGCTTTTGCTTAACCTTTATAATATCTTGTCTTTATCAGAATCGGTAAAACAAATTAAAACTGATGTTCTAACATCTTCATAACTTAGTTGTCCCTTTGAACCTAAATCCTGGGTTCTTGATCCAACTAGAGTAGAACAATAAAGCTATGATGTCTTGTTTAGGGCATAAACCCCATTTCCCTTGATGTTTTGCAACCATCTCTCGTTAGGCCTTTTGTCAATGGATCCGCAATATTATATTTTGACTTCACATAGTCAATGGTGATAATTCCACTAGAAAGAAGTTGTCTTACTGTGTCATGTCTTCGACGTATGTGTCGAGACTTACCATTATACATGACATTCCTTGCCCTTCCTATTGCCGCTTGACTATCACAGTATGCATCACAATGGGCAGTTTAGACAAATTAGGAATATCTTCCAAGAAATTTCGAAGCCACTCGGCTTCTTCACGGCTTTATCCAAAGCAATGAAATTCTCAGTTCCATGGTGGATCTAGCAATACAAGTTTGTTTTGGATGATTTCCAAGACAACTGTAGCCCACCTAGTGTGAATACATATCCACTTGTTGATTTTGTGTCTTTAGTGCGGTTATCAATTTGCATCGCGATTATCCTTAATCTTGCGGGATATTCTATGTAATGCAAAGCATAATCTTAGTATGCTTTAAGTGGCAAATAAGCGTTTCATAGCTTTCCAATGATTTTCATTTTGGACTAGCGCCATCGACTTAGCTTGCTAACCGCACAAGCTATGTCAGGCCTAGTACAATTCATGACATACATTAAACTGCCTAGTATACTAGCATACTCATTTTGAGCTTTGTTTTCACCAGTATTCTTAGAAAGATGTAAATTCACATCTATCGGAGTCTTTACTGGTACAATATCTAGATTCTTGCATTTTCCAAGAATCGTTTTAATATAATGGGATTGTGATAGAGCTAATCCTCCAGGTGTCTTATGGATTTTTAACTCTAAAATAACATGACTACCCCGTATCTTTCATTTCAGGGTACTTGCAAGCAAGCATTTGATTTTCTTAATAGTCTCACCATCCACTTTGCTGTGCCAAGCATATCGTCCACATATAGACATAAAATGGCAGCTCTAATTATGAGTTTGCTTAACATATACACATTTATATCATTAATCTTGAAACCATTCGACAAACATAACCGTCAATTTAGCATGCCATTGTTTTGGTGCTTGTTTCAATCCATAGAGTGACTTGATAAGCCGACATACTTTCTGCTCTTGTCCCGGAACAATGAACCCTTCAGGTTGTTCCAAATATATTTCTTCTTCCAAATCTCCGTTTAAGAAAATTTGTTTCAAATCCATTTGATGGGTTCAAGCTTATACGTTGCTATAAGCAATTAGCATCCTTATAGATGTAATTAGTGCGAGGTGAATAAGTGTCAAAATAATCAAGACCTTCTAGTTTGCTTGTATCCTTTACTACAAGCCTAGCCTTGTATTTATCAATAGCACCATCCGCTTTCATTTTCCTCTTGAAGATCCACTTACATTGCTGGTGGTTTTTGTACGGGAGGAAGGTCGACGATTTCAATATGATTTGACAAGATGGATTCGACCAAACATTGATAGCTTATTTCGAGCAGGGGCTTACAGGCGAAGTCCTGACTTCCTTGAATGTTCGAAGTTCATTCTCCAATAGATACGTTAAATCGGGTCCAAAAGGCATTGGAAGTCCTTTGTCTTTTACTCGTCTGGGTTATCCTCCATTGGATCACTTCTAGATATAGTATCTTGAGACCTCTTATTATTATCAATGAGCTCATACTATGTTATACGGAAATATATTTTCAAAGCGAAGCGTCCCTTGATTCAATGGTCGTATTGATATGTATATGCAGGATCTCGACTTGTAGACAAGAAAATGATATGCATTGCTATTACGCCCATGTCAGATAAAAACCTGATTAATAGTCTTTGAAGATGCTGCCTTAACCTTTTTGAAGCAGGAACGCAGCCTTAATGACACCCCCACACTTTGATATAATTCAGTTAGACATTGCCTTTTAATTCTCATAGGGAGTTTATTTATGTCTTTTTGTGGGGTACTCTATTTAAATAAATTGCCGTTAAACGACTTCCCCCACAAATTCTGTATTCAAGCCAGAACTATTTAACAATGCATTCATTGTTTCCTTTAAAAACTAAGTTTTCCTTTCATACTCCATTGGGTGTAGGGTATAAGGAGTGATCATTTGGTGAAACGTAAACTCGGTACAAATTCCTCAAATGGAAATTCATATTCCTCCTCTGTCACTCCTTATGATTTTAATTTTCTTGTTCAACCGAGTTTCAACTTCGGCCTTATAAGATTTAAAAGCATTCACAACCTCATCTTTGCTACTAAGCAAGTAAACATAACAATACCGCGAGCAGTCATCTATAAAAGTAATAAAATACTTATTACACCTGCAGCGGTATTGATTTCATATCGCATATATCTGTGTGTATTAAATCTAAAGGCTTTGAAACTCTATTATCTACAGAGTAGAAAGGGGTTTTAGAAAATTTAGATTCAACACACACTTGGCATTTCTCACTTGGACAATCAAACTTGACATGATCCATATTAAATTATAATTTCTTTAGTGACTTATAGTTAACGTGTCTAGTCTAGCATACCGTGTTAGAAGACTCAAGCGCAGGCGACTATTCAAATCAAATTTGGTTACAACGGTTATTACATTTAGCTTGAACAAACCATCACTCAGATAACCCTTTCCTACATACATCTCATTTTTTGAGAGTACAAACTTGTCAGATACAAAAACCAACTTGAAGCCATTCTTGCTAAGGAGAGAGCCTGACACTAAATTCTTGCGAACATCTGGCACATGCGGGAACATTAATTAGTGTCACGGTCTTTCCGGATGTCATCTTTAAGGCCATCTTCAGGCACCTTGACCTTAGGGTTGATGGAATTACCCATATAAAGTTTTCATCACCCCCACGATTGTGGGACGAAAACATCGTCTGTTTGCAGATCTTGACGGAGATTTAACTCCGGTATCAATCCACCACTCTTTGGGTTTCCCACGTATTACACTCGGATATCGCAAGCGATTGGTTGATATCATCAACACCGTGGAGATCTTTTCCACCATATTGGCTGCGTTCTGCAGCCGTTTCTTGGCTCTCTGGTCTTTGGCTAAATGTCGGACTTGCCACGGTTGAAACGCATAGCAGACTTCTTAGGGCCTTGGTTGAATCCCTCTCCTAGACTTGCTAGGCATTTTCCTTTTCTTGTTGGTTCAGTCCTTCTTGACAACATTGGCTTTTGAAACTTCTAGATTCTTTCCGACTTTCTTCTCAAATGGCACATTTGTCTTCCTCCAATCCTCAACTGAACAATCAAGTCTTCAAGTGATAACTCCTTTCTCTTGTGTTTGAGATAATTTTTGAAATCCTTCCAGGATGGTGGCAGTTTTTCAATGAACGCAGCCACTTGAAATGTCTCACTTAGAGTTATTCCTTCGGCATGAATATCATGCACAACTACTTGAAGCTCTTGAACCTGACTTAAGACGGTCTTTGAATCAACCATCTTGAAGTCCAGAAATTTACCGACAATGAATTTCTTCAGTCCGGCATCTTCGGTTTTGTACTTTTTGTCCAGACTATCCCATAACTCCTTAGCCGTTTTCAGCGGACTATAGACGTTATAGAGAGTATTTTCCAGACCGTTGAGGACATAGTTGCGACACAGGAAGTCAGAGTGATTCCATGCGTCCTGATGGTAACTTTTTCTTTATACGTCTCTCTCAACGTCCAATTTTGGACCATCCCCTCACATTAAGGAATCTTGCCAAGTTCAAGGTTGTGAGGATAGAACAACATCTTTATTTGCCATCTCTTGAAATCGAGTACCATTGAACCTTTGGCTTTTCTCAGTGATTCGGAATAGAGTTGCGAGTCGAAGGCAAAGCCATTTACGTAACAAATATTTGAATGTAAAAGCATGATGCAGTAGAAAAATATTTGAATCTGAGAAGCAAATATTTTAATCTGTGAAGCAGCTACGATCTTGAAAATTTGAATCTGATAGAAATTGGAAAAGCTGCCAGTACAAATATTTAATAATCTGAAATGAGCAGAATAATAAACCAACAAACATAGCAGTGCGAGCAAATAAAAAATATTAAAGCCCGAACTAGAATGCTTTACGATTACGTGAGAAACATAAAATTAAAAAAATAATAAAACTGTACTCATAGACTAAAACAATTTACGAGGAAGTTCGGTATTCGAGTGATATTTATATAAGAATATAAGAATTAGATCCGGTCACGTCACTTGAAAATATAACATAAACCCCGATTCTTAATGTTCTTACTTGGTCTGAAAAAAAATATTTGAATAACTATAACAAATATTTTAATGAAAAGCTGCGATCTGGGAAAAAATGTGAAGTCAAATTTTAATCTGAAAATAATATAAACCGATTCTTGTCTTAGTGCGGTCACGAGAAAATTTTTGAATAACTATAACAAATATTTTAATGGAAAAGCTGCAGTAAAAGAAATTAGATCCGGTGCGTGCGAAAATAACGCATAAACCGATTCTTTATTATTCTGCGGTCACGAGAGAAAAAAAAAATATTTGAATAACTATAACAAATATTTTAATGAAAAAAGCGCGATACGAGGAAAAAAAATTTGTGCGTTCGTTCCACGAGAAGCGAGAGAAAAAAAAATTATAGCGAATCCACAGTAGCAGGCAGGCCGAGACAAGAAAAAAAAATATCGTTTCTTCTGGTATAGAAAAAAATAGACGGTACATGAGCGAAAATTCGTGCCCTCTTGAAGAGAATAAATTTATTGCCTATAATAAGCGATGCAGAGTGCATTGCCCTGCTGAATAATAAATTCGTGAACCAAAAAATGCGCGTAGACGGAAGGAAAGTCGTCTTAAGAGTGTAATTCCGTGTTCATTTAAGAGACGAAACTAAAAGCGTAAAGGAAGCAAACCTGCGGTCTGTGAAATGATTAGGAAGTAGATCAAGGCCCAGCGGTAATGTTGTGTCCTTAAGGCGAATTTGGCCCTCGGCTTATGCAGGGACAATGGACAATGCGTCTCGAGGATAGAGCGGATCTCGTTCCTCCGAAGTGGTACAGATCGGAGGACCCAGTGAACTGATTTGCGAAACGGTCGCGCAGAAATGATGATGAAGTGAGAAGAATAGTTTTTGTTATCGTTAAAAAATGGGAAAACGGGTTATAAATAGCCCGGGAAGTGTCTCATCGAACGGTTATGTACGGTCGAAAGGTATGAACCAAGCAACGTATCTACATTTGATGAGGACACAACTTTTCATTCATTTGAAGCCAACCGATGCGTATAAGTTATGTTACAGTACGTTGCGAAATCGGGGCCGTTTGGTCGATGACATAGATCCGTTGGATCGGGTGGCCACAGAAAGAAATTAGTCCTGCTTCTTTCGCGCCTTTATAAGATGATCATTGTCTCGTTAATGACAACGATTAACCGGGCCTTTACGGTTCTGTATCCACTTCTAAAGTTTATGCGGACATGAAACATAAAAGAAAATGGCAGAGTATATGCAAGCAGAAGATAGAGAATATATGACATGATAGAAGCCTAGCATTCTTTATGCGATGAAATATCTGATTCACAAGAATAGAAGTGAAGTCTGAGATGACATGAAAAGTATGAAGATAATGAAAACTAAGAAACTTGTTATGAAGGATTTATATATGATGATAAAATCTATGGCTGGTATATGTTATATGCATTTGTATAGAAGTGGGGTGATAGCAATGGAGGTCATCGGGTGTATTTATTTCCCACTAAGCGTAAGCTTAGCACGGGTGTTCAATCCGTGTAGGTACGAAGAAGAAACCGGAGGGCCAAGGCTGATCCACATCGGCGGTCAAGGCCGCACATGATAGGTGCCTTTGGAAGACCTTTAGTGCATTTTGTATATGAAATTTTGTAAACTAAAGTAAATATTGTAAATGTTGAACACTTCCATATATGGAGCTTGTATATATATTTTGTAATCCGCTGCTACAGAATATAATACAAGTTAATTGTTTAACATTATATGAATATGCAAGTGTAAAGGTTATAAGTTTAAAAAAAAAAAAAAATATGACCCCTCACTTGACACCTATGCCGAGTTGGGGGCATCACAGTTTAGTGGTATCAAAGCCTAGGTTTAGGCGTTTATGGAAAAGCCTAGGTTTAGGCGGCTCTTGAATAGAGTAAATATGATAGAAAAGCCTATGTTTAGTAATGTGTTGGCCTGATGTGGATGTCCTTGTGTTTTGTATAGATGGATCGTCCTGAAGAAGGCTGGAGTGTTAATGGAACAAGGGTTGCTCGACCTGGAACCAGCCCGGAAAGTAATGTACCTAATGAGACCACGAAGCCTTGTTGAGGCTGCTCATAGGGCATGGCTCGGGTTTTGGATAAGTTGACTCTCCCTAAAGCTCCGTTAGACCTTGATGAAGACATGGAATGGAGATTCCATGGGTCGAGGCATGGAAGAGTCGAGCCCAGTGCAGTTGAAAAGTTAGAAAGAATATTGGAAGAGGTTAGATGCTCTCAGATCGGGAGAGCATCATGTACGATCTCATGATAAGGGTAAGGCTTATCTGATTGGTGGAAACTAGTGCTTAAAAGTCCAAGGATTCCAAATCCCATGACATGGGAATTCTTTGTTCAAGGATTCGGGGCAAAGTATGTTCTTAGAGATGTATAGGGATTCAAAGTGAGCAGAGTTCTGAATTTGAGCCAGGAACTTATTGGTGGTGAATATGAGAAGAATTTGGTCGTCTTAGTAAGTATGCACCAGAATTGGTTCTCGCAGAGAGAACTTGCGCATTTGATTAGTAGGCAATTTGAGGATGGTTATGGTCCATCAAAGATATTTGGCACCTATGACTTCTCTCGAAGCAATTGGATTTTTGCTCCGGTTGGTGTTTATGATAGAAGTAGAGACTAGAAACGAAGCGTGAAAGATTTCAAAGTTTTTCTAAGGCTTGTCTCCTCGGAAAAGAGCTAGAATCTCATTTCGATCGAATATAGTTCCGCTACGAGGTAGAGCCAAGGTCCAATGTAGCCACGTAGTACAAGTAGGTGCTTGGTGGGACGGGGAGAAATTTGAATGTCCCTCATTTGCCACCAAAAGGCATTTGGGAGTTTGTGGGTTATTAACGGAGTGTTTCAGTTATTAGGAAGCCTTGATGCATTTGATAGAACGTGCCCCGAGAATCAAGGGATAATAGAAGTCAACAAGAGTGGTGAAGGGTCTATGGCACCACTTTCGGCTCGTGATCGCGATGGGGGTCGTAGTGGTCCTGCTCCGGCATAGAAGGAATGAGGAGGCATAGTTTGAGACGGTGGATCGTCCACATGCCTCTGACACCGACCACGAGCATATGTTATGAAGGCTCGTGAGGATCAGGATGATCCTGAGGTTATAATTGGTATATTTTCTTTATATGATATTGAGATGCATGCATTGATTGATCCTGGATCTACTCAATTCTTATGTGTGCATGGAGCATGTATTTGACAAAGTACGTGATAGGAGAAATTAGCATATGACATGCGCAACTGGTCGGGTTTGGGGCTGCGTTGGTGTGAATAGCATATACAAGAATTGCCCCATTGTTATCTGAGCAAGAGTTTCTCATTTGATTTGATAACACCGTAGGAAGTTTGACTTGATTCTAGGAATGGATTGGTTGGCTAGCAAATTATCGTTGATTGTGGACAAAAAGATAGTAGTGTTGGTCTCGACGAGGCCCGAGGTAATGAGTACGAGGCGTGTGGATCAAGTGTAATGTCTAATGTCATCTCGCATATCTGACTTTAGGGTATATAGGAAGGATGTGAGACATTCTTGGCTTTGATACTTGACTCAGGGAGGTCAGTTGATGTAGAAAGATCCATTAGTAAAGGGAATTTCGGATATTCCACTGAGAGTTACCGGGTATTCCACATGAGAGGTGGACTTAGCCATAGAAATTGTACCGAGAGCAGTCCACATGTCGAGGGCACCGTACGGGATGGCTCAAACGAATTTAGAAAGGATAAAGAGTCAATTTGCAAGAACTTTTTAGATAAAGTTTATTGACCCAGTGTGTCCCAGCCCAGGGTGCACATTTTATTTGTGAAAAGAAAGATGGCACTCACGGATGTGCATCGATTATCGCGAATTAATAAGGTGACGGAGTGAAAAACAAGTACCCATTCTTAGGGAGTGAAGATCTTTTGATCGAGTTGAAGGAGCGGGTGTCTTTTCGAAAGTGGAGCTTGCGATCGGGGTATTATCGATTGAGGGTAAGGAAGGAGATGTCGCAGTGCATTTAGAGCAGATATGGTCATTATGAGTTTTGGTCATGCCATTTGGGTTGACTAGCATGCCGTGACATTCGTGGATTTGATGAATAGGGTTTCAGATCTATGTGGATCAATTTGTTGTAGTTTATTATTGACATCACGGTGTATTCTAAGGATGCACGAGACATGAACAACACTTGAGAATAGTCTTAGAACGTTAAGAGAAAGAAGTTATATGCTAAACTCAGCAAATGTGATTTTGGCTAAAGAAAGTTTCATTCTAGACCGTATTGTGTATTCTTTGAGGTATAGAGTTAAATCACTAAGATTGGAAAGCGTTGTGAATTGGAAATCACCTCAAAATGCTTAGGGTGAGAAGTTTCTTGGGTTTAGCGGGTTATTATAGAAGGATTTGTGAGAGGGTTTTTACGTCATAGCTTCTCAGCTCACCCAGATTCTTTCGGAAAGGAATAAAGTTTGAGTGGACAGACAAATGTCAGAATAGTTTTGAACAGTTGAAAGGGATGCTGGTTGAAGCACCAGTATTGACGCAGCCTACTCCGGGAAAAGAGTATACCTTGTATAGTGATGCTTCATGCATTGGTTTGGGATGCGTGTTAATGCAAGATGGGAAAGTAGTGGCTTATGCGTCCAGACAGTTGAAGCCACATGAACAAAATTATCCCACTCATGACCTAGAGTTAGCTGCGGTAGTGTTTGCTTTAAAAATATGGCGACACTACTTATACGGGGAAAAGTGTAAATTTACATCGATCATAAGAGTCTCAAGTACTGTTGCAGCGAGAAGAGTTAAATTTGAGACGGAGGTGGTTAGAGTTATTAAAGGATTATGGTTGTATCATAGTGCCATCTGGAAGGCTAATATAGTGGCCAGATGCTTTAAACCCGAAAGGCGATTAGGTAGCAATATCACTCTGGTGCCAAAGTGATTGGAGACTAGGAGATGACGGGCTATGTTAGCTCAGAATTAGAAGCGCACCCATTTTAAAGCAAATGATTATAGATGCGCGAGAAAAATGATGAAGAGTTACAGAAAAATTTACAGATGGTTAGAGATGGTGGCGAAGCCAGGAGTTTTTAGAGAGAGAAAGAGATTTGGAAGTTTGTATTTCGAATAGATTATGTGTGCGGATGATAAAATTTAAAGAAAAGTTCTTGTTGAGGCTCATAATACGGTATTTACCGTAAATCTACGGAGGGAATAAGATGTACAGAACTTGAAACGATTTTGATGGTGGAAGAAAAGGAATTAAAGAGATGTGGTGAATATGTGAATTTAAGTGTTTGACGTATTGACAAGTCAAGATGAACACGAGTGCCCAGCCAGGTTTGTTAAATCCTTCGATTCCTCGATGGAAGTGGGATAGCATTACCATGGATTTGTGTCGGGTTTACCCTCACACAATAAAAAAACATGACTACATGCAGGTGATTATAGATAGGCTCACAAAGTCGGCCGGCATACGGTCGGGATTGACTGACTATGGATCGACTATTTGGGACATATGTAGATGAGATTGTGCGATTGCATGGTGTGCCATTGTCCATTGTAATCGGATGAGATCCACGATTTATCAAGGTTACGGAAGGTGCAGTCAACTTTAGGCACTAATTTGAATTTTAGTACGGCTTTCCATCATGAAGCGGATGGACGGTCGGAGAGATTGATTGACTACTCGAAGATATGCTTCCGAGGTTGTGTCATAAATTTCGGAAGTTGGGATAGGTATATTCCATTAATGGAATTTACTTTATAACAATAGTTTCGATCAAGCATTGAGTATGGCACCATGAAGCTTTGTATGGCTAGGAAATGTAGAACTCTGTGTGTTGGACGAATTAAATGAGCATAAAGCGATGAGTCAGGACATAGTAAAGATACGGAAGAAAGTAAGTTATTCGAGAGAGGTTAAAGGCGGCTAGTGATAGACAAAAAATCGTATGCCAACTAAGAGGAGAATGTTGAATATAAAGTGGGAGACAAGGTGCTTCTTAAGGTATCACCATGGAAAATTCTTAGGTTTGAGTCGAAAGAGCGGGGTGAGTCCAAGGTTCATAGGGCCATATGAGATTTTGGAACGTATTGGCCCTGTGGCTTATCGATTGGCACTCCCTACGGAGTTAGCCAAATCACACGATGTGTTTCATGTGTCGATGCTTCGGAGATACCGCTCTGATGAGTCGCACATACTACGATGCAAGAATCTGAAATCTGAAGATTTGTCATATGATGAAATTTAAAGACCATTACGGCTCGAGGTGAAACGATTGCGGAGCAGACAAGTACCATTAGTGAAAGTTCTTTGGCAGCACCACGGTAGAGAAGAAGCTACTTAGAGGCGAAGCAACTATGAGAGCCTGATATCACTTAACTCTTGGTCAGGTGTGAATTTCGAGACGAAATTCTTTTTAAGGGGAGGATTGTAACACCCAAATTTATGCCTAACAGTTTTATAACATGTTTTGGGTATAATAAACGTAAGTATATTTATTCGGAATAAAATAAAGATAAAGCAAGTAGGAATATGCATAAGTTAAATTACAAATAATAAAGAAAGATTTGAGGCTATTGTAAAAATATTATAAATTGATTTGCAATATTATAAAGTTGGAGGACAGTAAAATAAAAGGGGATAAGATCAAATAGGATAGACCCAGAAAGAAATATCTTATTTTGGTCTTGGAGAAAGGGAGAGCAAATACGGACAAGAGAGAAGAGAGAAGAAGAAGAAGAAGATCACAGGTACGGATACATGTCTTGGGTTGTATGGAACTATGAGTATGTTGTGTAAGTTATGGGTGTATGGAAATCTAGTTTTTAGTCTAGAAACGTTTAGATACATAGTTTGGAACCCTTTGTTTTGTGTATGGTTTGGTTGACTTCAAACTCATTTCGTCAATAGGGTTGAGTTGAGGAGAGCTCTAAGGCTCTAGATATGTTTTAGGGAAAGGGTCACAGTTGCTTAAGTTGGAAACTAGAAAATTCCTATTTTTGATCGTATCACGATGTGGGACCTTAGCACGGGTTTAGGTCAGAAATACAGAAATTCAGAAGTGAGTCCTTCTAGTAATTGTATCCATCAATTATTGATGTTAGGCTTTTAATTTCTCAGGTCGGACTCCACTGTGGAGCCAAGTTATGGTCTTTTACTGCGACAGTCAAATGAGTGCGGAAAAGGAGTCGGCCATAGAGTCATCTGTGAGGTGATCTTGTGTAGGAGTGCGTCGGGTCTTGTAAGTCGTCGAGGGTCCGCCGTAGAGGTCGTCAGATCACCTGTAGGGTCGATCAAAGTCTGGGGTCGTGGGATCGTAGGGTCTGATGGGGTCTGAAGAGTCGCTGACTCGTTAGTCGAATCGGCTCGTGGCGTTTGCGCATGACCTCGACTTCGGAAGGGTCATTCTTCGTTTGAACTCCGATTTGGGTGTTCTTGGACTCTATGAAGCCAGTGGTCAGAATCCATCCACTATGCCTGGGAGATTATTAGATGTCAGACCAAGTACTCAGACTAGGCTCATCACTTCGGTGCGGCTCGTTAGTCAGTCGGCTTATTAAGTATTTGCGCGCGACCTCGACTTCGGAAGGTCATAACTTCTTAGATTTGAACTCCGATTTGGGTGTTCTTGGACTCTATGAAAGCCGGCAGGTGAAATCATACATATGCCTGAGGAAGATATTGAGATGTCAAAAAAAGCTATCGGTGAGCCATCATGGTGCGACTCGTTAAAGTCAGTCGGCTCGTCGAGAGTATTGCGCGCGACCTCTCCGGCGGTCGCGCTTCTTACGTTTGAACTCCGATTTGGGTGTTCTTGGACTCTATAGGCCCATTGAGTCAGAATCCATCCATATGCTGAGGAGATTATTAGATGTGGACCAAAGTGTTAAGGCTAGGCTGCGTCACTTTAGTGCAGCTCGTCGATCGAGTCAGCTCATCAGCCCATTGCGTGACCTCTGACTTAGGAAGATCACTGCTTCTAACCGTCTGAACTCAGGTCGAGTGTTCTTGGACTCTATGGAAAGACCATTGAGTCAAGAATTCATCAATAGATAGCATGATAATAATTGGAACTCATATTAGTCGAAAAACATAGAAAACGTTGGAGTTACGTAGGTAGTATAGTTATTCATAAATAACTCGTAAGTATCTGAGGTCAATAGTTATTTATGCATCGACAAGAATAGAACATGAAAATGCAAGTTGAATAAATGAGTTCAATATATATATATATATATATATATATATATATATATATATATATATATATATATATATTTATATATCGCATTATGATTCAGAATGAATATTATATTCGGGAATATGAGATATATCTCCAGGCATAAAATACACATTGATTATGCATGAAGAACCGGTGGGGATAGATGGGCATGCCTATTAGGAAAAATAGTCTGTAACATATAAGTTCTGTTGTTACGTTCGATATCGAGGCCACAGTTTGGGTCGTGACATAGATCCGTTTGATTGGTGGCCCTGAAGGGTCACCCACTGCAACCTCAGCGCCTTTATAAGATGATCATTGTCTAAGTACAATGACAAGCGATTAACCAGCCTGAACACTGTATCCCACTTCTAAGGACATGCAGGACATAGGCAGTAAAGGAATGGCCAGGTATATGCAAGCGAAAGGTAGAGAATACTGACTGCATGATATAGGAAGCATAGCATTTGCTGTCTGCGATGAAATTAGCATCTGATTACAAGAATAAGAAGTAAAGTACAAGATGACATGAAAAGTATATGGAAGATGTCAAGAAATGAAACTTGTTATGAAGAGTTTATATATAGAGAAATGATAAGAATCCTTAAGCTGACATATGTGTTATATGCATTTGTATAGAAGTGGGGTGACCCCTTAATGGAGGTCATCAGTGTTTCTTCCCACTAGCGTGATGAAGACATGGGTGTTGATCAGTGTAGGTACGGAAGAAACCCCGGAGGCCAGGACAGTCATAATGGAGTCAAGGCCACATCAATAGGTGCCCACTGGGAGACCTTTAGGTCTATTTTGTATATGAAAATTTTGTAAACTAAAGTAAATATTGTGGTGAACACTTCCATATATGGAGCTTGTATATATATTTTATGTCCGCTACATAATATAATACAGTTAATTTAACATTATATGAATGTCTGGGAATGTAAAGGTTATAAGTTTAAAAAAAAAAAAATATGACCCCTCGCCGGCACCTGTCAGGGTTGGGCGTCACGGAGATAGTGCGAATGTCAAAAGCGAAATGGAGGGACATGGTCATTAATTAAGTTTTAAGTCCTTTAAGTAATAAAATGGAATAGTGTCAGGTCTTCCTTCATTACAAAATCAAAGAAGCAGCGTGATTTTGAAAAGCCGAAACCTCCGGTAGCGAAAATAGGCGTTTTTAGAGATGATGTCACTCCTTCTCTCTAGAATATCGGCAAATCCAGTAGTCGGAGTCTTCGGGACAAGAAGGAAGGCTGCTCTACGCGGAGAGGGCTTCGGCGTGGGTCTGGGATTGGGAGTTCGGCGGCTCCCCTTGAGGTGGGGTTTCTCTACTTAGGTTTTATTCCTTTTAAGTACTTTTCGATGTTTGTTTGAATGGCCCAGTGAGGGGGCCGTTTGGTCGGTCCCAAATCTTGGGGCCGGTGTTTGAATTTATTGAAACCTAATGGGTGGCTTGATGCATTCACCATTTGTTGGGTGTTTTATTTCACAAATTATGTGATAAATGTATTGAGTTGAATGAGTAGAGAGAGTAGGTTGAAAGGTCCCAAAGCTTAGGACAGTGTGAAAAATTAGAGCATTTTTAAGGCGGAGTCCGTGTATGAGTATGGGAACATTTGGGTGGAAATTTGTGATAAATTGTGCATTAAACCATCTTGATATGAAAGATCGGGAATGATCGTGAAAATGCGGGTTCTAAAATCAGGCTTAGATGAATTATTTTGGGAATGGTAACCAAGGGTTTCACTATTCAAAGCAGTGTTCTCAAATTATATTTTGTGAATTAATGTGTTTGATCAGTGATTTTAATGAGAACGAAACACGTATCACGAGTTTATAATTTTCAATATTGGTTTTGGCCTAATATACTACTTGAGTGCACGAATTAGACAAGTAATAAATTGGATTTAAGTCCAGATATCGATCCCATAGAGATCTCAAGAATTCTAGATCAACTACCCTGACTACTCAAACTCCATACTATTTGGACTATAACATGACATTGTGTTTCAGCTTAAGAAGCTGTTAAATATACCAGTATATAAAAAAAATTGAACAATCAAATAAACTGAAATCTAAAGAATAATGAATAAAGAATAGTTAAGAACATAAATGGAAAGTGAATAGTCATCGTTTTGAGTACACATTAAGATTAATGCTATTGTGAAGTGTCAATTCCTGTCGTTAACACTGTTAATTTCACTTGTGTATTTCAGATTTTTAAAATCTGTCCAAGGCGTTTGATAGTATAGCTGGATCTCTCCACACTCCACATTTCATTATCTAATACTTCCTGATTCTCTCGAATATAGGGGATGAGATAACTACTTTTAAAAGGGACTTCCTAAATCTGGGTATTTTTCTTTTGCAATACTTCATACCCATTTTATGGACTGTAAACCTTAGCTCCCAGTTATCGGTCGAGCAAAGGGTGTTATACAACTTCTGGTTACTCTTCCTCAAAATTAGAATAGATCACCCTCTCCTTGATTAGATCTCAGCTAACACGGGATTGGCCTCACTATCCGAATTGAGGTGAACTCTTTGCTTGTTTAAATTGATAACTCGTTCAACTCAATCTTGATTTCAAGTGAGAAGAGGATTTATCTAAGTAAACTTACAAAGCTCAATAGATCACGAATAGCAGGTTAATATACCTTCAAAGAAATGTTCATAACTCCCAGGAATGTCTTCTGTGTCTTTCAGAACCTCCTTGGCAATCAGGCTTGATGAAAGCCTTGATTCTCAGAAAGCGGGTATAAGAATGATATTCGGTCAACGTTAAACCCATAGCAGAAAGTAAATTCATGGCGAAGTCGCAATTCTTTGAGAAACCACTACGAAGGAAGATAATTTACGACATGGCATTCACATTAATGGAAGCGGGTTCCTCAATTCTTGAATTACACCTACGACATTCCTCGATCATAAGAACAAGCGCAATTGGAAATTGGGAAGTCGAATTCAGAGAGTATGCAGACTTCAAACATTCAGTGGTAATTTGAAAGAAACGAGTGGAAATTACGGCTTCTACTCAACGATTACATCAATTCGAAAGAAAACGAAAGTAAAGCGATAAATCTAAACTAAAAGAAAATGAAAGAAAAGAAAAGAAAGAAAAGAAAAGAAAAGAAAAAGAAAAATAAAAGAAAATGAGCCTTGACTACCGGACCTCTACCGTACGTATGTATGACCTCTTTGTTATGAAATTTGGGTAGGCTGCGTGTTATAGGTTTCTCAGTTGGGCCTAATCCCAATGCGGTCTTTGTGGATTTCGAGTGGGTGGCCCGTGTTAATGTTGGTCGCGACTTCTAGCTCCCTTATCCGGCGACATCATCCCGTAGCCAGCGACATCGATCTCCGCGTCGCGACGCTCGACTAAGCCTGCGACCTTCAAGCGGGTGTTCTGATGTCGCGACATCAATCCATGGCGACATCGAATTCGTATGTTCTGAGTTTCCGATGATTCCTGATGTCGCGACCTCGATCTCACGTCGCGACATCAGCTTATGCCTTTGCAGGTTTCAATTGGTCTCTCCTGATGTCGCGACATCGATATCTTGTCGCGACCTCAGCTCAAGTCATCTGCAGTCTTCAACTGATGTCTTCGGATGTCGCGACCTCGATCGACATCAACATAATATTACAACGCGACATTCAGGCGATTTTTCGGATGCCGACGCCGATCTCTTATCGCGACAACAACTCATGTTCTTGTAACTTTCAACTGAGTTTTCTGATGTTGCAACAACAGCCTATTGTCGTGACATCAGGCGATCAACAATGCTTCAATCTTGTATACTTGAATCTTTCAGCTAGTTTGCTCTTGATATTGCGACATCAATTATCCGCAGCCGACATCTCATGTGTTTGCAGCCTTCAACTAGTCGCTCATGATGTCGCGACATCAATCTCTTGTCGCGACATCACTCTATGCCTCCACAGGTCTCAACTGTTCGTTCCTGATGTCGCGACATCAATCTCTTGTCGACATCGGCAGGAACTCCTGAGCTTCAGTTGCTCTTGGTGTCAGCATCTCGTGTCGCGACACGAAACATGGCTCACGGGTTTTCATGATGGTTCCTACGTCGCGACATCAATCTCTTGTCGCGACATCACTCTATGACTCCACGGGTCTCAACTGTTCGTTTCTGATGTCGCGACATCGATCTCTTGTCGCGACATCACTTTATGTAACTCTGCTGACTTTGAGCTGGTCCTTCTTAGTGTATGACCTCGGCTTCTTGTCGCGACATGCTTTTAAGGCTACTGACCTTCGAGCAAGTTTCATGTCGCGACCTCGATCTCCTGTCGCGACATCACTCTCTGTCTCTGGAGGCTTCAACTGGTTGCTTTTTATGTCGCGACCTCATTCCTGTCGCTGACAATATTTCGAAGTCCTAGCGGTTTCATGCTTTTCACATCTGTCATAGCGTCCAGGCGCTTCTCTTGTCGCGACCTCCATCCCTTGTCGCGACATCAACCCTTGTCGCGACATCACGATGTTGTCGCGACATCATTTCTTAAGTTTCTGCTCATTCTTCAGCTGCCTATCTTGTGATCCTTGTCGCGGCACATCAGATTTCCTTGATTTTCACGATGTGGCGACCTCGCCATGGTGTCTGAGCCAAGCTACTGACATTAGTTAACCGGTTGCTTTCATTTACGCCGCTATTTTGCATTTTGTACTCAGCGATTCTTGCATTTTCCACTTTGCATTTTCTTCTTTCTTTTATACTCCTGCAAATATGATTTGGTGAGTTTCTTCGTATTTAACGTCTTAATTATTCATTTTACATTAAAATCAAACGAGAAAAATGGACTAAAAATAGATGACTTTTAAGCTCATCAAACTCCCCAAACTTAAAGTTTTGCTTGTCCTCGAAGCAAAAGAAAAGAAAATTGTTTGTCCTCAAACAAAATAAAGAAAATTTTAGGACATTTTACGGTTTTGTTACTGCGGTGGCATTGATTAATTGAAATCTGATCTTATGCATTATTTTACGTACATCTAGCTTCAAATCCGGTTCAAGGTTGGGTTTCTACTCTTCATAGTATACAAAACTAAATTGTTGAAGTATTTTACAAACAACATAATCATTAGATCTGTTGAATAATAGATTATTTTCCTTTCTCGTTTTCATGCTTGAGTCACTTAACTCCTAAAGTCCTTCACAGTTTGATTGTTTTCCATATTTCCGAATTCCATAGGTTTGTTTTCATATTGATCTCCACTGTGTAGGTGATTTGACCTTCGGATCAATCAGGTCTTTTGGGCTTGTATTGTTAGGCTTGGGTAATGGGTAGGATGGAAGGAATTTTTAGGTTAAGATTACCCTGAACCCTTTCTCTCCTCTTCTGCCCTTTCTTTCTTGTAGTTTCTCTAATGCTCCCTAGGCTTCATGTTTGGGACATCTCTTTGATTCCTTCGTCGACTTGTATGCCTATTCTCACTTGTAATTCCCATTTTAGGAAATTTCTTTTGTTTGTCCTTCGTGAGGATAGTGCAATGTTTTGGCACAGGCTTTCTAACACTCTTAGCGAAGACTTTGGGTTAGTAGCTCCCATACCGGATGGCATTAGGGTGCTGGGTGTTGAAACACCCCTAAGAACAATTGTTCAAAGAGATTTAGGCCACAAGATAAAACTTATCCCTATAAGCCTTCTTTTCTATTGCATTTTACTTGCTCTTTGCCTTTCTTTTCATTCTTTTGGTTCTCAAAACATATACTCCGACATTTCTTTCTTCCTCCTTGAATTCACAGGTAATCATAGGTTCTTTCTTGAAGGATTGATTTCTTAGAGGATGAGTTAGAGTTTCATTAGTCTATTTTTTGAAAAATAGCTTGTTAGCTCAATTTACGGAACTAAAGTATATGGATCGACATGAATAGGGATGGCTAGAATGCGATTGAACTATCGAGAATGGCTGCATCATCTCTTGTCGAATTTGTATCACCTAGGATTTCGCCTCAATCAATAATCTAACAAATTCTAGAATTTGGATTGAGCGATTGTGACTATTGTAAGTACCTTGAGGGCTCATTTTGTTTGATGAGTAGTTAAATTAATTGATATTCAACGAGGTTCACGGATTTATTGTTCATATCCATGAGCTGAAAATACTATGTTTTGTTCATACATTTGTATTACTTTCCTCTATTTTGGACTTATCAGTTAGACTTAAGTAACTTTTGCACCTTGTGTTTCAATTAAACTATGTTCATTTTGCCCTTATTATGATTTTAACATTCGACTTATTCCTAATCTATTCACATCATTGATTCAACCCATGACATATCAGCAGTTTTTATTCTGGAACTAATTCCTACTTTAATTTCCTAATCATGCAACCACAAAGCAACACAACATTGAACAAACAAATTCAAGATGGCACACAACAATTCAATTTAAATTTCTCATTTTATTTCTTATTCATTTGCAACAGTTGAATACTACAACATGGGATAAGGAGGGTAAGAAAGGTTAGGCAGGGAGAAGGTCTATTTTTTCTTTTTGGAAGAGGTAGCAAAAATATTAGGGGGCTTCAGGTCTAAAGTATTCAAATGTTTGAGGAATGAAGGGAATTTCATTTCCACTTCTTTCCTTTCTTTTCTTGGTTTCCTACCGATTCTTGATGAAAATCTCATTAGAGATCGGCTCTGTATTGACTCATCACTGCCTCTTCCCGAGCCATTCATTGTATTCTGCATTTCGGTCATGACCTCTAATTTGGAGAGGTTATTGTTGATCAAATCAAGTTCTCCGGCCATTCTTTTTTACTTTTAGTAGGACTCTGTGCTTTTGCTTCTTGTCTACATCTGTTGGTTATTTTCAAAATCCCTCTGTAAAGACTTGTATAGGAACTTGAACCCCTTGATCTGCTCCCCAAATTTGGCTTCTTGCTCTGTATCTCTTTTCTTTATCAATGTTAGTAGTTGAGAATCCATCATTGAGTTGTTATAAAGCATGACTTAGTTTGAGTTTACGTAACACGGTGTGATCTCTTTCCTTGTTTCTTTCTTAAACTCTTCCACTTCTTTGCCCAAGATTTTATCTGTTCCTCTTTTGTCCGACTCCTTCTCTCCGTGTTGTTCTCTTCTTTTTGTGGCTCCACCTCATACTCCTTTTCTTTTACATTTCAGCTCTTCCTCCCCCCTTCTTGGTCTCTTCTTTTCAATTCTTTTTCATACATGCCTTCTCACAGTTTCTATTTGTGGTTCCACTCCTTCTACTCTTTCATCATTCTCTTTTGCATGGCATTGAGAGCTGATGTCATTGTTCTCTTGTGCTCCCCTTGAGCTTTCTCCATGTTGGAAATTGCATTACGCACGGGAGGCTGGTAGGGATGGAGAATATTGGGCACGCCTTCGATACGCCGCTTCATTGTCTGCGAGTGAAATCATTGTGGTCGGGGCGAGTTTAAGGTGCTCTGCTCCTTGATCGACAACCCTCACGAGTTTCCCTCTTATGGTCTTTCAATGGGGCTTCATCTCACATTTCTCTACCCGGCCTCCCCTTTTCTTCGGTTTCTTGGTCCTTTGCTAACTCTGTCGAAGGAGTGGTGAAGCTACAGGTATAACCGATTCCCAAATTCCTTTCACCCACGCCTTTAAGCATAGAAACCGATGATTGTTCTTTGGGTGAGGGAATAAGACCTTTGTTCCCTTCATGATACCTCATGATAGAATTCTCTATGACTTAACTCCTATATTGATCTTGTATCCTTTTAGGATGGCGTACGACAGCAACTGACTTCTTGTTACTCTCACTATGCGCACGTGTTTTGTTGGAACCAAAAGCGAAGCCAGTAAAACCATACAACCGGCTTCCTCGGTGAGGCTTCCCGCATTCATTGTTCTTAGCCTTCCTTCCTCTTGGTTTATTTGCACTGCATTAATTGAGCTTCTTGGCAATCTTTCCAAAATCTGGTTTTCAATGATTTCTTAAATTTGGAACCATGCTTGTGCCTTGCCATGCGTAGGCTTCGTTGATATTGTAACTTCATATGAAACCCGAGGACTCCTCTAACAAAAACCGCTCCATCTTCCTTCCTACCAGAATTTGAATAAAACTCTCTTACCGGTCAGAGTATGCCACTGATTTTGAGGTGTGTTGAGACTCTCCCACCCTCTGCTGCTCTATCATCTCCTTGAAAGGCATGTAGTTTTTTGAATCTCCTCTCTGCGACAAACCCCTTGTTAGCATAATATTTCTTCCACTGGGAGTATGCTTCTTCTGACACGAAATCTTCTACTTCTTTTTCTTCTCTCATCTTTCCCTTTCCCTTTTCTGCTCTTTCTTGAGAAGTTCTTAGGACTTGGGTGTTTACGATGGCACCTCTCTGCTTGTTCTTCTGGCCAGATCTCATCTAACTGTTCTTCTTGGCGAGTTTCTTCTTCTGGTTGTTCATGTTCCCTCATAATCTCGTCTAAGTTAGGGACTAGAGTGGGAATTTGACCATTGGAAGCGGAAGAAAAGCTTTTCGAAGGTTTGGAAAATTTAGGGTTTTCGAGGGTTGAGATTCGAGGAAGAAGGAAGAAGGTGAATAACTATGTGGTTTGGGTGAATGAGAAAGTTTCGATAGTTGCAATTCAATCAATGTTTGTGGGCTAATTATTGCTTCATTCAAAACACGTCGCGACTTCAATTTTCGCGTCTTTTTATTTAAGATCATTAAATTTAGGGCTTCTTAAAGTGAGTGAGCGGCACTAGTCCCTCTTTATGTCGCGACATCACTAAGTTTGTCGCGACATAACTAGGTTTTCAAGGAATTGCTTGCTTATCATGTTGCGACATCACTTTTTTTATTTATTTTGAAACGTAATTCTCTGTCGCGACTTCACAGTGGTGTCGCGACATATACCTTCTTCCTTCAATACTCACCAGTTGCCCTTTCAAAACAGGTCACGACATCAATATTTTTTTTGCGACATCACTTATGTCGCGAAATTACCTTTCTGTCGCGACCTAAGCCCTTAACTCAATGATCTCAAGAACCTTTTTCTCTTATTGTTCCTAACCCTTTTTAGATATTTCTTCAGACATCTTCAAGCAAAGATTTAACAAACAATTCAAGTATATCTACAGAATTGGGTTAGGGATAAAGTTACTCCCCTTTTCCTCATGTTGTGACTTCTCCGCAAGTTGCTGGAATTGTTCCTGTGATTGCCTTGCCATTCATGTCTTTGAACCTTGCAGAAGCTTACTGCAATATTCAAGAAAAATCTAATTAAACTACAATTGATTTCTAAAAATTAAATCTATAAAAACAAATATGACCTAATTTAAGCAACTAAAAGAAAAATATTTCAAAACTTAAAACTAGAAATTAAATCCTTTTGGGTTGCCTCCCATTAGGCTGCTCGGTTACAGGTCCTTAGTGGACTTCTTTGTTGTGGTACTTCTTCTTTTTCCTCAAGAGACAGTGGAGTTCTTGTTTCTCTTTTTATTTAGATGTACTTTAACCTCTTGTCCATTGACCTTGAATTGCTTCTCCCGATGCTCAGTCCTCAGTGTCCCTTTGCTCCAAATGTAGTACTTGACACCCTTTGTGTATGGCCCTCCGAATTAGATTTTAATTTCCCACAGAAACAAAATTCGATGCGGAATTAAGCAATGAGACTTTGTTCCCTGATACGAACTCTTTTCTGAAATTCTACGATCATGCCATTTCTTTGTCTTGTCTTTTATATTCTAGCATTATCATAGGCTTCATTTCTCGATTCTTCCAATTGAAAGTTGGAGCAATCTTTCTTCCTTTGCGACAACAAAAAAGATCGAAGTTTAACTTCTTGATGGCCCACATTGCCTTGTATTCTAATTCAAGAGGTAGATGACATGGTTTCTTAAAAACAAGCTGCGTATGGGGGCGTTCGATGGGGTTTGTATGCGATCTGTAAGCCCCGAAATTGCATCATCAAGTTTGGAAGACCCGATCCTTCACCTTGAGCTCACGGTTTTCAAGTATTCTTTTGATCTCCACATTGGAAATTTACCTTGTCCATTTAGTGCAGGGATGATAAGCTAAACTCATTACATGCTTGATCCACATACTGCTCATGAGTTTGTAAATATTTTGTTTGCAAAGTGGGTTCCCTATCACTAATGATAGTTACGGGTGTTCAGATACGCACCGAAATATTCTTTTGCGAGAAACTCACAAGCTGTATTAGCATCATTCCTTGGAATGACAACAACACCCATTTGGAAGCGTGATCTACTTTGCTAGCGGTATATATAGGTTTCCAAATGATGAATGAGAAAGGTCCCCATAAAATCTATTCCCCATACATCAAAAATTTGTATCGCCATAATACCTTTGAGGGGCATTTCATTCATGCTGCTGATATTTCCAATCTTTTGGCATCTATCACACAATTTAACCCACTCAGCACAATCTCTGAAGATAGTGGGCCAATAAAATCCTGATTGGAGTATCTTGCGGGCTGTTCTTTCTCCAGAAAAATGTCCCCACATGGTGATGCATGGCATTCATTATAATGTTGCCTTGTTTGCTACGGCACACATCTTCTTATTATATGTCAACACCTCTCTTGAATAATAATTAGGTCATCTAAATATAATACTGTTTGTCGGTTAAAGTTTCCTCTTACATTGGTAGCTAGATACGAAGGCATTACTCCACAAGCCAGATAATTCACAATATCGGCATACCATGGAAGTTGGAAGGAAACCTTAAACAATTGCTCATACAGGAAGTTCTCTTGTTAATATCACATTTCTCTTCATCTTTGCTTCTTTCTACTCTTGACAAGTGATCAGCTATCACATTGTCACATCCCTTTATCCTTGATTTCCAAATCAAACTCCTGTAATGACAACACCCACCTTATCGATCTTGACTTAGCTTATTTTGACATCAAGTATTTGATTCTTTGCATAGTGGTGTGAATTACCACATAGGATCTAAAATGCTCTTGCCTAAATTTTCACAAGCAAATACTATATTTAGCGTCTCGCTTCGGTTGTTGAGTAGTTATACTTGTGCTTCATTGAAGGTCTTACTAGCATAGTATATGGCCACTGAATACTTTCTCTTTTCTTTGCTGACCACGGCTCCATGGCAAAATCCATTGCCTTTATTATTTCAAATCCACGATCCCATTCTTGTTTCCTATCTTGTGATCCTTGTCGCGACACATCAATTTCCTTCAATTTTCCACGGTATGCGACCTCATAAGCTAATTTGTGCAAACTAATGCAACATTAGTTAACGGTTGCTTTCATTTTACGCCTGCTATTTTACGCATTTGTACTCGCCCGAGTTGCTATTTTTTCCACTTGCATTTTCTTCTTTTTCTTTATACTCCACCCAAATAACAGATTTGGTGAGTTTCTTCATATTTCTGCATCTTAATTATTCATTTTTACATTAAAATCAAACAGAAAAATTGACTAAAAATAGATGACTTTTAAGCTCATCAGTGATTCAAGTTGAATTGCTCGTGTTTGATCATTAGCCCAAGTGAGCTAATTTTGATGTGATGAAATGAGAATTTACATGACATGATTGTGTGAATTGATTGTTTTGTAAATATATGCATGTTTATATATTTACATGTAGATTGAAGCGTATTGGAATTGGCATACATACATTTGTATCGCTGGAACACCCTAGGACTATAGAGTACATGAGATGAGATTTAAGCGGTTAGAGGTTGTCTAAAGTATTAATTATCGGAATCGTCAAAATTAAAAATATGTCGTCGGGCTGACCCCGATTGATATTCATCGGAGGAGTAGATCCACGAACAAATAATATATCGTAAATCGGGCGCGCGTTTGATATATACACATCGGAGGTTGTCACAACAAGCGATAATATATCAATCGTCGGAAGCGGCTGATTGATATATATACACATCGGAGGGTTGTCCACAAACAAACAAAGTAGAAATTCTCATACGAGGCTTAGACGAGTGTGAGGGAGTCGGTGAGGACTCGGGATGCGGAGTTAGTCGTGTAGACATTGAGTAGGATCGTCATTCTTGAATGTGTGTTTAATTTGGAACATTGCGCACTTAGTGTTGGAAGTAGCCCACTTAGGGCGATTCCACTGCAGGCATTAGCTCTGTCAAGGGATATTATTTCTGGTACGGGAGGCGTGCGGGGACGGCTCATCTAGAGACCTGAGATTCTGGCTGGTTGTGGCACAGTGTATACCTTATTCGAACTTTAAGTTTAATGTATGTATTGTATAAGGTAAACACTCATGCTCTTGTAAGCTATTGGGTATATAGTTGGATTCATAGTTGGCATGTATATTAGTGTTTATGGGCCCCCAGTACGTAGTTTTAAGTCATAAGCGTATATTGGGTATTTGGAGACGAGGTTTATGCGGATTACGTATTTAAATTGAGCTCCCATTACAAAAGGAGACTGATTTTTCGTGAAAAATGTCGGTCACGGAGCATTCCACAATAAATATTCATGGGTTGGCGGGTAGTCAACGGACCCCCACAGATTTGGGGCGTCACGAAGCAGTGTCGAGCTTAGGCATACAGATACACAGGGCTCGAGTTTGGGTATCCATCACCACTTGATTGGTTTTGATGTAGAGTATAGGTATATGAAAACCTGATTGAGGCTCGGAGCTAGGCCATAGCGTGTAAGAACATGCCACTGGGTGTGGTTCGATGTTGAGTTTAGGTATGAGATTACCTAGGAAATCACGGGACAAAACTAGACCATTTGCATACATGTGTTTATTTGTATTTTGTGTGGATTAATTAGAAATGATGTGTGATGCGTTCTTAGGGGTATGGTGTGCATATATGCTTGGTTGATAGCATAGGAAGGTGGAAAGTTTTGGAGTTTATAGTGTGGCGGAACAAGGAAATAAAAAGAAATAAATTTTACTAATTATTTGGTTTAGGGACAATGATAAAATTGCAAAATAAATTTTAAAGTGATTCATCAAATTACTAAGTGTAGAAATTCACGAGTGTTTAAGCAATTTGCATGTATAGATGTGAGGAAGCTCTTTGGAAATGAAAATAATAATAATAATAATAATAATAATAATAATAATAATAATAATATATATATATATATATATATATATATATATATATATATATATATATATATATATATATATATATATATGAGATGATAGAAATTATTTTCTAAGAGTTTACCAATTGAGCTTGAAGAAAACGAGAGAAGAAAATGGAATAAAATAAATTTTTATAAATTTGCAGTATTACAGAAAATGAGAAAAAAAATGAGTGTATATTTTTTTATGTTTTTCCGATGGTAGGAAAGAATGAAAAAGAAAAAAAAAAAAAAGGGATGAGTATTTTGTTCCAGTAGCAGAACAGAGGGCTAGGCAGGAGCAGGAGGTGGGGGGCGCGGCACGGGCGCTGGGCGCGGCACAGGCGCTAGGCGCGCGGCTGTCGCGTCTTTGGTGGGCCCAATTGGAACCTTTGTGCACGGCCAATTTGACCCGAGTTTTGGACTTCGATCACATTCTGAGTCGGTTATGGAATCTTTGTTATGACCACTTTGTTCATGAACCTTTATTCATCCTAAAATTTTTCGAAAAAAAAAAATTTATTAAATTAAAAAAAATCAAATAAAATTAGAAAAATAAAATTTCGAAAAATAAAATTTTCAAAAATAAAATTTTCGAAAATAAAATTTTTGTTGATAAAAATATTTTAAATGCATAATTAATTGTCTTGCATTACTTGTAAATGCAAGGACAATGTGTATACACTGATTTATGTGTATAAATAGTGTCTCGGGGCTTTTTTTGAGCCGTAGAGATACTGCATTGAGATTGAGCTTGTCATTTAAATTGTGTAGATGGCTAGTAGAGGACGAGGACGTAGAGGGCGTGCATGAACATAGTCGAAGCGCCGCAATGTTGTCATGAGGGCCTTTGTTGAGGCATAGGTATTGCGCGGCGGCTATAGCCTGGTGGTATAGCGGTGAGTCGGGGAGGTCTGGTAACTCGGAAGTTTAGGGCGCGTCATCCTCCAGGCATTCCTTTGGGGAGGGCCCAGATGGTGGCGGACCGTTTGGTTCATCACAGTCGAAAGGTGTTAGGGCTATGGGGTCACCTCGACCTATGGATAGGCCATTTGTGTTCCATTTAGAGTGAAACTAAATATGGTGGAAATGTGAGACCCCCAAGACTTTAGAGAGGAGCCTTAGTATGTGAGTATCTCCTAGGGATTAGGGTGAGAATAGGTATGATATGTCGCGATTTGCGAGTTGGAGATCTGGAGACTCTACGGTGGACACGAGGATCATGGATGTCGAGTTGATGTCATCACAGGGATGGATTGGGTGACGGCTTACAGGTATTGATTATGAGCGTAGGAGGTTACCGCTACGGGGCAGTACTCGTGTGGTATTTCGGAGACGAACATGACATTTCCCATCCCGATTATACGAGTCAGTGTCGAGGGCGATTGTGGGTTGGCCCTGCAAGCCTTTACCTGAAGGGCGATGAGACCGGACTTGATCCTCGAGTTAATTTGCGAGTATGTGGATGTTTTTCCGGATGAGCTGCAGATTGCCTGGTGTGACGGTATGAGTTATGCCGCAGTATTTCACCCATTTATATGACTCTTTGGATAGGACCGGTTGAGTTGGAACTTCGAGTCCAAAATGCAGGCTCTTGGATGGGGGTTCGTTAGGCCAGAGCAGGCTCCACAGCTGGGCGCTCAGGTTACATTGCAAAGAAGAAGGACAGAACCCTTACATTTGTGCATTGATTATCAGCCAGTTGAACGGGAGTTCACGATCAGAATCGGTACCCATTAGAAGTTGATGATTTATTTGATGGAGTTGAGGGTAGCTGAGTCTACTCCAAGATAGACCCTTGGTTACGTCGGTGAGGAGGTTAGGGAAGTGGATATCCACTAAGACAAACGTTTAGGAGCGCGTTAGGCACTTTGAGTTTACGATGATGCTGGATTAACAGTCATGCAGTGGCATTCATGGACCTCATGCATAGAGATTATTCAACCCTATTTAGATCGATTTGTCGTAATTATCGTGGATGACATTTTGATCTACTCCCGATCGAGTTAGACATGAGGATCGTTTACAATTGAGACCATGAGGCTGTACGTCGAGTTCGATAAGTGCGAGTTACGGCTTCTTGAGGGTGAGATTTTTGGGGCCAACGTGGTGTCGCGTCGAGTGTCAATCGACCGTGAGAAGGTCGAGCGGTGATGAGTTGGGAGGGTGAAGTCAGTCTTCGAGATCGTAGTTTCTTGGGATTGGTACGGGTGATACGGAGATTCATTGAAGTTCTCGGGATAGCGGCACCTATGACTAGGTTGACCGGAAGGAGTGAGTTTGATTAAGGATGACAGTGCGAGGCATTCCCGGGGTTGAAGGAGACACTTCGGCTCCATCTTGATAGTTCGGACGGGGACAAGATTTACAGGTGTATTGTGATGCCTCGGCGGATTAGGATGTGTTTGATCACGGTCAGGGAGGTAGTAGCTTATGGTTCGTCGGTTGAAGAATCACGACGAATTACCCCACACGGCGAGTTTGGCGCCGCTCACTTATACGAGGAGTTGAGGTGTACTTAGACCATAAAAATGCTTTTCACGCAAATGACCTCAATATGAGGCAACGCAGAGTGGATGGGAGTTCCAGAGGATTATGACTTCACTTTGCATTACCATCCCGTAAGGCAATGTGGTGGTCGATGCACCTACCGGAAGTCAGCCAGGAGCGGCTGTATAAATTTTCCTGGGAGGGCGGATGCTCAAGACTGCGGGATGCATTGGGCTACAGACAAATTCAGTAGACCTGTGGTGTACTGGGGGAGCCAGCGGCTGCCACCGCCTCTCGCTGAAAGCGAGCGGATCAGCCTCAAAGGGGCGTGACGCAGAGATAAGTCCACCGCACTGGCGCACTTCAAAAAAAAGAACATGTGCGTCTGTTCGCTCACAGATGGTAGTCTTCTTATATAGGGACTAGTAGTTCAGCTTGACCGACGAGAGAGGAGATTCTATGGAGTTTCAACGCTTCGATTTATCAGGTGTATCCGGTGTGGCACAAAGATGTACCCGTGATCTTCGCCACGTGATCATTGGAGGATGAAGTGAGCATATCGGGACTTTGTTCTATCGAAGCAACTACATGTCGCCAGGTATACCGAGCACCATGCCGCCAGGCTACTTCACCATCGAGGTCGAGCGAAGCTGAGCACGTCACGATGGACTTCAGGACCCACTGCCACGACGCAAATGCAGGGGCATGACGCATGGGTGATAAGCTGACCGCTCACGGCGTCGGTGACATTTTCTGGCCGTATGACATCTTCTGCTTTGAAGAGATTCTACCGGCAGAGAAGAATCTAGAGATGTCTCAGGCCATAATGGGTACTGGGATTCATAAGGCTCTGATAGTGGGACCCGGTGTTTACTTCGCATTAATTCTTGGAAGAGTTTCCAAAAGGCTAGCGGGCACACGGTTAACTATGAGTACAATATGCCCACCCTCGCATTGCATGGCCAGCCCGAGAGACTATACAGATTAGAGGACACAAGCACAAAGCATGCGCCCATCATAAGGCAAATTGGACATTTTCCTCAGTGGAATCTGCTATACGCTACTGTGCGAGTATACAGATGGCACCCTCGGCGAGGCATTGTACCGGGAGGCCGAGATCATATGTTGGACCGAGGCGGAGAGAGCTCCCACCACCGGGTCCCGGTCTCATTTGTGACACCTCCGAAGGCGAAGCCGATACGACAACAGCTCTTCCTCGCCGCCAGAGCCTAAGAGCTTATGCGCGGATGTACAACACCAACCCTTAGAGTTCGAGGTCAGGGATCACGCCTTCTCAAGGTGATGCCTGCAAGCAGGGATGGGCCGTTCGGCAGTCACGGAAGCCATCGCCGAGGCTCATCGCCTTCGAGATACCGAGAGGGTAGAGCACTCGTGAGCGCACCGATTGAGTGCCATCGCCAAACATGTCAGTGTCCACGAGGTATTTCAATGTTCCAGCGCCTCGGAAGTGGCACCCGCATCCAAATTTCATGTGGTAGATTAGGTAAAGATTGAGGTTGACACCTATGGGACCTTTGAGGAGTGGACCAGGCATTTCGGATAAATGCGGATCGTTTCACACGCACGAAAGCTGGGTAGCAGAGTGCCTGGCGGCACTATGGAGTGGAGGAGTCAACGTGGGAGCGAGGATTACGATGCATACCTATCCTTCTTGTTTAGGGATGAAAGTACGTGGGTTTAGTCAAGGCATTTAATGATTGTTTACATGCATGGTAGAATGCACGCTGTATGCATGTTAAATATGATTATCCCGACCACGAAATTCATTTTGGGCTGAGGGAGAATGTAAAAGACCCAGGAAATTTCACTGAAAAAGGGCAAAATCATAACGTTACGAAATTGTAATTTTGGTTAAAACTGCAATTTATTCTAGATATTTGATGATAAACCGATTGCACCGTTGGAATCGTCAAGCAAATCTAGCTAGCACGTGAATTAGTCGACCCGAGACAATTTTTAATCTGTGTTTTTGAGGCATTGCGTTTCGTGTCGTGAAACCATTGAGTATGACGAAAAACACATATACAACATGTACTTCCATGTTACAAGTGGTAAGGAGTAGAGAAGAATGAAAATTGACCATTGGTATGAAGTGTCAATGTCAAAACTGGAAATGGAGGGACATAATGGTCATTAATTAAATTTTTAAGTCACTAAATGACAAAATGCGAAATAGTGTTATTCCTTCATTAATCAAAAGAGCAAAACGGATTTTGAAAAACTAGAACTTTAGCCAAAATGGCGCAAAGATGCATGTCCTTCTTCTCTGTATCAAGAATTCGACCGTCAGCCTTCAGACAAGAAGGAAAGTCAGTCATTTGAGAGGGCTTTATGTGGGTATCGATCGCGGAATAAAACAACCCCTCGAGGTGCTCTCCCTACCTGGGTTTTATTCATTCTTGCACTTTTTCGATAATATACGAATGAGCCATGGAAAAATATTGATTGGTCCAAATTCGGACCGAATTGTTTGAATTTATTGAAACTTAATGGAAAAACAAATAATGCTGCTGGTCAAGTTTGGTGTTTTATTTCTCACAAATTATGCATAAATCATGTATTGTTTTAATGAGGCCAGAGGGGCTTCGCTGATAGGTCCCAAAACTCTAGGACCAAGTGTGAAAAAATTAGAGCATTTCAAAAATTCGTATGAGTATACTGTCAGTGAAATTTGTGATAAATTAAAATAAATGTATGCTTGATATGAAAAGGTCGAATGACGTGAAATGCCAGTTCAAAGTGAACTGATTTATTGCAGACGGAATGGTAACTCGAGGGTTTCACTATTCCTAAATGTGTCTCAAATTATATTTTGTGAATTAATGTGTTTAATGAAAGGATCATAATTGTTTTTGTTTGAATTATTAATTTGGCTAGCTAATTTTTGATGTGCTAAAATGAGAATTTATATGACATGATTTGTGTGAATTGATTGCTTTGTAAATATATGCATGTTTATATATTTACATGTGAATTTTAATTTAGATTAGTCTAAGATATGGTACTTATACGTGACTGAACAATCTCTAGGACTATAGAGTGAGTGCATTTGTATTTAGCTTGTATAAAACTGCCTGCAGGTTGTCTAAAAATATTAATTATCTGAGGGTAGTCAGAAACTAAAATGATCAATCGTCTGGAGCTACCAATTGATATTCATCGGAGGGTAGTCCATGTAATAAATATATCAATCGGGCTTCAAGTACCAATCGATATATACACATCGGAGCATTGGTCTACAAACAAACGCGTGAGAGAAATTCTACACGGCTTAGACGAGTGTGAGGGTCGCAGGACCCAGACCCGAAGTTGGTCATGTAGACATTCAAGTAGGATCAGCGATTCGCTTGAACGCCATGACCTTAACATCAGAATCAGCACTGAAGCGCGAGTCGCCCACTTGCGTGATTCCACCACCGAAAGCATTAAACAACTTATCGGCGGCGGCTATTTTGTTGTGCACAGGAGCGCCAAGGAGTAGTTCCGCCATTCCCAGAGACCGAGGATTACATGGAAAGCCGTCGTACTTTGATGTATACATGTATTATAACTTTAAGTTTAATGGCTGTATCAGGAGGCGAGTAAAAACATATTAACTCTTCAGAATCATCGGGTATATAGTCGATTTCGGCATTTATATCAGTATCATGGCGGGCCCGCGGAAGCCGCCAATAAGGCTAAATCGCAGACGGATCGCTGATGCGCTTACGCAGGCAGCGCTCCAGACGTGCAGCTCCCGCATAGCCGAGACTGCCTCGATTAAAAACGCTTCGTCACCCGATGATCACAGCATTCCATGGTCGACAGAAATAACTAACCCCGATTTGGGCGCCATGGCCATTCTCACCACGCTCTATCGTACCATTATTTGGCTAACCTTAACCTACTACACGCTGAAGTCGCTACCCAATATAAATTTAAATAGTAAAGAATATTAAAAATTATCATTATAATTTTCTAAAAATATTTTATAAATGAAATTTTGTTTAAAATACTTATAATCCTAGTTTTTATGTTGTTAAAAGACTGTATAATGAATCATTTTTAATTATTTTCATCATGTATTTTTCACAATTAGAAAATTAACTACTTTAAAAAATATTTATAAAAACATGATAAAATACTATATATCAAATTGTATTGTAAAACATTATATAATATTTTAAAAGATGTTGGCTAAACATTACTTTTAGTACTCATTTTAAAAATAAGCAATATTATATGTTTTTATAAGAATGTGTTTGAAAGAGATTTTAAAAAACAATAGTATAAATTATTTTAATTAATGAACGAATATATGAATACATGGCTCTAATTTGATCTCCTATCAATATGGCTGTAGAATGTCATTCATATGATTTGTTCACTTGAAAAATTGAGGGGATGTTTGAATTTTTATGAAAATTATATGAATTCATATAATTTTTTATCGGTTATTCCTTTGGGACATCACCATTGGATTAAATAATCCTTTGAAAAACCCAAAATTTGAAATCCGACTCAACTGGTAAGGTAGGAAGTGGTATTTTTGTTGTTTTTGGGAAAGTAGCCATATATATATATATATATATATATATATATATATATATATATATATATATGGATTACTGATATGCTTTGAGAAAATAAAACTACCTAAATTTTCAAATCTTAGTTTCAAACTTCACTTGTGTCTAAATATTTTCAAATCTTGCTTCTTTTGTTGATTTAAATAAACTGGACCCTTCTTTCCTTTTCCAATCAAAACCAAAATTAGAACTTACCTAATTTTAAAACATAATGAAGAGCTTTATTTCAAAAAAAAAAAAAACATAAATTCAAGAGTATCCTTAAATTGTCACCTGAATCTTTTTTAAAATGTAGTGAAAATTTGTCATTACCTTGAAATTAAAAATTATAAAAGCATAATAATTCCTACTTTTACATTTTAACAAAGTTTTGATCTAACTTTTTTTTTCCTTTCCAATATTTTCCACAATCAAATACGTAGCCACGCAGATACGATACACGGCTACCTTAATACGAAAGATTCCAAAACTGTGATGACGATGGCTAAACACACGACATAATAAAATAATAAAAACTAATGATCCTTACAAATATTATTCTTAATGTCAATTTAGATAAATAAAATAAGCTGCTCAAAGATCGTTTACAAATATTCAAAGACTAATATAAGTAATATTAAAATTAAATACTAGCATTCCCTTATAGATAAAATAAAACGGCTTCCAATTGTTCTTCCAAATTTTTGACAACTAAATATGAATATTATATTTAACACATGTATTTTTGTTTAATTTGGTCATTTTTAGACTTTTCATTAAAATATTTTCAATAATTTTAATATAATTTTTCTATTACTGGTTTATTTTTATAAAAATATTCATCAATATTTTACCTATATCTAAAAACATGCTAAAGTGAAGAAAATTACTAAATAAATTCAAAAGGCGACTTGCATCAGTATTAAATTACAAAACGAACTTTGGCTGAATAAGTAACTCCATAATTTTATAAAAACTAATGAAATATGTTTGGTCGCGTTTCAACCACGCTCGTTCCTTTAACTTTGAGGTACATTAATAACATCACGACATATCCGACATTTGTCCACGTGTTCGACACGCAGACACTTGACCCATAAGCCATGTCAATGCTTCATATTACTTTCAACTCCTTTCGTTTTATTTATTTTTGTTTTCCATACTTTTCTCCGTTTTCTTTCCCAAGAAAAGAAAGAAACAAACAAATGAATATTTTAAAAAGGAATTCTCGTCAGTCCGTCTTCAATTTGCAGCCACTTTCTTGTCATTTTTTATTTTCTCGGCAAAAGTGCGTTCAATTGATTATGAACCATAAGTTTTTTATTATTATTATTTTTATATAGATGTTAAATTAAAAAGAATAAGATAAGAACCAACTAACCATCTTCAAAAACAAGTAAGCTTTTCCACTTTAATCAAGAAGATCCCCTAAAAGTAATATTAATATTTTTAATCCATAGTATATTTTAAAATTTTAAAATTAAATAATAATAATAATAATAATAATTATATATATATATATAATTATTTGTACGCTTTTTCTTTTCTCTCTTTGTACGCTTTTTTCAAATTCTCTTAAACCAGAAGACGGTGGAGAGGGTACGGACTGCAAATTCATCCAAACCCTAAGAAAATTAGTGGAAGATGGGGAGGGTGCTGAAATACTTCAAGGATTTTGACTGGGAGAATCTCAGCTTAGGAGGTGGAGTCCAATCCTCTTTCCTACTATTTCCAACCATTTGATTCCCATCCCCTTCTCTACCCTTCCTCCTTCCCAAGACTCACACAGGCGTGGAATCCTGGAATTCTCATATCTGTCATTCCACTGGCAGGTTCTTCAAGGTCTCTTATTCTCCTGCCCTTTCCTTTTTTATGTTCTCCATTTTTCTCTCTGCTTAGAAAAAATTGAGCTCTTTCTCGTTTTGTTTAGTTTGGTTTTGGTCGTAAATTTGAAGAGTAATGACGGATTGAGGACAAAAATCTTGGTTCCAATTAGGAATTCTTGTTCTTCATGTATTTCTAAACACACAGATTTCAGTAGTTATCTCTTGGTGACATAGGTTTCGCTAATGTTGCAATATTGTTTCTTTTCACCTTCTGCCTTCATTTCACGCAATGATGATTTGACATTGAGATGTGGCTTATCTTATATATTTATTTAATTTTAGCTTCTGATTGGGTACAACATAATTTTCTGTAAATACCCCGGAATCAGTTTGTTCCTGAATTTCAAGAACTGAAAAAGAGAGAGTGGAAAAGATAATTTCATAATATCTTTATCTGTTAGTTTATGTATCGTTAATGAGTATTAGTTTATATAGAGTTAATGCTGAACTGCTACTCCTGTACACTCATTCAGGGAGGTGAAGGGAAGGAATTTTTTTTGAAATTTTCTATATCCTGTTATGCTATCTTGGTCAAGCTTGGCATGACATTCTCAGAAAATGGCTTTTCAGGGATTTATAGTGCAGCATCCTTAGATGTGGCCTAGATAAATCTAGGGGCTTGGAGCTTACACCCTAAATGATGGTCTTTGATGCTTTTATTAGGTACTGGATTCATTTGAACCCGCTGAAAAATATATTATTAGCTTGGTAAAATGCAAGAGGCACTAGTTTGGGAAGGTTGAGCTGACTCAAATTACAGGAGCTAGCATTGTGATGTTCCTGGGGAATATGTGGCTTCATCATCCCAATTTTAAGTGATTCTAAGAAGGAATGTGGGATAGCAAGGAATGATAGAGAGAAAATAATGGTAGGGAGGCTGAAATTAGAGATGAAAATTTGGAGGAAAGGTGGAGAAAAGCATCTACTCTTAAGAAGATAGGGAATTTTGACTCCTTAGACCAGTGAGCCTTTTAATGGGTAATCTTAGAGTGCTTCAAGTTGAGGGCAATGGAGCTAGGGTAAGGTATCATTGCTAAAATATGCGAGTTGGAGATAACTTTCTAGTAGAAAATAGGTTCAAAGAGGTGATTGCAATTCTTTGCTCTCCCACATACTGACTACTGGTTGAAAAAAAAAAGAAAAAAAAGAAAAAAAAGAAAAAAAATCTATTCAAGCAATGGACCATTTGGTGTTTGTTGACAAGGGCCATTCTTTTGAGAGAGATGATGAAGAAGAGAAAGTAGAAAAACATGAAACAAGATTCTTACCTCTAGTGTTTCTAAGTAGAGATGCTTAAGTATCTATTTTGATGCTTACAAACTATCTTCCACACAAGCCCCTCAACAAACTCTGTAGAAGATGAGGAACAGATTAACAGAAGACTACATTGGTAAATTTCTCCTAGCTTCTAGCCCTATACCTCTGAAATATTTTAGAAGCTTATAACCATGCCCTCCTTATCAAGAAGGATGGGGAAAAGCATCCCTTGAAGCTGGACACAAGAATGGCCATTTTGCTCATGTGACAAGTGCCCCTAAAATACCTACTTTAATTTAGTTGATTATCTTTTCTTCTTGATTTCCTATATTTTGAATCACTTGAATTAATGTAAGATCTTTAATATATTAAAGTTGTCAAGTTTATGGTTTAAGGTGAACTTAATCGGCTATAAAAATTGAGGAAGTTCATTTGGCTTTGTAACTTTTAACCAAAAGAAAGAAAAAAAACTTCAGTTGTCACATTATTGTTATCACATATTAAATCTATATAGAAACCATGGTGGAAGATTATGAAATATATAAGGTTGTAAGACTCATTTATATCTATGGCGGAGAGTACTATGAAAAAGTTGGAGAATTAAGTTCCATGATGATAGTTAGATTCTACAACAGATGCACCCACGTTGCTCAGGATAAGCCTTATGAATGTAGATAAATATTTCAAAAAAAGGTTTGTGTGGATGACATATGTCTACGATAATGACTGCGCTTGTGAGCGCAGGTAAAGATAGATATATATGAGGCATGTAGTGAAGGCATGTGTTATGAAGAGATAGAAGATTTAATTTACTGGATTTAAGTCCAAAGTTTGTTGAAAACAATCTCAAATTTTATTCTGGTTTAGAGCATTCCCTTTAGGTTGATTATGATGGACTAACGAGATATATATGGGGAAATAAGGATAAAGGTTAGGGTTGATAGAGCTTTGTTGAAGTCCCTTTCTGTTTGTCTAATTTATGCTTTTATCTTGATGGTTCTTTAGGAATTTGGGAGGAATGGGGGTTGGTTGGACTTTTTATGGATTGTTGTTTTAGCATGGTTAGACCTTTGCTAGTTCATTTAGTTTTGGTTTGGCCATAGAAGCAAAAAAAAACATTACCACATTATCCCGAGAGTTTACGGATTTGATTAATCTTTGGTCAAATAATTCTCATGGAATAATTTGATGGCTGACTTTCCTTGGCTCTCGAGGAAAAGAGAGAGGGCCTGGGGTTTGGGAAGAAGATTTGAGCAGCTGCAATCATTTAAGATGATATAGTTAAGCAAGAGCTCCTCTAGTGAGTTGCAGATTTTTGTTTGGCTACCCGCCTTGTATCAGGATGGTGATAAAGTTCTAAACTTTTGGGGAATAATCGTTTCTACCTTAATACAGAGGCTATGTTGATTATATTTCAAAGGTTTTTTGGACTTAATCGAGGTAGGACTTGTTTGAAACATTTGCTAGATTGGAATCTAGTTTGTAGAAGGATAAGGTCTAATGAGGAGATACTTTAGTAAGAAAGAAAAAGGTTTGTAGTGTGGATCATAAGGTTGACTAAGAAAGAGGCCCGTAAGAAGCTTAATAGTGGCTCCATTGGAAATTATCAATATTTACTGAGTTGGTATGTTTCTTCTTTAGGTTCCCCATGCAATCACGTGATAGATGTATTAGCAAAATATTCTGATGAACTTTTGTTTTTTTTTTTTGTATGAGATTTTATACCTTTTGTGAATTCGGTTTAGAATTGCTCTCGGCCATTTTTGGTGTGAGTATAGATTTCTTTGAACTAGCGTGATAATTTATTCCTTTATACCTCTTAGAAGGATTTCTAGACTATGTATATAGACGATTTTATACTTCTTTGAAGGATTTCATCGTTTCTTTGTATTTTACCAATTCAATGCAATGAAATAGAAGAGAAAAAGAGGTTTTTGGTTGCAGGAATTAAGGCAATTTGAGTGTCTCCCAGTTTTGGTAGATTCAGATATGCTTGACTCAGTCCAACCTACTCAAAGGATTTCTTATACTATAGCTAAAGTGAAAATCTGAATCAACAACCTATAACTACAACTCATTCTTATATGAATGTCATGTGCCTAGACTCTCATTTTTTATTTTCCTTCTTCTTCTTTCCATTTCTCTGTTTTAGCAAATAGAATATCATAGATAAACACTAGCAGAAAAAAGCACCTCGAAGTACAATAAGGTTACCTGAACACAACTCAAAAGAGAGAAATTGCAACACATGCCAATTCAGCTTGCTCATCCAAAAAGTTCTGACAAAGTTGTCATTGGAAACTAATTCCAACATCTCAACATCTTTAGAAGTCCTATTACATGCCAAAATAAGCATAAAGGAGCTATCCTCCACAACCTTTTTTTTTTTTCATTGTCCCAAAATGTCACACCCAAGCAAGTGCTTTTTGACTGCTTTAAGAATAACTCACCTCACACCAAGAAGTGATAATAATAAAGACATTTTACCTATAAAAAAAATAATAATAAAGACAATAGAGGAGAGAAACATTAGAATTAATTCAGAAATAATCTTTTGTCTCCTTTATTGGAATCCTAAAACCTCACATTATTCTAGAATTAATTAACTTCTTCAAGTTTTTCTTGAGCCATTTATTGAATAGAGGAAAAGCATAATAAGTTTAATGTTAAATTTTTTAAATGACAAAAAAGGATGATTTAATCTAGATATTATTGTTTGTAATTGAGGCATATCCTACTAACAATTAATACAAGCCAAGAAAATCAGTCACCCTGTTAATCTAACTCAAACTTAACATTTCCATCAAAAAAGGACTCTGGCAAGATAAAATAGATTATTTGCGAGAAAAATTCTCCTGCAAACAAGCCTTTAGAGTAGTTCTTCCCACTTTACTTTCTCAAATTGTTGAAATCAAGTAGAAAAGAATGTTATATGCCTTAGTGTTTGGAAATTTCATTTCATTATTTATTTTGCCATATATTTAATCCATGAAATTGATTTATGCTGAAGAAATGAACATTTTCCCCTTTCGATTTATCTAAATTAGGTTGCTTGGTCAAGCCGACCATACAATGAAGTCCACTTTTTGCCCTTCATGAGGTTTTTATGATGATTTATTTGTTTTATTTCCTTCAAATATTTGGGTGTAGGAAAGACGATATTTATTGAAGGAATTAACTACTTTGTGATAATATTCCTGCTGTTTCGAGGATGTGGTAATGGCGACGCTTCAATGTTACTGTAACCCAGGATCAACATCCTACTTTGAGTTTCAAATTGAAAAGTGGTAAAGGTTCGCCTTGAGCTTTTAATTAATTTTGTCTGTAAGGCTCATCCTCTATGTCCATGTTTACGATTAAGGAATTAAAAATGAAATTGAACCCCAGAGAACTTCTTATTACATTCTCAGAATCTTTGTCAACTCCCATTTTGTAATAATACCTACCTTGATAAAACCCATAAATCAAAACATATAATTTCATTTTGGTGACTATGTGAAATGAGATAAGAAAAGAATGTTTTTCTTTATTGAATGAATGAGTGAGTTAAAATACAGCATAGGTTCTACCTATTTATATACATTAGGAAGACACAGAAAGGAAACAAATAAAGTACAAAAAATGAAGGAAAATGAACCAAAGAATATCCTATAATTATCTACACACCTTCCTGCCGGGTTACTACAGGCTTCATATGCATCGAGCTTGTTACAAATCGTGATCAATCCTCACTTCTGAGAGATTTGAATAAAATGCCTCGCTAGCTGGTCACCGAGTTGACAAAACTAGTAGTCATGCAATCCTGCATGTTCTTCTCGAACGGCCGATAGTTCACTTTAATATGTTTGGTCCTCTCATGAAAGACTGGATTGGAGGTAATGTGTAGGGCTGCTTAGTTATCACACACAATCATCATTTGTTCATCCTTACTAAATCTTAGCTTCTGAAAAAGCTGTTTGAGCCATATGAGTTCAAGTAAGTCATAAAGCCCATAACCGATACTTAGCTTCAACACTAGACTCGACTCACTATATCCCGTTCTTTACTCTTCAAGGATATTGTCGCCCAATAAATACACACATCCGAAAAGTCGTGCGCTTGTTCATTTATGAGCTTCAATGTACCTTAATTACAACATCCAACACCTGGGGGGTGTGACCTTGTTTTCATATGACACCCCGCCCGGTGTTCCTTCGATGTAACGAGGACATGGATCACAAGATTCCCGATAATCACATGTACTCAGTGAATCAATTAACTACGCCACAGAAAAGAATTGTCTGGTCGTGATGGTGAGGTAGTTCGCCTCCCCATCTGTCGCTCGCCATGACATTCCCTGGATCTCGTAGGCTTCCCTCGTCCGTATAAGCTGACATTTGATCCATAGAGCGCTTATGGTGTTTACGCCTAAAGATACCACAATTTCTCGAATATATCCAAAGCATATACTTCCTCTCGAGATATAATCCACACCGGATTTAGACTGAGTTATCTCAATCCCAAGAAAGTACTTGAGTTTCCCCAAGTCTTTTGTGTGAAAGTGGCTATTATGTTGTTTAAGTTTCCCACACTCATCCTCCGACATCACTGTTATAACAATGTTGTCCACATAAATAATCAAATAGATGCATTGTCCTAAGAATGTATGATGATAGAAGACATAATATGTCCCGATGTACCTGAAATATACCAAACTCCTATACCATCAGCCAGTGAGCCAAACCATGTTCAAGGACGTTTTAAGCCATATAAGAACCATGGAACAGATACCAAAACCCGCCGCACCCGAAAGTAAGCAACCTGTGTGGTTGTTTCATATATACCCTCCTTACGAGGTCACCAGTTGATAAATGCTTTCACGCTCCGCTTGATAATAAAACCCTCAGCAACATAGATAAGAGGAAGACTAACGTAAGCCATCTCGCAACGGGAGAAAATCGCCACAGCTGATGCCATAGCAGGAGTATACACTCGGGCAACTAAACGAGCCTTAAGACGTCCAATCTGCCATCCAAACATACAACCAATAGGAGATTTGTCATGGGCAATTAGGTCCCATGTGCCAAGAAATGTAGAACAAATCCATTTCTTCAACTCATCATGTTTTAAACAGATTAGAGAGCTCACACAGCTGAGGAAGAGAAAGGAAGACAAATGAGAAATAAAAATGTATATGGTGAAGATATGTTGGATAAGTCAAGAAACTATAAATGTATTGGGTTAGTGGTGAATCTTACCTTCGAACGGAATGGAAGATTAGCTGAGACGGAAGATCGACGGGTCGGGAGGGAGGGGGCGCCTATAGGAGATGAGTCAATCTGAGGTCGGTGTCATCATTACCGTGGGACAAGAGTAACCTGCAATGGTCGAGGTGGAAGTAGCTCTGAGGTACAGATGGAGGTCTGGTAACCAGAGATAAAGAAGGGGTAGAGATAAGGATGCACAGAAAGGAGGTGGCGATGCGAACGGGCCATCCCCTTTCCATTTCGAATTGATGTGGTTGAAATATGAAAATTCAAAGAGATCTTGAAAGTACATGGAAAAATCTCCGCTTTTACTGCCTTCGCCCATCCTTCCTCTCGTAAAATTAAAGGCCTTAAAGGTATTCTAAGGCTGGAACAGGGAAAAGATTTGGCCGAGACTAATAAGGAGGATGCCTTACACAGGTGACTTTTTTATTGATCTTAGCTGGCGACTGACCTCAGAAGTCGAGAACCGCAAAGCTAGAGTTGATTTCAAAAAGCCTGGGGCCCCCTGAGGAGACCTGGACAAAAATCCAGAGAAACATGGCTAAAGGAAGGGGACAGGAATACGAGATTCTTTCATAGGATGGCTAACGCTCACAGGAGAAGAAATTGCTTTAAAAGCATTTGCATCAATGGTAGAAAGCTGCATGCTGAGGTCGGGAGTATCAAGGATCGATCTGACCGGTGGACACACTTTCTCCAAAATCATTTTCTACGGTGGTCGGAGCCTTCCCCTTCCCGATTTCCTTCAATGATCAACCGAGGAAGCTGCTAGGCTGGAGGAAAGCTTCTCAGAGGAAGAAATTTGGACAACTATTTCAGGTCTTAACGATAAGGCTCCCGGTCCCGATGGTTTCCTCTTAGCCTTTTTAGTCTTTTAGTTGAGACTTTGTAAAGAATGAGGTCCTAGGTTTTTTCAAGGAGTTTCACTAATAAAGGCAAATTTGTTAAATGACTGGCCAAGTCTAAGTTAGAGGAGCCCTTCAATCTAAGAAGAAGCTCACAATCACGTTGCTTAATCTCATGATAAATTCAGGACCCCGATGGTCATTGTCGATTCGCGCTTAGCTGGGACTTTGTTGTTTGATAATATGGATCTCTTAAAGATTTTCATGAGAGGGGGAAGATTCAGAAAGGTCTAAACTCACCCTTTCTAGTCTTGATCCCAAAAAGAAGGGGGCAGACTTAAAGGACTTTGTAATTAACTGGCCTCACAGGTTTATATAAATCGATCAAGCAAAGTCCTTACTAACAGTCAAGAAGGTAAGAAATGATCGTTAACCCTACCAAAATGCCTTTGTGGAGGGTAGACAACCTGGATGCATCTCGACAGCCAACGAGGTCATAAACTCGATGCAAAAAAGAGGAAGGAAATGGGGGTCCTTTCAGGGAACTTGATAGAGAAAGCGTATGACCGTATAAACTCGGAGCTTTATCCTCGAAGGTGAAAAAGATGGGTTTTGGGCGATAGTCCCGGGTAGGTTGGATAGATGTGGCCTCTTCACTACTACTTTTTCTCTGCTCGCTAATGGTAGCCCAAAGAAAGTTTTTGGAGCTCGAGAGGTTAAGGCAAGGGAACCCTTATCGCCATATCTTTGCTTCGTGGGTATGGAAGCACCTTTCTAATGATTGACAAAGTCAGCCGAAGGTGGTTATATCTCCTGTATATTTTTAAGGAGATAACACAAGTAAAGCAAATCACACGCTACTGAAGCGACACTCTTGTCTTCCTCAGAAGGACACCAAGGAACATATGACCTCAATGGCGCCGGATTTTAGCTCTCACTCGCTTCGCTCTTAGTCATCAATTCTGAGAAAAGCTCTTGGTCGCATGTGTGTTGTGGTCATGATGAAGGGTCGCTTCTGAAGCTTAGGGTGCAACATAGGCTCTTTGCCTAACGGCACTTCGGTCAGCTCTAGGTGTGCCATAAGGAGACTAAAGTGTGGGATGGGGTGGCTATGCTGCTCAAGAAGGCTGGCTCTTGAAAGACATTTCAAGGGTGGAAGACTCACTTTATTAGAAGCGTCATCTCCAACATGCCCAATTTACTTATCATTCTCTTCGACTCTAAGAAAGCCGGGGTTTAGACTAGACAAAATTCAACGACACTTCCTTTGGGGAGGGGGCTCTCATGAGAGGAAATTCCATTTGATAAACTGAGATTCCGTCTGCTAGAGTAAAGAAAAAGGATGTTTGGGCATTCACAATCTCTCCACTTTTAATAGGGCTCTGTTGGAGATTCACGATGGAAGAAAGCTCTACGTGGAGAAGTATCATCAATTTGAAATATGGTTCGGAGGTTGGGGGCTGGTTTCCTCCTATTCCTAAAGGCTACCATGGGGTTAGTCTTTGGAAGGAAATTAGCAAAGAAGGTTTGATCCTTAGACATCACTGCTCCGTGAAGATAGGATGGTTCCAAGGCGAGATTGGGAAGATCATGGTGTGAAGTCTAATTATGCTCTTCCTTTCCTCACGATCGCTTCGCAAGCTTTAAAGGGGCTAGGGCGCGGACCTGCGGTTTCAACGTGGGATATGGAAACTCTCAAATTGAAGGCACTTTCATGATCGACCGTGGAGGAGGTGCAAGGCTTCAACTGCTAATCGTGAGTACTTAATCCAATCGCAGATAGGATTCTGCAAAGAGGCAAAATGGTAGCTTCTTTGTAAAACTTACTGGCATGTCGAAGGGGAAAATAGCAAATGCAAGTCTATAAAGATGTCAGGGAACCCTATCGCTCCCACTCAAGGTAGGTTTTTGCTCGGGAAGTTCGTGGGCAAGATTCTGACAATGGATCAGCTCAAAAAGAGAGGTTTCTCCCTGGCCAGTATGTGCGCTTTATGTGGAAAGGATGAAGAGTCTCTAGAACATCTGTTCATTCACTGCCCAAAGACGGTGCAAGGGACTCTGCATTTTTCTTTGTCGAGGGGGCCGGGTTTGCTCTTTCTCGTGAAAGACTGATGTCGGGTCACGCACTCCCGCGAAAAAGGATGCTAAGTTGTGGAGAGCGTCCTCTTTATTTGATTCGGGCTATTTTGGAAAGAGAGGAAGAAGGTCAGGTTCAAGACGGAAGCCTTTCCAAGACCCGGGGATTGTCCCGCTTTTTATTTTCTTTCTCTTCACAGCTCTGGTTCATGGCTGGAGCACTTTGTTAGAGATATTTTCAATATTCCTAAGAATGCCTCAGGTCGCTTTGTTTCGCTACTTTGCTTTTGCTCATTTTCCCTTGGCTCGCTTTTAGCCTTCCTCGATACACCCCATACCCCCTGGGGCCCTTGTTCCTTCTTGATTATATATATATCTTATTTATCCATAACAAAAAAATCTAACAACTTTTTTCTTTTGGTTTTGATCCTCAAGAAATGCATCGTGGAGGACTTCTGGGCGATTTATGCCAATCACCTGAAGTGGGAGGCCTATACAAGATTTTGACCAAAGTGTTACAATGCAACGTGATTAAGAGGTCATGGACAAGGTGATATGTCCCAAAATGCCGTGAGGGGCAGATTTGACGCAGCTTCGATTGCCAACGAAGATAGTGATCTCAACCCCGAAGGAAAAGTGTGGATCGTCCGCGTCGGATATAGAAAAGCCAATATAGTATCACTGGAGTTCTATCGTGCCAGGGCAAGACGGGTTCGGGCAAATTCTGGCCGAGTCATAGCCGGTGCATCTCCATGCTTTCTCACCTCATAAACGGATCCCCAAATTCGCTTCTTTCCAAGCTTTGTGGGCTCGGGGATGTGGCGATCCCCTTTCCCCCTACCTCTTTGTTATCGAAATGGAAGCTCTCAGTTGTCTGATAAATCGTGTTGTTGAAGGAAACTATCTTTCTGGCGGTAGGATTGCAGATGGGAGAGGTGAGGACCTGACTATTTCCCACATCCTCTACGTCGATGACACACTCTCTTTGCAGGCCGACAGCGCCGCCAGTTTCTAAGCCTGATTCTCATGTGGTCCAAGTGATGTTTCAGCCTTGAAAATTATCTCAATAAAGCAAAATTGGCGGGAGGAGTCGCCCCGTAGGCCGGGATGTAAAATTGTCTTTCCACGCTCTACTGGCTTCCCTAGGTGCTGCATGCAAAGCTCTGTGTTCGGGATTCGGCCAAGAGAGATTCCTAAAGAGCTCGTTTCTCGAAGACTCAGTATATATCCAAGGGCGGAAGGGTTACGCTCATTCATAGTACCTTGTCTAGCCTCCCAATATATTATCTTTCTTTTTCAATGCCTCGTGAAGTGTGCCACCTGAAAGGATTCAAAGGCGCTGGGGGGCGGCTGGGGCGGGGCGGGAGTGACCTTGATAAGAAAATCTCGTGAGTCGGGCCACAAATGTGCACAAACAAGAGTAAAGGTGCAATGGGATAAAAGCTTCTAAGATGAATAAGGCCCCGTTTGTAAATGGAGTCGCGCTTGCCAACGACAAAAAAATTCGGGCTGGGAGAAAGGTTATTTACCAGGAATTTGGTGAGTCTAATGGTAATGCTATCAGAATTCCGAGAGGTGGCTATGGACTAGCCTCTGTGGAAGGAAATTAGAAAAGTGGCTTGGTTTTTCTAGAACGCTTTGCCTCACCCTAGGGGACTAAGGAGGGATCAACTCTCTGAAAGATGTTTGTGTCGAGAGGAGGCGCGGTGTTCTAATTCCTCTCTTTAATTGTTTGGCTTTGAACAAAGAGGCCTACTGGCCATGACGTATGAGGCGAGGCGCTTGTTGGTCCCCATCCTTCCTAAGACCCCAACGATCGAGATTGAAGAGATGCGGAAGATTCTGCAAACTTTCATAATCAAAATTTCCGCCCCATGTGAGGATAAGCTTTGTCAAGGATGGTAAGGAAAAAGAGTTCTCCGTAAAGATTATGTATGTTGCCTTTGATATTATCTCCCGCCTTGATTTCTACCGCTTGTTTGAATCCATTTGTTCCCCCAAAACGAGCCCGTCGGGAAGTCGCTTAGGTAGTGCTCACGCTGACTTCAACTTAAATGCCGTGGAATGACTTTTGCAAATAGATGTTTTATGTGCGAAGAGGAAAAGGAGACCATAGACTCACCGAATACCCATTGTAAAGTGCTAAACAAGTTGTGAATCTGTCAATTGTCGATCACCGCTCTTCTGCATTTGGTCCTTCACACCCTTTAGCTTGCAAGGAGCCATGGGTAAAAATGAAAAAATTTTGATGGCAGCCTAACGCGCCGCCGACTCTCCTGGGCGCGTTAGGAAATAGGTCGGGTGTTCGAGAACGAAATACCGCCTGTGAGGATCAAAGCTAACTTTGTTTCCAATTTGTGGACTCGCTAACCCAGATAAAGTGTTAATAATACAAACTCTCGCTTTTGGATTTCACGGTCAGAGTAGGTGGTTTTCATCCTGCTTCCGTGATGGTTTTGTTTTATTCCTTTTTGTTCACAACCCGTACACTTGAGATCTTTTCCTATCTTTATAATATTTGCTTTTTACTGATAAAAAAAAAAGAACGGGGAGGGTGGGTAGTAGGGAACATAGAAGAGTTCTAAAAAAAAGTGACATCAGCAAAGACAAAATATTGATGTGTATTAGGAGAGTAGCAGCGATAACCTCGTTGAAGTTGGGAATAACCGAGGAAAACACTCTCGTGGGCTTTGGTTGAGGTTTTTATCTTGTCCGTGGAGGAATACATCAAACAAACATAATCAAAGACACGAGGGGGAAGGCAGAAGAGGGGTTGGTTTGGAAAAAGGATGGAATAAGAGATTTGATCATGTAAAATAGATGATGACATATGATTAATCAAATAACAAGCAAACAAGGTAGTAACTCAAAACGTTATGAACTGGCGATGGGAGAAGAGTGTGAGCGGTTTCAACTAATGATGGTTTTAAGGCCGCCTACTCCATTACGCTGGAGGAAAGAAGCACAAGAGGATCGATGAAGAATCCCATGCGAGACATAAATGAGGAGAATGGTTCAGAAGATATTCTTAGCATTATCACTGTAGGATACGAATCTGAACTATTAATTCGAGTTCGAATCTCCAAAAGATGGATTTATGGAAAATAGAGAATAACTCAATGAGTTTTCATTAAAAATAGCTAAAGATAAATGCTAATAACTCATCTATAAAGTGACAAAGTATCGTAACCCTTAAGGTAGAATCAATCCGGGAAGGACCCTAAAACATTAGTGTGGACGAGCTCGAAAGGAGATTTTGTTCGTTGATTTAGGCGCCTAGGGAATGGGACATGAGTATGTTTCCCAAGCTGATATGACTCACACTCAATTGAAGACAAACTAGGAAAACGAGGAACCATTATCCGACAATTGGAAATATTCGGATGACCATGGCAACTGTGAATAAGGAGAGGAGTGTCCATGGAAGTGCAAGCAGTGGAAGATGAAGGCGAGCTGAGAAGAAAGAGGCTATGTGACTCACGTCCTATGCCAATCGTCTTCCCCAGGACTGGCCCCGTGAACGCGAGTTATCGTGGTGCGTAGAACAAACAATTACAACAGTCAACTTACTAATGGAATCGACTAAAAGGCTGGACAGAAACACATGTGACAAAGTAAGGGGTAGGAAGGAAGAGGGCATGCTAAACCGATTCCTTTAGCTATGGTTTGAGATCCATTAACTAAAGTAAATGTGGGTAGAGAGGAGTAGCGGCGTGGTAAGGGAAGAAAAAATGTCCCACATTTTAAAGATGATCAGAGGCTCCATAATCAAGAATCCAGGGTCTAGATGAATGTGAAAGGCAAGCAAAGACATTACCGATCTGGGCAATAGACGAATTGGATGCAAATTTAGCTGCCTGAGTGAGGTAGATGTACTCCTTATATTGGTTGGGCGTAAGAATAACCCCCAAAGGTGTAGATGAGCTCCGTTTTCCGGCCATAGAAGTGAGAAAGGCAACAAAGTCAATTGAATCAACAAAATTCTATACTAAGGGGGCCAAGGTCTCTCTGTCCCAGATTGTGGAGAAGGATTCCGCATGTGTTGAAGTTGGTGCGAAAGAAAGAACAAATGCTTATTTGCCTGGAGAGAGAAAAGGCCAGCAAGTAAAGTGATGTGTCTGACGAGAGATGCAAGGGCATGAAGGTAGATCTACAGCCCAATGACCTTCGGGTGGAAATCGTGTCGCTGGGAAGTGGATACGATCTACACATGATAAAGCAACGCTGAGATTGTGGCGGCGCAGACTAACGCAGTGGAGCTGTCGCCGGATTCTTCCACCAATGGGAGGCCGCTCGCGATCATTGATAACCTGCTAGAGTTGAGGCCCGCCAGAAAATTTAGCGGCGACCGCTTAATCGCGATGAAGAGCAGATCTGATGGCGTCATGAGCCTCCAGGATGAAACCCTAATCTTCCATGGCTTTGATACCATGTGAAATGAGATAAGAAAAAATGTTTTTCTTTATTGAATGAATGAGTGAGTTAAAATACAACATAGGTCCTGTAATTTATTTATATAATATTAGGAAGATACAAAAAGAAACATCAAATAAAGCAATAAAATAAGGAAAATAAACCAGAGAATATCCTATAATTATCAATACAATATATCAATTTTTAGTTTTATTTTATATTTTTATACAATTGGAAACTTTTGCAAAATGAAAGTAAGTAATTTCGAATTAGTATACTGGACAAACCTGGTCACATTTATTTGATTGGAAAACAAGTATTCCTAGCTCTTTTGACTAGTTGGCATCCTTTTGTCACCCTCCAAGTCAAAAACTCTTACCTTTTTCTGCTCTAAGTCATGATACCAACCTTAGACTGTTATGTTCACAAATTTCGTTTTCTTTTGTTTCAGTGGCAGAGACAATATTACTATATATGCATGTGATTGTAGTAACGAGGCTCTTGAAAGGGCTAATAAGATGATAGAGGTCAGTAACGTAAGCCTGCTTGCAGCATCGCTCATCTATTTCAACAGATTTTTCAGCAAATGGTTTCAAAGTGGTTATCAGATTCTTGCCAAGGAAATTTTCTGCAAAAGCAGCACGATCAGTTCCCAGGTCGTGGACTTCGCATAATTCATTTAAAAAAATTTCTAGCTTTGCAAGTTACTCATTTATGTTCATATACATGTGAAGTATGCAATTTAAACTCAGCTTGTGTTTGCTTCCCCAGATGCTGAAGAAAACAAAGACACAAGTTTAAATAATTCTTCTTCATTGGGAGAAAGAAAATGTTGCACTGGTGGAGTTGATTTTGTTACTCTAGTATGTGCTTTTCTTTACTCATATTCTGTTTTGCCTAAGACACGGAAAGCTTAGATGTCCGTGGGAAATATGGAAATGGAATTAGTTTATGTTATTTTACATCTATCCCATTTCTGGGAGTTCATTTGTTTTTCATCTTGCTTTGCTCTAATTACTAGCTCCTATATTTTTGTAAAGCATGGAAAAAGATGGTGATTCCTTATTTGATTGTAGCTTAGTTGCATTCTTTTTGAAAAATTTTCTAATATTATCAAGGTTTAACTCATCGTACAAATTTACTCTTTTAGGCTTCCTTCATTATACAAAATTATACTCATAAAAAATAGTGCATCAAACTGTTGGAAGGATGACTTTTATGAAGGATGTGACAATTTCCTTTTGTTTTATATATGCGACTTGGTTATTCCATAGCTCTGAATTTCTATACATATTTCAGTTATATCTTAATTGATAGAAAGACAACATTGAGTATCTAAACTTGCTTCTATTGTTCTATAATTTTTCAGATATTCACGCTATCAGATGTACCACTTCACAGGATGCCATCAGCTATAAGAGAATGCTTCTCTGTTTTAAAGCCTGGTGGCCTGCTGTTGTTCAGGGATTATGGTAATGGCCTGAAAAAGAGGTGTTGTCGTTAGTTCTATAACTTATCTGATTATTGCTGATGAGACTTTTATATGTGACGGAAACTGGTGGCCTTTATGATACAGGATCGATGTTTCATTTGAACCAGACAAAAGAGTGGGTTTCAGGGAATACATGCGTTCTGATGGAACTCGTTCTTATTTCTTATGTGCGGATACTGTTAGAGATCTGTTTACAGGTTCAGGCTTCAAGGAGGTACTTGTATATTGTCATAACTGCCATGACTTATCACTACGGCCTTTCATTTTTTAAAAAGCTTATTTCCCATTCTCAAATAGCAGTTTGATGTAAATAGTTAGTGATTAAAAAATAGGGTTCTGGAAGGAACAATATTATAAGCTTATTTCCCAGTACACTCCATTTGGTTGCTGTCAAGTGAATGAAAAAGTAAAGAAAGACATGTTATAAGTTATAAACACTTTTCCATGGATGGCTGCCACAATTGCTACATATTTTCATTGTTTTCCATAATCTTGTGGCAAATAAATGAAGCACTATGGTTTTTAAAACAAATTGCTACTGTTTGAAGTTTTTCATTTTATTTTTACTGATGTTTTCTCACTCTTGCAGCTTGAGCTTGAATATTGTTGTGTCAAATCAACAAATCATTTTAACTAGGAAGAGTATGAGTTTGGGTTCATGGGAAATTTCAGAAACCCTTTTGATGTCATTCTTCACAATTTTGTTCATTGAGGTATGATTTTGTTCAATGAAGATATTCTGATCCTCTTGTATTCTCTTTGAAGTGTCAGAGAATGGCCTCTCTTTCTCGTGTGTGCTTTGGCACTACCATCGACTTGTGATGTGACATGCTGTTTGCCAACCGGATTCAGAAACTATGAGAGGCTTGTTAAAGCACTTGTCAAATGATTGCCATTGCCATTAGCTATGTTTTTGGAGTCACAAGCAAAAACAAGAAAATAAAGAAAAATATAGGTTGAGCCAGAGTTTAATATAATTATAACTGTTCTGCTTCTTTTTATTTTTTTAACCTAAATTTAGCACAACTGATAATAGAATTTTGTAGTTTATAGTATATTTTATTGGTTTCCAAAGATTATTTAATTTAAAACCAGCCAACTTAGAAAACAATTGTGAACAACCATGTTTCCAGTCCATTTCCATTGAAGTAACTTACACCTAGCATCATCAAGCTTTTCAAAATGTCGAATGATCCTAATTAGAGATCTAGAAAAGGCAACGTCCAATGCATCTCCTCTAAATAGCTTACAACATTTGTTCTTTGCTTTCCATATCCTTTTCTTAGATTAGATAAATAAAATAACACTTCTATTTTACATGTGCATATCTTATAACTGATAGAACAAACTTGTTTTGTTTGAGTCACTCTTGTAGGTCACATTCCTTACGGGAATTAACATTGGATCACAACAAAGACACAAAAATATGGCAAGAGCAATTCTTAGTGAATTCCTTTCCCAGACTAAGAGTTCTGGATGTAAGTGGATATGGGGATATTTTGGTTGTGATTCCAATGAAGGAGGGGAAGCAACATACGAGATAACTTTCTGCAAATTACAACACATGGAACTTCTAGATTTGCCAAACCTCACAAGCTTCAATTCAGGTGGTTGTATCTTATCATTCCCATCCTTGGAGCGTATTTTGGTGAAAAAATGCCCCAAAATGAAATTTTTTTCTTCAGGCCTCTTAAATACACCAAAGTTAGAAAGAGTAAAAGTAGGAGACTATGAGTGGCACTGGCAAGAGGATCTAAATACCACCATGAAAAGTTTATCTATAGATACACATGGTATGCATTGATTCAACAATCTTAGTTCTAGAATTTAAGATTTTCTTTACTAGTTGTGAATTATAACTATGTGACTCTTAGAGAGACACTATCTGACATGAGAGGGTTTTACCTTTTCCTTATCTTCATAATTTTCATAACTATCCTAGATTATTTGTTTGTTTTTCTATATCTGAATGATATATCAACCCCTGACTATGTTGGCATGCTCCTTAGACAATGCATTCTTACTAATCATATTGAGTTGTATGTTGGGAGACAAATATTTATATGCATGATTAATACTTTTTTTAGATTGCTTTTAAGTGTAATTTATACTTCATATGTTATTGTCATGCGAATTAGCAATCATTAAACTAAAGGCTTGTGACTATTTTGAAATATGTATTCTCTAAACAAAGAAAATGGTATTGTGGAATGTTCTATTACAATATTTTCAAAGAAAATCTTATACAAAATGCTCCTCTGTGCTTGTTGTGGGTAAATACAGAAGGAGAGGAACAAAGTTATGGTTGAAGATGAACATTTTTCTTTTGATAGGCTGGAGTCTTTTTTCTTAAGGTCCCTTTGTGCTTGGGCTACTATGATTTTTGATGTAGACTCGTCTTTTGTAAGATGCCCCTTTCGTGTATTATTTAGATTGTTAGGCGGGCTGGTAAGTGTTTGTTTTGGTCCTCTTTTTGTATAGGCTCTTCGGTCTCCCTTTGTATACTTCTTGTATTCGCTTCAGGGCTGCTCGTTTGGCTTCTTTTTCTCTCTAATATATTGCTTCTTTTGCCTATCAATTTTTTATTTTTTATTTTTACAAAATAGATAAAGTAGTCTCATATATTGCTTTATGTTGAGAACAGAGGAGTCGGTGAAATGAGAACACAGTCTTCGCCATCTACTTCATCGCTAATATTCAGTTTGAAATAAAAGTTCACTCAACCTTGTGTCACTTTTCCTCTTTTCTATGTCTATGCATTTTTTCATTTGAAAAAAATATAAATAATGAAATAAGAAATATTTAATTAAACTTAAAAGGCATCAATTAACCCTAAATCCGTGAATTTAACATTTCCTATGTTTTTTTTTTATTGAAAAATAAACTATTTTGAACAAAAATATCCCTTCTACATTTCAGGTATTTACATTGTCTCTCTTATTTTTGTAAAAAAAGAGGATATTTTCTTCAAAATTTGAAAATTGTGTTTTCAAAATGTTTTTTAATCAAATAACCCAAGAAATAAAGTGAATGACAACGACTTAAAAAGATAAGGGTTTGTTTGTTTGTTTGCTTCTTTTTCATTCTTTATATTTATTCATTTTACATATTATATTGTAATACTATAATTTATCTTGGTTCATATGCCCATTTACCTTTTTACCATTTGAGTAAGACTTCCAAGGCTGACAAGGGTTTGTGTTGGGTAATTTAATTTAATTGTTTTCAAATAATAATGATATTACAAATAGAAAAATTATTTACAAAGCTTTTTTTTTTTTCTAGTAAATATTTATAAAGCATATTTAAAATATAAAAAAAAACATGTTAAAATACTTTAATAAGAACAATAGAAATTCAAACTAATTCTGGTTTCTGAATGACTTCACTGATGGGTATAGTTTCATATATTGTAGATCAAAATTTTAATGCTTCCTTACAGATGTTCTCCACTTCGGGTTTTCACAATTTTTTCTTAGTGACCCACTAACTACAGAGTTAAAAGCATAGTGTTAGATAAAGACAAAAGAAATCTAAAAATTATTAGGTAAAGATTAAGGGAAGAAAATCATGGAATTAAAAATAAGAGGTATAAATAAATAATAACTTGTGGGTGAATTTTTCTTTTGTGTGATGCAGAAATGAAAGCGGGCCCATTTTATTTATGCGGTCAAATCCAATTACATTGATCAGTGAAAATTATTCATCTTGAAGCAAATATTAATGGCTTGGTTTTGTAAAAGAAATATTAATAACAATTATTATAAAAATTAATGTGGCAAATATCGTAGTTAATCTTGGTAAATTCCAATTTAGTATAAAAAGGGTAAAATCGTAATTTTGGTTACGAAATCGTACTTTTATTAAAAATCCGAAATTTATTCTCTGTATCTCTACATGATGAAACGGATTTCACTGCTGAATCGTCTCTCAAATCTAACTAGCATGTAAAATTTCCTCGTTGAATTCCAAGCATACGGAAATACACGCTTTTCCACAAGATCACTGCTCGCCAGAAACGACCTCACGCGACGAGCTCACACATACCGCGACTCCACGCGGCCATAAGTGGTATGAGTAGAGAAATGATGAAAATGGATCTGGCCGAGATAGTGCCGAATGTCAAAATCGGGAAATGAAGGACATAAATGGCCATTTTAAAAGTTTAAGTCACTAAAGGACAAAGAAGATGCTTGTCTGGCCTTTCTTCATTGGGCTGCTATAAAAAACGTGAAAAGCGGAATCCTGGAGATCCAAAGAGCTTCATTTTTTTGAGAGATTTTAGAGAGAGATGGCACTTCTCTCTAGAAATACGCGATCCAACCTTCCTACGGGTTCTGACAAGAAGGAGAACTCGCTTCACGCAGAGAGGCTTCTGTGTTCTGATTTGCAGCTTCCTCAACTCCCGGTAGAAAGCCCCTACGGCTTTATTCCCTCTTAAATACTTTGCAAATGTTCGAATCGAATGAGCCGTGAGGGGTCACTTGATCTATCCCAAAAACTCGGGACCGAATTGTTTGGATTTATGGAATCTCCAATTTATAATCCGTGATCGTCACTGCATCGCTGGTGTCTAAGGGTGATTCATGCCATGGATTGTATCGTGGTTTGTATAAGGCCGGAAATGGCCGTGAAATGCAGGTTCACAAAGTGAACCAATGAATTGATGAGTGATGGAACCGTAAACCCTAGGGTTTTACTGTTCCTAAGAATAGTGACACGAAAATCTATTTTTGTGTGAATATGTGTTTTGGTCGAAAGTAATCAAATAAATCGCCGCTATTGATCATTAAATTTCAAGGAAGTTAATTTTGATGTGATGAAATGTATAATTACATAACATGATTGTGTGGATTTGAATTATGCGAGTATATTCATGTTTATATATTTGCATGTGATTAGATCAGATTGAACGGCATACATGCATTCCCATATGCACTCCGAAATTCCTGGTGACCATGCGAGCGTAGTACAATGACGGTGCTCCGGTAAAACTGCCTGAGGGTTGTCAAAAATATTAATTATCGAGGGTACCCAAATTAAAAATATCAATCGTTTCCTGAGCGGCCCAATTGATATTCATCTGAGGGTAGTCCATTAAACAAATAATATATCAATCGTCGGAGCGGCCCACCTGATATATATACACATCTGAGTATTGTCCACAAACAAACAAAATAATAATTTTCATACGCAGGCTTAGGGGCGAAAGTGTGATGTGGAGTCGGTGAGGACTCCTAGATATGAGTTGGTCATGCAGACATTCAACAGTGATCACGATTCGTCAACGCGTGTTTTCACGTAACATCAGATCGCACTTAAAGAAAGTGTTCTTTACTCTAGGCTTATCTCTCCCATCGAGCATTAGCTCACCCCGTCGTGTGACCCCTTTTTACATGTGCACAGTGAGCGGCAGAGACGGTTCGCCCTAGAGGCCGAGTTCTAAAAGAAATAATGTGGTTTTGGTGGTTTTACATACGTATTGTAACCCTTTAAAGCTTTAATATACAGATTGCAAGAGTGAAAATATTGTAATCCTTGTAATTATAGATATATAGTTGATTCATAGTTGGTATGAATATTGAGTATTGTTATGGGCCCAAGTGGCCAGATTGGATATATATATCGGACTATATTGCAATCGTTTCTCGTGACAAGATATGTGTTTTAGACAAGTTTTGCATTCCGCAGAGCTCCCCGTACAAAGGAGACTCTGCCCGATTTTCTATGGAATGTCAGTAGGTTACCCGACATCCACGAAGATTCCGCGGCCGACGGTAGTCAACTGACCCCCGGATCTGGGTGTCACAAATTGGTATCGCAGCTAGGGCATCGAATACCCACTGAGCCCGGGTTTGGCATCCACACCACTGCAGCATGAATTTTTTTTAAGATGTGCATATGGAAACCTATGATTGAGGATTCGGGGCTTAGGACATAATAGTGAGAGCATCACCACTGGGGTATCACGCTAGCATAGGTATGAGATTACCTAAAATCAATTTTAGACAAAACTAAAGACACTACATGTACGTGTGTTGAAGTGTTTTGTGCGACGGTTGGATTATTGTGTGTATGGTATGCTTCTACCGTGTCAGGTGATGAGATCAATTATGTGTGCTTGGTGATTAGCACATGGATGTGTAGAAAATATTTTAGAAAATATTTTGAGTGGTACAGTGTGTAAACTGGAAGGATAAAATAAAAGAAATAAAATAAATTGGAATAAATTTATTTAGTTATTGAGAAATGAAATCAAATTTTAATAAATTTGAGGTTGAACACTAAGTTTAGTGTTGGGTCAAAAATTTCTGAGGAGATTTTGGGACAAGAGGTCCAAATTAAATGAAAATATATATATATATATATAAGGTGAAGAAAATGGGATAAAATAAATTTTTATAAATTTATTTGGGTGTTATGGAAAATGAAAAAAATATATATATGCAAACATGTATTTTTCAGAAATTTTCCAGTAGCTGGAGATAAGTGGAATTGGAAGATGAAAAAAAATAAAAATGAAAATGAGTATGTGTATTTTTTTTGGTATTTCAAAGTATCGGGAACAAATAATAAATATTGATGAAAAAAAAATTTTGGTGCAACGCGGGTTGGGCTACCGCCCAACACATTAGGAATTCATTGCAAGGTCAGAATTGTATCAAGAATAGGAGGCGCTTGAGGGTCGGGATAGCATCACAATACACCAGTTGTGACCATGCGCTGCTTGATATTGTATTGCAATACAAAGTATTGTATTGCAAGAGGTAGTTGGTCGGGAAGAATGGATTGGTATTGCGTGGGCTTGAGGTATGTTGCAATACAAAATTCAGATTTTGGCAGCCGGTGAGGTCGGGATGAAGGCCGGATGAAGGCTGGAAGATTGTGGCTGTGAGAGGAGTTTGTATTGCAATAACTGCCGGTCGCTGGAGGGAATAGTATCACAATACACTAAGTGTATCGTGATTGTGGTAGCCTTTTAGGTGGCGGTGAGTGTGATCAGACAGAATACAAGATATTGTATTGTAGCAGCCTGGTTTGGCTGAATTTGCATTGCAATACAATAAATGTATTGCGACAGAAGGAGCTTCGAGGTCGGAAGGTGTCGCGAGGCGCACCACGATACGTGCCGCGGCTCGCGCGCCGCGCGCACACGCCCGCAACACGGCGCGGAGGCGCCTGCGATACGGCCATGCAGGCCGCGACACGACCGGGCAGCTAGGCCACGACACGGCCGTAGCGCCACTCTGCAGATGTACATGCGCGCGCCCCGCGCTTGTGTGCCCAAATTAGGGCCGCCAGTTCGTGCACCGGCTTGGTTTTCGACCGGCCACTCCAGATTGTTTCTGAGTCACCGTTTGGACCCGGTTCATGAACACTGTTCATGAACACTGTACGTCACAAAATTTTTCGAAATTTTTTTATTAAATTAATTAAAAATAAGCAAAAATCAAAGAAAATTTGACAAAATTTTGGAAAAATAAAATTTTCAAAAATAAAATTTTTGTTGATCAAAATGATTTAAATTGTGGATAAATTGTCCTGCATTGCTTCATAAATGCAGGGACTTGATATATACACTGGTTTTGTGTATGATTAGTGTCTCGAGTACGTGTTTATGCCTTGGAATCTTGTATTGTATATTATTTGTTATGTTGATTGTGTAGATGGTTAGTAGAGGCGGGGCCTTCGGTCGTCGTAGTCTTGGTCGGCATGTGACATTTGGCCAAACCCGCTTTGTCATTTGTCGGCGAGGCGCTGTTGAGGCTATAGGTGTTGCGGCGGTACGCTATCGCCTGAGCTAGCATAGCAAGTAGTCGGGGAGGTCTAGTAACCTCCGGAAGTTTAGGCGCACTACCTCCCACATTCGGGAGGCCGATGGTGTGGCCAGTTTGGTTTTATCACCGGATCCCGAGCGTCTTTGGAGGCTATGGAGATCACCTCCGATGCGACCGAGGATCGGGTTGCGTTGCATTCCCGGCTAGAGGCGAGCCGGGTATGGTGGAGTGGGTTAGGACTTCTAGAGACTTAGAGGTTATGACATGGGGCGAGATTTTGGGGGTGTTCATGGGTCGTATTTTTAGGGAGGAAGCTGCGGGGCGTACGAAGGCTCAAGTTCCTAGGGTGACGGGCGATGGCGTGATGGACTATGTGGCTAGATTCACGAGTTAGCCCGATTTCTTGATGATTCTGTGCCGTCTGGCGAGTGAGGAGATTCGGGAATGGGCCGGGATTGTCAGTTGGGCCGGGATTGTAGGACTTCGCCTCACGGGATATGGATTCCATGGTTGGAGACTGACCACGACCATAGAGAGAGATAGAGGATGCCGGAGCACTCGGGATGCCGGTGTTAGTGGCAAGAGGAAGGGCGATCGATCTTATCGGTTCGAGGGAAGAGAAGCGAAGAGCCTCTGGATTCGCGAGGATCTGAGTCCGCGACCATCGGGCTAGGGACGGAGGGAGAGTTGCCGGTCGGGCGGGGCGGATGAGTTGCCCGGTCGGCGGGACGGGGATGGTGTGCTACCATTGTCGGCGGCTGGACACATGAGCGGGATTGCCCAGAACCACGGATCCCGGGGTTTTGGGACATCACGGTCAGTCGGTTATGAGCAGGAAAATCCTGTTACATTCCTCCCACGGGCGGTACAGACCCAGAGAGGCCGGTCTCGAGTTTCGAGGGCTACGGGTACCCCATTTCCGCGAGGCCGGGCGAGAGGCGGAGTATGGGTAGAGGCGGAGGGCGAGGCCACGAGAGCGGGAGCATCGGGGGTCAGGGCGTGTCGCCGTCCACCACCCGTGGTAGATCCAGCGGATCATCCGATTATCTGATACGTTTTGCTATCTACTTTATAAATTTGGGAGTGTTATTGGTCACAGTGCTTCGCATTCATTCATTCTTTTGTCAGTTGTGATCGGAGTTGGGCTTAGAGGTTAAGACCTTAGAGACCTTTGTATGTGAGTTCTCCACAGGATTAGGGCGAATAGGGATGATATGTATCGAGGTTGCGGTACGAAGTCTCCGGGGACTCTCATAGTGGACACGAGGATCATGGGCGTATCGGAGTTCAATGTCATCTGAGGATGGATTGGGCGACAACTACGGGGAATTCGTTGTCGATTGGCGTAGGAAGTTACCGCTGCACGCGGGGCCGGTACTCGTGTGGTGTTTGGGGAGACCGACGCGACATTTTGCGAGACGGTATCACGAGTCCAGGTGTCGGGCGAGTTAAGCGAGGTTAGAATTTGCGCGAGCCTTACCACTGGGACGAGGAGGCGGACTTAGATCTACCTCGAGTAGTATGCGGAGTATGTGGATGTCTTTCGGATGAGCTACTGGACTACCTCGCGGAGAGGGATGTGAAACGGTATTGAGATTCTGTGCACAGTACTTCACCCGTCTCTATGACTCCTCATAGGATGGCGCAGGTGAGTTGCGAAGCTTCGAGTCCCGATTCACGAGCCCTCTTTGAATGAGGGGTTCATTAGGCGAGCACTTCACCGTAGGGCGCTCCGGTTACGTTTCGCGAAGAGAAGGACAAACCGGTGTACGCCATTACGAACGGGGTTATGATGAAATCGGTACCCATTCACAGGGATTGACGATTTATTTGATCAGTTGAAAGGAGCGCGAGTCTACTCCAAGATAGACCTTCGCCTTTGGTTACCATCGTGAGGGTTAGGGATCACGGATGTGGCGTTTAGGGCGCGTTATGGGCACTTTGAGTTTCACGGTGATGCCGCCGGATTGCGATTGCGCCCGGCGGCATTATGGATCTCATGCGCCAGAATATTTCAACCCTATTTAGATCGGTTTGTCGTGGTCTTGATGGATGACATCGTCCCCTCCCGATCAGTGGGGCATGAGGTATCACTTGAGGATCGTTTACGGTTGTTGAGAGACCATCGGTATCACGCCCGAGTTCGATAAGTGCGAGTTAAACTACGGGGTGAGATTTTGGGACCGTGGTGTCGACATCGGGTGTCGGTCGACCCGGAGAAGGTCGAGGCATTGATGAGTTAGGAGGCCTGAAATGGAGTCTTGAGATACGTAGTTTCTTGGGATTGGCATTTGGAGTGTGCAGGGATTCATTGAGGATTTCTCGAGGATAAGCGGCTATGACTAAGGTTGACCGGAAGGAGGTCGAGATTTGATTGGGATGGCCGTCTGCGGAGGCATTCGGGGTTGAAGAAGGAGACTTACTTGGCTCCCATCTTGATGATCCGGACGGGACGGGGGTACACGGTGTATTGTGATGCCTCGAGGGCGGATTAGGATGTGTTTTGATGCGGTCAGGGAGTAGTAGCTTATGGTTCTCGTCGGTTGAAGAGATCACAGCGAGTACCCCACATGACATGGGTTGGCGGTAGTGGTCGCCGCCTTGGTGGCGCCCTTGCTATATAGCGGAGTTCGAGGTGTGCCCGGGCCAGTAAAGTCGAAGTATATTTCACGCGGCGGGACCTCAATATGAGACGTATGAGATGGATGGAGTTCCTGGGGATTATGACTTCACTTTGCATTACCATCACAGTAAGGCAAATGTGGTGGCTGATGCACTGGTCGGAATCCACGAGGAACATTGGCTAAGTATAGCTTCTCGGGGGTGGCGGATCTTTCGGGCTGTGGGACGGTTGGGCTACAGTACACTTGAGCGGGCTGGGGCACGTTAGAGTTTAGTGATGGCTACCGTCTGCGATGACGGTGGTGGGTCCGGTGGCGGGACGAGAGATGAAGTGTCGTCGGGGGTAGGGTCTACGATCGGGTACGGGTGACGAGGGCTGGGCGGATTCATGTGGATGGTAGTCTTGATATAGGGGGCGGGTAGTGGTTCCCGATTGTGGAGTTGAGAGAGAGAGATTACCGGGAGTTTCATTGCTCTCGATTTCAGCGTATCCAATTGTACGAGATGTACCCGGGATCTTCGTCCTTGATGCTATTAGAGTGGGATGAAGAGACCGCGTGGGGACTTTGTTCGACGATGTCTCACATGTCCGGCGAGTTAAGAGGCGAGCACGAAGCGCGAGGGCTTCGCCGGCCATTGGAGGTGGTGAGTGGAAGTGAGTAGCCGCGTCATGATGGACTTTGTGACCACGCTTGCCCGCGGTGCTTGACGAAGCATGACATGGTATGGGTGATAGTGGAGAAGCTCCACGAAGTCGGCATTTTCTGGCCGTCGCGGATGACCTTCGCGCCCAGGAGAGATTTTGCGGTTATACGTTCGAGATAGTAGGCTACATGGAGTACCAGTATCCATAGTGTCGGATAGGGACCCGAGGTTTATGGCACACTTTTGGAAGAGTTTCCAAAAGGCTATGGGCACACGGCTGACTATGAGTACAACGTTCCACTTTCTGGTTTGGTTTTGATCAGTGAAAATTATTCATCTTGAAGAAAATATTAATGGCTTGGTTTTGTAAAAGAAATATTATATAATTATTATAAAAATTAATGGGAGAAATGCGTAAGGCTGAAATTCGATTTACGGAAAAGGGGCGAAATCGTAATTTTAGTTCTGAGAATTGTAATTTCGGTTAAAAATCGAAATTTATTCTCTGAATTTCCCGGATGTGAAACGGATTTCAACGTTGGGTCGTCTGCGAAATCTAACTGGCATGTAAAATTTCGTTGGGAATTCGGGGCGATCGGGTTGACCGTTTTTCGAGGGCATCATTGTTCGGATGCTTGCGTAAAAAGCAATTTCGATGTGACGAAAGTCACACATAACAAGCTACTCATGTTCACGTAAGTGGTATGAGTAGAGAAATGATGATGAAAATGGGCCGAGATAGTCATAGAGATGTCTTGGGAAATGAAGGGACATAATGGTCATTTGGAGAAAAGTTTAAGTCACTAAAGGACAAAAGAAGCATAGTGTTGGTCTTCTTCATTAAGCCAAGAGGAAAAAACGTGAAAAGGGAATTGAGTCCGTTAGCCATTTTTGAGAGATTTTAGAGAGAGGCCTCTCTCTAGAAATACAGCGCGATCGTAGGTCGGCGGTCTTCGGGACAAGGAGAAGCTGCTCACGGAGGAAACCGCGTGGAATCTTGGATTTAGGGGTTTGCCAGTATGAGGTAGGGGTTTCTCACTACTTGGGTTCTGTCCACTCTTTTAAATCTTTGCAGATGTTTGAGAAATTTCAGATGAAGGCGTGAGGGACCGTTTGATCGATCCCAAAACTTGGGACCCGGGTGTTTGGATTTATGGAACCCAAATTCCTGACCGTATTTGCTCTGGTGTTGGGTGTCTAGGGTGTGATTCATGCCATGGATTGTATTGTGGTTTGTATAAAAGCCCAGGAAATGGGTGAAATGCGGGTTCACAAAAATTAGACAATGGTGATGAGTGATGGAACCGTAAACCCTAGGGTTTTACTGTTCCTAGGAATAGTGACACGAAAATCTATTTTTGTGTGAATATGTGTTTTGGTCGAGTAATTCAAGTAAATTGCTCGTGTTTGATCATTAGCCCAAGTGAGCTAATTTTGATGTGATGAAATGTATAATTCATGCGTGATTGTGTGATTTGAATTATGCAGTATATTCGTGTTTATATATTTGCGTGTGATTAATTTGTATTGGAGCTGGCGTAAATGCGTTAATGTCTGTGGGCAATGCAGGATTTATAGGGTGAGTGCGTAGGATGAAGTATAGAAAGCGGTTCGGAGGGTTGTCACAAAAATATTGTATCGGATTGATCAAATTAAAAATATCAATCGTCGGGCGGCCCAATTGATATTCATCGAGGAGGGTAGTCTAAACAAAATAATATATCAATCGTCGGGCGTGATTGATATATATACACATCGGAGAAGTTGTCCCTGAAATGAGCAAAATAATAATTTTCATACGAGGCTTAGGCGGGTGTGAGGGAGTCGGTGAGGACTCGGGATCGAGTTAGTAAATGTAGACGTTCAAGTAGGATCGTACGTTTCTTGAATGTGTGTTTTCATTGGAGCATTCTTGGCTGTGACTTAGGTGGTGGTAAGCGAAGCAGGGGCGATTCTCCTGCGAGCATTGCTGTGTCGTGGAATGCACTTTAATTACGGGGAGCGTGCGAGGAGACGGCTCGATCTGGGGGTGAGTTCTAGAAAGAAAGCCGAATGTGGCTGGTGGTTTTACATGTATTAAGAACTCTTTAAGTTTAATATATGTATTGTTTAGAAGTGAAAATATTGTAGCTCTTGTAACTATAGGATATATAGTTGGATTCATAGTTGGTATGAATATTGAGTATTGTTTATGGTACAGTGGCCGTATTGGATATATATATTGGGTATATTACTTGTTTGTTTGGGACCAGATATGCGGGTTTTAGACAAGTTTTGTATTTGGGTGAGCTCCGTCTGAGGAGACTACAACGGGATTTTAATTGAATGTCGGGTGGGTTCAAGGCATCCCGCAATATTCCAGCGGGTTGTGAGTAGTCAAACGGACCCCGGGTTCGAGGTGTCTAAATCGACAATGATGAAAAAGTTTCATAAATAAAAATGATGAAAAACATGAAAGTTGTGTATGAAACTTTAACAAATTTGATTTTTCCAAAATTTAAGACTCCTTCCTCCATGATGTCACTGTTATGGTGAATCTTTTAAGTGATATTGTCTTACAAGCATTACTTATTTTTTCAAACTTTCTCCTAGGGGGATATGTTCTCCACGCCCTTGGTAAAACATGACTTGCCATTAAATACTTTTCTCTCATAATTTGTTTTTCTATGTAAACCACAAAACATATTTCTCCACTAAGTAGGACCTCAATTCCAAGTGAAAGACTTGCTGCTTCTCAAAAATCTTTGATAGGGCCTCAAGTCTAATTTGAGAGTCCAACCCAAAATACAGTCTGATAGGTGAGAAAATAATGAGAACATTTTTAGCTTAAGTACCAACTTCAGTCTCTTGTATGAAAAAGATGTGAGATCGTATCATTTCATACCCCTTGAGACATCGGACATCCACGAATGACATTCACTTTGGATGACTTACACTCCGAGCCATCTTTTGAGCACCGAATAGCCCTCTTTGCACCGTCTTTCAATGAAAGTATCAATGATAGGACCTCAAGTCCAATCAAAGAGTCCAACCCAAAAGACTAACCTGATAGATGGGAGAACCTCTCAAGCTTAAATATCACTCTACACTCTTATATGGAACCGATGTGACATCGTATCACCCTTTCACAATATATGATAGTCAAAAGATCTATTCCCAGAGATAAAAATAAATATTGAGATATGTTCCACGATCTTCTCCTTAATATCCTCCAACCATCATCTTACAAAATATCCATCGATAATCTATTTTAAAATGTCCATCATCCAAAAGATCCCTTCCAAGAATATTTTTCAAAATATTTACTAGTTAAAGTAGTTTCTTCCAAAATATCTTTTCAGATTACTCATTAACTCCAAAATATCTTTCAATATCTTTAAAATATTCCGTTTTTTTGTGGAATATTTACAAATATAACCATAAATAGCCAACTACCAAAAGGTCCTAAAAATTTCCCCATCATTTTTTTTTTGGAAAAAACAAATTTTGAAAAAATTCAAGAAAAACAGCATCAAAATAATGCTCCCCCCTAAATCTCTTCCTTTTTAATAAAGCAAATTCAAAGACACAAAAATTAGAAAAAAAAACCTTTATAAACAAAACACCATATTGAAGCGGGATTCAGAGAATCGCCATCTCTGAACATAAGATGCTCCACTGAATATCTTCTTCCTAGATCGAACTTCAAAATCAAAGTAAATGTCTATGTGTCGGTAATTGCCAATATCATCTTCATAAACTAAAGTTAAGCTTCAAAAGAAATATCTCCAAAGATTAAAAGAAAACCTTTTTTTGGTTATTTTCTTTTGCCTTATATATCAATCACTCTTATTGTTGTCATCTTCAGCTCTTAATCACTCAGCGTCACTATTATTTCTAAAATCTTAGCCATACTCTTTATTTTTACTAGTTTTTGTTTCAGCCATGACAATTGTTATGACAATGTCCATGACACAATTTACAGTGACACAATTTACAAAAACTTCATGATTAGTGAGCAATTTGACCCATTGAGTAGAGTACAAGGAACCGAACCGTTTTCTTTTGAATTTTTTTTTCTTTTTAACATACTAGACCAACTCCCAAAATCTCACCATCATGAAGTTTAGTGCATTGCTATATTTTGTTAGGTTTTTTTATAAAGAGGTTACAAATTGGTGTTATAACACTACTTCATGATAATTAAAACAAAATGAAGTTTTTCGAAACTTTAAAGACCAATCACATCCAAACATATAAAAGCAACAAAAATAAAGGGGACACCTAGACATTGTTAACATAGTTGGGTGCCCCATGTTGACCGGACCAAAAGACATGTACAAATTTATAACACTATCGCCAAAAGACTATTGTCTAATCTCCGACATGGCCATCAATAAACTTGTTGACCGTATATGTCTTAGCTATTTGATTAGTTCGAAGATTGTTTCAATTGGAGTAAATTGTTTCTTGAGTGGTTTGATGGATTGTCTTTGCAAGTGCAGATCGGACAAGTAGTAAATTAGTTTAAGTCCGGATATCGATCCCACGAGATCTCAAGAATTTTCAATCCAACTACCCCCTTCTCAAGCTCTACATCTTGTTGGACTATAATGAATGATTTGAATCAGCCGTGAAAGCGGAAATAATGAAAACCTAAAATAATATGAATGAACAAATGAATGACTCTTTTGAAATAATGAAATGACAATTTAGATTGAGCAGTTATACGTAAAGAGAACATTGAAAATAAAGCTATTGTGAAGAATCAATTCCTACAGCTTGTATGGTAATTTTTGCTTTCTGAACCACAGATTTTAAAACTAGTCAAGGAATGTGATAGATGCTATTTGGATCTCAAACCACCGTTCATCATCTCACCTTCACCGTTTCTCCCCGAATACGATTGGGCTAGATAACTACTTTTAATCGGGTAGCCTTGCAGGTATTTTCTTTCTCAATACTTCATACCCATAACATCAATTTGTAAACCTTAGCTCCTTTTGTATAGTCACATTGCATGGGTTTACCATCTTTGGTTCCCTCTTCCTCAAAATTAGAACGACTCATTCTTTCCCTTGATTAGATCGTTGCTAACACGGGATTGAATTCACGGTCGAATTGAAGTGAACTCTGCATGCTTAAATTGATAACTCACTCAACTCATTCTCGGTTTCGGTAGAGGATGTATCGATTTAATTACGAAGCACATTAGATCATCAATATCGGGTTCCCATACCTTCGAAATTATTCATCACTCTCGAGATGCCTTCTGTGTCACTCGGAGAGCTGCAAATCGAAACTTGGAACAACCAGATTATGGGTATAAGAGGCGACATTGGGATCAATTCCGAGAGAAATCGCAAAACCGACAAGTCGATTTATAAAAGTGAAGTTCGGCAATAATGAATAAAATTAGCGAGGAAAGATAATTTCGACAATAGCGTCATTTCAATGGGATGGGTTTCTAAATCCTTTGGATTACGCCATACATTGACTTCAGCGATCAAAAACCATGCATCGGGGAAGCGGTAGTTTGAAATCCAAAATTTGTGCGGAATTCAAACTACTAGGCAGTAATTGAAGAAATATAAATGCGCATTCAACACGCTACGGCTAACATTCAAATCCAAATTTGAATGAAATACAAACTAATCTAAAAATAAATAAAAAAACGAAGAAAAGAAAGAAAAGAAAATTAAAATACATGAGCCCGGCACTTGGATCCGTTCGATTACCGCGAAATTGCGTTCATTCGAGTAGTAACCCATTATTTATAGGGTTACGAGAAGTTGGGCCTGTTCGATGCACTTCTTTTTGGGCTGCAGTTTAAAATGGCCCAGTTGGTTGTTGATGTCGCGACATCAATTCTTATCAGCGACCCTTGTTGTCTTTAATAGTCATGTCGCGGAGTCTTTGTTTAATTCGCGGCGTGTCTTTGGAGTAAACGATGTCGTGGCGGCTTAAGAGCGTCAGCGACCTTAACTGTGTGCATTTGATGTTGCGACAACTGGATGTTGTCGCGACCTCTTTCTCTCTGTGATGTTTGTCGCGACCCTACGGATCTTAACCGCGACCTCGGCTGCTAGGCGGCTTGATATAAAACTTTTGGTTGGACGAAAAAGACTTGTACAAATTTATAACACTATCGCCCAGACTATTGTCTAATCCGACAACGGCGCCATAAAACTTGTTGGCCAGTATATGTCTTAGCTATTTGATTGGTTGAATTGTTTTGATTGGAGTAAATTGTCTTGAGTGGTTTTGATCCGTTATCTTTCTTGAGTGCACGGTCGGACAAGTAGTAAATTGGATTTAAGTGGAATATCGATCCCACGAAGTCTTAAGAATTTTCAATCAACTACTAACTACTCAAGCTACATACTATTTGGGTATAATGGACAATTTGAATCGTAGTAGAAAGCCTTGAAATAATGAAAACCTAAAATAATATGAATGAATAACAAATGAATGACTACGAAATAATGAAATGACAAAATTTAGATTGAGCGATTATACGTAAAGAGAACATTGAAAATAAAGCTATTGTGAAGAATCAATTCCTACGGCTTGTAAGGTAATTTTTGCTTTACGAACCACGAGATTTTAAAAAACTAGTCGAATGTGATAGTGCGAAATTGGATCTCTCGAACCACACCGTTCATCATCTCACCTTCAGTTTCTCTCGAATACGATTGGGCTTGATAACTACTTTTAATCTGGGTAGCCTTGTTGCGGGTATTTTCTTTCTCGATACTTCATACCCATAACATGAATTGTAAGCCTTAGCTCCTTTGTATAGTCATTTGCATGGGTTTACACCATCTTGGTTCCTCTTCCTCAAAATTAGAACGACTCATTCTTTCCTTGATTAGATCGTTGCTAACCTGCGGGATTGAATTCCACGATTCGAATTAGTGACTCTGCATGCTTAAATTGATAACTCGCTCAACTCATTCTCGGTTTCGGTGAGAAGAGGATGTATCGATTTAATTACCTGAGCACATTAGATCATCAATGTCGGGTTCCCATACCTTCGGGAAATTATTCATCACTCGGGAATGCCTTCTACAGTGTCACTCGAAGGGCTTCTTGGAAATCAAAGCTTGGAACAACCCCGTTATGGGTATAAGAGACTGACATTGGGATCAATTCCAGGAAATACGCAAAACCAGCAAGTCGATTTATAAACTGAAGTTCAGTAATAATGAATAAAATTCTGCAGGAAAGATAATTTCTGACAATAGCGTCATTTCAATGGGAGTTGGGTTTCTAAATCACTTGATTACACCATACATTGGCTTCTTGTCCGAGAAAACCCACTTGTAAATCGAGCTGGTAGTTCGAAATCAAAATTTTATGCAGAATTCAAACTACAGACAGTATTTGAAGAAATAAATGCATTCAACTACACCCTTCCTGACTAACGTTCAAATCAAATTTGAATGAAATACAAACTAATCTAAAAATAAAAATAAAAGCGAAGAAAGAAAAGAAAGAAAATTAAAATACGAGGCCTTGACAGCCCGGATCTCTCCTTAGGTCGCGAAATTTGCGTTCGTTGGTGCGCGAACCGTATTTATAGGGTTACGAAGTTGGGCCCTAATTTGATGCACTTCTTTTTGAATTTGTAGTTTAAAATGGCCCGATTGGTTGTTGATGTCGTGAGCATGATTCTTATCGCGAACCTCTGTTGTCTTTAGTCATGTCACAGAGTCTTTGTTTGGTCGCGACGTGTCTTTGGTGTAGCTGATGTCGCGACAACTTAAGGACGTCGCGACCTTAACTGTGTGCATTTGATGTCGCGACAAGTGGATGTTGTCGCGACCTCTTTCTCTTTGTAGTGGTACATCCGAGGACCTCACGGATGTTGTATGTGACCTCAAGTCTTTACAATTGATGTCTTGACAACACGGTGTTATTTACCTTCTTCTCTTACCAATATTTATGCGACCAACGAATGATATACATGACTTCCCTTAATAGTTGATGTCGCGGCGAGCTTGATCTTATGTGACCTTAACTAGTGCATCGATGTTGCGACCATTAGTTTCCTTACCAAGCGATGCGGCTGTTCTGCCGATCTTGGGTCAATGACTACTTCTAACTGAAGGCGATGTGCGACCTAAATGTTCGATCAATTTTTAGCTCATCGCGACTTCTTTTTGGTGTCGCGACATCATCACATCAACATGCGAGTTAAATTGCAGCCATTGACCTCTTGTGATGTCGTGACATCATTTCTTCTTCTTCATCAATTTAAGTTTGTTTGACCTTGAAGCTCCTTTCCATGACTCTTTGTCTTCAATTATGCTTCAATTCTTATTTGGACCTTTGTAATTGTAACCCGAGTGCGTTTTGATTGTTGTCAAAGCTTCCACGACATCAAATTCTTTAATCCTTTTGCACTTCTCTTGCTATGACTTCCTTGACCCATTATATCGATTGCGATACGATGCAACTCCTTTTTCTGCGTTTTCGCTTTCTTTTCCAATTTCTCTTTGCCGCAATGATTAGGTGTAAGAGATTATTCCATCTTCACGCATATTAATCAGTCTTTTATATAAAATCAATCGAAAAATGGACTGAAAAATAGATGACTTTTAAGCTCGTCAAACTCCCCCAAACTTAAATTTTGCTTGTCCCCAAGCAAGTAAAAGAAAGATTTGTTTGTCCTCGGACAAAAACATTTTGTTATGTTATGCGATGCTTGACCAATTTAATTGAAGTGAAATTGCATTCTTTTCTTTTGTATTCTGCTTTAGTCGAGATAAAGGTTAGTTTCTACTCAATCGGGTGTACATAAGAAATTGTTGAATTTGTTTCTGAAGCAAGTATAATTAGTGATTCTGCTGAAATGTAAGTTGGTTTTTCTTTCTCATTTCTTAATGAGTCAATTAACCCTTAGAGGATGTTCTGATTTTGATCTTTCACGATTTTTTCCAAATTCCATAGGCTTGTTCATATTGATCTCCACTAATGTAGGTGATTCTGACCTTGAATGTCAGTCTTTGGGCTTGTAATGTTGTTAGGTTTGGAGTAAGGGGTAGGATGGATGGAATTTTAGAGTTAAGATGCAATCTCCTTTTCCTTTCTTACTCATATGCTATCCCCTTTTCCTCCTTGTAATTTCCTTAATAAACTCCCCCCCAGGCCGTGTTGGGATACCACCTGATTTTCTTCTATTCAAAGCTGTATGTTTCCCATTTCTCATTCATAATTCAAGCCCGGGGAAATTTTCCTTCTTGTCACCTTTCGAGAATAGTGCAATGTTTTGTCTTCTTAGGCACTCTAACACTCTTCGAACTTTGGGTTAATGCTCCCATACCAGATGGCATTAGGGTTACTAGGTGTTGAAAACACCCTAAGAACTTAATTGTTCGAAGAGTTAGGCCCTGAAGACAAAAACCCTATTCCTACGCTTTCTTTTACATTGTAATTTCTTCTCTTCATTCTTTATGTTCTCAGTTCTCAAATTCTGCTCATTTATTTATTCCTCTACCAGTTCTTTGGTAATCAATTCTTAAGAGTGTTAATAAATAGGTTCAGTAATCTCCATTCTTCTATCGAGAATAAAGGCTTGTTTTGGCTCAATTTCTGGAACTAAAGTGTATGCATTAGCATATGAATAGGGATGGCTAGAATGGCTCAAACTTTCCAAGAATGGCCTGCATCATTTCACAATTGATTGTATCTAGGATTTCGCCTTGATCATTAATCTAACAAGTTCTAAATTTAGGTTGATTAAGCGTGATAACCACGAGTTTTTCTTGACTCATGTCGGTGGATGAGAATTTAGATGATGTTATTTCAACGGGTTCCTTGACTCACTTTGTTCCTTACCACAAACTCAAGAAAATTGTTTTGTTCCTTCAATCGTATAACCTTCCTTATTCTAGACTTATCAGCAAAATTCAAACTAAATTGCAATTTGTGTTTCAATTAAATTGCATGTTATTCAGCCCTTATGCTGCATCTATTTGTGTTTCAGTATATTCATCTAATCAATTACATCAACTAAGCTCCTTTTATGATATTTCCGTATTTTTTCTAACTATTAAAGCAAAAAGTAAACACACAATTTTACTTCTAACACATCAAACAAATTTCTGGTTTTATTCATTGGAATGTGCAAATGTTGCAATTCAGTTATTATGGTGGGCTCTTTATGATTTCATTTATTAATGTATCGGACTTAAATTAATTTGAGAATATCTTGTCATTAAATTTAGAGCCAAAATTGAAAGCGCCCGGTAGCGATTTATCCTCTTTGTCGCGACATATTTTTGTTTGTCGGGACACAAATTATCCGTGGGAGGACAAGTCCTCCTAAGGTTGCGACATCAGGCATCTCAGGACATTGTTAAGTTGTCGCGACCTCTCTTTTCTTCTGAAGGGATTACTCTTGTCGCGACCCAAAATTTCTGTCGCGACCTCAATTTCTTTCTCAAACGGAGACTTTTGGTGTGACGTGACCTTGTTCTTCCTTGACATTGAATAAGTCCACGACATCAACTTTTGTTGTGACTTGAGTTTAAATCACGACATAAGTTTTTGTAGCGTGATCTTGCAATTTTGCCTCAAATTTAATGAGCAATGACTTTTCACTCTTGATCCAATTATGATTCTCGTATCAAACAAACCAATTTCTACGACAATTAAAAGTATATTCTATTAATTTCCTGTAGAATTTATATAGGGAAAGGAATGCTCCCTTTTTTTCCTGTCGTTCTCTTCTGCAAGTTGCTGGAGTTGTACTGGAGTTCATTCCTTCTTGCACAGCCATTTACGCATAAATTACTCTGCAACATTCTGAGGAAAGGATTCAATTAAACAAAACCTTCTTAAGTACTAACTAATCATTATAATAACTATAGAAAACAAAATCAAGGTTAATTCAAAAAATTTCAAAGTCTAAAAACAGAAATTAAAGTCTCTATGGGTTGCCTCCCATCAGCTGCTCAGTTTTGAGTCCTTAGCTGGACTTGCTGTTTTGATTTTCTTTCTCTCTCAATGAACTTGCTGTAGCTCTTCTTTTTTCCTTTCTCCACCTTTGATAATACTTGAGTCTTTGTCCATTGACTTTAAATTCCTCCAGAAACATCAGTCTTGAGTATTCTTGCTCAAAAGTAGTGCTTGACACCACCGGTATATGGTCCTCCACCTTGATTTCAATTTTCACGGAACAATCTTAATGCGGAGTTAAATAACTAGAACTCGATCCCCTTCTAATTCCTTCCTAAGAATCCTTTGATCATGCCATTTCTTTGTCTTTTCTTTGTAGATCTTAGCATTATCATAGGCTTCATTTCTCAGTTCTTCCAGTTCATTCAGTTGAAGCAATCTCTCTTCCTTTGCCATTTTCAAATCGAAATTCAGCTTCTTGATGGCCCACATAGCCTTGTATTCCAATTCAAGAGGGAGGTGACATGGCTTGCCAAATACCAATCTGTATGGGGACATCCCAATGGGAGTTTTGAATGCGATCCTGCCAGGCCCCAGTGCATCATCAAGTTTGGAAGACCAATCCTTCTGCTTGAACTTACGAGTCTTTCGAGTTCTTTTAACCTCCCGGTTGGAAACACGCTTGCCCATTAGTCTGCGGGATGATAAGCTAGGCTCATTATATGTTTGATCCATATATGCTCATGAGCTTTGCGAGAATTTGTTTGCAAGTGGCTTCCCCATCAACGATAATGATCTGGGTGTTCCAAATCTGCTCAATATGTTATTTTGTAGGAAACTCACAACTGTATTAACATCATTCCTTGGGCAAGCTATTTCTTCCACCCATTTAGAAACATAATCCACTGCTAGCAGTATATACAGGTTTCCAAACGATTGTGGAAAGGGTCCCATAAAATCTATCCCCCATACATCAAAAATTTGCACCACCAATATGCCTCGTAGGGGCATTTCATTTCTGCTGCTGATATTTCCAATCTTTTGGCATCTATCACATAATTTGACCCATTCGATCGGTCCACAGCAGTTGGCCAATAAAATCCTGATTGGAGTATCTTATGAGCTGTTCTTTCTCCAGAAAAATGCCCCCCATGGTGATGCATGGCATTCATTCATAATTCTACTTTGTTCACCCTCGCACACATCTTCTTATATCATATCAGCTCCCTCTTAAATAATAGTGGGTCATCCCGGATATAATACCTGGCATCGATCCAGAGCTTTCTTTTAATTGGTGGTGGTCGAAGGAACTACTCCTGAAGCTAAGTAATTCCACAATATCGACATACCGCATGGCATTTGGAATGACAATTGGAAATAGTTGCTCGATGCGGGAAGCTCTCAATCTTATCTCCTCATATGCAGCGATTTCTTTCTATGGACTAGTGATCAGCTATCACATTGTCCACATCCCTTTTATCTCTAATTTCGGATCGAGCTCTTGATATTAGCACCACCTTATCAGTCTTGGCTTAGCTTCCTTTTGACATAAGATGTTGATGGGTGCATAGTGCATGTGAACGATAACATGGGATCCCAGAATGTATGGCCTGAATTTTTAAGCAAACATTGCAGCATCCTCACTTTTAGTTGTGGAATAGTTTTCTTATGTGCTTCATTGAAGGTTCTGTAGCATAGTATATGGCTCACGAATATTTTCTCTTTTCTTTGCCCCAAGCAGCTCCATTCTCGAAATCACGGCATCACACATTACTTGATTTGATCCCATTACGGTGCGGCCTGTGGTGCTTGACCCTAATATGATCTTAATTTCTTAGCGACCTTGAGGAGATCATCAAAATTAAATTTTGTGTCTTTCTCCGATAATTTGCATAGTAGTGCGGCTGTTAGCGAAGTCTTTGATGAATCTTCTGTAAAATCCAGCATGCCCCAGGAAACTCCCTTATCCCTTTTCGCATGGTGGGAGGTGCGGGGTTTTGATAATAGAAATCTTGGATTGGTCCACTTCTATACTGTAGCGAAATTTTATGACCAAGAACAATACCATACATTACCATGAAATGACATTTTCCCAATTTAGTGCTAGTTGCTTGTCCTTGCATGCTGAAGTCTTGTTTCGAGTTGTTCAAACATTGTTTAAGCCCCGGACCCACATACCTTTAATGAAGTCATCCATAAAATTTCCATAACTTCTTACCAAGTGCGAGAACATTGACATCATACATCTACGGAAAGTAGCGGGGCATTGCCACGTGAATGGCATCCTTATGAAGGCAAAGGTGCCATAAGGGCATGTGAATGTGGTCTTCTCTTAGTCCTCAGGTGCAATTGCAATCTGGTTGTAGCCTGAATACCCATCCAAGAAACAAAAGTGAGGATGTCTGATAATGTCGGCGTCGATCCAATGAATGGCAAAGGGAAGTGATCTTTCACGGTTCTTTGTATTTGACTTCACGTAATCAATGCATACTCTCGTCTGTCACCGTTCTTGTTGGAATTAATTCCATTTCTTTCATTCGGATTACAGTAAATCCACCCTTCTTTGGAACCACATGGGGGCTAACTTAAGGACTATACGAAATTATAGATAAACCGGCATTTAACCATTTGAGTACCTCCTTCCTGACTACTTCTTTCATTACTGGATTAAGCCTCCTTTGATGTTCAACAGTTGGCCTTGCATTTTCTTCTAGAAGTATTTTGTGCATGCATATTGATGGACTGATACCTTTTAACTCTTCAATAGACCAAGCTATAGACTCCTTATGATTTCTCAAAATTTCCAGCAACCTCTGTTCCTCAACATCACTAAGTCGCGGAAATTATTCTTGTGGTTTACTCTTTGGCGGCTTGGTAGCATACTTTAAATGACCCAGCAACACCTTTAGAACCCAGCCCTTCTTCTTTGGTTTCTTGATAAAATTCCTTTTCTTCAATTTGGTCTCTTTTTTCACCTCAGTTTGTTGAGACTCATGTTTTCTGGTAAGAATGTAAGCGTGTGCGAAAATACGAATCAAAATCTTCAAGATACTGGGAATTCATCTCTTTTCATTGATTGAAAATTGGGCATTACAATCATAGTAAAATTCAGAGTTGTTGACATATACATCTTCTATTGACCTTACATCTTCCCTCTCTATGTCTAAACTCCTCAAACTTCTGATTAAATTGAAGTCAGCTTTCTCTTCTCCAACTCTGAGAGTAAGAATTCCCTTACGCATATCGCTTAGAGGCACTCCGATTTACGGAATGGCCTTCCCGGTGGCAGAGGGATTTGAATCTTCCCCTCCATATCAGTACGATGAAGTCTGGAAAAATAAGTTCACCACCTTTACCCGGCCGCATCTTTTATGATTCCTTGAGGTTTTGCGGGGTTCTCTTGCCATTTGGAGAGTAAGCGTAGTGGGAGTAAAGCTCCCCCAAACCTTCTTGGCAACGAGAATAGGGCATTAAATTGATCTTGGCTTTTTGAGTCACGAGCTTTAAAACTCAAACTCTCCAATGGTGCAGGGAATGGTGAAGCTCCCTGGATCCTTCATCTTTTCTGGTAAGCCCCTCTTGATCATAGTATTGCAAGTTGCAGTCAGGTTCACAATTCCTTCTTCAGCAATCTTCCTCTTTTTGCTCAGTATGTCTTTCAAAAACTTTGCATAAAGTGGCATCTGAGTAACCACTTCTGTGAAAGGCATGCTGATCTCTAGCTTTTGAAAGGTTTTCAAGAACCTTGCAAACTGTTCCTCTATCTTTGATTTCTGCAGCCTCTGTGGAAATGGGACTGCAAGCAGATTGTTCTGGGTTTTCTTCTTACTTCCTTCTTCTCCGGACAGTTGTTCCTTCTTTCTTTCTTTCTCGGTGTTTTACGTTGTACGGGGAACTCATCTCCCTTGTTGCTTTCATCTTTTACTATCCTCTTCTCCAAGTCTTTCCCACTTCTAAGCTGCACCGCCATACAGTCTTTGGATTCTTCTTTGTGTCAGCAGAAGGCATCTTTCATACGGTTTGCGGGTTTAGGGCCCGGATTGCCCTATACGTGTCTCAGGTTCTTGAGAGAAGCATTAGTGGTCTTACGAAAAATTTGAAATTGGCATTTAGAGGCTTCTAGTGCAAACTTTTGTTCATGGGTTTAAACGGCTTCTTGTTGTCCCCATAGATTACGGCGTGATCTTCAAATGGTGGGGCTCTCCTCTGACCCTGATATTCATTTCTGCTTCCTCCTCACTTCTTCTTCTTTGTTGGAACCTTGTGGTGGGTACAGCGATATCCTTGTTGAGATCTTTGATGTACCTTGGCCTTATGAGACCCCTCCACCATATGAAATTTTCATGGTTCCTCAGTCTTTGGATGATAGTGTCTTTGCGGAGTTAGGATTTGGTTTGAATTGATAACTTCTTGGCTCTCCCAAGTACTTAACCTCCTCAGCATCATAAAACAGTTCTTCAGTGGGTACCTCAGCACTTCCTCTCAATAGTTCCCTCTCAACTGCTCCTATTTCATGAACAATGTGCATCTTCCTCTCTTGCTTGTCCATTCTATGCATGATGGCATCTAGCTTTGCCTCCATGTCTGTCATCTTGCTCAGCTCCATGACTCCTCTTCCTCTGCCAATTACTTTTAGAAAATACGATGGGCTTTCATATTGCATTCTTGAGTCCTCAATGGATCTTGCCTCTTCAGCACTCTTACGTTTGAATGCTCCACAGCGAAGCATCAATAATACCCTTAGATGTATCATTCAAGGCATGATACACTATGTCCATCTGGGTCTTCAAGTCTATCCCATGCATCGGACATCTTTTCAGCAACCTTTTGAATCTCTCCCATGCTACATAAAGGCTCTCATCTTCCCCTTGCTGGAACACAATTATCTCCCTGGTCTCTCTGAGGTGGTGATGGGGGAAGAATCTACCAGTGAGCTTCTCTGAAGCTCCTCCCAGTATCATGAACCATATGGTAGAGATTCATACCATGGCTCTTGTATCTCTTAGAAAATGAAATAAATGCAATTTAATGACCTCTGAGTCTCACCCCATTCAACTTTCTTTGTGTTTGCCATTAAAGCTTCCTAGATGCTCATTTGGGTCTTACGTGGGATGACAGTATTCATTGTTGAACCATTATGTCAGTCTTTGCTTTAGTTCAAAATTATTTGCATCCACTTTGGTATGCGATTATAGTATTCATCTGAATAATAGGTCTCCAAAGTCCTCATTGTCGGTGATTGGAGGCCTTTGAGTAGCTGATCGTTGTCCTTCAGTCTAGTCTGGCCTTTCATTTGCCATAGCTGATTTTTCTGATCTTTTCGCCTTTCTCAAGCTTCTGAGTGTTCTTTCTAGTTCAGTATCTGCTGAAATCAGATCAGTGTTCTGTTTCTTATGCATTAAAGTTTTCCGGAAATCAAAACACACTTACATTAATAGGATTAGTTAGGCCAACAAATATTTTCAATATGGCTCGTTGAAAGTTAGTGGCTAAAAATAACCACTACCATGAAAAACTATTTTTGTTCTTTTTCTTTTAAATGTCCAAATTAGCATTTCCTTAACAGTCGAATATTGATCTACAAATTCTTTCGATCCCCGGCGGCAGTATCATAAAACTTGTTGGTAGGACGAAAGACATATATGAATTTATAACACTATCGCCAAAAAGACTATTGTCTAATCCCGGCAAGCTGTGTGCCATAAAACTTGTTGACCGGACGTAAAGACATGTACAGAATTTATAGCCTATCGCCAAAAAGACTATTGTCTAATCCCGGCATGACGCCATAAAACTTGTTGTAGGTATATGTCTTAGCTATTTGATTAGTTCAAAAAGATTGTTTCAATTGGAGTAAATTGTTTATTGAGTGGTTTGATCAGAGTTATCTTTTGCAAATTACTCGTCGGACAAGTAGTAAATTGGATTTAAAGTCCGGATATCAGTCCACGAGATCTCGAATTTTCAATCGACTACTGACTATAGCTCACATACTATTTGGATTTATAATGGACAATTTGAATCGGTAAGAGTGAAAACCTTGAAATAATGAAAACCTAAAATAATATGAATGAATAACAAATGAATGACTCTTGAAATAATGAAATGACAAATTTAGATTGAGCAGTTATACGTAAAGAACATTGAAAATAAAGCTATTGTGAAGAATCAATTCCTCACGGCTTGTATGGTAATTTTTAGCTACGAACCACAGTTTTAAAACTAGTCAAGGAATGTGATAGTGCGAATTTGGATCTCTCCAAACCCCACAGTTCATCATCTCACCAGCACTGTTTCTCTCGAATACAGTAGGTTAGATAACTACTTTTAATGCAGGTAGCCTTGTTGGGTATTTTTTCTTTCCTCGATACTTCATACCCATAACATGAATTTGTAAACCTTAGCTCCTTTGTATAGTCATTGCATGGGTTTACACCATACTAGTTCCTCTTCCTCAAAATTAGAACAACCCATTCTTTCCTTGATTAGATCGTTGCTAACACGGGATTGAATTCACGATTCGAATTGAGGCGAACTCTCTGCATGCTTAAATTGATAACTCACTCAACTCATTCTCGGTTTCGAGTGAGAAGAGGATGTATCGATTTAATTACATAGAAGCATTAGATCACATCAATATCGGGGTTCCCATACCTTCCGAAATTATTCATCCTCTCGGGAATGCCTTCTGCATCACTCGGAGGGCTCACAGAAATCGAGCTTGGAACTGACCTCGTTATGGGTATAAGAGGCGACGTTGGGATCGATTCAGGGAAATACGCAAAACCCGGCTGAGTGGGTTATAGGCGAAGTTGTGATAATGAATAAAATTACGAGAGATAATTTACGACAATAGCGTCATTTCCAGTAGGGCCCGGGTTTCTAAATCAACGGATTACACCATACATTGGCTTCTTGATCAAGAAAACCAGCCAAATCGGGCCCCGGTAGTTCGAAATCGAATTTGTAAAATTCAAACTACCGACAGTAATTTGAAAAATATAAATGCGCATTCAACTACCTTTACGATTAACGTTCAAAATCAAATTTTAATGAAATACAAACTAATCTAAAAATAAAAATAAGCGAAGAAGAAAGAAAAGAAAAGAAAATTAAAATCTGGTAGCCCGGCCAGCCAGTCTCTCACTTGGTCGCGAAATTTGCGTTCATTAGGTAGCGGCCCATTATTTTATAGGGTTAAAGTTGGGCCCTAGCTTCGATGCACTTCTTTTTGAACTGCCGGTTTTAAATGGCCCGATTGGTTGTTGATATCAGCGACCTCTATTGTCTTTAATCTGTCGCGAGTCTTTGTTTGAGTCGCGGCGTGTGCTGGTGTAGATGTCGGCGGCTTAAGGACATCAGCGACCTTAAGCGCATGTGCATTTGATGTCGCGACAAGCGGGATGTTGTCGCGACCTCTTCTGTAGTAGGTATGCGATACGGATGTTATCGCGACCTCCAGTGCTACAATTGATACATGACAACTTTGGTATCGCGACCTTCTGCGATGTTATCGCGTGCCCGAATGTATCGCGACTTCCCTTGTGTAGTTGATATCGCGGCGGCAGTCTTGTCGCGACCTTCTTTTAGTGCATCGCGATGTTCGCGACCATTAGTTTCCTTGCAAGCGATGTCGCGATTATTCTGCTTTAGTGCGAGAGTGCGCGTACTTCTAACTTTGAAGCGATGTTGCGACTTTAAATATTCGATCAATTTTTTTTAGCTCTATCAGCGACTTCTTTTTGGTATTTGCGACATCATATCCCTTTCTTGAGGTTAAGTGCAGCCGCTGACCTCTTAATGACCATGACATCATTCTTCTTCTTCATCGATTTGGTTGTTTGACCTTGAGCTCACTTTCCTTTGCTTCGCTTTGTCTTCAATTATGCTTCAATTGCGTGGACCTTTAGTGTAACCGAAGATACATTTGATTGTTGTCAAAGCTTCCGCGACATCAAATTCTTTAATCCTTTTGCACTTCTCTTGCTGCCTTCCTTGGCCCATTATATCGGTGTGCGCACGGCCACATTACGCTCCTTTTGCATTTTACGCTCTTTTCAATTTCTGCGCCTGGCCAGTTGGGTGAGGATTATTCCATCTTCCTGCATATTAATCAGTCTTTTTATATAAAAATCAATCAGAAAAATGGACTGAAAATAGATGACTTTTAAGCTCATCACACCACATGTGGGTGTCATGGGCTTTGGCCCAGGCCTCCAGCCAACAGGCCCCTACAGACTCCATCTCACCAATTGATAAGCTCAATCAGTCCTACGAGCTACTCGCTGAAACCTGCGAAGGCCCAATCTACGAACCCAATCATCTTCACTTACAAGCCAGACCCAAAGATACTTCCTCAGCCGGCTGGGAGATATAATGCCTGGGTGCAATCTTTCATGCCCAGCTACCCTCTCTACGGAGGCAGCCGACTAACCTCTCCTAGCTTAAACAAATAACCACCCTCAAGTCACACACGTAATCTTCTTAGTAGTAGTCAAATTCAGAAGATAAAGGCAGTTTGGCTATATGAAGGGAAATTTATCTATATAAAGAGAAGAACAGGTCATAACACGCTAACCAACCCTTCCCTTAGTTTAGAAAGGGGTCCTTTAATTCTCATGTAAAGTGGACCGCTACCCTCCGTAAAATGAAATTTGACGAAAAGGTAAAGATACTCTTGATTGAAAATACAGATTGATATCTCTCTCAACAAAAAGAGATATGACTTTGGCATCGGAGAGGCGACGGGCGCACCACTGCCGTTCTCTTGTTTATTTTACAGGTACATGTTGGCCAGTTGATGCCTCGACGATCCAGTGATTCAGAAAACTCGGGAGGCATGGTGGCGCGTCGTAGAACGACCGAAGCAAAAAAGCTTATCGATTTGCGGGCTTGGATTACATCGCTCCAGTGATCGCCTATCCCCTGAAGATTTGGTAGTTCCTGATCAACCCATAAGACCGTCGGATTCCATCGTCATGACCCGGTAACCCGATGCATCGGTCCGCGAGGCCAGTTCAGCCATTTGGCGCCATGATATGGAGGTGAAGCAGGAGGAACATGCCGGACAGATGGTCGAACTACAAAGCCGTGCCGATCATCACGCAGCGAGCTTATTTTCTGGTTGCCTAGGTGTGAGCAGGCCCGATAATGTACGGGGGAGTGGCCACCCAGCACCCCCAAACAAACAAAACAAAGCCCGAGTCTATCGTCAGAGAAAACGGCCGGCGTTCGCGGCCAGACTGACGAATTATCTTCGGAAAGAGCTCCAGCTTCTGATGCGCTACCCCGAATAATGTAGGCGAATCAAAGAAGAGGCCCTCGCGCGTTCTACTTTCGGTCAGATTAGCGGCATGCCTCATCGGGTACGGAGAGAATTTAGCAAGGAAAGGCTTCAGACGAAACATGCCCCGGAACACATACCCGCATGGCTAGGAGGCATGGCACCACCACTTCCCTTTAGATATCTGACCTTCGGAACGACATCTATCCCGTTTATGACCATACAGCCGTTGTTCGGGCGAGGACATCTTTGTCTCATCCCGTTAGGGCAACATAGCGAGTTATATGAGCCGCCTATGGCTTTGCCATACCACCGTCTGCCATGAATGATGGCTCCTCTGACCCGTACGACAACATGATGCACTTCAACCAGGCAATGATTCTCTGCGCAGGGAATGACCATCTTCTATGCAAAGTATTCCCGACCAGCCTGAAAGGACCTGCTTTGGCCTGGTTCCATAAACTCCCTAGAGTATCCATAAACTCATTCAGCGAGTTGTGGGCGGCCTTCGTTTCCCAATACTTATGCTCAGTTTGGCAAAAGGGAAACATCAGCTCACTCTGAGCCATCGCCAGTGGGAGGATAAATTACATGCGGGACCACCGGAGATTGGACGGTATCCAACAAATCGACGCATACAGCATGGACGCGGTCCTTCAAAACTTTCAACGAAGCTTTGGACCAACTACCCCTTTCTTCCAGTCGCTATCACTGGACCCGCCTCTAACAATGGAAGAACTGTATAGACGGGTAGACAGGTACTCTACGTTGAAAGACAATATTCGAGCGGCCTCCCAGACAGTGATGATTACCTCCCATAACACAAAGTCGGTCAAGAAGGGGTAGTCGGAGCAAAGAGCCGTTTAGGACGAAGCGTTCACGGGACGTCGAAGGAAGAGAGGAACCTCAGGTTTAATCCTCTTGAACATCCCCACAACGGACTCCTTCCCCTTATCCGAACCACCTTGACTTTGTGCGGCCTCCTGGTCGGTCGGATCTCGAACCGCCTTGATCGATCTCGAGGTGTACCAGGGATTACGGGCATGAGACTAACATATGTCGGACTTTCAAATTCCTATTGGAAAAACTAATTCGAGCTGGTCACCTAAGAGGATATCTCAGTTCGCCTCGTCCAGTAAACCATACAGATAACTAAGAATAGCGGCTCGTTCGGAGCTCCGTCAAGTGACTTACCATCAATTACATATTGGTAGGCCCGTGGTTGACCCGGTACAGTCCGATTCGTCGGAAGAAGAAAAAAGGCATTTGCGGCGACCACGATTCGGGCGGTGAACACCATCGGTACCCGGATAACGTGACAATCTGATTGGTTGGCGGCCCCTTATCCCTTTCCCAGTGCAGTCGGGTTATCACCACCCACCCACAGCGCCTTGTCCTTACTTTATGCATTAATAATTTTGATGTACACCAAGTGCTTGTTGACCTGGCGTGGCGCAACTTGTTACCAACTCGACCTTTAGATAGATGCAAGTGCCGCTTGCCGAGCTTCAGCTCGGCGCGAGAATCTTAATGCAGGTTTAATGGGGTAACTACGCTAACTGTGGGTGATATTGCTCTCCCCATCAAGGCGGGGCCAGTCACTTAGCAAGTCTTATTCTCAGTGGTTGAAGACTTGGGGCCATATAATGCTATCGTTAATTAGAGCATGGCGCGCGTTATGAAGCGATTGCCCTCGACCACCATCAAGCGATGCGATTTACTAGCAGTGCGGGTAGGTCAGTCCCGAAATAGCAATCACGAGTTCACGCTGGGACGAAAGGGAGGACAAGGAGCAATTAGCTATGGATCCCCTGGAATCAATACTCATGGGTGGACTGGATAAGAATACGTACGTCATTTCCCTCTTGTCCGAAGAGGAAAAAGAACAGTTGCGGTAGGTTTTGCTTGATAATATTGACGTATTTTCCTAGACCCACTTGGACATGATTGGCATCAGCCCCACGCATGCTTCCCATAAACTAAATGTCGCCCTAGTGCGCGGACGATGAATGAGTAAAGTGTTTCCACAGAATGCATGCATCGGATCATTCGGTGAGATACACAACTATACGGACACGAGGATTCTTCAGGGAAGTTAAATACCCCGAATGGCTGGTTAATGTGGTGGTGGTGCGAAAAAGGTGGTAAATTAGAGTATGCATGAATTTATACTAATCTCGATAGCGCTTACCCAAAGAACGACACCAGTGCCCCGCATAGACAAGATTGTCGACGTGTCATCCGGGCATGGGATACTGTCATTCCTGGACGCCTTCTCAGGTTATCATCAGATCCCTGTGTACCCGCCCAACGCGGAGAAAATGACCTTCATCACCCCACACAGACTCTTCTGTTATAATGTAATGCCATTTGAGTTAAAGAATGTTAGACTCGTGCACGAGAGACTAGTGACCAAATGCTGTAGATGTTAGGTAAAACCATGAGTATATACTGTTGACATGTTGGTGAAATCCAAGCGTATGCGATCCGCGTTCACGCTGCGGGGAAGCCTTTGATCTCCTCAAGGCATACGACATGAAACTCAATCCCTTAAAGTGTGCCTTCGAGGTCAGTGCCAGCCGGTTCTTGGGCTTCATGGTAAAACAAAGAGGGATAGAAGCAAACCCTGCACAGCTTAAGGTTATATAGACTCACTGGCTCCCAGTTCGAGAAAAGGGGTGCAACAATTGACCTGCCGGTTAGCCGCTCTAGGGCAGTTCATTTCCCGATTCACCGACCGTTTAAAACCATTCTTTGCCACCCTTAGGGGGGGGTCAGCCGGGCTGAATGGAATGAAGAGTGTGATTAGGCCTTGGCAACCATCAAACACTATCTGGCGGAACCCCCTGTACTTGCTAGCCTCGAAGCCGGGGAGACGCTCTTCATATATTTAGCAGTTTCAGATGTCGCAGTAAGTGCCGCCTTGTTCAAAGATTGTGAGGATAGAAGCCAGAGATCAGTGTTCTTTGTTAGCAAGTCCTTAGCCGACGTAGAAACCAGATACAACCACCTCGAACAGGCCGCTTTAGCCCTCCAGATGGCGACCAGTAAAGCTTCATCCACACTGAGCACACCGGTGTGGTTCCTAAACCTTCCCTACTTGAGAAGTATACACAAACTTGACATCGGAGGAGATGACTGGATGGGCAATCGAACTAGCGAATCGTTATCTCGTATAAGCCAAAGCTAAGAAAGAGAGCGAGGTCTGGCCAGGCTTCTAGCAATCCCTCGGCTGAAACAAGCTTTGCTAGTTCAAATTGGTGGATTCTCAGTGTAGATAGGGCATCCCGACAAATAGGGGCCGACATTGGCCTACAGCTAAAATCCCCGGGTGGGGACAAGATCGAGCAAGCTATCCAGTTAGGCTTTTACGCCTCAAGCAATGAGTTAGAATATGAAGCCATCCTGGCTGGTATTGAATTAGCAGCTCCATTATCGGACGACAAGCTTATAAGTCTGAGTGATTCCCAGTTAGTGGTGGGGCAGGTAAACGCAGAATATGAATCTAGGGACCCCCAAATGGCAAAATATGCGACTCTGGTTAAGCAACGTCTAGCTGGTTTTTCAACATGGAAGCTCAAACATGTTCCCAGGGACTTTAATGGCTTGGGCGCCTTAAGCCCGATGCCGCATCTACCTATAACATAAACAATATTCTTTATATATTCTGTGGGTTCTCATTAGCCATTATCCAAAGTAAATGGGTGAGAGGCGAGAAACCTCCCTTCACGGATGGACCCCATAATCCGATATGTCAACGGAGAACTCCTGCTTGAGAGGATAAGGCTCACGGGGTCAGGGATTCGATCTACCAGATTTTCCTTAATTGATGGGTAGTTGTTCGGCGATCCTAAGCGGGCCATGCCGAAATGCCTTCTCGAGCGGGGCCGGTTCGTGTTGGCGGAGTGCACGAGGGGATATGTGCGATCATCGAGGCGCGGGAACCACAGCACATAGGGCCCGCACTCAAGGGTATTATTGGCCGCTATGAAGTCGTATTGCCGTTCGTCTTGTGAAATGTGGCCAGTTGTCAGCAGCGGGCTCCCGTCTTAAGATTCTTAGGCGCAAGATCTAAGGTCTATTTCAAGCCCGTGGCCCTTTGCTCAATGGGGCATTGAGTTAGTAAGGCCACTCCCTATCGCCCCAGCTCAAAAAAAGTTGTTGCTAGTAGCCACCAATTACTTTAGAAAATGGATAGAGGCCGAGGCTTTCGCATCAATCAAAGATAAAGAGGTCACTCAGTTCATCTGGAAAAATATCGTTTGCTAGTTCAGTATTCCCTCGACAACCATATCAGACAATGGGCCCCAATTTGACAACCGGGTCTATAGAAACTTCTTTCAGGAATTGAAAATAAAGAAATTATTGCTCCACCCCTCGGTATCCACAAAGCAATGGCTAAGCAGAGGCCTCTAATAAAACCTTGTTGATGGCCTTAAAGAAACGACTAGACGCAGCTAAAGGCAAATGGGTAGATGAACTTCCTAGGGTCTTTAGACTATAGAGCGACCAGAACCAAGCAGGTTATCCCCCTTCGCGCCTATGGGATGGGCATAATCCCTACAAAATGTCAAATTCATGCCTCTGGCTCTGGCAGCCGGATATGCGACGATCGAATCTGAATTCATAATCAAGGAATTGAGCCACGACGGATGAAATTTGCGCCAAACGACGACCATACGGGTAGCATCCTACCTGTAAATTTGGAAATTTATACAATAAGCACATAAACCTTTGAGTATTTCTGCCCTTGAAACTGGATCTTAAGGAAGTTTTGAAAATCTGGTGATCGATGGCAGGGAAAGTTTTTAGGCCAACTAGGAAGGGCCTTATATTGTAACACGAGTCGGTGAATTCGGTTCATATGCTTTAGATAAGCTAGACGAAACACATGTACCCCGAATGTGGAATTCTATTCACCTCAGTGTATCAATAAGATGATTAGTTTCTATTGAACGTCTCAAAATCTAATGTAAAAGTTCGGGTGGCGCTATTACCCTATCCGGCCCGGCCATATCAATGCTGTTGCCGAGAATAAAAGTCGATTGGTGTATTGCCTATCCATTGACATAATAATGCCCGGCTAGCGAGAATAAAAATTAGTTAACCTTTATTTTACTATCGACTGGCATGGCTAATGCCCAAGCGAATTTAGAATAAAAGTCCGGGTGTATTGCCCTATCCGGTCTAGCATGGCTAATGCCCACCTGGTCAGAATAAAAGTTCGAGTGGCGCTATTGCCCTATCCGACCCAGCATGGCTAATGCCCACCTGGCCAGAATAAAAGTCGGTGGTCTTGTGCCTGTCCCGACCCTAGCATGGCTGGAGTCCAGTGTAAAATAAAAATACGGATAGGCGCTATTACCTATTCATTAGCTGTGGCTAATGCTCAATGGCGAGAATAAAGCGGGGTAAGAAAGGTGCCTCCCAAATCGGTTTATTTGATGGCCAGAGTGGTATACTCCAGGCCTCGAAGAAGCCCGAGCAGACTAGGAAGCAAGTGCTCAAGAGCCCGGGATCACGCCCTCATTGCGCCCGGCACCATCCGGTTAAACAAAAGTAAACTAGTCGGTTAAAAAGGCAGTTCAGCAAAATCGCAACATTCATTAGGAAGCCTTGTTACATTATATAAACAAAAAACGTTGGGATACAAAAATGGCGACGAGGCCAGGCTAAGGCGAAACCTCGAGAATGCCACTAACTCTCGCGGGGGCACGGAGGGACCCTCCCCCACCACGGCTACGAGCGAGAAGGCGAGTTATCACCTACTTTAGCGGCGGTTGAGAGTGCTGACCACAGCCGCTAACACCGCCTTAGAACCCGCAACTGACTTTAATAGGAACAACAACCAGGGGGCATCGAGGGTTAATGAAGAACTCTAAAGTTAATGGCTCTGACGTGCCCGACATCCCATCTGGGATCTTAGGCTTACTTCCGCAAATATTGTGAGCAAAGGCACAACAACCGTATCCGTAATTGAAGATGGCTTCAAAGCCAACATCATATTCCGCCTCCAAGGCCTTCTTCTCTTTATCGACCTTCACACGGAAAGTAGACAATTCCTCTTTGATAGCCCCAAGCTCTACAAGTAACGAAACCCACTCATGTCGAAGCGGCTAGCTTAAGCCACTCCGCCATCCGACCGAGCCTCTCCACGAAGAAGCGGTACAACGAGAGTCGCTGTCTAACTCGGACTCCATCTTGTAGGGCGTCTTACGGAAGTGGCTACGACATCTTTGGATCCGGCCTAGTCTGGATTCCATGTCACGTAGCGAAACGTTGCCCGTCGCTTGTCGATCTCAGTAGGGCCATGTGCATTTCATGACGAGCGACATCTCTTCCCGCCTCAGCACGAGTTGCCCTTTCAACTTCTCTAGCTTCCAACTCCAGCGGCCTCGATTTTGACTCTTCCTCCATTAGGGAAGCACTTAGGGCCTTTTTATCAGAAAAAACTGACTGGGCATATAGCCGTAGCCTCTCCGCCTCCCTCAGATGGGTCCGAAATTCTCGGTGCTAAAAGGCCATGTTCCGGACAGTAGCAATCTCCTACAAAGAAACACATTAGTGATATGACAATGATTAGAAATTAATACTATAACTAGAAAAAGAGCTTCCAAGCTTACCAGTTTCGTCGATTGATCGAAGTTACGATTGCGAACCTGCATTTCATCTTCGATCATTTGCAAAAGATCTTCCTTACTAGTACTACAAGGGACCGAGATATTATACTCTTCGCCCTGCCCCCCGGCCCGAATTGTTATAGGCATCCGCAACATCGTCGGGTACAGATCGTGCAGATGGTCGGCTGAAACCTTGCCCCGATTGAAGGGCCCCCATGGATCAACAATATCCTGAGCACCCTTTGGCCCCGAGAACTATTACCTCTTCCATAGGGGGAGCCGGGTAGCGTGGAGGGAGATACGAATTCACCAACATACGATCGGGAAGTAATGGCTTCCTACGATCGGTCGGGTGCTCTTGTGTCCTATCTAGCAGTTCCAATGGCCTCCTGAGAGGATGTACGACTGAGGCGGGAACCGAGATGCTCTACGGACTCCTCCATCAGTAACATTTCGTGGCCGGTGGTCATTCAGGCTTCGTCTTTGAGTAGCCAAAGAAATGATAATGGCACCGCACCTCAGAACCTATCTTGGACCGGGTGGCTCGACCCTCTGGCCGCCGGGGATGGCATCAGCCTTTGCTTTCAGGGATAACATCACTCTTCAGCTTAAACGACAAAATTGTGAACCCAATGGGACATTTAAAGTCCTCTTCCTCATCTTCCTTTTCCTTGTATGGGGAGCGACGGGATATTGGAGGAACCCACGAAATGAAGTCCTCTGCCCATACTCTAGCAAATTTTTGGCGCCTCCCTTCTTTTCTTCGGCTCGGGGCGAGAGTCCTTGTGCCGTGGAGGACGCCCGAATGGCCACCCCCTTGACTGCTTGGCCGTCGGGGCGGGACGGGGGGAATCTCGTAGTAGAAAGGTTGCGCAGTTAGTGCGATCGCAATTCCCGACCCGTCACCTTGCTCAGCCTCCGGGTACAGGAAAGAACCACCGGATTAAGCGGAAAGATGCTGCCGCCACAAAGTGCTCACCTTCCACAACCTTTGAAGAGGACGTGGGATGATTGGAACGGTGTAAGGAAACGGGTGGCGGCTTAAATCATGTAAATTCTTCATAGTAAGGAGGACTTCATGATGCCGCTCCTGCTCGGAAATCTCTAACAGCCTATGGATTTTCTCAAAACTGGCCTTCTCCACCCAATGCACCAGTTTACCCCTTCGGTCTTTCCCTGCATAAGTTACCCACAATAATGACACCCGTGTACATGGATAGACGTACAACAAATACATCAGCAAGCGGGCCATGTTGCCCCATACACGAAAATGCATCGCATGGTTCATCAAGCGAAGAATTCGGGAGAACCCGAGGGTCTCATCCCGAGTCCACGACTGGATCACCCCTTTCGCCTCACTCTTGGGCGAAATGGGAAGTCTTGTAACGAACAACAACTATGGGCTCTAGGTTGACATAGACATCCGGCCGCCTTGCGCCACCCTCAAGGTATAAGCAAAACAAACCTTTACCAAAGAAAGATCAAGCTGGTAAAGAAGGTTCGGTACCTGACATGCAGTGAAAATCGGATGGCGTTTGGGTGAGCAAAGGGGGTTTGGTGGCGCTACGGTAAAATGTAAGAAATTTCTTTACTAGAAACTGGCCTTTGGGAGGCGAGCACGACCGCTAGTTGCTCTAGGGTGAAGAATCTTGCGTTATCCTCCGCCTGATGTGTGAGTCGGACCATTAGATAGCACAACCTTAATATTATCGGGAATTTCATAGTAGGCCCTCAACTCCTCCATAGATAAGGAGGAAATGATACTGCTTGTAGAAGGCGTCCCCAAAGTAGGCCCTCTCTTGCGACTCGCTTGGCTGGTGTAAGTCTCTTTCTGGCCTCTCATCATTCTACAAGTAGACACAAAAAAAAGGGAGGGGGAAAACCTTAATCAGCTCGAACCCGTGATACCACCCCGGTAAAAGGAAAAATCACTAGCAAACCCACTATGCCTAGGCAGATATTGTCCAGTCCTAGTAAGTTCTAAGAATGACCCCCTAAAGCTAATCCGACGTCGAAAACGCGCCGATAATAAAAAATCAACACGCCCAGAACAGAAACGATGTTTACCTGTGAAACAGAAACTGAATAAGCATCGGCGAATGGTTTCCGCAACCTTGGCGTCGCGCGATTGTACTCATGAGAAAATCTCGAGCAGAAGGGAAGCAACACAACTAAGAAGAAACAAGTATAGGAAAGGGTGCAATCAAATGATGGCCCCCTATATATTAAGCGTCTAGAGCCTTCAGTTGCATTTAATGCACTACTGACTCATCACCTCTATGACGACCTAGCAACGTTTCGATACAGGGCGCAGGGGGCAATTTATGGACGGGCTCGTGGGCCTTCGTATCCAACTGTATGTATGATCGCGACGGCCATATTCTAGACCAATCCATTTCGGAGAATGGCCAACCGTATCGCTTCTAGACCGATCCGTTGCGTAGAGTTTCAAATACCATAAGTCCTTGTCGCTAGCCGGGAATTGGGAAACATGAGAACAATGAGTGCAGGACCATAACGAATTTCAAAAATGTAAATTTATTAATTACTCTGAAATACATTCGTCGCTGCATAACAACATTTACACACAAGTTACAATATCATTCGCAAAAAATCCAGAGGCCAAGAAAAAAAAGAGAAAGAAGAAGATATAGTTGAAGGTGGAAAGGAGCACAAAGAACCCCGTTGATTTATGACTTATGAGGGGGTGTTCTTGGTTGCAGAGGATTCCATTCAAGTTTACGTAGCCACAAAATAGGGCACGTAACTCAAGAATATCCCTCCCAACGCCAACATTTCCGACTCTGCTCAAACCTTGCAAACTTCGGCTTGCTTCATGCTCGACAATCATGATCAACCCTCTTCATACGCCTCACCCATACAACAATCATAGAAATCTGATTCCAGGCAACTCCTCACCAAACCACCCAGTTGTAAAGCCTAGTGAAAACCATTGTCACAAAAAATTCTTTCCTCCTCCAAACCTTTTATAAAGATCTCTATCCTCGAAAGAATCCCCAAAACAACCGCATCAAATGTGATCTCGAAAAAACTAGCAAATCCCCCGGTAATGTGCACATCGGAACACCCTTGCATTAACGCTTCACCAATCCCCACATCAAGCAAATATTCTTTTTTCCCGGCAATCACCAAATCAAACATGTCCAAAATATTCTTTTCCTGACTGGGGAAGAACGTCCTCCCCAACCGGGAAAAGGGGGGACATTGTGGGTACCATGGGCTTTAGCCCAGGCCTCCAGCCAACAGGCCCCTACATACTCCATCTCATAGGTCAATGACCCAATCAGTCTACAGGCCCACAGCTGAAAACTGCGAAGGCCCAATCTCCGAACCCAATCATCTTCACTTACAAGCCAACCTCAAAGATACTTCCTCAGTCGGGCGGGAGATATAATGCCTGGGTGCAATCTTTCCTGCCCATCTACCCTCTCTACGGAGGCAGCCGACTGACCTCTCCTAGTTTAAACAAATAACCACTCTTAAGTCACACACGTAATCTTCCTAGTAGTAGTCAAATTCAGAAGATAAAGGCAGTTTGGCTATTTGAAGTGCAATTTAGCTATATAAAGGGAAGAACATGTCATAACACGCGAGCAAAGAGCAACCTTCCCCTTCCGTTTTGGAAGGGAATTGCCTAATTCCCATGTAAAGCGGACAACTACCCTCCTCCATAAAAGAGGAGGGGGTGACACTGTAAAGGGTAAGATACTCTTGACTGAAAATACAGATTGATTTCTCTCTCGACAAAAAGAGATCTGACTTTGGCATAAGAGAGGGGACGGGCGCACCACCGCCGTTCTCTTGTTTATTTTGCAGGTACATGCTGGCCAATTGATGCCCCGACGATCTAGTGATTCAGAAAACTCAGGAGATTACATCACACCTACTTTATAGCCCTACGCCCAAATATTGAACATTCCACTAAGAATCAATTCAATACAAAACCTTCACAGTCTTACACATTCAAAGACTCCCTTGTTGATAAGACTCTCAAATATTGTCCAACGAGCACAACTCATCTTTTCAAACTTTCTTTCCAAAGTGATGTATTCTTCACACGAAAAATAACATTGACAAAACTCGAACCAAGTCTGTAATTAAAGACTTTTTTTCTAAGAATTTTTATGCAAACTATAGAATATATTTCTTGACTAAGAAAGTGTCCCTCAACGGTTCACTGTTCTCAAAAGTATTCCACAATATTCACTAGATAAAGATATGTTGTACAATATTTCCCAAATATATCCTCCAACCAATATCTTTCAAAATATTCATTGCCCATAAAATCTATTTCAAAATTTCTACCATCCAAAAGATCTCTTTCGAAAATCTTTTCCAAACTATTTATTAGCCAAAGTAGTTTCTTCCAAATTCTCTTATGGAATGTTCATCAACCACAAAATATCTTCTAATGTCTTCAAAACATCCACCAATCTTTCTTTTTTTTACAAATATAACAAGAAGAAGCCAACTATCTGTGACGCCCCAAAACCCAGGGGTCCGTTGACAACCCGTCAACCTGGGGAATAATTGTGGATGTCGGGTAACCCGACACCACTCATGAAAATCGGGCAGAGTCTTCTTTGTACGAGGAGCTCTACCCAAACTACAACTTGTCCCAACATCAATCTCATGAGACATGTACATGAGTAAACACGACCACTTGGGCCCATACATCAATACTCATCAAAATACACCAACTATATACCATAGTTCAAGAGTTAATAATTCACTCTTAATTCAACATATATTAAAATTACAACATTCTAATACATGTTATACAACAACATCAAAGCCACAAGTCGGCTTTCTTCTCAAACGACCTCTAATGAGTGTCGCCTTCCCGATCGCTCCCTATACCTGAAATGGTGATCCCTCGACAGGGTGAGCAAAGCCCAGTAGAGATAATTTCCTACATAAGGTTACTCCATCTAAGTGCACATGCATGACAAACAATACATTCAAGCAATTTCATGAACCTATACTCGAATGTCTACATGACCAATCCCATGTCCGAGTCCTCAGGCTCACATATGCTAGCGGGAATGTGAGTAAAAATATCCAGTTTTTAAAACAAAAGCTTTTTGTTCTTGAAAACTTAATACCGAGTTTCGATAAAAATATTGGACTACCCTCGAGGGCGAATTCTTTGGATAACTCTAAAGCAGTCCTTGGTCCTCATCCGAAGTGATATGTTGGACGTCCCTCCAAGGCATTTCTAGGGTGCCCAGTGCATATGGAATGCATGATGCCAATCCCAAAACATTCATGCTAATATATTCACATGCATATATATTAACATAATTAAATCACATAAATCATGTTATGCAAATTTTCACCATCAAAACTGTAACACCCCGAAATATACCCTAGCAGTTTTCGGACATGTTTAGGGTATAATAAAAGTAAAAGTATAGTTTTTTGGAATAAAATAAAGATAAAAAGAAAATAAGCAAGAACGTGGAATTAATACAAAAGTTAAGGGTAAATTAATAATTTACCAATTCAGGACCCAACGGTCATAATTTAATAAATTCATGTGCCAAAGTAGGATTTTGAAAAATTGAATTGAGAATAAAAATGAATTTGAGGACCAAAGAGTAATAAAAGAAAAATATTACAAAAATCAAATAAGGAAGAAAATTATGGAAGAGACAAGTGGCTTGAAGGAAAGAGGGAGGAAGTTTCATCCTTTGATTGGATGGTCAAGGATGCTTGATGAGCTTAAAAGTCATCTATTTTTAGTCCATTTTTCTGTTCTATTTTCATCTAGAAATGAATAATTAATATACAGAAATATGAAGAAACTCACCAAATTGTTATTAGCAGGAAGAGAGAAAGAAAGTAGAAAAATACGACAATAAATGGAAGAAAAGTGCAGTCAGATGACAGAGGCGAGTGAAAAGAATTGGCTGATTCATTGATGCGATTTTGGGAGTTGACAGTCAAATTAAAGTCGTGACACCAAAAGAATTAAAGGAATTTGATGCAGGTAGCGACAGTAAGTACCAGATCAGCAGCTGAAGGGTAATCAATGCTCTAAAAGAGAGAAAAAGTGAAATAAAAAGGGGATAAGATCAAATAAAGATAAGACCAAAAGAAATATCTCATTTTGGTCTTGGAGAAAGAGAGCGCAAAAACGGATAAGAGAGAAGAAGAAGAAGAAGAAGAAGAGAAGAGAAGAGAAGAAAGAAGGGAAAAAGAAGATCAAAGGTATGGAATTTGAGTATGGGTGTATGGAACTATGAATATTTGTATGTAAACTATGTGTGTATGGAACTTGTTAAGTTCCGTATGGAAAAGTGTCGATTTTTTTACAATAGTATGGAATTTGTCTAGTTTTGGTCAAGAAAGTATAGATACATGGTTTAGAACCCTCTCTCTTGTGTATGGTTTGGGTTTGGAAAATCCCAAACTCATTTCTTGTTAGGGTTGAGTTAAGAAGAGCTCTAAGGCTCCTATATATGTGTTTTGGGAAGGGTTTGGTTGCAATTTGAACCAAGAAAATTTCCCTATTTTGGTCAAATGCATTAGCTGGACCTTAGAATGGGTTTTCGAGTAAGAAATAAAGGGAATTTGGAAGTGAGTCCTTCTGGTAAATTGTAGCCACATCAATGAACTTGATGTTAGGATTTTGTATTTCTCAATTAGGACCTCTATAGACCAAGTTATGGTCCTTTTACTGGTCGGGTCAGATCGATCCCGATTCGGTCGGCTCGGGTGGGAGATTGTGACTCATTGTGACCTCAACTTCGGAAGGTCATAACTCTTTCGTTCGAAATCCGTTTCAGGTGTTCTTGGACTCTATGGAAAGCCCATTGAGTCAAGAATCCATTCATATTCCTGAGGAGATAGCAGGTGTCAGACCGAAGTGTCAAACCGAGGATTTACCGGGTGAGGTATTTCGATCAGTTCGGGTGACTCGGTGGGTGTGACTATGTATGACCTCCAACTTCGGAAGGTCATAACTCCTTTGTCCGAACTCCGTTTCAGGTGTTCTTGGACTCTATGGAAAGCCCATTGAGTTAAGAATCTATTCATATTCTTGAGGAGGATAGAAGGTGTCAGACCGGTCATCGGGCCAGGTGTCGTTGGTGTTTCTAGAGAATTCGGTCGGCTCTCGGTCGGTTGGTCATTTCGGCTAGGTGTGACTCGTATGACCTCAACTTTGGAAGGTCTGCTCCTTCTTCGAACTCGTTTCAGGTGTTCTTGGAATCCTATGGAAAGCCCATTGAGTCAAGAATCCATTCATATGCTTAGAGAAGGATAGAAGGTGTCGGGCCAGGGTGTCGGACCAGGATTTCTGGGGTCGGTCGACTCGATCAGTTTAGATAAACTGGTGGGTCTTGACTAAGTATGACCTCCAACGAGGTCATAACTCCGCCGTCGAACTTTCGGTTTCGCGAGTTCTTGGACTGCATGAAAAGCCCCGTTGGAGTTAGAGAATCCATTCATATGCACGGGGAGGATTGGAAATTTGAGCGAGGTTTCGGATTGAGATTCACAGAGATCGGGTCGGCAGTTGGTTCAAGTCAGCTCGGTTGGGTGTGACTACGTTTGACCTCCAACCCGGAAGGTCCTTAGCTTCTTTTGTCCAAACCTATTCTGGATGTTCTTAGACTCTATGAGCTCATTGAGTGCAGAATCTGGCTCATATGCTATTTAATGGCATTCGGTATCCACATTTGAAAATTTGATTGTTGTACTAAGTGTAATAATCACTTGGGTAAAGTCAATTTGAATACATGATAAGAAAAGAGATAGATATGAACAAGAAATAGCAATATACGTAGATTTTATATGTAGAAAGTCTGAGAAGAAAATAATAAAATGATAAGCTCGAAGACACGTCTAATTGTATAGGTTTGCCTAAGACCGGATATTGAGCAGCAAGACATATGATCGGTGTTTGGCACTCCGGCTAGTGCTACGGCGCTTCTGTGCGATGGTAGAGCGCGATATATATGACTAGTCTTGGCCTCTGCTAGTGCTCTGGCGGCTTCTGTGCGTGGCGAACGCGTATACATGACGAGTGCCGACCTCCCGCTGGTGTTTGACACTTCTATTACGTGGGCGGGCAGTCACATGTTCCGTGCGTGCCATTACGTACCTTCGGGTATATATTGTACCGGAGTCTCATTCATTCTTTATCTCCGGTCAAACAGCGAATGTTTATATGTGTGTGTATCCCGAATAAGAAAAGATAAAGGTAAATAGTTTGTACATGAAGGGTACCTAAGGGTATCAAAGAAGAAGTCTATGTTCTGCACTCTTACGGGAGATAGGACAGTTTGATAAAGTACAAGTAAAATGTACAAGTATAGAAATGTATAGGTATATGTCATAAGATATGATAGTCTGATAAAATACATGAAGATATAAGTTAACAAGATATAAGATATTTTCTGTTAGATGACATGATATGAATATAAGATTATATGATATGAATATATGATAGACATACTAAATGAATAGATGGAACATGCTAGGAACACATGATAGAAATGCATAAGTGCTAAGAAACGTAGAGATAAGTAAAAGATTGACAAAGCACGAGAATGAGTACATATGAATGATAGGCATATATGAATATAAGAATGAGTAAATGCATGCATGATAAATATATAGAATATATGTATTATATAGAAATATGAGTTTGTAATATGAAGCTACGAGATGAGAACGAATACAAATTAAAGTAATGATAGTATATATTGCATAAGCAATCCTTGATAACAATAGTTATTCCTTGCTTATAGAGATATGTAAAAAATTTAAATGATATAAATGAACCATGATATGATAAGAAGGTATAAGATTGCATATGCACAGTGTAGAATTATATGTATGGAACATCTATAAGCATGGGTATATATTAAGTATAGAATATGACATAAGTATATGATATGTTATATGTATATGTAAATGTGTAAAGTGAGATATGAAATATGAAAAATGAAAAGATATGAATAAATGATTGTATATATCTCACATATGATTACCAAATGACAATAATTATTCGGGAATATGAGATAGATATTGAATATAAAATACACATTGATTGTTTGCTTAGAACCTGGTAGAGGGATAGATGGGCATGCCTATTAGGAAAAGCAAATTAACATAGCGGTCAGTTGGATTCATTTGGGTCCATTACAGTAGCATGAGGCCCTTATAGATAGTCATTGTCTCGTACAATGATAACACGCCTTGAGGCCCTTATAGACCAGCTGTTTATGTAGTGATCGGCGCCTTAGAATACTTATAGACCCTTTGTTTCGCACGGTGGTCACAGTATGCTCGGGCCCTTATAGACCTTTGTTTCGCCTGATGATGCGGCGCCGGCCCCTTATAGACTCTTTGTTTCACACAGTGAGTACAGCGCCTTCTGGCCCTTATAGTTTCCTTTATCCACTTCTAAAGTTTTTGCATACATGAAACATAAAAGAAAATGACAAGTATATGCACATGAAATGTAGAGAATATATGACATGATATGAGAAGCATAACAACGTGTCCAGATGATAGTATACGATTCGAGAATAAGAAGTAAAGTACAAGATGATGAGCGATGTATGAGATATGATAAGGCATGAAAGATGAACACATTAAAAGTATAGAAAGTATATAAAAGTATAAAAGTATATGAAAGAAGGTGTAATAGAACATGAAAAACAATAAGTTATAGAATGGCCCATGGAATATGCAAAGTATAGAAACAGGAATACTGATAAAGTATAGATAGGAGATATGCCAAAGACATAGAACATGTAACGGAAAAGATTGACATGCAATAGGAATGTAAAGATGATAAGTAATAAAAAGTTATATGAATATGTATAGATATATGAAATGCATATGTATAAGCTTGTGACGGTCACCATTGGTGGTTGTCCATGCTTATGTTCCCACTAAAGCGTAAAAACATGCGGGTGTTCAATCCGTGTAAGTACTAAAGAGGAAGCAGAAGACAAGGATAGAGGACGGGGTGTCCGTCGGTAGAGCGGTAGGCTCGAGATAGGTGCTCAACGCCTTTGCTTCGCGATCTGATGTGTTAATATTAAATAAAAATAAAAATGCATGTCTAAAGTAAATGGGACTCAGTATATGTGTATAGATTTTGGACACCACTCCATTTGGTAGTTCTTTGTAAATGTAAATGATTTTTGTTATTACGAAATTGTTTGGCCTTAACCACAGTACAAGTTATTTCACGAGAAAGAGCAGGTCCAATGAGAGTCCCAGTATATAGTCTCGTGTCCCGGATTCTGTTCGGACCGGCTAATCGGGTTGGATCGGAGAAGGGGCGTGACAATGTAGTGGTATCAGAGCAAAGGTTTAGTCGGTTCTAGAGAAGCCTATGTTTAGGCTATTCTAGATAGAAGTATAAGGGTCGAGTCTAGATAGAGAGTATAAGATAGAAAAAAATAGAAATGCATGCATTATAGAAAAGTGTTGGCCTACGATGTGGATGTCCTTGTGTTTTGTATAGATGGATCGTCTTCGAGATCTGAGCTTTTGAAAGTGTTAACCCCATGGAGCAGGGGTTACCGACTTGACCCTTCGGATCTGTCTCGAGGAAGTGAGTCATGCTCCAACTGAGCCAAATGAAAAGAAAATATAATAAATGACATCTGTAAAAGACATGAAAAGAAAGGATTTGACATAGAACATGCAAATGACAGAGTACGAATTTCAAGGACGAAATTCTTATAAGGAGGGGAGAGTTGTAACACCCCAAATATACCCTAGCAATTTTCGGACATGTTTAGAGTATAATAAAAGTAAAAGTATAGTTTTTCGGAATAAAATAAAGATAAAAAGAAAATAAGCAAGAACTTGGAATTAATACAAAAGTTAAGAGACAAGTAATAATTTACCAATTCAGGACAAGGGTCATAATTTAATAGAAGTTCATATGCCAAAGCAGGATTTTGATAAGTGAATTGAAATAAAAATGAATTTGAGGACCCAGAGTAATAAAGAAAAATATTACAAAAATCAAATGGGAAGAAAATTATGGAAGAGACAAGTGGCTTGAAGGAAAGGGAGGAAGTTTCCTCCTTTGACTGGATAGTCCAAGGATGCTCTAAAGAGAGAAAAGTGAAATAAAGAGGATAAGATCAAATAAAAAGATAAGACCAAAAGAAATATCTCATTTTGGTCCTGGAGAAAGAGAGAGAAAAAATGGATAAGAGAGAAGAAGAAGAAGAAGAAGAAGAAGAAGAGAAGAGAAGAAAGAAGGAAGGGAAAAAGAAGATCAAAGGTATGGAATTTGGGTATGGGTGTATGGAACTATGAATATTTGTATACTGCAAACTATGTGTGTATGGAACTTGTTAAGTTAAATGTTATGGAAAAAGTGTCGATTTTGTACAATAGTATAGGTGTCTAGTTTTGGTCTAGAAAGTATAGATACATGGTTTAGAACCCTCTCTCTTGTGTATGGTTTGGGTTTGGAAACTCCCAAACTCATTTCTTGTTAGGGTTGAGTTAAGAAGAGCTCTAAGGCTCCTATATATGTGTTTTGGGAAGGGTCTGGTTGCAATTTGAACCAAGAAAATTTCCCTATTTTGGTCAAATGCATTAGCTGGACCTTAGAACAGGTTTTCGAGTAAGAAATAAAGGGAATTTGGAAGTGAGTACTTCTGGTAAATTGTATCCACATCAATGAAATTGATGTTAGGATTTTGTATTTCTCAATTTGGACCTCTATAGACCAAGTTATGGTCCTTTTATCGAGGTCAGGTCAGGTCAGTCAGTTCAGGTCAGCTCGGCTGGGTGTGACTACGTATGACCTCCAACTTCGGAAGTTCAAAACTCCTTCATCCGAACTCCGTTTCGGGTGTTCTTAGACTCTATGGAAAGCCCATTGAGTCAATAATCCATTCATATGCCAAAGAAGGATAGCAGGTGTCATACCGAGGTGTCGAGACGGAGTTTCAGGGTCGGGTCAGCTCTCGGTCCCCCGAGTTCAGTCGGCTCGGTTGGGTGTGACTATGTATGACCTCCAACTTCGGAAGGTCATAACTCCTTCCTCCGAACTCCATTTCGGGTTTTCTTGGACTCTATGGAAATACCATTGAGTCAAGAATCCATTCATATGCTAGAGGAGGATAGAAGGTGTTAGACCGAGGTGTCAGACAGAGTTTACCGAGGTCAGGTCATCTCGGATGGGTGTGACTACGTATGACCTCCAACCCCGGAGGAGGTAACCATCGCCGTCCGAACTCCGTTTGGTGTTTCTTGGACTCTATGGAAGCCCATTGAGTCAAGAATGTATTCATGTGCTAAGGAGGATGGGGTGTCGGGCCATGTTTCCGAGGTCCAGTCGGCTGGTCGGTTTAGGTCGGCTGGTTGCGGTGTGACCTCAACGGAAGGTCATAACTCCTTCGTTCGAACTCCGTTTCGGGTGTTCTTAGACTCTATGGAAAGCCCATTGAGTCAACAATCCATTCATATGCCGGAGGAGGATAGAAGATGTCAGACTGAGGTGTCAGACCAAGTTTACCGAGGTCAGGTCAGCTCAGTCCGTTCAGGTCAGCTCGGCTGGGTGGTACTATGTATGACCTCCAACTTCGGAAGGTCATAACTCCTTCGTCCGAACTCCGTTTCGGGAGTTCTTGGACTCTATGGAAAGCCCATTGAGTCAAGAATCCATTCATATATTTTAGGAGGATAGCAGGTGTCAGACCGAGGTTTTAGACCGAGTTTACCGAGGTCAGGTCATCTTTGTCAATTCATGTCAGCTCGGCTGGGTGTGACTACGTATGACCTCCAACTTCGGAAGGTTATAAATTCTTTGTCCAAACCCCGTTTCGGGTGTTCTTAGACTCTATGGAAAGCTCATTGAGTCTAGAATCTAACCATATGCTATTTAATGGCATTTGGTATCCACATCTGAAAATTTGATTGTTGTACCAAGTGTAATAATCACTTGGGTAAAGTCAATTGGAATACATGATAAGAAAAGAGATAGATATGAATAAGAAATAGAAATATACGTAGATTTGATATGTAGAGGAGTATAGAAGAAAAGAATAAAATGATAAGCTCAGAGAACACGTATAATTGTATGGCGCCTGAGCCCAGGATGTGAATGACAAGACATATATGATTAGTGTTTGAAACTCCTACGTACTCGGCCGGCTGTGCGTGGGCGAGGCACGTATATATGACCCGATGCCCGGCCTCTACTAGTGCTACGACGCTTCTAATGCATTGACGAGCCGTATACATGACCCGATCTTGTGGCTCCTCTGCTTAGTGTTTGAATGGCTTATTACGTGACGGACATATGCATGTTCCGTCTGAAATCACGTACCGGGTATATATTTATGCAGGAGTCTCATTCATTCTTTATCTCCGGTCCAAGCAAGCGAATGTTTATATGTGTGTATCTGAATAAGAAAAGATAAAAAGGTAAATAGTTTGGACATGAAGGGTACCTAAGGGTATCAAAGAAGAAGTCTATGTTCTGCACTCCTACGGGAGATAGGACAGTTTGATAAAGTACAAGTAAAACATACAAGTATAGAAATGTATAGGTATATGTCATAAGATATGATAGTCTGATAAAATACATGAAGATAGAAGTTAACAAGATATAAGATGTTACAAGTAGATGACATGATATGAATATAAGATTATATGATATGAATATATGATACACATACCCTAAATGAATAGATGGAACTATGCTAGAACACATGATAGAAATGCATAAGTGCTAAAACTTGATAGAGATAAGTAAAGATAATGAAACACGGGAATAGTACATGTACACGAGAAATGATAGGCATATATGAATATATAAGAATGAGTAAATGTATACATGATAAAAATATAGGAATATATGTATTATAGAAATATGAGAATCATTAATATGAAGCTACGGATATGAGAACGAATACAAATTAAAGTAATAATAGTATATATTGCATAAGCAATCATGATAACAATAGTTATTCATGCTTATGAGATATGTACAGAAAATGTAAATGACCTTAAATGAACCATGATATGATAAGAAAGTATAAGATTGCATATGCCTGTGTAAATTATATGTATGGAACATCTATAAGCATGGGTATATGACAAGTATAGAATATGACATAAGTATATGATATGTTATATGTATATGTAAATGTGTAAAGTGAGATATGAAATATGAAAAATGCAAAGATATGAATAAATGATTGTATATATCTCATATGATTGCGAATGACAATAGTGTCGGAGATATGAGACAGATACTGAATATAAAATACACATTGATTTTCTTGCAGAACACAGTAGAGGATAGATGGGCATTCCTATTGGAAAAACAAGTTTGCAACATATGTCAGTTGGTTAGTTTGGGTCATTCTGTTATGTGGACCTTATAGATGGTCATTGTCTCATTACAATAACAAGCATGTCAGGGCCCTTATAGACCCCTTTGATTCGCCACAGTAAAGAGTACAGTGCCTCGGGCCCTTATAGACCCTTTGTTCACACAGTGAAATCTGGCGCCTTTGGGGCCTTATAGTTTCCTTATCCACTAAGGTTTATGCAGACATGAAACATAAAGAAAATGAAAAGTATATGCAAATGAAATGTAGAGAATATATGACATGATATGAGAAGCATAGCACTGCTATGCGATGATAGTATACAGTTACGAGAATAAGAAGTAATGTACAAGATGATATGAACAGTATATGAGATATGATAAGGCATGAAAGATGAACACATGAAAAGTATAGAAAGTATATAAAAGTATATGAAATAAGGTGTAATAGAACATGAAAAACAATAAGTTATAGAATGAATATGGAATATGCAAAGTATAGAAACATGAATACAGTAAAAGTATAGATAGTAAATATGCCAAAGACATAGAACATGTAACGGAAAACATTGACATGCAATAGGAAATGTAAAGATGATAAGTAATAAAAAGTTATATGAATATGTATAGATATATGAAATGCATATGTATAAGCTTTTGACGATCACCTTTGGTGGTTGTCCATGCTTATGTTCCCACTAAGCGTAAAGCTTAGCACGGGTGTTCAATCCGTGTAGGTACTAAAGAGGAAGCAGAAGACAAGGATAGAGGACAGGACATCCCACATCAGCAGAGCAGGCCAGCTCAGAGATAGGTGCTCACCGCACTGCTTCCGCGATCTCTGATGTGTTGTATTGGAAAAAAAAATGTACATGTCTAAGTAAATGGGACTCAGTTTATGTGTATAGAATTTGAGGGACACCACTCCGGTGGTAGTTCTTTAGTAAATGTAAATGATTTTTGTTATTACAAAAATTGTTTGTATAACCCACAGAGTACAAGTTGACTCGCGAGAAAGAACCGATTATTAGAGTCCGAAGTATATAGTCTCGTGTCCGAGATCGGTTGGACACCTTAATCGGGTCGGATCGGAGAAGGGCGTAACAAATACACCAAAATTAACTCCCGCGGGCTAATTAACAAACACAACAATTCATTTTGAATCACTTAACAAAACACATTTCACACCAAAAATTTATGTGTCACTATTCACGTGAACAATAGAAACCCTCAGATTCTTGTTCGCGACCACCTAAATAAATTTTCTCCACTCGGTTCAAAGCTTTTGAGACCGAGTTTACGGCTAAAACAAGCCTCAGAAAATTCCTAATCATTTACATGACTCTTAGCCAAAGATTAACGCAAGTAGGAAAATATCCCTACCTCTTGGAGTTGTCGAAACTCCACCAAATCGGTGTCCACGAGTAGCCCTCGCCGCGTAGAACATCTTTACTTCTTGCTCCGTCGAGAACCGACGGTCCGAATGGCCGAAAATCTAGAGAGAATGCACACTTTCTCTCTCTAGATTTCAAAAACACAACTTTCTGCACATTTTTCTCCTCCTGCACGTTTTTTGGCTCAAATGGGGAAGATGACACTGTTCATCTTTCGTCTTATTATCATTAACAATTCAAATAATTCCCATCATGTCCCTTCTTATAGATTTTTGACACTTGACACAATCTCGGCCATTCATTTCCATCATCTCTCTAATCTTGCAACATGTGTCACAAGAGTACATGTAGTAGGTGACTTTTGTCACATCACATGTCTCTGAGCAGATTTTATGGCGCAGACACCGGGTGTCTCGAGAAGCGTGAAATTTCGGTATCTGGTCGATGAAATTCGGCGTGATAGCTAGATTTCACGATACGATTCCAACAGTGAAGTCCGGTTTGTCATCCGAGATCTAGAAAAATTTAGGGTTTTGACTAAAATTACCGTTTTGCCATTTTTCCGAAAATTGGAATTTTCTCGGGTCTTACATTCTCCTCTCCTTAAAAGGAATTTCGTCCCGAAATTCTGGACAATCACAACCATTCACATGCATATGCAACGTTCACTATCCCATGCATGTAAACTAGTCATTTAAGTATTAAACGACTAAACCACGTACCTTCATCCCTAAACAAGAAGGGATAGGTGGCTCGCATTGTGTCCTCGCGCTCCCACATTGACTCCTCCACTCCACGGTGCCGCCATAGCACCCTCACTATGCACCTCACGGTCTTCAGATCATGGAAACTGATCGACTATCCATAATGCACACTGGTCCCTCGAAGGTCCCATCCGTGTCAGCCTCGATCTCTCCCCGATCCACTACATGAGTTGGATGCAGGTGTGTACCTCGGAACATGGAGATGTGAAATACCTCGTGGACACGACATCTTTGGGTGGGTAAAGCCCTGTCCCGGTGCGCTCACGGTGCCTACCCTCTCGAGGTATCTCAAAGTCTAATGAACCTAGGCGATGGCTTCCCTCGCTTGCGAACGACCACTACTCTCTTAGGCATCACCTTGAAGGCCGTGATCTGACCTCGAACTCTAAGGGTCGGCGTCGCACATCAACATGGCTCTTATTGACCACGAGGCCGTGAGAAGATAGCGTAAATATCAAGCTTACCTTATCAGGCGTCTCTATTCAGATCGGGACCGGTGATGGAATCTCTCCCACCTCGGTCCAACATATCAGTGATCTACATGGCCTCTCGTAATCACCTCATATGGTGCCATACGCTTATGCGCACGATAAGCATTGTTGTAGGCGAGTTCCACTAAGGGCAAATGCTCTTCAGCTATCCTTGATCCGGGATGCTGCGGCATGTCCTCTAACACATGTATCCTCTCAGGCCCGACCATATGTGTGGGTGGAAAGTTATTACTCATGGTCGATCGTGTGCCCACCAGCCTTTTGGAAACTCTTCCAAAAGTGCGTTGTAAACCTCGGGTCCCTATAGGACACTATATGGAAAGCCTTAGTACAGTAATCCTAGCTAGCGTATCTCGGCCAGTTTCAGCCTCTCCTAACTCATCACTGGCCTCTCGACCTTCTGCGGGTCCAACGGCCGCCTAATGTTATTTTCCACGAGTCGAAAAATCTCACCTTAGTAAGCGAAACTTCATATACTTGAACTTGAGCGTCTGATTGATGGTCTCTCAACAATTGTAATACAATCCTCAAATACTCATGCTCCCCACTCGGCGGGAGTAGATCAAATGTCATCCACAAGAGACTACGACAAGGCGATCTAGATAGGGTTGGAATACATGCATGGGAATCATGAATCTTCTTTGCACATTCGTCGATCAAAAGACATCATAGTAAACTCCAAGTGCCCATACCGCGTCATATTTGTCGTAGGGATATTTGTCTCTCTAACCTCAGCGTGGTAACCAATGCGAAGGTTTATCTTGGGTAGATAGCACTCTCTCAAGCGATCAAACAAATCATCAATCCTCATTAATGGTCAGGTCTTGATACGTAACCTGTTCAAGCTGCACGTAATCAATGCACGGTCGAAGGTTTTTATCCTTCTTCTTTGCAAATAGAGCTAGGAGCGCCCCATGGTGAAGTGCTCGGTCTAATGAGCACTTTGTCGATGGCTCTGTGTGCCGGACTGCGAGTTCCTGTAACTCGGCCCCAGTGCCCCGTCACATCTTGAGTCATAGAGATGGGCGAAGTACCAGGGTGTAACTCGATACCGAAGTTTACAACCCTCTGCGGAGGCAATCCCGATAGCTCATCCAGAAAAACATCCTCATACTTGTAAACTACTCGAGGTAGATCTAAGTCTGGTCTCACCTCGTCCTCTAGGGTAAGGCTTGCTAGCCCGGCCGGTAACTATCCACGACAAGCGGACTCATTATGCGTGTGGGAAAAATATCATTCTTGTCCCCCAAAAATACAACACGAGTACCGTCCTGCGTGTAGGTAGTAACTCTCCTACGCTCTGTCGATGACGACTACGTAGCTATCGACCCGATCCATCCCAGATGACATCGAACTTCGACATGTCCATGATCCTCGGGTCCAGCTGTGGTAGAGTCCCGAGATCTACAGCTGCATAACCACGACATATCATCCACATCCTCGCCTAATCCACTGAGGAGAACTCACATACAAAAGGACTCCTCAGCCTCAACCTCGTGCTCTATCACAATTGATACGCGATAAATGAATGCGGCAGCTAGAATCAAATAACACTCTTGCCTGGCGAGATAGCAAAAAGTGCCTGTATAAGCGGGCGTCTGGCGGCTCAGGCGGGTGGTGTGATGGCCAGAACCGTCCCTGAACCCATGACGTCCACCTTGCTTTGGGCTCGTCTCTCTGCCTCGGCCCCTAACACAGCTTCTTTGGCCTACTTGTGAGAGTGCCGTGCGCTCTGAAATTGAAATTGGCTCCTCTGGCCTGTACCGGTCTGTGGAGGAATATACTGTATCCTCTGTCCCTATTCTTGTTGGGATTTGCGTTGTCTAAAACCACTGGGATCCCGTCTTTGGGGCAATCCCTCCTTATATGTCGAGGCTGTGGTAATGGTAACCACCATCTACCCGGCTTGACCAAGAGAACCTTTGATCTGTCCTTGGCGGATGGCCGTGGCCACAGAACCCTCGTGAACTAGAAGCCCTCTGCTTCTTTCGAACTAGAAGAAAGGCGACTCTCCTTCCTCTTGCTACTAACACCCATCCCAAGGTGCTCAGAGCATCCTCGATCTCTCTCTCTATGGTTGGGGCAGTCCCGACCGTAAGATCTGTCTTGTAGGCGAAGTCCTACTATCTTGCCTCGAATGGACAACTTCAGCCCATTCTCGAATCTCTTGACTTTGGCCATGTTTGTGGCCACGTAGTCATCAGCAAAACGGGCTAGCTCCGTTAATCTATCCACGTACTCAATCACAGTCATCGTCCCCTGCTTCAACTTTAGGAACTCCTAAGCCTTCGCGTGACGAGTAGTATCCGGAAAATACTTACTCATGAACAGCTCTTGGAACTCTGCCCATGTCATTGCCTCTAGGTCTCTAGAGGTCTTTGCCCAATTCCACCATACTTGGGCCTCACCCTCCATTTGGAGCACTTAGCTAGTCTAATCACAGTCCGTGTTAGAGGCCAGTCTCCATAGCCTCTAACGCATACCGATCTGCGTAGACAGTAGTGCATACCATGGGATCTCCTCCCCCTGTGAATGTCGGAGGAAGATGTTGCCTAAACCTACGGAGGTTACTCGGCCTCCACGGCCTGGCGCACTAGCTGTGCAATAGTAGCGAGCGATACCTGCGACCTCAACAAAGGCTGCTTGGTCAAATCAAGGTGGTGCTTGGCTAGCACCTCATGGACACCCTCTACGTCCTCGCCCTCGACCCAGCCATCTACACATGTCAAATAATGAGTTAAATTCTAATCTGCAGTATCTCTAAGGCATAAAACGCATTACGAGATTACTATTCTTATACAGAAAAATATTTCATACACCTTGTTCTTGCATTCATAGGAAATGCTAGACAATAATTCAATATATTAAATCAAATGCAACAATTTTTATTTTTATTTTTAAAAGATTTTATTTTATTTCATTTGATTTGATTTTATTATTATTATTATTATTTTTTAAATCTTGTGAACAGTGTTCATGAACAATGTCATGACTTAGAAACGATTACTTGAGTCCATAAGCGGGTTGGGTGCACGGAGTGCACACCAGTTGACCAGTTGCGCCTTGCTGGCGCCGGGCCGACCGTGTCGCGGCGCCCACATGCGTGGGCCGTGCGACGTGGTGGCCCGGAATGTAGCGAGCTTGGCGGTCGTGTAGCGGGCGGCCGCGCGCTTCAGCGCTGGCGAGATTAAGTAGCCATGCGCCGCCTCTTGCGTCGTATCATAGCGCTACTCGGCGTGTCGCAGCATTGTATCAGCGACCGCGACTAGTTGCGAAGCCTCACTCTGTCGTGATAATAGATTGTGTGGTAAACCGCGCACGCTAGCGATTTGCTAACAATCGCGATATAAAGCGTATGTCGTGACACAACCTATGACGATCCACCGGCCTGTCGCGATATAAAATTGTATCTCAGCCGATCCACCAGCCAGAACCGTGTCTGGCGGTCTTTGTTGGCCCAGTGTCGTGGCCTCCCTTGGCCTTGTCGTGGCCTGGATTGTGGCCCAGCCTGCCGTATTGTGGCTGACCATGCACGCCTCTGCTCGCCTCTTTGCACGTGGCCTGTCTCCCGGATCTGCTGTCCATGACACAGCTTGTTGTATTGTGACTCAAAAATTGGGCGAGTAGCCCGGCCAGTCTCCCTGCGAAAAATTTTTCATGTTTTCCTTCTCATTCAATTCTTGAAATCCACCAAAAAAAAAAAAAAAAAATATATATATATATATATATATATATATATATATATATATATATATATATATATATATATATATATATATATATATATATATATATATTATTTTTCATTTCAGTAAACGAATAAATTTATTAAAAAATTTTTATTTATTTTTCTTCCAGGTTTTACCTTTGCAAACCTTAGAAAATTTCTTCTCATAATCTTTTTCATCTCTAATATTCTCCTTGCTACTCCCGTAAATGCATTAGCCTAGACCCTTCAACTTCACTCCTGACTCAAAAATTATTATGAGTTAAATTTTCACCTTTTTCTTTGTCTGGCGGAAAGATTTTACAGAGTTTAAACACAATACATTTATGTTCAAAGCGGAACTATTTGTCGAGAAAATTATATATATATATATATATATATATATATATATATATATATATATATATATATATATATATATATATATATATATGCTATATATATATATTTTTTTCGTTCAATTCTGGACCATTTTTTAAAATTTCTCGAACACCTAAGGTTATATTTTCTCGACCTAGTGTTCAACGTTTTCTCCTATGCTACTCACCAAGCATACAAATCACCTGATTCATCTGTCTGAGATCACATCACTCATGTTATACACACGATCACATAAAACACACCATGCATGCAGTGTTCTAATCTTGTCGTGATTTCTAGGTAATCCCACCTTTCAAGCCTAACATCGAGCTATACCAAGGTGTGGTGTCCACACACCTCATGACCATGGCTAAGCCCGAGTCCTTGACCCTAGGTATTCGTATACTGGCTACGATACCAAGTTGTGAAATTTGGTATCGAGGACTAAATATGGATGCAGGCGACTCCCTAGGTTATCGTTTACCTAAGCTCTGATGCCCTAAAACCCGGGGGTCTATTGACAACCCGTCAACCTGGGGAATAATCGTGGATGTCGGGTGGCAGGCACCACTCATAGTCGAGGCGAGTCTCCTTCGTGCGGGAGCTCTGCCCAGGCTACAACTTGTCCCGACATCAATCTCATGAGACATGTACATGAGTAAACACGACCTTAGGCCCCGTACATGATGCTCATCAAAATACACCAACTATATACCATAGTTCAAGAGTTAATAATTCACTCTTAATTCAACATATATTTAAATTACAACATTCTAATACATGTTATACAACAACATCAAAGCCACAAGTCGGCTTTCTTCTCAAACGGCCTCTAATGAGTGCCACCTTCCCGATCGCTCCCTATACCTGAAATGGTGATCCCTCTACAGGGTGAGCAAAGCCCAGTAGAGATAATTTCCTACATGGGTTACTCCCCACCTAAGTGCATGATAGGTCGAAAACTGGTGTGTGTTCACTTCATGTGCGCAAGTGCACGCGGCTGGGCTCTAAGTAATACAAAGGTACCAATGGTACCTGATATCGATCCACTAGGGATAGGTGAGTTGATCATGTGCAGATTTACTTTTCAAGTATTATCCGAAGCATCGACATGTAAAAGGTTACTTACCGTCCGGAAGTAAAATAAACAAACTGACCAATGAATTAATATGTAATGGAAATTGTGGTTACGCCTCCCTTCGCCACTTCTCGATGGATTATTTCTTAAAGATGATATTATTCAGTATATTCTACCATTTATTAATGGCAAGCAGGATCTTGTTTACGAGATACCCTCTCGAGGTGTGTATTCGTTTATCTCTAGTAGAGTTGAGTGTATCTCTACTCCCAACTCTGCAGACTAAATTCTTTAAATGTCTAACCTAATTGCCACCTTCGGGATCGGAATATCTCTATTTACCGAATCAAACAAAGGCTGCTCTACTCATATCCCTAGATATCCTCATCTCCCGAATCTCGGATCTCTAGTATGATCATGCTAATGTTAGCCAAACATCACCATGTAATTGATCCACAGATGTAAAGCAAATGATAATGAATCATAAATCAATGAATAATATAAATTAATAAACTTTAATCCATTCAAACGTGACAGGGTTCAACGAGACCCTAAGTATAGATCTAGAACATCATGAATAAGAAAATACCAATATGTGATATATAAAACATCAGTTCTATTATCCAAAACAAAGAAAAATACAAATCACGGGCTCTTCTTCAAGATCGATGTCACCGGGCCAAGCCTCAACATTTCCGCGCCCCTGGTTCAGACGACTCCGGATCTCGATCCTCCTCGAATTCGCTCCATTTGCCTTTAAATGACTGAGGAGGAATCGGCCGACGCCGCTGACGCTGGGTAACTTCGCTGACGCTAGACGCCGTGACGCTGTCGCTTGTTGACTTCTTTATGTCGAATTAACGTCGCTGACGCTGGGACGCCGCGACGCCAGACGCCATGACGCTCTAGCCATCCTTATGCACCGCCCTCGCCGCTCCAAAATTGCTTCCAAAAGCCGCCTTTTCAGACCAATAGCACCCGTATGCACACACCAATCACCAAATCGTATCCAAATTCACAAAAACTACTTATTTAAATATAAAATAAAGATCGCGAAACATAAGAACGACGCTGGTATAATTCGAAAGTGTTTTGTGCACTCAACACACCCCCAACTTAGTTTCTTGCTTGTCCTCAAGCAAGAACCGACTTCCAAACCTAACACACACCTATGTACTATAATCTAACACGATGATATCGTTGCCCATGTCGATAGGATGAGATCAAATTAGACCGACTCAGTGACCTCTGCCGTCTATTTGAAGTTCATCAGATTCGCAAAGGTGTTCACTTCTGAAGAACTAGGTCCCCGTGTGAAGTCGCTAAGTGCCCTCAAATGCCGATATATTCAATGGCCTTCCCCAATGACCCTATAAAAGGAGAAATAAATGAGACTTCAAGCAGGCCACTTTATGTTCCGACGCCCCTCAAACTTGAGTTCAACTCGGCTCGATTGGGCAACTTAAACTACAAAGGATTGGAACACCGCTTGCATAATCTTAAATATATCTACCACTACATAGAACAAACTAGTGCCCAGGAGTTTATGTTAAGTGTCCATGTATAGGATTAGTCGGGTGACTCCCCACCAGCTTGGTTAAGGACACCGGCATCTACTTCCTCGAACGCCACCTAACACTCAACTAAACCTAAGGGTTTCTAAGTCGCGGGAAACTTCCATCTTCCGTCCCCGTAACGGGCGCTAGTCAATGACTCCCGGCCAATTGGTCAGTGGCATTGGGCTTGAAAGGCCCTCTGACCGTGCTCAAGATTTCGATTGAAGATCCTAATTTATTCTATCTCTCTCTCTCTCTCTCTCTCTCTCTCTCTCGCTCTCTCTTTATATATATATATATATATATAATTTTTTTCTTTTTTTATTTTTATTTTATTTATTTATTTATTTTTTTTTCATTTGGGGCTCAAGGCAATCCTCTTATTTACGTGTCCCATCTCTCTTTAGTGTTTAGAGACTCCCAAGGTTTGTTGAATCTAAAGGGTCGCTCGTACTCAAGCATACCCAAAGATCATCCGTGTGTGAGTGTTATAGGCTCGAGAATGGTTTCTTGAATCACCGAGGTGATCTAATACTATGCCTCCCTCCCATTCAACCTAATTCCCAAACATTCAAACAACCAATGAAACCTTTTCATCGACAAGTGGGTTCTACGGTACCTGATCCCCTACTCTAAAGCATGGCATCACATACGCAGTTCCCTAGACACGAACACCCCTACACATGTATATGAACTACCTAAAACACAAACATGACTAAACACAAAACTCAATATCCTAGGATGAGCAATCAGAATGCAATTACGTAAATGTAAACTCTAATGCTAAATGTAACCAACATGGCTAAATAAAATAACCGCTGCGACTAATATCAAAATCAAAGCAAAACAGTACTAATCTAATAAAACTCGATCACCACTACACCCTCAAATTAAAAATATCCGGTCCCCTTAATCGTAACAAAAGAACAGAGAGGGTGAAGAGAACTCCCCGTGATCGACGTCATCATGTGGGGCGTGAGGTACGTTTGCATAGAGCCGAGCCAGCTTGCCTCGAGCGTACCGGGGCTGGCTGAAGAACCGTGGTCTGGTTGGCCAATATCAGACAAAGATATCAGCCGCGGCTTCCATATCCCGTGGGTGATGAGGACTCTAAGGTTCGGTCTGGCCCAAGGCAATAAAAGCGCCAGAAAGTGAGAGCACCGAGTCCTCGAGGTCGGGTGAGGGATCGGAGGGAGCCGCCGTGGGTCATCGCGATGGTGGTGGAGGTGGGTGGACGTGACGTCCCAATGTCCCCCCCGGGATCGCTCTAGGATCCAAACGGCCTCGATATCGTGCGGGAGCTCATCCTCGCCGCCCGAGGGCTCATGGCCGAATCGTGACTTCGTGTCGGACACCCGGTTGTCCTCTTGACTCGATATGGCCTTGACGGGTGTAACCAGTTTCCCATTATCATCTATGGGCACCCTGCCTGCTTCAGATAAGCTATAGATGAGGAAAGGGGTGCCCCAAATCTTGACCCAGCATCCCTGCTATGGAGGATGGTCCCCGCTAACCCGCCAACATCAAAAGGGAATATCCTAATGATGGCGTAGTTTGTGCTGTGGCATCGCTTGGCGGTCACTTCACACCGTTCGTCGTCGGAATGAGACGACGCATTGTAAGTGATGCCAGACCTTGGGAATATAGGCCAAATGCTTGGCCTTGAAATGGACGGCATGGCCCACACTGTTGATTTTCCACTCACCCCGTCCACTAGTCAAGGCCCGAATGACCCTCGGGGCAGTTTGTCGCTCGCAGTCGATCAAACGGTCTCGAGGGACATGATCCAGACCATAATAGCTATTGATCGACCGCACTAAAGCTTCCACCACTCCCTCACTTGAACCTCTTGACGACGTGGGAGGCGCAGATTGGCGACTCGCACCACACTCATCGGGCCGCCGGATGAGGTGGTCGCAAAGTGCCCGCCGGCATCCGCCGCAATCGCCTTACGAAAAAAATCATCGTGGTGGTGTTCCCTTTCCTATCGAAAGAATCCGTTTTTCGCATGGTGCCGAACCGACCGCGTGACTCTCGTGACGACAAACCGTGAGACATCATGCACTGGGGGTCGACTCACACCGGGCCGACCCCTTGCAGCGCATTCGCCTTCCGCATATCGATGAAAGGACTTAGACTCCTAGGAGGGTAATGCACTCCTAGACAATATAACAAACACCTAGAGTGCACTAGAAAAAAAACAAAAAAAAAAACCTATTTTCAAAACATTCACCAATCTTTTTTTTTTTACAATATTCATTGCCCATAAAATCTATTTCAAAATTTCTACCATCCAAAAGATCTCTTTCGAAAATCTTTTCCAAACTATTTATTAGCCAAAGTAGTTTCTTCCAAATTCTCTTATGGAATGTTCATCAGCCACAAAATATCTTCTAATATCTTCAAAACATTCACCAATCTTTTTTTTTTTTACAAATATAACAAGAAGAAGCCAACTACCCAAAAGTCTTACAAAATTAATATTTTCTTAATTATATTAAATCAAGTTTACAAGAGCCTAACTCAGTTGGTTAGAACATCAATCTTAAAAAGAATGAACATGAGGAGAAAAGGAGTTTGAGTCTCAATAGTGTATTAAAAATAATTAACTTTAAAAAAATAAATCAAATAATACTTTTAGTGATCAAATAAATAACATCGATGATTTAATTATGCATTGACGTAAATAGAAAAGATATCAACAATCATCAATTGTAAGACCCGAGAAATTCCAATTTTCTGAAAAAGGGCAAAATGGTAATTTTGATCAAAATCCGGAATTTTTCTAGATCTCGGATGACGAAACGAACTTCAATCACACCGCCTCACGAAATCTAGCTACACAATGGTCGAATTCTACGAATTTGAGACAACAATTTCATATTTTTCTGAGGCAACGAGGGCAAGGACACCTGACACCTTACAGTGGCTTAAGAGGCGCCCATCGCCAGAAATTCATGAGCCAGTCAAAACATCGACCTCGGCGGTACTCACATGAACACATGGCATCATGCCATTTGGTGAAAAATCTCAAAAGAGATGGATATGATACGCACAGAATCCTACCGGGCCACTCAGCTCCTGACACGGCATGAGACAAGTCACTGTCCTAATTCCACCCCAAGCTCTCCCAACCGATTTTGGGAGAAGCAAGATGTAGAGAGAAAAGGGCTGATTTTTATAGAAGTTTCACTCTCTGTAATTCCTCGCGACGGACCGCCGATTTTCGGCGAGACAAGAGTTAGTGCTCGCTTCTCACTCTGCAGCTGCCACGAAAGGTATCGTTCAGGAGTTTCAACAAACTTCCTGGAAGGTGTGGGTTTTCTTCTATATGATTTACCCTTGTTTAAGTGTCAGGTTAATGCTTGAGTTGCTTTGAGGCCGTGGAGCGGTCGCTTTTAGTCGTCCCAAAACTCGGATCGACCATTGGAATATTTTGAGTTCGCTTTGGATACCCACGGACTGCTTGGTAATCAGGTGGATAATTTATGCATTAAATTATGTTTTGGTGTGTATGAGTCGAAGTGGTTATGGATTTCGGTTTCACAAAGTGGAACCGAGCAGTTGATGAGTGGGCTGCCTACGACAACCCATAATTATTTTTGGTTCGGGACCGCTAAAACAGCCCTTGCTTGGTACTGGGTCGACCAAACGGCCCATGTGTTTATTGTATGAACATTGCTAGGATGAATGCATTTGAATCAGGTGGAATTCAATATGTTAATGCAAGAATTTGATGTGTTGTAACATGATGCCATGATTAATTTACGTTGATATATGCATGTAAATATATTAGCATGAATGGCTTGGAAACGACATAATGCATTCCATATGCACTCAAAATCTCTATGATATTGGTGGAGCGAGCCACGATAATGAATCAAAAGAAAAAACGAAAACGCTTGTAAAAGCGAATTGAGGAAGTGATTTTCCGAAGAATTGCCTTGAGAGTTGTCCAACAGATCACTTCTGACGGAGACTACGCACCTGCTTTCTATAAATATCCAAAGCAATTCGACTCTGAGGGTAGTCCAATAATTTTTACCGAAACTCCCAGAATACTGCTGGCGACAAAATCTGTTTAAAACGGCAAGTTTCTCATACACATGCATAAAGCAAGGAGGAGTCGAAGGATGACTCAAGACATGGATCGTGGTGATGCAGATATCTCAAGAGGATCAATGATTCGCTGAAGCAGGTTTTTACATCAATCATCAGACAGATCTCAGCGGAGTAACCCACGTAGGAAAATTCCACTGATCGGGCATCAAGTCACACCTCGTCGAGGGAATATTATTTCAGGTACAGGGAGCGATCGGGAAGGCGGCACCCATTAGAGGTCATTTTGAGAAGAAAGCCGATCATGTTGGCCATATCTTTAGAAACACGGATACATACGTCAGGACAAGAAAGGTAATCAACCTTGAACCACGAATATAATCATTAACATATTTCGGTGAAGATGATTTTCGTATACTAACGCGCCATTTTTACTCATGCTGCTTTCGCGACATGTAGACGTATGTATTTTCGTAGTTACTTACAATAACAGACACCTCTGAAAAGCAAGGCCACATCAATCAATCAGTCGTCTCAGTCTTGCTCTTGCTATAGTATCAAGATTCTAAAGATACTAATAAATAAAGACGATCGTTTGGAGCCTCTTTTCGTGCCTTAAAAGATTGATTACGAACTCAATATCTATCAATTTAAATTATTCTCGTCGTGGACCCATTTTTCAAACGATGTAATTTTCTTTCTATGAATTTATTTATTTGCATTCCCTTGTTTGTGTGGAGGAGATTGATTTTGAACTTAATATCTATAAGTATGAATATGAATTATTGTTGTTGACCCCTTTCTCCAGAATATCTAAACCTATGAATTATTGCTGTGGACCTCTTTCTCTCTCCAATAATGCCATTTGTTTATTTCTTTCTTTTCATTTATTTTTTCGTAGAGCCTTCTTTGTTACTGAGATATTGATTTCCGACTAAAATTAATATGCTAATTTGAACCTATTTTTGTATTTTGATTTTTTTTTTTCTTTCACCTTTTTAATTATTCTTTTACTCGTATTTCAAATTAGCTTATAGTGTAGCCTCCTTTTCTTTCAATTTTCCCTTTTTCCTTCTCTAACCACTTGTTTTCCTTAAATAAACATGGGTGATTTTTGGTCATTTTTTACTTGAAACCACCTTTTATACCTTTTTTTCCGTCTCTTTAATAAACCCACCTCCACAAAGATTTATGCCTTTTCATCTTTATTACGATATTTTATTATCTTCGCTTGTTAAGATACGATATTTTATCACGTAGGAGTCGATTCAAACAAGAAACGGATCGCTGAAGATGAGATTGGTCAAGGCATGCTTCGAGTCAGAAATATTATAATCATTATATTATCAAATTTATATGCTTTATACTGATTTATTATTCTATTATATTGATTTATTACGCTATTAACCCTGACATCGCTTCATCATTTATAATTTATGACTAGATTCGAATCTATCGACCTATTATAAGTCAATCACTTAAAATTATTTTCCCTTTAAAAAAAAAAGCTTATAAGAAAAAGCTTATGATAAATGCATTTAAATAGAGATACTATCGCCAATAAGCCCTAGATAAGTTGGTTAAGTGTTAGGCCAAACTATCGCCAATAAGTCCTAGATAAGTTGGTTAAGTGTTAGCCCAAACATAAGGAGATGATTAGTGTTTGAAATTTCTTAAGAGTAGAATAATACAGTGTTGTAATTCCAAGTAAATAGTTTTCAAAAAAAAAGAAAAAAAAAGAGATACTATCGAAAGCTATATGTTATAAAAAAATGTTTTTTTTGTATTTGATTTTTTTATAAAAATATAATAAACAATTAGATATAATAACACCTACCTATTTTAAATTTATTTAATTTTATATAAAATTAAAAGTATATTATGTTAAAGAATATATAAAAATATTTTTTAATATAGTTTTTTTTTATTTCTTTCTATTTTACATCTTTTATTTTATTCTTTAAATTTTTCATGAATAAAAGATAACCTAAAAATTAATAAACTTAAAAATGAATCTCTATACTTTGTCACTTATGGATTTCTAAAAAATTTATTAACTTATCTTATTAGCAGATTACTTAATTAATATACTGATCTTAGTCCACATAAAAGATTTTATTATTTAAGTAAATTATTAATTTATTAAAATTTATTTATAAAATTTTATTGTATCTACAAATTTAATTTCCTTTCCAAAATTTTGTTTAAAAATAGCAAAATTTGAAAATGTATAATTTTAATCAATTTTTGTTTTTGACAATTTCATATTTAAATGATAAATCAAAGAATACAATTTTGATTGTTTCTTTTTTTTTTTTTTATCTTCAAATGTTTAAATAAACTATCCTAAAAAGAAAAAAGTAGTCCTTAAGTCATAGTTCAAGTGGTAAAAGGGTGGTAAAAGGGAATAAGTGTATAAGAGGTTCTACACTATAAAAATAGAATAGTACAACCATGTATTCCAAAAGTGAATAGATATAAAAAAAAATGAAACAACACAAACAATGACAGAAGAGAAAGTTGGAGTGGCAACGAATATGTAATACTTTTTTACTTTTAATAAATCAAACAATACTTCATTATTCAACTATGCAATAACATAATTTATTTATATTTTTTCAGCCTTCTTTCTTAATTTTCAACTTAACACCCATCTGTGTGAATTATTGGCATGAACCCCTTTTCACCGACAATTTCATTTTCTCGTTATGTCATTTCTTCCTTAGGACCCTCTCTCCCTTATGTCTCTCTCTCAATATTATTCATGAACTGGGTATATTTGATAGTGTTTTTAAAAAATTCTTTAAACGTAAAAAAAATGTTTAAAAAATATTTTTAACATAAAAGCAATTTTTTTTTGGAATTAATCTATGTATGGTAACTGAAATACTCATGGAAGAAAAAAAAATGTAAAAGGAAATATTTTTCTTACATTTGATTTTATTATATAATTATAAATGAAAATCAAATATAATAATAGCCAATTAAAAATTGATACATTTTAAAATTATTTAATATTATAAAGTAAAGAAAAATAAATTAAATAAATTTGAAGAAACACAAAAACAATTTATTAATTTCAAATATATTTTTACTTTGATCCTTCGTTCCTTTCAACTTTTCTCTCTATTTTCTACCTTATATTTTTCCTCAATTTTTTCAAAGCCAAAATTAGCTTGGATGTTTAGCGAAAATTTTAAAATTATTTTTCACAAATAAAAAGTCGCGTATAATACTCAAGTTCGCTTACAGTGTTTTTATTTGATAACTGATTCTTTTTAAAAATACACCTAAAGAAAACTTTCCTACCAAAAACATTTTAAATAAAAATTAGAGTCAAATGCTAGATTTTAGAAAACTCATAAAAATATTTTGATAATTGATTTTATCATAACAAATGTAATAAAAATTAAATAGAACTAAAATTTATTTAAAATTCAATATATTTTAAAATTATTTATTTTTAAATAAGAAGTTAAAATTCAGTTATATAGGTGTGAAATAACATACAAAAATAATTTATTATGAATTTGTATTTATATAATTTTTATTGTATTCCTATTTTCACTCTTCATTTTATTTCATTTAATTTTTTTTTCATGAACAAAAAGAAAACTAAAATTAATAGTTTAAATTCTTTAAAAATTAAAAGTCAAAGAAGTTAATAAAATTTAACAAGGATTTTTTCATGATTTTGTATAGTTTTTCACTAAACGATTTCTTAAAAAATTTAGTATTTAAGTTATCGTAGTGGATATGTGTGACTCCCCAAAACCCAGGGGTCCCGTTGACAACCCCCCAACGTGCGGAATACCTGTGGGTATCACATATCTCAAAACCTCCATATCGCGTCCCATTCACCGGAATCCATTCATGCATATATATTTTAGAAAACTATACAAATTTATCAAAATAGTTCCTAAGAGTTTGAGTTACACTCATTTACATACAAAATATTACATGTAAAATCTAGTTTTTTACAAAAAAGTTTCTCAAAGCCATAGTTCGACTTTCTTCACACCTACGGTTCCGGATGAGGGTTAGCCGGTTGTACATAACTTGCACCTACAAGGGGGCTCACAATGGAGTGAGCAATGCCCAGTAAGGATAACTCCTACAAGGGCTACTCCCCACATGCAATGCCACGTTCATACAATAATACACACATCAACATTCCAATGCTAATTCTAAATGGAATCCTACATGCCATGTAATGAGACTTGACTCATCATGCCCCATGTCCAGGGTCCTCACCGACTCCCTCACATATGCTAGCTTATGCCAAGTGTGAAAAATCGCCATTGGTGTTTCATCCAATTACCATTTTTCCAAAACAAAATATTTTTGTTTTATAAAACAACACCCATTGGATATACCTCCAATGTCCATTTGATTTATTCAAATCCCGTGTGTTTATGCATTTGTGGGCCACGGATTTTCGGGTTCTCATCGCAGGACTCCGCACACCTTTCTACATTTTTACGGGCTTTCACCAACGGGGATCATGTATAACTGCAACTACCGGGTTTTTCACTCGAGGGGGATCTATCCCTACTTGCTGTGCCCAACACATGCATATTTTTTTCATGCCATGAAACCGTGAGACTCTGTTGGACGTAGTCCAATGATCGAGCTCACCACTCATTCACCAAGAATAATGAATGATTATAACCATGCACACACACCCAACTCAATGCGATGCCCCCGTGCATATACAATGCAAAATGCCACTGCATGTGGTCTCATGTTACATGTATAATACACTACATGAAACAATTTCTAAACGTACTTTATGCCAAGCACCATGGATAATTATATCGAAAGCATATAATTTACATCAATTCATGCTAGTATATATAACACCAATATATCAACATATTTAAAACACATTCAGCATGTTATAAAATTTCCAGTAATAGAACACAAAAATAGTCAACACAAACTAGCCATTCCCAGCCATAAATCCAGCCATACCCGACCTTGGAAATAATCTAGACTCAGTCCATAAATTTCAGCTTTTGTTTTTTTTTTTTTTATTATTATTATTTTTAAAACTTTCAAGACTGTCTTTAACGACTATAAATTCAACCTTGAAACATTTCTCAAACTCGGCCCAAAAACTGTCTCGAAAAATAGTCCCAACATTCAAAAACTTAGTCCCATGGTCGGAGCTGAACCACACGATCATTTATGGCCTTTAGATTAAGAGGAACCAACGTAGGAGGAAACCCTACCTTTTTTTTGTTTTTGGCACCTACTCGTAGCTCTCATCGAGTAGATTAACTTTAATTATCGGCCTATCGACTTCCGACCGTCATAACACTAGGAATCGGAGCCACTTTTCCTTCTTTCCCATGAACATTTTTTTTTCTCTCATCTCTTTTGTTTTCCTCCCATTTATTTTCTTTCTTCCTTTCTTTTCTTTTTCTCCTTTCCTTTCTTTTTTCTCCTTTTCTTTCTTTTCTGTAAGACCCGAGAAAATTCCAATTTTCTGAAAAAGGGCAAAATCGTAATTTCGGTAAAAATCCGAAATTTTTCTAAATCTCAGATGACGAAACAGACTTCACCGTTGGAATTGTCTCGCAAAATCTAGTTACCACGCTGATTATCACACCCGAGACAATGGGATTTACACGCTTCGAGAAAACGCAGTCATATGACACGGCGCGATTTTGAGGGTCTCACAGCAGCCACGTGTCACGCAGTTCAGTCCACTGAGCTCAAGGTGGGGCCCATGCGGAACATACGATACGATGCCATCATAGAAAAGTCAAAGTGGTTGGTCGAGGGATAAGAAATCATCTCAACCACCAGAGAGGACATGTGGCAAAAGGGGACAAAAGAGCCTCTTCTCCACTTTTGAGCCGAATACCTGCGTAGGAGGAGAGCATAGATTAAAAATGGAGGGTTTTTCTAGAGAGAGTGTGCAACTTCTCTCTAAGATTCCTGGCTTTCGGACTGTCGGATTTCTTCGAGCCAAGAAGAAAAGTGGTTCTACGCAGCAAGGGCTTCGCGTGGGCACCGGATTCGGGCGGTTTCGATAAAATCTATGAGGTAGAGGTTTTATCCTACTTGATTTACCCTTTGTTTAAGTGTTTTGTAAATGCTTGAGTTGATTTGAGGTCATGGAGTGGTTGTTTGATCATCCCAAACTTAGACCAAATTTCAGTCAGAATATTTTGAACTCGTTTGAACAGTTTAGGGACTGTTTTGGGTGATTGTTTCATAATTTATACAATAAATTATGTTTTGGTGTAAGGAGGCCTAGATTTAATATAGAATCTTGCCCACAGTGGAACCGATGTTTGGTGAGTGGGCTGCCCACAGACAGCCCATTGTTCCTCGCTTTTTGGGATTGTTAAAAACAAATCTTGCTTAGGCGAATTGGACCAAAACATCCATGTTTGTGCGCATGAAATTGTTTGAGTGAAATACTTGAGTCACAAGTAAATTAACAGGTTAATGCATGAACTTAATGTTATCGACGATGCCACAATTATATAAACATAATTGTGTGTGTAGGCCATTGAAATGGAATTGTGATTAGCTCAAGTGAGTTAATTTGGGCGTTATTGATCGTAAAATTGAATATTACGTGGTATGAGTGCAAATCGAGAATATGCATAATTGATATATTGGTATAAATTGTGTTGAATGAAGATAATGCATTTCATATGTGTAACTGGCACCTAGAAATTAGGTGAGAGGCTGACATGAAAGAAAAGAAAACGAACATGGTTGGCGGAAGGAATTTCAATGAATGATTTTCCGAGAATCGTTGTGAGACACCCAACACTACATCGCCGGAGGAGCCTACGTAATTGTTTAGGCTGTTCTCCAACACATTCGCCTCGGAGGGTAGTCCACTTTACCGAAATTCGGGTAGTGTGTTCAGAACAACAAGTTTACTTGAAAACGGCGTTTTCATACATGGCTTAAAGTGTGAGGGAGTTTATACAGACTCGAGACACTGGATCGCCATGTAGACATTCAAGTAGGGATCAATGATTACTTGAGTGTGTGTTTACATTGAATCATTGCATATGCACTTAGGTGGGGAGTAACCCATTTATGGTAATTCCACTACTGGACAATTGCTCACCTTGTTGAGGGAATATTATTTCAGGTACATGGAGCGTTCGAGAAGACGACTCATTTTAGAGGTTGATTTTGAAGAAAGCAGGGTTGTGGCTTTGATGCTTTTGGTATAACATGTATTAGAACTGTAAATTTTAATATGTGTTTGTATTAAGAGTAATGTAATAACTCTTGAACTATTGAATATAGTCATGTATTTTGATGAGTATTGTGTATCAGCTCAAGTGGCCATTTTTACTGTGTATGGGTCTCGATACGAGACGATAGATTTTCCTGTCGATAGTTGTCACACACCCTTTAGTATCACTTTTCTTCTTTTTCCTTTTCATTCTCCTCCACCAAATTGTTTCTTGGTTTGAGCCAAGTGAGAGGAAACTTTCTCTCACTTTCCTATTCCTCTCACATTTTGTGATCCATGTTCCATGTGTCATGTGTCACATGAACACATGCACTAGGTGGAAAATGTCACACCACATGGCTCTTATACCATGTGCACTTTTCTAGGCTTGTCATGAGGCATTCATATGGTCATGCCATATGGCACCACTCCACGCGCACCGACACCCGCCTCGAACACGTAAAATCCAACTATCCTTTAATCCAACTAGAAGAGAGCTAGATTCTCACGACGATTCTTAACGTATGAAGTCCTTTTCGTCATCTGAAATCTAGAAAATTTTAGGTTTTCAACCTATACTACAACGACAAATTACCGTTTTGCCATTTTTCAGAAAAATTGCATTTTTCTCGGGTTTCACAATATGAAAATTTATTTGGAAAATTTTCATTTATTAAACGTTACTTAAATTATATTGTTTTTAAAAAGGGAAATAATTTTATTTATTTAAACTAGCAATATAGAAACACATAATCAAATTCCCTAAAAACCCTAAAAGATGAAACAACTAGGTTAATAGTATAATGAATCGACTTAAAGCATACACATTTGATAATACTATAATGACTAGAATGTCTATGACTCAATTAGATGAATGATGACTTCACATCCCATTATCAAACGAAATCTAGGAATGATGGCTTTGCATCCCCGTTGTCAAACGAAATCAGGGGATAATGACTTCACATTTCCTAATTTCCATTCTCGAGCTTTCTTGACACCTTGGAAAATTGCATTGTTCCTTCTCATTCAATCATTCAATCATTCAATTTGTATTTCAAATGGCTAAGGGTTTAAAGAGAAGAACAGAGAGGGGTGTAGAGAGGAAGACCAAGAGGGCTTAGGGCTACGACATTTTTTACATTATTTTTTGTTTTGTTTTATTTTGTTTTTATCATTAGCTTAGTTGGCATATGTACAAAAGGGTGTTTTTGTCAAAGAAAAAACACTCACCATACCATCCTATAATATTTTCTGAAATTGATACATTATTATTAGGTTATAAAAAACTTTATTCTTAAAGTCATATTATTTTGAAATTAACAGCATATAACCTACTTTTTCCTTTTTTTAAATTATATGATCAAAAGACATTTTTATCCTTACAAAATAGGGACGTTTTGAGTCATTTCTTTGGTACACCCTTTTCAAGAATTTTCCTTTTGTTTAATTTAGCCCTAGTTTATTGATTTTCAATTCAACAACCTCCTTTATTGATTTTGAAATTAACATCCAATTGTATGAATTATTGCAAAGGACATTAATGGAGCACTACTAGAGACAACACCTGCGTTTGTGTTCCCTAAACTAACCTCTCTCGAACTCTATGAACTACCTCAACTCAGGAGTCTATGCCCAGGGGCACATACTTCACAATGGCCATTGCTGGAAAATTTGAATGTGCTTAAGTGTCATAAACTCAACGTATTTTCATTTGAAACTCTAACATTCGAACAAAGACATCATGAGGGAAATCTCCATATGCCCCTTTTCTTTATCCACCATGTAAGTTTTCTATTTCCTAATTTAATTACCCGATCATGTTTCCTTATTAAATTTACATCATTGGTTACTTTTTCTCCCCATTTATCTCCATTGAACTTTTTAATCTTAAATTTGTGCTAATCCTTTATGCTATCTTTGGAACCCGGAAAGCAAAAAGGAAAAATCATAAAGAGGATTGTAGGAAGGAAAATTTGGAGGAAAATAAAAAGTAGGTTTAAACTTAATAAATTAATTTTATATGTTTATTCAAAAGTCATTTTTATTTGTTTCACTCGATTATATACAATTCAAGAAATTTATTAAAATATGTAAAAATTCTGAGAAAGTTTAATTATATTTGATTTTCTTTATATTTTTCATGGCGAAACCAAAAATGAGGAAAATAATTTTCTTGGTGATTTTTTCTTCACTGGGTGATTTTCAGTTCTAAACATAGTCTTAATGTCGTAGAGGAATTTATATAAACAAGGTATGGATGTAGTCTCTAAACCAATACTAATTTATAGTAAATTCCTTTGCTTTCTAAAGTTTGTATGATTTATAAATCCACCAAGTTATAAAGAAACAATTGTGAACCACCTTTCCAATCTGTTCTATTTATTAAAGTGAGCTACACCTCACATCAAAATTCTCAAATGCCAAATGAACGTAATTAGAAATCTAGACATGGCTGTCTAATGCATCTTCGCTAAATAACTTAGAAATTTTGTATTCATTTTTCCGTGTTCTTTGCTTGTGATAAATAAATAAAACGCTTCCTTTGTAGGTATGCACATCTAATTGGTATGCTAGTTATATTTGACATATATAATAGATTGGTTTTGTTTGAGCCATTTCTCAGGTCGCATTCCCTTACTTGAAGAAATTATCGGGTCACAATAATCTACATAAATATAAGGTGAGCAATTTCACGAATTCTTTCCTAGACTACGCTGATTGCACGCTGATATGGAAATATTTTGGTTGCGATTCCTTCCTTTATGCTTCAAGGATTACATAATGTGGAAGAGCTTCATGTTGGAGACTGTAGTTTAGTGAAAGAGGTATTCCAACTTGAAGGACTTGAGGAGAAACATCAAGTCAAGCCGCTTAGATGGTTAATAATATTAGAGTTGTGGCATCTTCCTGGGCTCACACATTTGTGGAAGGAAAACAACAAACCAGACCTTGATTTCCATAGTCTCGACAATTTGATAAATTTTATACCATCCTCGGTAGTATCTTTCCAAAATCTTGCTACTTTAGATGTGAGATTTTGTGGTAGTCCTATAAAGTTTGATACCACCCTCTGTCACAAAACCCAGTAGAACTCCAAACACTCATAGCAAGGGGATCAAATACGATGGAAGAAATAGTTGCAAATTTGAAGGAGAGGAGTAGCATATGAGATAACCCTCTGCAAATTGCAACACATGGAACTTCTTTGTGGGATCACTCGAACCTCACAAGCTTCGCCAGTGGTGGTTAAAGTTTCATTCCCATCCTTGAGTATATGAGGTGAAAGGATGTCCTAAGATGAAATTTTCCTGGTACCCCCCTCCCTTACCACATCGGCTAAAAGTGGTAGAAGTGGAAGACAATGGGTAGCACTAGCAGGATGATTTAAATACCACCATCAAGAGTTTATTTATAAAAATACATGGTATGTACTGATTCAACTATCTTAGTTGTAGAGGATGATTTAAGATTTTCTTTGCTTGCTTTGAGTGATAAATAACATGATTTACTGTATATGAAACTATCAACTATATATTAGAGGGTTTTACCTTTTCATTATCTTCATATTTGTCATACTATCCTAGATTTTTTGTCTATTTTTTAATTCTTAATATTTGAATGATATATCAATCCCTAACTAAGTTGGCATGCTTCTTATACGATACATACTAATTATACAAAAATTTACCACATGGATTGCTTAAGTGTAATTTAGACTCACATGTTATTGTTAATTAGCAACATTAAATTGAAACCTTGTGAGTAATTTGAAATATTTATCTTATGATCAAAGGAAATGCATTGCAGAATGTTCTACTATTACTATATATTTTGAAAGTAGTTAAGAGTTTAAACATAACCATTAACAAGTTAGGGAATTTTCTTATCTTTCTAACGTTATATGTTTTTTGATCTTTTATTGCTGAGATGTGTGAATTTTCTTGATTTTAGGATGCAAGCCACCTATATATATAGCCCTGAAGGGTCAAATTCTCGTTGTTAAGACTAAAATATTTGCAAGATATTTTTATTTTATTATCATGGAATCAAATAATATATGTATAGTTTTCAATTCCTAGTAATTAACAGTTTGGTTAATCCTTATTAAATTCTCATATGATTTAGTTACATTTTCGTATAATATCATAGTTAAGAGGCAATCGGAAGCTAGTTCAAAGAAATGAGTAAATATTATGTTTGCCTCTTAAGAATGTTGCAATTTGGCTAGATTTCTAACCATGTTAATGTAATAAGACTTTCTGTAGATCTTTTAATGTATTTTCTTGTGCAGATTTGTAGGATGGTATGATATCTACCACGGCTGCTGATACTTAAAATTATAATTGTGGATCACACGTTTGGAGTTGCATAACGAATCCACTCTGATCATGGTATAAATATATTTGTGGATTTATTATTGCTTATATTTGGTTATTAAGGTATACAAAGAGAACAAAGGATAGATTCGAGGTTCTATAAGACTCGTTTTAGGATCTTTTATTCGCTTATCAAATTCCTCAGACAAGTTAAACTATACATCAAAATTTGTTAACACTTGAAATAACTCAAATCAGAAACCGAATAGAGCAACTGAACAGATGAAAGATCTAAAATAAAGGGAACCAAAGTCGCTCTAAGAGGAGATTTTACTCCAAACACCTTAGATGCACCTGATGCAAAAACCTAACTGCACGATTCATATGAAGACTCCCATACAAAACCATTCAACAAAATGCAAGAAATACAAAAGACACTATCTCACAACTGACCTATGACTATCAACCATAAAAGCACAACCCAACAACTCCTAATAAAATGCTAAAATACTATGACTAAGAAAATAGGTTTGACAAATTCAAAAACTACCCAACAAACTGATTTATGCATTACCGTGAAGATGCCTCCCTACGTAAAAATCGCAGCCACTCTTAGAGGAAGTAACTTAGTAAATAGATCAGCAACTTGCTCCTTGGTACTACAATGTTCCACTTTTATCTCTCCTCCAGTCACATGTTCTCTTATGAAGTGATGCCGAATATCAATGTGTCTTGTGCGCATTGTGATGAATAGATTCTTTTGTTTCACATGGTGGATGTGATTATCACAGAAAATTGTTGTAGCCTCTCGCTGCCGTGATATCTTCTACGTTCTTCTCATCCATATTTTTTCCTACTGACATCCAAACTCTAGAATCATCGTCTTCAGTATTTTTTCCTTCCTCCATATTTTCAGACAAACGATAATCCCTAATATTTTCTTTTGCACTTCTAGAACCCAAACAATATTCCTAGTGTTTTTGCCCTCCCTTAACTTATTTTTGGCTCTCTCATTGCATTCCCTTCTTCTGCTGAATCTAGTGAGCGTTTAAATGTTTTTCTCAATTCCCCTCCATAGACTCATGTGGCTCTTCAAATTTGTTTATACCTTATGTGACATTTTTTATATATAATAAATGAGACCATACTATTAGATAATCAAAGATACAGTACCAGTAATCCATCCTTCCGTCCTTATCTTGTTAGAGTGCTACCAAGATTGTCAAAAATCCTACACAAATCTGGCATGACTTTTGAGCCTCTTTGTGCCTTTGAGATTGATTTCCAAATTTCAACATCTATCCATCTGAATTATAGCTGTGGAACCCTTTCTAACAGTTTCATTTCTTTTTGGTTTTTTGTTTTCTTTTCTTTTCGTTTTAAAGCCTCCTTTGTTCCTTTTGAGATGGATTTTTAATCAATATCCATCTGAATGGAATGATGGCTAGACCCTTTCCAACAATGTCATTTCTTCTTGTCAATGTCAATTCCTCATTGTCCCTGATTAAAAAGTGCTTTTTTTTTTTTTCTAAACATCATTTACATAGAATTGTTTTTTCTAATTATGGGTTAGGGTTCTTAAAATTATTAATAAAAATGTTAAAGAAAATAATTTCAATTTTTTCATATATATATATATATATATATATATATATATATGATAAAGTTAAATGTTATTAAAATATATAGGACGATTGTGAATTTATCTTTATTTATTTCATACTGTTTCAGAGAAAAGATTTTATTATTTGCCAAAAAATATTAATCTAGTGAGTACTTATTTATTATGGTACACGTGCTCATAAACTTCTTTTTAAATCTAAATAGTAAAATTTGAGAGAAACAGAGGAACTTAGGTCCTGACCCGAGACAACATCTAAGAACCCAAATACGCATTTTTGTGGCTTGGCCAGATAATCGTGTTTAATGGCATTCGTGTTGACCCGTCTAAACACGTTTATGGGGCCTAGTCATATTCGTGTCGATCCGCCAACAATGACTCGACTCGAATTGACCCTTAATTATTATATTAATTAATTAACCTATTTAATAATTTATTTATGTTAAATATGGATTATTAATTATAATTCCTATTAATTTAAATAATAAAATTAATAAACATGTTAAATTTAATAGGTTATTTGTGTTAAATATGCATGGATGATTAATTATAATTCTTATTATTTTAAATAATCAAATTAAATGAGTCATATTCGTATTGACTCACGTAACACAAATAATAAATGGGTTGGGTTTGGGTTAGCGAATGTTGACACATTTATTATTCGTGTCGAGTTTGAGTTAGCGAATGTTGACACGATCCGTACATTGACACGACACGAACACGACCCATTAACACGAATTGCCACCCCTATACTCTACCACAAGAGTGTATTCCATGACCGCTCCCTTTTTCCCAAGTATAAATATATGCATAATATTGTTTTCTTTTTTATACCCAATTATTGAATTTCAGTCACCAAATTTGGTATGTTTCTGGAAGCAATCATGATACACATTTGTTTAGAGAGGGAATTATGTTAAGGTTAACCATTGCACCAAAAAACATAAACGAAAATATAATCCAAGTCCGTCAAATGTACCATTGAATTCAATAATATAATAAAACATGCACAATGATAATAATGCACCCCCGTGATTGACAAATACATATCGCTGTTGACTAATAGCACCCATTTACGATTATGTAGGTGAGAGACTATTGATATGTTATAAGTCCTCTGAAAATTAAAAAAAAAAAAATGTTTACAACATGCTTATAACATATACGTAATAGCCATATAACATTAATATACTAGTTTTTTTTTCCTTTATGTAATAGTTGACTTTAATGTAACAATCATAGAATGATAATGTAATATATAGTTTATAATACATTGGGAATAACTTTCCCTATGATACATAGCGACCTATAATATATGGGGGGAAAGTTGTTAAATTAATGTTATATGACTGTTATATTAATGATGTAAGCATGTAGTTATGATTTCTTTTTAATTTTCGGAGGACTAATGACATGTCAAAAGTCTCTCTCCTATATGTCCACAAATAGGCCTCACTACTCACTAGTCAAACACTTTAAGGGCATTTATGTCCTCTTTGGGGCTATCACTATTTTGATGCATATTTTTATTATATTGTTGAAGATGATATATTTGAGGTGATTTGAGGGACTTGGGACTTGTTGGTTCATGTTTTTTAAAATAGTTTTCTGTTTTAAAAAACAGGGTGAATAAGGAAAACATGGAGAACGCATTTGGTTTTTTTTTTTTCTAAAAACCATAAAGAACACATAAAATACTAAATTTAGATAACAAGAATATATTTCAGATAATACCAAAATAATGTTCTTTATGTTTTCAAAAATGTTCTCAAGAAAATTTTCAAAAACAGGAACCAAACAGACCCTTAGGTTGTATTTTCTTTCCTTTTTGTACAATGGTGCACCTTGTGTTATATATTTTCATATTGTTGGTTAAAAATTAAGTATAAAAGAATTATACTTTTTATAATATTACAAGTGTAATAAGAGTTACACTTGTGATGATATTTTAAGTGTAAGCAAAGTTACATTTTAAAAGTATATAGTGTAAAAAGAGTTACTCATTCAATAATGAATAAGTTTGTAAAATATCTTGGGAATAAATCATGTTTAATTAGTGGATTAAACATATGAATAATGAGTTGAAATGTTACAAAACTTATTAAGTTGAAGAAGATAATAAGTTTGTAACATTTGTAAGTAAATCATGTTTAATGTGTGCATTAAACATATGAATAAGGTATTTAATTTGTGACGCCCCAAATTCCGGGGGTCCGTTGATTACCCGCCAATTGCTGAATACTGCAATATCGGGTAACCCGACATTTCATTTAAAATCGGGTAGAGTCTCCTTGTAATGGAGCTCTACTCAAATACAAAACATGGCACATGTCCCAAACATCAATATCATGAGTACAAAACGCTTTGGGCCCACACAACACTACTCATCAATATATATATCCAACTATATCCAATAGTTTCCAAGAGTTCAATTTGTTTTTACTTTATACAACATATATTAAAATAAAACAATTCTAATACATAGAACCATCAAAGCCACATTCCAAGCCTCTTCTGGGGAACCTCACTCTAGGATCGAGCCATATCTCCTCGCACGCCTCCCCCAGGTTCGTAAAATAGTATCCTCTAATGTGGTGAGCCAATGCTCGCAGTGGAACTCAACCTGCGGCTACTTCACCTAAGTGCATACGCAATGCTCCAAAGTAAACACACATTCAAGCAAATGCACGATCCTACTTTGAATGTCTAATCGACCATCTCATACCCCGAGTCTCACCGATTTCTCACACTCGCCTAAGCCTCAGATGATAATTATTATGTTTATTTGTGGACAACTCCATGTATATATATCAATTGGCCGCTCTACCATTGATATTATTTATGGACTACCCTCCGATGTATATCAACTGACCGTCACCTCGACGATTGATATTTTTAGTATGGACTACCCTCCGATCATTTTAGTTTTAGACAACCTCCGAAACCATTCTAGACTCACTCCCATGCACTCACTCCTATCATCCTTAGGTGCTCCCTAATGCATATGGAATGCATGATGCCAATTCCATTACGCTTCTTATATCACATGTAAATATATAAACATGCATATATTCACATAATTTAAATCACAAAAACATGTTATGTAATTTCACATTTCCATACATCAAAATTAGCTCACGTGGGCTAATGATCAAACACGAGCAATTCTACTTGAATTACTCGACCAAACACATTAATTCACAAAATTTATTTTGTGAACACTATTCTCGGGAATAGTGAAACCCTGCTACTACCCTAAAATCACTCAATCGCCGGTTCACCAGAACCCGAATTTCACTCGCCATTCCGACCTTTTCACATCAAAGCACATTAACACATGATTGCACAACTAGCCACCCAATTAGCCCGTGATGTCACAAACTGCCCACATGGGTTTAAAAATCCAACACCTCTGCTCCAAGATTCGAACTGATCAAATGGCCCGGCCAATAGTTCATTCAACTCAAACATTAACATAGCTCTAAACAAAGTAAACCCAAGTAGGGAGAAACCCTTACTCACGGAGTTTTGGTCAAATCGCTTAAACCGGTGACCCACAAAACCCTCTCCAGTGCAGTAGCTTCCTTCATTCCGACGACTGCCGACGGTCGGATCTCCTACAATCCTAGAGAGAAGGTGGACATTCTCTCACTAAAACCCACCATTTCAGCACCCACTGCATCACGTCCTCTTTCTGGTCGTTTTTGGCTCCCTTTTCATTTGGGAAGACAACCACTATTGGCTATCTTGTCCTATTATCATTTAAACTTTTCGTGGCATTTTATGTCCCTTCTTTTCCAGTTTGACATTCGGCACTATCACCGGCCGTCCATTTTCATCGTTTCTACTCATGCCACTTATGGCACATAGGTAATTGTTATATGTGACTTTACGTCGCGCCGAAAATCGTTTTCTGGCACGAACGATGCCTCAGCGATGTAATTCCGTATCTCGAATTCGGCCCGAAGTCGGCGTCTTGGCTAGATTTTCGCGAGACGATTCCAATGGTGAAATCCGTTTCGTCATCCTAGATCCAGAGAATAAATTTCGGATTTTTAATCGAAATTACAATTTTGCCCTTTTTCCAGAAATTGGAATTTCTCGGGTCTTACAGAATTGTTACAAAACTTATGAGGTTGAGAAAGATCATAAGTTTCTAACATTTGAGATTAAATGTATGTTTAATGTGTGAATTAAACATATATTTATGTTTTAGGATGTTACAACCTCAAGAGGTTAAAGGAAGACAAAAAGTCTTATTATCTTTGTAACCACATTTTTCTACTCTAAGAGTGTTTTATAAGGTGTGACTTTTCTTCTTTTGTCTTATGCAGAAAGGTGAAAATACTTGATCAATCCCAATACTATTTTCCATTCTACTTCCCTGAAGATTTATTGAGATAGGGGAAATAGAGTCTTTGGACAAAGTTCTAAGAACTTTTTTAAGGTTTCTTGTATTATTCTTCTTCTTCTTATTTCAATTCTCAAGAGATTGTGGGCATTTTCTTAATTTCAAGAGTTCATTGTATAAGGTGAAATTAGAGTGTGTTTCTTCTCCATTGTATCTATCTATTTTTTAACATCACCTTGAACATTATTCCCTTTGTTTTTATTTAATTGAACTAAATATGGAGGTTTGGATTGATAAAAGTATGGGTCCTGCTTCAAGTAACCTGTTGAAGCATCTATGTTCATGTATTCCATGTAATGAAAAAAAAATAAAAAAGACAATGAGAAGGGGTTGGCCATGACTTAATCAAGGATGGTATAAAGCCCCCAGATGGCTGCCAAGTGGCAGCAATCAAAAAGGGGTTTTCCTTTTGTCTTTAGGCATATAAGTAAGTTTTTTTAGGGTTTATTGGTGATCATTTTTTAGAGAGTGAGAGATTAAAGAGGGGAGGGTACCCAAAAGAGAGGTTAGGGTTTTATTAGAGAGAATGAGGAAGAGCTTTGAGGGGAATCATTTTTTTTGGGAGAAAGTCATGAGATCAAAGGAATAGAGCTATGTTTCTCTAGAGAGAGAAAAGAGAGGAGGCTAGGGTACTTTCTAGAGAGGGGAGAGAGAAAAGAAAGGAAGAGAGTCATGTTTTTCTATAGGGAGAAAAGAAAGAAAGACCATGAGCGTCCCCACCAAAGAGTGGGAAGCCATAAATGACCCTTAGTTAAATATTTTTTAAATAATTGGGATATTGGCCTTCATAATTTAGGTCATCCTACTTCCTTAAGTTTAATTTTTTTTTAAGGAGACCATGTGCATCCTCTCATCTTCAGATGGGAGGCCACCCAGATTTATCTCAGTTTTCTTCTGAAACACGCGTAAATCAACATCCATCAAATATGCATTGTTGTTTTCCTCATAAGCCTCTTGTGTAATCATTCTCCTCATTGTTGCATATAATACCCTTCAGCTTATTTAGGTCTTCTAACTCCAAGATTTCTAACTTTGGGAGGATCTCACCATATGTGATGCCCCCAGCTTGGGAGTCTGATGACAACCACTTGACACACTTGGAAGACTCGTGGGTGTCGGATGATACCTGGCTAGCCCAGCCCCGATGTCGGACATCGAGCCTGGCATTTATAACCTAAGCTCTATACTATAGCTATGTCCTAAACCCATGCCCACTTGACCTAGGTACTCGTATACCTAAACTCGATGCAAGAGTGAGACAAACTAGTATCGAGGGCCGCACTGTGGATACCACACACGAGCTACCTAGGTGTCGTTTGCGCAGGAACACGTCTGCAGTTGTGATGCCGGCCCGGGGTCGAATTTGACAACCCGTCAACCCGCGGAAGACTCGTGGATTTTGGGTAACCCGACACCACACCACCGTGTCCCCTTTTCTAAGACCCTGATTTAACGAAAATCGGACAAAGTCTCCTTTATGCAGGGGCTCTACGAAATACAGCCTATACAAAACGGCAACATGGCTTGATATATATCCTGATAGTCTCATTGGGCCCCAGTGTAGTGAAAGTGGCCTAACTGGCCCACTCATCCACACTATAGCATATACAGAACTAATTACCATAGTCCTCAAGAGTTTAATTACAACACTCTTACAAATATTACAAATAATTAGAACAAGGTTGTTCCAAAATATTTTTACAATTCTTTTTACACAAATTACAAGCTAGAACTAGTTTGTTCCAAGCTTCTTTACAAAAAATTAATTACAAGCCACAACCTGACTTTCTTCATAACTACGGCCTCGAGTGGCGTCGATGCATACTCGGTACATGAAAGGGATCCGCGACGGGGTGAAACGTACTTGATAGGAATTAAACTTCTACGAGGGCTACTCCCCACCTAAGTGCACATGCAATTCCATGTTCACACAATCAAACATTCAAGTAAAAATGGTTTCTACTCTGGAATGCACATGCCATGAATGAAGTGTCACTTTCGACATGCACCTTTAACACGAGTCGCCATAGACTCCTCACACATGCTTATGCAAAGTGTAAAAACTTGTCATTGGTGTTTCACTCAATGACCCTTTATCCAAAACAAAAGCTTTTTATGATAAACTGCTTTATTCAAAGCCATTGGACAATCTCCAATAAACAGCTTTATTCAAAAGCATTAGACAGTCTTCAATAAACAACTTTATTCAAAAGCATTGGACAGTCTCTGATAAACAGCTTTAATCAAAAGCATTGGACAGTCTCTGATAAACAGCTCTAATCAAAAGCATTGGGCGGGTCTCCAGATCGCTCCGCTTTATTCAAAAGCATTGGGCGGAGTCTCAGGTCGCACTTTAATAAAAAGCATTGGACAATCTCTTATAAACCGCTTTATTCAAAAGCATTGGACAGTCTCCAATAAACAACTTTATTCAAAACTATGAATGCACCCGTGAGACTCCGTTGGACATAGTCCAAAGTACCGAGCTCACCACCCACTCACCAAGAATGATTAATGATTATGACCATGCACACGCACCCATTTAATGTGATGTCCCCGTGCATATGAAATGCAATTATGCCATTCCATGCCTATACCATGCCATATATATGATGAATGCTATATGAACATTTTAAACCATGCATAATACCCATGCATCATTTGGACAATCATATCAATTAACATACAATTTCCAAATAAACCACACAATACATGTCAACATATTATACACACATATATTGAAATCTACAGTCATCACCAGTCAGTGATGACTTACATTATACTACAGAAGCAATTCTCTTCATGTCCACAAATAGCTATAACCAAGTCACATTCATTAGCCTCTTTCATACACAGTACATGTAAACCAAACCATTAGAACACATAATTTGACTTCCAAACAATTTCAACCAACTATATCGCTGTTTAAGCAATGATGTACGATCATATACGATTGTGGCAAAAATCTAGACACAAATCATTAAACAGCCTAAGCTGTAGCAGTCTCGAAAAACGGACCATAACTTGAGTTATAGAGGTCCTATTTGGGTGATTCAAAATCCTAACATCAATTTTTTAGATAGATCGACAATTTCCTTGGAGGATACTAGTCCAATTTCTCACTTTCCCGACAGCTAAATCAGTCCCAATCTAGGCAGTAGGTTCGGCCAAAAGCAGGGCCTTTGTAGCGATCTGGAAAATGGACCATAACTTAGGTTATAGATATTCAAATGCCTAACATCAAGTTCTCATATAGGTCTACAATTTCCTTGAAGGATACTAGTCCAAATTCTCTTTTTTTCTAACCGAAAATCAGCCTAAAAACTGGACATCATATAGGGTCAAAAGAGGGCACTATTCCCATAAACCATTATTTTTCCAAACAGCCCCTTAGGGCATTAAAACTCAACCAAACAGCTCATAGAATGGAAAATAACCAAAGTAGGAAGAATCCCTACATCTTGAAGCATGAGCAACGACCCGAGGAAGTTCCGCGAACATTTCCTGAACCCGAAGCTTTCAACTTCCAGACATACGTAACGTAACCTTGGCGAGAAACTTGGGTTTACGAGGTATCCGCAGCGTAGCCCTCACCAAGTACTCTGACTTTAATCATTTTCTCGTCGGAAGACGACCACCCGATCTTCGTAGATAGAAAAGGATTTAAGACTTCTCCTACACTATTCTCCTCTCTCCTTTGCGATCCAATCCAAAAAAAAAAAAAAATCCCCTTTTTCCCTTTTTTCCCTCCTTTTGTCTATCTTGACTTAAGTTGATGAGTGGCTCTTCAAGCGCCATGTGTCACGCGATTCTCGCTCGGATCCGTTCCTACCCCGAAACAATATATTTTCGGTTTTCGTTCAAGTTCAATTTATTTTAAATGAACTTTACTTAATTCATTTTCTTCGTTTGATATTTTTTTTCAAAAATCCAGTTTTTGGGGTCTACTGGACACTCGATGTCCCGAAAATTGAAAAAAAATCCGACTGTTTCGGAATTCGACAAATTTTTTTTGGGTAACTAGATTTTACGAGATGAATCCAACGATGAAGTCCATTTCATTATCTGAGAGCTAGAAAAATTTTCAGGCTTCCTAGAACTACTTAGCAATTTTACTGTTTTTACCATTTTTAGAAAAATTAATTTTTTTTCCAGGTTTTACACCATATGTACCACATCCTTGAAGATCAAATACATGTTTTAGATTCAAGCAAAATATCACCTTTATCTCTTTCAAATTCTTGAAACTTTGGATCAAATGACATGGGATGATATTGAGTAGGCTTCTACAACCTTCCACTTTTAGGATTCGTAAATAGGAGAATGAATAATGTGGAAATCGGTGAGGCCATATCTCCTTCAATTCATGAAGGTGTGAGAGTTCCAACTTCTCCAAATTAGAGAATAAAACCTGTAATATAACACATGACATCATGAATTGAAAAAATTGTAATAAAATGTCATATTCCTTTTCTTTAATGTAAATCATCGAATTCCAAAATATTCGCATCTTGACATTAGTTGTGAGACCCCGGAAAATCCAGATTTCCTAAGGAAGGATAAAATGGTAATTTCGATTAATCAAGATTTTCTAGATCTCGGATGGCCAAACGGACTTCATAGTTGGAATCGTCTGAAATCTAATACCACGTCAAAATTTCGTCAAATTTCGAGGCGATCGAAATTTCCACGTTTTCCGAGGCAAGAGAGGATGCATGACACTTGCACGTTTGGGTGGCCAAGAGCATGCGTAATCGGTCTTGGATCTCGGTCGAGCTTGAGCTTAAGTGTGGGTCATAGGTGACACATGGCGCCTTGATGCCATTGGAAATCTCAGTGGTTGGATAAGAGGATAGGTGTAATCCTCTCGACCAATAGGATATTGACATGTGGAATTGAGAAGACTTTTAATTTGTCCCGATCTTGACGAAATGGATTGGGAGAGGAAGAGAAGAGGGAAAGGGACAATGAGAAAGAGAAAGTGTGCAGGATTTTAGGAAGAGAAGCTCTACCTTCTCTCTAGAATTTGCGCGATCGGGCCGTGAGCTCAGACGGCGAGAAAGCGAAGTTGCTCCCCACGGCAGGCTCACGCGTGGAATTGCAGTTCCGGGAGTTTACGACAAACTCACGGAAGGTAGAATTTTTCTCTACTTGCACTTTTTGTTTTGGGGCCTTGTAATGGATGAGATTTGTTGAGGCACGGATGGCGGTGGGTTTTAGGTTCAAAGATTTGGACCATTGAATAAATCCTGGAATGGTTTGGACGGTCGATTTGTTTGCTTTGTTTGTGTGATGTTGTGTTGCCATGAGAAAATAACATGCTAGAGTGTGATTTTGTGGGCGGGTCAAGATGAAACACTTGGATTGTGCCTTAAGCGTAGGCTAATTTTATGTTATTGTTGTAAACTGAATAACATGATGTATGGAATTAATTTGTTAATATATGCATGAGTGATATATTAGCATGTGTTGAATGTTGTTGTGCCATTGCATTGCACTTAGGTGGGGAGTAACCCAAGTAGGGAAATTCCACTACTGGGCTTTGCTCACCGTCAGTAGGAATATATTTTTTGGTACGAAGGCGTGGGATGGGACCCATCCGGGACCTTAGAGGCAAAGAAACGGCCAAGATGGCCTTCTCTTGTATTTTTGTAAAATTCTGGGCAAGAGACCCAGTTTTGCATAAATTGTAATTAAACACAATTGTAAATAAATCATTTTTGTATAAAATATATAACTGTGTTGTATGGATGTGCGGGCGTTATTGAGCCGTTTTACACATGTATGGGTCTCATGACTTGAGACATGTAGATTTCCGCGGGTTGACGGGTAGTCAACGGACACCCCGGGTTTGGGGCGTCACATTAGTTATATTTTAAAAATGTATAAACTGAACTAAAAATAATCATGTAAAAGTCTTATAAAATTATCCAAAAAATAATAAGTTACTAATAGAGAATTTATTGACTTCCGCACAATTTCTGAAATAGAATGAACTATTTAAATAACAAAATTTGTATTTGTATTTTCATTTTTATCTTCATTTTACATTTAAAAATTACTAAATCCAATTTCATTTGATTAATTTTTTCTTGTCAATTATTTTTTATCTTTTATTTTTTATAAAACGTATAAAATATTATTAATATATTTAGGTTTTTATTCAACCTATACTTTTTTTTTCAAATATTCACAAAAATTAATATAATAAATTTATTTTTCTTTTATATTATCAACTTTTTAACACATGTATATAGTGGAATTTAAAATTGAATGTGGAGAGAATATAGTTTTTCAATTAAAACTTAAAGGAGAAAGAGATAGGTAGGGCAAAGCACAGAAATGATGAACATAAAAAAAAAAAAAAGGATAGAGGATGATGAGCGGTAAAATTTGGAGAATTGACTAGGGTTGAAGGCCGTAGATAAGAAGGTGGGCGATCTTCATTTTTGTTTTGGTCTTCTATAGACATATTATTTTCTTATTAAAATAAAATAAAGAAAAAGAGATAAGAAAATTTTTGAAAAAAAAGTTTTTAAAAAATCGTTATTTAAATATTTGAAAAGATATGATTAATTTTTTATTTGATAACTATAAAAATTAAAATTTGGCACTATTCAATATAAAAGATAAAAGGTAAAAGGACTTATCATTCAAACATATATTTATCATCCTTCACTTCATATATTTGATAACTATAAAAATTGAGAATTTATTTTTTTTCCTTTATGCAAAAAAATGTAAAACGAAATAATTTTCTTACAAACACATAAATCAAATATACATTATCAAAACTTATTGTTGTTTTCTTTAGCTTCCTCTATTGATTTTCAACTCAACATCCATCTATGTGAATTATTACAATACCCTTATTTTTTTACCATTGTCATTTTCTCATCATGCCTTTTCTTTCTTTATGGTAGTAGGATTTTCTATGTAATTTTCTCATTTTCCAATGGTAGGTTAGGACTCTCCCTGTCTCAATATTCATGAACTGATGAGTATATATTTTTGATGGTGTTTTCAAAAAACACCTTACACATAAAAGTGTTTTAAAAATTTTTTTAACATATATACAAAGCAATTCTTAAAATTAATCTACGTATGTGAAAGGAAATAATTCTCATAAAAACATAAATCAAATGTACATTATCGTAACTTATTGTTGTTTTCTTTAGCCTCCTTTATTGATTTTAAACTCAACATCCATCTATGTGAATTATTGCTATGACCTCTTTTCACTAATATTGTTTGTTTCTCATTATGCTTTTTCTTTCTTTTGGCAATAGGACTTTGTCAATCTAATTTCTCATTTTCATGAATTATTGCTATGACCCCTTTTCACCAACTTTATCATTTTCTCACTATACCTTTTCTTCCTTTTTGGTAATAAGACTCTTTCAATGTAATTTTCTAATTATGGTATTATCTAAAAATTCCATTAATGACCTGGTTTGGGTATCAATTCGTACTTTGAATGATTGAGAATTTGAGATGGTAACCTGGCCTTGTTGGAGCTTTGTCTTATGACTATGCATTTTCGCCCTCATTCTTGCCAAGGATTTTCAATTTTCATTTTTTTTGGTGAGAGCTGTATTCACATTTGATTCCTGAAGTCTTTTGATTTCCTTGGTTTCCTTTCTCACATATCAGCCTTAACATCTCTGCTTCTGTTCTTAAAGTTGAATCTGTTTGGGTGTGCACCTAAACCCTCATAATGTCTCATATCAATTAGGAATGAGATGACTTATGAGTGTATAAGCATGAATAACATCAAATTGGTATAGGATATTTTGGGAAAAAATCCCAATAACAAAACCATGAGAGCTTAGATCCAAAGTGAATAATATCATACCAATGTCGATGAGGATAGGTTTATAAGGTTTCCTAATAAGTGGGATCAGAGCCGGGTTCAAGTTTAACCGTGTGGGTGGAAACCGAACAAAATGATGTTGTGTACTTTATTTTGAGCAGGGTGTCCGTTAATGATAATTGACCTGTCAGAGAATAGTCGTGGATGTCGGGTTACGACACCACTCATGAAAATCGGGCAGAGTCTCCTTTGTACGGGGAGCTCTACCCAAGGTATAACTTGTCTAACCATACCCTACTTGACCAACTGAGGATTGAATCGTAAAATATTAGTAAGGCAGGCCGTGATACTGCAAATAAATATTCCAATACAAATATATCTCACATGGTTGAGTTTAACACGATACTCTTAATACAAACATATATTAAAATTATAAAATTCTAATACATGTCATACATAATAACTAAGCGACCCGGCTTTCTTACAAGCAAGCCTCTAATGGGTGCACGCCTTCCCGATCTCTCCCTGTGTCTACCGGGGCGATGATCCTCAGCGGGGTGAGCAAGGCAAATGAGATATTTTCTACATAGGGTTGCCACTCCTTTAGTGCACATGCATGGCAAAACAAACACATTCAAGTAATTACATGGGCTACTCGAATGTCTGTCTGTGGCGAATCAAAGTGTCCAGTCTCAGACTCCTTACATATGCCTAAGCTAAATGCCCCGGTAAAATCCATAGTTTTTAGAGCAAAGCTTTTGTTTCTTGAAAACACACTGCGAGTTTCGGTAAAATCTTTGGACTACCCTACGAGTGGAATGTGTTGGAGAACAGCTTCCAAACAATTAATGGGCTCCTCCGGCGTGTAATTTGTTGGACCATCTCCCCTGGCACAATTCTCCGAAAAATATTCCGTTGAAATTCCTTTCCACAATCATTTTTCATTTAACTTCGATTTCATATCATACTCGCTCCTAATATTCTAAAAGTTATAATTGCATATGGAATGCACATGATGTCATTTCAACATATTCGTACTAATATATTCGCATGCATATATATTAACATAATTAATGCTAAAGCATGTTATGCAATTTCACAATCAATTACACCAAATTTAGCTCACATGGGCTAATTAACAAACGCAAGTAATTCATTTTGAATCACTCAACATCATAAAAATTCACACAAAAATATTCACATCACTATTCATGTGAACAGTAAAACCCTCGGGTAATTGTTCACGACCACACAAAATAGGAATTTTCTCCACTCGGTTCAAAGCTTTTGATGGGTTTACGAAACTAAAACAAGTCTCGAGCGTTCTAACCATTTACATGGTTTTAAACGAGGATGCTTAAGTAGGAAAATATCCCTACCTCTTGGAGTTGTCGGCTTCAGCAAAATGGAATGCGCGGGTAGCCCTCGTCGGCGTAGAACAACTTTCCTTCTTGCTGCAGCCAAGCGGCGTCGGGTTAATTTGGAATCCTAGAGAGAATGTGCTCTCTCTCTCTAAAAAATAAAAAAAAACAGCTACTACATCTCACTACTGCCTCCTACACGTTTTTGCTCTTTTTTTTTGTTTGGAGAAGAAGGTCACTATTTGGGTTTTTGTCTTTTTCCTCATTAAACATTCAAAAATCTGCCGTGTCACTGGGGCTTTGGATTTTTCTGCTTGGCATGTCTAGGCGAATCCAGTTTAATCATCTCTCTAAACTTGCAATATGTGTCACAAGAGTACATGTAATGGTGACTTTAATCGGCATCGCGTAATCGTTTTACGACTTTTAGGCTTGCTCGGTGCCTCGAAAAATGTGAAATTTCGACTGTCTCGGAATTCGACGAAATTCGATGTGGTAGCTAGATTTCGCGAGACGATTCCAACGGTGAAATCCGTTTGATCATCCCGAAATATATAGAAAAATTAGAATTTTCTTGAAATTACGATTTTCCTTTTCGAGAGAAAATTGGAATTTTCTTGGGTCTTACAGATGTGGTGGGCCACCCTCAAACGTAGTGAAAATAATCCTGGTTCGAGGGAAGATAAATAATCCTAGTTGGAGGGAAGATTGGACAGAACTTTGTTCGAGAAGAGGATTGTTGGGTGTACACCCAAAGTCTCACAATATCAAATATTGGTTAGGAATTGGGTGGTTAGGAATTGGGTGACTTAGGAGTATATAAGCATGGATAACATCCCATTGATATGATACCCTTTAGAGAAAAAGCCCAAAAACACATGAGGACAATACCACACCAATGTTGATAGGAAAATGTCCATGTGGTTTCCCAATAGAATCCAATAGTAGGATTCTAAATACATTTATTGATAATTAAATAAATAATTATCAAAATAATTTAGATACGGATATTAAAATCGTGTTTGAAAGCGAAACTTCTGATTTTACGTTTTAATCGTATTTTTAAAAGCGCGGCTGCTGACCCTACAGTGAAATTATATAAATCACTTTACAAATTTAAAATTTTACATTAAAATCGTATCTTTAAAAGACGGTTTCATATTTTTATATTAAAATTATATCTTTAAAAAATGACTCCAAAAATTTATAATTTCACATTGAAATCGTGTTTTTAAAATATGATTTCATATTTTTATATTAAAATCATGTTTTGAGAAAACACGACATCACGTTTAAATGACAATAAATATATAGATTTGGAAACATTTATTTTTGTTTTATATTTTAAATTTTTTTCTAATTATGGTATTATTTAAAAAAGCCCTCCAATAACATCCGTTGCTTGGGACTTTCTCCACCACCAAATCATTACTACTCTTTTCGTACGTACGAATTATTACTGTGGACCCCTTTCTCCAATAAAGTCATTTGATTCATTTCTTTCTTTTCATTTTATTTTTCTCTTAGAGTCTGCCTTGTTGATAAGAGATTGATTTTCAACTAAAATTAATTTTCTAATTTTGAACTTATTTTTCAGTTTGATTTTTTTCTTTCCTTGTGACACCCCAAATTCAGGGGTCCCATTGATAATCCGTCAATCTATGAAATTTATGTGGATTCGGGTGACCCAATACCATAATGTTGTGCCTTATTTATCGGGATTCATATTTTAAAAAAAATCAGGCATAGTCTCCTTTGTTTGGAGAGAATTTCTACGATATCTGGCCCTTGCAATATAACGATATAATCATGCTTGAGTTTGGGGTCTCAGCTAGAGTAGTATATACCTCACACGGGTCCATCTGTCCATTACCTAATATACATCCCTTTCTAGGAATGAATTCATTCGCATTTAAATCTAAAATATGAAAATAAAATGCTTAATTCTGAGTCAATGAAGTCCGATCCACGACCCTCTTACCATATTTACATACCCGACTATTTATACAATAGTCCAAAAGAATTTAATTACAATTATTTTTACATAAAATACTTTTTATGAAAGTATTGTCATGACCACATGTCGGCCTTATTCACAATCACGGCCTCGTCGGAGCGCTGTCTCCCTATACACCCTCTATACCTGAAAGGGGGCCCCACAACAGGGTGATCAATGCTCGATAGAAAATTTATCTTACAAGGAGACTCTCCCGCGAAATGCATAGATGACATACATAAAACCATCGAGCCATGTTATATAAATAATGCAGTCTTATATGGAATGTTTCGTGTCATGCATGAGATGAGACTCCTCATGCCCACAACTGATCGACCAGGCTCACTGCACTTTGTAATGCCCGAGTGTGAAAAGCAGAGTGGTGGTGTTGCATTGACTAGCAGGTGGACAGCACTCCCGATTTTAATTTATCAAATCCCATTAATCTTTATTTGGGTTGCGAATTTCTAGGAGTCTCCTTTACCCGACTAACCTTCAACACTTTTGAACTTTAAGTATTTTGGATCCATTTGTCGGCAAGAATAAAATTTGGGTCTTCGCACAGGAGGGGATCTACCCCATCTTGTCGCCCGAACACACGACATTTATTATTATTATTATTATTATTATTTTACTCTGACTGCGTGAGTCTCGATTGTAGACGTTGTCTGTTTTAGGAAAGCTCACGACTCATTCCTGAGAATGGTGAATAACGAGTACCATGCACCCCTTTTAGGCTAAAATGCAATGTTATCGTGCATATGAGGAAATCTGATCATGTGTTCATGCTATGTCATGCAACATGCATAATAAGACTACATCTGACATTTATAAATATCAGGATAATTATATTTCCTACACCTAATTCCATTTTATCACAATTTCCATGTGAATCGTCAAAACTGAGTATATATTAACATGATTTTTACACACAACATCATGTTATTTATTTTTCCAACAATAACACACAAAATGACACAAATCTCGGACCCATATAAAACAAGACACCTTTTGGTCCCTTCACGGTTCGTTACCAAATTACAATGATACCAAAACACACCATAAAACCCGAAGACATCAGTTCCGGGATCAAAACCAAACCTCAACACAGTCCAGGGGCGGCCGGCTTGATCCAGAAATCTTGTCAGGACTATCAGAAATAGTCCGAAAATTCGGTCGGATTTGTCAGAAAATAGTCTTAGAAAATTCCTAAAGAATTCCTACACATAGTCCCAGAATTTGGGGAGATTTGAAATTCTGACCTCTCACGGCCTCTAAGAAAGCCCCAATGCATTAAAATGACTTGAAATTTAGAAATAACACATTACTACTGTGGGTTTGGTGAAACTCAGTTTTGGGTACCCAGCGTAGCTTGCGATGTAATAGATCAACTTTTTCCTTTGCTCGGAGTGATAACCTACGGTCCGATTTCGTGAATCTGAAAACAAGAGAAGAAAAAAAATATTTCTCTCTCTCTCTCTCTATATATATATTCTCGCTCTCACCCGTCCGTGCTTCCACGCATTTTTACTTTTTGACATTTATTTATTTATTTATTTATTTTTCCTTATTATTATTTTTTCTTGTTTTATATTTCTCATTATTTGTTCCACTTAACACTTGGCTCAATGTGGTCATTCACATAGGGTGCATGTCATGCCATGTGTGCTTTGCGACCGATCGCCGGCATGAGTCGGTGTCTCGAGGTCGGAGTGAATTGATGGGTCGCCCCAGATTTGTGAGGATGAATTCGACGGTGAAATAACTCGTCATTCGAGATCTATAAAATTTCCAATTTTCAGCCAAAATTAGTTTGCCATTTTTTGAGAAAATTGATTACTCTCGGGGTTTAATTCTTCCCCCTTGCGAATTTCGTCCAGAGGTCGGACATCTGCTTACCTGAGCATTGCATATACGTAGTTATTCTAGACCAATGTTAGATTTCCAATGCCAAACCAAACAACGTACTTGAAATATAAATAGGAAAGGATGGTGGCCATACTAGATCTGTGTTTCCCAAGTTGCCTCCTCCACTCCTCGATGTTGTCCGCAACACCTTCACTAACACCACTGCGGTCTTGAAGTCGCAAAACTGATCCCGGCTATCCATGTCACGATATGAGTTCTCGCAGAGGTCTCATACGTATCAGCGGTAATCTTTCCCGATCCACTGCACGAGTTGGATCACGGAGTATGTTCCTAGAGCATGGAGATGTGAGACACCTCATGGACACTTGATAAGCTTCGATTGGTAGCGTCGCCCAGATAAGCAAGCTGTGCGCCCTCTCGAAGTATCTCGAAGGGCTCGATATCCCTCGGCCTAGCTTCCCGAAGCTTCTTAGGAACGACCATCCTCTCTTCAATCACCTTCAAGAAGATGTGATCACACCTCGAACTTTAGGGTCGACGTGAGTCTGTCTGACTATAAATCTTCTACCGACTTTGAGCCACTAAGAAGATCTTTATGTATCAAGCCGCTATATAGGGTGTCTCTAATGAATCTTTGAACCGTTGATTGAACTCTCTCCCGACTCACATCCACGATAAATCGGGATCGGCATGGCCTCCCATGAAGCCTCATGAGGTGCCGTTTGTATGCTACGCACGAAATATGTGTTGCAGGAAAATTCCACTAAGGGTAAGTGCTCCTCCCAACTACCCTTAAGATCCGGGACACGTAGCACGACATGTCATCTAAAACTTCATATGGTCCTCCCAGATTGACCCATTTGTCTACATATGAAGGCGAGTGCTTATCATGATTATTATACTATAGCCTTTGGAAATTTCTTCGAAAGTGTGGCCATAATTTGGGCTCCACGTCAGATGCCAGTAGAGATTGGCACTCCATTGTAATTGAACAATCTCCACGGAATATCTGTTCCAATGGGGAATTCCTCCGTGAAGGTCATGTGCTGCTTAGAAAGTGTGCGAGGCTTAAGTGAGGCGGTCCACTATAACTTGTCTGACATCATGCCTCATTGTAATGTGGAAAGTGGGTCACCTGTCCCAGTAGTGACATCGCTCCTTCTACTCTACTATCTCAATTTTGGGCTAGCCACTGCAGCTTTTGGTGCTCGACTTCTTCATGACCACGTGAGACACCGTTGAACAACATCCCTAACATGTCGCTTCTTTATGCTCCAATACTACTGGTAATGAAGATCACGGTACATCTTAAGTGCCCGCAAGGATACATAACAAATCGAAGCGATGGAACTCGAAGGATCTCCTCTCTGAATCGGTCGGTGAGGAACGGCTGACCTATCCTATAACGAAGACTACCATCTTTGTGGATGGCCCAGCCTTAGTCACCATTTTTCACTTGTGCACGGTCACGATGGACACTATCTACATCATGCTCCTTGGGACTCAATCACTGCGCTCGGTAGGGATGGCGTAGCCACAGACTCCACAACATTCCTAAACGATCTTTGTATGTAGTCTTAGCTTTTCCCGATCCTCGAGCATCACGCCACTCTGAAACTACACTAGCCAGTACTCCCCGTGACTTAGGTAAGTACATTGCTACATTTGCCTTACCAAGATGGTAATGAAAAGTGAAGTCACTTAGTCCTCAGATACTCCATCCATGCGTTGCCTCGTATTTGAGGTCTCAACGTGTGAAAACCTCGAGACTCTTGTGGTTTGAAAATACCTCCATTCTTGGTGACCGTACGAGATAGTGGCGCCAAATGTTTAAGGCAAAAGACTGAGTCGCCAACTCCCAGATCATGTGTGGGAGTAATTACGCTCATGATTTTTATTTGTAATGGAACCATAGCTACAACCCTCCGGATTGCATCACGGTACCGGTGTGCCTCGTCTTTAATTTCGGGACTATCAGAATAAGAGTTGTAGTAAGCCTCCTTTTCAATTCATGGAATGCCTTCTCACACTGGTTATTCCACTCGAATTTTGACCTCTTTCGTAGTAAACAGAACCAGAGCACTCCAAGGTGAAGTGCTCGGTCTAATAATGTCCAACAATTCTTGCAGTTGGACCTTGAGTTCCTACCCTGCCAAATTCAACGATTGCCATCCTATGAGAGTCATAGAAATCGGCGACATACCGAGTGTAACTTAATGAGAAGCTTTCCACATCCACCGTGCGAGGGGCAGCTTCCCTCGTCCGAAAAGACATCCTCATACTCGTAAACCACTTATGAGTGAGACTCAAATCCGTCTCCCCTCATCCTCTAGGAGTAAGGCTTGTGGCCAGTAGGTTGTCCGCTCCATTTAGAGTCAACTGCGGTCTAGGAGTAAAGCATCATGCTTCTCCCCACGAAAAGTCACCATTTCACGTGTGTAGGCGAGTAATCCTCCTACTATCGCGATCGATAGCGACTTAGTGTGTCGTCAAACAATCGTCTGCAAAGAATAGCGTGAAATCTGATATGTCCATTACCGAAGGTCCGTGGCGAGAATCCACGAGATCTCACAACTCACAATCCCGACGCCTCTTATCGGCTTACTCACCTAGTTTGTAGGAATGAATTCACATCTGATGGCTTTCGAGGTTTTGACCTCTAGCGAAACTTTCTCACATTATGCATCAATAAACATGAATCTGATGCACTGAATTTAAACAACACTCTTATTAAGTGTGGGGGCGAAACGTGCCACGTATATCATCTTGTCTGCAAGCTCGGTCTGGTACCCACCGGCGTAAGCAAGCCCACAGGTCCACTAAAGTCTGGCTGGAAGTCTTGCCCTCGACCTGACCAGGCCAGTACGGCCTTTTTGGCTATCTATGTAACGAAGGCGCCTATGTCACGACACCTAAGACTGATCTTTTGGTCCCTATGGCCCGCACTGGAGTGAGAAGGAATAAACTGTGTCGGCGCCTGTCCCATTAATGACTGGGACTGCGTTGTCCCATAATTCCAGGATCCCTGCCTATGTGGGCAATCCCGTGTCATGTGCCCAGGCTGATGGCAATGGTAGCATGTCATCTATCCCATATGGCTAAAAGCCTCGACTCAACCTTGGCCTTGATAGTCGTGGCCCCGTCCCTGAAATCCATATGAAGCAGAAGTCTTTTGCTTCTTCCTAGAGTTAGAAGAAGATTGATTCTCCTTCCTCCTAGCACTAGTGCATGTATCCTTTATGACTATTTGGAAACAATGACCTGCCATCATCAGGTCTCCTCCTCCCTTGAGGGCAGGAGGATCATATGCCTCGAACCTCTGGAGGTTACTTGACCCCCCTTGGTTCCCAATTACACTAGCTTGTGCGATGGTGGCGGCGACTGCACATAAGGGTAGTAGTCGCAACAACGGCAGCCTACATGGAGTGCATTGGTCGAAAAGCGGTCATGGGTTATTACTCCGCCCACCATCCCGGCGTCCTTTTCCTTTGCTAGCCATCTACACGTGTCAGATAGCAATAGAGTTCTCAAATTTCTATCTCAGTCTAACTAGTAGTGCACATGCCAACCACTAATAAACTTTAACATCATGAACTGTTCATCACTTTTCGCTAGTGATGCATGTCTGCAGCAATATCTAGCATCCCGATTCGGCTGTCATATTCATTTGTTTTTAGACCCGATGTAGCGCCCCAAATCCGGGGTGTCCCGTTGACCTACGTCCCGACCTCACGAATACTTGTCTCATATCATGAGACCCATACATGAGTAAAATGGCCACATTGGCCCATACATCCATACTCACAAAAATGTATCCAACTATATTACAATAGTTTCAAGAGTTAATTACACTCTTAATACAAACATATATTAAAATTAAAAATTCTAATACATGTTTTACAAAATATATCTATCAAAGTTACATGTCGGCTTTCTTCTCAAAAGCGGCCTTTAATGGCGTGTCTTCTAAACACTCCACATTACTGAAATAATGTTCCCTCGACGGAATGAAGCGTGCCCAGTGGTGAAAATCTCCTGCATGGGTTAGTCCCCACCTAAGTGCACATGTAATGGCAACCAGGCCATTATTAAATGCATGATCCTACTTGAATGTCTCGTACTAATCACGTGTCTTGAGCCCTCGCAGCTTCCTCGCACGTGTCTAAGTAATAATATGAAAATCATTTTCCAAACAAAATATTTGTTTTAATTGAGGACAACCCTCTCGGAGTATAAATACGTTAGACAATCCTCCGAGGTGAATTTGTTGGGTAACTCTCCGAAACAATTCATGGGCCCCTCCGACATGAATTGTTGGACAATCTTCCCAACACAATTCTTCGGATAACTTTCCGATAAAATTATTATTTTTAATAATTTTACAAAAGAATTCATCGTTTGGACAACCCTCCGATTTTTGTCATTACCGCTGGCGCTCTGAATTTAAGGGTGCGTTGCATATGGAATGCATTATGCCATTTCAACAATTCATGTTAATGTATATAAAACATGCGTATACTAACGAATTAACTCCTGACATACATTATTCAATTCATAGTAATAACACCAAAATTAGCACATATGGGCTAGTAACCAATTCAAGCAATTCATTTTAAATCACCCAAGCAACACACAAATCACACACAAATCACGTGAACAGTAAAACCCTAGGTCTCGACACTGTTCACGGCCACACTAGGGATTTTCTTCACTCGGTCCAAATATTTTGGGATAGAAAACACGGTCATCCAGGCCTTAACAAATTCCCATCCATTAAAATAGCTCTTAACCAAAAAATAAATCAAGTAGGAGAAGACCCCTACCTCTTGGAATTATCGAAACTCCACAAAATTGGTTTCCACGGGTAACCCTTGTAGCGTAGATCAACTTTGTTTCTTAGCCCGGCCAGTCGGCGGTCAGTGAATCCCAGAAAGAAGTTAAGTTTTCTCTCTAAACCAATTTTCTCATAGAAACTTAAAGTTTCAGTAAAATGGAGAGAAGATGAAGTTGTCTTTATTATTTTCTTTTCAGAGTGTTCCCTCCTTGTCCTTTAGTTTGACTTTTAAGGGCTCTTTGACATGGCTTAATCTAAGCCATTTATCTCTATCCTCTCGCTAATCATGCAACATATTGTCACATGGGTACATATAGTAGGTGACTTTTGTCGCATGCATGCCTCGCAGGCGTAAATACGGCTTTTGGGCACGGTGCCTCGAAGATTTGAGTGAGATGTCTCGAGGGGTCGGCGTGGTAATTTAGATTTCGCGAGGCGATTCGACCAGTGAAGTTCGTTTGTCGTCAGATCTAGAAAAATTCGATTTTTGTGAAGCGTTACCGTTTTTACCATTTTTTAGAAAATTAGAATTTTCTCGGGTTTTACACTTGAGGTTATGTTTTCTAACCCTAGTTTCCATATATAATCTACCATGTATATTATTCGTGCAAATTACCACACATATCACCTGACATGTTAAGCCTGAAAACCTGTGACACTGCAATGATGCATGGTGCAGACCAATTCGTATACCTAAGTGTTACCAAGCGAGTGCTTATTTTAAAGTACTTGTGGATACGTTGAGCTCTCCCTAGGTAATCGTTTACTGGGCTACGATGGTGTAACCTTTGCGAATCCGGGGTCGGGTTGACGACCCGTTAACTACGGAATTCTTGTGGATTTCGTGACCAGATACGCCTTTGTTGTGTCGCATTTATCGGGATCAGTATTTTAAAAATAATGGGGCGAGTCTCGCTGTTCGAGGAGCTCTACCCGACATACAACTGTATAACAGTATAATCATAACCTTCCAGAGTCTCAACAAAAGTAGTATTTACCCCACGGGGGTTCATCACGTACATATCCCACGATATACATCCCACTGCAGGGACCCATTCATTCATTTAAATCTAAAATATGAAAATAAAAGCGGCAATTACAGTCCTTAAGAGTCGATCACAGCTCTCTTACCATATTTACATACCAAAGCTACTTGCTCTGATAGTTCAAAAGAATTTAATTACAATTCTTTTTATATAAAATACTTTTTATAAAAGTATTGTCATGGCCACTTGTCGGTCTTCTTCACAATCACGGCCTCGTGGGAGGCCCAGTCTCCACACACTCTCACCGGCACTAAAGGGGGTCCCACAACGGGGTGAATAATGCTCAGTAGAAAAATTCTCCTACAAGGGCTACTCCTCGCCTAAATGTACATGAAATGACGTACATAAAACATCAAACCATATTCCATATAAATAATGCAACCCTACATGGAATGTTAAAATTATCGTGCATGAGATGAGACTCCTCATGCCCATAACCCGAGTCCCGACCGACTCCCTCACACCTGCAATGCTAAGTGTAAAAAACCAATCATTGGTGTTTCACCCAATGACTTAAACCATTGGACAACCCTCAAATTTTAATTTATAAAATCCTATGTGTTTATTTGGGTTGCGAATTTTGAAAGTCTCACATGACCCGCAATGTCTTTACGACACTGTGAACTTTCTTATTTGGATCCATATAAGTCAGAATAAAATTTGGGTCTTTCGCTAGGGGATCTGCATCTTTGCTTTACCGAACACACGAGATTTATTATTATTATTTTATACAAGCTTTGTGAATCTAGTTTTGGACGTTGTCCCGATTGAGCTCACCACTCATTCACGAATGGTGAATAACGATACCATGCACCCACACGACTCGATGCGATGCGGCCGTGCATATGAAATGCGATCATGCCGTTTCATCTTATGTCATGTCACATGCATAATAAATTTATATGCAACATTTATAAATCTCGGATAATTATATTTCCTACATATAATTTGCATTTATATAATTCCATTTAATATGTCAAACAAGTATATATTAACATGATTTTTTACAACATCATGTTATTTATTTTCCAACAATAACCATACCAAAATGGCACAAATGCCGATTTCATATAAAACAAGGCAACTCTTGGTCCCTTTACGATTCGTTATCGAATTATTGTGATACCAAAACATACCACAAAACTCAAAGACATGGAGTCTGGGATCAAACCAAACTAAACCTGATCGGAAGCTGTCGAAAATAGTCTCGAAAATCACTTGTTCGAATTTATCAGAAAACAGTCCAGAAAATTAAAATTGATTTGTCAGAAAACATTCTGAAGAATTTAGCGAGGCTATCAGAATGATCTTGAAAATTCCTATACTCAGTTCCAAAATTTTGGAAATGAAATTTATGGCCTCTCACGGCCTCTAAGAAAACCTCAAGCTATTAAATAGCCTTAGGCTAGAAATAGCACAAGTAGGAAAAATTTTCATCATGGGTTGTGAAACTCGAGATTTTTCAGGGAAATCTGCGTGTAGGCTGCGATCGTAAGTAGCTTTCACCTTTTGTTACATTAAAGCGCATGATGGGTTAGTAGATCTTAAAAAGAAGCGAAAAGAGATTAATTTTTTTTTCTCTCTCTCTATTCTTGCTCTCACCCGTCCATCCCTCCACCCCTTTTACCTTTTGACTTTTTTTTTTTTCCTTTCTATTTTTATTATTATTTTCTTTTCCTTATTATTATTTTTCTTGTTTTATGTTTAAAATTATTTAACAGCGGCGTAGTTCATTATGAGCCATTCACACAAATGCATTATATCATGTCGTATGTTCACCGATCTTCGATCTTGCTCGCGTGAAGTCGAGACTATCTTGAGATTCGACCAAAATTAAACTGAGTTAAGCTAAATTTATGAGATGGTCCAGTAGGGAGTTATTTTCGTCATCAGATATCTAAAATTCAGATTTTAATAAAATTACCATTTTACCATTTTTTAGAAAAATTGATTTTTTTTTTCGAGTTTTACATTCCTTTCACTTTTTTATTATTATTATTTTACTCGTATTCAAATTATCTTATAATGTTTTTAAAAAAATTGATAATGATTATTTTACATTTGAAAGGAAAAGCTTTAGATAAGTGCATTTAAATATAGATACTATCAAACGATATATATGTTATAATAAAATAAAAAATATATAATTTTTTGTATTTGATTTTATTATAAAATATAATAAACGATTAGATATAGGTGAAATGGTTGAGGTCTCTTTTAGTTTAACCAGTGGTTTAGAGTTCAAGCCTTAGGAATATAATTATGTTTTGTGATAGAACTTTATAACCTTTGTGATCTATTTAGGCTCGTATATGGATTAATTTAGATATTATATGACTTACAAACATATTTTATATATGTATAGACCCACTCAGAACACCCCATAGTATGAAAAAAATTTAACACCAACCTATTTTAAATTATTTAATTTTTATATAAAAATTAAAAGTATATCGGTGATAAAGAAATAAAGAACATATAAAAATAATTCTTTATTTATTTATTTTTTTTCTTTCCTTCTATTTTACCTCTTTATTTTCTTCTCTTTAAAAAAATTTCATGAGCAAAAGATAACCTAAAAATTAATAACTAAAAAATGAATTTCTATACATTGTACCTAAAGGATTTCTCAGAAAATTTGTTAACTTATCTATTTAGCTGGTTATTTCATTAATATACAAATCCTAGTCCAGGATAAAAGATTTTATTATTTAAGCAAAATTATTAATTTACTAAGCATTTATTTATGAATATTTTATTGTATCGACAAATTTATTTTTCTTTTTGAACCTGTTTACAAATAGTAAAAATTTGAAAATGTATAATATTTTAATTAATTTTTGTTATATTTGACAATTTCATATTTTGATGATAAATCCAAGAAAGCAATTTTGATTGTTTCTTCTTTTTTTTTGGATATCCAAATGTTTAAATAAATGATCAGAAAAAGGAAACAACTGTCCTGAGGTCTGACTCAAGTAAAACAGAATAATACTACGATAATATATTATAAAAAATAAAAAATAAAAACAACGTGAAGAACAAGATGACAGAAGAAAATTGGAGGCAACGAATATGTGTTTTTTTTTTAAATTATATTGTCAACGGTCTCCATGATCTTCATTTTTTATATAATGAAAAAAAACTTGGTCTGGAGTTGATAGAATTTTATCTACGAATCTTCAAATTTATTTCTTCCTTAAAATAATACATTTTTATATATGTAATAAATCAAACAATACTTTTGTTTAATCAAATATGCAGTACCATAATTAATTTCTGTCTTTTCAGCCTTCTTTGTTAATTTTCAACACTACATTCAACTTTGTGAATTTTTGGTATGATCCCCAATTGTATTTTTAATGTTCAAACTTGAGAAACGAGACCACTAATTAAACTAAATCATCTAACTGTGGCAATTTTCGGTTTATATACATTCAAATAATAGGAGTAAATTTCTTTTTGAAAGCTAGAGTAAGTTAAGAAGGACATTTTCTTATATAAAAAAGAGAATTTTATTTTTATTTATTCAAGTCGGGTCTGAAAACACAGTTAATGACCTGGTTGGTTTCAGTTCGTACTCTGAATGATTGAGATGGTGGCCTGGCCTTGTTGGAGCTTTATATGGTGACTGTTCATTTTCATCCTCATTCGGGATTTTCCATTTTCATTTTTCTGGTGAGAGCTGTATTCACATTTGATTCCTGCTGAAGTACTTGATTTCATTTGTTTCCTTTCTCACAGATCCAGCCTTAACATCTCTGCTTCTGTTCTTAAAGTTAAAGTTGAATCCAATAGCATCTATTCCCCTCGATCAGTTCTAATTTTGCCGACACTTGTGTGTCGCTCTGCTACTTTGCTTGTTAAACCTTTCAATTTCCTTCATTTTTGTTTCTGCCACATTGATTCCCTGTACTAGCATCATTAATTTGTTAGTTTACTGTTGCTGTTTTTCTTCCGTTGTCTGTCATCTACCTGATCTGTGTTGCAAAAGAGAAGAAAGGATCGGAGTAGCGAGTTGCTAGAAAAATGGTAGAAATTGGTGTTTCAGTTGCAGCAAAAGTTTCAGAGTACCTGGTTGATCCAGTTGTACGTCCGCTGGGTTATCTCTTTAACTACCGCACCAACATTGAAGACCTCTCTCAACAAGTCGAGAAGCTGAGGGATGCCTGGGATAGGCAGCAGCACTCTGTGGATGAAGCTAAGAGGAATGGACATGTAATCTTCGATGATGTTCTCAAGTGGTTGACTCGTGCTGATGGGTTCATACAAGACGCTTCCAAATTCCTTGAAGATGAGAAAGCGGCACGGAAGAGTTGTTTCAATGGGTTGTGTCCTAGTTTGTTGTCCCGGCAGAGGCTAAGCAGGGAAGCCACGAAGAAGGCCGGGGTTGCTGCTGAAATCCATGGAGATGGCCTCCAAATTGAGAAGGTAGCATATCGTCCCCCTCTGCAAGAGATAAGATCTGCCCCTTCCGAAGCTTTACTATCAAGATTGGTGGCTTTGAATCAAGTAATGGAGGCCTTAAAGGACGCCAATATCAACAGGATCGGGGTATGGGGGTTGGGTGGTGTTGGGAAGTCCACGCTGGTGAAGCAAGTGGCTGAACAAGCTGCTCAGGAGAAGTTATTCGACAAGGTGGTCACCGCATCTGTGTTGCAGACTCCAGACCCGAAAAGGATTCAAGGGGAACTTGCAGACATGCTAGATATGAAATTGGAGGAGGAGAGCGAACAGGGGAGAGCAGCTCGACTACATCAGAGGATGAAGGAAGAGAAGACCATCCTCGTCATCTTGGATGATCTTTGGGCAGAATTTGAGTTAGACAAAATAGGAATTCCTTCTCCTGCAGATCACCAGTACAAGGGATGCAAATTACTACTAACTTCTAGAAACAGAGACGTCTTATCAAACAAGATGGGTACTCAAAAGGAATTTCTACTTCAACATTTGCAAGAAGATGAAGCATGGATTTTATTCAAGAATAGAGCGGGTGATGATATCATTGAGAATCCAGAATTGCAAGAGAGAGCAATTGAAGTAGCAAAACTACTCGCCGGTTTGCCACTTGCCTTAGTAACAGTGGCAACGACATTGAAAAACAAGAGCTTGCCTATCTGGAGGGATGCCCTGCAACGACTGAAAAGGCCAACCCCGGCAAACATAGGAGGAATGGATGCAAAGGTATACTCAAGTCTGAAGCTGAGTTACGATTACTTGGAGGGAGATGAAGTGAAGCCATTTTTCTTGCTTTGTGCTATAATTTCTATTAGTATTATTGATATAGCGGACTTGTTGTATTATGGTATGGGTTTGCGATTATATAAAGGAACTAATACATTGGAAGAGGCAAAAGATAGAACAGACACATTGGTTGACAATCTGAAAGCCTCTAATTTGTTACTAGAAACTGGCCAAGTCGGGTTTGTTAGAATGCACGATGTTGTTCGGAATGTGGCGGTAATAATTGCATCCAAGGAGCATCATGTGTTTGCACTTCAGCGGACTGCTATAAGAGAGGAAGATTGGCCAAGCATGGATGAACTCAGAAAGATCACCTGGGTAAGTCTGCATAAATTCAATTGTGATGAACTTCCAGAAGGGCTGGTATGTCCAAAACTTGAACTTTTTGAATGTTGTCCAAATGAAAATTCGTCAGTGAAAGTTCCACACTCATTTTTTGAAGGGATGAAACAACTTAAAGTATTAGATTTCACTAACATGCATCTTCCATGGCTGCCCTCATCTCTTAGGTGCCTAGAAAATCTTCGAACATTGTGTTTAGACGGATGCATATCGGGAGACATTTCTGTAATTGCAGAGCTAAAGAAATTAGAAATTCTTACCCTTCGATATTCTGCTATTGAAGAGTTGCCCAGAGAAATTGCAGAGTTGACTCATCTCAGGTTGTTTGATTTGTGGGGTTCTTCCCAACTGAAAGTAATTCCACCACATCTCATATCAAGCTTGGCCCGAATAGAGACTTTGTGTATGGGAAATAGCTTTACTCAATGGGATCAAATAGAAGGAAAGAGTAATGCTTGCCTTGCTGAGTTGAATCAGTTGACCCTTTTAACCTCTTTGGAAATACATATACCAGATGCCAAGTTGCTGCCAGAAGACAGAGTTTTTGATAACTTGCTGAGATTTAAAATATTTGTAGGTGATGTCTGGAGGTGGGAAAAAAGCTATAAAACCGATAGAACATTGAAGTTGGACAAGTTGGATACAAGCCTTCTTCATGTGGAGGATGGTATGAGCAAGTTGTTGAAGAGAACCGAAGATCTACACTTGTGTAAATTGTGTGGAGGTATTGATGCTATTTCCAAATTAGATGGAGAGGGTTTTCCTAAATTAAAGCATCTTAATGTTGAAAGTAGTCCAGATGTGGAATATATTGTGAAGTCGATGGATCTGACTCCATCATGTCGTGCTTTTCCAGTTATGGAGACCTTGTCCCTCAATCAATTGATTAAGTTACAAGAAGTAATTAGCCATGGCCAATTTTCAACAGGGTCCTTTGGTTGCTTGAGAAAAGTGGAAGTGGAAGATTGCGATGGCTTGACATTTCTCTTCTCGTTGGCTGTGGGTAGAAGTCTTTCCAAACTTGAAGAAATAAGAGTAAGCAGATGCAAGAATATGGTTGAGATGGTTTCACGAGGATGGGAAGAAATAAAAGAAGATGGTATTATTAATGTGCCAGTATTGTTCCCTAAATTGAGATACTTGACATTACAGGAGTTGCCCAAGCTCAATAATATTCTCTGTTTATTTGAGGAGAAGCCGGTCCTTTCCAACCAACTGGTATATATGTCAAACACGGTACATAGATTTTCTTTTCATCTACTCAAAATAATGCTTTTAATTTAATAATTTAAATCCATCCCAAAACCCATTTGATGAGTCTTCACACTTCACCATTAAAGATAAAACCTACCCAATCAAATTAGTGCATTGACTGACTGACTGACCAAATACATACAAGTCCATCAGTTTTTAATAGGCTTAATTTAAATTTAAGCAATATATAATGCTTAGTCAATTACACTTGGGACAGGTTGACCAAATCCAATCCAGCAGTGGAACAATAATTTAACAAACATATTATTATTTTCAGTACTCTCTATATATGTTAATTGCTGCATTAATTGTGTATATGTATATAATTTAATACATCTATCTATGTTGAATACAAGGCTCTCAGAGGTGGGTTCTAATCATGTTACAGGAGGAGATGAGGAGGGATAGCCAACTTCTGCTTTCCTTGGGCAGCAACCTGCGATTTCTCAAGTTGGTGAAATGCATGTCACTGGTGAAACTATTCCCGCCCAATTTGCTACAAAATTTGGAAGTAGTAATAGTGGAAAACTGTGATAATCTGGAACAACTATTTGATATTGAAGGGCTGAATGTTGATGATGGACATGTTGGGCTCCTCCCTGAATTAAGGAATCTATATTTGAATGGTTTACCAAAATTGAGGCATATATGCAACTGGGGCAGCTCCACGAATGATCATTTCCCTTTTGCTTCTTTAGGCAATATCATATTCCCTAAATTAAATAGAATGTCACTGAAATCTTTGCCCATCCTCACAAGCTTCTCCCCTGGATATCATTCTTTGCAACGACTTCAACATGCAGACCCTGATACCCCTCTTCTAGTGCTCTTTGTTGAAACGGTTTGTTTATCTCTCAAAATCCTTTTCTCTTTCACTTTTGTCACTTCTTATATATATATATATCTTTAATTTTCCTTTGAACATTATTTTCAACTAAAGAAAATACAGAAAATTTAGATTGATCTTCTTCTTCTTGCTTTCCTTTTTTATTTTTTTAAATATTTGTTTTTATTAATGTCTGAATGTTGGAATTGTTTTATCTATATATATATATATATATATATATATATATATCTTCTTATATATATATATATATATATATATTAGTTACCATATTTCTTCTTGCTCTAATTTGAAACAATAATATTCAAATATCCTAAAACACATTTGAATGATTATTATAAAAGTTTATGAAAATTTATACAGAAATAATAAAATGATTTCTAATTATACTTTTTGAGAGTAATTTTCCTAATTAAAACTTGACTAGTAAGAAAATGTTAAAAAAATTTCTATGTAAAATACTTGCTTATAATATAACATGTATCTTTATGTAATGGATTAATAATTTAAGTATATATTTGAATAGTGAAATTAATTATTTACTTTTATATTTTTAATTTGGGAAAGACTATCAAATTCCATTTTTTAATTTACAAAACTAATTGAATTATTTACTCGAATAACTATTTAGATGAGTGTCAATTATTTTTTTTGGGTTTTTTCTCATTAAAAAATATATTAGAATTGATAGTAGTTTATTTCTATTTTTTGCATGATAAAGGTTGAATTTTGAAAATTTTGTAAAATTAATTAATTCTTAATGTTATTATTTTCATTGTATAACGATAGAATTTTATTTTGAATTTTATGGATTTATATTTAATTAATTTATTATAAAGATTATTATTATTATTATTTTTGCGGTTTTTGAATTTTTGTTTAAGTAATAATTCAACAATTTTTTTTATAGAAATAAGAAACATAATAGACAAAAATAAAACGTATTTAAGTCATATATTTTTATGAGAATTTCTTTAATATTATAATGAATGCATTCTTAGCCAATAAGGCCTAACTCAGGTAGGGATATGAAGGAGAGGGTCAATGATTCGAGTTCCAATGTGAACAAATTTGTGAATACTACGATGTAATGTAAAGTAAATAGATGTAAAAAAATTTATTATTATTATTTTTAGACAACTAGATAAGAACAAATCTAAATAGTTAAAAATGAATTTTATTTTATTTTATTAGGAAATTTGATTCATATATTATAATAAAGTTAAAAGTTAAAAGAAAAAAGTAATATCTTCCATTAAGTAAATTTTTTTTTAAGGGAAAAATATTTTTATGTTAACACGAAATTATTATAAAAGAGAGTGATAAATTAAAAAGCAATAGGTGTAAAAATATTTTGAGGTTTCAATTTACAAAAAAAAAAAAAAAACATACATCACTTTTGGAACATTTTAAATGTTAGGCAGTTGTATTAACATGAATTCACAAGAACTATGCTATCCCTTGAAAGGTTATTTTTTCCTTACAAAATTTAATCGCTTTAGGCAATAGAATTCAACTTGTTTACGTTACGCTTGTACATATTCCTCGACCCTTGTATCATATTCTGGTTGATTCTAGAAATGGATGATAATTTTGTTTCAAATTTATGCAGGTTGCATTTCCTCACTTGGAGTATTTACACATCCAGGGAGTGGATAATGAAAAATACGGATGACTCAACTTCCTCAAGATTCCTTTTCCAAACTTAAAGTTGTGAGGGTAGAATCCTGTGGGGGATTGTTGAATATTTTTCCATTTTGTGTGCTGAAAAGGTCACAGAGTCTACGTACACTGTTAGTAAAGGATTGTATTTCACTAAAAGAGGTTTTTGATGTGGAAGGGATGAATGTAAATGTGAATATGAATGCGAAGGAAGAAGGTGTGACTATCGTTTCGTTGAGTGTACTGATTCTAGATTCGTTGCCAAAAGTTGAGAAGATATGGAATAAGGATCCCCATAGAATTCTCACTTTCCAAAACTTAAAATCAATATCCATTCATGGATGTGAGAGTTTGAAAAACATTTTTCCAGCATGTTTAGTCAGAGATTTTGGGCAACTTGAGAAATTACATGTCTGTTGTAGTGGGATAGAGGAAATTGTTGCAAAGGACATTAATGGAGTACTATTAGAGACAACACCTACGTTTGTGTTCCCTAAACTAACCTCTCTCGAGATCTATAAACTACCTGAACTCAGGAGTTTATACATAGGGGCACATACTTCACAATGGCCATTACTGGAAAATTTGCAAGTGGTTGAGTGCCATAAATTCAACGTATTTGCATTCGAAACTCCAACATTCAAACAAAGACATCATGAGGAAAATCTCCATGTGCCCCTTTTCTTTATCCACCATGTAAGTTTCCTAATTTAAGTACCTTATCATGTTTTCTTATTAAATTTACATCATTGGTTACTTTTTCTCCTCCTTATTTTTCTCCATTGAACCTTTTAATCTTAAAGTTTGTGCTAATCCTTTATGCTCTCTTTGGAACCCGGAAAATAAAAAGGAAAAAACATAGAGAGGATAATAAAGAGGAAAAGTGGAAGAAAAGAAAATTTGGAGGAAAGTAAAAAATAGGTTTAAACTTAATAATTTAATTTTATATGTTTATTCAAACTCATTTTATTTGTTTCACTCTATCATATAATAACTAAGAAATTTATTAAAATATGTAAAAAAATTTGAGAAAGTTTAATTATATTTGATTTTCATTTATATTTTTCATAGTGAAACCAAACATGTGAAAATCATTTTTCTTAGTATTTTCTTTCTTTTCCTAGTATTTTTCGGGTTCCAAATGGCATTGAGGAATTTATATAAACATGCAGGCGATGTAGTTCAAACCATACTGCAATTTATAGTAAATTTTATTGGTTTCTAAAAATTTATTTAATTTATAATCAACCAAGATAGCAAACACCAGAACTACCTTTCCAATCCGCTCTAATTAAAGTGACTCCATACTGCATCAAACTTCTCAAATGCCAAATGAATGTAATTAGAAATCTAGACATGGCTATCCAATGCATCTTCGGTAAATAACTTAGAAGTTTTGTATTCATTTTTCCGTGTTCTTTCCGTGTCCAATTGTAGGTATGCACATATAATTGGTATGCTAGTTGTATTTGACATATATAATAGATTGGTTTTGTTTGAGCCATTTCCCAGGTCGCATTCCCTTACTTGAAGGAATTATTTTTGGGTCACAACAACGATACAAAACTATGGCAGGAGCAAGTCTTTGTGAATTCTTTTCCTAGACTAACAGTTCTGAAGGTACTTGGATATGGAGATATTTTGGTTGCAATTCCTTCCTTTATGCTTCAAGGATTACATAATGTGGAAGAGCTTCATGTTGGAGAATGTAGTTCAATGAAAGAGGTATTCCAACTTGAAGGACTTAAGGAGGAATATCAAGTCAAGCCTCTTAGACGGTTAAGAATATTACAGTTGTGGCGTCTTCCTGGGCTCACACATTTGTGGAAGGAAAACAAAGAAACTGCTTCTCCCGATTTGCAAAGAGTCTAGAGAGTCTCGGCGGGTATCGTGACGCTTTGATAAATTTGGTACCTCGTGGCATCTTTCCAAAATCTCGCTACTTTAGATGTGAGATCTGTGGCGGGGCCTCGAGTTTGATATCACCCTTAGTAGCTAAAACTCTAGTAGAACTCCAAAAACTCATAGCAAGGGGATCATATATGATGGAAGAAATAGTTGCCAATGAAGGAGATCACAAAGTGGCGGATGAGATAACTTTCCACAAATTACAACACATGGAATCTCAGATTTGCCAAACCTCAAGCTTCGCCTGTGTGGTTATATATTCTCATTCCCATCCTTGGAGCATATGGAGGTGAAAGGATGCCCTAAGATGGAAATTTTCTCTCCTAACCTCATGACTGCACCAAAGCTAAAAAGGATAAACTGAAGACGATGAGCGCACGCGTGATGATCTAAATACCACAATCCAAAGTTTATTTAGAAAGACACATGGTATGTACTAATTAACTCAACAATCTTAGTTAGAGAAGGTGATTTAAGATTTTCTTTACTTGTTGCCATTATCCCTTACCTAGACTTTAAAAATTTGACATGATCCGTGAACTCAACACGATTTTTACTTGTTTGAGTTGGGTATAATTGTGTTTTGGTCAAATTCGTGCTAACCCACATAACCCATTTAATAAACGAGTTATATTCGTACAATCCACATAACACAAAATTGACATGAATTGACCTGTTTTATATGATATTTGTGTTAAATATTGATGAATTAGTTATAAATTATATTAATTTAAATGATTAAATAAATAAACGAGTTATGTGTGTCATGTCGTGTTACCCAATTACAAGTTAAGTAGTGTTTAAATTTGTTAATTTTGACTCAATTATTGTTGGTGTCACATTCAAGTTAACGAATTATAGTAGAATAGATGTATATTGACACGAACATAACACAACAAACGGACATAAATTGCCACCCCTACCCCGCCCATTTCTTTTCTCTTTCTCAATACAATTTGTACATTTTTTTTCCTCAAATTCTCTTAAACCACACAAGATTTGTTGACTGAAACTTCATTAAGACGGTGGATATGGTACACACTGCAAATTCATCCAAACCCTAAGAAAATTAGTGGAAGATGGGGAGGGAACCAGAATACTTCTTCAAGGATTTTGACTGGGAGAAACTGAAACAAGAGGTGGAGTCCAATCCCTCTCTTTCCTACCATTTGATTCCAACTCCCCTTCTCTACCCTCTCCTTCCCAACACTCACAGGAGTGGAATCAATTTCACATTCGTCATTCCACTGGTAGGTTCTTCAAGGTCTTTCTCTTATTCTCTTGCCCTTTCCCCTTTTTATAATTCTTCACTTTCTTCTCTCTGCTTAGAAAAAAATTGAGCTCTTTTTGCGTTGCTTCTTTGGTTTTTAGAGCCAAAAAGTTGAAGAGTAATGATGAGATTGAGGAAAAAAATCTTTGGTCCCGAATTGGGAATTTTTGTTCTTTCATCTCTTTTCTTAACACAGATTGTGTGGTTATTTCCAAGACATAGGTATCGCTAATGTTGCAATATTGTGTAGTTCTTTCATCTCACGTAATGATGATTTGACATTGAGTTGTGGCTTATCTTATATATTTATTTAATTTTTGCTTTTAATTGGGTACATCATAATTTTCTGTAAATGTTGCGGAATTAGCTTGTTTCTGAATTTCAAGAACTGAAAAAGTGAGAGACGAAAACATAATTTCATAACATCTTTATCTGTTAGTTTATATATAGTTAATGAGTATTAATTTTCTTATATGTGAGTTAATAAGATTTAATCGCTACTGCACACTCATTTAAAGGAGGTGAAGGGAAGAAACTTTTTGAACTTTTCTACCTCACAGAAAGCATCTTGGCTGCTTATATGGCATTTCAAAAATGGTTACGATTTCGCTTGGTGCTTACACCCAAAATGATGCTCTTTGATGTTTTGTTAGGTAGTGGATTCATTTTAACCCGCTAAAAAATGCATTATTTGCTTGGTAAAATGCAAGAGGCACTAGTTTGTAAAAAAACTTGATCGAATTTTGTTTTCAAATGAATGAGATTCCAAAATTTCCAATATAATTCTAGAATGTTTTCCAAGACCTTTTCCCGTTAATTTTCAGATTGTGGGAAGCTTGGAGTTGACCAAATTACGAGGAGCTAGCATTGTGATGTTCTGGGAATATGTGGCTACATCATCCCAATTTAAATGATCCTAAGAAGGAATGTGAGATAGTAAGGAATGATACAGAGAAAAGAATGGTAGAGAGACTGAAATTAGAAGTGAAAATTTGGAAAAAAGTCACTTTTAGGGACCTAGGTGGAGAAAACCATCTACCCTTAAGAAGATAGGGAATTTTGATTCCTTAGATCGATGAGCCTTTTAATGGGTAATCTCAGAGTGTTTCAGGTTGAGGGCCATGGAACTAGGGTAAAGTATCATTGCTAAATTATGTGAGTTGGAGATAAGTTTTTAGTAGAAAATAGGTTCAGAAAGGAGATTGCAATTCCAAGCTCTCCCATATACTGACTACATGTTGAAAAAACAAAAATTAAATCTATTCAGGTAATGGATCAGTTGGTGTTTGTTGACAAGGGCCATTCTTTTGAGAGAGATGAAGAAGAAGAGAAAGGAGAAAAACATAAGACATGATTCTTACCTCTTGTGTTTTCTCTAAGTAGAGGTGGAAAGTATCTATTTTTGGTGCTTACAACCATCTTCCACACAATTCTCCTTAGGACCTTAACAAATTCCAAAGGAAGATTAGGAACAGAAGAAAACATTGGTGAATTTCTCTTCTATTTAGCCCTATATACTTCTGAAATGTTTGTAAGTTTATAACTATGCCCTCCTTATCATGAAGTGATAAAAGAATCCCTATTCGACACAAGAATATAGATTATGCTCTTAAATCTCTAAACTCTTCTAAGTGTGACAAGTGTCCCCTAAAATACCTACTTTAATTTAGTTGATTATCTTTTCTTCTTGATTTCCTAAATATTTTGAATCACTTGAATTAATGTATGATCTTTAATATATTAAAGTTGTCAAGTTTATGGTTTAAGGTGAACTTAATTGGCTATAAAAATTGAGGAAGTTCACTTGGATTTGTAACTTTTAACCAAAAAAGAAAGAAAGAACAAAAAAACTTTGGTTGTCACATTATTGTTATTACATAATAAATCTGTATAGAAACCATGGAAGATTGTGAAAGATCTGAGGTTGTAAGACTCATTTATATCTATGGTGGAGAGCACTTTGAAAAAGTTGGAGAATTAAGTTTCATGATGGTAGTTAGATTTTGAAACTGATAAAAACTTAATGTTGTTTGTCATACGCCTTATGAATAGAGATAATATTTCAAAAAAGGTTTCTGGTGGATGACATATGTCTACATGATAATGACTGTTTTTAGGAGCTATTTATAGTAAGATAGAAGTATAGAAGAGGTGCACTTCAGTGAAGGCATGTATTTTGAAGAGATAGAAGATTGACTTGATTGAATTTAGGTCTAGAGTTTGTTGGAAAATGTCTCAAATTTTTACTATGGTTTAGGGCATTCCCATTAGGCTGATTAGGATGGACTAGCAAGATACATATGGGGAAAGTAGGATAAAGGTTAGGGTAGAGCTTTTTGGAACTCCCTTTCTGTTTGGCTAACCTATGCTTTTAACTTGATGGTTCTTCTTTAGGAATTTGGGAGGAATGGAGGTTGGTTGGACTTTTTAATGGATTGTTGTTGTAGCATGGTTAGACCTTTGCTAGTTTATTTAGTTTTGCTTAGCTTACAGAAGCAAAACCTTACTGTTATTTGGAGAGCTTGGATAGATTTGACATCTTTGGCTTCAACACTTAAAGGGAAGGGGACTTGATGGTTGATCTTTCTTGGGTTTCTTGAGGAAAGAGAGGGCCTTGGGGTTTAAATAGTTAGATTGAGTAGCCAATAAATGATTTAGTTAAGTAGAAAGGTTCATAGTAGAAGATTTTTGTTTTGCATCATGGTATAGGATGTTCAACCTTTTGGGGAATAATTGGGTTTCTACCTTAGTGGTAGAGGCTATGTTGATTATATTTCAAAGGTTTTTTGGGGCTTAATTGAGGTAGGACTTGTTTGAGCCTCATTTTTCTAGATTGGAATCTAGTTTGTGGAAGCATAAGGTTCATTGAGGAGATACTTTAGAGTAAGAAAGAAAGAGGCTCGTGGAAGCGTAATGGGTGGTTGATTGAAATTATCAATATTTATTTAGAGTTGGTATGTTTCTTCTTTTAGGTTCCCTCATGTAATCATGTGATAGATGTAATAGCAAATTATGCTGATGGACTATTTGTTTCTTTTGTATGAGATTTTATACCTTTGTGAATTAGAGCTAGCATCAGTCTCAGTCATTTTAGTGTGAGCAGATAGATTTCCTTTCTGAACTTGCATACACTTATTCCTTTATACCTCTTAGAAGGATTTCTGTCACTATGTATAGACGCTTTTATACTTCTTTGAAGGATTTCTCATTGTTCTCTGTATTTTACCATTTCAATGCAATGAAATGGTAGCTTCTGATAAAAAAGAGGTTTTTATTGTAGGAAATTAAGGGAATTTGAGTGTCTTCCAGTTTTGTAGATCTAGACACGCTTCTGACCTCCAGTCCAAACCTACTCAAAGGATTTCTTATACTATAGGCCAAAGTAAAAATCTGAATTGTCAACCATAACTACAACTCATTCTTATATGAAGGCTGAGTGTGCCTAGACCCTCCTTTTTATATTGTCCTTTCAATTTCTCTGTTTTAGTAAATAGAATATTCTAGATAAACACTAGTAGAAAAAAAAAAGGGTACCTAGGGAGTACAATAAGCACAGTAGAACAAAACTCAAAAGAGAGAACTTGCAACAGGCCAGAATTCAGCTTGCTCATCCAAAAAGTTCTGACAAAGTGATCATTGAATGCTAATTCCAACATCTCAACACCTTTAGAAGTCCTATGACTCCTATTACAGGCCAAAATAAGAATAAAGGAGTTATCATCCACAACCTTTTTTTTTTTTGGCATTTCGGTCCCACAAAAATGTCATGCCACCCAAGCAAGTGCTTTTTGATTACTTTAAGTAGAACTCACCTCACACCAAGAAGTGATAATAATAAAGACAATAGAGGAGAGAAACATTATAATTAATTCATAAATAATCTTTTGTCTCCTTTATTGGAATCCTGAAACCTCACATTATTCTAGAATTAATTAACTTTTTCAAGTTTTTCTTGAGCCATTTATTGAATAGTGAAAAGTATAACAAATTTTAATGGTTTGTAAATTCTTTTAAATGACAAAAAAGATGATTTCAAACTCAGATATTATTGTTTGCATTGAGGCACATCCTGCTTACTAATGACACATGCTGAAGAAACGAGTCACCTTTTAATTCAACATAGATCTAAAATTTCCATACTATGGGCATGTATCTTGGATAAGGATGAAAGATTAATAGGCAAATCTGCAACGGAAGGCTCTCTTTAGAGAAGTTCTGCTCACTTTACTTTCAAATTGTTTAGAAATCATAGAAAAGGATGTTATACGCCTTAGTGTTTTGAAATTTCAGCTTTCATTTATTTTTCCATATATATATATATATATATATATATATATATATATATATATATATATATATATATATATATAATCATGAAATTTGATTTATGTTTAAAGAAATGAACATTTTTCCCTTTCGATTTATCTACATTGTGGTTGCTTGGTTGTCGATCAATGCAAATGAAGTCCACTTTTTCGGGGCTCCTTCATGAGGGTTTTATGATGGTTTATTTGCTTTACTTCTTCAAATATTCGGGTGCAGGAGACGATACTTATTGAAGGAATTCCCATAACTACTTTATTGTGATGTATATTCCAAGGTTTTGGAGGTAGGATGTGGTAATGGCAGCACCGCTCTTCCAATATTACGGTAATCTCAGGACTTGTCCTACTTTGAGCTAAACTGGTGTTGCAGAGGTTTTCAGACTTGAGTTTTTTAATTAGAAGGTTCTTTCCTTGACATATCTATGGTTATGTATGCAATTAAGATGAAAGTGGAACTCCTATAGAACTTCTTATTACATTCTTAGTAACTTCTTGTCAACTCCTATTTTGTAATGCCTCCCTTGGAGAACACTCATAATGCAAAAATACAATTTCAGTTTTGGTGATCATATATCAATTTGAGTTTTATTTTATATTTTTATACTATTAGAAACATTTTGCAAAAATATTTTGAATTAGTGTATAATGGGAAAAACTTGGGTCACATTATTTGACTAGAAAAGAAGTGTTGCTAGCTCTTTTGACTAGTTGGCATCCTTTTGTCATCCTCCAAGTCAAATATTCCATAAGAAATTTGGAAACTTTTTCTTTTTCTGCTCTAAGTCATGCTACCAACCTTAGACTGTTATGTTCACAAATTTCGTTTTTTTGTTTCAGTGACAGAGACAATATTATTATATATGCATGTGATTGTAGTAACGAGGCTTTTCAGAGGGCTAATAAGATGATAGAGGCCAACAATGTGGGCTCAGTTTCACATCATTTCCATATATTTCATTCTGATTTTTCTACAAATGGGTTTCCAAAGTGGTTGGCTTGTGATTCTTGTGAAGGAAATTCAAAGCAGCACGATAAGTTCTCAGGTCGTGGACTTCACATAATTCATTTAAAAAATTTGTAGCCTGTAAGTTACTCATTTATATTCATATACATGTGAAGTATGCAATTTAAAACTCAAGCCAGGTTTCGCATCCCTGCATCAAGAAAACAAAGACACAAGTTTAAATAATTCTTCTTCATTGGTGGAGTTGATTTTCTTACTCTTGTATGTGCTTTTCTTTGCTTGTATTCTGTTTTGCCTAAGACACGGAAAGCTTAGATGTTTGTGGGAAATATGAAAATGGAATTAGTTTATGTTATTTTACATCTATCCCATTTTTGGGAGTTCATTTGCTCAGACTTTTTTACGTTTTTTCATCTCTGGTTACTTAAATTCACCTCCTTTATGGTTTGTTTCTAATTACTAGGTCCTATATTTTTGTAAAGCATGGAAAAAGATGGTGATTCTTTATTTGATTGTAGCTTAGTTGCATTCTTCTTGAAAATTTTTCTAATATTATCGAGGTTTAACTCATTGTACACATTTAGTCATTTAGGCTTCTGTCATTATACAAAATCATACTCACAAAAATAGGCATCAAACTGTTGGAAGGATGACTTTTATGAAGAACGTGACATTTTCCTTTTGTTTTATACATGCGACTATTCCATACCTCTAAATTTTTTTACTTTTTTGAGTTATATCTTAATAGTATTGAAAGAAGACAACATCGAAAGATCCAACTTGCTTCATTGTTCATAATTTGTCGATATTTGACGCGATCACCGCACTCACTCACAAAATGCCAAATAGCCTATAAGAGAATGCTTCTCTGCTTTTAAGCCTCGGTGGCTCCCACGTTGTTCACGCAGAACTATGGATGTGGGTTTTGAAATATTTTAGATCAAACAATCGACTAAAAATTTGTCCATTTATTTGTTCCGCCAATCCTGGTGAAGCTCAATTCGCATAATTATGTATAAGCTATAAAAATTATGCGAAGAGGTTGACTTACAACCATGGACGGAAATGTCTTCAGGTGTCGGACCTTCCCGACACGATATCAGCAAACAAAAGTCGATTGGAGGAAAAATTGGTAAATATCAGTCAATATCGACGATATATCGCCGATATATTGTAAATAACCGATATATCCGATACAAAATCAGTTATAAAATGCAGTCACGTGAAAAAAATGTAAAAACAAAAATTTACCATTTGGCCGATATATCGGTGGGTGGTGGTGGTTTTCTAATTGCAAGATGTAGAAATGGAGATCAAAATCTATATACAACTAACATCAATGTTTGCAGCTAACTCGAAACGGACGGGGTTGTGCCAGACCATTAGATGGGCTGGGCATGTTGATCACCAAAGGGATGCAGAATCATTTCCCTAGGCATGCATGGAAACATAGCAAAGGGACTATGACTATCTCTCTCTTCTTTCTTTCTTTCTCTCTCTGGATATGATCTTACAAAATCATTCAATCAATAACTACTGTAGTATTAAACCCCAAAATATACCCTAGTCGTTTTTAAACATAAATACACCCTAGTCGTTTTTAAACATAATTAGTGCATTTGGAAATTTTTTGTAACTATTATTTTGCTTAGTGAGAAAATTTCGAAAACCCGGAATTTGTACAAGATACAAAGGTAAAATTGTAACTTGTCAAAATGGGACATAAAAGTCATAAGATAAGAAGATTATAGGTTAAAATGAAATATGCATAACTTGATTTGCAAATAAATGGGGCTTTGAGGACCAAAGGGCAATAAAGAGGGAAATTAAATCAAATTGGGATAAAACCCATTTAGGTCTCTCATTTGGGCATTTTTGGGGAGAGCTCATACGAGTAGAAGAAGAGAGGAGAAGAGAAGAAGAAGAGGAAGAAGAAGAAGAGCAAATGGTATGGAACTTGTATGGAATGCTATGATTTGTATGGAACAATCAAACCATAAACCCATTTTTTATTTTTTGATGAATTTGGGTCTAAAAGAACCCTACTTGGTATATTGCGGCGCTGCGCTTTGTGACTAGATTCGAGTTGTTTTTGATTTATTATTGTCGATTTTGCATTATAAACTAAGTTATGCATTCCTCAAATTTCGAGATTTAGAAAAATCTCCTAACCCATTAATTGTGTCGTATGGGGCTAGTAAACTACAATTCTTCCCCATAGTGTATTTTGGGGAATTGTTTGCTGTGTTTTGACTTGGGTTTATTGATTGCAATCCCCAATCGGCGAATATTTGTATTAGTTAAAATATCGGGGTTTGGTGAGATGTTGTCAATATTTCTCCAAAACCCATGTTTTTGTCTTGGTCATAATTTCTTCGTCTGAACTCCGTTTAGGATGTTCTTGGACTCTATGGAAAGCTCTTTGAGTCTAGAATCTATCCATATAGAGCTTGATGAAATTGGAACTCATATTAGGTCCATAAATCATGAAAAACAGTAGGCCCTACTGGTTCTACGTGTAGTCACTGTTCATAGGAAGCCTTCAACTTTGGACGGTCATAATTTCTTTGTCTGAACTCCGTTTTGGATGTTCTTGGACTCTATGGAAAGCCCTTTGAGTCTAGAATCCATCCATATATAGTGTGATGAAATTGGAACTCAAATTAGGTCCAGAAATCACAAAAAATAGTAGGCTCTACTTGTTCTACTCGTAGTCACTGTTCTTAGGAAGCCTTCAACTTCCGACGGTCATAATTTGTTCGTCCAAACTCTGTTTTGGATGTTCTTTGACTCTATGGAAACCCCTTTGAGTCTAAAATCCATCCATATATAGCTTGATGAAATTGGAATGATAGTAAATGGCTCATAAGCATACATGGTAACCATAGTTATTCATGCATATAATGAGATATGAAAAATGCAAAGATACGAATAAATGATTGTAAATATCGCATATGATCACCGGATGACAATAATTAATCGGGAATATGAGATATGTACTAAACATAAAATACAAATGGATTGTCTTCTTAGAACCTGGTAGAGGGATAGATGGGCATGCCTATTAAGGAAAAACAAGTCTGCAGCATACTAATTAGTTGGCCTCGTTTGGGTCATTATAGCTCCTTCGGGCCCTTATAGATGGTCATATTCTCGTAGAATGATAACAGAGCCTTCGGGCCCTTATAGATGGTCATTGTCTCGTACAATGATAACAGCACCTTCCGGCCCTTATAGACCACTGTTTCGTACAGTGAGTACTTCGGGCCCTTATAGTTTCCTTTATCCACTTCTAAGGTTTATGCAGGCATGGAACATAAAACAAATGACTTGAATATGACATATGAAATGTATATGAATGTTGATAAGAAATGAAACATGATATGATGAGTAAATATGAGATATGTATAAGCATGTTTAAATCATATGATATGTTAGATGTGTACGCATGTGTATAGAAGTGTGATGATCCATGTTAGTGGTCGTCCACGAGTTTATTCCCACTAAGTATAAAGCTTAGCACGGGTTTTCATCCGTGTAGGTATGGAAGCAGAGGCAAGAAGGCCAGACAACCCTCATCAGTCTCCAAGGTCAACACATAGTTAGATGCCCACCAAAAGACTTTTTAGTCTATTTTGGTATATGTAATATTCTTTTTGTTGTTTGTAAACAAATGTAAAGTTTTTCAGATAAGCTCTAACACTCCCATTTGTGGAGCTTGAATATATTTTTAAATCTCATACATGCACATATCTAAGATACATGCTTATTAGTGTATGAATGAACAGGTTATAGTGTAAAGGTAAAATGAACAGTGACACCCTCTCCCTACATCACACGTGGGTGCCGGGGGGGGGGAGGGTCACCGGTTAGTTGGTATCAGAGCCTAGGTTTAGGCTTTTTTGGACAAGTTTTAAACCTTCTAGATAGATAATAAGATAAACATGCATATGTTAAGTAATGTGTTGACCTCTGATGTGGATGTCCTTATGTTTTGTATAGATGGATCGTCGTGAAGAAGTTGCTGAGAGTGTTAACCCAAGGGAACAAGAGTTATCAGCTTCTGAGCCTTCAAAAAGTAATGTACCTAATGAGCCCACGGAAGCCTTGCTGAGAATATCGCAAAACATGGCTCAGGTATTGGATAGATTGACCGCTCTTAAAGCTCCAATAGACACAACAAGAAGACATGGAGCAGAGGAATTCCATGCGTATCACATGGAAGAGCGCAAAAAGCCGAATTCTCGGTTAGAAAGCTAGAAAGGTATTGAAGAGGTTAGATGCCCTCCCGATCGAGAGCATCATGTGCGATCACTCATTGCAGCGAGGCATATGATTGGTGGAAATTGGTGCTCAAAAGTCCAAGGATTCCAAATCCCATGACATGGGAATTCTTTGTCCAAGAGTTCAGGGCAAAGTATGTTACAGACATGTATAGGGAGTCCAAGTGGAAACAGTTCCTGAATATGAAGCAAAGGAACTTATTTGTGGCTGAGTATGGAGAAAGAATTGGCTTCATCTATAAATATGCACTGAACCGGGTCCCTCACCGAGGCATTTCTGTAGGCACGGAAGATGGACTACATGATTCCATAAAGAGGTGCTAAGCACTTGTGACTTCTCTCCAACAGGTGAACTTTTATCAGTTGGTCCAACCTACAATGAAAGTGGAGAGACTGGAAACCATCAGCAAAGAAAAGTCTCAAAAGAAGAAGTTCTCAAAAGGAGCCTCCTCCTCTTCTAAGAAAGAGCTGAGATGTCTAAGCCGAGTCAAGACAAGGTTCAAGCAAGAGGTAGAAGACAAGGAGGTACAACAAGATTCAAGCAGGATAGAGGTGCTTCATTTGGATAGGGAGAAATCCTGGAGTGCACTTATTGCCATATACGACATTCGAGTGTTTGCAAGTTATTGACATGAGGGTGTTTCCGGTGTGGAAGCCTTAAGCATTTGATAGCATAGTGTCCCTGAGAGTCAGGGGATAATAGAAGTCAACAAGGAAGTGGCAGAGGAAGATCTGAGGCACCACTTTCGACTCGCGATCAAGGTAGGGGTTGTAGTGGCCCATCTCAAGATAGAGTGACAGGAGGCATAGTCAAAGATAGTGGATCGCCATGTTGGCAGGCTTCTGAGGATCGTGGATGTTCCCGAGGTTATAACTAGTATATTTTCTTTATATGATATCGAGATGCATTTATCGATTGATCCCGGATCTACTCATTCATATGTGTCATTGGAGCATGTATTTGACAAAGTACCAAGAGAAATTAGCATATGACATGCATGTGACTAGTTCGTTGGGGCACAGCGTTAGTGTGAATAGTATATACAGAAATTGCCCTATTGTTATACAAGCAAGAGAGTTTCTCGCTTATTTGATAACCTTACCATTCCGAGAGTTTGACTTGATTCTAGGAATGGATTAGTTGACTAAACACCGAGCCATCGTTGATTGTGGACAAAAGACAGTAGTGTTGAGATGCTTTGATTAATCTGAGGTGATAATACAGGGAATTAGATCCAACGTAATGTTCAATGTGATCTCAACCATGCAAGCAAGGAGATTTATAAGAAAAGGATATGCATCATTCTTAGCCTTGATACTTGACTCCAAGAGTCGTTGATGTGAAAGATCTCAAAGAGTAAGTGAATTTCTAGACAGCCTCGAAGAGTTACCGTGCATTCCCTTGAGATGGAGGTGGACTTATCCATAGAAATTGTGCCAGGAACATCCCCTATGTCTAGGGCACCTTACAGGATGGCTCTAGCAGAGTTGGAGGAGTTAAAGGTTCAGCTCCAAGAGCTTTTAGATAAAAGGTTTGTACGACCCAGTGTTTTGCCTTGGGGTGAACCTGTTTTATTTGTGAAAAAGAAATATGGCACTCTACACATCGATTATCGACAGATTAATAAGGTGATAGTGAAAGAAAAGTACCCATTGTCGAGAATCGAAGATCTTTTTGATCATTTGAAAGGAGCGGGTGTCTTTTCGAAGATCGACCATATCCGGATATTATCGCCTGAGAGTAAAGGGAAGTGATGTCGAAGATCAAACATTTAGGGACTCGATATGGCCATTATGAGTTTTTGGTAATGCCATTTAGGTTGACTAATGCACCGACAAAGCATTCATGGATTTAATGAATTAAAAGGTTCAACTATGTGGATCGCCTTAGTGGTCTTTATTTATGATGATCCCAGTGTATCTCTAAGGATGCACAGAACATGAACAACATCTCGAAAGTAGTCCCGCAGACGCTTAAGAGAAAAGAAGTTATATGCTAAGCTCAAAGAATGTGATTTATGGCTAGCTGTTTCTTAAGCTATATCAGGTCACCAAGAGTATAAGAGTTGACCCTACAAAGACGGGAGGTCATAGAATTGAAACCACCTCGAAATGTAATCGAGGTGAGAATTTTCTTGGGCCTAGCAGGTTATTATAGAAGATTTGTGACAAGCTTTTCTTTCATAGCTTCTCCACTCACCAAGTTACTCAAGAAAGGAATAAAGTTTGAGTGGATAGACAAATGTCAGAATAGTTTTGAATAGTTGAAAGGGATGCTAGTTGAAGCACCAATATTGACGCAGCCTACTTCGGGAAAAGAGTATACCTTTTATAGTGATGCTTCAGGCATTGGTTTAGGATGCATATTGATGCAGGATGGGAAATTGGTGGCTTATGCTTCCAGACAGTTGAAACCGCATGAACAAAACTATCCCACTCATGATTTGGAGTTAGCTGCTATAGTGTTCGCTTTGAAAATTTGGTGACACTATTTATATGGAGAAAAATGTAGAATTTTTATTGATCATAAGAGTCTGAAATATTTTCTAACTCATAAGGACTTGAACTTGAAGCAACGTCGATGGTTGGAATTGTTTAAAGACTATGATTGTATAATTGATTACCACCCCAGGAAAGCAAATGTAGTGGCAGATGCCTTGACTAGGAAAATGATTTCTACTTTGTCTTTGAAAGACTGTGACTGGAGATTTGATTCTGATGGAGCCTTGTTGTCTTAATTGAGAGTTATACCGGATTTGAATCAAATCATACTAAATGCTCATAAAGATGATGCCAAGTTACAAGATAAGGCGCAATGTAAGACGTGAGACAAGACTGCATTATGCCAGATGAAAGTGGAGGTTTGTTGGGCCAAGAGCAGCATTATGTGTACTAAAATGTTATGGATTTGAGAAAGAAGATACTATATGAATGACACAATATTGTTTTCACCATGCACCCTGGAGGCTGGCGTGACGTGATCAGATATGAAACAGCATTTCACAGCGTGCGAGGGATGAAAGTAGCATTTCGAGTACATTTATAAGTGTATGACGGTCGCTAGTGTTGAACACTAAGTACCATCCGGTTTATTGAATCCCCTTCCAATTCCCTCCAATGGAAGTGGGATAACATTACTATGGATTTCTCAGATTCGTTTTCCCTTACTCAAAGGAAACATGATGCAATTTGGGTAATTATGGATAGATTGACTAAGTCTACTCACTTCCTACCAAATTCGACTTGACTACTTCCATGGATCGCCTAACGGAACTTCTTAAGATGAGTGAAGTTGTCAAAATTGCATGGGATTCCTATCGATAGTTTCCGACCGCGATCCACGCTTACGCCAAGGTTCCGAAGGAATTTACATACCGATTTTTATGACAGATCGACCAGGCACGCTTCCATCCACAAATGTATGGACACCAAAGAGTGATTCAGGTGTTGGAAGATATGCTTCGGGGTTGTGTATTAGATTTTTCGAGAAGTTGGGATAGGTATATTCCACTCATGGAATTTGCCTATAACAACAATTATCAGTCCAGTATTGGTATGGCCCCGTATGAAGCTTTGTATGGAAGAAGATGTAGAACTCCTATGTGTTGGATAGAGTTGAATGAGCTTAAGATTATTGATCCTGATTTAGTAAAAGATACAGAAAAAGTTCGATTATTCAACAAAGGGTTAAAAGTCACAAAGGATGTAATAAAGGTCTTATGCTAATTAAAGAGAAAGATATAGAGGCGAAGTTCGAGACAAAGTGTTTTTAAAAGTATCTCCGTGGGAAAAAGATACTCCGCTTAAAAGAAAGGAAATCGAGTCCAAGGTTCATTACATTTAGATTTTAGAAAGAGTTGGACTAATAGCGCATCGCTTAAAGACTTTGGAGTTATCCAAATTACATAGATGTATTCCATGTGTATATGCTTCGTAGGTATCGTCACCACATCGCGCATTACTATTACCAGTTCAAGATATACAAGTGACACGAATATTTCACTTTCGGCGAAAGCCGACACTATTCTAGATCGTGAAATAAGCACAGCATGAAAAGCAACTTCATTGCAAAGATGCTTTGGCAACATCACTAAGATGGAAGAAGTTTACATGGGAACCGGGACCGATAATGAGGGTACAAGTGACTCACCTCTTCGTTCGTAATTTCAAGGACGAAATTTATTTTAAGGGGGGGAGAATTGAAACACCCCAAAATAAACCCTAGTTGTTTTTAAACATAAATACACCCTAGTCGTTTTTAAACATAATTAGGGTATACTATTAGTGCATTTGGAAATTTTTCTTAATTATTATTTTGCTAAGTGAGAAAATTTCGAAAACCTAGAATTTGTACAAGATACAAGGGTAAAATTGTAACTTGTTAAAATGGGACATAAAAGTCATAAGATAAGAAGATTATAGGTTAAAGTGAGTCATGAATAATTCGACGGTAACAAAGGGGCTTGAGGACCAAAGGGCAATAAAAAGGGAAATTAAATCAAATTGGGATAAAACCCATTTAGGCCTCTCATTTGGGCATTTTTGGGGAGAGCTCATACGGGTAGAAGAAGAGAGGAGAGGAGAAGAAGAATAAGAGGAAGAAGAAGAAGAAGAGCAAATGGTATAGAACTTGTATGGAATGCTATGATTTGTATGGAAAAATCAAACCATAAACCCATTTTTTTTGATGAATTTGGGTCTAAAAGAACCCTACTTGGTATATTGGTGGTGTTTGGCAGTTTTAGACTAGATTTGGAGTTGTTTTGGTTTGGTTTTGTGGTTGATTTGGGGTTGTATGGAAACTAAGTATGGATTCCCCAAATTTTTTATATTTAGGAAACTCTCCTAACCCATTAATTGTGTCGAATGGGGTTAGCAAATAGTAAGTCTTCCCCTATATGTGTTTTGGGAATTGTTTGGTTGTGTTTTGGACTTGGGTTGGTTGATTGTAATCCTCAATTAAGGAATATTTGTATTAAGAAAATATTGGGTTTAGGGGAGATGTTGTCAAAATTTCTCCAAAACTCATGTTTTTTTCCTAGTCATAATTTCTTCGTTCGAACTCTATTTTGGATGTTCTTAAACTCAATGGAAAGCTCTTTGAGTCTAGAATCCATCCATATATAGCATGATGAAATTGAAACCCATATTAGGTCTAGAAATCACGAAAAATAGTAGGCTTTGTTGGTTCTGCTCGTAGTCACTGTTCATAGGAAGCCTTCAACTTCGGACGGTCATAATTTCTTCGTTCGAACTCCGTTTTGGATGTTCTTAGACTTTATGGAAATCCCTTTGTGTCTAGAATACATCCATATATATCTTGATGAAATTGGAACTCATATTAGGTTCAGAAATCATGAAAAATAATAGGCCCTGCTGGTTCGGTTCGTAGTCATTGTTCATAGGAAGCCTTCAACTTCGGACGGTCATAATTTCTTCGTCCGCATTCGCTTCGTGGATGTTCTGGACAGGAAAACCACTTTGAGTATAGAATCCATCTATATATAGCTTGATGAAATTGGAACTCATATTAGGTCCAGAAATCATGAAAAATAGTAGGCTCTGTTGGTTCTATTCATAGTCATTTTTCGTAGGTAGCCTTCAACTTTGGACGGTCATAATTTCTTCATTCGAACTCCATTTCGGATGTTCTTGGACTCTATGGAAAACCCTTTGAGTTTAGAATCCATCCATATATATCATGATGAAATTGGAACTCATATTAGGTCCATAAATCATGAAAAACAGTAGGCCCTATCGGGTTCCGGGTCAGAGTCACCGCTCATAGGAAACCTTCAACTTCGGCCATAATTTTTCCTCGTCCGGTCTCGCTTTCTGATGTTCTTTGACTCTATGGAAAGTCCTTTGAGTCTAGAATCCATCCATATATATCTTGATGAAATTGGAACTCACATTAGGTCCAGAAATCATGAAAAACAGTATGCCTTGCTGGTTATGCTCGTAGTCAATGTTTATAGGAAGCCTTCAACTTCGGACGATCATAATTTCTTTGTTCGAACTTCGTTTCGGATGTTCTTGGACTCTATAGAAACCCCTTTGAGTCTAGAATCCATCCATATATATCTTCATGAAATTGGAATGATAGTAAATAGCTCATAAGCATACATGGTAACCAGAGTTATTCATGCATATAATGAGATATGAAAAATGCAAAGATACATCAAATGACAAATATCGCATATGATCATCGGATGACAATAATTATTCGGGAATATGAGATATGTAGTGAACATAAAATACACATGGATTGTCTACTTAGAACCTGGTAGAGGGATAGATGGACATGCCTATTAGGGGAAAACAAGTTTGCAACATACTGATTAGTTGGTCTGCTGTCATTACAAATTCTTCTACTTATAGAATGGCCATTGCCTCGCATAATGATAAAACGCAGACTGGCCCTTTATAGACCATTGTTTCGCATTAAAGGAGTACAACGCTCGTCTCGTAGTTTTCTTTATCAACTTCTAAGGTTTATGCAAGCATGAAACATAAAACAAATGACTTAAATATTACATATGAAATGTATATGAATGTTGATAAGAAATGAAAAATGATATGATGAGTAAATATGAGATATGTATAAGCATGTTTAAATGATATGATATGTTAGATGTGTATGCATGTGTATAGAAGTGTGATGATCCGTGTTAGTGGTCGTCCATGAGTTTATTCCCACTAAGCGTAAAGCTTAGCACGAGTTTTCATCCGTGGTAGTACTGGCAAAGACAAGAAGGCTGGGATAATCCTCAATGGGCCCCAAGGTCAACACATAGTTAGGATGCCAACCTAAGACTTTTGGTCTATTTTGGTATATGTAATATTCTTTTTTGTTAGTTTGTAAACAAAATGTAAAGTTTTGTATAAGTCAAACACTTATCTGTGGGAGCTTGAATATATTTTGAAATTCCACCGCTACATAATATATCTCAAGATACATGCTTATTAGTGTATGAATGAACATAATATAGTGTATAGGTAAATGAATAGTGATAATTCTTTAGCCTCTACATCGCATGTGGGTGGCGGCTCAGGGGTGTCACATGTACCACTTTTGTTTTTATTTTACCCACTCGTACACATTACCATTTTGCTTTCTACACCATCTACAAAGTGGGGGGTAGTCATGTGAGAAGAAAATATGAAATAAAATAGGTCTTAAAAGTTAAACCTCCTTTTCCCACCTTTTTGATGTGGATTCTCCTAATTGTTTTCCTTTTTTGTTTTGTTCTTTTGAAAATATCACAATATCGCTATATATCGGGCCGATATATCAATAATATCACTGAACTGTGATTTAATATTAATGTCATTTTTACACTTTTACAAAGTATTTCCATGAATTTCAAAGTATTTTTGTTAATTTCCGATATATCGATATTCATGTTAAAATATTCATCCATATATCTCCGATATATCCGTAAAATTCAAGTACCGATATATTCGTCGAAATCAATATTTTTAACCTTGCTTACAACAGCTAAGTTTTGTTATGGAATAAGATAGTTACATTTATTTTTTTTACTTTCTTTTTCTGTTCAATTTAGTATTAAAATTTAAAATTGAAGCATTGGGTGATGGTGATTAAGTGGGTTAAAAAAAAGTGATGAAAGGTTACTTTTATTTACAGGGTAGTCCAAGTAGGGTTAGATTGATGGAGACCATAAAAAATATGTACTTTTTCTATATAATAATATTATGCAATTTCTTAACTCTTGACTTTGTTCCTTCTCGATTCATATATAAGTATATATATATATATATATATATATATATATATATATATATATATATATATATATATATATATATTCTTAAATAGAAATTTTATTGATTGAAACTAACAATACATCCAATTGAGACACAAAATTAAATTCTCTAAAAACATTAAAGGATGGTACAACATCTAGGTTAATAGCACTAACATAATTATTCGGCATAGAACCTATAAATTTGAAAATTCTATGATGACTAGAATTCATAAGATTCTAATTCTGCAACATACTGACGACCCTGATTTGAATTGATGTATTTGTTTGAACAAATATACTTTGCCTTTTGATTCGCCTAAAACATTAGTATTCGCCGTAACAAGTCGGCGAAAATCAACACGCTACAATAAGACGGGGATGAAAACACAAAAAAAAAAAAAATTAGAGATTTATATGGAAGAACTATTTTATTGCATAAGAAAATGAAAGAAAGAGATGCTGAGGGTTGATTTTAGGTCAAAATTTGTCAAAAAATCACACTTCCTTGCTTGAAGAAAAGGGGCTAAAAGAGAATAAAATGAGAGGAAAGGAGGAGAGAAGCTATCAGTGGTTTTAATGATGATTTTTCCTATATATTTATTTAAACTCATTTTATATATAGTATATAGTATATAGCAGATAGTATATATATATATATATATATATATATATATATATATATATATATATATATATATATATATATATATATAATGAAAGGTTAATCACTTTACAATATAATAATTTGTCTTTATTGAGACTCAAACCCTTCCTCTCCTCATGTCTGCCTTTAAATATTGAATGCTCTAATCAACTGAGTTAGTCATGTGGACAAATTATATAAAGCCTAAGAAATTTAAATATATGTAAAATTTTGAAGAATTTTGATTATATATATTATTTTTTTATATTTTTCATCATGAAACCAAAGAAAATCATTTTTCTTATAATTCTTTTTTGTTTCATTATTTTCCTGTCTCTAAACAGAGCCTTTCAAAAATTCAAATTCCTTTGAATTTGGGGTGGATGTTAGATAGGCCAATGTTTATTAGTTTCAATAGGATTCTTTAGGAGTTTTGATCCTATAGACTATGATTTAAGGATAAATTAAAAAATATAGGTTAAGTTTCCCACAATATTTACTGCAAACAATATGGGTTAAAAATATGGATGAATCCGTGGATATTTATATATTCTTAAATTATTTAATTTTTATATTGGACATTAAAATAAATAAAATTGGTTTTTTTTTACAACTAAGCTAAATTGTTATGACTAGGTCTCGAACCTAGGACCTCTCCTCTTCTTGGATGTCCTATCTTTTTAAACTTAGAACGCTCTACCATCTGAGAGCTAGGCATGTGGACAAATAAAATTGGTTTGAAATACCGATTTAACTCTATTTTTATTTTCCTTCCATTTTTGTTTTCTTCTACTTTCCTTTTGGATTTGCTTTGTTTTGTATTTTCCCTCAAATTTTGCGGAACCAAACATAGCTTCAATGATGGGGGTATAGTTAAGAAATATCTCCTTCATTTAACATATACTCTTCAAAAGGAGTTTTGGACATAAATAAGTTATTTTAAAAAAAATACTAATATTGGCTGAAAACCTAAATAATGCCCCAACCAGTGCGTCACAGTAATTCCGCAGTCACTGGTTACGGTATGAATTTTTTTTTAAGTTAATGATGCAGTTAATGACTAAGACATTGAGAATTTTTAGAAATTTTTTTAAGTTAATGTTGCAATCAGTATGCAGTCACTGACTACAACATTAACCTAAAATAATTTTCAAGTGGCACATGTATTACCTTTCTAAGGCTTTTCTAGGTCTTCATTGTCTAATGATGTGAAAAAAACCCTAGCCTCCTCCCCCTTTCTCTCATCTTGTTTTTTATAGAACCCTTTTTTTTTAAGCATGGAGGGGGTAACTTTTTGGCCATTCTTGGCCTGAAATCACCAATATGCATCTCTTTCTACCATTTTTATTATTCAATAAAGTGCTTCTTCCACAAAAAACTAGATTTTTAATTTTTTTTCGTGTTTTGTTGTCATCTTGTACATCGTGTATTTGTGGTCGTCTTAGTATGACAGTTTGATTTTCGTCATCTTGTTGCGACGCTTTCTTGTGTGTGAGTGATTCGAATGGAAAAACAGATTTGATCATATAGTCTAAAAAAGAACTATCGATTTTTTGACAACTATTCTATTTCTATTATATCATAGTATTTTGTTCCTTACAAAATTATTCCCTCTGGGGCTCAAATCCTAGATCTTTCCCTTCCTAATGGCCGTTTGAGCTCTTAACCACTTGAACTAGGTCTAATTGGAAAATAACTATCAATTGTTTGATTATCATTTGATACCATATGATGTAATAAGATTTTTCTTGGAGAGGTTTGAAGAGGAATTTGAGGTTATATAAAATAAAATAGAAAAAAAGAACCACTAAGTGTGTTGTTGTAATTTGAAATGGGATTAGAGACAAATAGGCAAGAATATTTGAGAGGTCCGAGTAGGAAGGTAGGAAATTGAAATAAAATGTGAATAATAATAAATATATTAGGTTCTAACCAGAGGTGGCACCTAAGGACATATCGAGCTGGCCTGCCTGATCTGTCCCAAACAAATCGAAGCCTGCCAAATTTTCTCTCTAGCATATCATGTGCTATCTCTAACACATAATTTACTATCTCAAGCACCTTATTTGTTTATCATTGGCACCTCATCTTGATGGCTTTCAAAGCAATAAGTGCTCCTCTTCTTACTTCTTTCATTATAGCACACAATGCCATGTACAATTCTTTCGACCTAAATTAGAAAACTAAAATAAATTAGAAAACTAAAATTAGAAAATAAAAAACTATTTAAATGAATAAGGTAAGAATGGTGTACATACAATAGAAGGATCATCATATTGTATCGAAGAAATAACTTCCTTAAATAACTAATACTTAAACACGAGCCATGAAGACTAGAGGTAGGATATGGGCCAGCTTCTCACCTGCTGGCCCCGCCCACTCGGGCCACTAGCCAATATGGGTCGGGCCATTCGACCCATGTTCTATTCGGGCCATTATTTGGCTAGCCCAACCTAGACTTTCATGGGTCGCGGGCCAATATGGGTCAAAATAGTAAAAATATTAAAAATTATTTTACAATTTTCTAAATATTTTATAAATGATTTTTTGTTTAAAATACGTATAACTTGCTTTTATGTTGCTAAAAGATTACATAATAAATTATTTTAATTATTTTTAATATTATTGTATTTTTAATTTTTTTTATTAAAACAACTTAAATTATTATCATAACTATTAATTTTTCTTTAAAAATTATTTTCAATAATGTAAAAGAAATATATATTTTTAACAACTAGAAAATTAACTATTTTAAAATATTTATAAAAACATGTACAATTATTAAAAAATAAAATACTATATATAAAATTGTATTGTACAACATTATATATATATTTTTTAAAAGATGTTACTAAACATTATTTTATACTCATTTTCAAAATAATAATTAATATATGTTTTTATAAGAATGTGTTTGAAAGAGATTTTAAAAAACAATAGTATCAATAATTTTAATTAATGAACGAATATATGAAGAATACATGGCTCTAATTTGATCTCCTGTCAACAAGACTATAGAATGTCATTCATATAATTTGTTCACTTGAAAAATTAAGGGGATGCTTGATTTTTTTTTTTAAAAATTTATGCTTCTTGGTTGTTGCTTCACAATTTTTCATGTATTTGTAAAACTCGGGTAAATTTGAATTTTTCTGAAAAATGGCAAAACGGTAAATTGTCGTAATAGTACATGTTGCAAACCTGAAATTTTTCTAGATCTCAGATGATGAAACAGATCTTACCATTGGATTCATCTCACGAGATCTAGTTACCTAGACGAATTTCATCGAATTCCGAGATAGTTGGAATTTTCACGATTTTCGAGATGACGATTGTTGGGTGGACCCCAAAAACGAGATTTTTGAGAAAAATCTCAAAAGTAGAAAATAAATTAAGTAAAGTTCATTTAAAATAAATTAAACTTGAACCAGTACGAAATAAATTGTTTCGGGGCAGAAATGGACTCAGACCAGGTGTAGACACATGGCACGACGTGGGTCACTCATCTAACTTAAGTTAAACAAAAGGAGGTTAGGGCAAGAGAAGGCCCATTTTTTCTTTTGTTGGGCTGTGAGAGAGGGGAAGATAGAGAGGGAGAGAGCTCCAACTTCTCTCTACGATCTACGAAGATCAATTAGTCGGAATTCGTCGGGCCAAAAACAAAAGTTCATCTACTTAACGAGAGCTACGCGTGGATACCGAAAACACGGGATTTCACCAAGGATTTAAGCAAGGAGTTCAAGAAATTGAAGGTTTCGGGTTTAGGAAGTGTCCACGAGACTTCATGGAGTTTCTTATACGCTCCAAGAGGTAGGGATTCTTCATACTTTGGTTTATTTCTACTTTTTGTGGATTAAAAATCTGATTTAAGGGTTGTTTGACATAAATTTCTTCCTTAGGGGCTATTTGGGTTGAAAAATCAGTTTTTATAGCTCTTTAGGGGTTGTTTAGACTGAAAAAACAGTTTTTACAGCTCCTTAGGGTCTATTTGGTTTGAAAAATCAGGTTTTAGGGCTCCTTAGGGGTTGTTTAGACTGATAATCTTGTTCTATAGCTCCTTAGAGGCTATTTGGGTTGAAAAATCAGGTTTTATGGCTCATTAGTGGCTGTTTGCTGAATTTTGGGGCTGTGGGGATGCTGCCTTGTTTTGATCATGCACACTAGTATGATTTTGGGATTGATTTTCGGTCAGGAAAAAGAGGGAAATTGGACTAGTGTCCTTGGAAATTATAGCTGCATCTGAGAATTTGATGTTAGGTTTTTGAATCACTCAAATTGGACCTCTATAACTCAAGTTATGGTCCATTTTCCTAGACTGCCACAGGCTGCCTGTTTTGACCCTACATACTGTCTAGATTTTGGGACTGATTTTCGATCAGGAAAAAGAGGGAAATTGGACTAGTGTCCTTCATGGAAGTTGTAGCTGCATCAATGAACTTGATTTTAGGCTTTTGAATGACCTAAATTGGCTATAACTCAAGTTATGGTCCATTTTCCGGGACTGCCACAAACTACCTTTTTTGACCCTACATACTGTCCAAAATTTTCTACTGATTTTCGATTGGGAAAATGAGGGAAATTAGACTATTGTTCTTGATGGAAATTGTAGTTACATTAGTGAACTTGATTTTAAGCTTTTGAATCACCCAAATTGGACCTCTACAGCTCAAGTTATGGTCCATTTCCGTGACTGCGCTGTGTTAGGGTCAGTTAATGGTTTGTGTCCGCATTTTGCGACCGTTAGGGACTAGTTTCGAACTAAAGGGAGTATTATCGTGGACGACACTCACTGAGTCGCAATTGTGAAGAAACCGTGTCAGGCTTTGGTAATCATTTTTGTAAAGATGTTTGAAACGAACAAGTTCTAACATGTATTTTTTATATAAGAGTGTTGTAATTAAACTCTTAAGGACCATGGTAATATAGCATTGTATATTTTTGAGTATGGATAAATGAGCCCGGTTGGGCCACTTTTACTCATAAATGGACCCCGTGCGGTCATTGTGTTATATTGGGCCTCGAATGGGTCATGTTATTGTATATTCTACAGGTTGTATTTTGGGTAGAGCTCTCCGTACAAATGAGAATTTGTCTAATTTTTGATAAATTATGGGTCCCGGTAAAGGGGACACAACGGTGTGGTATCGATTCACACGATATCCACAGGCATTCCTTGGGTTGATGGTTGATGAATGGATCCCTGGGTTTTGGGGCGTCACACCTAGTCATATATAATTGAAGATACTTCAGTCCTAATTGTTTTTGGATATTTCTTTGGGGCATCACCATTATATTAAGGGTGAATGGATTAAATGATCTTTTGAAAACCCAAATTTTGAATCCATCCTCATCGAATTTTTTGATCTAATTTGACAAAATACCCTTCTTGCCTTTGTAAAATAACCCTTTTTTTTTGAGAGATAATGTAAATACATGAAATAGAAAATTATATTTTTTTTTCTAAAGTAGGTTATTTTTCAAGAAAAAACATGAAAACTATTACATTCACGAATTCAAAGGTATTTGATGTCTTTTAACCAAATATTTCTTATATTACCTTGTTTATGATGTTCTACATATTGAGTTGAAATATGGCTACAATTAGTTATATAAATATATTCTTTGGCCTAGTGAAAATGTTTAATTTGAAATTCTTTTTGCTCAATGCTTGCTGGTCAGCATATGATCTCGAATTATGGATAGGGATGGTAAAGAGGCGGGTTGGGGACAGGGAGGCCCCATCCCAACCCAGCCTGTTTATTTGTTCTAATTCCCAAACCCATCCCATTTTAAAAATTAAACAAGGTGGGTTGGCAGGATGAGAAAATTACCATACTCACCCCGTTTACATTTGGTTTTGTTTTTAAATTTTTTTATATTTTTTATATTTATATTATATTAAAATTAATATATTTACTAAAAATAAAAATATTATGATTTTTTATAAATTATTTATTAAAAATTATTATTATTATTTATATTAAAATATAATATAATATAAAATAATTAAAAATTAATTTTTAAATATAATTGAGGCGAGGCGGGGCATAACAATACCTGAACCCGTTTCGAATATGAGAAAAGAAACCCAAACCTGCTAAAAACTCGATTATGATTAAACCAAACCCGTCCATTAGGGACGGGGGTGGGAACCTGAAATAACCCACCACATTGCCATCCCTAATTATTGGCTTTCACACCTTCTCACCATCTCATTACCAGTTTGTTGGTCCTCCTCTTGGGCATGACATATGACACTGGACTTCACAATGGGGGAACATCTTTAAAACTCACCAGATGGTTATTAACATTTAAGATTTGATCATGTACAAAAATTGAGTTGAAAAGAATCATGCTTGCAAAAGAAAAAGAATGAAGTTTATTACAAAATTTTAATTTGAAAATAATGCCTGTAATTATTGTATATTCAAAATAACTTGTACATTTTTCCTTGTAAATGTGTTCCCAAAACGAAGAGTAGGGCTGGAGTTTAGTGGGTTCCATGTGAAATATTTAATATTATAAAGATTAGGATGGTCAACTTTTGGAGTTGATTCAGTGAGTAATCACATGGTACCTTGTGCTACTAGCAACAAGGATGCTAACTGATAAAAGTAATCTGCCCAAATTTGGTAGAAGGATTTTGTTTCTTTTCATCAAATTTGCTTTATGGCTCACTAAGATTATTGTAAATTCTAGAGCAACTATTGTAATTTGTTATCTTACCCGTGTCTTTAGCCATAGACATGTTCATTGGGACTCAAACTCGGGACCCCTCATCTCCTTATGTCCTACCTTTTTGAAACGTTGAGAGCTCTACCACATGAAATAGACATGATGGGCAAAATGACGGTTCTTTCCATTCTTTTGCTCAAAGTAGGCCTTTGCACTCAAAAGGCTTATTCTAATGGACATGAAAGGACTTTTCTATTCTTAACATAATTAATTAATTAATTTTAATTTACTAGTTTTATCCCCAAATATTTTTGTTAGGTGTGTTTCACATGACCAAATGTAGTCTCTACCCAAATAAGGGGTTAAATAAATTTTGGGAAGGATGGGGGTTGATTTTGTTTGGTGCTAGCAATTGTTAAAATTATTGATTTTTACTCAAAGGTTTTACAAGAATAAAATGACTGAAAAAGGAACCTAGGTTATTTTCATAGAGTTTTATACAACATTATTAAAATTCTAAAGGTAACCTTCTAATTAATAACACTTTCAAAAGTTTTAGGCTTTTTGGGAATTTGAGGCAGTGTGAGACCACACTGACTAATGGATTGAGTTTTGGTATAAATATAGGTTGAAAACCAAAATAGTGTCCAAACTAGTGCATTTGGGTCATGTCGACATACACATCAGCAATGTTGTAGTTACAGGCTACATCATTGAATTTTTTTTTTAAATTAATACTGCAGTCACTGATTACGATAAATTGAAAGTTTTTTCAAGTTAAAACTACAGTCACATGTGATATACACATTATTTTGGGCATTAGTTTACTTTTCAAATTATTTTGATAAATTTCTTTAAAATTCAAATTAGTATGGGGCAAGAATCTAATGGATCCTCATTTTTTGGGACCCTTAAAAGTATTTTTATCACAACTATGAAGATGGAATTTGTACTTTTCCAGTATGTGAACCATTATCCAATCATATTATGTTAACAATTAAAAAACCATAGTTTTTCATCTTTCTACAAGTCAATGAATTTTAGTTTAATTCAGTCATCATTCTACCTTACTTTCCTGTTTCAAATAGGTGTATGACATTAATTAATGCAACTGATCATATCGCTCAAATAAAAAACCTCCTATTTTAATGTAAAATTTATTTATTTTATTTTTTTTGCCTGTATCTCATAATATCAGGTTCAAACATTCCTGTTTACAGGAGATGAAATAAAACAAATGATAAACTAAGGAATTAACCCCAAGAATGATATTGTATTTAAACGGTATAAAAGTATCTAATTCCATAAATGCACAACTAGTACTCACTCTCTATAGATGGATAAACTTACAATTGATTAATTAAGACTCCCTAACTAGCTATCATTAATTTACAAGTAAGATGTAATTAAAAAAGGGACAAAATTTTCAGTTCTTAATTAGTCATTGTATTGGCAGTAGGTTGAAGCTGATCTTCTCTTAAGAAGAGCGAAACACAGCTTAGAGTTTATTCGGAATGACCAGAGCTGCACTGTTTCATCTTCCCTTAGGGCGTTCCTCCATGCAACCGAATTCCAACACGTACATGAAGGTAGTATTTCCTGAAGATTTCTTCATCTCCCACTTCCTCAGAGTGATGGTATCCCGGTGAAGGGAGGGTTCCATCAACTTCACCTCCATTTTTGGGCATCTCTTAATCAGCTGATTGTTGTTTCCTGAGTTGCCTGGGACTGAGTTCAGCATCTCGGTTTCTTAGGGTTTAGGAAAAGTTTGTCGGATTTGGTTGAAAGGTATGGACAAATGGTTGTGACCGGAACTCACGTCAGTCTTGAAGAGACACTTGTGGATTACAAGAGCAATATCGGAACCCACAAGAGCCGTTATCCGCTTCCTGATATTGCAGACACCTTAATATTTCCTTCTTCATCTTCTTCTGCTTCTTCTTCTTGTGAGTGCCCTCATCATCATCGCCATCGTCGTCGCCATCATCATCATCACGACACCTTCGTGGTGGCGGTGGTCGTTTCTTGATCTTGGTTGACGTTTCTTGAAACCGGCCCTAATCATCTTCATCACTTTCATCTTCAACATCTTTCTTCTTCATCTTCATGATCTCATCTTCTTTCTTGATCATCTTGGTGGTTTCTTGAAACCCACCTTGGTGATCACCTTCATCTTCAACAACTCGAAAATCCCGATCATCCTGTTTTGTCTTCTTCTCGATCATCTCATCTTCTGCAACAATGGAAATATCCATTGCAGCCATCAAAAAATCCATCTTCAACTGGTAAGGTAGGAAGTGGTTTCTTTTTGTTCTTGGGAAAGTAGCTATATATAATTATATAGAGATGATCGACATGCTTTCAGAAAAAAAAAAATTACCCAATTTTTCAAATCTCGGTTTGGAAACTTCACTTCAGTTCAATTATTTTCAAATCTTGTTTCTTTTGTTGATTTAAATAACTAGGACCTTTCTTTCCTTTTCCAAACAAAACCAAAATTAGAACTTACCTAATTTTAAAACATAAATAGTAGAGTATCCAATGTCCCCGGAATCTTTTTTAAAATGTAGTAAAAATTTGTCATTACCTTAAAATTAAAAATTATAAAAGCATAATAATTCCTACTTTTATATTTTAACAAAGTTTGATCTACTTTTTTTTTCCTTTCTCATATTTTCCTCTCCTTTCCTTTTATTTGTTTTCCTTTTCCATACTCCCGCTGCATTCCTTCCCAAGAAAAGAAAGAAGCAATCAAGTGAATTTTTCAAAAAAGAATTCCCATTCGTCCGCCTTCTTTCTTTTCATTTTTTATTTTTTATTTTTTATTCTTTTGGCTAATGTACATTCAATTGATTCTGAGTACCATAAGTTTTTTTTATTTTATTTTATATAGATGTTAAATTTCTTACAATCTAGTATTCATTTGAATTATAAAATATAAATTTTTCTTATGACTTTTTACTGGAATATTTCCTTCAAATTAATAAAATTTTTAGAATGAAATTTTTTGGTTTATCGATTGAGTAAGAAGTCAAATGATTAATGCTAGTTTTAATTTGTTGGGGAGAAATGTTAAAATTTTTTTGATGAACAACGATTAAGAATATCATATAAAGTTTTGAAATATAAAGGATAAAAACAACTAAAACCTTTTCTTTAATCTGATAAATCATTTTTAATAATAATTTTTTTATTTTGATATCATGAAAAAGAAGTTGAAAATTCAATTTATATAATAGAAAATAAAAATGAAATTTCAATTATAAATAGATAAATAAATAAATAGTTTGTAATAAAATATCAATATAGTAATACAAATTAAAATCAAGGAATTACATTTCTTAATAAATAATACAAAATTAAATATAAATAACAAATATCTTATTAAGGGTTATTTTGCATTACTAAGGTTAATGTTGGAGTTATAAATTCTTGATATCTATCTACCCATGGTGCATGGTTGATGGATTTCTATATTAAGTATTGATAGATTTGCTTCCTCATTTTATTACAATAAGGGAAAAGTTTAAAACTACTTTAGAAAACCTTAAAATTACAAACTAGCTCAAAACAAGATTGTTTTTCATTAAATCAAACCCGAACATTTCCAAACCCAAAGTTCTTCATTCTAAGCCATAACTCTATAGTATCTAACCCTAAAATTAGTCTTAGAATCCTTGAAACTAGATCTATTCCATACCTATTAAAGTCAAACTCGAAAAGCCTTAGAGTTCTATTCATGGTTCAAGTGATTTGCTAATTAATCTTAAGATTCTTGTTTAGTGTCTACAAACACCATTTGAGAGTTTATGAAGGTCCTAAGGCTATGGATGACTTAATGGAAGGTGCAGGCAAAAACAAGACCGAGGAGGAACAAGATGAATAAGATGAAGAGTCTTAATTTGCAACCTATTCAACTTCGAGGTTACTTAGAGCCCAAGAGGCTAAAGACAACCGTATATGAGACATGATTATCAAGGGAGGTATGACGGTCGCTACCGCAATGATGATTACTATGAGAGGCATAGTAAATATGATGAGTTCTCAACATCCAATCCAAAACTTGATATTCAAGAATTCAAACGAAGAATGCATCCATCAAGATGGCTGAAGTTGGTGTATTCCAACCCCTTAAACACAAAAAAGTGAAGCTGGTGGCTATCAAAATGCCTAAGAATACAAAATCCAGAGAATCTAATGTAAATCAGTACAAACTTATAATAGATTGAAACAAAAGGTTCTACTGGTTTATGTACAAGTCCTAATAAACAGTCATTGCCTTGCAAAGGATAGAAGAAAAACTGAATATAAATCAACTGGCAACTCATTCCAATCAAAGTTTTGTACAACAACCAACTTATAAGTTATAATAAATTGTTAGGACTACCACAAGTCATTATCTATCAATCTAAAGTTATAATTTGGTCCATCGCACTTCTAGGCAACCCATGAAAAATTCCCTATTTGTTATTAATAGTAAGAGGAATTTGGATATTGCTTTAGTGAAATTTTCAATGCAATAGTCATATTTTTGTTGGGATAAGGTGCATAAGTGCTTTTGTCTCATAGTCATACGTCCAATTTAACTCATGAGTTCTTTTTTTGGGTCCACAAGTGTCCATGACATTTAGGTGGTGTTTGTTTTTTTTACTTAATGCTGAATAAAACTTTTTTTTTAGCTTAATGCTGAATAGTACTTAATAGTATTAAGTATTAAGTTGTTTGTTTTTTAATATTGGGTAGTGAGTAGGACATAAATCTGGCAAGGATGTTATTTAGATTCCCCGCCTCGCCCCGCTCTTAATGGGACCGGGTTTAATGAACCTGCATCAGATTTTAACGGGTTTGAGTTTATTTCAACCGATATGGGTTCTGACAAAGTTCGTGCATTGTTACTCCCTTCCTACCCCTATTATATTTTAAAAATATTTTTTTACTATTTTGTTTTATACTTTAATATAAATAATAATTAGAATGTTTTTTTAATAAATACCTATAAAAATTCATAATATTTTTTATTTTTAATGAAATATACACTTTAAATAATAAAAATATATAAAAAAATAAAAACAAAATCAAAATGGAAATTGAAAAAAATAAACGAGCAAGGTCGGTATGGGGCTGCCCCGTCCCAAACCCTCCCGTTATCATCCATAGTAGTAAGTGGTACTAGCCCTTCTCTTTGTTGGGAAATGATAGAGTTTTTCTTATTTTGGTGGAAAATGACTTTTTCTAAATAGAAAAAGCCAAATATTTTGTGACGCCCCAAACCCGGGGTGTCCGTTGACTACCCGTCAACCCGCAGAAATCTACACGTCTCGTGTTACGAGACGCACACATGAGTAAAATAGCCACATGGGGCCCATACATCCTTACTCAAAAAAATAATAATCAACTATATTCTCATAGTTTCTATGATTGTTCTACAAAAAGATTTAAACATATTTACAAATCTTTACACAAAGCCACATTTCGGCTTTCTTCTCAAAAAGCTACCCCATCGAGTGCCGTCCGGGATACTTCATTCGAAAAGTGGGTCTCACGACGCGAGCAAAGCCCGTAGAGAAAGTTTTCCTACAAGGGTTACTCTCACCTAAAAATGCATATGCAATGGCATATATAAACAAGCAATCACATCTCCATAATTATTCTACTATTATATGAAATGTCACATCATGCATGAGACGCGACCTCATGTCACCCACCGAGTCCCACCGACCCTCACTGGGATCGCCAAGTGTGACTAAAACCAGTCACACACCATGACTAAACCATTGGAGACCCTCCAATTTTAATTATCAAATTCTTTTTCCTTTATTTTGTGGGCCACGGATTTCCGGGTTTACACCGTAGGACGCCGCACGCCTTTTCAACATTTTCACGAACTTACATCGCCGAGATTCATGTCTAACCGTGAATAACATTTGGGACTTTCACCCTGGGGGGATCTACCCCAACTTGCTCCGCCAAAACATACCTATCATTTTGATCATTTTACACTCTCGTGAATCTCTACCCGACTTGTCCCATTTTTTCCCGGTTCACGACCCATTCACCAACGCCGCGAATAAACCTTACCCTCGCACCCACACCCGACCGACGCGATGTGACCGTGCATATGTACGTATGATGCCAATACATTTTCCTCATGATACATGCTGAACGCTACTACATGTAACATTTACAAAACTATGGAAAATTATAATTTACACATATAATATACCTCCATGCAAACCACATATGTTAATACATCACAAGATATCACCATGATTACACCATGTTATTCAAGCAAAGCTCATAACACACTCAGTCTAAAAATTAGGACCATTCAACAAGGCACTTCACTGTCCCTTCACAAACATGAACCAATTCGGTTCCAATCATTATTTTCACAACAACAAACCGATAAATACCTGAAACTTTCGCTTTCTAATTAAAACCCTAACTTCCACAAATCGTGAAACCGGCCGGGAATTACACCCTTAGTCCCAAGGTTCTAACTAATTTACATGGCCTCAGCCTCCCACATGCAACCCCTACCATTATAAAGCTTTTTAGTTGAAAGAAACCACATAAAGATCCACTTCGAGCTTGTCGAATTCCAACTTTCAGCGCTCCACACTAGATCCACCCACACCAACTTTTAAGACTTAACCCGTCGAACGTCGACCGCTCGAAACCCGGGGAAAATCTTCCTTTCTCCTCTTTCTCCTTTCTCCTTTCTCTCCCTTTTCTGCTAACTCGAAGTTTCTTTCTCTTTTCCTCTCTTTTCCTTCCCTTTTGCCTTTCTATTCCTTTTTCTCATTTCTCATCTCACCTCTTTTCATTTTCTCTTCACTTTCTCTTCTCCCTTTTTGAATCATTACTAAACGTATGAGTCAAAGGAGACAATTTCCTCCTCATTTCCTCTACCCATTTGTGTGGCTATCTCTTCCATGCTTCTTCTTATTTTTAATTCCTTATTATGATGATTCATGCACTCAAGTGGCTCATTGTGAGCCATGGGATTTCTTTCCACACATGGTTAATTGTGAGCCATAACTTTTAAGTGGACCAAATGGCTTTGCCAAGTGTCACTCTCTTGCGATGCCAAGTGTAATCTCTCTTTATCTTGCTACGTGTCATCCGACACCCCACGCCCTCGAAAAACTTGAACCCGACCAACCCTAATCCAACGAAATTCGACGTGGTAGCTAAATTTCGCGAGACGAATTCAACGGAGAAGTCCGTTTCGTCATCCGAGATCTAGAAAAATTTCGGATTTTTAGCCGAAATTACTATTTTACCCTTTTTGAGAAAATTGGAATTTTCTCGGGTCTTACATATTTTCATTTTTTCTATTCATAACTTTTTTAAAAAATTTCAACAATAAGTCATGAAAATTTTAAAAAAACAAACAAGATTACATAGATCGAATAGCTAAAGATGCTAAAAACAAACAACCCCTTAGTGTTATAGTTTATTCATGCCCCTGTCGTCACAGACTTGCATAGATGTACAAATGGATGTTAAAATACCGTTAAGATGAAGTGCCACTTGGATAGCTTCTGTTTGTTTATATGTTCAAATCTATGACGATATGGCTGAATGAAAGCATATCAACTTCGGCTCTATGGACCGAAAAAATCATGTTAATTAACATACAATATAAGTTGGGGTGGGCATTTATACAATTTATTTCTACTTAATTAAGACTTACTATTTGCCTTTAAAAAATAATTATATATACTGAGAAAGTTGTATAAGGAATTTATGTCTGAACTCAAATGTGCTTGTCTAGTGGGTGTTACATGCAATACAGGCATGCATACATAGAGTGAGAGAAAGAGAGGGAAAAACCAAAATCGACATAAGGATTCTAATTCAACTATTATAAAGTGGCGTCCATATGCCTATCTTAATTGGTAGAGTATTTAAAGTTTTAAAATACAGAACATTAAAAAAGGGGAAGAGTCTAAGTTTAAGTCCTAGTGGGTATAGTTTATTACATTGTAACAAAATACTTATTTGTCAAGAGTGAAATGAAAACAAGTAGGAAAAAGTATGTATTAGGGTGCTAATTTCAAAATAATTAGACATTAATTATTAATGTTTGGGTATCTATAATTCATGCTATCCACATAAAAAATAATTAGGATTCTACCATATATTGACTATTCATATAGTATTGTAGTTATGATACAAACAAAATCATAATTATTTTTACGTGAGCAAACAATTACTTTTCCCAAACAAGTAAGCTTTTCCACTTTTAGTCACTGAGACCCCCTAAAAGTAATATTAATATTTTTCATCCATAGTATATTTTAAAAATAAAAATAATAATAATTATTATTATTATTTTATTGATTTATTTTTTTCTTTCCATTCTGTTGGATCGAAACTTCATTAAGAAGACGATGGAGACTATGATAAACCGAAAAATTCATCCAAACCCTAAGAAAATTAGTGGAAGATGGAAGGTAGCTGAATACTTCTCCAAGGATTTCGATCGAGAGAAATCAAAAGGAGGTGGAGTCCAATCCTCTCTTTCCTACCATTTCAACCATTTGATTCCATCCCCCTTCTCTACCTATCCTTCCCAAGACTCACAGCGTGGAATCAATTTCACATTCACATTCCACCCGCAAGTGTGTTCTTCAAGGTCTCTCTTTATTCTCCTACCCTTTCCCCTTTTTATAATTCTCCTTCACTTTCTTCCTCTCGCTTTAAAAAAATCAGCTCTTTCTTATTTGCTTGTTTGGTTCGCAGTACCAAAAATTTGAAGAGTACGACGTGGATTGAGGAAACAAAATCTTTGGTTCCGACCTGGGAATTTATGTTCTTTCACTATTTTTCTTAACACACGTATTTGTGAAGGCTCCAGACATAGGTTTTGCTAATGTTGCAATGTCGGGTTCTTTTCACCTTCTCGCCTTTCACTCATGCAACATGATTCACATCGAGGTGGCTGATCTCTATATATTTATGTAATTTTAGCTTCTAATTGCACAAATATATTCAGAATGCTGCTTAATCAACTTGTTCTCAATTTCAAGAACTCAAAAGGAGAGAGTAGGAAAAGATAATTTCATAGTATCTCATTCCGTTATTTTATATATCGTTATCGGGAAAATATTTATATAGAATTAATAGGCGTGCAATCAAGTACTCCCGTACACTCATTTAGGAGGTGAAGGGAAGAAATTTTGAACTTTTCTCTACCCCGTTGCTATCTTGGTCAATCTCGTACGACATTCTCTCTTAAAAATGGCTTTTCAGATTTGCAGAGTACAACATTCTTAGATGGCCCATATAAATCTGGGGGCTTGGAGCTTACATTCAAAATGATGGTCTTTGATGCTTTTATTTGGTACGAATCTACGTAACTCACTAAAAAAATGAATTATTTGTTGCAAATGCAAGAGGCACTAGTTTGTAAAAAAAACTTGATCAAAGTTTGTTTTCAGATGAATGGGATTCCAGCTTTTCCAATATAATTCTAGAATGTTTCCAAGACCTTTTCCCATTAATTTTCAGATTGTGGGAAGCTTGGAGCTGACTAAATTACAAGGAGCTAGCATTGTGATGTTCTGGGAATATGTGGCTTCATCATCCCAATTTAAGTGATCCTAAGAAGGAATATGAGATAGTAAGGAATGATAGAGAGAAAATAATGGTCGAGAGGCTGAAATTAGAGGTGAAAAATTGGAGCAAAGTCACTTTTATGACCTGTGTGTGGAGAAAAGCATCTACCTAAGAAGATAAATTTTATTCTTAATCAGGCTTTTTAATGGGTAATCGTAGAGAGTGCAGCTCTCTGTGCTGAGGGAAACGGAGCTAGTGGTATGCATCATTGCTAAAATATGAGTCGAGATAAGTTTCAGAAAATAGGTTCGTAAAGCGTGATTGCACCTGCTTCCTAAGCATCGGAAGATCGTTAAAAAAATTAAATCTATTCATGCAAGCGCATTTGGTGTTTGTTGACAAGGGCCATTCTTTTGAGAGAGATGAAGAAGAAGAGAAAGTAGAAAAACATAAAACAAGATTCTTACCTCTTGTGTAATCTCTAAGTAGAGATGGAAAGTATCTATTTATGGATGCTTACAACCATCTTCCATGCAATTCTCCTCAACAAATTCTAACGGAAGGTGAAGGATAGAAGAAAACATTGGTGAAGTTCTCTCCTATTTAGCTCTATGTACTTCTGAAATATTTGTAAATTTATAACTATGCCTTCCTTATCATGAAGTGATAAAAGCATCCCTAGTTGACACAAGAATAAATATTATGCTTTTAAATCTCTAAACTCTTCCAAGTGTGACAAGTGTCCCCAAAAATACCTACTTTAATTGTTGACATTTTTCTTCTTGATTTCCCATATATTTAAATCACTTGAATTAATGTAAGATCTTTACATATTAAAGTTGTCGTTTATGGTTTAAGGTATAACTTAATCGGCCGTGAAAATTCGGGAGGAAGTTCATTCGCTTTTTGTAACTTTTAACAAAAAAAAAAAAAAAAACTTTGATTGTCACATTATTGTTATTAGATAATATATATGTATACCATGGTGGAAGATTATGAAAGATCTGAGGTTGTAAGGCTCATTTATATCTATGGCGTAGAGTACATTGAAAAAGTTGGAGAATTCTGTTCCATGATGATATTTAGACTTTGCAACAAATATAAAAATTCAATGTTGTTTGCAATAAGCCTTATGAATGGAGATAAATATTTCAAAAAGGGTTTCTAGTGGATGGAATATGTCTACATGATAATGACTGTTTTTAGGAGCTATGCATAGTAAGATAGATTATGTATATAAAAAAGTGCTGAAGCGGCATGCGTTATGAAAAGATAGAAGATTGACTTTGATCAATTCTAAGTCTAGAGTTTGTTGGAAAATGTCCCAAATTTTTATTATGGTTTAGGGCATTCCCTTTAGGTTGATTATGATGGACTAGCAAGATATATATGGGGAAAGTAGATAAAGGTTAGGGAAAGTAGAAAATGTCCTAAATTTTTGGAACTCCCTTTCCATTTGGCTTACCTATGCTTTATCTTTGATGTGGTTCTTCTGGCGAATTCCGAGGAATGGGGTTACTGACTTTAATGGATTGTTGCTTTTGTAGCATGGTTAGACCTTGCTAGTCTATTTAGTTTTGGTTTAGCCATAGAAGCAAAACCTCACTGCTATCCAAGAGCTCGATAGATTTAGCAACTTTTTGCTTCACTAATTTTCAAGTAAGGACTGATGGTCGATCTTCGTTTCCTAAAGGGAAGAGGCCTGGGTTTTAAAATGGTTAGATTGAGTAGACAATCATGTAAGATGATTTAGTTAAAATGAAGAGGTTTAAAAGATTTTTATTAGGCTGTCGCTTTGCCTCATGTGTAGTATGTTCAAACTTTTGGGGAATAATCGGGTTTCTACCTTAGTGGTGGAAGTTGCGTTTCGATTATATCTCAAGGTTTTCCCCGGGACTTAATTGAGGTAGGACTTGTTTCATTCTCATTTTGCTAGATTGAAATCTAGTTTGGTGTGGCTACGTTCATCGAGAGATACTGCAGTAAGAAAGAAAGAGAGAAATTACAAGAAGTCAGAATTCAGCTTGCTCATTCAAAAGGTTATGACAAAGTGGTCATTGAATGCTAATTCCAATATCTCAACACCTTTAGAAGTCCTATTACATGCCAAAATAAGCATAAAGGTGCTATCCACCACAGAAATAATGCCATAATAAAATATCCACATTGTTCGCTTCAGCAATCGTTTCTATGCTATTTCCATTTCGTACACCAGAATTATTTGTTCGTACCTTTTCTATGGCTTAAGTGAACAATCAGAACTATGGGGATGAAGTGGTTTTCTGTCGACGCAAAATCTTGCGAGATTTCGGTGGAAGGAGAAGGAAGAAAGCTGAAGGTCATTATCAATTAGAGATGTAGAGGATTAGTCTCATGGATCCGATTTGGAAAGGACGGGTTGAAAAACCTTCTAAAGGGTATTGATTTTTGCAGCAGAGTTTCGTCTCAATCGAGAAGCAGTATGCTCATCGAAGGAGAATGTGGTAGATTTTATGCATCGGGAGGTGGAGAATGCTGTAGGGAGATACCTTATGTGTTCGGTCTCGGATGTGGAAGGGAAAAGGCACAAGATTTTCATTCCTAAAGGAAAAGGCCGGGATTGGCCGGATGAAACCTACATTGTGAAAAAATCGCTACTTTGGTTTACGTAGGTTGCTTAGAGTTGCCAAAGCCTCATCAGGAGACAAAGGCCCATCGGGGTGCGGAATTCCACAGGGAAGGATTCTCTCATGGAGTCTCTTTTGCGGAGGTAACAAAGAATGGAGGCGGGAGACAAGCCTCGGCTTGGGTGGATGTGAGTGATTGCATGCCAAGAGGAGATTTGGGGTCTCTAAAATTCTATCTTATGGGAGGTTGGAAAACTCAACCAGACCTCTCTCCTTCATTACAAAAGCTAGAAGCTTGGGCAAAGGTGGCATGGAGATTGAAGGAGAATGTTTTATTTGATTTTTTGAACTAGGATCTTATGTCGTTGAGCTCGACTCATCTGGATGAGGCTAAAACTGGTTCTTGAAAATGGAAGGAGGAGCTTTAGGGGAGATTTCCTGCAACTGGAATGGTGGAATCCAAAAGCCGATCAAGGTGAGAGGAAAGATCGTGCCAAACAAGCTCGCTAAGGTGCGCTCACTCCTTCCCCTAAACCTTTCGACATGCGAGATCTTCGTAATGACGGTGATAGTCAGGGGGTATTTCCGTATGTGATAAAGGTATAAATTTCTATGGGTGAAGCATTTTTGGGCAAGAATCCTAGTAAATCTGAAGTACAAGGACATACCAATGTCAATTAACAATCTAGCAGGATCAAGAAGTTTTTAGTTGTAGATTTGGTGGGAGATTGCTCCCTGGGTCATGGAGGTCTTCTTGTCAAGACATAAGAACGAAGAGGTCTGTGCAGAATTGGGGGAAAAAGATGAGGAGAAGCTACGCGCTGGGAAGAACGTGAGAGTGGGATTAGGAGCAAGTAATCATAAAAGCAAAAGGGCGCCACTTGACGTGGCCCTGCAGGTGGAGAAGAAAAGACCTCCTATAATAGGAGGCCATACCTTGCAATGAAAAGATCGAGACCCCCTCGAAGTGGAGCCTTATTTAGAGGAAGGAATTTCGAAGGGGTTGGGCGTGTAGCTGGAAAAGCAGTCCATTTAAGCCCAAAGTCAGCTTTTGGGGGAATTTTAAATGCCTTTGAAGGCTCCTTAAAGGGATGGGGCCCAAGTCTCTTAGCCCCAACCCATGGGCCGAACCAGAATGTTTTTGGGGCTAGGATACAACTAGGAAATAATACAATAGGCCCCGATTTGTTCTCCAAGCCTGGCCCAGAAAGAAGACACAGTGCTGGTTCTATAGCTTGTTAAAGGGACGTAGCTTAAGTCCTTTTGCTTCTCATCCATCACTTAAGAATAATTGTAGCTTGGTCTCTAAATTAAGGCAAAGCGCATCGTCAGGTTCGAGGAGCTATCAGGGTGTCGAAATTTAAAAATCCAAGCCAAGGCCACCACTCGTGAATCCTCGAAGTGAACTTTGCTGCAGCAAATCTAATGACGAAAGTGGGCTGGCGTCGAGAAAGAAAACCCGACAACCATAAAGAGGTACTTTACTACAGTCTCACCCTCTCCCTTTTCTCTTTTAGGCCGACCTCTTTCTCGAAAGGGGGGGTTTTTCTGAGGTGGGGATGGCTAGTGTCTAAGAGGGTAGGAGCATTGAGGGGGAAGACCCTTCACTAGACATGTTTGAAAGAAATGATGTTAACAATTCTAATGCTTTTGATCTAGATGCTGAGATGGGGCTAGAAGAAGTCCCCATCTCCTTAGTAGGAGGAGATGAGGAGGAGGAGGATCAAGAAGTGGGTTCTTGGGAGGATGGTTGTCTTCAAATTTTCAACAATTTCTTGGGTGTTCGGTGATAGGCAATGAAGAGGAGATTTTTAACTTGATGAATAGTATATGTGAAAGGAGAAATAATAAAAAAGGCAAAGGGGCACACATTCCAACAAAATTTGATAGGAAACTCAAAAAGTTGCAATGGAATGTGAAAGAAAAAAGTAGTAGAGGGGAGTCAAGAAAAAGGGGCAAGGGGCTTTATGTTGGTTGGTAATGCAGATGAAACTTTTATCTTGGAATGTTAGGGGGGCAAATGATTCTACTAAAAGAAAATTAATCAAGGTTTTCCTGAAAACTCAGAAAGTGGATGTAGTCTGTCTCCAGGAGACAAAGTGGAATCTTGTTTGAGAAGGCTGATTCGTAGCTTAGCTCCTAGTAGGTTTGTGGATTAGGTTGCTTCTTGCTCTGAGGGTGCCTCGAGTGGGATTGTGATTGTGTGGGACACTAGAGTGATCCAATTGATTGGCCAAGAAGAAAGTAGTCACACCTTGTCATGCAGATTCAGAAATTACGAGGATGATTTTTCTGGGTGTTCATTGGTATCTATGGGCCCATACAAAGCAAACTTAAGGAAGATCTTTGGGAGGATATGGGGGCTATAAGATGTGTACGGAACGATCCCTGGTGCTTGGGGGGCGATTTCAATGTTTTATGGTTTCTAAGGGAAAGGAATAGGGATGGAAAATGGACAGGAGCTATGAAAAGATTCACTTAAGTTATCGAAGACTTAGAATTAAAGGATTTTCCCCTTAAAGGAGGTTGTTATACTTGGGTTGGGGGTCGGGAAATCAAAGAATTGCTAGACTGGACAAATTCTTAGTTTCGAATGATTAGGAAGTTCATTTTGGGAATGGCTCGATTATTCACAAAACCACTCATCACTTTCCTATTTTGTCGTTGTGGGGAAAGCACCGATGAGGGCCTCGTGACCCTTTCGATTCGAAACATGTATCAAGGCTGGGCCGATGCCTTTAAAGATCAGATTGCTGAGTGGTGGGAGAATTTTGTTTTCAGAGGCACCAGTAGCTATATGATAGAGGAAAAGTTGAAAGCTCTCAAGTTTAAGCTAAAGAGCTGGAACAAGGAAGTCTTTGGAAGGGTGGAAGATAGAAAGAAGACAACTTTGCAGAATTTGGCACATTGGGATGCTTTAGGAGCCCAAAGACCCCTAACTCAACTTGAATTAGAAAGAAAAGCTTATGGAGTTGGGGAGTTCAAGAAATGGGCCCTACTGGAGGAAATTATGTGGAGACAGAAATCTAGAGAAGTGTGGCTAAAAGGAGATAGAAACACTAGGTTTTTCCTCAAAATTACGAACACCCATAGAAGGCACAATGACATTGTTAGTCTAAAATCAATCGGGTCCGTTACTAGGTCAATACTTGAAAGAAGGCAGTATCATTACGTTTCAAGTCTTCACACAACCCCGAGAATCGGGATGCCGAGGGTGTGGACTTACAAAGATGAGAGGGGAAGCTAGAGCTTGGAATCATTTTCATTGAAGTTTGAGGTGAAGTTTGGGTACTTTATGAGCTGGAAAATGGAGAGAAAGTTCAAGTCCGTGCATGGCTTTCATCGGGTCGTTTGGCAGTTCGCCGAATACAGAAAGAATCCATGTCATGGCGCTTTTTCAAGGACTTTTCGCAGAGCAAGCCTGTTATAAAAGCCTGAACTTTACTTTCATAATTACAATTCCAAAAACAGAAGGAGCGGAAGACCTAAAGGATTTTAGACCTATTAGCTTAGTGGGTAGTTTATACAAGTTGATCGTGTATGTGCTAGGAAATAGATTGAAGAAGGTGATGAGTCAAGGGTAACAGGAGCCCAAATGCTTTCAGGAGGCAAACAACACCGGATGCTTCTTTAATAGCTAATGAAGTGATTGACTCAATGGTAAAGGGGAAGGAAAGGTGCATTCATAACTAGACATAGAAAGGCTCCACGGTTAGATAAATCGAAGTTCCCTAGCGAGCATTGGTTCAAAGTAAAATGATCGAATGGGTAAATGGTGTATATCCACCGCTTCTTTCTGCTCATCAATGTAGTTTCGCTGGCTTCTTTAGCGAAGACGAGGTTTACAACCGACCCCTATCCCCTTATTTATTTGTCCTAGGTATGGAAGTCTTCTCCTTCCTAATTGATAAGGTTGTTTCTGGTGGGTTTCTCACAGGTTATACCCTAAAGGGAAGGAATGGTGAGGTAGTGACTATTTTCCACTTGTTGTTTATAGACAACACCTTAGTTTTTTGCAAGGATTTTGAGGATCAAATGGTTTATTTGAGCTGGATCCTGCTGTATTTCGAAGCCCTCTCTAGGCTTAAAGTAAATCTTGATAAGAGTGCTATCCTCCCAATGGATGATGTGGAGAACATCGGGAAAGCAACTACCATGAGCCAGTGGTGTAAAGTCGAACTTTACCCTCAACTTACCTTGGTCTTTCGCTTGGCACTTGATAAAATTCAATGAGGATATGGGAAGGGATAGAAGAGAGATTCAGAAGGAGACTCACTGCCTAGAAGAGACAATACATTTCTAAAGGAGGAAGGCTCACACTTATCAGAAACACTATCCAACCTGCCCATCTACCTCCTCTCCCTTGTTCGGCTACCTAAGGGTGTCAAGAGTAGGCTAGAGAAAATCCAAAGCGATTTCCTTTGGGGGGTGGCTCTGAAACCAAGAAAATTCATCTAGTAAACTAGAGAACTGTTAGCTAGGAAAAGGGCAAAGGTGGTTTGGGCTTAAGGAACCTGACTTTTAAATGGGTCTGCTGGGGAAAGTGGCTCGAGGTTCACGCAGAGAGGTCAACCCGAAAGTCCGTATTAGCACAAAAGTATGGTACGTAGGGGCAGGGGATCAAACACACTACTCCCTAGAGGAAGTTATGCTCTGGGTTTTGGAAAGCCATTTCTAAAGAAATAAGCCAATTGAAGCAAAACTGTGAGATGGTCCTTGGGAATGGAAAAATGATAAGATTGTAGGTAGACACTTGGTGTGGGGGTTTGTTTTTAAGTGAAGCCTTCCCTACTCTTTACAATAATGCTCCTTCAAAAGAGGCTATGATTTTAGACATTTAGGTGATTTATGGAGATTAAGGGGCTTGGGACCCAAAGTTAGAGCGCCTTCAATGACTGAGTTTGAGATATTCTGCATTTTTATGTGCCGGGAATCAACAAGAGATTTACCATTCATCGTGCACAGGATAAACTTATCTGGAAGGGCAATGTCTTTTTGGGGTGTTCTCACGATAAAAGACTTGTCAATTCTTTTTGGAAAGGTCCCTCAGGTACCCCCATCAAAATTCTATGGAACTCTCACGTCCCCTCAAAGATCGGTTTTTTTGTCTAGAAGGCTTGGTGGGGCAAAGTCCTTACATCATTGCAGTTGAAGAAGAGAGGTTTCCACTTAGCTAGCAAGTGCCCTTTCTATGGGAAAAAGGAAGAAGAGTTGGAACATATTCTGATCTACTGTCCACCAATTTGGGGGTAGTGACGACCTTCTTCTTCTTCGTGCAAGCCAGTTCCATCTGGGTCAAAAGATCTCCTTTAAAGCTGGCTGCACTTTCCTGTTAGGAAAAAAGCTAAATCTCTATAGAGGGCAGCCTCGTTAATTCTCTTATTGTCCATTTGGAAAGAAAGAAATAGAGTTGTCTTTGAAGATGCCGTTTTCTCAACCCTCAGACTAAAACACTCAATCATCCGCCCTCTCTTTACTTGGGTTGGCTATATTCCAAATGCGAATATCTCTTTTATTAGATTGCTTTTGTTCAATTTCTATGATAAGTGCTTAGAGCTAGCTTTTGTTTTTTCTAGTTGGTTTGTGTTGTTTTCTAGCTCTTTCTCTCTCCCTTGGCCTCTTGTGCCTCTTTTGTATACTCCCTATATATGTTTTTTCTTCTATGATATTTCTCTTTACCTATTAAAAAAAAAGAGCTATCCAATACAACCTTTTGTTTTTTTTGCATTTGGTCCCACAAAATGTCATGCCACCTAAGCAAGTGCTTTTTGATTCCTTTAAGTAGAACTCTCCTCACACCAAGAGGTGATAATAATAAAGGCAATAGAGGAGAGAAACATTAGAATTAATCATAAATATCTTTTTGTCTCCTTATCGAACTCGAAATCTCACATTATTCCCAGAATTAATAATCTCTCTTCAAGTTTTTCTTGACCCATTTATTGAATAGTGAAAAGTATAACAAGTTTTAATGGCTTGTAAATTCTTTTAAATGACAAAAAAGATGATTCCAAACTCAAATATTATTGTTTGCATTGCGGCACATCCTACTTACAAATGACACAAGTTGAAGAAAAGAGTCACCTATTAATTCAACACAAATCTAAAATTTCCCTACTCTGGGCATGTATCTTGGATAATGATGAAAGATTAAGAGGCAAATCTGCAACAGAAGGCTCTTTTTAGAGAAGTTACGCCCACTTTAGTTTCAAATTGTTTAGAAATCATAGAAGAGGATGTTATACGCCTTAGTGTTTGGAAATTTCAGCTCTCATTTATTTTTCCATATATATTTAATCATGAAATTTGGATTTATGTTTAAAGAAATAATGCTTCCCTTTCAGATTTATCTAAATTGTGGTTGTCAAGGTTAGAATTATGCAATGTATGTCCACTCTGCCCTTCATGCTCTATGCTGATTTATTTGTTTCATTTCCTTCAAATATTTGGGTGCAGGAGAGACGATACTTATTGAAGGAATTCCTGGAACTACTTTCTTGTGAAGAATATTCCAAGGTTTTGGAGGTAGGATGTGGTAATGGCAGCACCGCTCTTCCAATATTACAGTAATCTCAAGACTTATCCTACTTTGAGCTAATTGGTGTTGCAGAGGTTTTCAGTCTTGAGTTATTTAATTAATTTTGTCTGGAAGGTTCTGTCCTTGACATATCCATGGTTATGTACACAATTAAGATGAAAGTGGAACTCCTATAGAACTTATAATTACATTCTCAGTAACTTCTTGTCAACTCCTATTTTCGTAATGCCTACTCTCGATAAACTCATAATGCAAAATATACTTCGCTTTCTGTGATCATATATCAATTTTATTTTTTATTTTTATCCAATTGGAAACTTTTTGCAAAATGGTATGTACACCTTCAATTAGTGTATAATGGGATACACTTGGGTCACATTTATTTGATTGGAAAAGAAGTATTGCTACCTCTTTTGACTAGTTGGCATCCTTTTGTCACCCTCCAAGTCAAATATTCCATAAGAAATTTGGAATCTTTTTCTTTTTCTGCTCTAAGTCATGCTACCAACCATAGATTGTTATGTTCACAAATTTCATTTTTTTTCAGTGGCATAGACAATATTATCATATATGCATGTGATTGTAGTATTGAGGCTCTTGAAAGGGCTAATAAGATGATAGAGACAAGAACGGCTCACCACATCGCTTTCCATCTATTTCATTATGCTTTTCACAAGTGGTTTGTGGTGGTCACCTGTGATTCTTGCAGAGGAAATTTTTCTCGCAAAAAAGCAAAGACAATTAGTTCTCAGGTCGTGGACTTTACATAATTTATTTAAAAAATTTCTAGCTTGCAAGTTAATCATTTATGTTCATATACATGTGAAGTATGCAATTTAAACTCAGTTTGTGTTTGCTTCCCTAGATGCTGAAGAAAACAAAGACATAAGTTTAAATAATTCTTCTTCATCGAGAAAGCAAATAAGCTGTACTGTGGAGTTGATTTTGTTACTCTAGTATGTGCTTTTCTTTTCACATATTCCGTTTTACCTAAGACATGGAAAGCTTAGATGTTCGTGGGAAATATGGAAATGGAATTAGTTTATGTTAATTTTACATCAATCCCATTTTTGGGAGTTCATTTGTTTGTACTTATGTCTTTCATCTTGTTTTGCTCTAAATTCATCTCCTTTATGGCTTGATTCTAATTACTAGGTCCTATATTTTTGTAAAGCATGGAAAAAGATGGTGATTATATATTTGATTGTAGCTTAGTTGCATTCTTTTTAAATTTTTTTTTAATATTATCGAGCTTTAACTCATCATACAAATTTAGTCATTTAGGCTTCCTTCATTATACAAAATCATACTCACAAAAATAGGCATCAAACTGTTGGAAGGATGTCTTTTCTGCTGATGTGATTTTCCTTTAGTTTTATACATGCGAACATTATTCAGCTCGAATTCTTACTTTTTTGAGTTATATCTAACGGTATTGAAAGAAGACAACATCGAGTATCCGAACTTGCTTTTATTGTTCTATAATTTGTCGATATTTACGCTTATCACCGCACCACTTCACAAAATGCCAATGTACCTATAAGAGAATGCTTTCTCGTTTTAAAGCCCGTGGCCTCGCTGTTGTTCAAGGATTATGGTAATGGCTTGAAAAAGAGGCGCTATTATTAGTTCCCATAACTTATTTGATTATTGCCGATGATATTTTTATGTAATGGCAGAACTAAGCTTTTATGACATGACTATGCTTCGATTCAACCGCATTAATGTTATAGGTTTCTTGTGAGAATACATGCGCCCGATGGAACTCGCTCTTATTTTTCCGCATGCATACCGCTAGAGATCCGCTTGCAAGTTCCGCTCCACGAGGTACTCGCCTTACGCACTGTTTATCTTATATATATATATATATATATATATATATATATATATATATATATATATATATATATATATATATATATATATATATATATATTCAGGTGTGTGTGTGTGTGTGTGTGTGTGTGTGTGCGCGTGCGTGCATGTATGTATTGTCATAACTGCCATGACTTATCACTATGACCATTCATTGAAAAAAAAAAACACATTTTTCATTCTCAACTAGCAGTTTGGTGTAAATAGTAAGTGATTAAAAAATATGGTTCTGGAGGGAACAATATATTCCATTACACGCCATTTCGTTGTTGTCAAGTGAATGAAAAAGTAAAGAAAACATGTTATAAATCCACTTTTCCATGGACGCCGCCACAATTGCTACATATTTTCATTGCTTTTCCATAATCTTCAGGGCAAATAAATGAATCACTATGGTTTTCTCGATCTATTGTTTAGGTTTTTCATTTTATTTGTAGTGATGTTTTCTCTTCTCACTACTGCTTACTGATGTTAAATCATGTACATATATTGCAGCTTGAGCTTGGATATTGCTGTGTCAAATCAACAAATTTCCGAACTGAGAAGAGCATGTGTAGAGTTTGGGTTCATGAGAAATTTCAGAAACCCTTTTGATGCCATTCTTCACAATTTTGTTCATTTAGGTATGATGTTTTTTTCCAATGAAGATTTTCTTAGCCTCTTATATTTTCTTTGAAGTGTTAGAGAATGGCCTCTCTTTCTCGTGTGTGCTCACCACACAACCCACTTCACTACCATCGACTTGTAAATTTGGAGGAATATGTTTTTTTCTATTGTGTTTTTGGTTTCCTTCATTTTTCTTTTTAATCTGGGGAATCTAATGCAATACAAGTATGTAACGACATCAAATGTTTTTTCCAACCTTGTAACCCATCATGAGGGTGTTCGGACGAAGATGGTTCTCCGTCGACTATAAATCTTTCAAGCCAGCGAGGTAGGGAAGGAAGAAAGGCTTGTGTTCATTGCGTAAAGGCGAAGGGGGAGCTCTTGATCCGCTTTGGAAAAGGGAGCAAATGATTTTAACCATGGGCAGCCATAATCGGAAATGGAGGGAGTAATGAAAGGAGGTATAGCCTGGAGTTAAGGAAAAATGAAGGAGGGCAGTTTATACTTTGTTCGGTTGCAGATCTAGATGAAAATGGCATGGGTTGTCTTTTCCAGAAGGAAATGGCCTAATAAATGTGTGGTCTCTGCGAAGCTCAAGTAAGCCCCAGTGACTGCGGAATACAAAGGAGAATATAGCAAGCCAACAAAGTCAACTTTCTCAAGCAAGACGAAGAAGGACAAGGAAAGGCTAAACCAAGACCTAACCAGTGTGGAAACAACGATTCAAGAAAGAGAAAACCAGAGACGATCTAAGAGGGATACGCCGAGTATACGCTGTGCGAAATTCGATCGCTAAAAACTGAATACTATGAGGATAAACGCATCAAAGATAGAGTTGTCCTTGATAGAACCGAAGCTCGGGCCAAAAGAGCTCGAGGTCATGGGAGAGTGCTTTTTCAACAGCCTAAATCGACCTATTCTTCTCGATTTTGACTCGTGAAGAGTGCATACCGGGTTATGGGAGAATGGAGCAGGATCTTCGTGGGTGAAGCGATGCATCTGGGGACAGACCCCCGTCACAGTCAGTAAAGTGGAGAATAATAGCATCTAGAAGCTGATAAGAGTGGGTGGGCTTACCTTTTTACATCCGTGGGACGTGTACACCAAAAAAGCAGAAATGGCCATGAGGTTTTCACGCGGATAAATATACGTAACAAAGGAAGAGACCTTTCGGCTAGAATTCTAGTAAGAAGTGACGCGATGGAAACCTTCTTCGCCTAACTGGTCACAATGTAAGCCATGAACTTCAAATATGGTGGGAGATTCAACCAAGGGTAATGGAGGTTTACCCCCGTGGTTGCAGAATCAAAGGTTTCTACAGATCCAAAGGGGGAAGACGAAGAAAACACGCGCCGGGACGCCGTGAGTAAGAAAAGGAAATCCTTTTCACTTATACTAAAGTGGCAGTGTGATGAGGGTCAACGGAAGGTCCTGAAGAAACGTGGGATAGGAGAAGAAGTGTCCCAGGCCCAAAGCGCAGGATCTACACAGAGGGGGCCCGCAATGCGCCGGAAGTTCAAAATAATACGGGATCAAGGGGTGGAGAGGATGAGGGAGCCAAACAAGTCATTTTACATGATATCAAGAAAGGAAGCTTGGGCCATCAAACAGGGAAGAGGGTAGCCCGAAACCTAAGCCCTCATCAAGGAACTACAAATACAAGCCTAAGTCGCCTGTGTGGAGCAACCGAATGGCCCATTGTAGGAAATGCTTTGGACGATAAAAGGGCAAAGAGGACTTGACTGGGTGCGGAAAAAACAAAAGGTACAGAGAACTATTGCCTCTTTTCTCTTCAGATGAGCAAAGACACTGAGGGCGAAGAAAAGGAGCCTCAAGAAAACACTCCAACATAAACTGCAAGGTGAAGAAATCAACAATGTAGGATGGCAGGAGCAGAGGAGGGCAGGATTTCAAGGGAAGTAAAAGAAGATGCACTAGCAGGCTGAAGATCTTCATGGATTCGAATCAAATCGTCCGCAAGGTTCTCGAGAGAAACTCTTCCTTTCCACTGTGGTGTGGACAAGGTAAGAGGTTTCTATAATGTGAGTGAGAAGCAGAGGTCCACAAGTGCACTACGCCTTGTGAAGAAGGTACTGATCTCGGGCACACATCTGTGCGGAGAGGGTTTCAAACTCATCCCCGCTCCCAAAGACCTGTGAGACATCAAAGAAATTAGGCTGAGGTTGAAGAAGCTTGTGATACACGCGCGGCAAAGAAAGGAGGTCGTGACGTAGTTCTCGAAAGCAAAGGACAAGGCTTCTCGGCCTGGGGGCACTGCAGAAGAACAAATCCTTGTCCCAAGCGCATAAAAACCTCGAATCGGGTTTAGTTTACGGAGCAGACCGTGGGTCGGGTTCTATTATTGGCTGGGATCTGGGGATTGCCAACTGAGTGTTCCATGGACTGGTTCGACCGAATGGGCCTAAGTCCAAGTAATTCGAGCAGGCTCACCCCAGATGGGTCGAACTCGTTAGAACATAAGGGCTTTAAGGCAAAGATTATGGGAGAGGAGTCTCGGTTGAAATAAGGCCCTTTATTAAGGCCTCCTATGCCTTTTGAAGGCAGTGTCTCTATTTCCAATGATCAAATATCGCCGAGGAAGGGAAGAAAGAACACAAGAGGCATGCGAGATAAGAGAGGATCTAATTTTTGTGATGATGACTCACTACATCGAAAGGTAGATAACTTTAACGACCAGTCTCCCTCTTCCCGATTCTCTATTTTTGGCCGCCCCTTGCTACCAAGGGGTTTTCAGGTCTGGGGGTACCTCTAGGTATGAAGATCTGGAACTAATGAGGATGGAGGTAGAAGATATGGCGGGCAAGTAGGAGGCCACAGGAGTGATTATAGCAGAGGGAGGTGACCGAGGCGTATGGACGGAAGAGTGGAGGAGGTACAACATGAGCTTCTCGATTGCGGTCCTAGATGTACGACACCGGGAAAGTAGTTGCTTGGCCAAATTCGAATTTTTGTGGATTTAACCAAGGGTTCGAAGGAGATTTTAGAATTATTAGAATTTAGTGGCTTTCAAATGCTAGAAGGAGAAAGGGAATATGACAAAAACAAAAAGCGAACGGGAATTAAGAAGACTGAAGAGCACCATTAATTATAACGGAAAGCAGACAAATAAAGGAGGGGCGGGAGGGATATGGCACCTACAAATAAAGGCATGAAGATAAAAATTTCATTCTGAACGTAAGATGCGTGAATATTTATGATAAAAGGTTATCAAGAACTTGATTAGAACAAATAGGGTGGACCTGGTCTGCCTTCAAGAAACTAAGGTTCAAGAGATGAACAATGATATGGTGCTAGCCTCTAGCGGGCCATTTCCTTCAATGACCGCTTAAACACTCATGGGTCCGCTGGGGTATCCTTGTTTTGGGATAAAAGACGACGCGATGGTGACTCATGGTCGGTAGTTTTTCGCCTCTTGTTTGTTCAAAATGGTCGAGGATGGTTTTAATGGGCCTCATGGGTGTATGGTCTTGCTAAGAAGAATCTCGTAGAAATTCGGGAGGAGTTTGGCTTTGATTAGTTAGTCTGAAGAACTCGGTGCTGGAGGTGACTTCAATGTGATTCTCTATCCTAAAGAAAGATCTAAAGGGGGTAGGATTGACAATTCCATGAGAAGATTTCGACATCCTGAATGACTCAATAAGAGACCTCCCCGCTTCAGCAGGGCCTTACACCGGGCGGGTGGCCTCTGAATGGGAGATCAAACCCGCTTTTAGGATGGGACATTTGTGGTCTCCACGATTTGGAGAGCCATCACAGCAAAGTGATGCAGTTCTCTACCTAGGTCGGGCCGATCACCGCCCATCCTGGCTAGACGATGGAGTCGAATTAAAGCCCTCTCACCTTTCGTTTCTAATCGAGCGTGGCTGAAATATGTCGGATTCAAGGAGACATTGAAAAGGGGTGGTGGAAAAAATCTCCAGCTTCATGGATCTTGCGCCATCCTCTCCGCAAAGCTAAAGGCCCCAAAGGCATTCTCAAGATCTGAATAGAGATGCGGAAAAGCTGGAAACTAACAAGCAAGGATGCTCACAAGAGGTGTCTTATCGATGTCTCAGTGAAAGGAAAGGGATCTTAACCTTGAGGAAGCCAAGGGTCGGTTAATGTAGAGCCGACTTCATGAGTCAGTCTCGCGAGGAGAGATCTCTTGAGACAAAACTTATGACCTCGCTAAAGGAAGGACAGAATACTGTGGTTTCATGATTCGCTTAACGCCACTGTGTGAAGAAATCACATTAAAAGTATTAGCATCAATGGTGGAAAGCTAGAAAAGGAGGCTAAGATAAAAGATGGTTTAGTGGCAGCCTTCTAAAATTTGTTTTCGGCTCTAGGCGGATGGAGTCCTTCCTTCCCGACGAAATCAATGATCGTCGGAAGCAAGTCACGAGGCCGAGGAAAGCTTCTTTGAGGAAGAAATTTGGACTACTATTTCTAGACTTAACAAAGGATAAGGCTCCGGTGTCCACTAATTCTTTAATAGCATTCGATCTTTAGCCGGGTCTGCGTTAAGGAGGTCCTAGTTTCTTCGTGGAGTTTAAGATTAGTGCAGATTTGTTAAAATCAATGCAACGCTGTGTTGATTCCTAAGAAACAAACCGTAGGAATTTCAAGGATTTAATGCCAATAAGCCTCGTGGGAGGATTATACAAGATTCTGACCAAAGTTCTAGCCAACAGAATTAAGAGGGTCTTGGATAAGGTGATTTCTAAGTCTCAAAATGCTTTTGTAAAGGGGCGAAAGATTCTAGATTCAGTGCTGATTGCTAATGAATTAGTGGACTCAACCATGAGAAGAAAGGAATAAGGAATGGTCTGCAAGCTAGATATTGAGAAAGCATACGATAGTATCAGCTGGGAATTCTTATACTAGGTCATGAATAGATGGGATCTGCAGGTCGGTGGTCGAAATGATAAATGGCATTTTCGCCCTCCTTTCGCTCTCATCAACTGATCCCAAACGGTTTCTTCCCAAGCTTTAAGGTCGAGACAGCAGGACCCCTCTATATCTCTTGTAATTGGAATGGAAGCTCTTAGTTGCTTAATAAACCGTGCATTGGAAGGAAATTATTTTCTCGAAGCGGATTGCAAATAGGGAGTAGGGAGGATCCCACTTTCACCTCCTACGACGATACGCTGATTTTTTGCAAGGCTAACCTAGATCAGTTAAAGTATCTAAGCTGGATTTTGATGTGGTTCGAAGCGTTGTCGGGCTTGAAAATTAACTTAAACAAGAGCGAAATCATACCAATTGGAACAGTGGATAACGTGGAGGAGTTGGCTTCAGAGTTGGGGTGCAAAGTTGGATCCTTCCCTATTCCCTACCTAGGACTTCCCCTAGGCACCAAAAAGTTATAAGGCCTGGAGTGTGGACCCAATCGAAGAGAGATTCAAAGAGGTTAGCATCTTGAAGATTCAGAGAGCCAAGGGAGGACGAGCTACTCATTCAAAGACTGTCCAAATTTTCCAAATTTTATTACTTTTCTCTCTTCCGTATGCCTCAAAAAGTGTGTGCCATATTGGAAAGGATCCAAAGGTAGTTTCTCTGGGGAGGGAGCGATCATGATAAGAAAATTTCTCGTAAGATTTGGGGCCACAAGTGGTGCAATCGATAGGGAAAGGAGGTTCTAGATTAAGAGCTTTTATAACATGAATAAAGCTCTGCTCAGCAAATGGAGTTGGTGGTTTGCCAACGATAGGAACTTGCTTTGGAGGAAGGTTATTCGTTGTAAATTTGGCGAATCATCCGAGGTCGGCATACCGCGATCTCATGCGAGGTTTCAAAACTAGCTCAGGAAGGAGATCAGAAAGAGGGCCTAGTTTTTTCCAAAACTCTGCCTTCTCGCCCTAGGATGGAAAAGGATCAATTTCTCGGAAAGATGTTTGGTGGAGGGAGGCGCAGCGCTAGGTTTCACTTTTTAATTTAGCTCGAACAAGGAGGCCAGGTCGCGACATCCGATGGTGGCGACGGATCGAGGTCGGTCATCAACCCTTCCTAAGATCTCTCAATGACCGAGATTGAAGAGATAGTAAGATTCGCAAATCTCCATGATCAAAATTTCGTGCAAACTAGTGAAGATATGCTCGCTACGATATCTCCACCTTAATTTCCCATCGCTCGATTCCGCATTCAGTCGTACCTCTAACATTATGTCTACCGGAAGCTTGCATGGGGCAAAGTGCTCTCGTTGGATAATCTCAAACGCCGAGGAATGACTTTTGCAAATAGATGCTTTCTGTGTGAGGAGGATGAGGAGACCATAAACCATTTACTGATCCACTGCAGAAGTGCTAAAATGTTGTGGGACTCGCTATTGACTATCGATTAGTTTGGTGTCGACGCTCTGGCCCTTCACACCCTTTAGCCCCGGGCAAGGTGTCATTGCGGAAAGAAGCGGAAAAAAATTGACAAGAAGACTTTGTGTCCTGCTTTGACCTTCCGTAATTAGAACAAAGTTTGGCGTCGAGAATGGCGTCACCTCAGCCCAAAGGATTAAAATTAACTTTGTCTCTAATTTCATGGAGTCACAACTCGTTTAGCAATGGATACCACAAACTCATGATTTCCTCATGGTTGGGGTGTAGGTAGGTTTTAGGTTTCTTCCTTGTCTTCCGTGTGTTGGCTTCCTTTGTCCACATCCGTGGTACCGCATTGGAATTTTCCTTTTTATAATACTTGCTTTTTACTGATAAAAAAAAAAATGATGCTATGTAATGACTCGATCAAACTGTGTAGATATTTTTAGTTTTGGGTTCAAGAGGGCCTAACGGCTTTAAATCTACTAAGTTGAGAGGAGTCCATGCTTATATAGTAGTGTTAGGAACTTTTCTCCTATATTTGATGCATAGTTATCAAAGGCACGCTTAAAGCTCAGGTGTCACCACTCTTTGCGGCAGTTCTTTGCCTCGAGCATTTTTAGTTTTTTTTTTCTTTTTGCTTCTTTCTGTAAGAGAGACCAAAATGACGTCTTTTTAAGTTGTACCTTGAGTTAGAATAAAAGACTCTGGTGCATGAAAAAGACATTGTTTTGGCCACAGGTGCCTGATTTTCAAGATTCCAACCCCTCCAACCCCATTTCTGCATGTTTCAACTCCAAAAAATTCATAACCCTCCCAATTACTGTATAATCTCTATAGAAGAGGAGAAGAAGCAAACAATCCACTAAAATAGCCAAGAAATTGTGAGAAAGTCATGTAAAAATAAGAAACAAACATCAAAAAATCATAAAATATATGTTTGACATATGGTGTGCCTCACTTAAAAAAGCCCGCGCCTTAAGCACGCTTTGCACCTCAAGGCCCTAAGAGGATTTTGTGCATCGGTATGCCTTGCGTTTCAAATAACTATGATTTGATGTGGGATGTGACAAACACCCCTCATTAAGACACAATGTCCTTGTTGTGTCCCATGAGGATAAATGGACAAACACCACCTCTAGGGCCAAACAGAACGAACCCCAACATTGGGATTCAGGATCGAGATCAGTTCTGATACTATTTGTAACGATCCGACCTAACCCAATCATGTAGATATTGTCCGCTTTGGGCCCAAGGTGCCCTCACGACTTTAAAACACTTCTACTAGGTTGAGAGGTGCCTATATTTATATAGTGCTAAGAACTTTCTCCCATATCCGATGTAGGATATGACAAACACTTCTCATGTAGACACAACTGTCCCATGAGATTACGGGTTAAATGGATAAATATTACCTATAGGGCCAAATAGAACAAACCCTCACAACGGGGTCCAGGATCAGCTCTGATATCATTTATAACACAATATTGTCTGCTTTGGGTCCAAGGTGCTTTCACGACTTCAAAACGCGTCTACTAGGTTGAGAGGAGCTCATACTTATGTAGTGTTAAATTTTTTTTTCCCATATCCAATATGAGATGTGACATACTATGAGAGGCATGTTCAAGCACTTGTCAAATGATTGCCATTTGGCATTAGCTATGTTTTTGGAGTCACAAGCAAAGATCGCAAACTGATTCTTCATGGTATGCAGATGAATCAAATACAATGCAAGAACTTTAATTTCGAGAGGTTTCATAACGTCAATGAACTCATTTAAGCACCGGATGATTTAATTTGATATACATATATGTTCATTTAAATGACAAATAATATTAATATTATTTTAGTTTTTATTTGTGATTTTATATATATTTAAAATTGTTTTTAGATTATATTTAATTTTTAATTTTTTAAGAAATGCTTTAGGCTAAAAATACTTTAAAATCAATGTCAAGAATTATCTATTTATTTATTTTTAAACTTAAGGTGATTTATTAAAATTCACCGAAGAAGTAAAGGATTCCATTTCTTAATGTGAGATAGATTCATTTTTGAGAAATAATTTGCTATCAATAAAAGAAGAAGAAGAAACATTTGGTTAATAGATAAAAATGTTTTTTATTCATATGACTTTGCTCAAACAACACGTCAAGAAAAAACTAATCACCGGGCATAATAGGAGTAAGTTAACAAGGATATAATTTATAAATCAGAAAGTGAAGATGATAGAAAAGAAAATATTGCTTAAAATGCAGGCGGAACAAATGGTACTGAAAGAGGGAGAGGAAAATGAGTATTGAAGAAAAGTAAAACCTTTTCAATTCAACAGCCTCCAAAGTATCTTAAAAACCCTAACTTTTTTTTTTCTCAACTTTTTCTCTATTAGCATCTTTTCTTTAAGTAAAGAGGGATGATTTTCATTTTTTGTTTGAAATCATCCATGTACACTCCTTTCCATCTTTTTCTTTCCTAATAAAGTAGTTATTCTACATAAATTTAGGTTTTTATTTGTTTTTCATGATTTAGTCGTCGACTTGGTATACGTGTGATTGTTGTCGTTTTCGTGCGCGTATGGTTATTGTCATCTTGGTGCGACGAGTGATTGTGTCGTCTCAAATCGTTGCCAATGAAGGAGATCAGGAAGCGGTAGATGAGATAACTTTCCTCAAATTACAACACATGGAACTTGTGGATTTTCCAAACCTCACAAGCTTCAATTCAGGTGGTTATAAATTCTCATTCCCATCCTTGGAACATATGGAGGTGAAAGGATGTCCCAAGATGGAAATTTTCTCTCCTAACCTCATGATTGCACCAAAGCTAAAAAGTATAAAACTGGAAGACGATGAGTGGCATTGGCAGGATGATCTAAATACCACAATCCAAAGTTATTTAAAAAGACACATGGTATGTACTAATTAACTCAACAATCTTATTTACAGAAGATGATTTAAGATTTTCTTTACTTGTTGCCACTATCCCTTACCTAGACTTTAAAATTTTGACATGATCTGTGAACTCAACATGATTTTTACTTGTTTGAGTTGAGTATAATCGATTTTGGGTCAAATTCGTGTTGACCCGCATAACCCATTTAATAAATGAGTTATATTTGTGTCAATCCACATAACACAAAATTGACCTAAATTGACTCGTTTCATACGATATTTGTGTTAAATATTGATGGATTAGTTATAAATTATATTAATTTAAATGATTAAATAAATAAACGAGTTATGTGTGTCATGTCGTGTTACCCAATTACAAATTGAGTAGTGTTTAAATTTGTTAATTTTGACTCAATTATTGTTGGTGTCATGTTCAAGTTAACGAATTACAGTAGAATATATGTATATTGACACAAACAGAACAGAACACACGAACACAAATTGCCTCCCCTACCCTGCCCATTTCTTTTCTCTATCTCAATACATTTTGTACATTTTTTTTTCCTCAAATTCTCTTAAACCACACAAGATTTGTTAACTGAAACTTCATTAAGAAGACGATGGAGATGGTACAGACAGAAAATTCATCTGAACCCTAAGAAATTAGTGGAAGATGGGAGGGAAGTGGAATATCACAAGGATTTTTGACAGAAATCAAACAGTGGAGTCCAATCCTCTCTTCCTACCATTTACAACCATTTGATCTCCACCTCCTTCTACCCTCTCCTTCCCAAGACTCACAAAGTGGAATCAATTCACATTCTTTCATTCCACCGCGTGTTAACGGGTCTCTTTTCTTATTCTCCCGCCTCTTTCCCTTCTTATAATTCTTCACTTTTCTTCTTTGCCTAGAAAAAAATTGTTTTGCTTGTTTGTTAGTTTTTAGAGCCAAAAAATTTGAAGAGTAATGAAGGGACGGTGAAACAAAATATTTGGTTCCGTATTGGGAATTTATGTTCTTTCATCTCTTTTCTAACAATGTAGATTGTGTAGTTATTTCCTGGACATAGGCTTCGCGAATGTTGCAATATTGTTTTTCAATTTTCTCATTTTCATTTCACACAATGATGATTTGACATTGAGATGTGGCTTATCTTATATTTATTTAATTTAGCTTCTAATTGGGAAAACATAATTTTCTCGTAAATGCCGCTTAATCACTTGTTCTTGAATTTCAAGAATTGAAAAGGAGAGAGAGGAAAAGAAGTGTTTCATAATATCTTTATCACATTGGATTTATATATCGTTATTGAGTATTGGTTTATATGGGGATTAATAAGCGTTTAAGCCCCCTTCAACTCTGGATTTTTCCATTCTGGTGAAGGGAAATATTTTTTGAACTTTTCTATCTGCATTTGCATCTTGGTCGAGCTTGGCATGACATTCTCATAAAAATGACTTCGGGTTTAGAGTTGCAACGCATTCTTAGATGTGACGAGATAAATCTAAGGGCTTAGACTTACTCTCAAAATGATGGTCTTTGAGGCTTTTTATTAGGTACTAGATTCATTTTAACCACTTTAAAAAATGATTATACGCAGTAAAAAATCTGAGGCACTAGTTTGTAAAACACTTGATCAAATTTTGTTTTTTGATGAATGAGATTCCAGATTTTCCAATATAATTCTAAAATGTTTTCCAAGACCTTTTCCCGTTAATTTTCATATTGTGTGAAGCTTGTAGCTGACCAAATTACAAGGAGCTAGCATTGTGATGTTCTGGGAATATGTGGTTTCTTCATCCCAATTTAAGTGATCCTAAGAAAAAATGCAAGATAGTAAGGAATGGTAGAGAGGCTGAAATTAGAGGTGAAAATTTGGAGGAAAGTCACTTTTAGGGACCTCGGGTGGAGAAAAGCATCTACTCTTAAGAGGATTGGGAATTTTGACTCCTTAGACCGGTGAGCCTTTTAATGGGTAATCTTAGAGTGTTTCAGGTTGAGGGCAATGGAACTAGGGTAAGGTATCATTGCTAAAATATGTGAGTTGGAGATAAGTTTCTAGTAGAAAATAGGTTCAGAAAGGTGATTGCAATTCCAAGCTCTCCCACATGCTGGCTACAGGTTGAAAAAAAAAATCAATTAAATCTATTTAGGAAATGTGTTGGATTTTTGCTATACAAGCAAGTCCAAGTTGTTTAAAACACTAAATGGGTTCACACATGGGCTTGAGCCCTAAGGTGTAGAGGCCCAAAAGACTATTAAGTATTCTAGGGTTTGCACTCTATAAATAGAAAAAGATAATACAACCCTAGATTCGAATGCGAGATACGAGATTAGTTTTAGAGAATAGCGGAGAAAAGAAATCCTTTCTTTAGTGATTCAGCGCCCCTGAATTGCTCCATCACCTCGAGAGTTTGGAAGTGCGGTTCTTGTGTGCATACTTCTCTGCAAATCCACAAGGTAAGATCTGACTGGTTATATTAGTTTAGTAATTAAATTGAATATTCTAAATCACACGATGATTCTTGCTTCTGCTGATTATTCCTACAATTGGTATCAGAGCATGCGTGTGATCAAATTTTCAATTTGATCTAAACAATTTCATGTATTTTGGTGTTTTATTAGCTATATGACACCTAGGTTTTCTATATTTGTTGATTCGCATGTTTGCATGTTTAATATGATTTTTTTTTTATGGATGGTTACTCAATAATTGTGGTTTGCCCTTCAATCCATGGTAGAATTTTCTATGTATTTCATCGGTTTGTAACAAGGGGGCTAATCATAAGATTAGGTTTCCTTCTTGATTTATTTTTTCATCATCTAGGAGTGCATACACTCTTTTATTAGGGTATAGGATTATTTTTGTAAAATTTTGAAGACTAATGAAACGAGACGAAGAAGAAGAAGAACGCAATGGAGAACAGCGTACCGCATTGGGTGTTTGCGTTCTTTGTGGAGGCTACAGACATCCAAATGACAAACGGCCACCGGGGTTAGAAGCGTAAGGAAGAGACGATGCTGTCGGACAAATTTCAGGTTGAATCACCACCGGACTCTCCCCCACGCGCCCCCACAAGCAGCTGCACATGGGCTTCTGCGCCTCCGCTCCGCGTTGCCGCGTAGGGTGTTTTGGCCACAGTTTTGGGAGCTTTCCTCAGCCCGGGCGTCGCGCTTCTATGGGTATGGCTGTTCGATTGCGACACATGTATGATGTGAGCTTTTGACGGCTAGGGTTTCATGTTGTGTGTTTAGAGTTTTTGGGTTTAACTCAAATCTCTTCCAATTTTAGGCCTCAGTACCGAGTAAATTGAACTAAATGGGCCAATTTGGGCCGAGAATTTGGGCCAGGATTATGTGATGGGCTCGAGTGTTGTGGAAGCATGTTTTTCATTTCTTAGGAAAACCATGGATTAGAACTTATATTTATTCATATATTATTTTTTTATTCATGGATGATTAAATTATATTTGGTAACATGCTTTAGTTGTGATAACATGACATATAGACTAGGTGGTCTTAAATATTATCTTACATGATGATATACATGTGCGCAATTAAATTTTGATTTTTTTTTAAATCAGATAAATATAATTATGAAAAAATCCTTTAATTTGTGGGTCGAAATAATAAAATGGTAATGTGAAACCCATCGGATAATCATGATCGGTTTTATTGGATTGGACCTAAATAATTTTAAAATCTTAGAATTAGGTGGCGAGAAGTCGCCACCCAAGTGACTCTTAGAGATTAAGAGAATTTTAAAATTAAACAAGGATTCAAAACCACGATAATTTCATTAACACTCCCAACGAGGCTCTAATAATATTATTATGGGCCATATGAATAATGATTGAGGAAATGAAAGTGTATTATACAGGGCCGGTTCTATCTAAAAAGATTGGGATGTAAGTAGTCCGGTAAGTGACTTACAATTTTTTTTTTTTTTTTTTTTTGGGACCTGACTTAGTTGGATACTATTCATTTTATGATCAAGTTTTAGTTTGTTATAAATGTCTTGCCCACCATGAGCATTTATTATAGAAACTAAATTATTGTTTACAATAAACAGCAAATATATTTTTGTTTTGGATTTACTAAATATATGTTTATTGTATAATATACAAGAAGTTAATATTAGTGTGCCTGATAACATAGAATTTTTTCTTGAGGAAAATGGCATCTTTTCCAACCCTACGGCTATGATTTTGAATCAAAAACCATTGGATGAAAATAACTTTGAAGGTGGAAAACGAACTTATACATCGTTGGATTATGAGAAAATCAAGTTTGTCTGGATACCCGCTTAAGCTGACTATCGGGCGAGTGCTAATGATATAAAAACATAACATGCGACTTGGGAGGGAATTCAAACACTTCCTTGAGTGTTATATTATTGCCGGTGTTGTGGGTCATTTGAGCAACAAATAACACCTCTCACTTGATGGAGTAGAAATGCTCCCGGACTCTCGAGAGGATGTTTGCTAAAGAAATCTTGCTTTTGAGATATTTTGCTATCGCGGTTGATTAACAACACACGTATGGCGGGTAGGCGTGTGAAGGATCATTGTTTGACAATGATTTCACATATCAGTCGAGTGGAAGTAATTGGGGCAAAACTTCAAAAGGAGATGAAGATAAATCTCATCTTGCAATCACTGCTTAAACATTTCAATCAGTTCAAAGTCAATTACAATATGCATAAGATGGATCGACTCGATTCGATTGATGCGTAGGCTTGAGAGTGTTGAACAGTCTCTCAAAGAGCCAAATAGTATCAATTTTACGGAGGGTTCTGTTAAACGTAACGGGAAACCTAAGGGTGGAAACAAGAACAAGAAAAAGAGAGAGACGGTGATGCCGATTACCAAATCGGTGTGATAAAGTCGAAGGCGAGTGCTTGAGTCTTGTATAAGGACACTAAGAAGCAAGGAGTACTTGAGGCCCTTTAAAAAGCCAAGTATGGGTGATTTACTTGTTGTTGAGGCTTCTTTAGTGGAGAATTTTAATGATAAATGGATCATTGATTCAGGAGCCACTAATCATGCTTGTTACTCTTTGCAGTGGTTCAAACATAGCACGTCTATTGAAGAAGGACAAAGATACTTGAAACTTGGGAATGGGGAGCTAATCTCTGTAAAGGCCATAGGACCAATTGTTTTATTTTTTGAAAATAATAGGACTTTATGTTTAGAAGATTGTTTATTTGCTCGGATTTCAGAGGAATTTAATTTCTCCGGTTGTTTAATTTGAACGGTTTGACAGTACAATTTAATTCCTCAGAGTCAATTAGAAGTAAATCTTCTTTTATTTGTTTCGGTGATCTTATGAATAATATTTATTTTTTAAGTCCCTTGTCCTATGATATAAATGCCATTGAAATTGTTGAAAATGAACATAATCACCTTGCCAAGAAAAGGAAAGTATCAAATGAAACTTACCATTGGCATTTGCGATTAGGTCATATTAATCCTAATAGAATAAATGGTTTGGTGAAAAGTGGGATTTTAAATTCCCTAGCATTTGAACCTATACCAATGTGTGAATTATGTTTGGAAGGTAAAATGACCAAGAGGCCCTTGAGAGAAGCTAAAGGATATCGCCGCAACGAAGCTGGCCCGGACTTGGTGCATGCGCGACATGTGGCTGATGCCGTTGAGCCGCGGTGGGTATGAGTATTTTGTTACTTTTATAAATGACTACTTTCGAGATATATGGTTTGTTTACCTAATGCGCAAAAAGTCTGGAAACTTTTGATGAATTTCGAGAATATAAAGGGTGAGGTAAATGATTAGGTGTCCATGTCAACGACCCCGATCGTAGGGGCGGTGAATACCTATACGAAGGTTTAAGTTTTGTAACTTTCGAGGGGATAGTTTCTGGCTTGCCAGCCTACGGAACACCTGAAACAAGGTAGGGTTGTAGAAAGGAGAAATAGAACTCTCTAGACATGGTGAGATCGATGCTTAGTTATTCATCTCTACCTATATCGTTTTGGGGATTTGCCTTAGAGACTGCTACATACTTATTGAAATTGATTCCTTCTAAGTAGGTTTCTAAGACACCCACTGAACTGTGGAAGGGGCGCAAGCCTAGTTTAAACCATATTCGTTCCGACGCATGTCTTGAGAAAGGAACCACATAAGTTGGAATCTCGTACTGAAGTATGTTTGTTTGATGGATACTAGGAGCGAGAGGGTGGACTTTTATAGTTCCTCGAGAGAAGAGAGTTATAGTGAGCCTTATGAAATTCTTGAGAAGACTATGTAAACAATTTGACCCGAGTAAAGGTAATTCTTGAGGAGCTTATTTCATTTCAGAGAATCGCTAAACCACCTGAATTTGGACTGTGTGCCATTGTTTCGGTGTGTGTTCAACGAGAGGGAAAATAAAAATATACTTTCGAGGGGAAGGGTGAGCGGCGCGAGTGGAGCAGTAGAACAATAGGTAGATATATAAGTGGAACGAAACAACGAAAATAAAATTCAAAATGATGAGAGGATCTTCTGCCAGAACCCTGACAACCGATTAGGGCTTATTAGTAGGAGAGCGACAAAGAAGCCATCGAGATATCTCTTGTTGGGTGAATCATGCAGTATAACAGTGATAGCGAAGAGGATCAAGAGTAAATTACAAAGAACGGAGGATGTTGATGCCGAGGTGGCTGAAAGCTTGGCTGGGGGCCAGTGAGATGGAATCTATGTATTCTAACTCCAGTACGGTCTCTTGTAGGGCACGAAGAGGAGTGCAAACCTATAGGGTGTAATTGGATCTGAGAGAAAAGGCAGACCAGATGGGAAGGTAGAGCCTTGAAGCTAGATTGGTGGCAAAAGGTTATACCCCAGAGGGGATAGATTATGGAAGAAACCTTTCTTGATAGCCATGCTTAAATCCATCCGGGGATTCTTTTAAGCGTAATTGCAAGTCTAGATTACTAGATTTGGCGGATGGTGGCTCAAACATTTTTAAATGGCGGTTTAGAGAGGTCATCACGTCTGACAACTAGAAGGGTTCATAGCTAAGAGGCGAGAACACATGGCATGTAAGTTCACGAAAGGTCCATTTATGGACTAAAGGAAGCATCAGAGCAGCGGAACATTATGTTTGATCAAGCCATAACTTTATATGGTTTTGAGAAAAGTCCTGATGAACCTTGTGTTTACAAAAGGATCCAAGTTACAAAAGTAGTTTTCCTAGTCCTTTATGTAGATGACATTTTACTAATCGGAAACGACATAGAGGTGTTAACAAGTGTAAAAGGGCGAATTTGCAAAGCAATTTAGTATGAAGATTTGGGAGAAGCCAGCTATATTCTTGGAGATCAAACTTCTACGAGATCGGAAGAATAAGATGTTGGCATTTATCTCAAGCTTTATATATAGATGAAATTCTAAGATAGGTTCGGCATGGAAGAATTTCAGAAGGGAACTTTTGCCACTTAAATGCGTGGAGTTCATCTTTCTAAGGACCAATCACGAAACTCTTGAGCGAAAGAGCATTATGAGTAGGATACCTTTTGCTTCAGTAGTAGGTAGTCTCATGTATGCCATGTTATGTACCGAGGCGGATATACGCTACCTTGAGTGGGAATAGTTAGTCGGTATCAGTCGATCCGGGAGAAGAACATTGAATTGCGGTGAAGCACATATTTTGCCAAAAATCTAAGAACAAGAGATTATATGCTAGTATATTCTAGTGGGATGCAGAAACTAATGGACATCTTGATTTCAAGATTTTCGAGGGATATTGATTGAAAATCCATACGGATATGTGTTTACACAAATGGTGGAGCCATTTGGATGAAGTGTCAAACGAGCTTGCGTTCTTGACCTACAATGGAAAATTGTGAGTATGTGGTGCCCAAGTAGCCGAAAGAAGAGTATGGGTGAAGAGGTTTCATATGGATCTTCAAGTGATCTTGAGTGCGAGATCGACCCGTACCCTTTATTGTGATAATAAGTGGGGTTGTAGCCTTGATCCGAGGCAGGGTATCCATAGAAATAAAAACACATAGAGAAAATACCATTTTGATTCGCGTCATCGAGAGAGGAGATCACAGTGGTTACTAAGAAGTAGCATCAAAGGAAAATTTAGCGGACGATTTACAAGAGACACTGCACATTGAGTTTTGAGAAACATGTAGATTATATGGGTGTTAAGAGTCTACCAGACTTGTTTTAAGGCAAGTGGGAGTTTATTTGTGTTTTTTTTTAGAACAAGACAGATGTGTTATTATATTTTTTGAGTTTAATTTTAATACAATATGAGGTATTCTTCATATTATTGTGCACACTGATATTTTGCGTATAAGGTCCGGATTAATTGTAGAGTATATGATGATATGAATACGTTCATAGAAAACATGATCATAGGCTCTCATAATTAATGAATAAGATCACAGTCATTAAACAAAGTTGGGCGCTTTATTTTGTGAGACCCCGGATAAAGGACAATGATAGACATGGGTTGAAAACCTAGGAATTTCTCTAGATCTCGGATGACGACGCGGGACATACCATTGAGTTCGTCTCGCGAAATCTAAGTATATAGTCGAATTTCGTCGAATTCCGAGAAGGTCGGAATTGCACGTATTTCAAGACTAACGGACGAATGGGAAGGTGACACGTGGCATGAAGATGCATGGCATGTGGCACGGAGGAGAAGAAGTTGCTGTACTGGGTGGAAGCCAAGTGTCACACTTCTATCTTGCATGGGTGGATAGTGGTGGGAAAGTGGGCATGAATGACATGTGGAATGCTATGTGTCATGAGGAGAGAAGGAAGAGGTGTTCTGCACCTAGGTAAGTATTCTCAACCGAAAGGGAATTGTTCGAGGGGAAGAGAAGAGAAAAAGGGAAAAAGAAAAAGAAAGAAAGAAGAAAGGAGCAAGCGGAAAGGAAGGAACAGCCAATTCTACGATTAACAAACGAGAGGAGTTGCGGCCGGTGAAACGGATGCACTTCGAGAGGTAGGGGTTCTCTCCTACTCTAGTTAGTCCTTGTTTAAGAGCCATGAAATGGCCATGACAGTTAGCCAGAGTAGTGGGCTGGTTTAAAGAATAATTTCGATAGAAATTATTGTTGTAGTTAGGGCGGTTTACGGGTGCAGTGGTTTTCGAGGCTGCGAGTTTGGAACTAATTGTGAAATCTTGTAGTTTGGGATCACGAGTTAGGATGATCTTGGTTGTGAGTATATGTTCTGCGAGATTGGAGATTGAAATCAGTTTTTTGTGTGTTATTGCTTGTTTGAATAACATCACGATTATGTGAAAATGATCATTAATATATATACATGCTTGTTATATATTAAAGTGATACTTAATTGTGAAGAGCATGTATTATGAGTGTTGCATATAGTTCCCATCATGCATGTCACATCGAAGATATTATGCATTGACATTATCATTGCATGTGCAGAATCATCAGCGTGAATCGGGTGTGTGCATATGAATAAAATGTCGTGTCGGAGGGTTGTCGATGTAGGTATTTGGAGGGTTGTCGATAGAATTATATCGGCGGAGGAGTTTGTCAGTGAACTGTGGAGGGTTGTCGATAAGGGTTCTCGAGGAGATGGTCGGTGGATTCGATACTCGGAGGTTGTCCAGTGGTTTACTATTCGGAGGGTTGTCTAAGTGTGCAAAATATTATGATATCAAAAACAAAAAGCTTTTGTTTTGAAACTAGTTTTCATACATGGAAAATTGCATGTATGAGAGAGTCAGTGAGGACTGGGCATGACATAGACATTCATATAGAGATATGCATATTTTATATGAATGTGTGTAAATGATTTTATGGATTATGCCATTGCATGTGCACTTAGGTGGGGAGTAGCCCTTGTAGGAGATTTTCTCTACTGGGCATAGCTCACCCCGTTATGGGAAAAAAAATTTCGGTGCAGGAGGTACACACGAGAAAGGCACTTCATGAGGTCTTAATCGAGAGGAAGATCTAAGAGGGCTTATTGTGTTCTTTTGTAAAATTTACGGGTAGCAGTTTTGTTTCAAGTGAGGCTTGTTGTCAAATTTTGTACTTGTGATGTAAATAAATTGTAATTAAACTCAGATTATATGTTTAATACAATTTGGTAAGGGATGTGTCTTGCCTTGAGGGGATGTTTGGTTGCATCTGAACCATAGGAAGTCGCTCTATTTCGATCCTATGTATTAGTCAAACCTTAAGATTGATTTTTTGTTGGGAAGTAAAGGGAATTTGGCCCTGTTTCCTTCTGATATATTGGCCCCATCGTGGCTTGATGTAGGCTTTTCGAATCACCACAATCAGACTCCTGCTTGCTTGAGGTATGGCCTTTTTACTCGGAGAAGGGGTGAGAGGGTGGTGTGGCCCGAGGGCTCATGCAGTAGGGGCGGCCTCTTTGGTCGGAGCTGAGCTCTCCTAGATGAGAGGAGGCTGACCTCTTTGCCTTAATTTGAGGCGACCTCTTTGAGGTCGGAGCTAAGCTCTCTGGATGAGTGACCTCTTGCGTAGAGTTGAGGGTGACCTCTTTGGTCGAGGCCCGAGCTCTCTGGATGAGTTGACCTCTTCTTGTGAGAGGCGACCGACCTGCTAGGCGAGTTGAGGCGACAGCACACAGTTAGAGGCCCAAGCTCTCTTGAATGAGCTGACCTCTTTTCATAGAGTTGAGCTCTGCAGGCGGGCTCGTAGGGATGGCGTGTGCGGCCGGGGCTCGTGGGAATGAGTTTGTGTATGGCCAGAAGCAGCGGGGGATGGCGTGTGTGGCCATTTCGGCCGGATGAAATTTGTGTGTGTGACTAAAGCTAAAGCCGGGGATGAGCTGTATGAGTTAATGTCTAGCCCGAGCTTAGCGGGGAATGAGGTGTGTATGACCCGAGGCTCGACGGGGATGAGTTGTGTGTGGCCCGGGTACTCAGGCGAGGATGAGATTTGTGTGAGATGTGTATGGCCCAGGGCTCGACGAGGGATGAGGAGGCGTACCGGGACTGAGGCTCGAGGCGGGGATGAGGCTGTGTGGCGAGCTCAGTGGGGATGAGCTGTGTGTGGCCGGCGGCCTATCCTTTAGTGGTAGGCCTCGTCCTAGGGAATGAGCTCGGCGGCTCGACTTCGGACGACCACTGCTTCCTCAAGTGAAATTAAAGCTTTTCTTTCTTGGACTACAATGGAAGGCTCTAAGTGCATTCCTAGCTTTCCATATGCTGTGGATGGAATTTGGTGCCCACATAGTTTCCTGAAAAGTTGATCATTGCACTAAGTGCACTAATTACCTAGAGTCTTGGATGAAGTGCTTGTTATGTATCCTTTGCTTGATAATTGAGTGACACGTGAGTATGCATGAATAAGGCTATTATATAGCTTGTTGTAGGTTTCCTAGTTGAATATATATATATATATATATATATATATATATATATATATATATAAAGACCCACACAGGGATTTGGGGCGTCACGGCTTGAGTATCGAGCCTGGGTTTATAAATACCTGAGTGTTGAGCGGCTTGATACTAACGTGCTTGATTAGGTATCGGGAAAATTTAGGTACCACGTTACCTTGGGCTAAATGGGCATGGGTTTGAATCCATGCATCCATTGTGCGATACGATAAATTGTTGCATGATATTATGCTATACTATATTATGTGAATTATAATAGCGGTGAATAGTATCTGAGAAAGTGAACACTAGGGTGAGAAGTTAACCTTAGGGGTTCGAAAAACTAATAATAATAATAATAATAATAATAAATAAATAAATTGTTGTTTAATATATGTTGATGGCAAGTCAAGGAAGGGGACGCAGGGGTTGCCCACGAGGCACACCACCTATTTTTGATCAGCAGGCCTTTATAGAGGCCATGGGTCTGCCAGTGCATTTCTTTGCCATAGCACGAGAGTGCGAGTGCGGTTGGGGGATAGGGAGGGGGCCAGAGATAACCTCCCAGAGGTTTATGGCATATCCTCCTCCCGGCATTTAGGGGAGGAGGACCGATGTGGTGATGGACCATTGGTTAAAATGAGGTTGAGAAGTTTTGGAGCTATGGGATTACCTCCAGGCGTTACAAAGATCGAGTAGCTATTTTCGAATTTAGAGGGTGAGTCCACAGGTATGGTGGGATTTGGGTTAAAGCCTCGACAAATTTGGAGGCGATGACATGGGAGGAGTTTAGAAACTCTTCATGGGCGAGTTTTAGACATCTTCTGGCATGTGTAAAAGACTAGGAGTTCCTTGAGTTGGAAACGGGGACGGTGGCGATGCTCGAGAGTGCGTGGAATTTAAATTTCTACGAGTTAGTGCGTTTCGGGATGATTATGTGGCCTCGGGCAATGGCGAGGTGAGAAAGTTCGAGGATGGTTTGAAGTTGTCCATCGGAGCGATATTATGGGACTTCTTACGCAAGACATAGTTATGGTAGACGGCTTTGGCCGTAGAGAGAGAGATAGATGATGCCGGGAGCATCGGAGACAGTCTTCGGTGATAAAAGAAAGGAGGGTCATCTTCTTGGGCTCGGGAAGAAGCCCAGGACCTGCGTTCCACGGGGTTTTCGGGGCCCGGGGCCGCGGCTTTGAGGGCCCAGCAGGATCCGAAGGCTCCTAGCCCGGTCGAGCGGAAGTGACATGTTATCATTGCCGTCGACACGGACACATGAGGCGGGGATTGCCGCGGAGGCAAAGGATCCGGGTCATAGGACACACCGATCCTAGTCATCGATGGGACACACTTTCCGGACCGCAGTATGTTCCTTCTTACCCTAGCATGGGCCAGGGGAACAAATATCAGTCCCAAGGTGTGACACGGGCACCAGTTGTATCACAGATAGGCCAGAGCATTGGTCGAGGTTGAGGGTAGGGACCACAGGTCGGGACTTCGGGGACCCAGGGGCGTGTTTACACCGTTACACCACAGACGGAACCCATAGATCCGTCGGTTATCCAGGGTATGTTCTTACTCTCGCGCCTATGGGCAAGAGTATTGTTTGATTCTGGTGCATCTCATTCATTTATTGTTGCATCTTGTGTGAATGTTCTGGGCTTAAAGGTTGAATCCTTGGAAAAGTCGTTGCATGTGAATTTTCCCCTAGGAATTAGGGTCAGGATTGATCAGATATGTCGGGATTGTGAGTTAGAGATCTCTGGGATTCTACTCACAGTGGATATTCGGGTTATGGACATATCGGACTTTGATGTCATTCTTGGCATGGATTGGTTGACGGCACATCGGGTCGTCATTGATTGTGATCGTAGGAGGGTTCTTTGCTACACACGGGATGTATTCGTATTACATTTGAGGGGATAAAGCATGATGCTTTACCTCGGGCCGTGTATGACTCTAGGTGGCACACGGACGGGTTAGTGGGTTGCTTCGTAAGAAGCCTTACCTTAGGACGAGGAAGGGACGGGGTTTGAGTCACACCACGGGTGGTATGTGAGGTTTGAGGATGTTTTCTGACGGGGTTCACCGGGATTACCTCCCAGGAGGATGTAGACTTTGTCATTGAGCTACACCACAGTGCGTCGCCCATTTCTACTTGAGCCGCATAGAATGGCGCGATTGAGTTGAGACTCAAGGTCGGATACGAGGATTATTAGACGAGGGTTTCATTAAAGCTGAGCACTTCACCTTGGGGGCGCTCCGTTGCATTTGCTAAGAAAAAGGATAAGACCCTTGTTGTGCGTGACTAAGACGGTTGGAACGGGGTGACGTCGAGAGAATCGGTATCCTGCAGGATTGATGATTTGTTTGATCGAGTTGAGAGGAGGGGCACGGGTGTACTCTAAGATAGATCTCAGCACTAGGTACCATCGGTTGAGAGTTAGGGAGACGGATATCCTAAGACAAGCGTTCGGGAAGCAGCGGTATGGGCATTTTGAGTTCCGCAGTGATGCCCTTGGTTGCGAATGCAGCGGCATTCATGGATCTAATGCATAGGGTCTTCCACCCCTACTTGGATCGGTTTGTGGTAGTTTTGTTGGACGATATCTTGATCCACTCCGAGACAGAGGAGGATCATGAGGATCACTTGAAGGAGTGTTCTCCGGGACCTGGGACGATCGGGGTTATATGCCCAGGTCGGCAAGTGTGAATTTTGAAGCTGCGAGTGAATTTGGGACACGTCGTGTCGGCAGTGTGTTAGTAGACCTTTGAAGGTTGAGGTACATTATGAGTTGGGAGAGGCCAAAGTCGGTCTTTGAGATTACAGTTTTTTGGGATTGGTTGGATATTACAGGAGGTTCATTGAGGATTTCTCCCGACTAGCAGCACTTATGATTAAGTTGACCCGGAAGGAGGTCAAGTTTGAGTGGAATGACTCGTGTGAGAGGGCTTTCCAGGAATTGAAATGGAAGCTTACTTGACTCTGTGCAGTGGTCGAAGGGACGGGAGTACTCGGTGTATTATGATGCTTGAAGGACGGATTTGGGATGTGTTTGATGTAGTCGGGAGGGAGTAGTGGCTTATGGTTTCTCGACAGATTGGAAGAATCATGAGGCGAGATTACCCTACGTGACATGGAGTTAGCGTCATCGTCTTCGCCTTAAGATTTGGGCGCCCAGCCCTTCTTATCTGTCGAGGGAGTTCGAGGGGTGTCCTCGGACACGCCTGAAGTGAAGTATATTTTTCACACGTAGGGACCTGTTATGAGCCTTGAGATGGATGGAGTTCCTAGAGGATTATGACTTCCTTTGCGTACCATTACGGTAGGCGAATGTGGTGAGCGATGCACTTCATCGAAAGTCACGGGGGCATTGGTAGTATGGCGGCTTCCGGGGTGGCGAGTGCACTCGAGGCGTGGGACGGTTTGGCTACGATGCGGCGAGCGAGCTCGAGGTGCGTTGGGGAGTTTAGTAGCTGCGGAGTCTCTGGTGAGCGAGTGGTCGGATCCCGAGGGCGGGACGGAGATAGTGTCCATCGGGGGACCCGGGTACGGTCGGTACCTGCGGTGGCGGTGCGGGTAGGTCCATGCGGATGGAAGTCTTCGAGTGAGCGGGTTGTGGTTCCCAGGTTGATAGAGTTGAGATAGAGATCCTCGGGGACACATTGCTCTCATTTCGCGATTACCTAGGTGGCACAAAGATGTATTAAGATCTTCGTCGCCAGTATTATTGGAGCAAGATGAAGAGACATGTTGGGGATTTTGTTCGACGATGTCTCACGTGTCAGCAGATTAAGGCTGAGCACCAGAAGCCAACAGGGATACTTCAACCATTGGAGGTGGCTGAGTGGAAGTGGGAGCACGTCACGATAGATTTTGTGACTCACTTACCACGAACATCACGTAGTCATGATGCGGTGTGGGTCATAGTGGACCGGCTCACTAAGTCGGCACATTTCAATGGAGTCGCGGATGACCTTTACCTTTGGAGAATTACCCGCGGTGTATATATGAGATTGTTAGGTTACATGGAGTGCCGGTGTCCATCGTGTCGGACGGAGATCCCAGTTCACCGGCACACTTTTGGAAGAAGAGTTTTAGAAGGCCATGGGGACCACGAGTTGATGATGAGCAAGCTTTTCATCCGCAGACGGATGGTCGGTCGGAGGGGCTATCTGAGGTTTTAGGGACATCTTTAGAGCATGTGTCCTGGGCTCAAGGAGTAAATTTGGGAAGAGCATTTGCCCTCGGTAGAATTCGCCTACAACAACAGTTATCAGGCAAGCATACAGATGCACCCTATGAGGCCTTATATGGGAGGCCATGTCGATCTTCGATTTGTTGGACGGAGGTGGGAGAGAGCTCCACCACGGGTCCTGACTTGATTCGAGACACCGAGAAGAGTAGATTACGTCTGTAACTTCTCAAGGCTCAAAGCGAATGAGAAGGATTCTGTGGAGATAGCGTGACGAACTAGAGTTGAGGCGGGTGATCATGTACGTCTTAAAGGTGATGCCTAAGAGAGGAGTGGTCAGATTTGGCAAGTGGGAAGCTATAGCCGAGGGTTGTTGCCAGTCTTTCGAGAGGGTGGGGAGCAATTACATGTCGATTAGCGTACCAGGAGTTTATCAGTTGTCCATGAGGGTATTCCATGTCATACATGCTCTAGAAAGTACACTCTAGATCGACTCATGTAGTGGTAGGCGACGTTATTGATGCGAGATGGGACCATCGAGGAGGGACCTGTGCGTATTATGGATAGCCGAGAGCAAGTTTTGGGATGCAAGACTGTGAAGCTGGTGAAAGTGTTGTGGCAACACAGAGGAGTGGAGGAGGCAACATGGGAATGTGAGGACACAATGCTTACCAGATATCCTTTCCTCTTTGAGGATGGAGTGCGATGGTTTAGTCATTTAATTTAAATGACGTACATATGCATGTGATTGTATGTATATGTGTGTAATTTACGGGACGAAATTCTTTTTTAAAGAGAAGAATGTGAGACCTGGATAAAAGGACAATGAATTGACCTGAGGTTGCAAGCACAGGAATTTCTCTAGATCTCGGATGACGACGCGGGAGATACCATTGAGTTCGTCTCGCGAAATCTAAGTATATAGTCGAATTTCGTCGAATTTCGTCGAATTTCGAGAAGGTTAGAATTGCACGTATTTCAAGACTAACGGACAAATGGGAAGGTGACACGTGGCATGAAGATGCATGCCATGTGGCACCCGAGGAGAGGACACTTAGCACTTGGGTGGAAGCCAAGTGTCATACTTCTATCTTGCATGGGAGGATAGTGGTGGGAAAGTGGGCATGAATGACATGTGGAATGCTATGTTTCATGAGGAGAGAAGGAAGGGTGTTCTGCACCTAGGTAAGTATTCTCCACCGAAAGGGAATTGTTCGGGGGGAAGAGGAGAGAAAAAGGGAAAAAGAAAAAGAAAGAAGAAGAAACAGCCCAGAGGAAGAGAACCAACGGTTCTGATTAACAAGCAGAGGAGTTACGGCGGTGAACGGATGCGCACTTCGAGGAAGGTAAGGGTTCTCTCTACTGCGGTTAGTCCTTGTTTAAGAGCCATGAAATGGCCATGACGATTAGCGAGTAGTGAAATTTCAGTTTGCAGAATAATTTCGATGGGGGAAATTGTTGGTTGGGACCAGTTGCAGGTGCAGATGTTAGTTTTAATTTGCGGTTCGGAACTGATTGTGTGCGTAGTTTGGGATCTAAGTAGGATGATCTTGGTTGTGAGGCGCGTACTCTTTGTTCTCGAGATTGGAGGTGAAATCCAGGTTTTTGTGTGTTATTGCTTGTTTGAATAACATGCGAATTATAATGAGAAAAATGATGTTAATATATATGCATGCTTGTTATATATTAGTGATGCTAATTAGTGAAGCATGTGTTATGAGTGTTGCATGTAGTTCCCATCATGCATGTAACATGAGATATTATGCAGTGACATTATCATTGCATGTGCACGGGGTCATCGCGTGAATCGAGTGTGAGTTCATGAATAAAATGGGTATTCGGAGGGTTGTCCAGTAACAAATTATTTCGGAGGGTTGTCCAATAAATTATATCGGAGGTTTGTCCAATGAACTCTATCGGAGGGTTGTCCAATAAGGGGTTCTCGGAGATGGTCCGGTGGTTGATACTCGGAGGTTGTCAGTGGTTTACTATTCGGAGGGTTGTCAATTGTGCAAAATATTATGATGATATCAAAAACAAAAGATTTTTGTTTTGAAACTAGTTTCATACATGGCAAATTGTATGTGCAGAGAGAGTCGTGAGATGGGCATGACACGGAACATTCATATAGAGATATGCATATTTTATATGAATGTGTGTGTAAATGATTTTATGGATATGCCATTGCATGTGCACTTAGGTGGGGAGTAGCCCTTGTAGGAGATTTTCTCTCTTGGGCATAAGCTCACCAGTTATGGGAAAAATTCGGGCTGGGAGTACACGAGAAGAGGCACTTAGGCGAGGTCTTAATCGAGAGGAAGATCTAAGAGGGCTTATTGTGTTATTTTGTAAAATTTATGGGTAGAAACCCCAATTTTTGTTTTAAACTGAACTGTTGCCAAAATTTTGTACTTGTGATGTAAATAAATTGTAATTAAACTCAGATTATATGTTTAATACAATTTGTTAAGGGCTGTGTCTTGCCTTTAGGGGATGTTTGGTCGGGTTTGAACCGTAGGAAGTCTCTCTATTTCGATCCTATGTATTAGTCGAATATTAAGATTGATTTTTTGTTGGGAATTAAAGGGAATTTGGCCCTATTTCCTTTTGATATATTGTAGCCCCATCAGTAAGCTTGATGTAGGCTTTCAAATCACCAAAATCGGACCTCTACGGTGAGTTATGGCTTTTGCTCGAAGAGTGCGAGGAGGATGAGTTGTGAGCTCATCGGCCAATTTGACCTCTTTAGTCGGAGGCGAAGGCTCTCTGGATGGTGACCTCTTCTTGCGGGCGAGCTGACCTCTTAAGTCGGAGTGAGCTCTCTGGATGAGCTGACCTCTTGAGGAGGCGGCCGACCTCTGGGCGGGAGCGAGAGGCGGCCTCTTTGGTCGGAGGCGGGCTCTCTGAATGGCGCGGCCTCTTTTCCCGGAGCGAGGCTCTTTTGGCCCAGAGCTTAGTAGGGATGAGGCGTGTCTAGCAGAGCTCGGCGGGAGTGTTGTGTATGGCGGGGCTCCGGTAGGGATGAGTTGTGTGGCCAGGAGCTCGACCAGGGGATGAGTTGTATGAGCTATGCGGCCGGAGCTCAGCGGGAATGGCTCGATATTCTTGAGCTCGATAGGATGGTACATGTCTGGCCCAGGAGGCTCGGCGGGGATGAGGCTATGTGTGGCCGAGGCTCGGCGGAGTGAGGTGTGTGTGGTAGAGCTAAGCCTTCTTTAGGTGAGGCGCCTCAGTCTCACAGGGAATGAGCTCGCGGAGTGCCAGCCCCGGATGACCATAACTTCCTTGTCCAGGAAGTCCATTTGCTCGTTCTTAGACTCTATGGAAGCTCTCGAGTCTAAGGTGTAACCATATCTTTTGTGGATGGCATTTGGTGCCATAGTTTCTGAGGGTGATCATTGCACTAAGCACACTAATTACTAGAATCTTGGATGAGAGTCTTATTATGTGTCAACTGCTTGATAATTGGTGACACGTAGGTATGCGTGAATGAGGCTATTATATAGCTTGTTGTAGGTTACCCATTGAAATATATATATATATATATATATATATATATATATATATATATATATATATATATATATATATATATATATATATAAAGACCCAGGATTTGGGGTGTCACATATTTAGACTGCAATATTTTATGAAATAATCTATCTAGGTTATTATAAAATATTGCTACAAATTATGCTTGCATTGATAGGATCATAGTGAGATTTATTTAAAGTTAAATTTATGTAAAAGGAAATAAATCTCAAGCAATATTTCGTTATTATTCTTTTCTTAATTTTGAGTTTATTATAGATAGGTATTTAAATGATCATTGTTCTTTGAGTTGTCAATTAGTGAGGTCTATTTGAACGACCAATATCTTGATGATTTGGGAGCAAGATTATTTAATTGCCGGTATTTATGAAATAAACAATATGGAATTTGCATGAAATATCCTCTTAATATGTTTCAATACTTGGATGTTATGAAGTCAGCGGCGATACATTTATCCAAATTAGAGAAAATGATAAATCAAGAGAATAAATAATTGATTGATTGATAGAAAATCTTATCAATTAATTATTGATATTTTACAAAGGAGAAAATAATATTAATATTTAATAGTATTAATCTCGGAGTTAAATTTTGGGCTTTTAGTGGAATAGCACCGGATTAGATAATTGCTTGGCTATTATGAGGGTATGATTAATGATAGCAGTAGGATCCTAAACTAGCTCAAGATAAATGGTGGGCATGATATCATAGTTTACAAGAAAAGAGGGGAACTTGGGGACTTGTTTTTATAGCAGAGTGGGGTATTTAGTTTTTCTTATCTGACAGTCGAGTTGTTTAAAAAGCTTATTTAAATGGGTTCACACATGAACTTGGGCCTTAAGGTGTGGAGGCCCAAATGACTAATTAAGTATTCTAGGGTTTGTACTCTATAAATGAAAGATAATACTTCCACCACTAGATGCGAGATACGAGATGAGATTAGTTTTTAGAGAATAGTCAGAGAAAAGAAATCCTTTCTTAGTGATTCAAACGCCCACACGATGCTCCATCACCTCGAGGATAGTTTGGAAGATCTGCGATTCTTGTGTGCATACTTCTCTGCAAATCCACAAGGTAAGATCCGACTGGTTATATTAGTTTCGTAATTAAATTGAGTATTCTAAATCACATGATGATTCTTGCTTCCGCTGATTATTCCTACATAATGGACCAGTTGGTGTTTGTTGACAAGGGCCATTCTTTTGAGAGGGATGAATAAGAAGAGAAAGGAGAAAAAAAAAAGACAAGATTCTTACCTCTTGTGTTTTCTCTAAGTAGAGATGGAAAGTATCTATTTTTAGATGCTTACAACCATCTTCCACACAATTCTCCTCAGGACCTCAACAAATTCTAAAGGAAGATTAGGAATAGAAGAAAACATTGGTAAATTTCTCTCCTATTTAGCCCTACATACTTCTGAAATGTTTGTAAGTTTATAACTATGCCCTCCTTATCATGAAGTGATAAAAGAATCCCTAGCCGACACAAGAATAACGATTATGCTCTTAAATCTCTAAACTCTTCTAAGTGTGACAAGTGTCCCCTAAAATACCTACTTTAATTTATTTGATTATCTTTTCTTCTTGATTTCCTAAATATTTTGAATCACTTGAATTAATGTACGATCTTTAATATATTAAAGTTGTCAAGTTTATGGTTTAAGGTGAACTTAATCGGCTATAAAAATTGAGGAAATTCACTTGGCTTTGTAACTTTTAACCAACAAAAAAAGAAAGAAAAAACTTCGATTGTCACATTATTGTTATTACATAATAAATCTGTATAGAAACCATGGTGGAAGATTGTGAAAGATCTGAGGTTGTAAGACTCATTTATATCTATGGTGGAGAGCACTTTGAAAAGTTGGAGAATTAAGTTTCATGATGGTAGTTAGATTCTGCAACAAATAAACACTTAATGTTGTTTGTGATAAGCCTTATGGATAGAGATAAATATTTCAAAAAAAGGTTTCTTGTGGGTGACATATGTCTACATGATAATGACTGTTTTAGGAGCTACGGATAGTAATATAGACATATGGAAGAGGTGCACTGTAGTGAAGGCATGTATTTTGAAGAGATAGAAGATTGACTTGATTGAATATAAGTCTAGAGTTTGTTGGAAAATGTCTCAAATTTTTATTATGGTTTAGAGCATTCCTTTTAGGTTGATTATGATGGACTAGCAAGATACATATGGGGAAAGTAGATAGCTGCTAGTAGAGCTGAACTCCCTTTCGTTCGCTAATCCTATGCTTTTATCTGATGGTTTTTGCTTAGGAATTCGGGGAGGAACGGGGTTGGTGGACTTTTTAATGGATTGTTGTTGTAGCATGGTTAGACCTTTGCTAGTTTATTTAGTTTTGGTTTAGCCATAGAAGCAAAAACCTTATTGTTATCCAAGAGCTTGATAGATTTGACATCTTTTGGCTTCAATAATTTTCAAGTGGAAGGGGACTTGATGGTCGATCTTTCTTGGGTTTCTTGAGGAAAGTGAGGGCCTTAGGGTTTAAATAGTTAGATTGATAGCCAATCATGTAAGATAATTTAGTTAAGTGAAGAGGTTCAGAGCATAAGATTTTTGTTGGGCTACCCACCTTTGCATCATGGTATAAGATGTTTGAACTTTTGGGGAATAATTGGGTTTCTACCTTAGTGGTAGAGGCTATGTTGATTACATTTCAAAGGTTTTTTGGGGCTTAATTGAGGTAGGACTTGTTTGAGCCCTCATTTTCTAGATTGGAATCTAGCTTGTAGCTTAAGGTTCCATCTGAGGAGACAATTCAAATTATAAGGCAGAAAGAGTATATTCGTTTCTAAGGCAGACTGTACAAGGTCGACTAAGAGAGAAAGATCAGGCTGAGAATGGTGGTTCATTGAAATTGTCAATATTTATTGAGAGTCGGTATGTTTCTTCTTTTAGGTTCCCTCATGTAATCATGTGATAGATGTATTAGCAAAATATGCTGATGGACTTTTGGTTTCTTTTGTATGAGATTTTATACCTTTGTGAATTCGAGCTAGCATTGCTCTCGGTTTTGGTGTGAACAGATAGATTTATGAACCACTTAGACTATGTATAGACGGATTTATTCCTTTATACCTCTTAGAAGGATTTATGAGACTATGTATAGACAATTTTATACTTTGAAGGATTTCTTATCCTTCTCTGTATTTACCATTTCAATGCAATGAAATGGTAGCTTCTAATAAAAAAGAGGTTTTTATTACAGGAAATTAAGGCAATTTGAGTGTCTTCCAGTTTTGTAGATCTAGACACACTTCTGACCTCCAGTCCATACCTACTCAAAGGATTTCTTATACTATATGCCAAAGTAAAAATCTGAATTGTCAACCATAACTAGAACTCATTCTTATATGAAGGCAGGGTGTGCCTAGACCCTCCTTTTTTATTTTCCTTTCCATTTCTCTATTTTAGCAAATCAAATATTATAGATAAACAGTAGTAGAAAAAAGAGGGGGACGTAGGGAGTACAATAAGCACACTAGAACACAACTCAAAAGAGAGAAATTGCAATAGGCCAGAATTCAGCTTTCTCATCCAAAAAGTTTTGACAAAGTGGTCATTGAATGCTAATTCCAACATCTCAACACCTTTAGAAGTCCTATTACATGCCAAAATAAGCATAAAGGAGCTATCCTCCACAACCTTTTTTTTTGGCATTTCGGTCCCACAAAAATGTCATGCCACCCATGCTTTTTGATCATGAGTAGAACTCACCTCACACCAATAAGTGATAATAATAAAGACAATAGAAGAGAGAAACATTAGAATTAATTCATAAATAATCTTTTGTCTCCTTTATAGGAATCTTGAAACCTCACATTTTTCTAGAATTAATTAATTTCTTCAAGTTTTGCTTGAGCCATTTATTGAATATTGAAAATTATAACAAGTTTTAATGGCTTGTAAATTCTTTTAAATGACAAAAAAGATGATTCCAAAACCCGCATATTATCGTTTGCATATAAGTAATATCCCGCTTACTAATGACACAAGAAACAAGTCATCTGCACAAAAAATTTAAGTTTCCCTACTCTGGGCATCTTGGATAAGGATGAAAGATTAAGGGGCAAATCTACAACGAAAGGCTCTTTTTAGAGAAGTTCTGCCCATTTTACTTTCAAATTGTTTAGAAATCGTAGAAATGGATGTTATACGCCTTAGTGTTTGGAAATTTCACCTTTCATTTATTTTTCCATTTATATTTAATCATGAAATTTGATTATATTTGTAAAGAAATACATTTTCCCTTTCTCGGCATTTATCTAATTTCCAGGGTCAGTTTCTGGCTGTCAATTATGCAAATAGAAGTCTACTTTTGGCCCTTCATGAGGTTTCCTTTTAGTATGTTTTTTGTTTCATTTCCTTCAAATAATTGGGCGAGGAGAGACGACATACTTATATTGAAGGAATTCCCCGAACTAATTCAGGTAAATATTCCAAGGTTTTTGAGGTGGATGTGGTAATGAAGATCAGCTTCTTCTAATATGGTAATCTCGCATTTTTATCCTACTTAGAGCTAAATTGGTGATGCAGAGGTTCTCAGTCTTGACTCTTGAGTTTTTAAATTAATTTTGTGTAGAGGTTCTGCCCTTGACATATCCATGGTTATGTATGCAATTAAGATGAAAATGGAACTCTTGTAGAACTTGTTATTACATCCTCAGTAACTGCTTGTCAACTCCTATTTTGTAGTGCCTACCTTGGATAAAATCATAAAACTCATAATGCAAAAATATAATTGCAGTTTTGGTGATCATATATCAATTCAAGTTTTGTTTTATATTTTTGTACAATTGGAAACTTTTTGCAAAATGGTATGTATACTTTGAATCAGTGTATAATGGGATAAACTTAGGTCACATTTATTTGATTGGAAAAGAAGTATTCCTAGCTCTTTTGACTAGTTGGCATCCTTTTGTCACCCTCCAAGTCAAATATTCCATAAGAAATTTGGAAACTTTTTCTTTTTCTGTTCTAAGTCATGCTAGCAACCTTAGACTGTTATGTTCACAAATTTTGTTTTCTTTCGTTTCAGTGGCAGAGAAAATATTACTATATATGCATGTGATTGTCGTAACGAGGCTCTTTAGAGGGCTAATAAGATGATAGAGTTCAGCAACGTGGGCTCAGTTGCACATCGTTTCCATCTATTTCATTGTGATTTTTCTACAAATGAGTTTCCAAAGTGGTTGGCCTGTGATTCTTGCCAAGGAAATTTTCTGCAAAAGCAGCACGATCAGTTCTCAAGTCGTGGACATCGCATTATTCATTTGAAAAAATTTCTAGCTTTGCAAGTTACTCATTTATGTTCATACACATGTGAAGTAAGCAATTTAAACTCAGTTTGTGTTTAGTTCCTCAGATGCTGAAGAAAACAAAGACACAAGTTTAAAAAATTCTTCTTCATTGGGAGAAAGAAATGTTGCACTGGTGGAGTAGATTTTGTTACTCTAGTATGTGCTTTTATTTTCTCATATTTTGTTTTGCCTAAGACATGGAAAGCTTAGATGTCCACGGGAAACATGGAAATGGAATTAGTTTATGTTATTTTACATCTATCACATTTTTGGGAGTTCATTTGTTTGTACTTATGTTTTTCATCTTGCTTTGCTCTAAATTCATCTTTGTGGTTTGTTTCTAGTTACTAGCTCCTATATTTTTGTAAAGCATGGAAAAAGATTGTGATTCCTTATTTGATTGTAGCTTAGTTGCATTCTTTTTGAAAAAAATTCTAATATTATCGAGGTTTAACCTCACCGTGATGTATTTAGTCTTTTAGGCTTCCCTTCATTATACAAAATTATACTCACAAAAATAGGCATCAAACTATCGAGGTGGGATGACTTTTTATGCAAAGGATGATATTTTCTCTTTGTTTTATATATACAACTTGATAATTCCATAGCTTTGAATTTCTATACATTTTTCAGTTATATCTTAATTGAAAGAAAGACAACATTGAGTATCTGAACTTGCTTCTATTGTTCTATAATTTGTCAGATATTCACGCTATCAACTGTACCACTTCACATGATGCCATTAGCTATAAGAGAATGCTTCGCTGTTTTAAAGCCTGGTGGCCTGCTGTTGTTCAGGGATTATGGTAATGGCCTAAAAAATAGGCGTTGTCGTTAGTTATATAACTTATCTAATTATTGTTGATGATGCTTTTATATATGACGGAAACCAGGCCTTTATTACATGACTATGCTTTTATTTGAACAAGACAAAAGAGTGGGTTTCAGGGAATACATGCATTCTGATGAAACTTGTTCTTATTTCTTCTGTGCGGACACTGTTAGAGATATGTTAACAGGATCAAGCTTCAATAAGGTACTTATATATTGTCATAACTGCCATGACTTATCACTATGTCCTTTCATTTTTTTTTTAAAAAAAAGCATATTTTCCATTCTCAAATAGCAGTTTGATGTAAATAGTTAGTGATTAAAAAATAGGGTTATGGGGATAACAATATACTCCATTAGGCTACTGTTTAAGTTTTTCGTTTTATTTGTACTGATGTTTCCTCTTCTCACATGTTGCAGCTTGAGCTTGAAGATTGATGTGTCAAATCAACAAATCACCGAACTGGGAAGAGCACGCTTAGAGTTTTGGTTCATGGGAAATTTCAGAAACCCTTTTGATGCCATTCTTCACAATTTTGTTCATTTAGGCTGATTTTGTCTAATGAAGATATTCTCATCCTCTTCAAGGTCGTATTTTCAAAGTGTTAGAAAATGGCCTCTCTTTCTCATGTGTGCTTTGGCTCACACAACCACTTCACTACCATCGACCTGTAAATTTGGAGGAACATGTTTTTGCTATTGTGATTTGTCTCTTCATTTTCTTTTAATTTTTTGGGAATCTAGTGCAATGATGTTGTGTAACGACCCGGTCCAACCATGTAGATATTGTTTGTTTTGGGCTCAAGGGGCCTTCACGACTTTAAAACGCATCTATTAGGTTGAGAGGAACCCATACTTATATAGTGTTTGAGAACTTTATCCCATATCCGATGTGGATGTGACAAACACTCTCCATGCAGATACAATGTTCTTAAGCCAAGGCCCTGGCTAGATTGATGTGCTAAAACCCGACAAATACCACCTACGAGTCTAAACGGATCGAACCCCCATACCAGGGTTCGGGATCAGCTCTAATAACATTTGTAACGACTCAACTCAATCATATGGATATTGTCCGCTTTGAGCTCAAAATTGCATATTGATTCTTCATAGTATGCAGAATAATCAAATACAATGCAAGACCTTAAATTTTGAGAGGTATCATAATACCAATAGGCTCATTTGAGAACCGGATGATTTCATTTAAATGATAAATGCTATCTCAATGATTTCCTTTTGACGTATGTTCTTATTTGTATACTGTTTTGACTCAAAATATTCTGATTGAATATTTTTAAGAAAATAACCTCTTAATTAAAACATTATGAATAATTTTTTAGCTTTATTTATGATTTTATATATTTTAAGAAGTGTTTTTTTAGATATCATTTATTATTTAATTTTTTAAGAAACAGTTTTTAGGCTAAAAATAATTTAAAATCAATGTCAAGAAAAAAAAAATTAAACTTGGTGCGATTTACAAAAATTCACCGAATAAGTGAGTGGATTCCATTTAATGTACATAGATTCATTTTGAGAAATGATTTTGTTAATGGATAAACAAAATGTTCAAAACAAAAACCGTACAAGAGAAATCCAATTACCACGCACAATTCAGTTTATGCTAGTCTCACGTAATATGTAAAAGTCTGAGGTTTTGTACTAATTTTTTTTATTAGAGAACAAGAAATTATTGTTTAACTTCTAGTTTTGGGTTTAAGAAAGTGGGATATAGATTGAAAGATATTGCTTTCAGCAACACAGAGTTCAGGCCAAAAGCATATTGCATTCACCAGTAAGAACCTGATGAAAAATTAATTTTTAGGGTTTAAACGTAATTGTACATTAAATTAGGATATGTTGCATTTTCTCTAACTTTCTTATGTTTTTTCTAACAAATTTTGCAAGATGGGATTCTTCATTTCTCTTTCTCTCTCTCTCTCTATATAAATTGAACCAACTGAGACCAAAATGAAAAATAGGTTAACTAAATTGATCAGTTCGGTTTTAGTTTTTATTTTATACAAATCTCTATTTCAGTACGAGTTTTAATTTGTAAAATACAAAAATCATGGTTTCAGACTTCGGTTAACCAAACAAACAATTTAAAAAAAATACTAATATTATAAAATATGTATAAGATATATAATTTTAGTATAAAATATAATATTGTTTTCATATTATATATTATACTAAAATGCTATGTATATAATATATAATATGTAATGTATACAATACATTGACTTTTTGGTTAATCGGTATATGGTTAGTTGAAGAATTCATTAACTATGTTAATGGTTAGGTTTTTGGTTTATATAAATATTAAACCAAAAATAAAAAACCTAATGTTGATTTATTTTAGTTGCATAATTCAATTAATTGAACCATACTCACTCCTAAAACAAAGTTTAGAATTACGAAATCTTGTTATAAGATTTTTCAAATTTATTTCTTCATTATGTAAAATTTTAATTTTTAATAAATCAAACAATACTTTTGGGGAATCAAAGATAATACAATTAATTTAATTACCTATTGAAGACAAATAAAAGATATATTATTATTCATCAATTACTTTTGGAGTCTCATTTCGTGCATTAGGAGCCTCCTTTGTTCATCTCTATGAATTATTGTTGTGGACCCTTTCTAATATAAAAATGTTTTTTTTAAAACAAAATTTAAGATTAGGTAGGGTTCTTTAAAAATAATAACAAAAATGTGGAAGGTATTGTTCTAATATAAGATTTTTATCATAAAATATAAAAATCAAATAAAATTAAAATTAGATAAAAACTTATACATTTTAAAACTATTTAATCATTATCTAATAAAGAAAAATAAATTAAATGAATTTTTAAAACAATATAAAATAAGTTATTGATTTAAAATTTTATTTTCTACTTTTTTTTTTCTATTTTCCACCTCTCATATTTTTCCTTAATTTTTCTTAGAACCAAACACAGCTGAGATTTTTGATAAGATTTAAAAATTACTTTAAAAAAATTGAAAATGACCTATAAGATTCAAACATCACTTGTTTGTTCTTTATTTGATTAGTGACTCTTTCAAAAAATCCATCTAGAAAATTAATTTTTACTAAAATGCCTTTTGAGTAGAAGTATTAGAAAATGATAGATTTTACAAAACTTAAAAATATTTTCATTTTATATTTTAACAAAAAATGAAAATATTTAAAATCTATAAAATTTATTAACAAAAGGTGGGCTTGGCAGTTGACATACATACATTCAAATACTTGGAGTGAGTTGACAAGAACGTGTTTTTTGCTACTATAAAATGTTGGTTGTCTACATTTTTTCCCTCATTCTGATGATTACTAATCTTTCTCCATTCAATTTCCTTGATATCTATTTCTTCCACACTGATTCCCATCTTTTTAGTCTATTGATCTGAGCTGTGTTGCAATAGAGAAGGAGTAGGTAGTAGCAAGAAAATGGTAGAAATTGTTGTTTCAGTTGCAGCAAAAGTTTTAGAGTACCTGGTTGATCCAGTTGTTCGTCAGCTGGGTTACTGGTTTAACTACCGCGCCAACATTTCGAGGATCTCTGTAGCTGCATTAGCCTGGCTACGACAGGGATAGCAGCCACTCTGTGGATGAAGCTATTCGGGAACGGACATAAGATCGAACATGATGTATGCAAGTGGTTGACTCGTGCTGATGGCTTCATACACGACGCTTGCGATTTCCTTGAATTCGAGAAAGAAGCTCGGAAGAGTTGTTTCAATGGGTTGTGTCCTAATTTGAAGTCCCGGTACCGGCTAAGCAGGGCAGCCAGGAAGAAGGCAGGGATTGCTGTCTCAAATCCATGGATTCCCACTTGAGAGGGTCTCATATCGTCCCTCTGCCAGAGATAAGGTCTGCACCTTCCGAAGCTTTACCATTGGGAGATTGAGGGCTTTAAATGAAGTTATGGAGGCCTTAAAGGAGGAGAATATCAACAGGATCGGGGTATGGGGTTGGGTGGTGTGGGGAAGTCAACGCTGGTGAAACAAGTGGGTGATCAAGCAGCTCAGGAGAAGCTATTCGACATGGTGGTTACGGCATCTGTTTTGCAGACTCCAGACTTCAAAAGAATTCAAGGGCAAGTTGCAGACAAGCTAGATATGAAATTTGAGGAAGAGAGTGAACAGGGAAGAGCTTCTCGACTGTATCATAGGATGAAGGAAGAGAAGACCATCCTTGTCGTCCTGGATGATCTTTGGGCGGAAGTTGACTTGGAGAAAATAGGAGTTCCTTCCCCAGATGACCACAAGGGATGCAAATTACTGCTAACTTCTAGAAACAAAGACGTCTTAGCAAACCAGATGGGTACTCAAAAGGATTTTCGAGTTGAGCATTTGCAAGAAGATGAGGCATGGATTTTATTTAAGAATAGAGCTGGTGATGATTCCATTGAGAATCTGGATTTGGAATCTATAGCAATGGATATAGCAAAAGAATGCGCCGGTTTGCCACTTGCTATAGTAACACTGGCCAAGGCATTGAAAAACAAAAGTTTGTCTATCTGGAAGGATGCCCTGCAACAACTGAAAACACAAACCTCAACAAACATATCAGGAATGGAAACAAAGGTATACTCAAGTCTGAAGTTGAGCTACAATTACTTGGAGGGAGATGAAGTGAAGTCATTGTTCTTGCTTTGTGGCCTATTTTCCAATTATATTCATCAAAGGGACTTGTTGAAATATGGTGTGGGTCTGCGATTATTTCAAGGAACTAATACATTGAAGAGGCCAAAATAGAATAGATACTGGCTGACAACCTCAAACCCTAATTTGTTACTAGAAATACGTGATGGAGTTGCTAGGATGCATGATGTTGTTCGGATTATTGCTAGAAAATTGCATCCAAGGAGCATCATGTGTTTACACTCCAGGACCACTGTAAGAGAGGAAGGGTGGCCAAGGAGACAGAACTCAAACAGATCACGTGGGCAAGTCTGAATGATTGCGATATCTAAGGAACTCCAGAAGGCTATGGTATGTCCAAACTCACTTTTTGGTTGTTTTCCAAACAACAATTTATATGTGAAAATCCCAGACTCATTTTTTGAAGGGATGAAACAACTCAAAGTATTAGACTTTACCAGACTGCAACTTACATCACTACCCTCGTCATTTCACTGCCTTACAAATCTTGGAACGTTGTGTTTGGATGAATGCAAGTTGGGAGACATTGTTATGATTGCAGAGCTAAAGAAATTAAAAATTCTTAGCCTTATGTATTCTGATATTGAAGAGTTGCCCCGAGAAATAGCAGAGTTGACTCATATGAGGCTGTTGGATTTGAAGGGCTCTTCTAAACTAAAAGTAATACTAGCAGATGTCATATCAGGCTTGGCAAGATTAGAGAATTTGTGTATGGAAAACAGCTTTACTCAATGGGAGATGGAAGGAAAGAGTAATGCTTGCCTTGCTGAGTTGAATCATTTGACCCTCTTAATCTCCTTGGACATACAAATACCAGATGCCAAGTGATTCGTGCCACGTAGTACTGAAATAATCAACACATTATACTCTGTTCTCCCATCAGAATAAGCCATCGAGTATAGTGGTTCAGGGCTCAACACGGGATGGGTTTTCATCCTAGAAATGGTTTGCATAAAATGATGCAAGGCTTACTTGACTTCTTTGGAATTGTGTTTCAAAAAACAAGGAATGGTTTGAACTGAAAATCAGAAAAACCGAAGTGGTAAAACTGAAATTTAAAGTGAAGAAATTAAACTTTAAAGATTTAGGTCACCAACTTGACAATAGGCAAATACATGTCCTCGTGTTTTATCCTCTATGTGAGTCAACACGATGCAAGTATGGCCCCTTTGTTTAAAACCCTAACATTCCTTTATCATTTTCTAAGGCTAAGAAAGACCATCTAAGAATCACAAGGCATCTCTACACCCGAGTAATCGAACCCTAAAGATATAGTGATTTGGCCAAAACAATAAAAGCCAACTATTTTAACCCTAATTCAAAAACTCAACATGTAAATGCTACCTCGAGGCAAGTATGACCATCTATGAGCCACGCACTGGTCACTAAGACCGATCTAAAGCACGGGAGAGTATGGCAAGATAATAACATCCCATGTTATGCAACCCAATTTTGAAAATAAGGGCCATAAATACACTACCCGTGACTTTAGTACAAGAGGTCAACATGCTTAACTCCCACCACTGCTTAGCTTCCTTCCTCTTCAAAGGAAGGAGGTTTAGGCCAAGCATCTCTTGAGCTGTCATCCCTCAAGAGGTGTGTCTGTAGCCGGGAAAGTGAAAGAAAGAAGAGAGAAAGAAGAGAGAGAGAAGAGAGAAAATAAAAGCAAAGCTAAAAACAATTTATTTACAAAAGCAAAAGAGAAAAGAAAATAACTTACAAATCACCAAAACTTGTATTCACCTTCTATCCTTCTCCTCTTTTATTACAGCAAAACATGATAGGTATTTATAGCCTCCTCAAGGTATGAAAATACCAAACCCTAAGAACTAAGCTTAAGTTATAGGATAAGAGAGTAATTCACCAAAATGAAAGGCGGTTGCATTAATTACAAAGCATGACGAGGCATGCATTTCGCTTAATAGGATGAATTTCACTAGCTTAATTTGGCAAGTGTTTAGCTTAAATTGGGCAAGGGTCTATACTTAAGGGGGGTGTTTAGCGAATTTTATAAGGTCAAGAATTTCGCTATTAGTCAAATTTCGCTGCTAGCTAAATTGCTCGAGTAGTTTAATTTTCGCAAATGCAAAAGGTAAGTCACAGCTTAATTTCGCACTACGAGATTGCGAACTGTTTGCGAACAGTTTGCGAAATTCGCTAGGATTGCGAATTGGTTGCGAACAGGTTGCGAAATTCGCTAAGATTGCGAATTGGTTGCGAACAGGTTGCGAAAATTTCTGTTTTGCTGTTCCTGCATGCCTCTCGTCCTGTCTTCAACTGCATCTCATTTCCTCCACTTTTCCTTTGTTTTTCCATCGATTTTGGGCTTGTTGATGGCTGAGACTAAATTTCCGACCTCTATGATTGGATCATTCAGATTGAGGTTGAAGTTCAAATGTGTACAAAAGTCTACAAACAACCAAAAACACCCTCAAATCGACATAGTTGTTAATAAGATGACTTGAACACTCAATTGGGATATGCGATACGACACGATCAAAAAGACTCAAACCTATCTAATATAGGGTTCAAATTGCACTTTTGAGAATGAATCACACCCCCCAACCAAACGCTAGTCCCTTAGCACAAAATAAGAATTGAGATGCATGTGGTGATTTTCAAAAGGTCAGGTTTCAAAAAGGTTATTGTACTTATATATAAACTAACATTACTTTAATCTAGAAATTAAAATCAAAGAAACCGAGTTATGAAAGAATGAAAACCTATACAAGAACAATTCGAGGTCACGATAATCTTACAATTCTCAACTTTGAATTCCACCTAAGTCTAATGGTTCTTTTGTAACCGGGATTAAGCCACAACCGCAAAATTACCACCTCCCAACCAAGACTCACGGCTCAAGTTGTCAACAACCTAGATGTGGCTGTTACACTTTTCTTTCTTATTCATCTACACGTAGGTGCAATGCTTAAAATCCGACTTCAACAAAGTCCGTGTAACGGGGGTCCACCGATGACTCCCAACCAATTAAGGTTTAGGGCATCAAGCCAAAAGGATCAATGACCACTAACTCTAAAGGCTTCACCCTGGACACCGAATGACTTCGAAAATTGGCATCCACAAGTCATTAAACTTCACCTATCCACCCATGTGAACTAACACTAACTCCGATGACTCCCAAACCCAATTAAGGCTTAGTGGCATCGGTTTCAAAGGTTACTTATACACCCTCGGACCGTGCTCGGGTTTCAAAGCAAGATTTCACGACTTTATTTTTCTTTTTCTTCTTTTCTTTTTCTTTTTCTTTCTGCTTTTTCTTTTCTTTTCCTTTTTGGAAGACAACATTGGTCTTCAAATGTAGGTAACTCAAAACTATCCTAGGTAGCCAACATACTCAAGGCCGGGCTGTGTTTTAAAGAAGGCACACAATTTCACAAAACTTCTATTGGAAACAATCGAGGCAAGGTGTGAATTAGCATAAGAGAGAAATTTCAAGTCGAGTACATGCGGTGAACTTCTAAATGCTGACCAAAAATTGTCTCAAGTATGGAATTTGTCCTAGCATATAAGTGACAAATAGTGATTCAATTTTCCAACATGAAGCAATTCAATTGGCCAATTGTAGCAATTCAATTGTTCAATTGAAATGAAAAACACATTTAAACCTAGTGGAGGCACAAAACATGATATGTACAAAAAGCTGTATATATATAAACTGAATAGCTTTTGATATAGCCAAAGTGGCTAATACTTGAATACAGTTAAACACAAACTATCACCTACTATGGCTAATACATAAATCCTAAACGAAATTAGTAGGCGCGCTGATGTCGGTAACAAACAAAAATCAAAAGAAACTAACCACCCCACCGCTGTGGTGGTGGTGGTGGCGTGGTTCAGAAGGCAAATACAAAGATATCCAAGGAGGTCTGAACTGCGGAGCTTAGAAATGCCGAGGTCTCTGATGCTCCAACCGAACCAAGACCAACCAAATCCACTATGCCATGTCGTATAGTAACACAGGCCTTTACTGAAAGTGGCAAACCTATGCCAGAGGCCACTAATCTTCTTGAAGTTCGTACGGCATGCAAAGGATTGCCGACTTAGCTTGTGAGCTTGTGTTTTGAGTTCACGCAGTGGGCAAGATAACACTCAGTCACCCGAGGGGCTACTAGCAAGTGGGTTGTTTTCTGGGTCATGTGCTGGCTTTGGTAGTGAACTGATGGGGCTCTTCCATTCCTTCCTCTCCATTACCCTCCTCAGTCAGCATTGGGGAGGTTTCTTCTTCCTTTTTCCATGGCCCATATTCTACACATAATCGTGGGGCACCCTGTAGTTCCTCAGGAGGATCTTCGTCGTTCCTTCAATTCCTCCCCGGAGTCGCACTGAGCCCGTCTCACCCACAATAGTGTTAGCTTACACTCTTCCTCCGCATTCTCCTCCTCTGATGAACAAACTGATTGGTGAGCTTTTGATGGACCTCGTCGATGTCCAATTTTTTATCAATTTCACTTTGGAACCCATCTAATCTCTTGTTCATGAGCTCTCAACCGGTCTCAGCTTGATCGTTCCGATGTCACTACCCTTTGCTCCTCTATGAAATTGTCCACTTGTTTGCTCAAATTCAGGATGGCTTGTTCAACAAGGGATAAGGGTGGTGGTTGTTGCTGCTGGGAAGTGGGGGCATAACATGGAGGTTCAGGAGGTGCATAAGTTAAGGGAACACTATAGACAGGTGCACTCATCCATTGGTCTCTATAGTCCCTCATAGACCTAGGTGGGTTTGGATTTCTCTCTACAGGTTGTTGCCACTGGTATGGAAGGTTCCTGTAATCCCTCATAGTCATGTAAGCTCTAGGGTTACCCTCCTGACTGTATTGCTCTCCATATGGGGATTCCATTTTCTCTCAGTCAATTTTCCCACAGAACCTGAACTGCTTGCCTTATAGGTTTCAAATCCACTGGGAATGGATTCCTGCAGCAAATATGGCACACAAAAACTGTCCTGCAACACTTTTTTTTTTTTTTTTTTTTTTTTTAAATTGCAAAAAGGTTAAAATTAACTAACAGAAATTAAAAATAATCAATGAAAACCTAAATAAAGGCGCTTATCGCTAATTGCTAAAATCGATAGCTCCGCGAATCGGTTGCAAAGAGGTAAAAGGTTACCTTCACTTGTGATGTGGATCACAAGTACTCTTCAACTTACCATAAGTAGTTTGGCACCATCCTACAGAACGGCGCCATTTGATCTGCGCTACAAGAGTCGAAATGAATCAACAATATTTATATACCTAAGTTCCTCCTATCAGCCAGAGTTGCTTACTACAAAGATAGTGGTCTAGGGTCAACACGGGATGGGGTTTTCATCCTAGAAATGGTTTGCATAAGTGCACTAAGGTAAGGCTTTACTTGACTCTTTGGAATTGTGTTTCAAAAACAAAGTGGGGAATGGTTTGAAAACCGAAAATCAGAACTAAAGTGGTAAAACCGAAATTTAAAGCGAAGAAATTAAACTCAGTGATTTAGGTCACCAACTTGACAAGCTAGGGCAAACACATCCTCGTGTTTTATCCTCCTATGTGAGTCAACATGTGATGCGCTATGGCCCCTTTTGTTTTAAACCCTAACATTCCTTTATCATTTTTCTAAGGCTAGTAAAGACCATCTAGAAGAATCACAAGCAGCATCTCTCACCCGAAAGCACCGAACCCTAAAGTACGGAGAAAATGGCAAAATAATAAAAGCCAATGTTATTTAACCCTAATTTGAAACCCTAACATGTAAATGCTACCTCAAGAGGCAAGTAAGGACCATCTAAAGAGCCACAAGACTGCCACTAAGACCTGATCTAAAGCACGGAGAGTATTGGCCAAGACACAACATCCCATGTTACGCAACTGAATTTGAAAAAATAAGGGCCATAAATACACTACCCATGACTTTAGTACAAGAGGACAACATGCTTAACCCCACCACTGCTAAGGCTTCCTTCCTCTTTCAAAGGAAGGAAGACAAGCATCTCTTGAGCTGTCATCCTCAAGAGGTGTGTTTGCACTGGAAAGTGAAAGAAAGAAGAGAGAAAGAAGAGAGAGAAGAGAGAAAATAAAAGCAAAGCTAAAAAACAATTTATTTAATAAAGCAAAGAAGAAAATAACTTACAAATCACCAAAAACTTGTATTCACCTTCTATCCTTCTCCTCTTTTATTACAAAACATGAGGGGTATTTATAGGCCTCCTCAAGGTATGAAAATACCAAAAACCCTAGCAACTAAGCTAAGTTATAGGATAAGAGTAATCTACCAAAATGAAAGTACATTAATTACAAAGCATGACGAGGCATGCATTTTCACACAGGATGAATTTCACACTAGCTAATTTGGCAAGTGTTTAGCGAAATTGGCAAGGGTCCAGCGAATTTGGCAAGGGTTTAGCGAATTTGGCGTTGAATTTCACATAGAGAAATTTCGCTAAGCTAGCGAAATTGTCAGTGAGAAGCGACTCGCAAATGCAAGCAGTAAGGCTAGCGAATTCCCCGTAATTTTCGCCACGAGATTGCGAATCGTTTATGAACACGCTTTTATAAATTCGCTAGGATTGCGAATTGGTTGCGAACAGTTGCAAATTCGCTTAATATTGCGAATTGGTTAAGTAAATGTTGCAAAATTTCATGGTCGCTTTCGCATGCCCTTCGTCCCTCAACTGCATCTCATTTCCTCCACTTTTCCTTTGTTTTTCCATTGATTGGCTTGTCGATGGCCGAGACTAAATTTCCGACCTCATGATTTGATCATTTGCATTGAGGTTGAAGTTCAAATGTGTACAAAAGTCTACAAAACAACCAAAACACCCTCAAATTGACATAAGTGTTACTAAGATGACTCTGAACACTTCAATTGCGATATATGACATGATTAATGATCAAAAAGTACTCAAAACCTATCTAATATAGGGTTCAAAATTGCACTTTTTGAGCACTAATCACCAAGTTGCTACCAAAAGACGTGGTCTTTGAGAGCCTGGATCGATATAAAATACTAGTAGGTGATACCTGGATGTGGGAAGCATATTTTGACACCAATAGAACATTGAAGCTCAACAAGTTTGATACAAGCTCATCCGTGGATGGTATCAAAGAAATTGCTGAAGAGAATCAAGATCTACACTTATGTGAATTCATGTGGGTGATACTAATGCTCTTTCCAAATTGGGATGGGGATGGTTTTCTTAAACTAAAGTGTCTTTAGTGTTGAAAACCAACGTATATTCAAAAGAGATATCATGAATTCAGATCTAACTCCATAACATGGTGCTCTTCAGCTTATGGAGACATTGTCTCAATCATCTTGTTAACTTGTAAGAACTATGCCATAGGCAAAATTGTCAAGGTCCTTGGTCGCTAGAAAAAGTGGAAGGGAAGGTCGAGATGGTTTTGAAATATCTCTTCGTTATTCATACAGAGTCTTTCCGAATTTGAAGAAATAAGAGTAAGTAGATGCAAGACTATGGATGAGATGGTTTCCCAAGGATTGGAAGAAATAAAAGAAGATGGAGATGATACTATAAATGTGCCTTTGTTCCCTGAACTGAAATGTCATGCCCTCGATTCCCCTGCCTTGGCGGACGAAGGGGGTGCGAGACTGTATTGGGACTCTTTACTTTTTTTTTCAGACATTGGTGGGGCCAAGTCTTATAACTGAATCACAATAACATATCCAAAGATACAAAAATAAAAAATAAAACTACCACCGTAGTGGTGTTTACAGTGTCCTATACATCCAGTCCTAAGTCCCATTTACATATACAAAAACCTACATTTTACATTTACTAACATCGTAGCGCAATCTACAAAGGATGGGATTCTGTTAGTGTAAGCTGGCCCAAGAAGATAAAGATCACGATCGCCTTCTTCCTCAGACACCTACACGCATTAAAACCCTTGTTAAGCTTTACACTTAGTGGGAAACATATGACTTATACATGTATAAATGCATTAATATTCTACAAGAAGCATTTTAACAATTAGTCAGATATCAGGATTTTCATGAATTCATAAAACAAACTAATTCGCATACTTATACTTATAGCAGATTATTTAGATCTCCCGTAGGAGTTACAGAACTTACACTTATACGGAGGTACCCGTAGGTACTGCAGAACTTATACTTATACAGAGGTACCCGTAGGTACATTCAGAGCAGAACGATGTATTTTACTTTCATCTTATTTGTTATTCAGACTCTTATCATATAACTGTTGGATTACCTAGACCAGTAATAAGAAATGAGTAGGACACAACACAATAAGTACCCGAAGGTACTAGATGCCTTGAGGTGTCGAGTACAAAGTAGGAGTGCCAAGACCATCGTAACATGCCCGCCACGTAATAAGTGTCGCAGCACCCAGCAGAGTGTCGGGCACCGGACGTAACGTGCCTCGCCCACATAATAGAAGCGTCGAGCACTAGTAGGAGGCCAAGCACGGATCGCACCATGCTTGCCCACGAATGTGGCGTCGTGAGCACTTGCGTGAGTGCCAAGCACTAATCGTGAGACATGCCGCCACGTCAGAATGTGGCGGTCGTGTCATTTAATAACTGGTCTTAGGCATTCCTACAATTATATGCGTTCAAGAACTTACTATCTTATCATAGAGGCATTAAGTTTGCCCACTTCACTAAGCTCACGGGCGGCGATAAGACGGTGTATTTTCACTTAGTTTCATTCTTATTTGATCCCTTGCTAATCATTTATTAGGGTTCCTATACCCGTTGATTAGTGACCAAAGTGCTATTTTTGAACCCTATTTTAATAGGTTTTGAGCGCTTTTGTGTACTAATTGTTATAATTAACCCAATTGACATGTTCGGGTCCCTATTGTACTTCTGATCGCATTCCGATGATGTTTTTGTAGTTTTTGTAGGAATTGGAAGCCAAATCGTCGTGTCAATCCAATCATAACAAAGTCGGGTTGATTTCTATCAATTTCATATGGTTTTATATCAATTTCAGCAAGCCGGGAATGAAGAATATCAAAGCAAGAAGAAATGGAATGGTGCAGAGGGAATAGTAGCCGTAGGAAGCAATGGAACAGTGCCTGTGAAAATTCGCTACAACTTGAATTTTCGCTATCATAGCGAAAATTACTGTGCATAGCGAAATTTTCAATTTTCGCTATGACTGAATTTTCGCTATGATAGCGAAAATCACCGGTGTATATTTAAAATTGTCTCGTCTCTCGTTTTTGATCCAAAACGACTGCTTTTGGTTTTTCTCCTTTTCTACCCTTGTAATAGTTTTTGTTTTGGCTTGTTTTTGCAATTTCCCTTGCTCCTGTTTTATATAAGCTAGAGTCATAGTTTGTAAGAATCAATCACTTACAATAAATTTTGAGAAGCCAGCCTCCCGCTTCCCGCTTCTTCTCGGCTTCATTTTCTTCCCTTTCTTTCCATTTTCATTATTAAACACTCCGAGGATGACAACTCCTGAGGATGCTTCGCGAATTCTTCCTCCTTGAAGAGGGGGCTGCTGTCTGTAGGATTTGAGGTAACCGACGGTCCTCCCTCGCTTTTAACGCATACTTATGGGTATTTCTTATGTTCTATTTCTACCTTTTAGGTTAAAATCTTCTAAGCACACCTCACTAACGTGTATTATAAGATTTTGGCCATAGTGATGCTTATCACTAGATCCCCTGATATCCAGTTAGTTGTTTCCTATTAGTTACTGCAGGGTAGGTTTTTGAGATATGATATCAAGTAGGAATATTTTTGCCCGCTTAAATGCTGTTTCAGTATGGAAAATCGATAGGTCTAGGTTTTAAAGCTAAATGGAAGATTCGTTCGAAATGACTATATGTCAAGGTTCTAATGCGAGGAAAAGACCCGAGGACATGTTAGTTGCCTTAAACCCTAAACCAGTGGTCCAAACTTCAAGGGGTTCTATTTACATTTTTTCTTATTTCCAGATTTTCAGCCCGTGAACAACTAATCCCCCGTTTTTACCCAAACCCCAAAATCCAAATTTAATTCACCGCTTTGACTCCACTTAAATAATTTGTACCGAAGAAACCCATCCCTGTTCGACCCTAGAGGTCCGCTATATCGCAGTGAGTTTGACTACCGGGCAAAGAGGGAGGAAATTTAGGGATACAAATATTGTTGATTCCGATCACCCACGTGGCACGGTAATCAAACTGGCGCCGGGCTTCTGGGATGGTGCCAAACTACAGATGATGAGTTGCTATGTACTTCAGGACTACATTACAAGTGTTAGTGACCTTTAACCTCTTTTGAATTTCATCGAGAATTTCAAGCTTTACTCAAGAACCACTACTCAATGCTTTTTATCATACGTACCATTTAATTGTTTAGATAACACTAATCTTTTTGGCAAGCCTTGTTGTTGTTCTTTTCTTTGTCTCATTTTGTGTTCCAGGTGTTTATGCACTACTGGGATAGAGATATATCGTAGATCGCAGAGTCCGACACCAACTGCATCAAGGTTGTAGTCATGTGCACAAGGAGCAAATGGATCCCCACCGAGGAACAGCCAGAGTCAAGCAGCTCCATGAATCCAACAACTCATACAAATAATGAGGGATTCACATACACCCTCCTAGGGTGAGTGCAAATTTTCCTAAGATCATACCACCCGAGGATGTAGCGTTGAGACCTATCTCGGTGCCTCCCGCTTCCCACATTTCATGGTATGGAAAATGAAAACCATACACCTACATACTCGGATTTTCGAGGAAGTGTGCATAACTTTTAAGGAGGGTGTAAACTGATATGGATTTGATGAAGTTGAAGGAATTCCCATTAACTCAAGGACAAAGCCAAAATTATGCATGACCAATCGAGACCAAGAACCAGGAAGCTAGTGAAATGGCAGCGCACTTTAAAAAATTCTTCAGTGCCTTACAAGACCACACTAAGAGGCACCTACACGCTTGTCGCCCATGACAATGAAAGGTCCCATCGTTGTTGGGAGGTCTGATGGAGAATTGATCTGCTTTTGTCCACATCATGGTTTCATAATTTGATGCTTATGAATCACTTCTATGGTGTGGTTGTCTCCAGCCATGAAGCAATTATTGGAGACCATGTGTGGAGGGGATTTCCTGAGCAAGCACCCAGATGAAGCCAAGATTTTAATTATGTGGCTGAAACTTCCAAGGGATGGGATGAGCCAAACCCAAGGGAGGTGGAGAAAATGAGACCTTCAGCCCACCAAAGGGGAGGAATTTTTGCACTTTCTGAGGATATGGAGATGAAAGCAAAGATATCGACCTTAGCAAGGAAGGTGGAAGAGCTGGAAGGAAAAAGGATGAGGTGGCAGCAAGGATCAAAATCCTGCAGATAGGCCAACCCATGCATCAATTGCCAATCCACTGCCCACCCAAGAACACTGTCCAATTGCTCCTCGGTGAGAGATCATGTCGAGCATGCCAATGTCGGGGCCAATACAAGCTACAACCCACGCCCATATGGTAATACTTATAATCCCAATTGGAGGAACCACCCTAATCTCTCTTGGAAGCCTAACCCCCCTGCATATGCACCTCCTGGTGGCAAACAACAGTTTGGTTCCTCATCTCAACCACAGCCATCACCACCCTCTTCCCCTGTTGAACAAGCTATTTTAAATTTGAGCAAGGTGGTAGGTAATTTTGTGGAAGAGCAAAAGGGAATTAATGTACAACTGGCTCAAAGAATTGATACTGTGGAAAGTACCTAACAAGCAGAATAGATGGGGTTTTGAAACTAGCCTTAACTTAAAATTGATAATTTGGCGTATTCAACAACAGATTACCAATTTGTCGGGAGGTACAGGAGAGAAAGGAAGATTCCCTTCCAAACACGCCTAATCCAAAGGGAGTTCTATGAAATAGGTTCTTCCAAAGCACTCAAGGATGGATGAAGTAAATGCTATCATCACTTTGAGGAGTGGAAAAGAAATTGAGCAACCTAGTGCCCATGGATCAAATAAGAAACAGAAAAGGAAAAGGAAGTTGAGCTCAAAGGATAATAATCGTAGATTCAATGAAGAAAACATGCCCCTCCATTTCAAGCACTCAGAGGCAAGAAAATCACAAACCGTTGAAATTTGTGGGAGGTACAGGCAAGTGAAGGTAAATATCCCACTGCTTGACATGATTAAGCAGGTCCCAACATATGCAAAATTTCTAAAGGACCTGTGCACGGTCAAGAGAGGGTTAGGCATTGAAAAGAAAGCCTTCCTACTGCAACAAGTCGGCTAAGCTATCATTCTTGAAAGTAAAGACTCTGGTAGTGAAATATAAGGATCCGTGATCCCACAATATTAGTCAACATCGAGGGACTCGTACAGACAAAGCATTGCCGACTGGGGCTGCTGTAAACCTACCGCCATATCTGGCAGTATAAAGGAAGGTTTAGGGAGCTTAAGCCTACAACATCACTCTCTCTCATTAATGATCGACAGTAAAATTCCCAAGGGAAGGAGGATGCTTTTGGTAAAGGTGGACAAATTCTACCACCCAAAGGATTTGTGTGCTTGATACCGTGAATCCAATCGTAATTAGTTCAATCATGTGCCAATCATCCCAGAAGACCATTTTGGCCACTCTCCAATGCGATAATCAATCGTCTGAATGGAGTCATGTAGCCTACATTTGGAAACATGACACTGGAGCTCAATATTTTTCACCTGAGCAACAAGCACAACCAGCAGAAGATGAGAGGCGTGGATTTCGATGAAGTCCGCTCAATCGGGTCCGGGCACAGGAAACCAAATGCCTGCTAAACCGCAAGAGGAACGATGAAAAGAAAGTGGGGTTACCTGGTGAGAACGACCACTTACTCCCCTCAGCCAAATGATCTCGCCAACATCACCAAGTGAAAAGAAGCTCACATTAAAGATTTAGCAGTGGAGCAGCACCAAAGACACATCACTAGCTGTGGTGAAGGAGCTCCTTCTCCTCGATCCTCCATGAATGGAACCAGTAATCGAGCTTTGCCTCGTTCCATCGAGACCAAATCGCAGCCAAAAAATCTTCGTTTTTAGTTTAATCAATAATTTTCAGTTTGCTTTTATTTTTAGTAATTTTACCTTACTTTAACTAAATATAAAATTTTTAATTTTAGTAATTTTATTTCGATTTTATTTTTATTTTTATTTCATTTATTTAATTTATCTCTGAATTCAAATTTTGTGTTTTTCTATAGGATGGAAATTGGTGTGTGCATGAATTTCGTAATAATAGCAAATTCATTCCTGCGACTCTTTCTGGCCAATTGGGAATTCAGCTTATATAATGTGTTTAAAATGGGGCCCCACCTCATTTCCGATCACATTCCTTCCAGAGTCGCCCTCGAGCCTGTGGCCTTGAGCTTCGTTCCCACCCGGGGCCATTGCACCCGAGCCACCAGTCCCCTACATTGCCGCCGCTACCAGAGCCGCCCCTACCGAGAGCTTCCGTGCCCTGAGCTAGCCCTGCGCCACCACGACCCACCTGCAACACAGAGTGAGGCACTGGGCACAGACACGCCAGCCTAGAGTCGAGTCGCACGCCGTGCGACTCACTCACCCCGAGCCTCCCGTCGCCGCCCTGGCCTCCGTCGAGCCCCGCTCCGGCCGCGCGCCCATGCGCCAGGAGGTCCACCACCGCCGAGCGCCCCTCGCCACTCGCCCTGGGGGCCCCCGCACTTCACCGAGCTCGCCCCGCCTCCCACACGCCCGAGCCACCCATGTCTGTGAGTCGGGGCCATCAATACAGCCCAGGTCTCGGTTCAGCACTTCGAGAGCAGACGCGTCAGCAATTTCTCAGTCAGAGGCTCACTCTCCGCACTCAGCCGCAGACACCACTTCTACATCGCCTCACCGCGTATAGCGTAGGAGGCGTAGGGCTATCGAGCCCCTATCCCGCGGGAGAGTCGGGACAAAGGGACTCGGGCCCTTCTCCAATGCAACCAAGACCACGCAGGAGGGCCCCGCCCTCCAAGCGGGCCCGAACATCAGGCCCAGATGAGTCTTCGAGGTCTAGGCCCGAGTCGTCGCCCCAGTTATCACCGACCTCGAGGATCAGCGCCTGCGTTCACCAAGGATCCGATTCCAGTGGAATGTCGATCCGCAGCCGACTTCACGGGGAGCCATACTATGACATACCGTATTGACCGCGACCAAAGATCCTGGCAGATTCGATGCGGCTGGTCCGACAAGATTCATCGCTACCTTCATGACGGCGCTTCTTCATCCCCTGTCAGGTTCAGTTCTAACAATACTATGACATCTCTGGAGGCCTAGTCCATTGAGATCAGTTCGCACGACGGTTACCCCCTGGGTACCCGAGTCACAGATATTATACCAGCTTTGGTCCCGCCGCAGGGGTTAACAGCGGCGAATTCCACTGACACGGCCGTGGCCTCTGCCATCACAACGATGGTCTGGCCATTCCGAGATACTCACAACCGAGCCTATACTCTTCCGTCGACAAATCCCCACGTATGCTCCTAGTGACCAATGTCTGACCAGCTTATTCCCATTACAAAGACTATATACAGCGCAGGAGCTATACTGAGGCTTCCCATATTGCAGATCTCCAGAGGGACTCGATTTAGTCCCTCCGAGCTCATCATGACTTCTTTGGCTGCATTCAGGAGAAGGTCCACCCCAAGGCCCGGCTCGAGCTGGGAGGCTTTCCTTTTATTGATGTCGAGGTTGGCCGAGCTAGGTCCTGTGAGCATCCGGGGTTCCCCCGAGGAGCCATGCATCGAGCGGCGGATCGGGGCTTGTCCCTGTGTTTTATCTACCGGAAATGCATCTCTATACATGCCACTCTCTATTCCAAATAGCCAGGAGTGGAGGCGCCAGATGATGTTGCAGAGGACCCACCGAGGGGAGAGCATCTTGTTCCAGAGGTGGAGGTGGAGAGGACCCCAGTTCCAGATTCATCTCCTCCAGTTCCACCTCCCACGCCCAAATTTCTCCCTCGACACCGCCTACCATCCTATACCTCACAGCCAGCCCCAGAGCACATCCTGTGTCGGGCCTAGTGGAGCCAGTCGTTATTGATGATGTCCGCGCACCCACACACAAAGGCCGGTTAGGACCAAATGGATGGCCCAAGCCGAGGTCACTCTCACGTAGAATCACGCCATGCTTCTTAGATTACGAGCCAATTCTATTCTCACAACAATGATACGTGAGCCGCACAACCCCACGAGATCAGTCCATAGTAGCGTTCTCCTTGATATGTCGGCAGCCAGCCGCAAAGCAGCCTTCAGATCCACCGACATCTACACCACCACGAGAGAGAGGTGGTCGTGACTCCCTTCCTCTACCTTCCGATCCCTACCTAGTGGAGACATGTTTATACTTTGGTCGGGAGGGAAGTAAGAGTTGGAAGTGTCTTTTTATCATATTTTGTCTTGTTTTTAGCTTTATTAACTGCCTACTTATTTTGTATAGGATTGAATAGGATACATGTATTAGCCGACAGAGGCAAGGATACTGTTGTGTTTAGCCATGTTAAGCTTGTATACAGCCACTTCTGGGTTATATCAAAAGCTTTATAGCAATATTTACATTTTTCTATGCTTTTGCAAACCATTTTTTGTGCCTATATTTTTATGTTTCTGCTCTTACCTTTAGTTGAAGAATTGAAGCCCTATATGCTACCATAATGTTAGAACAGTTCCATGCATGATTAATTTTTTGGTCGATTGTAGTTCCAGCGTATTCAACCTATTACATCCGCCTTTAGCTAATCACACACAAGCAAAGACTGTGTTTTAACATGAAGAGAAGCTATATACCTCTTTTACTTTGCAAAACCGGCCTTAGATCTATTGACGACCCATAATAGGTTTGTGTTACCCACAAATGAAGACCAATGAAGTCTTCCAAATGAAAAAGAAAAGAAAAAGCAAAAAGAAAAGAAAGAAGAAAAAGAGAATTGAAAGCCGTGACACTTTGCCTTGAAACCCGAACACAGTCCGAGGGGTATATGGCGAAAGCCTTTAAAACCCGGTGCCCTAAACCTTCACTAGTTGGGAGTCATCGACTTGGTGTTCGCTACACGGGAGGATGGGTGGAGTTTAGCGAGTTGTAGGTGCTTAATTCTCGAAATCATTCAAGTCCGGGGTGAAGCCTGAGGAGTTTGTGGTCGAAAGATCCTTATGACTTGGTGCCCTAAATCCTAAATTGATTGGGATTCATCGGTGGACCCCCGTTACACGTACTTTGGTGAAGTCGAGTTTTCAGCATTGCACCCTACAATACAATCAAAGAATGAAATAAGCGCAATCGACTCCATTTAGGTTGGCCATCGGGGCTGCAAGGTCCCGCAAAGAAATTTGTCAGGGGAGGGAATAGCTTTGCAACTTATTGGTTTAAACTGATTACCTAAAAACACTTAGATTTAGGTGGAAGTTCGGGTTGACTTCCTTAGAATTGATGCTGCCCTGAAACTTGTTCCTATATGGCATTTGTTCTCTCATGATGGTTTTTGTACAGAGTCTAAATTGTTCATACTGAAGGTAAAGCCTCACTCAGACACTCAATAATACCTTTCAAGTAAAACATTGTCCGTGACACCCTTTGATTGTTTTTAGTATTGCTATGACTAGCAACGTGTCGGTTGGGGGGTGTGATTAGTACCCAAAAAGTGCTATTTTGAGTCCTATTTAAGATAGGTTTTGAGTGCTTTTACTAATCATATTAATTAAGCCGAATACACGCAAGGTGTCCGATTATTAGTACTACTGATTTTGTTTCGAGGTTGTTTTTGGTAGTTTTGCAGGTTTCGGGAACCTCCGCCATCATATCAAGCTTGGCATCGTAATTGTGATGTTTTGCGCCGAGTTCGTATAGAATTTCTGGATTTGCATCAAGCCGGGAGCGAAGAAATGTCAAGCCGGAAAGGAAGAAATGCAAGATGATTGCGTAGGGAAGCAATGCAAATATTAGAATTTCGCTTACGGTGATAGAGAAAATTTCTCAAGATAGCTAATTTCTGAATCCTAGCTTAAAATTTTGCTATGGTCAATTTTCACTATCATAGCGAATAATGGCATGCTACGCTTAAATTTTGAATTTTCGCTATGCCTCAGATTTTCTCTATGATAGCAAAATTTCGCTATCATAGCGAAATTTTCGCTATGATAGCGAAATTCACTGTGCATAGCGAAAATGCTGCCCCTCTTTTTGTGATCCAAACGACCCCGTTTTGTGTAATTCCCATTTTGCCCTCAATGTAATCATATTATTTTGGTTATTTTGGTATTTCACATCTCTTGGAAGGCTATATACTTTATAACATTCAGAACCTTAACTTTTTGAATCCACGCAGCACAAATTTCTTGTTTTAGGTTTTACAAGCTTCTCTTCTCTCTCTTTCTTTCTTCATTTTCTCTGGCCAAACACACCCCTTTGAGGATGACAACTCAAATGATGTTTGGCTAAGCTCAAAACCTTGGTATGAGGGTTGCTAGGTTAGTTACTTTGGTGGTCTCGTTGTGTGTTCCTCTATTTTAAATGGAGCAGGTACTACATTTATGTGTTTCAAACTTTCCAAACTAGGGTTTATGCTATTTAATGTATTTTCTTTGGTCAATACTTGGCATGCTTTTGGGTTCAGTGTATTCTTAATGGTAGATACACTGACATTCGTTAGATGTCATTTACGAGCCACTGAAAGTATGTTAAAGGCTGTGATTTTCAACTGCTGAAACATTAAATGCTCAGTAAATGCTTAGGTTCAAATAGGAATGTTTTTAAGGGTTGGTTTTAAAACTAAAAAAAGATCCGGTTTTGGCAATGACTATATGTCATTTGCCCTAATACGAGGAAATAACCCGAGGACACCTATATAACCTCATTATGCTAATCTAGTGACCCAAGCCTTCAAGGTCTCCCTTTCACATTTTGTTTTAAAAATACCGCGCTTAACCTAGCGACAACAATAATCTACACTTTTAATGCAACCAAAACTAAATGAAAGCCTCACCATTTTGAACCATGATACAAATTATTCTGTAAGATGAAAACCCATCCCCGTGTACGACCTTTAGAGCCGCTTATATTGCAGAGCTTGACTACTGCAAAGAGGAGGAAATTTAGGATACAAATGTTGACCTGAGATTCACACTGTGGCGGCTGGTGTCACTGGGGTATCACTTGAGCTACATAGAATGGTTAAATTGGGAGCTCTAGAGGTAGGGTAATGATATCTATTTGAGATTGGTATTGATACATGTTGATGATAGATTTATTATTGATTTACAAATTATCTATTTATCAGATAGTAATGAATGACTTATTATATCGACATCGTAGAATCGATTTAAATGATTTTATATTTACCTCACTTTTCTTCCATAAACCTCTTCTATTCATCCTACATAAAAAACCAACATGAAATCCACCCAAAACAACTCTACAAACACTTATAATGGTGGTTTAGAACTTCTTATAACCAAACCCTAGGCAAAAATTCCAAGAATCCATACCAAAATCCACCAATCTATACAAAACCATAGAAATAAGGAGGATTCCATATATATCTTGAGCAAACTAGGGGTTTTTTTCAAACCCAACTTCAACAAATCTAGGGTTAGGATGAATTCCTAACAAAACCCTAGAAATGGAACAAAACTAATATCCATAGAAAACCTTAGCAATCCATACCCAAGTAGTTTCCAAGCAAAATCATACTAGAATCCATTCAAGTTCCATACAAAGTTCCTTACTAGAATCCATACCTTTCTTGGCCTCTTTTTCTTCTTCTTCCTTTCTCTCCTCTTCTCTCCCAACCTGTATGAGCTCTCTTTTGGAGACCAAAAATGAGATATTTTTTATCTCATTTCTTTTTTATAGTTAATTTTCCTTTTATTTGCCTTTTTGTCCTCCCACTCTTAATTATTTACAAATCAAGTTGTGTTATTTCCATTTTAACCCATAGTCTTCTTATCTTATGACTTCTATGTCCCATTTTGACAAATTACAAATTTGTCCTTGTGTCTTGTACGATTTTCAGGTTTTGAAATTAACAATTACGAAAAATTTAAATTATACCTACAAAATAACCTAAACATGCTGAAAAAAACTAGGGTATATTTCGGGGTGTTACATGAAATACCTGACATTAGGGGATTTACCATAACTAAGGCATGTATGCAACATCGGTAGCTCCACAAATTATCATTTATCTTCTTCCATAGCTTCTGTCCCTGTAGGAACTATCATATTCCCTAAATTAATCTGCATATCACTGGAATCTTTGCCAGCCCTCTCAAGCTTCTCCTTTACCCCTTTTCCAGTGCTCTTTGATGGAAGGGTCAGTTTGTCTCTCAAAATTCTTCTTTTTTTTTTTTTTTTTGCTTCTTATGATTTTAATTTTTCTTTAACATTGTTTTCAATCAAATTATTGGAGGAAAATAAAGAAAAATATAGGTTGAGCCAGAGTTTAATATAATTATAACTGTTCTGCTTCTTTTTATTTTTTTAACCTAAATTTAGCACAACTAATAATAGAATTTTGCAATTTATAGTATATTTTATTGGTTTCCAAAGATTATTTAATTTATAACCAGCCAACTTAGAAAATAACTGTGAACAACCATGTTTCCTGTCCATTTCTATTGAAGTAACTTACACCTTGCATCATCAAGATTCTCAAAATGTTGAATGATCCTAATTAGAGATCTAGACATGGCAACGTCCAGTGCATCTCCTCTAAATAGCTTACAACACTTGTTCTTTGCTTTCCATGTCCTTTTCTTAGATTAGATAAATAAAATAACACTTCTATTTTACATGCATATCTTATAACCGATAGAACAAACTCTGTTTTGTTCGGGTCATTTCCAGGTCACATTCCCTTACTTAGAGGAATAAACATTGATCACAACAAAGACACAAAAAGAGCTGCAAGATATAACTTAACGGCTTCCCGCACTAAGAGTTCTCTATGTAAGTGGATATGGAGATATCTCCTGGTTGTGATTCCTTCCTTTATGCTTCAAGGATTACATAATCTAGAAGAGCTTTAATGTGGACGAGCACTTCGTGACACCCCAAAACTCCGGGGTCCTGCTGACTACCGTCAACTCATGGAAACCTCGTGTGTCTCATATTATGAGACCCATACATGAGTAAATGACCAAGAGGACCCATCATCCATACTGGCCCAAAAGCAATTACATCCATACATTTCTATAGATTCAAGAGTTATTACATCACTCTTAATACAAACATATATTAAAACTAAATTTGCTCTAATATATACACAAAAACATGAATCAAGGCCACAATCCGGCTTCAATTTCATAATCCCGACTCTAAGGAGCATTCGGCCCGTACCTGTCTTGTACCTGGAAAGGGGATCCCACGACGGGGTGAGCAATGCCCCAATATTAATTCCACTTAGGTTACTCCCACCTAAGTGCTCATGAAAGGCACACCAAACATTCAAGTAAAACATACAAGTCTCTACGCAAATGTTCAGATGTTATGGATGAGAATGATACACCCATCCCCACTTTGAGCCCCATCGGGCTCCCCACGACGCCTAAGCCAAGCGTGAGAAAACACTGTTTTCAAAACAAAAGGTTTTTGTTCTTGAAAACATAATACCAATTTTCCGATAAAATTCAATTGGACAACCCTCCGAGGTGAATTGCTAGATAACTCTCCTAAACAGTTATGGGTCTTCCTCCGAGATGAACTGTTAGACAACTCTCCAAGACAATTCTTCGAAAAATCTTCCCATGAAATCCATTTGACAACCATGTTTTTCATGTCATGCACTCATACCTACTGTTCTAGGTTACCCCAGTGCATATGAAATGCAATATGCCATTTCACAATAATTCATGTTAATATATCACGCATGCATATATTAACGAAAATCATACACAGTAACAGGTTATTCATCCATATCAATAACACCCAAAATTAGCTCACATGGGCTAATAAACAAACCGACAATCCATCTTGGGACTGCCCAAAGCATCACAAACAAAACAACATGTTATTCAAACATATATCAACACACAAGCAAATCATACAATCCACGATCAGTTTCGGGACTGTACAAAACCACTCTAGGGATTTCGTCACTCAGTCCAAGTTTTTGGAACCGAATGAATGACCATTCCGGCCCCCGAACATCCCTAACCATTAAAAATGGCTTTTAACCAAAGATTAACACAAGTAGGATAAAGACCCCTACCTCCCGGAGTTTGTCGAAACTCCACAATACCGGTACCCATGCGTAGCTCTTGTAGTGCGGATCAACTTTGCCTCTTGTCTCGCCGAAATTTGACGGACCGATCACCGGGAAATCTAGAAAGAAGTGAGAGCTTCTCTTTCTAAACCTCTCTTCTTCTTCCTTCTCTCCTCTCTTGGTTTGCTCTCCCCCTCCCAACTGGTTGGTCAAGCATGGGTCAAGAGAATTGTCTTCTCACTTGCCACTTGTCACTTTCTCATTGGTTCCTTGGATTACACCTTATCCACTTATCCATCTACCATGGATTTCCATCCACTCACAAGGTGCCATATGTCCCCTATGGCCCCAAACTTGAGCTCATGTTTGACTAGCTCTCCACTTGACACGTGTCTCATCTTGAGCCACTCAAAATGAGCCAAGTGTCCCGTACTACTCTTGGTGCATCGAAAAACGTGAAATTTTGACTGTCTCGGAATTAGATGAAATTCGACATGGTAGCTAGATTTCACGAGACGATTCCAACGGTAAAGTCCGTTTCGTCATATGAGATCTAGAAAAATTCCGGATTTTGACCGAAATTACCATTTTATCTTTTTTCAGAAAATTAGATTTTTCTAGGGTCTTACAAGTTCAGTCAAGGAGGTATTCCAACTAGAAGGGCTTAACGAGGAAAGTCAAGCCAAGTGGCTTGTACAGTTGAGAAGAATATGGTTGTGTGTGTTGGAGTAAAATCAAATATATGGGCTGATATATTAAATAAATGTGAATTATAGGCTATCAAATAATGTTAGGCTAATTAAAGTGATTAATTTAAGTTTCAAATATAGGAATTACGAATGGGCTTGTAATCGGTTTCATATACGTATTACGATTGTTTATAAATAGAGGTCATGGTCCCCAGATCACACAATGTTTGTTTTCTTATGATTCCCATTGTCAGAGAGAAATATTACAGATTAAAAACTAGCAGAGATCTAGAAGATCGCAAAACCTCGTAGAATTTTATCTCAGATCTGGAAAATCATAAAGCCTCAGACTCAAATTCAGATCTGGAAGATCATAAAGCCTCAAAGTTAGATTCAGATCTGGAATATCATAAAGCCTCAGACTCTGATTCAGATATGTAAGATCATAAAGCCTCGGACTCAGATTCAAATCTAGAAGATCATAAAGCCTTAGACTCGGATTTAGATTTGGAAGATCATAAAGCTTAAGACTCAGATTCAAATATCTCAATATTTTGTTATGGATTCAGGTACGCTTCCGCAAATCCTGTATTTTGATTTTTGATGATTCAATATGAATGTTCCTGTTTGTGTTATGGTTTTCACATAATTTTTTTAAAATATCTCATGTGGTATCAGAGCGGTTTCATGATGAATTGTTGAGAATAAGTTAGAAAATGATTTTTTTATTTTGGGGCCGAAAATATTTATTTATTTATTTATTATTATTATTATTATTTTTCCCTTTGATCCTACCAGAATGCTCCAAATTCTAGATTCTTGTCCCGAACGACAATTGTGAGCATTACGGATTCATATCCCCGGGCTGACAATTAGCAAATGAGTCTAAACTACGCCTGAAGCGTGGGAGACCTATTGGTTCAAAGAATATTACTCCCCGGAAGAGGAGAACACAAATAAGCATTGGTACCCCTGAATAGGTACATGAAATACGCCTAAAGGTGGGAGAAGTCAAATCGCATGTGTTTGATGATCATTAAGAAGGCCATTCCGTAAGACCAAGGGCAATAATATCCAAACGAGCAAAGATGCCCAAAGAGTTCCTAGAAGAAATTAAGAATAGATTTGCCAAGAATGAAAAGTCTGAAACAAGTACACTTTTGGCAAATCTCATCTCAATGAGATATAAAGGTAATGAGAACATTAGGGAGTACATTATGGAAATGTCTCATCTTACTTCAAAGTTAAGAGCACATAAACTTGATCTCTCTGAGGATTTGCTTGTGTGTTTGGTTTTGATATCTCTTCCCACACAATTCAATCAATTTAAGGTGAGCTACAACTGCCAAAAGGAGACTTGGTCTCTTAATAAGCTCATCTCATATTGTGTGCTCATTTGAATGGTACTTCCAAGGATAAAGGGAAGAAAAGAAAGAAGGATAAAGAAGATGCAGCGGTTCCATATCCTGATTCATATGTCCATTCACCCTTTTACCATTTGAGCAAGACCTCAAGGGCAGACAAGGGTTTGTTAGGTAATTTAATTTAATTGTTTTCAAATAATAATGATATTAAAAATAGAAAAACTATTTACAAAACTTTTTTTTCTTGAAAATATTTATAAAGCATATTTAAAATGTAAAAAAACTTGTTAAAATACTTTAATAAGAACAATAGAAATTCAAACTAATTCTAGTTTCTGAATGACTTCACTAATGGGTATTGATGATGCCTTTTTCAACCGGTCTAGGGTGGAGCGTGTGGGGGTCATTACCGAGCCGGACTGTCGCCGGGCCTGGCCCGTAGGCTTGACGCTTGACTCTTTGCAAAACAAGAAAGAAGGAGGTCGTGTGCTTGGCCCGTGGCCTCTCCGATGCCTAAGCCGGGCCTCCTCGAGAGAAAAGATAAACCGCTAGAGGCTAATGTTTCGCGCACCTTTCAACGTGGCTTGATATTTATAGTATATGTTTTTCCCAATTAGATGGTGGCAAGGATTCTTTCCTATTGGATGGGGTATTTTATGCCTTTATCGTTTATCGGATTAATTAAGGGATAATGAGGGAGTAGTTGTTGAGAATTATCCTTCTTCCCTCATTGATGAGATTCGGTTTGATTTACAGGATAAGCCGTTATTGGGAATTATCCTACTTCCCTTACAGGTGAGATTTAGATAAGCCATTATTGGGAATTATCCTTTGATTTACTGGTCCTGGGATTTTCAGTTTGTCCATACTATTAGCCCTTGGGGCGAACGAGCTGGGCTCTCGTTTTGGGCCGATGTAAGGGGCCCGGGCGTTTAATCGGGCTTTACCTTTCCTTTGGCTTACGAGGGGCCTCGCGCGCCATTCAAACTCCATCGCTGCCCCCCAAATTTTTGTGTACTAGCGAGCGCGGTGCGGTCAGACGCTTCTTGAACCTGATGCCACTTCCACGTACTGTTCGGTTTGGTTTGTTGTGGCTTTGACACCATACGTCCCGTGGATAAATGATGACTTCTTCGCTTTCACGCCTACTCTTCCGCTCTTCATTTTCCCGAGAACATCCTCGACCGCTCACCTTGCGGTCCTCCTAACTAAGCCTCGCTTCTCTGCGAGTTCGGGTTCCCATTTCCTCAACATTCGTTCTGTCCTTCCGTGCAGAGTTCCTTCTAGTGCCTTGTGATACCTTGCTTGAGGTAACCCTTTTCGCTCTGCCCTTGGGACTGGCGTGCCTTTCTTCCTTCTGTGTCCTTTCGAGCAATATAGCAATACGCTAGGGCTAGCTTGGTTAGGTTTTGTTCTTATTTCCTGTTATTCTCATAATCGGTTGTCTTCTTCCTTGCATATAGGTGACTCCTCCGCTTCCAGCCTGCAATGTGGAGCGCCCGCCGCTAACCGGGGTTGTTCCTTTGAACGTCAGGGAACCCCCTTTCCTCGACAAGGTAGGAGAATTGACGAGATTAAATACCCTGGGGGATCGGAGTATCTGAAGTCAGCCGTGAAGAATGATATGGCGGTGGGGCCTAGCAGAGTCGAACATTTATATGGAGAGACTTTCGCGAGGCGTTATAGGCCCCCTTTTGGTGTCCAGGTCTGGTCTCCCGACATTTTGACCTCCTATGTGGTCCAAGTACCCAAGATGGTGTGTTTCTTCGAGGTGGCCTTCGACAATGGCCTTCGTTTCCCTTTTCACCCCTTTATAAAAAGGGTCTTGCAACATTTCAACGCCTGCCCTTCTCAACTTTCGCCCAATTTCTAAGGTATTATGGTTGGATTGTTGGTTTTCTTCAGGGACAAGGGCTTTGGTGTCTCAAGATTGCCTCGTTCTCGATCTTTTAGTGAAGGAAGCCACCGAGGGCTTCCTTTATCTATGTAAGCGTGTCAGCGCTCCTCTGATTATCTCGGATCTCCCATCCTCTCATAGACTTTGGAAGGAGCGTTTCTTCTTCGTTGGTCAGCCTTGAGTAATGATCCTTTGATAAGGATGATACCGGGCGTTCCGGCTTACCCGACTAATTCCCGAGAATCTACGTGAGCATCGCTTGGTTTAGCTTGATCTAGCTGTGGAGTTGTGCAAGGTCTCTCAACTCGCATTGCTTCAGGTCTTTCTCAGTATTCGCCCATCTCACTCAAGACAAAGTCATAAAGCGGGAGTTGGATGAGTGTCTTCCGCGCGCTTACTCGGAGCTTATCAGGTCGGATATTCCTGGATCTTCAGGTTCGAAGTCCTCCCGTCCCGCTACTTTGAGGATTTCACCTCCCTCCGTTATGAAGTTTTCTCACGATGGGCCTCCCGTTGTCAAGCTCACTAAGAGAGAGCTTTTGATCGAAAGTGGACGTCAGTCCCGAGGTCCCGCGCGGCTTAAACTCCGAACTTCCGGAAGGGCCGCCTGGCCCCGGGTAAAGTCCCGAAGTTAGGGAGGCCTTCTTCCTCACCTTCTACCCATATCTGAGTGTTGGGGCGCGCTGCCATCCGCCGAGGTCTCCTAGGGCCCTGCTCGCAGCCTCGCCTCGGTCTCTACCGCAGCCAAAGACTCCCTGGGAAGGCTGGGCCGAGCTCCGTTGGAGGTCATGCCTATCACTATTTGGAGTCCCCCTACGTAGAGCGCAGAGCCTCCTTCTTCGAGGGCTGAAGAGTTGAGGAGGAAACGCCCCGAAGCTGACGGAGATGGCGATTCCTTGCTCTTTAATGCCGAGCTTGCACAGAGACAAGAGGTCGGGTGCCCTGCCTGTTGAGGAGACCTCGCTCGTCTCTCTCCAGGGGTCACTCAGTTCCGTGTCTCGCCAGGTCTCGGCTTATCTCTGGGTTTGAGCTAGTGTTGACTCTAAGTTGCACGACAGTGGCTACTCATTTGAAGAGTTTGGCCAAGAGGGCCAGATCGAAGAAGTGGCTACCGTCAAGCCGCCACTCTATAAAGCGAGGGTGACTGCTCTTGTTTCTGAGCGAGCTGAGCTGTGAGATCTGGTGTAGAATATGACGGAGGAGGCCGTGAAGCTCAAGTCTGACCTGAGGCATACCATGACGGCGCGAGCGCGGGATGAGAGTAGGGAAGAAAGGCCTGATAGCCAAAAGTAGCCGGGCCGAGCCGGAAGTCGTGGACTGGCCAGTGTCGTACAGATGATCTTGAGGCTAGGATGGGCCGCAGCTACCCAGCCGAACTTCGCGAACAGTGATGAGCCGCAATCGCCCTAGAACGAGTCGCGGGGTGATGAAGAGGTGTGCAGCCGTTAGAGACGAGTTGCGTAATAAAGCAGCGCTGCTGGATGGAGCCCGTCGCAAAGCTTCCGAGGCTACAAGCTCTGTTGAATGTCTGACCGAGGAATGCCATGGGTTGCGAGGTGACCTTCAGAGGCAAGAAACTCACACTAAAGGGACGGAGTTATAACGTAGCCTGGAGGGATGAGACCCGCACCTAATGGGCTCGATGGCTTCATTTTCAGAGGAAGGTCATAATGCTCTACTCCTGCTCGACCTCAACTTTGATCTCCCTAGTGACGAGGAGGCGGAAGAGTCCTTTTCCACAGACTGTTCTGGAGAGCCAAACACCCTGGTTGAGGCCCACTCCCCTTCTTCGCCTTCTACTCCCTCTTCTGACGTCTGAACTCCTTCGTATAGCTTCGCTTGTTTTTTTTTTTTGTTGGGCTTCGTGCTCGGGACTTATGTAATATTGTTCTCAATGAATACCCCATTTTCTATCTCGTCGCTTTCACCTTAATCGCTCCTTTGTCAGGTTTCGCCTGAACTGGACTGCTCCTGGGTTACGATGCCTCAGTTGAACGGCTGAGCTCTTCAAACTGGGTCGCTAGGGCTTCATGGGTTAACTCTGCCTGAGCTGAATTGGCTTCTAGGCTAATTCACCTGAGTTGAGCAGTTGAGCTCCTCCAAACTGAGCTGCTGAGGCTTCCTGGCTAACCGTCCGAGCCGAATCGGCTCTGCCAAGGCCTCTGTTGAGCAAATAGCTCCTAAAACAGCCGCTGAGGCTCCGGTGGGCTGATCTCGTCAGCCGAACCACCCTTGGCCGCATGGCCCGAGTTGCTGAGCCCTTCAAATCGAGCCGATGAGGCTCCCCGAGTTAACTCGCCCTCGAGTCGAACCGGCTCTTGGGCCGCATGGCCCAGCTGAGCAATTGAGTCACAAAACCGAGCCACGAGGCTTCAGAGGCTGACTCATCGGAGCCGAACTTGCCTCTCGGGCCATGGCCTGAGTTGAGCAGCTTGAGCTGTAAAACCGAGTCAGCCGGTACTGCGGCCGACATATTCCCGAAATGAACCGCTCTGGGCCGTATGGCCCCGAGTTGAGCTTGAGCTCTTCAAAATTCGAAAGGCCGCTGAGGCCTCCGGGCTAACTCGTCGAGCTGAACTGGCTCTTAGGCCGTACGGCCCGAGTCGAAGTAGTCGAGCTCTTCAAAACCGAGCGGCCGGGCTCCCGGGCGCTAAGGTCTTCCAGCCGTTAAGCCTCAGAAACTAAGTTGGCCGGGCCCCGACTGCCGGTGTCTCCAGAGCTAGGCTCGCAAACTTAGCCATTGGCCCGCTTTGACTTCCACTCCATGGAAAGACGCGAGCGACTTTAATGCTAGTTCATGGAGAATTGGAAACGACCGTGCGGTTTTCCGAGTTCCTCCACCTCCTTATAAATGGCGACTTCTTCTCTATAGAGCTCCTACTTCGACCATTCTTCCCTTTTTGGGGCGTGACTAGAATCCGCGTGTGATGAATCGTCAAGGCCTGGTCGTCTTCGCAGGGGGTCCGCCTGGGGATTCCGGGCCGGCATTCGGTTAAGATGGTCCTCTGCCTGTAGGAGTTATTTGTTTCCCTAGTTTCCCCTTTGTGGGAGTTATGTTATTCCCTAGCCCCGTCTGATGACGGAATCGTGCTAGGGAATGCATCCGGAGAAGGCAGTGTACTTTAAGAAGAACTTTTTTAGTACCGCTTTCTCTATTTTCTCCTCTTCTTCCTCCTCTTCTTTCTCTTTCTCCGTCTCTTTCACACTCTCTCTTCCTCTCTTTCCTTCTCCTTCTCCTTCTCTTTCCATCTCTTTTCTCCTTCCCTTTCGCACACACACTCTTCTCTTCCTCTCTCCTTCCTCTCATTCTCTCTTTCTTTCTCGTGATTTTTCCTATGTCGAGGAACTCGTTTGCATCAATTGTTTTTGTTTTTTTTTTTTAGATGTAGGGAACGACATCGCTGATTGTAATCAATTGTACCTTTATTGGAATAAAGAGAAATTTTCTTTTTTGAATCATGAATTTCATGATTCGATGTATGTAACTTTCGTACATTCCCCTGACTGAAATTTATCTGAGACGTCCCATATCAACAAAAATAATCACTAAACACACAACCAATATCCGAAACCGATGATACTTTATTTAAGATTACAACCCGAGGTCTAGTGATAAAAACGCTTAAGGTGCTCAGCATTCCAAGCATGAGGTATAATTTTTCCTTCTTCCGTCTGGAGTTCGTAATTGCCAGGTCTGATGACGTGAGATACGACATAGGGGCCTCTCCGGCCAGGCCCTATTTTCCATACCGGATTTTCCTCGCCGGGCAGGAGCTGTTTTAAGACTAGGTCGCTAGGCTTGTAACTCCTGGGTTTGACTTTTTGGTCGTAGTACCTTGCCGTCTTCCTTTGGTAGTCCTCTATACGCTTTAGGACTCGATCACGCTTCTCATCTAGAAGGTCCAAATTTAGGCGGAGAGCCTCTTCGTTATGTTCCACTCTTGCCAATTCGATCCTTGGGGACTTTAATCCGATTTTGACAAGGGCTACCGCCTCGGTGCCAAAAGCTAAGGTGAATGGGGTTTCCTGAGTTGCTGACTTGCGCGTAGTTCTGTATGCCCATAACACCTCGGGGAGGTATTCTACCCATTTGCCTTTAAGATCTTCTAATTCGTCTTCAATGTCGCTTTAAGGGTTCTGATGAAGGACTTCGCTGCCCATTAGATTGTGGATGAGCTGGGGATGAGTAGTAGTTCTTGATCCCGAGCTCGGCATAGAAATCCCTGAACTTAAGATTATCGAATTGCTTTCCATTGTCTGACACCAGAGCTCTTGGGATACAAAACCTGCATATTATGGACCGCTAAACGAAGTTGCGTATCTTCTGTTCTGTGATAGTGGCCAGAGGTTCGTCTTCGGCCCATTTGGTGAAATAATCCATTGCTACGATGATGAACTTGCACTGGCTCTTTCCAATGGGCAAGTGAACCCACATGTCCAACCCCACTACTGAAAGGCCAGGGGTCAGGACTGACGCCAATGGCCTCTGATGGGAGGTGGGAGACTTGGCGTGCCCTCAGCAAAATTCTACTTCCTCGACTAGGTCGGCCGCGCCTCCGAGCATTGTAGGGCCGCATCCCCCGCCTTAAAGCCTTCCCTACTAATGCCCGAGCTCCGATGTAATTTCCGCATACGCCTTCATGTACCTCCCTCAGTACGTAGTCGGCGTCTTTCCCTGCGATACACTTCAGGATAGGTGTGAAGAAACCTCGCTTGTAAAGGCTTCCCGATGAACAGTGAACCTGGCCGACCTCGTCCTAAGCTTAGAGGCCCTTTCAGTCGCAGGCAGCAATCCTTCTATTAAGTAACCCCAAACGGGTCCATCCAATGGCCGACATGACAAGTGGAGACTCTAGCCATCGAGATCTATGGAGGGCTCTCGCGAGGTGTTCGACAAGGCCACCGTCGAGATCTTCTCAGGAGGTCAGGCGCTTCTAGGTATCTACTCTGAATTCTCTCGCTCCGGTATGTGTCCGACTGACCAAGACGTAACTTTTTCAAGTAAATCATGTACCTTTTAGGCATAGATCATTTTTCACCTTCGTCCCACAGCGCCTTTCTATTCGCCTTACTACTAACTCCGAGTCGCCGTGACACCTCTGCTTGGGGCCAACTTCCATCAATGGGGCGAGGTCAGTCCCGGGCTATGATGGCCTTATACTCGCTTCATTGCCGAGGCTCGGAACCCGAATCCGAGCATACTGACATCTATTCCTTCTGGGGAGGTCAGGATTAGCCCGACCCCGCTCCTCGAGCATCGCGCCCCGCCTACATACACTCACGGGAGGCCGGCCGCCGCTTGAGTATTCTCTAAGAAGTTCTACCGAGGTGAATTCCAATGACGAAATCTGCAACACCCGCTCTTTTATCATAGCTTTCTACTTATATCTGATGTCGAACTCGCTCAACTCTAAGGGCCCACTTCATCAACCTTCCCGAGGTCTCTGGTTTGTGTAGCACTTGCCTTTACTCCGTATTCTCGGGTCAGACTTCAATGATATGAGTCAGCAGCGGCGAGCTTTCTGCCATTTACAAGCAAATGCCAGGATTAGTTTCTCCATCCTTGGGTACCTCTCCTCTACTCCTCTCAAAGCTCTACGCAATAAGAGATGCACGTCGTACTCGGTCTCGCTCGATATGACTCAATAGTCAAGAAATCTAAAACTCCGCCAGTAATGTAGGCAAGGAGCCTCCTCGCACGTGGGCTTACCGTAACCCGGGGAGCTTAAGTAAGTCTTCAATGCTGAGAACGCTTCCTCGCAACGTGCATCCCATCAGTGCTTCTTTAGAACCTGTAAGAAGGCCTTCCACATTTATCATTGGCCTGATACTAACTCCAGCTTTTAAAGTTTCTAAGTATTCTTCCAAATGACGTTGGACCTCTTTATACTCGATTTCCAGGGCGGCATGTCAAGCATAGCCTTTATCTTATCTAGGTTTGCCTCGATTCCTCAGTTATTGACTATGAAACCTAAGAATTTTCCGACCGAGACCCCAAAGGCACATTTGGCTGGATTTAACTTCATGTCAGATTCTCTCGATCCGAATGCTTCTGGGACAGATGAACTATGCAGCCTACCGTGGTTGATTTTACCAACATGTCATCAATATACACCTCCATGGATGCCCCTATCTGCTTCTGAAACATCCTGTTCACCAACCTCTGGTAGGTAGCTCCTATGTTCTTTAGCCCAAAGGGCATCACTCGATAGCAATAGGTCCCTTGTCCCGTGACGAACGAGGTCTTTTCTTGGTCGCTTCTGGATCCATAGCCGACCGTCAGAATGGAGAAAGCATCCATGAAACCGAAGTTCATGGCCTATGGTGGCATCCACTATGAGGCCGATCCGTGGAAGAGGAAACCATCTTCGGGCATGCCCTACGACGCGTTGAAGTCGATGCGAGTCGCCACTGGCCGCTCGCTTTTCGACGAGCACGACGTCACAACCATCTCGTACTTCACCTCTCCGATCGCCTCGCCTCGAGCGCGAGCTTGTCGACCTCCCCGCTGATCGCTACTTTCTTCCTGAGCAAAGCTCCTTCGCTGACCGCTTGAAAGATGGATCGACGCTTAAATATGAGTGATTATCGCGGGTCTAATCCTCCCATATCTCGCATGCTTCCATGGCATCCTTGTTCCGCTTCAAGAAACGGGTATGAGACTTCTAAGTGTCTTTTCGTAAGCTGGAACCGACGTAGCGAGGTGTTTGTGGTTATCATCCAACTGACAGTCTGTACTCTTTCCAAGGGCTCGTGCCTGTGTTTATCTCGTCGCGCATGTCGAGCCTGCCTAAGTATATGTCGGGCCGACCGCTGGGCTTCACGAACACCTGAGTAACACTCGGCACGCGCCGGTCTCTCGAACCATTCCTACTCCGCTCATAGGAAACTTGATCATCATATGGTGTTTAAGGGATGGCCTTTGATGGGCGTCGAGAGGTCCGCTTAGTAACATGTTATGTGCTTAGATGGGGCGTCTACTATGAGAAACTCACCGCCAAGCAGCTCGGTACTGGGTCTCCCAAAGCAAAGTACCAATCAGATTGAGTCAAAGTGGAGCACTTTCCGTATAATCCTCGCAGTCGCGGTTAATCGTTCCGTTTCCTCCGATGCCCATCTTATCAAGGCCGACGCTAAGATGATATCGTTTAACTCCCATCGTCGGCCCTAACTCGATGGATCGCTTTGTTGTGACACAACCGCCTCTTATCACCAAAGGATCATTCACGGGTGCCGCATCCCTCCGTGTCTGAATCCAGAACGCGATGGTGCCGTGTCAAGTCGAGGCGCTGACACTACTTGTATTTCCATTACCTCTCCCGACCTGATGCTAAGAAAATGGGCCTTCCTAGTAGAGCTGGATTCCCCACCTCCTGCAAATCCTCCCGAAATCACATGGATTTCCCCTAAGGGTTGTTGGTGCTGAGTTGTTGTTTGCCGAGGGGGGTGGTGGGTCACGAGCCGATCCTCGCCTTCAGATGTTACGGCTTACGATATCCGCGACCGAATCAACATTCTATTTCCTTCCCCGAAATGTGAGCGTAATCACCGTTTGATGCCCGTGGTCCTCAAGTGAAACTCAATACTGCGTTATCTCTCGTAGCTTACCTCATCTAGGATGGCCATCTCAGAAACTGTTCGTGTTGTACTTCGCGCAATACCTGCGATACTGCGTCTGTCAGGGGGTAAACCGAGGTGAACATCAAATAAGCCGCAGCCGGGCCGAGGTGGACCTAGCGACCCTAAGGCCTAATGTATTTTCTGGGACCTTCTCTGTCTTCGGGACCTCTCCCTATCTCTTTCTGGTCTCTCAGTGGCTCCAACCTTATCATCACAATCCCGCTTTTCTTTACGGGTCAAGAGCTCTCTTCGATATGAGGGCTTCTTCAATAGCTTATGTACTTTTCCGCTTTGCAGTACCTCACCCATACCATCGAGGATTCTTCGAGATGGAAAACATCAAATCTTTCGACTGCACTCTAGTCCAAATGATGAATACGCGGATGCGGAACTTCTCCGTATATCTACCTTTAAAGACCTGCAGACGAACCTCCGACATAAGACCTCAAAGCCAGCGAGCTCGCTATGGTCGCAAGAGTGATAACCAAAGCCGCATGTTCCTGCTCCAATGAATGAGACGAACTCACGCAGAGCTCTTGAACGAGGAGATTAACGATGGTGAAAAAGCCCCGTTAAAACCAAGCCATCACTGGGCCTTTTAGCGTGATAGCTTAAAGCTTTCGCGACCGCATGCGGTCCCGACACCTACTTAGCTCTATTCGATTCTTATAAGGCCGGACGATCGATGGGATCTCGCACCACCGAACGCTTCTATTTTCTGGTGACTAACTCGCCGAAGGAGGAAGCAGAGCACCCCGCCTATGAACGGACTCGGGCCATTGCACTGTGGTGTCTATAGAGTAAGGGGCTCAAATTTCTTTACAACTTCCTTCATGCGACTGGCTCATTGAGGCCCTCAACCTCTACTCCCATGATCGTTCCATTCCTCGCCGAGGGGGCTTAGTGGGCCCCCTCGCTTCCACACGCCCTAAGTGTTGCTCTGCCCTCCTCCGCGGGTTAGGCGGGTCCGTGCCCCGCCCTAGCTGGACTCGCCCATTTCAGCACCCCTGGGAGTGCCGGTGTGGTCGCCTCTCGTGAGGCATGTTATGGCCTCCCAGTTTGTCGCGCCTCCCACTGGCGCCGATCTCGCCCGTGAGTCATTCCAACTCTCCTATCGTGCCGTCAGCGAGGCGAGTGCCTCCACCTCATTCGTGTTAGTCAGATCGCTTCTAACGCTGGGCCGAGGCCTACTGCCTACGCCTCGTCAGGTCCCGCATCCTCGAGGATCGGGCGCTACCCCGCCAGGTTCCGAAGCTGATACCACGCTTATCGAGATTAGCTTTATTTGTAGCCGAATCGCCATTCCCATGACGGCGCCAACCGATGATGCCTTTTCAACCGACCAGGTGAAGCGTATGTATTGCCGGCTTAAATGACTGTCAGTTGGGCCTACCCGCAGCTCTGTGACGTTGGGGACTGTAAAAAACAAAAGAAGGAGGGTCGGCAGGGCTTCGCCTGCGGGCCGTCCGATGCATAAGCCGGCCCTCCCCGAGAAAGATAGACCGCTAGAGGGCGAATGTTTTCGTATACCTTCACCGCGTGACCCGACATTTATAGTATATGTTTTTCCCAATCGACGGGTGGCAAGGATTCTTTCCATCGATGGGGTATTTTCCGCCTTTATCAAGCATCTGATTAATATGATAATGAGGGAGCGCTATTGAGAATTATCCTTCTTCCCCAATACGAGACTTTATTTCGATTTACAGGATAAGCCGTTATTGGGAATTATCCTACTTCCCTTACGGGTGAGATTTAGTTTAATTTACTGGTCCTAAGCTTTTCAGATTGTCCATATTATTGGCCCTTGGGGCGAACGAGCTGGGCTCCCGTTTTGGGCCGATGTAAGGGGCCCGGACGTTTCATTGGGCTTGGCGAGTGGGCCTGTGCGCCTATTTTCAAACCCTATCAGGTATAGTTTCATATATGGTAGATCATAATTTTGTAAAGCTTCCTTATGATGTTCTCCACTTCGGGTTTTCAATCATTTTTCTTTCTTAGTGACCCACTAATTACAGAGTTAAAGCTTAGTCTTAGATAAAGACAAAAGAAATCTAAAAATTATTAGATAAAGATTATGGTATAAATAAACAATAACTTGTGGGTGAATTTTCCTTGTGTGTGATGCAGAAATGAAAGCGGACCCAATATATTTATACGGTCAAACCCAATTACATTGATTGGTGAAAATTATTCATCTCGTAGAAAATATTAATGGTTTGGTTTCGTAAAAGAAATATTAATAACAATTATTATAAAAAATATTGGGAGAAATATGACAATGAAAAGTTTCATAAAAATAAAAATGACTGAAAAACATGAAAATTGTGTATGCAACTTTAACAAAATTTGATTTTTCAAAAATTTAAGACTCCTTCCTAGATGATGTCACGGTTCTGGTGAATCTTCTAAGTGACCTTGTCTTACTAGCATTACTTATCTTTTCAAAACATGACCTGTCATTAAATACTTTTTTCTCACAATTTTTTTTTTATGCAAATCACAAAACATATTTATTTACTAAGTAGACCACCTTGAAAGGCCTGTTGCTTCTCAAGACTACTCTATAATATATGATAGTCAAAAGATCTTGATACAAGACAAAAATAATAATTTAATCTTGGATCGAAGTTATGCTGTGATATCAAATTGATATAGCTCGGTTACAAAAAGTAATAAAATTGAAAGAAAACAAATAAAATAAATACAACGAAGTTCTCAAGTTTTTCAATATTAATCAAATCTACCAAAAACAAAAACATAAGGTGTTATTTATAGGCACCAATATAAAACCCTAACAAATAAATCCAAAAAATCCTAACAGATAAATCATAAAAACCCTAAATATAAATCATAAAAAGTACGATTAAATAAATAACTAATAATAATAAAAATCATAATTTAACTTGGGTTTCTTATCTCGTATAGGTCTATATATGAACCTACTCCATGCTGCATCAGATCTCTTCCAAGAGATAAACTTCAAAATAAAAATTAAGATATGTTGCATAATCTTCTCCTTAATATCCTCCAACCATTATCTTACAAAATAGCCATCGAAATCTATTTCAAAATGTTCCTCATCCAAAAGATCTCTTCCAAGAATATTTTCCAAAATATTTACAAGTTAAAGTAGGTTCTTCCAAAAATATCTTTTCAGAATATTCATTAACCGCGAAATATCTTTCATTGGCTTTAAAATATTCAGGTTTTTTTGGAATATTTACAAATATAGCCATAAATAGCCAACTACCAAAAGGTCCTAACAATTTCCCCATAATTGCTTTTTGGAAAAAACAAATTTTGAAAAAAATTCAAGAAAAACAACGTCAAAACCAAACACCATATTGAAGTGGGATTAAGAGAATCACCATCTCAGAACATAGCATGCTCCACTGAATATCTTCTGTAACGCCTTAAATCCGGAGTGTCCGTTGACAACCCATCAACTCATGGACACCGTGGATGCTCTGCAACCCGACACCACTCTCATGAAAATTCGAGCAGTAGTCTCATTCAGACGAGAACTCTACCCAAACTACAACCCGTCCCAACATCAACTTCATGAGACATGTACATGAGGCAACACCTAGCCACTAGCCCACATTAGTACTCATAAAAATACACCAACTATATAACATAGTTCAAGAGTTAATAATTCAACATATATTAAAATTACAACATTCTAATACATGTTATACAACAACATCAAAAGCCACAAGTCTGGGCTTTCTTCCTCAAACGCCTCTAATGAGTGTCGCTTCCATCGTCAAGAGTTTCCAAGTATGAATCAGGTCTAAGATATATTTTATTTTATTTTATTTTTCTATATATTGATCAATAACAAATATTGTTTCACTTTGGTCTAGGTATGAATTGGAATGTGAATAAATTCAAGAAAACTGACAACATTAAAAAGTTTCACATATCATATACAACAAGACTATTTTTTTTTCTTTCACAGATTTTCATTTTTGGCATTATTTCAATTACAAAAACATTTTCAGTGGGATCCTTCACTAGATGCTCTAGTTAAGGTTGCATGACATAAAAAGGCTTCACGACGTTATAACAATAATGTTAGTCGATGGAAAGATCATAGCGAACGACCGAGTTTCATCTCAGAGAGTATTTGGGAAGCTTGACAACGTTATCGCGTAAATACCGTAATTTTAAAAGTCTCGCCCAAGGATCTATGAATGATGAGTGAGACTGGAGGTGAGGGCGAGGGAATTTTCTGGCGCCATAAATTTGGTTCCTTATCTCATAAGGAGCATGCTAAACGTTTGGTACGTATATTGATAAATATTCGATTTTATTTAATTTTCTTAACTACTGCTTTAATATATGATACTTTTTATTTTATTCTACTAAGCAAAGCGTCCGCCTCTTCCATACGAGCTCCTAACAAACTCATGCTATAAGCTAGATAATCAATTGTTGACTTAAGTCTCTAGACATCTATGTAATCGGGCAAACTTTTTAAATTACAATTTGTTTGTAATTTTGTTTATAGAAAAATATATTACTAATGTTTATATATTTCAAGATCGTGTAGTTGCAAGGTATGAGGCTGAGACCGCAGCTGTAAGAGAGGATGCATCTTCATCTCAATCAGTTGATGCAACTCAAATCTATCTAGATGAGGTTGGGGGAGTCAAGAAGAAACGAGTATATGGCCTTGGATCGATGGGATCTGTATGCCTACAATCTTAGGCATCGTCCGCCTATCAATATGCCTTCAACTACCAACCGGCTCAAGAATCTCTTATAGGCACAAGAAGATAGTCAACCGCTGTGCTTGAAAAGGAGAGATGAGGTGATGCGGAGCAAATGATGCGTTGTTAGGGAGCATTTGGCGACCATGCAGAGTGTCACTACAAACCTTTCACGCATATTTCGTAGCTTATTGTGGGTCTACCTATCTCCACTTTCACCTACTACTCCGTAGTCATGTACCTTCTAACGAAAGATCTCACTGATCATAGACATTTTAATTATTAAACTCAAGGTATAAGGGAACTATAAACTTAAATCGTGGTCAATACGGTATATGAAACTATTAACGATTAGTTATCGTACCTCAGGTCGCATTTTTATTATGGTACAGAAATTTTGAAATTGGTAATACAGAAATTTTGAATAATACAAGAAATTTTGAAATTTACAAATTTAACAAAATTAATGAAAATTGAAAATAATCGCAACGTATTTCGCACGGGATTTTGCAACCGATATTCCGCTGCAACTAAGTAAGGTTTAGAAAGAAAATATTTGTCACGTCACGCGAATTAAGTAAATCCGAATTTGCAATAGAATTCAACAACATATTTTGCAACGACTACAATGGTCAGAATCATGCAAAGTCATAACTAATTGCAACAAGAAATCGCTATGGTAAGTAATGAAATGAATACCGACCGGCGTGAATTTGCAATTATAATCAAATAGAATTAACAACATATTTCAGAACGACTACAAGGGTTGCAAATCTATCGCAGTTGCAAACTAATGACCAATGTAAATTGTAATGGTTAGCAATGAACTAAGCATCGACCGTCAAGAAATTTTGCAAAACTGAATGACAACAACTTTACCTTATTCATCGCCTTTTTACTGGGATTGAAGATCGAATTAGCAAACTGATGTGAAATTCGGCCGCAATATAACAACGGACAATTCGCTTGCAACTGCTTGGTCTTTGCAAATCGAATGCCAAAGTATGCAAAATTGCAACAAGGTTTTTTGAAACAGAACACTTATGTTGCAAATCCGTTGCTAATAGAGATTTGCAACTTATTTTTATAGGTTTGCAATGGATTTGCAACGGAAAAAAATTGCATAAAACCGTGGATTTTCAGAGCTCCCCTCGTGACCGAAATGGTGATCCTCGACAGGCGAGCATACCTCTAATGTAGATAATTTCACATGGGTTACTCTCCACCCAAGCTGGGTAATACGCATTTAGCAAACAATCACATCTCAAGCACTCTACGAACCTACTAACGTCTCCATACGACCAATCCCATGTTCCGAGTCCTCACCAACTCCCTCACATATGCCTAAGCCGAATGCGAGTAAAAATATCAAGTTTTCAAAACAAAAGCTTCTTGTTCTCGAAAAATTACTACCGAGTTTCTAAGAATACATCGACTACCCTCCGAGGCGACCATCGGATAACTCCCTCTCAAAACGCCACGGTCCCCATCCGAAGTGATTCGCTGGACGTCCTCCAAGGCAATTCTTCGAAAAATCTTCCTTGAAATTCTTTTCACAAACATTTTCATTTTTGTTTCATTTCATGTCATGCACTCACTCCTAATATTCTAGTGCTCAAAGTGCATATAATGCATGACGCCAATCCTAAAACATTAATGTTACTATATTCACATGCATATATATTAACATAATTAAATCACATAAATCATGTTATGCAAATTTTCACCATCACTGAACACCAAAATTAGCTCACATGGGCTAATTAACAAATACAAGCAATTCCATTTTGAATCACTTAATGTCGCCATTTTCACACTAAAATTTATTGTCACACCACGTGAACAAAGGAAACCTCGTTACCGCTCACTACCACACAAATAGGAATTTTCTCCACTTGGCTTCAAAGCTGGAGACCGAATTTACTTCTGCAAAACAAGCCTCAAAACATTCCTAACCATTTACATGACTCTTAGCCAAAAGATTAACGCAAGTAGAAAAAGATCCCTACCTCTCGAGTTTCTAACTCCACCAAATCGCCCACGCCAGAAATTTCGCGTAGAGCAACTTTACTCGTCCGCCGAGAACCGACTCATCCGATCTACCTAAATCTCAGAGAGAATGAGCTCCTTCTCTCTTTAAAAAATCAAAATTCCAGCCCACTGCATCACTTCCAGCACATGCACGTTTTGACTCTCAAATGGGGAAGATGAACAATGTTCATCCTTGTCTTATTATCATTAACATTTCAAATAATTCCACTTATGTCCCCTTTTGTCTTGATTTTGACACTTGACACAATCTCAGCCATTCATCTCATCCTCTTACTAGTCATGCAACATGTGTCACATGGGTACATGTAGTGGGTGACTTTTGTCACATCACATATCTCTCAGAAGCCGTTTTATGGCACCCGATACTAGGTGCCTCGAAAAATGTGAAATTCCGACTATCTCGGAATTCGATGAAATTCGACTTGTTAGCTAGATTTCATGAGACGATTCCAATCTGAAGTCCGTTTCACATCCGAGATCTACAAAATTTTGGATTTTACCAATTACCGCTTAATTCTCGTTTTAAAAATTGTAATCTTTCCTGCGCCTTACATTCTCCTCTTAAAAGCGAATTTCATTCCGAATTCTGATTAATCATTAACCATTCACATGCATATGCAACGGCACTACCCCATGCACGTAGAAACTACCATTTAAGTATATTAAACGACTAAACCACGACTTCATCCCTAAACAAGAAGGATAGGCTCAGTGATCGTGTCCTCGCGCTCCCACATTGACTCCTCCACCCACCTGCCGCCATAGCACCCTCACTAAATTTCACCTGGCCTCATACGCAAAACCTAATCCCGCCTATCCATACGCACACCGGTCCCTCCCTCGAAGGTCCCATCCTGTTAATCCCCAATCTCTCCCCAATCCACCATAATGAAGGGGACCGAGTGTACCGAGCATGGAGACATGAAATACCCGTGGACACCCGACATACTAGGGCTGCAAAGCCAACCTAAGACAGCTTATCGTGGCCTACTCTCCGAGTATCTCGCGGCCTAATGAACCCTATGATACCACAATACGAACCCGACCACTCATCTCAGCATCACCTTCAAGAAGACGTGGATTCCAACCCGAACTCTAAGGGTCAACGCCGCACACTCGCATACCTTCGCCGCCTCGGTTCGAGAAGACGTCAGATCAAGCCACCTTCCTGAGGTGTCTCTAATCGATCAGACCGACGGAGCCTTCTCCCACCCTGGCCCAACATATCTGATCTCGTACGGCCTCCCATACAATACCATATGGTGTCATCTCAGATATTCGCCCTCGATAACTCGCTGGGCTGTAGAAGCTTAATTCCACTAAGGGCAAATGCTCTTCCCAAATACCCTTACGATCCAGACGATGCTCGCAAATAGCGGTCCGGCGAAGATGTCCTCTAACACCAGATACCCTCTCTGATCGACCATCTCTGTCTGTGGGTGGAAGGTTGTACCATGGTCGTACTGTAGCCCATAGCCTTTGGAAACCTTCCAAAAGTGCTACCAGAAAACCACTGGGTCTCTATTCACACTATGGATATCGGGTACTCCATGTAGTCACACTTATCTCTCAATGTACACCCGGCACTTCTCCAATGTGAAGGTCATCCGCACGGCTAGAAATGTGTCGACTTCGTGTCGTCCACTATCACCCATACCGCATCACGTCCGCTGTGTCCGCGGCGCCGGGTCAAAATCCATCGCGGACGCGCTCTACCGCACCGCCCACCCCAATCGCCAAGTAGCCCCGCCGCTTCGTGCTCGGGCCTTCTTTAACTCCGTCGACACGTGAGACATCGCCGAACAAAGTCCCCACTTATCTCTTCATTCCGGCTTCCAGCATTGTCGACGACGGCGATCCCGGTACATCTTCGTACACCGGATGTATGACAAATCAAGAGCGCTGAAACCCCCGAGAATCTCCTCTCAAATCGGCCAATCGGGAACCACGCATCTCTTCGCTCTCTATACCAAAGACTACCATCTGCTGCGGATCAAGTTCCAAATTTCGCTATTCAGACCGGGATCGTAATTCGGTCCCTCGATGGACACTATCTCCGCAGCCCCGCTCTTAACTCAATCACTCGCTTCACCGTAGATGGTGTGTTTTTCAATTAAACTCCCAACTGCACTGAGCTTGCTCGCCAGATCAGAAAGCAATAAACCCGTCCTACGCCCCGAGTATCCGCTAATCGAAGCTATACTCAGCCACGTTCCCATGACTTCCTAATGAAAGGCATCGCTCACTGGCTTACTCGCCTTGGCCAGATGGTAAATGCAGTGAATTCATAATCCTCTAGGAATCCCATCCATCTCGCGTGCCTCATATCAGGTCCCGCTGCGTGAAAATATACTTCAGACTTTTATGGTCTGAGTACACCTCAAACTCCTCGCTATATATGATGCCAAATCTTCAAGACGAAGACTACGCTTACCAACTCCATGTCGTGTGGGTGGGGTAATTCCCGTCTCATGATTCTTCAATTGATTCGGGAACCATGTTACTACCCTCCCGGACCGCATCAAAACACATCCAATCCGCCTCGAGGCATCACAATACACCGTGGTACCCGTCCCCGTCCGAGACTATCAAGATGCAGCGCAGTAAGCCTCATTTTCAACTTCTGGAATGCCTCCTCGCACTGGCCATCCCAATCAAACTCACCTCCTTCCTAGTCAATCTCGGCCATAAAGGTCAGTTAACTGGGAGGAAATCCTCAATGAATCTCCCAGAAGACTCCAAATCAATCCCAAGCAATCGCACAGATTCAAGACCGACTTCAGCCTCTCCCAACTCATCATGGCCTCGACTTAACTGACCGACACGCCGATGCCGACACCATGTGTCCTAAAAAGCCCCAACCCAAGAAGACAAAACTCAAGACTTACCGAACTTAGCATACAAACGATGGTCTCTCAACAATTGTAATACAATCCTCAAATGATACCCATGTTCCCATCGACCGGAGGATCAAAATGTCATCCACAAAGATCAATGGCATAACCGATCTAGATAGGGTTAGAATACCCTATGCATGAGGTCAATGAATGTTGTTGGCGCATTCGTCAATCCAAAGGGAATCACTGTAAACTTAAAGTGCCCATAACGCGTCCTAAATGTCGCCTTCAAAGATATTTGCCTCCTAACCCTCAACCATGGTAACCAAAGGCGAAGATCTATTTGAGTAGACTCACGCTCCTTCAATCGATCAAACAAATCGTCAATCCCTGTAATGGGTATCGCATTCTCGATCAGAATCTGCTCCCAACCTGTTTAGTCACCGCACAAATGGCTGGTTCCTATTTCTTTCTTCTTCGCAAAGAGAACTGAGCGCCCCATGTGGTGAAGTGTCGGCCTTACGAACCCTCGTCTAAAGAGCTCTCGTAGCTAGACTCTAATTCCCGAATTCAACCGGTGCCATCCTATGCGGAGTCATAGAGACGTGGCGGGCACTGTGGTGTAACCGGGCAATCAAGCCCAACCCTCTCGCGAGGCAACCTTAGCTCATCCTAAAACATCCTTCATACTCGCAGAATACTGAGGTAGATCTAAGTCCGTCTCAATTCGCCCTTCAGTAAGGCTTGCTAGGCCAACCCGCCTAACCGTCTCTCGACACTCGAGTCGTGACACCGTCCGGGGAAGACATTAGTGCTTGTCCCCCCAAATACAACATCAGTATCATCCCGCGGTAGGCAAGAACCTCCATGCTCACAATCGATAACGACTTTTAAGCCGCTACCAATCCATCCCCGTGATGACGTCGAACTCGACATGTCCACACTTTAGGTCCACCGTGGTGAGTAGAATCCCCGAGATCTCTAACTCGCAACTACGACATATCATCCCTATCCCGCCTCTAACCCTGTGGAACCCATACAAGGGCCTCCAAGGCCTCAACCTCTAAGCCCAATCCTTTCATTGAACTGATGCAAAGATTCTAAAGTGTAAACACAGCCTCGAGACACTATTCACATATCGAAAAATTTTATACACTGTGTCCATGCATTCATAGGTAATGCAAGACAATACTTATATTTTAAATCATTTTAACCACAAAATTTTATTTAGGAAAATTTTATTTGATTTTATTTGGATTTTTTTTTTTCATCATATTTTTTTTCTATTCAACATCGAAACCACTAAAAATATTTATATATTTTTTTCAATTTTCGTAGAACAAAATAAATCTCCTTAAAATAGTTTTTCCATTTGACACTCAGAAATCCTTAGAAAAATTTTTTTCTTCACATAATTTTTTTTCATCTCCAAGATCTCCTTATACTCCATAATGGAGTAGCCTGCACTCACTACACTTCATACAACTCAAAAATATTTATGAGCAATTTTAACCCTTTCCTTGTGCAAAAACTTGAATAATTTTCTTAGAATTCACAAAACCTAACTTATTCTGTCAAACTTGGAAGCACGCCCAGAATTTTCTGGACCATTCTGTCCAAAAAATTTCTCGAAAACCTAAGGTTATATTTTCTAATCTTGTTCAACGTTTTCTCTCCCATGCTACTACCAAGCATACAACCACACAATTCATACAACACATGATCACACATCACATTTCATTCACCAAATGCACAAGGATGCATGATCTAACCCTGCTTCCCCATCAAGTCCTAGGTAGATCGTGAGATACCTAATCCTACCGATACTACATATAACTCTAGTATCCACATCGAGCCATACTAAGCTTCGGATGTTCTTACACCTATGACCATGGCCTAAGCCCAAGTCCCTCAAGCCTTAGGTATTCGTATAATTAAGCTCTACACCCACCAAGTGCTCCCCAAGGTAATCATTTAACTTCGCTTCCGATACTGTCGCGAAGTCGCATCGTGGACTAAACTTATGGATACCCAACCCGAGCCCTTAGGTAATCGCTACCTAAGCTCCGTCATACAAGCCGTGACGCCCCAAAACCCGGTGTCCGTTGACAACCCGTGAGTCCTGCTGGTCAATCGTGATGCTCCGTAAAATTGACACCACTTTCATAGAAAATAAAAGTGTAGTCCCTTCAGACGGAGCTCACCCAAACTACAACCCGTCCTAAACATCAATCTCGTTATATTTACGGGTACATGAGTAAACACGGCCACTGGGCCCATATCAAGATTCATCAAATACACCAAACTATATACCATACTAAGAATTAATAATTCACTCTTAATTCAAATATATATTAAAAATTACAACATTCTAATATATGTTATACAACAACATTAAAGCCACAAGTTGGCTTTCTTCAAATGTGGCCTCTAATGAGCGTTGCCTTCCTCTGATCGCTCCCGTAATTCGAAAATGGTGATCCTCGATAGGGTGAGCAAAGCCTCCAAGAGAGATAATTTCCTAAGCATGAGTTACTTCCCACCTAAGCGCATATGCAATGACAAACAATCACATTCAAGCAATTTCATGAACCTACAAGGAAATGTCTACATGACTAATCCCATGTCCCAGTCTCACCGAATTCTCACATATGTCAAAGCCGATCGCGTAGTAAAATATCAAGTTTTAAAAAAAAGCTTTTTCTCTCAAACTTACTACCGAAGTTTCTGAATACATCGACTACCTTCCAGGCTTAATTGTTGATAACTCTCCAAATGCTCATGGTCCTCATCCGTGATCGTTGGACGTCCCGCCAAGGCAATTCTTCAGTAAATTCTTCCGAAATTCCTTCACAAACATTTTTTACTTGTTTCATCTCATGTCATGCACTCACTCCTAATATTCTAGTGGTGCCATAAAGGCATATAACGCACGACGCCAATCCCAAAACATTTATGCTAATATATTCACATGCATATATATTAACATAATTAAATCACATAAATCATGTTATGCAAATTTTCACCATCAATACACCAAAATTAGCTCACATGTGCTAGTTAACAAACACAAACAATTCATTTTGAATCACTTAACAAAACACATTTTCACACCAAAATTTTACGTGTCACTATTCATGTGAATAGTGAAACCCTCGGGTTACTGTTCACGACCACATAAATAGGAATTTTCTCCATTCGGTTCAAAGCTTTTGAGACCGAATTTACGGCTAAAACAAGCCTCAGAGCATTCTAACCATTTACACGGGCTTAGCCAAAGATTAACGTAAGTAGGAAAAGATCCTACCTCTTGAGTTGTCGAAACTCCACCAAATTCCAAGGCCCACGTGTAAATTTCTCGGCCACAGAAGAACTTTACTCATTCGTCGAGAACCGACTTGCCTGGACAATAAAATCTAGAGAGAAGGAGCTCCTTCTCTCTCTAAAAAATCAAAATTCCAGCCCACTGCATCACTTCCAGCACACTGCACGTTTTGGCTCTCAAATGGGGAAGATGAACACTGTTCATCCTTGTCTTATTATCATTAACATTTCAAATAATTCCACTTATGTCCCCTTTTGTCTTAATTTTGACACTTGGCACAATCTCAGTCATTCATCTTATCCTCTTACTAATTACGCAACATAGCCACATCGCAGATATCGTGAATGGCGGATCTGGCACATCACACGCCTCTCAGAAGTCAAGCACAAGACCGATAATTCTAAAGGCCGAAAATGCGGAAATTCGATTGTCTCTGACCGACAAAATTCGACGTGTTAGCTAGATTTCACGAGACGATTCCAATGGTGAAGTCCGTTTCGTTATCCGAGATCTAGAAAAATTTCGGATTTTTACCGAAATTACAGTTTTACCATTTTTCAGAAAATTAGAATTTTTCCGGGTCTTACATCTTCTTCCTAGATCAAAGCTCAAAATCAAAGTAAATGTCTTTGTGTCAATAATTGTCAATATCATCTTCATAAACTAAAGTTAAGCTTCAAAAGAAATATCTCTAAAATTAAAAGGAAATCTTTTTTTGTTTATTTTCTTTTTGCCTTATATATCAATCATGCACTTAGTGTTTCTACTCACAGCTCTAATTACTTAACGTCCTTGCATATTTCTAAAATCTTAGCTTTATAAAATCTTAGCCATACTATTTAGCCATGACAATTGTTATGACAATGTCCATGACACAATTTACAAAAACTTCATGCTCAGTGAAACATTAAAAGCAATCTAATTATTGACATGATCGTCTTTTCGACTCCCTTCACACTCTTCATCATTGGATTCGGTAAATGCCTTCATACGATATGAGCAATTTGATCCATGAAGGAGTGGAGTACAAAAAGATTAGTGCATTGCTATATTGTTAGTCTATTTTTTATTTATTAAGATGTTACAAATTAGTGTTATAACATTGCTTTGTGATAATTAAAACAAAATTAAGTTTTTTGAAACTTTAAAGACCAATCACATCCAAACATATAGAAGCAAGAAAAATAAAGGGGACACCAAGACATTGTTAACATTGTTGGGTGCACCATACCTGCTGTATAGCCCTACGCCCAAATATCGAACATTCCACTAAGAATCAATTCAACACAAAACCTTCATAGTTTTACACATTCAAAGACTCACTTGATAATGTCACCATTATAGTGAATCTTCTAAGTGGTCATGTCCAACAACCACCACTCATCTTTTCAAACTTTCTTTCGACAGTGATATATTCTTCACACGAAAAATACCCATGACAGAACTCGAACCAAGAATGTAACTAAAGACTTTTCTCTAAGATTTTTTATGCAAACTACAAATATATTTCTTCCCCGATGCGGAAGCCCTCAAGGTTCTTTGCTTCTCAAAAGTATTCCACAATATTCACTAGATAAAGATTCTACAATATTTCCCAATTTCTCCTCCAACCAATATCTTTCAAAATATTCATTGCCCAGAAAATCTATTTCAAATTTCTACCATAAAAAGAGATCTTTGAAAATCTTTAATTTTTATATAAAATTAAAAGATATTGGTGTTAAAGAATATATAAAAATAATTCTTTAATGTTTAAATATTTTTTATTTCTTTCTATTTTACATCTTTATTTTCTTTCCTTTAAATTTTTCATGAACAAAAGATAACCTAAAAGTTAATAAACTTAAAAATGAATCTCTATACTTTGATTACTTAAAGATTTCTCAAAAAATGATTAACTTATATTCTTAGCAGGTTATTTTAATTAATATAATATTGATCTTAGGCAGGATAAAAGATTTATTATTTAACTAAAATTATTAATTTATTACATTTATTTATAAATATTTTGTTTGTATCTACAAATTTAATTTTCTTTTCGAACTTGTTTAAGGAATAGTAAAAATTAAAAAATGTCTAATATTTAATTAATTTTTGTTTTGATAATTTAATATTTAAACAGATAAATCAAAGAGTGCAATTTGATTGTTTTTTTTTGACTTTCAAATGTTTAAATAAACTATCTTAAAAAAAAAACAATAGTCCTTAAGTCCTGGTTCAAATGGTAAAAGGGAATGAATGTACATGAGTCTAGACTCGAGACATTATGAAAACATAATACTATAAAAATGCACTACAAAAGTGAATAGATATAGAAAAAAGGAAACACAAAGAATGTATGAGAAAGTTTGGAGTGACAAATACTATGTAACACTTTTTTTATTTTCATAAATCAAATAATATCGTTAATTTACTAAATATGCAATATCATAATTTATTTATGTTTTTTTTAGCCTCCTTTCTTAATTTTCAACTTGTGTGAATTATTTCTCATTATGTTTCTTCCAATTTTGTAATTGGAGGTTGTTGTAGCTCCTTTTCATGTTAAGTACAAGAAGTGACCCTTGGAGTCTTTTTCTTTTCCAAGCTCTCAAGTGGTATGGGTTGAATTTGAACATTAGTCTTTGTTCTCCTTGAAATATTCAGCCATACACTTAGCTAATTTAGTTATTATGAGGCATATAAGGTTCATCCACTTCACTTTCTAAATTTTGACCTTTTGTGAAGGTGTGTGCACTTTCATGAATCGAGCTTGAGATGTTACAATTTAGCTTGAACACTTCTAGTTCGATCCATGGTTGCCTCTCTAGTTTAGACATTACCTCTGTGAGGTTCACTCATTTTATTTTTAACATAAAACCAGTCACCATCTTCAGAATAGTCCATATATCACCTATTAAGATTTATATTTTCAGTCGACCATGGTCAAATTAGCTTGAGATCTTCTCTCACTTCCCATAGTTTTCTAGACTCTCTTGGCCATTTGAGCCCTGTAGACTCTTTCCATTTCAAATTTCGACTTTAGCTAATTCAGCTATGGTATCTCCAAGCTTGGATTCGACATGTGGAGGCTGAAGGGTGGTGAAGCTTGTATCTGCTGAGGTGGCCGGGTGTGGACTCCATCCAAAATTATGATTGCTCAAGTATGGCATTCCATATTGAGCATAATCCATTGATGCATATGGTTGCCGTTAATTTGGTTCCTCACTTGAGTTGTCACTCTTCTTTGCTGCTCATTGGCCATTTGTCTCATTCTTAGTTGTTGAGTAAGAAGGGACAGTTCAGTTGTCAAATCCATAGAAGGATCTATTGTAATTGACACCTAGAAAACAAAAATAAAATTCAAAAGTAAAATATACAAAAAATAAAATAAAACAATATGAACTATATCCAAAGTAGAGTAAAGCTATTTCAAATCAATATTAATAAAAACACCAACTCCCCAGCAACAACGCTGAAAACTTGATAGGCGATTTTGTGAAAAGTAAAATGGTACGCCTATGTGCGCAAGTGCACGTGTAAAACCTCAAATTATACCCTAGTGGTTTATTGCATGTTTAGGGTATAATAAAAGTCAAATTTGTATTTTCCAGAATTTAAGTGTTGAGAGTGAAAAATAATAAAAACCGGAATTAATAAAAGAGTGAAGGGTAAAATGGTAACTATCAAATTAAGGACTCAAAGGACATAAGATGAACAGATTATATGTTAAAGTGGAAATATGACAAGTTGATTTTCAAATAGAATGAAGAAGAAGGACTTAATGGAAAAAAGACGAATTTTGAGCAAAAATAGGATAAGACCAAACATGGTCTTATGAGAAGATATTTTCTCATTTGTGATTTTTGAGAGCTAGGATTACGGTGGAGGAGAAGAAAAGAAGCCATTTTTGGGTTTCTATTTAAGTAAAGAGAAGGAAAAGAAGAAAAGAAGAAATCCAAGTTTGGAACTCTAATATTTGTTGGTATGGAACCTATATGTATGGATTACTTGTATGAAACCTATATGTATGGATTTGTTGGTTAGGAAACCCTCCTAACTCTCTCTTTGCCTATGTTTGGGTTAGAAAAGCCTTATCTCCGTATAAAGTGATTTTTGTTAGTGTTAGTTCAGTTTTGTGGTTGGTTTTAGGTTTTGGTTGGAAATTACGGGTGAAAAGAGGCAAACTTGCAGAAATCGCAGGTAAGTACCGGTACTGAAAGTTGAGTACCGTTACTCAAAGTTATTTTTGGTCTAAAGGATATTGAGTACCGGTACTCAAAGCTGTTTTTGGTCTAAAGGATATTGAGTACCGATACTGAAAGTTTAGTACCAGTACTCAAAGTGGGGTTTAGAGGATGTTGAGCACCCAGACTGAAAAGTTGCAAATCATACTCATGCGCTGCTTAAGGTCCGAGTACTGGGCTCGTGATAACCCTCGCTTTTGTTATGTTCATCGCTTAATTTCGAATGAAAGGGTCAATATTATGTATAAAATTCATATGAAAATGCTTTTGAGGTTCGCTGCCCTACGATTCCTGTCATGGGCAAACATTGTTTCTTGCCCTGAATTGCTAATGTGATTAAGAATAAAATAACAAGCTTGAAAACACATAATTGTATGCTTTGCTCTGAGACTGATAGTAATGAATAGGTTTGGTCTGCTCAAGGCTACGACACTTACTAGTGCCAGCACACTTACTTATGCTACGAATCGTGGACGCCCCAAATTCGGGGTCCGCTGATCACCACAACCCGCTTTAATACAAGTGAATGCCTGCCACCCGACGCCTACTTTGTAAAATCTGCAGAGTGTCCCTTTGTGCTGAGAGCTCACCCAAATACATCACCCCATGAAACCTATCCTAAGCAAATCTAAATATAATTACAACATGAGTGAAACCACACTCGGGCCCATAAACAACACTCATAACAATATCCGTAAAACATACCAACTATGTCCAATAGTTCTAAGAGTTAATAACTTACTCTTATACAACACATATATCAAAACTAGAGAATTCTAATACATGTGTACATCACAAAACCAAAGCCACAATCCGCCTTTTCTTCTAAACTCAGCCTCTAAGACGAGCCGTCTCCTCGTGCGCCCCCCAGACCGAAAATATGTCTCCTCGATGTGGTGAGCTAATGTCAAGAGCCGAATAGCCCTGGGCGGTTACTTCTCCACCTATGCGTGCACCGCCTGCGGGGCTACTCTCCACCTAAGTGCAGTGCAATGTTCAAAAATAAACATACATTCAAGCAAATGCATGATCCTACTTGAATGTCTACGACCAACCTCGTAATCCCGAGTCCTCATCGACTTCACACCCCGCCTAAGCCTCGTATGAGAATTATTGTTTTTATTTTGTTTAGACAACCTCCGATGTATATATATCAATCAACGCCCGACGATTGATATATTATCAATTGGGTCGTCCGACGCATTGATATTTTAAATTGACTACCCTCCGATAATTAATATTTTTAGACAACCCTCCGAACCGTTTTCTCTAGACTCATCTCATGCACTCACTCCTATAATCCTAGGGTGTTCCAGTGCATATGGAATGCATGTATGCTAATTCCAATACAGTCTAATTCACATGTAAATATATAAACATGCATATATTTACAAAACAATCAATTCACACAATCATGTCATGTAAATTCTCATTTCATACATCAAAATTAGCTCACTCACACGATCAAACACGAGCAATTTAACTTAAATCACTCGACCAACACATCATTTCTCATATTTCTTTCACAAAATTATTTTAGATCATCAAGCTTCGAACAAGAAACTCGCCACTGCTCCTTCAAAGCACAAATTACTGGGTTCACTTGGTGAACTCCGTGGTCACTACTACTACCTCACATATCACAATACAATCCATGGCATAAATCACACCATTAGTCACCCAAACAGTCCGTGAGCAGTCACGGACTGTAAATTTGGGTTCCATAAATCCAAACAATTCGGTCCCAAGTTTTGGGACCGATCAAACGGCCTCAACCAACTCAAACATTTGCAAAGTATTTAAAAGAGGGAATAAAACCCAAGTAGGGAGAAACTCCTACCTCTCGGAGTTTGAGGAAACCCCTAAAAACTGCACTAATAAGCCCTCTCCCCGCATAGAGCGCTTTTCCTTCTTGTCCCGAAGACCGCCGACTGGCTGATCGCCCGTATTTATATAAGTTGCTCCTTCTCTCTCTAAATTCTAAGAAAATCGGCCATCGGACCAAAAATGCCCTTCCCCACGTTTTTTCTTTCATTTGGAGAGAAGATGTCAATTATTTTTTTGTCTTAGTGACTTAACCTTTTCTAAAATGACCATTATGTCCTTTTTTATTTTCCAGATTGATATTCTAAGACCATCTCTACATTCATTACTATTTCTACTCATGCTCTTATGGCACATGAGGTATGTGTTATATATGACTTTTGTCACATCGTCGCTTTACTGCACCAAACTCATGTCTTGAAAAACGTGCCAACCCGACTATCCCCGGAATTTTACAAAACCCACGTGCCAGCTAGATTTCGCGAGACGATTCCAAAGGTGCAATCCATTTTGTCATCCGAGATCTAGAGAATAAATTTCGGATTTTTAACCGAAATTACAATTTAATAACCAAATTTACGATTTTGCCATTTTTCCATAAATTGGAATTTCTCGGGTCTTACAACGACACTTCTATTATGTGGGCAAAGTACCGATCAATGCTATGACACTCGCTAGTGCTACCACACTCGCTAATGCGGCGTTAACGCTCGATCACGCTGACTAACTCCCCGCAGTGCTACCACTCGCACAAGTGTGCACATGTATTGTGTCAAGACTGCTCAGCATCAGAGTAGTACCTCGAGGTAACTATTGTGCTGCGTCCTTCTCATTCATTGTTACTGGTCTATACAGGCAAACATTTATATGATATGAATATGAATAATGAATGACAAGAAAGCTTAAGGAATCAGTTCTGCTATGTTTTGTATCGTACCTTTGGGTACCTTCTATACAAGACCTCTGTTCTGAACTCCTACTGGAGAAATGAAAATCACGTTATAAGAATTATGTTATATGAAAACTCTGTTATAGAACTCAATTATACGTGAACTATGACATATGCATTATGTTATATGTATCCTGTAATTGTGGAGCACTTCAAGTGGTCATATATGTTATATGTTTCCCACTAAGTTATAAGCTTAGCATGGGTGTTTCATCCGTGTAGGTACTGAAGAGGACATTTAAGGCATTCCGCATAATGAGAAAATAACACAAGAATGAGTCCACCTGATGTAGGTTTTGATTTTAAGTTTTGGAATGTAAATGTAAAAGTTTTTGTAATAGTGGAATTTGTTTATGTACAAGTAAACAGGACTCAGGAATATGTACATGACAGTTTAAACACCACTATAGTGGTAGTACTATAAGTTTTATTTCCTTATGGATTTATATATGAAATGGGCCCACCAATGTCCGAAGGTGTTAAAGAGTCACACCACATGCCGTGACCCTCTCAACCTAAAGTGGGGTAGGTGTGATAGCACACATCGCCTCAAGTAATATAATGATAAGTGAAAATCGTTCCCATAGAGAATTGAGTTACTAAGTACCGACTCTAATCTAGCCTAGGCTCTATTTAGATGGTTGGAAATCTGTAAAAGGATCTAAATTACACTAACTAAGCATGCAAAAATAACTTAAACAAGTCTTTAAAAAGGGCCTTAGGGTCTAGATTTCACCTAAAACAAGTATGTATGAACCTCCTAACCCAATTAACCAATTATCAATTTCATCAAAGGAAGATGACCACTTCACTAATGTATATGAATCTTCAAGCATCCACACACTACCCGTAGGGATTTAAGTACATTTTGCATCTCTACAAAACCCCAAACCTTAGAATAAACCCAAGAAATCATAATGCCAGACCTTCAATCTCATTTATATTCTATCTCAAGGATAATTAGATGGTAAATCATTCATGGTCTAGCTTAATCATCACTTCGGGCCTACACCAAGCCACAAATCATGCAAATATTGGTCAAATACCCACAAGCATTAAGATTAAATGAAATACTCAAAGCAATCAATAGAAATTATGAGAGATTGATACAAATATGTCTTTGGCTACATCTAAACCCTAAGAAAACTAACTAGAACATAAATGGAAGAAGAAATACAACCATCCAAGGAAGGGAAAACGGAAAAAGGAAGAAAAGAAACAAATTTGGTGGAGGAGCTTCCTCCTTCTCTTCCATCTTCTTCTTCTTCTTCATGTCTCCTTCTTCTCCTAGGTAAAAAATATTCAAGAGGGAGGAACCTTAAGAGAGGGCCTCTCTCTCATCGATTTCTATCCCCAAATGAACCTCGCTGAACTCCCCCTAGCCAAGCCCTAATATCCCCTTTTAATGGCTAAAAATAGAGCGGACAAGATGGGCTTCGACAAAAATATGGGCCTCGGCATCACGCTGTAGCATGATGGAGCTGACGCAATGGCGTGATAAAAAAAATAGGAGCTACTAGAAGAATCGAAGCCAAACCATGCTGAAGTGTGAAAATACCCACACTATAGCGTGTTCTCACGCTAAAACGTGAGAGAACTCACGCTATAGTATGAGTTTCTCACGCTTCGTACATAATTCTCTGTTTTCAGCATCCTTCACTCATTCCTTCATGACTTCTTTATCCGGACTCCGAATCACACGATCTTGGTATCTAGGGAAAGCCCTCGGACTCTAAAATCTTCCTATGCCAATGAGGAGCCTATAGTTGACATCACACAGTATGTGAGCTGATCACATGTTTAGTTACGATCGTGATAATGACTTTGCATTTTTTTCTTCGATTTCACTCATTTCCGCTCAAAGGTTAGCTTAATCACAAAATTGAGAAAAAGAGCATTAAGACACTTATTTATATCATAAAACTACTAAAACCTAAGCAAAACATGGGGATAAAAAAATATTTAAGATACTCATCAATGGTGCAAGAGAATCTCAAGATTTTGGTACTACAGTGGTGGGAACGATAATAAAATTAGGGTTTTTGGAAAAAAGTGAAGTTAAAACATGACAATTTTACTAAGGCATCCTAGAAATCAAGCTCAAATGAGACATAATGTAATCTTACATCGAGAAGACTGCAATTTGCAAATATTTTTCTCTATTGATATTGCTACCAACATATACAAAAGTACTTCAACTCCAACTGCAATGAGACCTAAAGTGAACTTCTACTTTCAACTCGTAACTTTTGTTATTTTATTCATAAAATATGAGACATACTAAGTTGAATATAAACTAAATTTGAGACTTCAAAATTGTTTCTTCTTTTTTGATCTTCAACAAATTAATACAAAAGGAAATTGTTGATGCTTTTTTTCAACTGAATCTAGGTCGAGCGTAGAAACGCCTGGCCTGACCGAACCCCAGCCACACAAGTGACCCTTCGCAAAAACTAGAAAGAAAGGAGGGTCTAAGTAGGTTTCAGACGGCCTTCCAATGCCGCAAAGCGCTTCTCCCCGCTTGAGAGAATAGATCAACCGCTAGAGGGTAAGTGTTTCGTTGCATCTTCACCTATGGATGGCCTGGCATTATATATATGTTTTCCCAATCGATGGTGGTAAGACTTTCCTTTGATGGGGTATCTTTTGCTTTTATCATACTTCAATGATTAATTAAGGGATAATGAGGGGGCAGTTATCGAGAATTATCCTTCTTCCCTCATTGGTGAGATTCGATTTGATTTACAGATAAGCCATATTGGTAATTATCTATTCTTTATCAGGAGATTTAGTGTGATTTATTATAGACATGTGCTTTCTGTGATTGTCCACATACATCGGGTCTTGGCCTGACTTAACGCTCCTGCTGGGGCTCTGTGTAGGGGCCTAAGCCACTCAGCTGGCACCTTTTTCCTCGGATTTGTGAGGCGGGCCCGCGCCAATTCTCAAACCCTACTGGGCCGACCTCATCCTTGTGTACCCACGAAAGGTGCAAGGGCTGTATCAAGCCGACCTGACGCGACTCCACGTGCTCTTGCTCAAAAATGCCTTGGTTAGGCTTTGGTCGCCACATATGTCCCGTGGATAATGATGACTTTCGGTTTTCTCACCCATTTCTTCCGCCGCTTCTAAGAACATTCTCTCGACTCCACCTTGTGGGTCCTCGACTGGGGTTTTTGTTTTCCATGAGTTCGCTTCCTTTCCTCAACATTTGTTCAGATTCTTCCTGCAGAGTCTTTCAGTGTCTTGTGATACCTGCTTCGAGGTAACCTTTTCGCTTCTTTTCTCGAGACCGGTTGCCTTTCTTCCTTCAGGTCCTTTCGAGCAATATACAAACGCCAGGACAGCTTGTTAGGTTTTGTTCTATTACCTATTATTCATGGGTCCTGGGTCATGCTCTTCTATGGTGCATAGGGTGACCTTCATCGTTCTTGCTCAATGATCGTAGTTCCTCCACCACATTTAACCAATGCCAAACGCCTGGGAAACCCTTTTCCTCGATAAGGGTAAGGAGAATTGACGAGATTAACACCTTTGGCCCAAATATCAAGTCCGCTCGTAATGCTTCCGCGGTGGGACCAGAGTCGAACCTTTGCATGGAGAAACTGAAGCAGCAGGCCCATTTTCGTGGTTCCAGTCCCGGTCTCCGACATCAATCTCCATGTGTCCAAGTACCCCAAGACAGGTGTTTCTTCAAGGTACTTCGGCAGTCACCTGCTTCCTTTGCACCCCTTTATAAAAAGGTTCTTGGTTAGTATTTCAACGTCCGCCCTTCAACTCTTCTCGCCAATTTCTAGGCATTCGGCTGGGTCAAGGCTGGGTTTTCTTCTCAGACAAGGGCTGTGTTCCCATTGCTCGTTCCTCGGATCTTTAGTGTGAAGGAAGCCGCGAGGGCTTCCTTTTATCTATTTAAGCGTGCGTTGTTTCTCTCGATTATTCCTGGATCTCATCTCCCATACTTGAAGGAAGGCATTTTTCACAAGGGTCAAGAATGGAGTACGACCCTTGATAAGGATGATACCCCTGGCGTTTCGCCATCGACCACTCCTTTCAGAATCTACGTGGAGCATGACTGGCTTATTTAGCTTAGTTTAGCTTGCGGCGATGTGGTGTCTCTAATTTCGCACGTCAGGTGTCTTTCGTATTCGCCCGATCTCACTCAAGACAAAGTCATGTGCCGGAGTTACCGAAAGGTTCCGCGCTTACTCGATCTTATCAGTCGACATTCCCATCTTCGTGCTCGGTGGCCCTCCCGCCCTTTGCTTTTCAGACCTACTCTCCCTCCGCTATGAAGTTTTCTCACGATGGGCCTCCCGTTGTTAAACCCACTAAGGGAGAGCTTTTGGCTCTAGTGGAGACGCTGTCCCTGAGGTTCCGGAGTGTGAAGCGGAAAACTCTGGATTCTCTTGAGAAGGGCCGCCCGTCCTGGGGTAAAGTCCCAAAGTTGGGGACGTCTTCTTCCTCACCTTCTACCCATGTCCTAGTGCAAGGGCAAGTGTTTCCGCCTCCACGAGGCTCTAGAGTCCCAGTCTCAGCCCCTCGCCTCTCGGGTTCGCACAAAGGCCAAAGACTACCTTGAAGGGTCGCGAGCCTCCTGGTCGTCATGCTTCATCACCATTCGAGTCCCCTACACATTGTTGTGTGGATAAGGCCTCAGAAAGCATGAATTTATATTTATGTTTTATGAAATTAATAAAAGTGTCGTATTTATTACATTTAGCTATTTTGTGCATAATGTATGAATGAAACGTCAAAAAATCCCAAATTTATTAATGTAACCATAACCCCAGTGTATAACAGTTATACACCTAGAGGATCGAGGTTATGGATTATAATCAAATCGTCTGCATTAAATTAATCAAGTTCGGGGGATCTTCAAATTAAATATTACTAGGGCGGTCCGCTATCATCAGAATGAAGTGACCTAACCGGTCACTAATGTGGCGACACAAAGTGGAGGCTCCATATATAATAAGATTATATAGATGACCAAGGCAGTTTTTGAATCTTTAAATACCGTTGTCTCAAGAATTCAAATCGCTTAGATGATCATATGCTTCATCGGCCTAACTCGAGTAGTCATGACTGCTTATGTCAATCAATTTTTTGAGTCACGGGTTAAAGTCGTTATGGAACGGGCCTACTTGTGTCTGAGGCCCATCATGTATGCAACCGAATGTGAATCATGGACATGGAATCCAACTTCCATGAAGCCGGATACCGGGTTTCCTTAAGTGTTGGTTCGAATCGAATGGGGCTGAGTTTCTAATTTATACAGGTTTATAAATTAACCTGCTCACTAATGGATTAATGCAACTTAAGGATCAAGATATAATTAAAGTGGGCAAAACGTAATTTCACCGACTAAAGTGGTTATGGGAAACCACTTCTGGAGGATGTAACTGCATGTAATGATTAAATCAATGGACACTCACTCGAGCAAAACTGACATCAGAAGGACAAGTGAGTTCAATTTCAAGTTTTGAATAACTCTGAAATTAATAAATAAAATGATTGATTAAAGAGTTTAATTAATTATTGAATTTATTGGAGCTTGAAATTACAGTCCATGGGTCCCAATTCCACCTCCTATATTACTACAATGAATCGATTCATGATTTGGAATATATTACACTCTATGATTAATTAGGATCAAGTACTAAATTAATATCGATGCTTATAGATTAAGAGTATTAATTAGACTGATACAAATTAATATTGACAAGCTTATAGATTGCAAGTAATAAGTAGGATCATATAAATTAATATCGATTGCCATAGATTATGAGTAATCAGTACGACTGTTTTATATTAATCAAGACCGTATGGGAAAATTTGAAAATATCCAAATTGGTCGATATTTATGCAATTGGGGTTGATTATAAATAAGAAAACCCTCGCTCCAATGAGAAAAAAAAAGGAGGTTTTTTCCATAAATTCTAGTCTCCTAGAGAGTCTCTTCCCAGAGATCCTCTGTCTCATGTGTTGAGTACGAAGGTAGATCCGGTGCGTAAAAACTAGGAGTGTATTGTTCCAGATTCGAATCATTGGTGCCCACACACCCCAAGGAATGAGGGCTTTTAGTTGAAGACCTCAGCGCAGGAGTTGTTTCAACCTACTAGCCAACAAATCTCTTATAACAATAACAAGTATAGGTCCGATCTTCACCTTTGATATTATGTGTTTGCATGGGTTCCTCGCGAAATAAGAGATTTTCTGAAAAATTTTAAAACCAATTCATCAAGGCTTGATTTATTTCCACCACAGAGCGCTGCAGCCTCCTTCTTCGAGGGTGTGGAAGAGTTGAGGAGGTCTCCGAGGCCGAAGGAGATGGAGATCTCTTTGCTCTTCACTGCCGAGCCATGGCTTAAGTCACCCACCTGCCCATCCCTCGAGATTCCGACCTCAAGAGGCTCCGTGCCCCGCCCGCTGAGGAAGCCTTAGCCGGTCCCCGCAGGGTCGCCTCAGGTGCCCCTGTCTTATTGTGTCCCGCTTTTATCTTGGGTTTGAGCTGCGTGGTTGACTCGGTTGCATTAAGGTGTGGGCTACTTCATTTGAAGAGCTCGGGGGCGTGGGCCAGATCAAACGAGGGCCACGTCAAAGCCGCCAAAGTCTACAAAGCGAGGGTGACTGCTCTTGTTTCTGAGCGAGCTGAGCTTCGAGCTCGGGTGCAGAACATGACGGAGGAGGCTGTGAAGCTTAAGTCCGATCTGAGGCATACCGTGACGGCGTGAGGGCGGGCTGAGAGTAGGGAGGAAAAGGCCCGGGATAGTTTAAGAGTAGCCGAGGTCGAGCTGAATGTGGACTGGTCGCAGGGGCCGCCAGATGACTGATGGAGGCTGTGGATCTGCCGCAGCCGCCCGACCGAGCTCAAGTAGTCGTGATAAGCCGCAAATTGTCCTAGAACGCCATGCGATCAAGGAAGAGCCGCTGGTCGCTAGACGAGCCGCGCAATAAAGCAAATTCGCGATGGAGCCCGTGGCGAAGCTTCGAGGCCGCAGTTCTGAACGTCGACCGAGGTCGCCATGGTTGCGAGGTGACCTTCAGAGGCAAGAAACCTCGGTTGTTTAAAGGACTCAGGGCTATAGCGAGTTGTGAGGGATGACGCCCGCACCAACGGGGCCTCAACGGCTTTGCCTTCAAAGGAACAAGTACGCCATCGATTCGTTTCTTATTCGCCAGTGTTCTAATCAACAAAATTTATAACCTAGATTCCTACTACCGACGTAGCTTGCTTACTATAGTATAAAGGCTCTGTGGTCAACAATGTGGATGGGTTTTCTTCGCAGAGGGGTTACAAGGTAATAGAAATGGTGTTTTCTCCTTGATTAAAAAAGTGGTGTGTGGAAAAACAATGTGTGTGGAATGGTTGTAAACCAAAACAGACCAAGTAAAGTTAAAAGAGAAATCCCAGTCTCGCCACCGAGCTTAGTGTTCTGTGTTAACCAACATGTACCCTGTCTATATCCTCGTATTTGGGAGCATGACATATAGTCATTTCCGAATCCCATCTCTTCATTAAGCTTTAAACCTAAACCCTAAGAGCTTTCCCTTGAAAGATAGCATTTCATTAGGCAAAATGTCCCTAGCAAAGGAAAACACATCTCAAAAAACCCTACCCCCACGATAACTAATAGGAGATAATTGAATCGAGCCTCAATGGATCTAGTGAAAGTATCCATCGAACCCAAAAAGTTTACAACATTACATTAAAGAGAGCATGCTTAAGTAGATTTTAACCCGAGAAAAGGCAAGTACAAATACTCTAAAATACAAACATGAAGAACATGAGAACATGCAACTAAACCTAAAAACAACACCTGGCCTTCCCTTCAAGGATCATGAGATTAGCACGGCATCCCTTGATTTCGAAACATCACTGCGGGTGCCTGCAACTAAGAAAATGCAAGAAAGTGAAGGGAGAAGGAAGAGAAAATCACCACGCCAGAGGGAGGAAGCCGTGCTTGACTCCGATTGATTGAATGATAACGCTTGATTTGATTACAAGCATGGTTGAGCTTATAGGCCTCGCAAAGAAGAAATTACAAAATCAAGTGCTAAAGAATCAAAATTACATAAGGGCAAACTCAGATTAAACCACCAACAAGTGGGTCAAAAAGCAATCGAGACAGTGAGTCATAGTGTGAGAGGTTATAAAATTGGCAACTCCGAAGGTCAGGCAGTTGCGTAAAATTCACAACTCAGTGAAATTTGCAAAGGCCAAATTTTGCAACCCCCAAAATTTCACACATTATTTCCTCCATCTCAATAGAATTGCTCCGAAATTCTTCTAATTTGATCATAAATCTTCGAATTCAGCTCAGGTTCAATGTGTTTGAGTCAAATTGAGGAATTACGAGGCAATTGACTTGAAAAATTACCAAAATAGCTACAAAATACGATCAGTAGCAAAGCCAGGATCCCAATGCAACAATTGAGTTATTGAAGTCGATTAGTACACAAAAAGCGCATAAAACCTGTGATAAACAAGGCTCAATATTGCACTATTTGGGTACTAATCACCTACCCGAGCTTGGACCTTAACTTTGATATCCCTAGTGACGAGGAGGCGGGAAGAGTCATTTTCCACTATCCCGAGAGTCAAATACTCCCGAGGCCCGCCCCTTCCTTCTCCTTCTGCCTCCCTCTTCCGGGACAAGCCAACTCCTCAGGAGTAGCTTTACTTGTTTTTTTTTTTTTATGTCTGCCCGAACCCTGATATATGTAATGTCGTCTTCAATGAATACCCCATTTTCTATCTCATTGCTTTTATCCCTTTCTATTTTTTTTTTTTTTTAACTGCGCGCCCTCAGGGAGCCGTTTCGCCCGAAATGCCTCAATTAGTGGCCATATGGTCTTCTGTCCGAGCTGAGTAGCCGAGGTCTCTACAAATCGAGCCGTCAGGCTCAGGCTAGCTTGCCGAGCTGATCATCAGCTACGGGGCAAACCGCCTAGGCTGAGCAAAGCCGAGCTATTCAAAACTCGAGCCGCTAAGGCCCATGAGCTATTCTACCGAGCCGAACCGACTCGGGCTAATTTTGTCCGGAAGCCGAGCTGAGCTCTTGCAAACTAAGCTACCGAGGTCTGGCTAAGCTTTCTGGGCCTGAATCGTTTGGCTACCCGCCTTAGCTGAAAATACTTGAAAATCGAGTCACGAGGCTCCATGGGCCATTCTCGCTTGCCGACCGCTCCTCGCTACTGCCTTAGCTCGAGGCTTGGCTCTTGAAAATTGAGTCGAGGCTCCAGTGGCTATTCTCGCCCGAGTCGACTGGCTCCTAGTTACCCTCGGTCTTAGTTGAGCAAGCCGAGCCTTGAACATCGAGCTACTAAGGCTCCATGGCTCCCGCCTTTACCGAATCGGGCTCCGGGCTACTCAACCTTTAGCTGGAGCATTTGAGCCTGAAAACCGGAGCCGAGGCTCCATGGGCTGGCTCCCGCTTGAGCCGAACCGGCTCCTACTTACCGGCCTTGGGCTGAGAATAACTCTGAAATCGAGCCGTTGATGCTCCATAGCTATTATTCCCGCCTGAGCCGAATCGGGTTCGCTACCACCCTAGCTGAGCAGTCAACCTTGAAACCGAGTCGCAAGGTTCTCAGGCTTTATCTGGCTCAGCCGAATTGGCCTTAGGCTACCAGCCCGAGTCGAGCAAATGAGCCATTTAAAATCGAGCCATTGAGGCTCCAATGAGCCATTCTCGCCTCTGGCCGACCTAGCCCCCCCGGGCCACCCGCCTAGCTTGATACCGAGCTCTTGAAAATCGAAATGGCTGAGGCCCCATGGGCTATTCCCCCGCCCCGGAATGACCCGGCCTCGGGCTACCCGCCCAATGAAAGCAATGAGCCCTTGAAAACCGAGCCGCTGAGGCTCCACGGAGATTCGCCCGGAGTCGAATCGTCCCGCTACCCGCCTTAGCTGAGCGCTTGAGCTCTTGAAAACCGAGTCGCCGAGGCTCCATGGGTATTCTACCCGAGTCGAACTAGCTCCCGGGCTACCCGCCTTAGCCGAAAGGGGGCCGAATCCTGAAAACTGAGCCGGCTAAGGCTCACAAGGGGCTTTATCCGCCCCGAGTCGAACCGGGCTCCCCGGGCTACCAGCGCCCGAGTTGGAGCAATGTCGCTAAAATCGAAATGCTGAGGCTCCATGAGATATTCACCGAAAGCAAACTGACTCGAGCCAATTTTGACCGAAAGCTAAGCTAACTTCAAAACCTGAAGTGTCGCAGGTCTGGGATAACCCCGTCTGGAGCCGAACCGGCCTTGACTACCTGGCCTTAGTTGAGCAGTTGAGCTCTTGAAAAATGAGCTGCTGAGGCTCCATGGGCTATTCTTCCTGAGTCAATTGGCCTAAGCTGAAAGGGCTGAGCTCTTCGAAATCGAGCCATCGAGGTCTGCGGGCTAATTCATTTTAGTCGAACGAATTCCCCTGTGCTTCAGCTATTCAAAACTGAGATGCTAAGGCTCCCTGGGCTTTATCCGCCTGTTTCTAACTGCTCGAGTCTAAGCCCGAGTCGAGCAATTGGCTCTTCAAACCGAGTCATTGGCTCTCGTCGCTTCGAGGCCTCTCGAGCCGCTCGCTCTAACAAAGTGAGCCATTCGGGGCTTCCTTTGGGAACCGAGGCCTTCCCCGGGAAACGCTTAGCTCGCAGCGAGCCGTCAGATCTTGGGCGCCGAGGCCTTCGAAATGCTTAGCTCAGAAAAGTGAGCCACAATTCTCGAGCGCCGAGGCCTCTTCCTGCCGTTAAGCTGCAGCGAGCCGCGGGCTCTGGGCCTGAGGCCTCCCGAGCCGCTTAGCTCAGCCGGGCCGCCGGGCTCCCCGGGCTAAGGCCTCCCGCGCGCAGCAATCTCTCGCAAAGTGAGCCGCTGTGGCTTCGGGCGATTAGGCCTTCCCGAGTCAGCTAGCTCAGAAGTGAGCTAACAATGCGGGCCGCTTGACTTCCCACTTTGGAAAGATGCGGGCACCTTTAATGTTGGTTCATGGAGAATTGGAAACGACTGTGCGGGTTTCCGAGTGCTACTGCCTCCTTATAAATGGCGACTTCTCCATTATGGAGCTCATACTTCGATCTTTTTTCCTATTTTTGGAGCGTAACTATGATCCGTGCGAGATGAGGCGTCAAGGCTTGGTCGTCTTCGTAGGGGGTCCGCCGGGATCTCCGGGGTTTGGCGTTCAGACTCATCCTCCGCCTGTGGGGCGGTGTTTTTCCCTAGCTTCCTCTTTGTTTGAAAGTTATGTTATTCCTAGCCTCTGGCCCATGATCACCGTATGCTAGGGAATGTATCCGAGAGAGTAAAGGTACTTAAAGAAAAATCTTTTTAGTACCGTTTTCTCTATTTTCTCCTCTTCTTCCTCCTCTTCTTTCTCTTTCTTCTTTTCTTTCGTACTCTCTCTTCCTCTCTTTCCTTCTCCTTCTCCTTCTCTTTTCCATCTTTTTTTCCTTCCCTTTCGCACTCTCTCTTCCTCTCTTTCCCTCTCTCTTTCTCTCTTTCCCTCTCTCTTTTTCTTGAGAGATTTTTTTTTTTTTTGAGGGAACTGCTTGTATTGTTCATTCCCGAGGTGTAAGGGATGGCACTGTTGACTGTAATCAATTGTACCTTTATTGTAATAAAGAACAATATATATATATATATATATATATATATATATATATATATATATATATATATATATATATATATATATATATATATATATATATATATATATATATATATATATATATATATATATATTTTAGCGTATGAATTTGTGTATTGTGATGTGTGTAACTTTCTCGTACGTTCGGTCAGCCGGCCTGCTTTCTTACCGAGACACCGCTTTGATTTATGAAGATACTAAACAAAATAATCAATAAACACATACCGCCATCCGAAAGTCATTGATACTTTATTTGGGATTACAACCGAGGTCTACTACTAATAAACGCTTAAGGCGCTCAAAGATTCCAAGTACATGAGGTAGAATTTTCCTTCTTTCGGGTCTGAGTTCTGCATCATAGGTCTAACAACGCTATACGATAAAAGCCTTCCCGCGCCGCCCTAGTTTTCCATGTACCGATTTTTCCCTCACGGTAAGAGCTTTTTAAGACTAGCCGCCAGTTTGTAACCCCGGGTTTGACTTTTTGGTCGTAGTACCTTGTTGTCTTCCTTTGGTAGTCTTCCGTACGCTTTAGGACTTGATCACGCTTCTCATCTAGGAGGTCCAGATTTAAGCATAGAGCCTCTTCGTTACGTTCCATGCTTGCTAATTCGATCCCGGGGGACTTTAATCCGATCTCGATAGGGGCTACCGCCTGGTACAAAAGTTAGGCATGAATGAGGTTTCCTGAAGGTCAACATCATGCTGTAGAAGCTCAGATGCCCATAACACCCTGGGAGGCATTCTACCCCATTTGCCTTTAAGATCTTCTTCTAATTTGGTCTTCAATGTCGCTTTAAGGGTTCGATGGTGACTTCGCTTGCCCATTAGATTGTGATGAGTCAGGGACTAGTAGTAGTTCTCGATCCCTTTGTGCTCTGCATAGAAATCCTCGAACTTAAGATTATCGAATTGCTTTCTCCCATCAGTCTCGACACTAGAGCTCCTTGGGATACCAAACCCAGATATTATGGACCGCCAAACGAAGTCAAGGTGACTGCTCCGTGATAGTGGGCCGAGGTTCATCGACTTATTTGGTGAAATAATCCACTGCTATGATGATGAACTTGCATTGGTCCTTTCCAATGGGCAGAGGTCCCAATATGTCCAACCCCCACTAATCGGGGTGCCGTGGCAGCGACGCTGCACGCGCTAGTGGCTCCTGACGGGAGTGGAGATTTTCGTATGCCCTGCAAACTTTACTTCCGCATCAGCTCACACAAGGGCTCTCGGTATCAGGGCCGCATAACCCTCGCCCCAGCTTTCCCCGCCAATGCCGAGTCCATGTGATTTCGTGATACGCCTCATGTACCTCTTTAGTACATAGCCCAAGGCTCTTTCCCTACAATACACTTTAGATAGGTGTGAAAACCTCGTCAGAAGGTTTCCCGATGAACAGCAGGGAACCCCGGGCCGACCTCGTCCAAGCTTGAAGCCTCTTCGTCGTTTTGTAGCAATCCTTCTATTAAGTAGTCCCAAATGGGGTCCATCCAACTTGGCTCTGACATGGCAGGGGAGACTTCCATGTCATTGAGATCTATGGAGGGCTCTGCGAGGTGCCTCCGACGCGCCACCACGAGATCTTCTGAGGTCATCGCGCTTTGTTGTGGTATCCGCTCTGAATTTTCCGCTCTAAAGTGTGTCTCGACCGACTAGCACTAACTTTTCAATAATTCCTGCATCTTTTTAGGTATAGGATCATTTTTCACCTTTGGCCCGTAGGTGTCTTCTATTTGCTTTACTACTAACCGAGTCGCTACACACCCTGCCGGGTCAACTTCATCAATGCGCGAGGTCGAATCCCGCCATGATCTACCATACTTACTCGCTGCTGGAGGCTTGGAACCCAAATCTGAGTGCATACTCGAAATCTATTCCTTTTGGGGAGGTCAGGATTAGCCCGACCCTGCTCCCTTGAGAATTGGCGGCCCCGTCCACGCATACCTGCACGTGGTGTCGTCGTTTCGAGTATTCGCGTGCTCGCCGAGGTGAATTCCATGACGAAATCGCTAAGAGACCCGCCTTTATTGCGCTGGGTTTATATCCATGTCGAACTCGGCACAACTCCCATGGCCCACTTCATCACCTTCCTAAGGTCTCCGGCTCGTAGCACTCGCCTATCAGTATTATGTTGGGACTTCAATGGTATGAGCTCTTTGAAAGTAAGGGCGAGTTTTCGGTCATGGCATTAATGCTGGGATTAGTTTCTCCATCCTTGCACCTCTCTCCGCCATCTCGCAGCCCTACGCACGTGACAGATGCGTCAGGATTTCTACCTTCGTCTCGATAGCATGGCGCCGGCCGAAATATGAAACGCCAGTAAAGAGCGAGGAGCTCTCCTCGAGGCTTACTCGTAATGGGGAGAGCTCAAGTGTCTTTAATGCCGAACGCCGCAACGCCATGATCCACGGTGCTTTCTTTGTGAAACTCCGAAGTGTGGCTGACATTTATCGGGCCGGCTCGATACAACCCGCTTAACGCGACTATTCTTCCGCCAGACGTTGGACCTCTTTATGTTCGACTTGCCATGCACATGTCGAAAGCACAAATTTCTATCTTGTCTGGGTTTGCTTCAATTCCTTGGTTATTGACTATGAAACCTAAGAATTTTCCGACCGAGACTCCAAAGGCGCATTTGGCTGGATTCAACTTCATGTTATATTCTCTCAGGATCTGGAATGCTTCGGACAGATGAGCTATGTGGAGCTCGGCCGTGGTTGATTTCTCCAACATGTCATCTATATACACCTCCATAGATGCCCTTATCTGCTTCTGGAACATCCTGTTCACCAACCTCTGGTAGGTAGCTCCTGCGTTCTTTAGCCCAAAGGGCATCACTCGATAGCAGTAGGTCCCTTGCCCCGTGACGAACGAGGTCTTTTCTTGGTTGTCGGGATCCTTGCTGATTTGGTTGTAGCCGGAGAAAGCATCCATGAAAATGAGGAGTTCATGGCCGGCGGTGGCATCCACTATGAAGTCGATTTGTGGCAGAGGGAAACGATCTTCGGGAAGGCCTTACACACGCTAGTCGGCGCAGTCGCCACTTTCCGTCGCTGATGAGTACGACAAGCACAACCATCTGCTGTACTCCACCTCTCTGACAGTTTTGCCTCTGGAGTGAGCTTGTCGACTCGTTGATTGCTTATTCTTCTGAGCAAAGCTCCTTCTTTTCGCTTGACTGGTTTGAAAGATGGATTGACGTTTAGTCTGTGAGTAATTGGCGGTGGGACTGACCTCCCATGGCCCGTCTCCGCGAAGACATCCTTGTTCTGTTTCAAGAAATGGGTAAGGAGACTTCTAAGGTCTTCCGCAAGTTTAGAACCGATGCAGCGGGATGTTCGTGTGGTTACCATCAAACGGATACAGGCCCAAATTTCTCTTCCAAGGGCTCAAGCTCCGTGTTTACTCTATCACGCATGTCGAAGCCAGTCTAAGTATAAGGTCGACGCTTTTGGCTTCACCATGTTGAGTAACATTCCCCGGCCATTCGTTGGTCTCCCCAAACCATTCCTACTCCACTGTAGGCAAACCCGATCATCATATGGTAAGGAGGGAATGTATGCAGGGTCTCTACTCAATAGCATGTTGTGCGCATGAGGCATCTACTATGAGAAACCTCACCGCCGTTTGTCGTCGCACCTGGCCCCCAAAGTGAGTACTAATCGTATCAGCCCAAAGGGTAGCACCTTCTCTCCAGAGAATCCTAGCAGGTGGGTGCTGACTGGTTCCAACTTTTCCCTTCCGATGCCCATCTTATCGGTTATCGATGCGAAGATGATGCCTACCACCCCATTGTCGACCAGACCCGATGGATCGCTTTGTTAGCCACAATCAATTTTACTACCAAAGGACTGCCACTGTGGATGTTAGCACCCCTCTAGGTCCGACCGAGAACGTTATGGTCAGGTCGAGCTCCGGGTAGTTTGACACCGCTTGCACTTCCATTACCTCCCGACCGGCGCGATGGGCCTTCCCCGATCAGGTCGACTCCCCACCTCCCCGCAAATCCTCCCGAGATCACATGGATTTCCCTAAGGTCACAGGCCGAGTTGTCGCCGAGGGTGGTGGTTGCCGAGTTTAATCCTCGCCTTCGGGATGCTCAAGTATGATATCCGCGTCGAATCAAATATTCTATTTTTATGATCCGTATGCAATCGTTCGTTTCATGCCCGTGGTCCCTATGGAACCTGCCAAATACTTTAGTGGTCTCTCTAGGTCTCGACCTCATCCGGGACGGCCATCCCCGTGAGTCGCCTCGTTGTACCTCGCGCAAGACCTACGATACTGCGACCGTCAAGGGGGGTGAACCGCCGAGGTGAATACCGTTGTCGCAGCTCGGACTGAGGTGGACCTAGTCGGTCCCTGATGCTTCCACGTCTTTTAGGGGACCGTTCTCTGTCATTTTTCGGGGATTTTTCTATCTCTTTTGCTGCTAGTGGCTTCGGGGTCTCGTTTGTTTTTAGTCCCGCTCTTCTCCTTGGGTTGAGAGCTTCCTTTCTTGAAGATATGAGAGGGCTTCTTCGGCCGTTAATGTACCCTCCTCGCTTTAGCGAGCACCTGCCATGCTTGCCTCGAGGATTCTTTTGAGATGGAAAACATTTAAATCCTTCGACTACACTCCTAGCCCAAATGATGAATGCTGATGGAGAACTCACTGTATATCTACCTTCAAAGACTCCTAAGATTGAACTCCTCTGACATAAGACCGCTTTGCTAACTCCGCTTACGGTCACAAGTGATAACCTGGTTTATGTTCAATCAATGAAGTGGAGATGAAAAAAAAAAAAAAAAAAGAACCGACGGAGAGCTCTCTGAATGAGGAGATTAACGATGGTCGAATCCTGTTAAACCAAGCCAACGTTGGGCCTTTTAGCGTGATAATGAAAGGAGGTTGTGCTTTGCACCGTATAGGGTCTTGATACCCATGTAGTTCTATTTGATTCTTATAAGTGTTAGATGATCGACCTGATCTTTGGCACCATCGAACTCTATTCATGACTCGAACTTCACTGGAGGGGCAGTGGGTAGCACCCTACTGTGAACGGGGACTCGCCTGTTGCACTGTAGGTCCATAGAGTCGTGAGCTCATCCCTTGGCTAACTTCCTTCATGCGATTGAGCTCCTGTTGGAGGCCCTTGAACCTCTGCTCCCATGATCGCTCCCCTATTCCTCACTGAGAGGGGTTTAGTTCATCGTTTCCGACGTGCCCCCCGGGTGTTGCTTCGTTGCCCTCCTCCCGGGGGTTAGGTGTGGCCCGTGCCCCCTGGCATGGCTGGATTCTGCTTCCATTTATGCACCTCGGGGAGTGCCGGGGTGTGGTTGCCCTTCCTGAGGGGTGATGTTATGGCCTTCCTGAGCCATCTACGCTTCCGCGGCGGCCAGATCCTGGTCTCGTGAGCTCGCTTAACCTCCCATCAAGCCGCAGTCACGAGGCTGAGTGCCTCCACCTCGGTCCGTGTTGGCTGCATCTTTCTAACACGCCCGACGGCCTGGCCGTTTCACGCGCCCCGGGCCGGGCCCTGCATCCCTTCGAGGGATCGGGCATCGTTCTACCATTCCAGTTGATACCACCTGGCCGCTGAAAGGTCAGCGTTATTTGTAAAGGAACCGGCCGTTCTACGCACGGCGCCAACCGATGATGATATTTTCAACCTGAATCCCGGGCCGGCGCATGGAAACGGGCCAGCCGGAACTGAACTCCGCGCCGGGCCGGTCCGTCGGGCTCGCGTTGGACCTCCGCAAAAACTAGAAAGAAGGAGGTCGGCAGGGCTTTTCCTGCGGGCTGGTCCGATGCCTAAGTCAGGCCTTCCTCACGAGAGAAAAGATCACCAAGCAGGGCGAGTGTTTTGCATAATTTTCAATCGCCGTGGCCTCGACATTTATAGTATATGTTTTTCCCAATTGGATGGTGATATGATTCTTTCCATTGATGGGTATCTTTGCCTTATCATATCGATTAATTAAGGGATAATGAGGGGGCAGTTATCGAGAACTATCCTTCTTCCTTCATTGGTGAGATTCGGTTTTATTTACAAGATAAGCTGTTATTGGGAATTATCTTAGTTCCCTTATTGGTGAGATTTAGTGTGATTTATAGATATGAGCTTTCGATTGTCTATGCCATCGGCCCTTGGGGCTGACGAATCAATTTGCATTTTGGTCGATGCCAGCCCTGCATTTCATCAGTTTACCTTTCTTGGCCTGCATGGGCCTCGCGCGCCTATTTTCAAACCCTATCAGAAATAAAAGTTTTTAGGATTGGCTCGAATAGTAAAAAAAGAATAAGTGTACCGAAAGAGACTTGAGACCCTTTAAAATAAAATACTACAAGGATGTATTACAAAAATGTATAGACATCAAAAATAAAGGAATACTCGGCTCTCTTTTTAAAATGAAAGGGGAGTGTTAAGAAGGATACTTCTTATAAAATGAATATTTTATTTTATTTATTCAAGACGGTCCAAAACACAAATTATTGACCTGGTTGTGCGAGTTCGATCAATGATTGAGATGGTGGTCCGGCCTTGCTGGAGCTTTGTCCTCGTGGACTCCGCATTTTCATTTTTCCTATGACAAACAGATTCATACTTGATTCCTCGAAGTTTTGATTTCATCCTGGTTTCTTTGTCTTACCTAACATCTCTGCTTCTAAAGTTAAAGTTGAGTCCAATAGCATTCGTATTCCCTACATTATTGTTAAACCTTCGATTTTTCTGATTGCTTTCGCTTGGCCATCGATTAATCCCCGCCACGTATATAGCATCCTTTGTTGGTTTTTTATCAAACTCATGATATTTAATTTAAATGTTAAAATATATTAAAAATTCAAATATTATATATATATATGTTTAATTTATTGAAAATTCATTTTGCATGCCTAAAATGGAGAGATAACCCGTTTGGGTATTGTGAAAGGAGAAAGACAGAGATATCAAATTTCGTTGTCTCGAGAGAAGATAGAAGTTGTTAGGGCTAAAATGAATTTTGAAGAGAAAATGGGCTAAAAAGAGTGTTCAACACTGAGTCAGTTCATTAGAATTAGGGTTGTAATCGGAGTCGAGCCATCAGGAGTCGAAGCTACTGCGGAGTCGCCGTCGCATTGTTAGAGCTCGCTCGAACTCGCTTTATTAAGTTAAACGAGTTTAACTAACATCATTTCGAGGCTCAGAGTTAAACGGAAGCCAAGTTCCACACCTCAAATTTGGCTCAATTCGTAAACAGTTTGATAGCGCTGAGCAAGCTCGCAACTGCCTCGTGAATTAAAGTCGTATCCAACAACACAGGAATAATTTACATAATCATTTCATGAATACATAATATCAACCCAATATTAGTAATTGAACTTTATATCTGCCTTAATGATAAGGTCGGGTTATTTTAGATAAACATTTTCTTTAAATATTGTAACCGAGCCGAGCTATCAGCTGCCTCATGTTTTGCTTAAATCTCGCCTCAAACTCACAGATGGTTGAACGAACCGAGCCCGAACATCATTATGAGACTCATAAGTTAAACGAGCCGAGCCGAGCCCGAGCACCCTCAAACTCGGCTCGTCAGCTTGTAAACTGGCTCGTAAACATGCTCGTGAATAAGCTCGAACCTACTCCTTCTGCAAACCGAAACAGCCGAGCCCCGCCTAATACTCGACCTCGCTCTACGATTACACCCCTCTAATTAGAATGCTGGACGACTCACCAGATCAACCCATTTCGATTCGGCTCACAATCAAGACGAACTACCCTTTGAACTAGTGCCAAACCGGCTAAATAACGGGTCCAACCAATGATATCATACTTAAACCAAGGCTCACGTTGAATCGAAAGGTTCACACAGCCCCCACTAAAAGCTCGTCAAACCTTTCTCCAATGAAATGTGCATTCAAAAAAATTGATTGCCAAGGCAAACGGAACCTGGGTTTATACTCGCGTGAGACTTACCACTCTGACTACAAAGACACTTTTTGTAATCTTAAACAAAACAATTTTCTAGTTTCAAAAAAAAAAAAAAAACAAAAAAGCAAAACAATCTTACATTTCCTAATTCAAAAACTATAAATATAAATATTGATAGGGTTTGAAAAATAAGGCTCACAGGCCCACTCGCCAGGCCCAAGAAAGAGCCTAGCCCAACGAAACACGCAGGCCCACTCAAGCAACTCCTAAAGGAGAGGCTTTGCCCATTAGTTCTCTAACCCTTCCACACAAGATTCAAGCCTCTTTCCGTGCCAACCCGTATCGGTAACACTAATCCAATACCAAAGACCGATTATGGAAAGTCTCCCAAAGGTAAGGGAAATAGAATATATTATCCTGCAAATCCAACCAAATCTCATCAATAAGGAAAGAAAGATAATAACAGTTCATCATTAAACCGGATCCCCTAATAAGGAAGGAAGATTATCCCAAATAAACTGCTCTTTCTATATCCATTACCAAATCTGATATCGATAATAACAAAAAATATCACAACCAATGGGAACGAATCCTAATCACCATCCAACCGGGCGTGTGACATCTACTATAAATGGGCAAGACCACTTCAGCCGGTGAAAGGTACACAGACTCATACGCGAACTTACGCAACACATTCGCCTCCTCTAAGGGGCCCATATTTTCCTCGTAGAAAGAATCGATTTCACTGAGAGGCGCACCCGCTAAGCCCGCCGACCTCTTCTCTTTGTCGCAGAGGAAGAGCCAACGTGACAGAGCCTCGTAGGATCAACCCAAAGGAATGTGTCCAGCCCAGCCGACGATCCAGAGCCTTCGACCAACTCACGCTGTTCCGGGTCTCCGTCCACACCCCAACATGCTCCAAATTCTACCCGGCTGAGTGCATCATCAATAAGGCCATCATGGGAACGACGCCTTTACAAATAAGTGATCACTCAGCGATCGATGGTATCAACACGGAACACGAGCAGGAGCAACGCCAATCCTCCAAGGATGCAGGACCCGCCAGACGATGCAGACAACAGGCCTCCTGACACAATAGAAGCGATGCAAGCCAACACGAAGGTGGAAGCGCTCCCGCCTCACTGGGCCAACCAACGCCCGATGGAGAATTCTAGGAACAACTCACCAGTGATACAACGCCCACGGATACAATTTACGCGGCAGGAAGGTCACAACTTTCTTCCTCATGACGGGCAACACAATCTCGATATTCCCCGAGGCGCTGAAATAGAGGCAGAGTCCAATCGAGCCAGGGGACGCGGACCACAAGTGGCCCTTGGAGAGGAAGGCAACGAAGCAACGCTCGGAGAGCACGTCGGAAACGAAGAACTACGCCACCCTCAACGTGAGCAGAGGAGCATCATGGGAGCAAAGAGGTTCAAGGAACCTTCAACAAGAGCTCACCCGGTGTGAAGGAGGTGGTTAGGAGGATCAGCCCCGACACTATGGACAATCTTGGTACAACAACCGATCCACCCTTCACAAATTGAGTTCACTTCCTCTTCCAAAGAAAATTCGTGATGCCACAAGTGGAAGCATTCGATGGTGTCATGATCCAAATACTCATCTCAACACTTACAAAAATCAAATGGAACCGCATGGTATCAAGATCCCAGACGATGCGTGGCTTTTAGCGTACTACATTGAAAGGCCCATCTCTCGGGCTCTCGTTTATCAGCTTCCCGCCGCCAATCTCCCATTCAGAGACTATCTATCAAGGCTCAGGTCTCACTCTACTGGGGCTGGGGACGATAGGTGCCGGAGTTATCACCTACTAACCATCAAGCAGGCCTCGCAAGAAAGCCCGGTGGTCCTATGTCCAAAGATCTAATGCCGAGTCACTAAAAGTAGATATAATTTTATTTTAAAATTCGCAATCACCGATTCATTGCCGGCTTAGGGCTCAAGATAAATGACTCGATGTTTTCCATCTCCAAAACTCAAGCAAGCATGGTCAGGTGTCGCAAAAGCAGAGAAGTATATTAACGGTGAAGAGGCCCTCATATCCAAGAAAGAGAGCTCTTCAACATAAAGAAAAGGCTACTGCATGTGTCGATGAGGACGGTTCCAAAAGACAAAAGCAGACCGAAAGGGTCCCCAAAGAAAGACGGAGAACGCTCCCAAAAGGCCCCGGAACCTCAGACGCTCCGTCCACAACTGGAAGATCGACGACGTTATTCGCCCCCCGCCGATTCACTCCCCACCAGCCTCAGTGATCACAAGTCCCGGCGCAAAGTACGAAACGAAAGGGGGCCCCGAGATGGCCAACTCAAAATGTGAAGCTGGGACCCCACCATAAGAGACAATACTCAAGTAATCGCGAGTTCCATAGGACTACCCGACACCGCACCTGACGACTACAAACTCAAGAGAGAAATAGAGTACTTAATACGGCGCGGGTACCTCCGACGCTTCATATCCCTTGAAAATCAGCCTCAGAATCAAGCTCAACCCGGCCCCGCCAGCAGCCCACCAATCTCCCAGAGACGACGACCAACACCAACAACCCCTAGGTGAAATCCGTAATCTCTGAGGATTCAGGCGAGGAGTCCAAATTTCACCGGAAGGCCCATCTATGCAAAAGACGGGTCAATGTAGATATGAAATACAAGCAAAGGTCTAAACTACCACGGCTCGACACGTCCATCACATTCTCTGACTCAGATCTAGAGGGATTCCAACACCCTCATGACGACCCCAGAATCGGTAGTTCAAGAATTTGTGGCCAACAAGACAAGCCCATCTAGTCTTAATTGACAACGGAGTTCAACCCATATCATCTTCACAGCCTCGATAAACGGGCACTCCAAGGGAGAACCGAGCCCGCCAACACTCATCCATGGGTTCTCCGGGGAAAAGGTATTACCCCAGGCTCACTACTAACCTGTACTAACCTTGGGAGATCCCCCATGCTAGGCGACGACTACTGCGAGATTCCTCATTGTAGACCCATCTCGCTTATAAGGAAGTTGTTAGTATACCTTTCATGCGATAAAAGCCATCCCCTCCGCATACCACATGATGATCAAGTTCCCTACCATAAGCAGAGTACGAATGGTTCGAGGAGATCAACGAGTAGCCAGGGAATGCTACTCAAAGATCCGTGAAACGTAGCGGTCGATAACGTACAGATGGATCTAGATAGATATGTTTGACGAGGTGCTCACCCGACCGAGCCCTCGTAAGAACTAGAACCGCAGACAGCTGAACTCGAACATCTCACCCATATCGCCTCTCCAAGCTACAGCGTAAGACCAAAGGCCTCCTCACTTAGTTTTTGAGACAGAATAAAGACGTCTTCACATGGAAACAGGCAGACATGGGAGGAATTGACCCCACGCACAACTCATGGGGTCGAACGCCGCCCCATCCTTCAACCGATCGTGCAAAGAGGAGGAGCTTCGCGCCAGAAAGACAAAAAGCCATAAATGAGGAGGTCGGCAAACTCCTCCATGCAGGAGCGATCAGGGAGGTAGAGTATCCTGAGTGGTTGGCCAACGTCGTACTCGTCAAAAAAGCAAATGGCAAGTGGCGACTCTGTATCGACTTCACTGACATCAACAAAGCATGTCCAGCGACGCCTTACCGAGGATAGACTTCCATCAGACGCCTACAACAGCCATGAACTCCTCAATTTTATGGACGCCTTCTCCGCTACAACCGCATCGCATGGGACCTGCATCGATCAAGAAGACCTCGCTCATCACAAATAAGTAGGGAACCTATCATATCGCAGGATGTCGTCGCTCAAGAATGCGTGAGCTACCTATCGAGGTTGGTGAATCGGATGTTCCGTGGCTGCATAGCACAACTATGGAGGTGTACATAGATGACATGTCGTAAATCCACCACACCGAAGTTCAATATCGCCTCATCTCTCCGAGGCGTTCCGCATCCCGGAAACTATAAGAAATTGAATCCAAATCCGCGCCTTCGAGTATCGCCAGGAAATTCCCGGTTTCAGCGTCAACCGCCAGGAACTGAGGCAAATCCGCACAAAATAAAGGCTGGGTGCTCGACATGCCGTCACCATCAGTATAAAAGGAAGCCCAGTGTCCGGGACGCAAAGGATCGCGCTTGCCGATTCGCATCTCAGGCGAGTGATAAACGGCGTACCTCTTCCAAGTTCAAGAAGGCCTTCACCGGATACGGCGTGAAGAAGCGTTTCAGTATTGAAAGTACACCTGAGTTCCTCCCATTCTAGTAAGTCCTATCATGGAGCCTCACTTATACTTAGCCTCGACTTCTCAACCAAGACCGGCCCTTCGAGACAAAGAACGAAAGGCAGCACCACTTTACTATTGCACCCAGCCCGAGAGCTGGAGAGGTACCTAAGGATGGAAAATTAATTTTGGCTTTGGTAAATCCAGAGCCCTAAGCTCCGCCTTATTTCCAAGCTCATACCATAGAAGTTCCAACAACAGACACCATGAAGCAAGTGTTACATAAACCGTAGACCTCCTGAAGATCATGAAGTGTCATAGAGAGATGAGTGGAGTCTCAAGACGATACAAGCCAAAACTACACAAAGGGCAGGTCTCGTCGACTTCATGGAATCATCACGAACTCCGCTAAGGATGCCCAAACAACGACCGACCCTCTCCATCCGAAATCGTAGATGGAGCCTCAAACGCTGCAGCGGAGCCGCGAGCGGTCTTATATCCTAACCTCCCCGTATGAATACATCGAGTACGCACTCGATTCGGATTCGTGACTTCAACAACGAGGTCGAGTATGTGTCGGTTATAGCGCACTTCAACCTCTGCCCATCTGACTAGAAGTTGACTAGCTAGAGGTCCGCAAATGACTCCCACCGCTGGGGCTAGAGCAAATAGAAGACACCTACGGTGGCCAAAAGTGGAAGGATGATCCCATACCCTCCGAAAGTGTCCGGTGATTTATTAAAAAATTCTGTGCTCGTCTTCAGTCAAACATGTCCCCAGAGCGTAGAATTCCCGAGCCGACGCCTCAAGTAAACTAGCGGTGTCAAATACCACAAGAAGACCTCACACTTTACACCGCTCGAATACTCACGAGCCTTCTATAGATTCTCGACGCGTAAGTCGCCCAAATTAGTTCACCGAATCGATTTAACCCCATTCGGGACTATATAATGGGGATGGACGCCCACCCGACGACCCGAAAGAAGCAGCTAAAATAAGGACGAGGTCAGCCAAGTTCACTAATCACAAGGAAAGCCTGTACAAGCGAGGTTTCTTCACCACCTTTAAGTGCATCGCTGAAAAGACACCGAATACGTACAGAGGAAGTACACGGCTGTATATGCGGAAATCATACCCGGAGTTCGTAGCATTGGCGGTGAAAGGTCTTCGAGACAGGATACCACTGCCTACAATACTCAAAGACGTGAACCACCTAGTCAAGAATGCAAGATCTCGCCAAAGAGCACGCCAAGATCTCACGCTCCCATCAAAGCCCTGACATCAATCATGTGCCCCCACTTTCCAACAACGGGTTCGGGGCATTACCGGGACCTTTGCCCCTTGGGAAGAGCCAAATAAATTCATCATCGCCGCAGTGATTACTTCACCAAACGGGTCAAGCCGAGCCTCTACTACAATCATGCAACGTAAGATACACTCATGGCGGCCATCATATGCGTGTGTTCGTGGTCCCAAGAGCCTTGGCGCTTCGAAGAACGGAAAGCAATTCGACAACTCCAAATTCAGAGATTTATGTGCTGAGCTAGGAATTAAGAATTACTACTGCCCCCAAAGACATCCACGCCTAACGAACAGCTAAGTCAACATCAAAACCCTTAAAGCCGCTTGAAGACCAAATTGAAGATCTTAAAGAAAATGGGTAGAATACTCCTCGAGGTACTATGGGCCTGGCAGGACAACACGTGGTCAGCAACCCGAGAAACCCCATTAGCCCCAGCCTTCAAGAGACTGGCAAAGAGTCTCTTGTCGAGGCCTGATTAAAACTCTAGGATCGAGTTGAAGCAGTGAGCATAATGATCATTGTGTTCTCCGTCTAAATTTGACTTTAGGATGAAAAACGTGAGTGTGTTCTAAGGCGTACGTAAGACTACCAAAGGAAGACTATGAAGGTATTACAACTGTAAAGTCAAAACCCATGAGCTACATGTCGGGTGATTTAGTCTTAAAAAGCTCCTTCAAAGAAGGAAGAATCCAAAGACATGGGAATCGGGCCTAACCGAAGCGTCCTTACATCATATCTCTCGAAGTCGTCGACTAGGAAATTAATGAAGCCCAAACAATGTGAGGGGAAAATCTTACAAGATGCCTGAATGAACATCTTAAACGCTTATCAAAAGACTTTGGGTTTATAATGGAGTTTTATCAATTTTCGCTAACAATTCAACACGCATCGTTATTTTGTTAGACGTCACAAGCAACTCAGACATATAATGCTCAGAAATATTACATGCAATAGAACAAGAAAGCTCATAGCCATAAAAGAAAAAGTCACTCTTTATTCCAATAAGATTACATTCAGTTACAATTAGTGGTTACATCTTGGAAGCTCACACTACAAGCAGTTCCCTCAAAAAAAAAAAAAGGATGGAAGGAGTTTGTGCGGAAGAAAAAGAAGAAGGGAGAATGAGACGTGGAAAAGAAGAAAGGAAGAAAGAGAGAATGAAAGGAAAGAGAAGGAAAGGAAAGAGGTGAAAAAGAGGAGAAGAAGAAAAGGGATGGAAAGAGTTTATGCAGAAGGAAAGGGAAAAGGGAGAATGAGATGTGGAAGAAAAGAGGAAAGGAAGGAGAAGGAGAAGAAAGGAGAGGAAGAGAAAGAAGAATAAAAAACAGAGAAAGCGGCACAAGAAGTCCGGCCGCCTCCGACGCATTCCCAGCTGCCTGGTGAATAACATGACCCATAAAAGGAGATCAGTGGAAAAACACAACTCCCACAAGCAGATCCAATAAAGTCGAACCGTATCTTCGATGAATTTCCGCAGTAGACGTACTGGTCAAATCCCATTCCACGCAAATTTGATACACCCACCATGAAAGGCAGAATCTCCAAAATATGGGTTACAGAGCAACATAACTGCCATTTATAAGGATGCCAAGCAAGCACTGAATTAAGGCACCTGCTCCAAATTCTCCATAAATTACATTAAAGACACTCAAGATCTTCCGGTGAATTTGAAAGTCGACGCAACACGGCGGTTCAATGCAGTAGCCCTTCAGACACTGGCGGTCGCAGCTGCCTGAGCTCAAACTCACTTCGACGAGCGCCCATCTAATTCCGCACGTGCCACGCAGCTCCAAGGAGTCGATCAACTCAGCCGGATTGCCACCAAGGCTCCACGCCCTGAGCCCAAGAGCTCACTTTGACGAAAGGTTCATCTACTCTGATTAAAGCCACGCAACGGCGAGTCACATCAACTCAGCCGATCGCCACCAAGGCCTTAGCCGCCGAGCCCGCAGCTCACTTGGACGGAAGTTCATCTACTCGCACAAGGCACGCTGTGCCTATGAGTCGATCAACTGCCGATCGCCACCAAGGCCTTCAAAGACCCGAGCCCAAGAGCTCACTCTTGACGAGTTCATCTAATTCAGACAGGCCACGCAGCACCAAGGAGTCGATCAACTCGCTAGATATCACCGCTGCCCCGCCCGAGCCCAAGACTTCACTTTGACGAGTTCATCTACTCCGCACAGGCCACGCTGCCTAGGAGTCAGATCAACTCAGGCTGGATCGCCACCAAAGCCTTAGCGCCCGGTTCAAGTAGCTCACTTCGGACGGTTCATTCACTCGCACGTGCCACGCACCCAAGGAGTCGATCAACTCGGGGCCGGATCGCCACCATGGCCTCAAATACCGGAGCCTGCAGAGTTTACTTTGGATGAGTCGACCGCACTCAAGACAGCCACGCAATTCGAGCTTCGTGACGCCGCTATATCGCCAACAAGGCCTCGCCGAGTCTAGTAGCCTGACTACTCAGTTCGCCTTACTCCGCACTGTGCCACGTCACGAGAGGTCAATCAATCCCTTGTATCGATCGCCACCGCCCCGCCTCGCCCAGAGTCACTCTTGACGAGTTCGCTCATCCGCACAAAATGGCCAGAGGCTGATCGCCACCAAGGCCTCGGGCCACCGAGCCTGGGCGAGCTCACTTTGACGAGTTCGCCTATTCTACTCAGGTCGTGCAGCCCAAAAGCCCGTTTATCCCGAGCAGAGTAGCCCATGAAGTCTCAGCGGCCCAGTTCGAAGAAATCAACTCTACAGCTATCCAACTTGGAAGTTCAAGTTAGGCCACGCAGCCAAGGAATTAATACAGTTCATGAAGAATAGAGCACAACGCACTAATAGAGACACAAACGATAAAAAATGAATATTTATTAAAGGGAAGGCTACATATGTCTTGGGTCCCAGGCCCAACAAAAAACAAATGTACATGAAAAGAAAAGTATGTGCCGACATCAAAGTGCTGAGACGAGGCACAGGAACTAAAGGCCACAGAGGAACACTCAAGTGAAGAGGGGAGGGGTTTCCAAATGGAGCACCCAGCCTGGAGAATAATTTGCAGAGAAAGACCTCACCCTCCTCACTAGGAGGTCAAAGTCAAGTCCAAGCCCTGATATGCGCTCAAGAAATTTTCCGTCGAAAAGCGAGCCACCCAGAGCCCATCAATAATCGGCTCGTCCCTCAACCTCCCTATAACTTCATCCCTCTGAGCAACTAAAGTTATTTGCTGATCAAGGTCCCCTAATGCGCAGATTCACGACACTCCTCATTCAGCGCTCTCGCGAAGTTTACTTGGCCGGCTTCACGACGAGCCCCCGTCTGCACCGCTTACCTTGTCGCACTCGCGATTGATCACGGAGCTCCTCTCTTTAGATTCCCGCAGCTCGCCTCGGGATGTAATGAGCTCATCCTAACCATCCGCTCATGATTAAGTGCACGCACTTATCCCGATCTCGCCCAAGTCATTCCCACAACCCGGCAATTAATCTGACTCTGAAGCCTCGCCTCAACCACCATCAAGTCAAGCTCGAACTTATCCCCTACTTTCTCAGCTTCGAGCACTCCGCCGACGTGGTGTGGCCTCTAAGTCAGATTTAAGCTTCTCTCGCTCTCAATATATACGCACCTGCCTTTTGCAAATTAATCCACTGTGGTAGGAGGCCACTCTCGCCTTAGGTTCGGCGCTTTAATGATGCCTTTTGTTTAGTTTGGCCTTTTTGGCCAAACCCTTCAAATGAGTAGCCACCTGCACATCCAACATAAAGTCAACATCCAATACGGGTGATGAGTGCCTAAAACACTCATCTTACACTCGCTTGTCAGGCTATTTTCACATTTATTTTATACAATTTTATAGTTTTCGTGGCTGGGATCCTCGATTTTGTGTCCGTGTGGTTACAGGTTCATCGGAGCGTGAAGAGCAACTTTGGAAACAGCTTTTGGAACAATGAGGAGCAGCAAGGAAGGGATCACACGTCAAGGGACAGCCACCACGTCGCGACGCCACCATCGCCGCGACGCCGCCCTCGAAAAAATCAGACCTCATCATTTAGTACGAATGGGCTCGGGAATTAGTGGCATCTGGAGGCGACGGAACGGAGTACGTTTTGAGAGCAGAGTGACACTGACTTCGAGGAAGTGCCCGGGAATTGTAACGCTTTTCATTTTTCGGATATTTTCGGATATTAGACGATGTCTTCTTTATTAAACAGTTTCATCTTTTCTTCCATTATGTTCTAGATCTCTTCTAGGTTACATCAAACTCCCCGTCACGCATAAATGGATTAAAGTTTGATCTTTCATGTTATTCGCTTGTTATTAATTTGTCACATCTACTTTTATAACTCGTATTTCAATTATATGTTAATGTCTGGCCAATGTTAGCATAATCGTGACCGAGATCCGAGATTCAGAGATGAGGGTATTCGTGGATTGGGGTAGAGTAATTTCTAATGATTCGTTACTGTGAGAGATATCTCGAACTCGAAGGTGGCATTTGAGGTTAGAACATTTGGGCATTTTTGTAATACTCGAGTCGGTATGAGATATACTGATTCTATTCACGAGGATAAAGTGATATATCTCGTAGAGAGGATATCTCGTAGGGCAAGATCACCGCTTATCGACATATTACAAATATATCAATAACAATATCTTTAGAAAAGTAATCCATCGAACGTGATGGGGAGAGATTTAACCTAGGCGCCCACACCATTAATCTCACTAGAATCAATAAACTTAGTTGGGTGCTTCACTAAATTTCCACCTAAAATCATTTATTCAGATATCGTCTCCAGCGTAACCTCTCAGTCAATTCACCTTCCCCTGCGGATCGACATCCACTTTAAGTACACTATATTACTGGGGCTACGCGCACTTGCGCATAGGCATTCATTATACACACCGCGCTTACTATCAAGTTTTTTGGCGCCATGTCGGGGAACTAAGTGAATTGATATAGAGAAGTGAGACACAGATAGTATTCTCAATTTTTCTTTATTTCGTTATTTTATGCGCCGGTAATCGGGTTTTGTTAGCTCAGGTGTTATCAGCATGCTCTGTGGAGTACATGCGCAATAAAATCGAATTAATCAACACCATGATCCCGAGTCGTAAAGACTTCTCGCACGATCGCGCGAGAACAGAGAATGTAACATATTAGAACTTCAATAGTCATGGAAAACATCAAGAAATCAAGATTTTCGCGTTGAACAACCGGAATCACGCAGAAGCGTAAATAGAACTGCCACCAAGCCATTTATACAACCGCATCGATCCTGGCATGCTATTAGATGAGTTTGTTTTACCACCAACAGTTGTTCAGACAGCGACGTGACGACATCGATTCGCAAACAATTTCGAATCAAGTCACTACAAGATGTGATGTTTTAACATCTGCTCCATGGACTACCCCATGAGAATCCGAACATGCATTTGACTAACTTCCCCAAGCTCATGATACCATCAAGTACAACCTGAAGTTGATCAAGAAGCTCTAAGATTACTGAAGTATTCTAATTTCACCTCGAGGATAGAGGCCAAACATTACAACCTACCACCACCAGATTCCATTACTACATGGAACGAATTGGTACAAAAGTTTCTGACCAAGTTCTTTCCACCTTCGAAGATTGCACAACTTGTGCAAGAGATCAATACGTTTGGTCAACTAGAGGGGGAGAACCCGCGCAGTATGGGACAGTTTCATGAATTATTAAGGAAGTGTCCTCACCCAATCGACTAAATCCGTATGGATGCAAGTCCACACCTTCTACAATGGTCCGAGAAATACAACCCGAACATGATAGATGCCTCTCAAATTGGAGGATCATTGATGAAGAAAACCACTGCACTGTGCGTATGAGATATTGAAGATGTCGCAACCACACCAATCGCTGGCCTAGAGAAGGCTACACCAAGAAACATGTGGCGGGTGGCAATGCATAATGCAATCTCAACAACTGTAAATCATGTGGCTCACGACCAAATGTGCCTAAATAGGCAAGAGGGAACAACAGTTATGCATGACCACCCATGGGAGTTGTGTGAATTCAGGGAGGACAAGATAGTAGTGTGTGACTGTCAACAAAGAAACCCTACAAAGGGAGCAAGCCCAAAGATTGTCGAGGTTTAATCAATCAATCACAAAGAATAGTGACCGTATGGGGTACGCCACTTTAACTCGCACCGTGGATATGGGTGGCGAATAATCAGAACCAGAATAATCAGAACAATCAAGGGTATGGATGGCGGAATAATCAGAACAATATGCCATCAAACCGAGCTAATGAACCACCCCCGGGGTTAGTCGATTTGAGCAAGCTCTAGTACGATGTTAACTTCGCATTCGCTGTCATGAATGAGACTACGCTAGAGAACATGCAGCTAAAGAAGCAACCCAGTTTAAACAATCAAGCAACAGCGCCTAAGGAGTTTGAGGCACAAATGGGCCAAATGGCAAGCTTATTTACGTAAAGGCAACCGGTTCTTTAATGAGCAATTCAGAGGTAAAACCCAAGAAGAGATGGAACGAGCACTTAAAGCAAGCCACGCCAGAAGTGGAGAGAATGAATCACAAGTGCAACCCCTAATCGTAGAGCGCTAGAGATCGAGGAGATCACCCAAATGTAATCTGAAAAGATGATGCCAAATAAAGAATAGCTTCACAGGAGAAATAGTCGCTAGAGACTCTAGTGAAGCAAAGGCCAAAGATACCGGTCCTTTACCCACACAACGCCTCAAGAAACATAAACTGATAAGCAATCTCAAGAGTTCATGGATGTTTTCAAAAGTCATGATATAAACATCCCATTTGTCGATGCCCTAGAGCAAATGCCCAAGGCAAGTTCGAAAGACATTTTGTCTCGTAAGAGAAGATTAGCAGACCGAGACTGGGTAGAACTTAACCGAGGAATGCAAAGGCCATCCTTCGCAGGAAGCTACTCGCAGGCTTTCTCAAAGACCTGCAGCTTCACCTATCCCGCGCACAATTGAAATGCTATTTTTGAGGAGCGCCCGTGTGATTTGGGTGCGATTAATCTTATGCCCTTATCCATCTTTAAGCTGTCAGATTAGGAGAAGCCCGTCCGATCATTACGCCACTCTTCGCCTTGCAGATGATTTTGAAGCACCCTAGAGGGATAATAGAAGATGTCTTAGTAAAGGTCGACAAGTTTATCTTTCTGGAACAGATTTATAGTTTTAGACATGGGAGGGAAGATAAAGAAATACCGATTATCTTAGGAAGACCTTTTCTAAAGCAACCGGCGTGGCAATGACTATGCAGAGGGGCGAACCGAAACTAAGAGTACAAGAAGAAGAAGTAAATCTCAATGTCTTCGAGAGGTTGAGACACCTAGCGTAAAGTGATACTTGCTTCATGGTTTGTATAGTAGAGAGGCTATAGTGTTTGGCCAAATTCATTCCTACTGACCCTTGGAGACTAGCCTAGCAGAGAATGAACTAGAACCCGAGTGACTTATGCGTAAGAATATGTTAAATTGATGGACTCTTTCGACAATAATAGACCTAAAATACTTCGAATCTCTGGGTGAAGGAGTTAAAACGCCAGTCCCATCGATTGAGCAACCACCAAAGATGGAACAAAACTCCTACCCAGTCATTTGAAGATAGCAAGATACCTGTGGTAGAATCTACGCTTACCCGCGGATTATCTCAAGATCTTGCACCGCACTCAGAGGAAGAGAAGTTATCGAGGGTCCTTCGAGATCACAAACATGTACCTCGGATGGTCTCAGCTGATCTAAAAGGGATCTCGTCCTTCGATGCATGTATCAGATTTTACCAGAAGATGGACATAAACCTTCGGGAAGCGCAATGAGGTTAAACCTCGACAAACGGCGAAGTAGTCCTCTAAAGAGGTTTTAAATGGCTAGACACCTGGGTGATTTACTCCCATTTCGCATAAAGGTATGGATCAGCCTGGCCAGAGTTAAGAAGGGGAGGAACAATCACATCGACTGAAAACAACATCTTACTCGCTGCCTAGAACAAGATCGGTGAGAATTTGTATTGATTATCTAAGCCGAACAAGGCTAATTAAAAGATCACTTTCCATTGCCGCTTTCTAGATCGATGCTCGATCGACAGTCGGTTACGAATACTTATTACTTTCTAGGACTCGATGGCCCTTGCTACAATCAAATTGCCATAGCTCCGAAGATCGAGAAGACAACATTCACTTGTCCTTATGGTACATTTTATCTACGATGCCCTTTCGACTCGTGCAATGCACCGTACCTTCAAATGATGTATGATGGCCATATTCTCCGACATGGTGGAGAAGACGATTGAAATCTTCATGGACGATTTCAATAATGGGAAATTCATTTGACAATTGTCTAAAAAATTTGAGATTTGGCTTTGCAAGATGTAAAGAGACCAATCTAGTACACTAATTTGGAAAAGTGCTTATTTCATGGTACAAGAGGGTATTGTCCTGACATCGAATCTCAAGGGGAATAGAGGTAGATAAGGCGAAGATTGAAGCAATTGGAAAGTACCCCCACCCTCTTCTGTAGAAAAGGGATTCGCAGCTTGTGACACGCCGGATTTTATAGCGATTCATCAAGGACTTCACAGATTGGCAAACCGTTGTTCCACCTTCTAGTCCAAGGAACTTATTTGAGTTCGATCCCCAACGTTTCTTGCATGCGTTTCTCGTTGTTGAAGGACAAGTTGATCTCGCTCCTATTGTTGTGGCTTCAGATTGTCGTATCTGCTTGAACTTATGTGTGACGCCGCTGACTTCGCAATCGGGCTGCATTTGTGGCGTAAACGGAAAATTTTTCAAGTGATCTACTATGCTAGTAGAACCCCGACCGATGCCTTCGCCTGAATCTATGCTACTACGTATGAAAGAACTATTTGCCATTGTTTTTGCCTTCGACAAATTTAGGCCATATTTGACGGCAACAAAGTCGTGGTGCATACCGATCATTCTGGGCTTATTATGCACTTGATGACCAAGAAAGATGCAAAACCCCGGGCCGATTCGGGTGGGTCCCGCCAAGGCAAGACCACGTAGAAATCAAGGACAAGAAGGCAATCAAAATTCAGTAGTCGACCATCTTCACGCCGGAAGGGCCGAGATGATGTCTTGAATCGACTTAATTTCCGTGACGAGAAACTCGCTATTGAGGACAGCAGCTGCGCCCCGGGTTTGCAGATTATGTGAACTATTTGGTGGCCAAAGTGATCCCCCCGGAGTTTAACTATCAGAAGAGGAAAAGGTTTTTCTGCCAATCTTAAACACTACTATCGGGAAGAGCCAATTTTACGTATAATCGTGGCCGATCAGTGATAAGGAGATGTGTGGTCAAGATGAAATGCACAGTATTCTGAACCATTGTCACACTCTACCGCAGGTGGTGACACTTCTTGCGGACAGAGAACAAGAGCCAAGGTTTTACAATCGGGTTTTTATTGGCCTTCCTTATTTAAAGATGCTCACCAAATTAAGCTCTAATTTGTGACAAATGTCAACGAATGGGGAACATCTCTAGAAAGGACGAGCCACCCATGCATCCCATTTTGGAGGTAGAATTGTTTGATTTACGGGGATAGATTTCATGGGACCATTTCCTGGATCATAGCAACTTGTACATCTTGTTGCAAGACTATGTCTCGAAGTGGGTTGAAGCTGGGATCCCTACACGCACCACGATGCCAAGGTCAGGCTCACCTCAAGAAGAATATATTCTCACGTTTTGGAACTCCTCGAGCTTTAATCACAGATAATGGTACGCATTTCTGCAATAAGGTAATAGACAAGGTTTTGTAAAAGTATGGGGTACGTCATCGTACATCTCTTGCATACCACCCACAATCAAATCCAAGGTAGGTATCCAACCGAGAAATCAAGCACATCCTCGAGGAAGATGGGCCAACAACCCAAGAAGGATTGGTCTAAAAGATAGACGATGCGCTCTCGGGCATACCGCACCGCATTTAAAACTCCTTAGGTATGTCCCCAAGCCAGACGTTTGTTTATGGTAAAGCTGCCACCTTCCAAAGAGAATCGAGCACGTGAGCCTATCGGGCCACCACAACTAAAATACGGATGATTGGTCGTGAAAACGACTACTCCAACTCGAGCTAGACGAATTAAACGGCTACATGAGAACCCCGCATTTATATGATAGCCACCAAGGCCCGCCACGATAAGCACATCACTTTAAAGAATCTACTACCTGACAACAAGTCCTTCTATTCAATTCCACTAAAGTTTTTCCGGGAAATCAAGTCTCGATGGTCCGACTACTGTGAACAAAGGTCTTTTCATGGTGGGCGTAAGTTTCACATCCCGAGAAAGGCATATCTACAACGCTACCCAAAGCTTGAAGCCGCATTTTATGGAGGCGAAGTTTCTTGCATAAGCAAGTCATTCCCTTCGACAAATTACGTAAGTTAAGTAGAGTCAATGTATCATGAGTTTGAGTTCCTGAACACATTGAGTTTCAGGGTCGTCGAGCTAACGACATTAAACATAGCGCTTCTTGGGAGGCAACCCAAGTGTTCTAAAACTTTGTTTTTAAGTTTTCAGTTCTATTGTTGTTTTCAGCAATTTTTGATTTCTAGCTGTATCCATGATCAGTGTTTCTGCTTGTTGGTTTAATTTCAGGAGCCGGAAGTGTAGGTACGAGGCTTGCAGTGTTCAAATTCAAAGGGAAGTTTGCAAGTGGGAGAGTTCTCAAAATTGGGGGTGTTAGTATATAAAATCTCTCGGGAGACTCTTCGCTACCGCCGCGACGCCATTTTTTTGAAAGCTTCGCCACGTCATGGTCGCGGATTTACACTGCGACGCCAAAATTTCATCTTTCCGCCACGTCATGATTGATTTCTACGCCGCGACGTCATTTTAACACTGGCCACGCCGCTGACGCCAAATTGTAAAGCCCTCTCACACGTCAGCGACGTGATAATCCACGCCACATCGGGATTAAATATACCGCCACGTCGCGACGCGGGAGACACCACGCCGCGACGTCATTCGGGTTATACTCTCCGCCGACGCCACCCCAGCACGCCGCGACGTGGCCCCTCGCTTTTTAGCCCAAGAATGGTTCATATTTTACACCTTCACCGCGACGCCTTCCTCCTCAAACCCTAGCCCCTCGCAAGACCGCCGCGCTCTGGGAACCTGCCGGAGTCTCGCTCGCCCCGGCTCGAGACCACTTCTCAAGCTTCACCACACAGAAGTCACCCCTTTGGCCGCTGGTTATAAGGCATTTCCACCACTCGTGTGCCCGACTCTTAGCTTCAAGTACGTAGTCTAGGTTCATTTGTGCGTTTTGTGTAGTCTAGAGGTTCCTTTTAGGAATTCATTTCAAGCTACTTAGGTTCCTAGGGTCTTTGAACCCATTTAGGTTTCGTTGGAGTCATTAGGTAGTTATTTAGTGATTTGTTGTGTTGCACATTAGGTGTTCAGAAGCCTTTGTCTAGGTTAAGATATGTCCGGCAAGAGGCGTAAATTGCCGCTGCCGAGTTCCGGCCCACAGGACTCGACCACGCTCGATGCCTCACGCTTTATAAACGCTGAAAAGCCATGGACGGCTTAGCATAATTTGCAAAAACCGATCCTTCATTAAGGAGAAGGGGTTTCATCACCCCAATGATTTCTTTAGAAAGACAATCGAGGCTAAAGGGTGGCGTGCCCTATGCCAACCCCCTCGTCCAGCGGCGATGAGCGTAGTTCGAGAATTTTACGCCAACCTCACTTCCCATGTCCTCAAAAGGGTCAGGGTGCGAGGTGTATTGGTCGACTTCAGTGCGGAGTCGATCAATAGCTTCTATGGCTCAGAGCATATCCCGCCGGACCTTTGATCCCGTGGAGCATCCCGACTCACCCCCGAGGCTGTCCACAGACACCAAAGGCCTAGGGTGAGTGGATGGATCAACGAAGTACGCCATGCGATCACCCCAAGGCTACATTCGCCTTACATTCCAAGGCCTGGGCACCACTTCATCACTTCGCCTATCCCGACTTTGACGAATGTGTGTGAGGTGGTGACAACCTCAAATGTTTCTCGTCAATTTCACATCATCCAGATATACCATTCGATAGTAGGTTAGAGGATGCTATCCCATAACTGACGAAGATGAACCCGGGCACTTTCGATTTTTGGGTTTGTGCAACAAGCCTAGGGTGCCTTCACGACAATGAGGCCCGGCTTCATCCGATATGGCCATATTGCACAAGCTGGACACACCGTGTTCGCGAACCTGAGGGGGTCTACGACTCTAGCCACGAGCCATCGACGAGGACTTCAGCCTGACATCGGGCGCGCTTTGATTCCTAGATGACACCGTGATGACAGCCAGTCCTCGCCTCACCTACCCACCTCCACCACCACCCTCGTTTCACCCACCTCCACCACCACCCCCAAAGAACCCAGCGGCCGTTTCTCCCTCCCCTCCTTCACCAGACCCGAGGACCCTGCTCTCACCACCGGAAGGCTTTGACGCATTCCCGAGAGACCCAGAGCACCGAGTCCCTGCGATATGGGCGTTGCGTCTTGACATCGCAGGGCCCGATCTGGCCATCGGGCCATCATTCACCTGGCGGCCCGGCCGATCTATGCGGGCCCGAGCTCACCCGAACACGTCTTTCCACAGGCCTCCACACCACCTCCCGCGGTGATCTTCGAGGGGAGTCCTTACTCTCCCATTGTTTATATCTTGCAGGTGAGGACAACGGATATTTTGTTGGGGGGTGTGGTGATTAGGTATTATGTTTTGTGTTTTGTTTATTGTTGTGTTGGTTTTGAAACTAGTATGTAGTCTTTTTGATGTGTTCCGCATATTAGTTGTGTTTTGTTTTTTAGTATTGCATGCAGATTATTGGTGGTGTTTGGGTTTAGTTTTGGTTTTATTTTGCCTCCTTTTCATGTTGATGGGTCATGTGTTAGTTGTTTGCGTGTGTTTTAGGACATTTTTGCATGTAGTGATCGCATACATGTGTGCCATTTTGGATATTGAGGATCAATTTTGGATTGAGTTCACTATAAACTTGTTCAACTGCATACATTTGCTTGATGCTCGGTAATTAGGTTGAATAGTTGAAAAGGGCTAGTGAACCCGATTCGAGGTGATCAGAAACGGTTCTCAAACCCTATCACACTCACTCACTAGTGACTTTAGTATGCATAGGTACGAACCAACTACTAAAGTTCGATCCAACCTAGGGAGATTCGAACCATTTGGTGATGGGACACTGTCAGAAGGATTGCCATCGAGCTGACGAAAGAAAATACAAAAACAATAGAAAAAGTGAAAAAAAAAAAGAAATATGACAAAAATAGGTATATGCATAGGAATGAGCGGGATCATCCAATCGGAATCGGACACGATACGAGGAGCCTATCGAAGCCTAATGCCACGACCAGCGGCCCGGGTCGTGGCTTCAGCGCAGCTATGGGACGGAAGATGGATCATTCCGCGACACTGGGCCTTTGAGTTTGGTTGAGTGTTGAGGTGAAGTTTGGAAGGGGTGAATGCTGGTGCCCTTAACCAGCGGTGGGAGTCACCGATGGATCCCTTCTGAGGAACACTCATTCACTTCTTGGCACTAGGTCTTCTTCCATTGTGTTTTTTGAGTGTAGAAATTTCTAAGTATGAGAACATGAATAATGGGTGCGTTCCTATCCTTTCTAGTTAGCTTCCTAATAGGTGGGTGAGCTTAAGTTTGGGGGGTAGGGAACCTAGGCATATTCTCGAGGTCATCCACTATAAGCACATAGGTTTTTGGGAAAGGCTATTGAACACCACGGATTTGATGCACTAGTCGGGCCACCCCCATTCCCAATCGAATTTACTCGAAAGTCAACATCTCGTATGCCTTCAATGAACATCGAGCAAAACAAAGGTATGTGGAGTCACCAAATTGATCCCCATTTTCTGCAAAGATGCACTGCTCTTTGGGGTTGTTAATTACATTAAGGCTCGTGTGTCCTGCTTCCAGAGCCCGCTCTCGCTTGAGGACAAGCAAGAAACTAAGTTCGGGGGTGCGATGAGCGCCAAACACTCATCTCCTCTACACTCGCGTCTGTCATTATTTTCACATTTATTTTATAACACTTATAGTTTTTGTGGTAGATCCCTGATTTGTGTCCGTGTGGCTGGCTGTGTTCATTGGAGTGTAAAGAGCAGCTTTTGGAAGCAGTTTTGGAACAATGAGGAGCAGGCAAGGAAGTGACTGCCACGTCGCGACGTCACCACGTCGCGACGTCAGCTCGAAAATCTGCACCTCATCATTTAAAGTACGAATGGCTCAGAAATTAGGGTATCGGGAGCATTTAACGGAGGGGCAATGTGTTTCGAGTAGAGTGACAACACCGATCAGGAAGTTCCCGAATTGTAACGCTTTTCATTTTTTCGTGATATTTTCGATATTAGAACGATGTCTTCTTTATTAAAACAGCTTCATCTTTTTTCTCTTCCATTATGTTCTTAGATCTCTTCTAGGTTACATCAAACTCCTGCCACGCAGCTAAATTTCCATTAAAGTTTGATCTTTCATGTTATTCGGGCTTGTTATTAATTGGTTTACATCTACTATATACCTGCATTTCAATTATATGTTAATGTCCGCCAATGTTAGCATAATCGTACCGGGAGATCCTAGATTCGAGAGATGAGGGTATATTCAGATTTGTAGAGTAGCCTGTGGCCGATCTTGCTAATAGAGATATTCAACCTGAAGGTGGTATTTGAGGTTAGAACATTTAAGCACTTCTAATACCGAGTCGAGATAGAGATATACTGATTCTATTCACGAGATAGCTGATATACTCTGAGAGAGATATCTCGTAGGCAAGGATCACTCGCCATTGACATATTACAAATATATTGAATAACAATATTCCTAGAAAAAACTATTGAACGTGATAGGGGAGATTTAACCCTAGGCGCCCACACCATTAATTCATCACTAGAATCAATAACTTAGTTGCGCTCCTTACTTAAATTTTTTTTACCCCAAATCATTTATTCAGATATTGTCCGAAAGGTAAACCTCTCTAGTCAATCTAATGCTCCTGGTGGATCGATATCCGCACTCAAGTACAATTATATTACTGGGGCTGGCGCACTTCATGCACATAGGCACCATTATACACGACCGAAGCTGCCTATCAACTGACTCCATATTCGGCCCAAAATGGAAAAATGCATATCACAGAGTAGTTAGAAATCCACGAGGCGACCCTCGAGAGAAGGGCCAAAGTTTATCAATCTGCGCTGACTTCGAGATCGATCCTTAAGGATGGACGAGATCAAGGCTCGTCGGCGGAGTTCAACATTGAGAAGCAAAGAGTCCCTATCTCCGCCGATTTGATTCCCGATCTTCCTTCAACTCTTCCTCCTTCGAAGGTGACCTAACACTCTTCACAGATTCCAGACGGTAAGGGCATGACCTCCAACTATCAACTGTCCCACCCAAGAGACTTTTCGCTTCTCGCGAATGACCCGTATCGGGGCCATGAAGTCAGACTCAGAGGAGCTCAAATTTCTGTGCGATCGCGCCCGCTCCGCTTCCGGGAGGAGCACGGGGAGAAGATGAAGACGCCCACTTTGAACTTTGGCCAAAACCGCTCTGTCTTTTCGCCGAGCCTCGGGAGTTTTTCCGTTTACACTGGGCTTCCGAGACAAATGCTCACCGAACCAAAGCTCACCCCCCCGCGGGATTGGCTACGCAGCGCCCAACAGGGAGACTATGGTGGAAGGAGGCGGCCTGTAAAGCAAAGCAGCGGCACTTTAACTAGACGGTCAGAATGTCCGACTTAATCGCCCGTGTGTGCGATCGAGGAGAACACCCGCCTCAACGCCAAACATATGGCATCGTTTTCAGTCACGGGGATTCACCGAGCACCAGCTACCAGGACAATGCACTCACAGAAATACTGACGACTTTAGCCAAGTTATACCAAAAAACAGAACGGCAACACTCACGAAGATTCTCGTGGTGGTTGTTCGCCTCTCTTTCTATATAGACTAAACCTCTCAAATTAACATAGCTATGAGCTCACAATTCTCTTATACCCATGTCACTTCTCGATAAGTTTCGTTTTTTGCTAAAATAAATTTCTCTTAATGTTCAGGATTAAAAATAAGGTTCTTAAATTATGACACCGCAGTGCACAAAGTCATACAAGTAGTAAATCACTGTAAGTCCGTATCATTCCCAATGTGAGATTGATAGCGACTATGTAAGTCAACTACCCTAACTACTAAAAATTTCATACTATTCGACTAAAACCATAGTGAATATTTAATCAAAACGACAAAAATTAAAAACTTATACTATTGAATATGTTCAAACTAAACTAAAAAACAAAAGTGAATGACTAAAATAAATTGTATATATAAAAACGGATCAATCACTATCGTGAGAAGCTTAAAACCATCACGAAATACAATGGAACGCCAATTCCAGCACTAAAGTCCATTGCTCTATTTTATGCATGGATCTGATTTTTTGTCCAAGATTTCCACTATTGGAATTGATTTCTCCATATTCACTCGATTAGATATCCTGTTTCTCTCAAAGACAGATTCAAACCGCCTACCAGATTCCAGCCTCTCTTGCAAGATCTGGGTGTTTTTCTTTCTCAATACTTCACACCCATTTCTTGTTGACAGCAGAACTTTTGCTTTACCTTCTAAGGATTTTAGCTAAGTTTCTACTACATTTAATCGTGGCTCAACCCGTATCTATGGGTTTATCCCTTCTTGATTAGATCTAAGCTAACACGGGGATTGGAACGTGATTCAGATTAAGGTGAACTTTCCATTATTTAGATTGTTAAATGCACCCTCCAACTTCAATTATGAGCGAACGGGTGATTTATCAAATCGAACTCGTAGCTCGCCAGCTCACAATGGTACGAACATACCCGTAAAAGAATGCTCCTCAACTCTCCTCGTGAATCTCCGTCCGCGGTCACGCAAAGTATCCTCGGATATCAAAGTAAGATATATTCCTCAATCGGTACTAGGTACTAACATTAAATCTTATCCATTAAAAACGACACCGATTAAGTAAAACCTAACCCACCACACTCCATAAATGTGCGTGAAAGACTGTAACTAAATGTAAATCAACCAAATTAAGCTACGCTCCTGACATCGTATCGCTGGTTCAAGAAATGGAGGGTCGATCACGCGACAACCACTCGTAATTGCAATAAACCGAGAAGAAATGAATTTTAAATTCCATCAGATTTCATAAATTTCAAAGCAGAATAATCAAGAAAAATAATGCAATCCAATAATCCAAATACTGTCTCTACACGGGGCCACAGAATTCAAAACAAGAAAATAAAACTAAAAAATAAAAATAAATAAAAATTCATCAAAATATAACGAGTTCTTCTTTTCTTTTTCTTTTCACTGGGTGATTAGCGCCTCAAAAGTGTCATTTTGAACCCCCGTTATTTCAGTTTTGAGTGCTTGTGTACTAATCATATTCTAATTAACTGATTATGTCTTACTATTTATCGATCGCATTGCAGCAAATTTGAGCCATACAATTATGCCGAAATTAAAGTAGTTTGGTCTGTGTTCACCGAAGAACCCGAGTTGAAATCATCATAGATCAAATCCTAGAAGGAAAGAAGAAGAAAATTGAAATAAAGTTCACCACTACAGAGCTACTCCCAAAGATTATGGCACAAATTTCTCCAAAGATCGTGCATCCCCGCCGCCCGTCTCGTAGCTACAACGCTGTTGCCATTGTTTTTGGTTTTTCTCCTTTCTACCCTAGTCAGGTAATCAGCCTCATGTTTGGATTGTATATTTCACTTGGTTTGTAAGGCTATATGCTCATTTGTATACACTGTGAGGGAGATTTTACTTTTTTACTGAATAAAATTAGGGCCTGGCCCCTGCTCTTTCATTTTCCTTTCTTGTTGCCAAACACCCTCCAAGGATGACAACTCGAGGATGAGCGGCAAAACCTCTTCCTCCTCAAGAGGACTGCCACCTGGCAACCACATGTGAGGCCTGGTTCCCCTATTTTTTCATCAGAACAGATTTGCATTTTTGGTTCCCAAATTTGCAACTCTAGGTTTAAAGCTCTTGATGTACTTTCTTCAGCCAATACTTAAGCTTTTAAAGAGTCTCGTTGTATTCTTAGCTTAGATACACCGATATCCATTAGTTGCCCCTTTACTTAACACCTGAGGTAGCTATAATGGATTTCAACTTTAGTTAAAATCTCTTAAGCATGCTCTCCCTAAATGTGTGTATTTGACAAGCTTCAGGTTCAATGGATACTTTCACTGCATTCACCGATGCCAGTTAGCCTGCCTATTAGTTAACGGGCGGCAGGTTTTTTGGTATATGCTTTCATCTTATAAACCACCATAAATGCTAAATAAAATGCTCATCAAAAGGAAAATTATTAGTGGTTTGTTTTTTAAAGCTAAATGAAGATCCGTTCGGGACTATATGTCATCCCTCCAACGCGAAAGAAATGAACCCGGACTCTCACACTTAGACTCCAAAACCAGCAGGAAATTTGCCAATGCTTCAAGGAGTTCTTTTTCTTTATTTTTCATTATCATTTTATTTTCAGCTCAAACCACATCAACTCCTCGCTGCTTTTACCACACCTGAAAATCCAAATTGAAATTCACCATTTTAATCACCTGAAATTATTTAATTAAGAAAACCCATCCTCAGCAGCTCAACCTTAGAGCCAATATACCGCAGAGTTTACCACAAAAGATTAGGATTTAGGATATAAATATTGTTGATTCCAATACACCTACTGTGGCACGAATCAAATGGCGCCGTTGCCGGGGATGGTGCCTTAGTGCAAGTGAGAAGCTGTGAAACACTTGTGATCCTCATCACAAGTATTGGTGAATTTCTTTTATATTGCGCCTGCTTTTTTACTTCATTTCAAAAAAAAACAAGTACAGAAGAATTTTTTTTCTCTCATATTCGTGTTGCCTGCTTAGCAAGAGTATGTTCCAGCGGTGGGGCTGAGTCATAGTGATCTCAAAACATGTCTAAAATTAACACCTAAAGGAGATAACATAGCCAGAGAGAAACCCTAGGGGCATACATACAATTAGGGACTATAGAGCTTTCCATGGCGTAATCGCAAACTATCGGGGAGAGAAATCCAAACCCAACAGTCCCATGAGGGGATTCAGGAGATCAATGGATGAGTGCAACGCCTATAGTGTTCCTCAACTTATGCACCTCCGGCTTTCCACATTCTCGCTAACTCCTTAGCCACGTTAGAATCTCACACCAACCTCATCCCCTCGTGAACAAGCCATCCTAATTTGAGCAAATTAAGGATAACTCTTACAGAGGAATAGAGGACAAGGATGCTCAAAGCTAATAAGGGAATTGACATAGTGAGAGCTCTGACAAGAATCTGATGAGTTCCGCAGCAACCGATGAAAATTGTGACATCTCGTTAACAGGTTCAAAGAGGAATTAACACGCAGAACTGGCCAGGAGGCCCCTTCGAGGACCGCAGGCTGGAGCAGTGGCAGCACCAAAGTTTATCCTCTTCAACCAATCCCAATAAGTTTGGATCCTAGTGCCATTGCCCAACCCAAGGATGTAGTCCACACCAAAGATCCTCCCTGCAGACTAGTGCATGGCCACACCGTTGTAAAGACACTCACAAAACCCTAAAGCACCCACCACTAAGGCTCGCCTCATTAAAACAAGCCTCAAAACCAAGAAATTAGTGGCCACGTCTGCTTCTGCATCACATCAAAGACACTGGCAACATATGTCTCATGGTGGATTTTTGTCTCTGGGTGCCGCCCGAATTCGAGCACCCAACCCATTTTGAGCCCACCCGCCCATAGCCTCCAGTTGAAAATCGGCTCAGTGAGGCCCGCCCCAATCTTTTGTTTTCATTTTTCTTATTTTATTTAAATATTTTATTCTATGCTGATTTCTTTTAATTTTTCTCTAGATTTTAGATAATTTTAAGACCTTTGTTTATATTAATTTTCATTTTTCTAAATTTTCTTAATTTTTTCATGTTTATTTTTGCAGCTTTTTATCAAAATTCTTACTTGAAGGGAGGTGTGGCAATGTAGCCTCGTAACTCAAATTAATTCTCTTAAGTTACTTAAATTAATTTTCGCACGCTAATTCTGCAGTAATCGTTCCCCAGCCTCTACTATGCGCCTATTTTGTCATTGAGCTAAATATATTATTATTATTATTTCATACATGGTTATTATTATTATTATTATTATTGTTATTATTATTATATTTATTATATATATAAAAATTGTCTCTCATATAAAAAAAATTATTTTATTTGCCGATTTTCCATTTTCAAGGCCCAGATCCTCGCGACTTTCAACCTCGCCATCGCTTTGCACCTCATTTGTTTCCTCGTAACGCTTTCTCATCCGAACCCGCTTTAGGCTTTTGCACCGTTGGAGCTTAGAGAGGTAGAATCCAAATATGGCCAGAAATAACACTTTTGAAATTATTTATGAACGGTAATTTTCAAAATGCTCCAACTGGTCACCTTTTCTCTCTTTTCTTCCTCCTAACTTAATATACAGCTCCGTGGAGTGAATAAGGTGTCGATGGAAAACTTGTGAAGTCTCCTATCCATAAATGAGCACATATCATAAAGGAGGTAACACTTCATTCTCTAACTTTCCAATCCAAGACTCATTGCAAACAATGTGACATTTGGTTAGGGGGAAAGTTAGCGAAGGAAGTGACATTTATTTTTGTTTTTATTTTGAGCAATCCCATTTTGTGATGTTCAGCGGCTTGCCGGTTGTTTTTGTGAAGTCAAGCATACAGCCTTAATTTTTCAAAAATTTGCACTCCATTTTAGTGTCTGGCCTAACCTCGTAAGCTTTCGGAAATCAAACTTGTCTAAAATCCTTGCTGGATGTTGGGATTGATGCCATGCCTAGTTGAGCCATTATTTCAGTTGAATCTCGCTTCGCCTCAATCTTGTCTTCCATCATTATCTCACAACATAAATACAGTGGTACACTCGCTTTTCATCATTAGCTCGAGGGAGCTTAATACACTTCTCGCGTTATTTTTGCAAAACCAACCTACTTTGTTAACAAATTATAATAATGTTATAGTTCCCAAGAATGAAGGCCAATGTGTCTTCCAAAAATAAATGAAAAGACAAAGAAAAGAAAAGAGATAAGTAAAGCCTACGCCGCCACTTGAAACCCGAAAGTACCTGGTCCGAGGGAGTATGGCGAAAAGCCTTTAAAGCCTGGTGCCCTAAGTTAACTGGTCAAGTCACCTGACTTGAAGTGCCTTCTGGCACAGTGACAGTATTTAGCGAAGTTGCAGGTGTCGGGATTCTCTAAATCACCAAGTCCGGTGAAACCTCAGAGTTTGTGGTTGAAAAAGATCCTTTTGATCGATGCCCCAAACCTTAGTTGTCAGAGCCACCTGCGGATCCCCCGCTACGGACTTTCGTGAAGTCGAAGCTTTCGCAGACTGCACCTCAAGCACACAATAGAAGTGAGAAATAAGTGTGGAATTGAATCTATTTAGGTTATTTCAATGCCTAAGGTATCAAGAGTTCGTCGGGGGAAGTAGCTTTCTGCAAAGCCTTTATTGGTGCAAACCGATCACCTAAAAACCCAGATTCCTTGTGGAAGTTCCCGGTTGACACCAAGAAGGAAGCTTTTGATACCAATTTTGTATAGACATTCACTTTAGAGATAGTTATTAGACTAAGTTTTAATTTTCATTGAGGGTTAGGCATTACTTTTCACACAACCTTTTTGAATCAACCTTTTTGTAACATACAATTTTGTTATCATTTTAGGTGCTCTTTTCTTTTCTTTCTTTCTTTCTTCATTGCCAAGGACTAGCAATGGTGGTCAGGTGATAAGGGCCCAAAAGTGCTATTTTGAACCCCCTGCTTATTTCGTGTTTTGAGTGCTTTTTGTGTACTAATCATTCTAATTAACCCGATCTTGGTACATTAACCCTACTATTTTACCTATCGTGATTTTCAGGCAAATTTTGCGCCACAATGCAATTATGCCGAAACAAAGCTGAGTCAATTCAAAACACGAAGAATCCAGTTGAACTCATCGTTGCGCATCGATCCTAGAAGGAAAGAAGAGCAAAAAGCAATAAAAACACCACCGCAGAGCTTCTCCCGAGCATCGTGACACAGCCCAAAGATCAGGCATCCCGTCGCCTGCTCCTCGTAGTTACACGCTTTGTTTTTTGGTTTCATTTCTACCCTTGTTGTAATCACTCTATGCTCATTGATTGTATGGTATTTCACTTGGCTTGTAAGGCCATATAAGCCATTTGTATACAATTATGGAGGAGACGATTTTTTTTGTCGTGAATAAAAACAAAGCCTCGCCTCCCAAGCCTTTCTCATTTTCTCCCTTTTCTTGAGAGCAAATGTAAACACCTCCAAGGATGACAAACTCGATGGGTGAGCGGCTAAAAAACCTCTTCCTCCTCAGGACTGCCATCAAGTAACGGTTTTAAGATATACTTTTTGTCCCTTATTTTTTTCCACTAGAAGAAAGATTCGCATTTTGGTTCCCAAATTTGCAAACCCTTAGGTTTTAAAGCCTTGATGTACTTTCTTTCGTCACTTGGTGTGCTTTAGGTTCAGTTGTATTCTTAGCTTTAGATACACTTATCCATTAGTTGCCCTTTACACAGCCAATTTATGTGGTTAAGGCCTGATTTCAATCCTTTAAAAGTTAAAATTCTACATGCTCTCCTAATGTGTATTTGATGTTGAGTTCAATGGGATACTTTCACTGATCTCACCCATGCTCATAGTTAGTTTACCTGGTGTGGCTCTTTGCAGACATGTTCACCAGGAACCATAAATGCTTTCATCAAAAGGTGAGGCACTTATTAGTCAGTTTAAAAAGCCAATGAAGATCCGGTCGTGAAACACTATACAGTCATCCTCCCAATGAGTGCATGAAACAAACCTGATCTCCCCTTGCTGCCTTAGGACCTAAAAACCAGAGTCAATGCTTCAAGGAGTTCTCTATTTCGTCATTTTATTTTCAGCTCTGTGAAACCATCAACTCCCAGCCACACCAAAATCAAAATTGAAATTCACTCATCTTAAATCACCCAGAAACTCCATGTCACAAAGACTCATCCCGTGTTCACCCTCAGTCGCTTATATCGCTAGTGAGCTCGACTACTACTAGTGAAGATTTAGGATATAAATATTGTTGATTCCAATACACCTACTATGGCACGAATCACACTCGTAGTAAAGAAGGGAGAAAAATTTCTTCATTTCTAACATTCAAAGCCTCTATTGCATGATACTATGTACAATCAGGTCAATCCCCAAAATGTCTTGTGGAAATCCTCAAAGAAAGCCCACTCAGATCATTCCCTATATATGTCACAGACCAAGTCAGATGTTCGACATATGACAACCAAACCAGATTGTCACAGATAAGCTCATCTTTCCTTTATAGGCAACTATTTGATAACTCAAGAATAACTTTTCAATAGTGGCTCACATTGCTCGGTGGGGCACGCACATAATGGGCAATGGGTGTGTCTAAATCTCATTTCAAAATGTTTCTTTCATATGTCATGTCACACTGCGGGAGCATGTCACAGCATCATCGTTTTCCTATCTTCCACTGTGGTTATACATCGCCAGGTTGCGACCACTTTGTCGCTTGTAGAGACGACTTCATGTTGAATGACTTTTGGGCTTCGGTCGCACTCATTGCGTTTTCAGTTTCTCATAACTTCAATTTTTACCGCGAGCTCACAGATGTCGCCACCTCTTTTAAGTTTCATTTATTTTCTTCATCGCAGTAACCCCGCTCCACGTTGTAACCGATTTTCTTCCCAACTATTTTCCGTGTCGCGAATCTCACCATACATGTCGTGGACATCAATTTCTTCTCGCCATTTTTCTTCGTGTCGCGACTAATTGTTTTGTCTACATCATTTCTGACCCTTGATTTGTAGAAAGTTGAAAGCTCCGTTCCTGGGCAATTGCTTCTATTTGGCTACATGTTGTGACCTCTTTTGAAACTGTTTTTAGTTGCACTTTGAACACTGAGTTTTAAAGTGTCTAGACATCGCAGTGATGTCGCACATGCAAATGGAACTGTATTAAAAATCCATTGCAACCTCTTCTTTGGTAAAGATTTCGTATCATAGATTAATCCTCGGTTACACTGGGAGTGGTGTCGCACATCATTCATACCCTTTTTGTGCTTTACATCAAGATGATGTCATGGCTACGGTTTTCTTCTCTTGATTGTTTCCTTATAGTCTCACTCCATGTTTTCTTCGTCGCAGAACCTCCTTTTCAAGCTCGATCACTTCTGCTTCACGCTTCGCTTCTTCAAAGCCAAATTTGTCGATGTCGTGACTTGAATTGGCCGGAACTCGAGCTTCCTCGTCATGACTTCCTTAAATCTCAGCTTGTGACCTCACTCGTGCCTAAGTCGATTTCTTCGATTTTTGCTAAAATTTGAGTTTCTCGCTATATTTTCCTCGCAAATGGAATTTGAGTCAATTATCACTTTTCTCCGCAAAACACCAACATTATTCTCATAATAAACTTAAAATGGATTTCGTAAAAATCTAATGAGTTTTTGGACTCATCAGTGGTCCAAGCCACTGGAACGCCTAGGGTGTCGTCCTTGTCAAGAGGGTCATATTCCCACCACGCCCCATCGACAAAAAGTAGCGCCCTTCCATCACCTGAAGCATGGTGATCTTAAATCACCGCAGGAGCTCCAACGCCCAGAAAGGGACGTAGTAAAGTTCTGCAATCTCCTTCTGCCAAAGATAAAGGAGTGCAGCTGGCACGTGGGCACGAGCCCCTTCGTCCCTGAAGAAGGCCAATAGGCTAATCAAATGCCCCAACCATCGGGTGCGAGTCAAAGCACATTGAAATGTTGTAAAACCCCTTTTATGAAGGGATACAAAGGAAAAGGAAGACCGTTATCAAAGGTCACTTCAAAGAAGTACATCTTCAAGACTCAAACTACATACAAAGATCAAAACTTCTCAAACTGGCTACACCCTAACACTAAAAGGATCCTAACGCCAAAAAGAAGCTCCAGACGAGGGACCAACCTTCAAGTGAACAGTATTAAAGCAATGACGCTGATTTATATTTGATCCCTCAGATTTCAATCGATTTATTCTCCCTTACTCCTTGTCCATAAGAGCAAGCGCCTAGGGATGCTTTCTGTTCAACCACAATGAGGTAACGAGGAAGCCTTTAAATTCAGCCCAACCTGAACAATGCAAGAACCACTCTCCGATACACGCAAAGAAAAGGAAGGAGCTATACCCACCTGGCACTAAACAAGCATAAAACCAAAGCTTCTCCTGCCAACCTAACCTTTGCACTCATCATCACTAAAAAGAGACACCAGGAGATAAAGACGCAAAGTGACCTGTGAATACAATAGAAAAGCTATGCCGTGAAAGATCTATCAAGACTCCTGACCAAAAAGGCCCATGTAAGACTAAAGTATAGAAGAGGGAAATCGAACTCGATAAGAAGGTGCAAGGAAAAGGTCTTAGATCGTGAGGGCACACAAGACAGAGGGATGTCCGTTAAAGAAACAAAAGGAAACCGAAAGAATGGGAGAAATGAGCGAAAACTAAGAGTTATCATTATTATAACAATCAATGATCATCAAGCTTAACTGTCCGGCATCCGAAAGGTGATGTAAAGTGAAATTGCACCGATGCGAGAAACGTTACAACCCCTTTGCTCACTTACGTTCCAGATAATGGGCAACAAAATCGATAAGGTTTGAAAATATACACCACAAACACCGCCAGCTCCAAGAAAGAGCCTCATTCAACTAAACACCTACAAGCCCACTCGCTTAAACCCAAAGGAGAGGCTTCATCATCAAGCCTTCACCCTTCCTACGCCAAAGATATTCAAGCCTCTTTCTTCCGTGCCAACCCTGCATTGAAGGTCCATCTGCTTACCGGGGCAACATTTATGTGGAAAAGCTCCTCAAAGGTAAGGGAAGAATATATTATCCCGTAAATCCAATCCAAATCTCTCATCAATAAGGAAAGAAAGATAATAACAGTTCATCATCAAACCTGATCCCCCAATAAGGAAGGAAGATTATCCCAAATAAACTCCGCTTCTTTCTATATCCATACAAATCGAGACTCATAATAACAAAATATCCCAACCAATAACGAATCCTAATCACCATCCAACTGGGCTATGACATCTAATTATAAATACAAGACCACCCCGTTTAGAGTGTGTACGCATATCATACGCGAACTTACGAACACATTACTCCGGGCCTCCCAAGTTAGCCCATATTTTCCCAGAAAGAACGACTTAGGCATCTGAGGCCACACGCGCAAGCCCGCGACCCCTTCTTTCCTCTCTTTGCTTATGAGCAGTTGTTTCACACGATGCATTCGTGAGATCAACTCCAAAGAACAGCTTCCAGTTCGCACCGACAATCCGTATTTCCAGACCAACTACGCCAGCCTGCCCCCGCCCACACCCCACAACACTTCTCCAAATTTCAAATTCCTATTAAAAGCATCATCAAATATAAAGATACATTTGTAATACTTTTTTGCATTTTCAATAAATTTTATATTTAAACATCATACATATTATAAAATTTTCATAAAAATTAAAATAATAATCAAATTATAAAAATAAAGTAAATGAATAATATTATGAATATTAATTATATATTTTAAATTTTTTAAAATTAAAATTAATTTCCCTTAAATTTAAAAATTATTTTTAGTTTAAAAATATAATTAGTATATATATGACATCATCGATTTGACTGCGATTCGATGAATGAACCATGAACTAATAACTTTTTCGATTTGATCACTAATATGATTTTTAAAACATTGATTATTCCTAATCAATCAATAAACTATAGACTAAATGTAAAGTCCATGCTCAAACTTCATGGATTATTCATACCAATTACCTTTATTATTATTATTATTATTATTATTATATATTATATTGAATAGTAGTATTATTATTATTGTAGTAATGGAAAGGAGAACATGTAGAGGTTGGACACATTTCACTTAATAACAGAGGCATGTACAAAGATTTTATAACCTGATTCAAGTTCATGCTCAATCCCTGGTCTACGGACCTTGGGAAGAGTGTTAAGGACGTCTGCGTTTGGCCCCTCTAATTTTGAAACAAGTGAGGTATTAATTTAACCCGTTCAAAACTCCACATTTACATACATGGTCAAAGGCTGTGCCTAACTTCTCTCAGTTTCTTTCAAGTTAAGCTTACTTCACCACCATCAAGTCTAATTCTTCTATGCGTTCTTCCATTCCTCCCATTGCCCTTCGTCAATATCCCCATTCTAGTCTCCATGCTCATGATCTGATCATTACTACTCTTTTTTGTTCATTTTCTAATTTTGCCCGGCCCATACATAGGTGTCCATCTCCATCGGTTCATACATTCTAATTTCTGTTTCTGTCACACTGATTCCCCTCTCCGTAGCTAGCATCCTTAAGTTGTTAGTTTACTGTTGCTGTTTTTCTTCCGTTTTCTGACATCCACCTGATCTGTGTTGCAATTGCAAAAGAGAAGAAAGGGGTAGCAATTAAGTAGCTATAAAATGTGTGAAATTCTTCTTCAGTTGCAGCAAAGTTTTAGGTTGCTGGTTGATCCAGTTGTTCGCCAAGTTATTTGTTCACAACTACTGCACCAAACATTGAGGACCTTCTGAAAAGTTGATAAACTGAGGATGCCAGGTCTAGCCACCAGCACTCTGTCGATGAAGCCACAGGAATGGACATGCACCGTGGACGGTGTTTCCAAGTGGTTAGATCTTACACTGATGCTATCCGTCAAGTCTAAACCTTGAAGATGAGAAAGGCACCGAAGAGTTGTTGAATGGCCAGCGTCCTAATTTGAAGTCATGTACCACAAGAGAAAGCCAGGAAGAAGGCAGGGGATAGTGATCAAATCCATGGAGATGGCCTCCAAATTGAGAAGATATCATATCGTCCCCCTCTGCCAGAGATAAATTCTGCCCCTCCCGAAGTTTTACAATCAAGAATAAAAACGGTTTGAATGAAGCCATAGAGGCTCAGCGACCTTAACATCAACAGATCGGGGTGGGGTTGGGTGGTGTGCGGAAGTCAACGCTGAAGAAACAAGTGTATGAACAAGTGCTTCGGTGAGGTTATTCGACAAGGTGGTCATGGCATTCGTGTTGCAGACTCTAGACTACAGAGAAATTCAACAACAATTTGCAGACAAGCTAGGTATGAAATTTGAGGAGTTGAGTGAACAGGGAAGAGCAGCTCAACAGATACATTGGTTGACAATCTGAAAGCCTCTAATTTGTTACTAGAAACCGGCCATAATGCAGTTGTTAGAATACACGATGTTGTTCGGAATGTGGCGGTAATAATTGCATCCAAGGAGCATCATGTGTTTGCACTCCAACGGACTGTTTTAAGAAAGGAAGAATGGCCAAGCATGGATGAACTCAAAAAGATCACCTGGGTAACTCTAGATGAACCCTGTTGGCCTTAACACGGAAATTAACACATAATATTTCAGATCATCAAATTCAAACTCATCTCTCATAATAAAATAAAATAATAATAAAATAAAAAACACATAGGATTACATACCGTTTGAAGAACACACTCATGAGAGATTTCACTTATAGATCTTAAATCCTTGATCTCTCTTTCCTTCAGCTTATAGATCTTAAACTCTTGATCTTCTTTCTCCTTATCAAACCCTTGATACGCACTGTTTCTCGTAATTGATGGAAGAGTGCTCTACCATAAGGAGTTTCTCATACATAACTTATCGATAAGAGAAGAAGCTGCCAAGAATAATGCTCAAAACCGGTTTCAAACGTAATTTAATAACTTTATATTTAAATTATATTTATTATAATAACTGCTCTTATATTAAAATTATATTTATTATAATAATCGTTTTATAATAAATTTTATTATTATAATTTATCCACTCATCAAGGGTAAATATCTTTTTATAACAGCTTAAAGATATTGGCACTCTTTTAATTGTAAATACTAGGTTAGTGGGCCACCACTTCTTACCTTTTAATGTGAAACAATATTCTCCCACGGCCCACTAAACCGACATGAAAATTATACGTGATCATTGCATTTCAATAAACTTCTAGCCAATACGTCCAAATCATATACCATAATACTCGAATCGCTTTAGATTATAAATGCGAATGCTATCTACATGACCATAATGTCATGTTCTTCCATGTGAACACACATCACAATCCTTACTAACTCAGCCCATAATGCCAACAGCTCCCTGTAATTTGTCTGTTGTAGACAATTCGTTATCAAACAATAAAACGTGCACACATAATTGAAAACAAGAATAAACAGAAACAATTTTAATGCGTAAATTGTCAAGGCAACTATAAAGAATAAGTACCCGATCCCCCTAGCAGCGGAGCTGTTTGACAGACTGTCCAAGGCCACTTATTTTACAAAGCTGGACCTTAGATCGGGATATTGGCAAGTGCTGAATTGTATGTGATGAAGGAAAATCAGCCGTAACTCGGAAGGGTGGCAAGACATGCTTTCTCGGTAATGCCGTCGGTCACGCACGCCCCAAGAACTTTTGTAATCTTATGAATGATGTTCTTTTTTGAATATATTGATGCTTTTGTTGCATATGGATTCGATGACATTGTTATTACAGCCAATCCCTTCGGAGAGAACATGAAAAGATATGAGTTTAGTTTTCAGAGATTCATGAAAATAGACTTTTGTAAGAGTTAGAAAGTGTGAATTTTGCATGAGGCAAATCACTCGGGGCACAAGATCGCTGAGGGCCCATCCCTGTAGATGGATTATAACAAGGTTCGAGTAATCAGAATGGCCTTAACCATCAAACCGAAGAACTCCGTCATTTCTGATCGCTAACTACTACGCATTTTGCCTACAAGGTACTTCACAAAAGATGGTTGCTCCCCAACGATCCGCTAAAGAAGGATCAAGATAAATGGAACTCGAGTGTCAAGCAGCCTTGATGGTCGGAAGTGTGAATCTCTTCGTAACCAGCCCTTGTTGCCTAACTGAGTTACCAGTACAGATCGATGCCCTTGACAGAGCATCAGTGGAGTCTTAGTGCAAGAAGGCGCGACACCCGTTGCTTTTGGAAAGCAGTAGGAAGCTTAATGGTGCCGAATGCAGATACATTTCCATGAGAAGGAAATGACCGTGATTCATCAATCGCAAAGAATGGCGACATTATTTCATTGAAGCATTTTGCTGGTCATCGACACAAATAACAATTTCACTTCTCATAGTTGAGTGCTGTGCCCGATGGTAGAGGAGTTTTTAGCAGACTTCAACTTCGATCAATGTTATGCATCGTGGAAGCTAATAATGTGAGTACACTGAGTCTACAGGTGATTGCATATATTGCTGCCTTATTAGAAGTTGTGTCAGATTTTAATGAAGAATCCAAAGAATTGTCGAATCGATGCGCAGTTGCGAGAAGCCGAGACAACAGGTTCTGGAGGGATTGAAACAAGAAGGTATCGGATACAAGATAATCTCCTTACGGCTGGGTGGCGGTGTCAGATGTCCCAAGAGAAAACTCCAGAAGAGCTGGCCGAGGAGACCCACGACACTAAGCGGGCAGCCATCTCGGTGGAAGAGAGAGGACTCCAAGCATCGGCCACAGTCCTACTATCGGGTCAAGATGGGGGAGGTGATGCAGTGATGTCCATCATGCTCATGTGCTCTAACTAGACAAGACAAGAGAGGCGGCTCGTCGGGTCACAATGCTTCCCCATACCGGAGAAGCCTTGGCAAAGCATCTCCATGGACTTCATTAGCTGTCAAAGGTGAGAGTGACATAACCATCCTTGTGGTCAAGTGAACTGGCTGCCAAAGTATGCAAGTTCATACCAAGACCAATGCATGCCCCTGAAGTTGCAGGTAGCCATATTGTTTTCTACAAGAATGTAGTGAATACTGGGGGTTGTCAAAGACATCATCGTTGATGAGATGTTTCGATTCATATAAGTTTTTGTGGAACTATTCGTAAACCGGTTCGTGAGCAGCTCTCTAACAACAAACCATCCACAAAACGATGGGCAAAACAAGAGAGGGTGAATGCACTGTTGGAAGAGTACCTGAGGCACTTTGTCACTGCATCTCAGAAGAATTGGGTTGATTTACTTGATGCAGCCCAGTGCGCTACAATATACGCAAGACTCATCGGTAGGGTGAGTCCTTTTGGGCTTGCCACAAGGTTGCAACTGAGAGTTCCCTTGGAGGTGGCGACCCAGTATAGGTCGGAGTCAATCCTCACAGACAGGGTTGGCGAGGTCTCGGCAAGAAATGAGGAAGCTCGAAGCTTAGGCCGCGGGGCGGATGAAAGAGTATGCGAGATAGAGCGCAGACCGGTGGAGTTTCAGAGTGGGTGATCGAGTGCTTTTGAGCGTGAGTGTAAAACACTCATATTATACATGTCAGTTTTTCATTTTCCACCTTTATTTTATAGTAATTTCATAGTTTTTGTGGCAAGACTCTGAATTGGTGTTTAGTGTGAATCACGAGTGCATTGGAGCAAAAAGGCAGTGATGAAGTAATTTTAGAGCATAAAGGGTGTCGTGAAAGTGCGGAGCATTAGCGGCGTTCAGCGTCCGCGACGTTCCCGCGTCGTGGCGTCTCAACGTCAGCGGCGTTGGGTCGATTACTATGCAAAGTCAGCAAGCGGCAGCGTTGCGGCGTCTCAGCGTCGGCGACGTTGCAGCATGACGTCGGTCTGCGAGTTATGCTCTCGGCGGTAAAAGCAAATGGAGCGGAGATTTTTGGGGTATGTCGGAGGCGTCTGGTAGGGCCGCAATTCGAAGCGCGTGACACGGACTTCGAAGAAGTGCCCATGATTTTGTACTGTTTCTCATTTTTGGATATTAGAATGATGTTTTTAAGATTAAACACTTTCATTTTCTCATTCAGTATGTTCTAGATCTATATCTAGGGTTGTGTTGAACCCTGTCATATGTTGATGGATTAAAGTACAGTACTTTATATTATTCGGTTGTTTATCACTTGGTTTGCATCTGCTCTATATCTATGATTTCATTATATGGTAATGTCGGCCAACATTGGCATAATCACCTTGGAGATCCGGTCGAGAGATGAGGTTATCGGGGATGCGGGTAGAAGCTGACCTTCGGTTGATTCGGTAAATAGAGATGTTCCGATCCCGAAGGTGGCATTCAGAGTTAGAACATTTAAGCATTTTGGGAAATGCGAGTTGGGATAGAGATATATCTCGACTCTATTCATGAGATAGGCGGATATACCTCGAGAGGATATCTCGTAAGTAAGATCACCCCGCCATAAACTGACTTATAAATATATTGAATAATAATATCTTTAGAAATAATCCATTGAGCGTGACGAGGGGGGAGACACTAACCACTGTCTCAACCTATCATTAATTCATTGTTAGAGTGATAGCTTGAGTAAAATTAACATACTCAATCCCTTCTTTAAAATAAGTTTATTCGGATATTATTATCTAAAGCCAAAACCTTTGTAGTCATCGCTTTTGTCCTGTTGATGCGATGCTCCAGTACCATTGGTACCTTTATATTACTTTAGGCGCGCGTACACTTGCGCACATAGGCGTACATTTTACACCGCAGCGTTTTGGCTGTCAGGATTTTTGAGCGCAGATTCTTGGATGGGTTTAATTGATATAGAGAATAAGCAATTGGATATTACTGCGGGAAATTTTTGTTTTGTTTGTTATTACGAGTCTTTAATTTAGTATTGTTGTTTAGGTATTGTGATTGCGGTTTAGATTTCAGTGAGTACATGCGACGTCGAGATCAAGTTAACCAACACTTGTTTGATCCTGAGCCGGGGAGAAAGAGACTTTACGAGAATGCGAAACGAGAGGGCGAGACGGATCGAAATTTATGAAGCATGGGTGATAATGAAGGCGGGATCGGAGCATTGAGGTAAAGCAGGCCCCGGAGAGGCCGAAGGAAATGGTAATCATGGAAGGAATCAAGCACCCAGGCCGTTTATACAGCCAGATGATCCATACATGTTGCTAGAAGAGTTTGCACTCCGCCTACGAGTTGTTGTTGGCTAGGGCGACCACCCGTTGACGAGCAACGGGCGAAGTCGGTAACATTACGAATCTTTGCCGAGAATATATTGTTTCATGGACTACCCCATGAGAACCGAATATGCATCGACCAACTTCAGCGAAGTCTGCGATGCAATTAAGTACAGCGGAGTTGCGGGAGCACTCGGGTTAAGGCTTTCCACTCTCACTGGGTGATCAAGCCCGAGCATTGGGTAGCAGTCGGCATGGTTAGTACCTCGTGGAGCGATAACTTAGTGCAAAATTCCTGACCAAGTTCTTCCCACCTTCGAAAATTGCACAACTTGTGCAAGAGATCAATACTTTTGGGCAACTAGAGGGGGAGAACCTGGCAGAGGCATGGGACAAATTTCACGAATTACTAAGAAAGTGCCCGCATCACAGACTAACCCGGATGGATGCAGTCCGTACTTTCTATAATGGTGAGCTACTAGACGATGATTGATGCCTCGGTACGGAGGGGCACTAATGAAGGAAAACCCGCAGTGACCTATGATTTTTTGGAAGAGATCGCTGCCCAGCCAACCGCGAATCGGTGGCCTAGAAAGCACACGATAAAAGCCGCCGTTGCTTTGACGATGAGTTCTGACAATACGGTTAATCATATTTGCCACGGTGACCAAGCGATTGAATAGGCGGCAAGAGTGCGAACGCCATACGAACCCTGACCATGGGAGTTATGTGAAGTACGTGGAGGAGCGGCGCAATAACCGCAGAATGTCAATCGGGAAATCAAAGGCGCAAAACGAGGCCCGGTGTATCGAGTTCAATCGGGGAATCAATGCAATGACAAGGACGGTATGGAAACAATTATCGGAGTCAAAGTCAGGCGAGGGTGGCGTGATAATCGAATCGGCTATGTCGGAACAGTAAGGGTATGGATGGAGGAATAACGGAACAATATGCCATCAAGCGGTAATGAACCACCTCTGAGAAAAGGTGGATTTAGAACAAGCTCTTGCCTGAGATGTTAACCTCCACTCTTGCTTTCATGAATGAGACCAAAGGAATATGCAGCAGCAAGCAACTCAGTTGAACAATCAAGCAGCACAGCTGAGAAATTTGGAGGTACGAATGGGTCAAATGGCAAACTTATTAAGCGAAGCGTAGGGTTCATTACGAAACAATTCGATAAACCCGAGAATAGATGGGAATGAACATGTTAAGCGACATCTTAGAAGTGGGAAGGAATTGGAACTATAGTCACAAACCCCGGTTGTAGAGCGATTAGGGGCGAGAAGATCATCGGCCCGAGAGCGAGGAATGATGATGCGGATAAAGGAATCGACCTAACGATGCGTGATTTGCGAACTGACTCTGCGACGAGTGACCCACCAATTCCATATCCACGGCGCTGAAGAAGCATAAAATTTGGATAAACGGAGTTCACTAAATTTATGGAAGTGTTTAAAAAAAGTTACACATCAATATCCATTTGGAATATTTAGAGCGAGATGCTAGCTATATGAAATTTACTAGATATCTGTCTCGGAAAGAGGCAGTTGATTTTAGAGAAACGAGTTAACCTTAGGAATGTAGTGCCATACTTAGGAGATTTGCCACAAAAGCAGGAGCCCGAGGCGGTTTCACTATTCCCATGCACCATTGGAAATGCTATCGCTGAGAGGCTCTTTGTGATTTAGTGCCGGCGTTAATCTCGTACCATATCCATTTTTAAACGGTTGGGGGTTGGGTGAGGGCTCGTCATTTACGATCACGCCCGACTTCTGACCAGGATCCTTGGGAACATCAGGAGATGTACAGAAGATGTCCTCGTGAAGGTTGATAAGTTTATCTTCCCGGTAAATTTCATTTGTACTAGATATGGAAGAAGATAAAGAAATGCCACGTAATCTTGGGTAGGCCAGTTTCTTGCAATGACGAGCAATGATTGATGTTAGGAGGAGAATTAAGGTGAGAGTGCGGGAAGACGAAGTCAAATTCAACGTGTTTGAAGCAGTGAGACATCCAGCAGAGAGTGATACTTGCTTCATGGTAGAGATAGTAGAGGCTATAGTGTCTAGCCAAAGTGGTCTCACTGATCCTTTGGAGGCTAGCCTAGTGGAGATTGATTCTGAGAACATGAGCAAAGAGGTAGAGGAGTATGTTAAATGGCTGGACTCTTTCGGACCTAATAGGAGGAAATACTTTGAATCTCTAGGTGAAGGGGCTAAAACGCCAGTGCCATCGGTGGAACAACCACCCAAGATGGAACAAAAACCCCTACCTAACCATTTGAAGTATGCATGCAGCAGGAGTAGCCTCCACTTTACCAGTGATCATCTCAGCATCCTTGACTGAGTTAGAGGAGGAGAAGTTATTGAGGGTCCTTAGAGACCATAAAAATGCTCTTGGATGGTCTCTAGCCGATTTGAAAGGGATTCGCCCTTCCATGTGCATGCATCGTATCTTGCTCGAAGATGGACATAAACCTTCAGTGGAAGCGTAGAGGAGGTTAAATCCCGGAGCAATGAAAGGAGGTAGTCAGGAAGGAGTTTTAAAATGGCTGACACGGGGGTGGTTACCCCATTTCGAGCAGTGCATGGGTAAGCCCGAGTTCAGAGTGAGTAGAAGAAAGGAGGAACAACGGAGTCATAAGAGCCCGAGAACAACATATTACGCAGCCGAGGAAACGATTCTGGGTGGAGGATTTATTGACTATCGAAAATTGAACAAAGCCACCGAAAAGATCATTCCATTGCCATTTCACGTCGGATGTTGGATCGATTAGCGGTCATGAATACTGTGCTTTTGGATGGATACTCGTACAACCAAATCGCCACTAGCCACGAAGATCGGAGGCGACATTCCACATGTCCCTATGGTACGATCGCATTCGCGGATGCCCTTTGGGTATGTAATGCACCGGGCACTTTCAGCGATGTATGATGGCCATATTCGACATGGTTGAAAGGACAATTGAGATCTTCATGGGCGATTTCTCGGTAATGGGAAATTCATTTGGCTATTTGTTGGAAAACTTGAGAAGCATGCGCGAGATGTGAAGAGACCAACTTAGTGCTCAATTAGGAGAAAAGTACCGGCTTTATGGTACAAGAGGGTATTAATCATGGACATCGGTTCAACAAGAGGGATAGGGTAGATGGGGGCGAAGATTGAGGCTTGATTGAAAGTTGCCTCCACCTGTCGGTAAAGGTTCGAGTTTTCTAGGCGCTGGATGGATTACATGGCGGTTATCAAGTTTCTCACAGATTGCAAAACCGTTGTCTAACTTGTTAGTCCAGGGGATCCCATTTGAGTTTGATTCAAAATGTTTGCATGCTTTTTCAGTGTTGAAAGATAAGTTGATCTCAGCTCCTATTGTTGTGGCTCCAGATTGGTCTTTTCCATTTGAACTTATGTGTGACGCAAGCGACTTTGCGATTAGAGAGCGATCTTTGGGGCGAAAGCGAGAAAATCTTTCGAAGGGTAATCTACTATGTAGTAGAACTCTAAATGATGCTGGTGAATTATGCCACTACGGAGAAAGAATTGTTGGCCATTGTCTTTGCTTTAAATAGGTCGATCCGTATTTGATTATGTAGTCGTGGTGCACACCGTCGATACGCCATTAAGTACTTGATGACTAAGAAAGATGCAAAACCGGAATTAATTAGGTGGTCCCTATTCTTGTAAATTCGTAGAGATTAAAAACAGAAAACGTACGAGCTTTGGTAGCGAGATCATCTTTCACGATTGGAAGAAATTTAGAGATGATGTTCATTAATGTGAATTTCGGATGAGAAACTCTTAGCTATTGAGGACGAGAGGGCGGCTCCATGGTTCGCCCAGTTATGCAAATTATTTGAGTGGCTAAAGTAGTCCCCTCAGGGATTTCTCTCGGTCGGAAAAGAGATTTTCGCACGCTTGAAACGCTCTTATTGGGGCCCATCCTTTACCGATTTCTTCACGACGATCGGGTGATAAGGAGATGTGTGCCAGATGAAATGCAGTGTCCCGAACCATTGTCACACTTTCTGCCATGTGGTGGACACTTTGGTGGCGGAGACGGCGGCCAGTACTTGATCGAGGTTTTCTTGGCTACCTTATTTAAAGATGCTTTCGTGATTCGTTTTCCACTTGTGACAAATGTCTTGACGGGGAACATCTCGAAAAGAATGAGCCACCCTTGCATCCCATTTTGGAGGTCGAATTGTTTGATTTATAGGAATAGATTTCGCGGACCATTTCCCGCATCGTACAGCAACTTATACATCTTGTTGGCGATGGAGCTATGTCTCAGAAGTGGTGGAGCGATCCTACGCACCAGCGATGCCAAGGTAGTGAGAAAGCTAAGTTTACCTTGTGACCACATATTCTCACGTTTGGAACCCCCTCGGGCATTGATCACGGATAATGGTACCCATTTACGCAATAAGGTGATTGACCACTTAAAAGGTTTGCAAAAAGTATAGGTGCGTCGTGGTACCCATCTCTTGCATCTCACCGCAGTCAAACGAATGACGGTATCAAATAATCAAGTCCATTCTCGAGACGGGTTAACGGCTCCCGGGAAGGATTGGTCTAAAAAGTTGAGATGCACTGCGGGCATACCGCACATCGTTTAAAACTCCTTTGGGTATGTAGATTCGATTCGTGTATGGCGAAGCATCCCATCTTCGAGTGGAATTGGAGCATCGAGACTCGCAGGCTGACTTGGCGATTGAATATGGGCGGTGCACTAGGCGGTGGCTTGGCGCTACATTTCGGTGAACTAGATGGTCGAGGCGAAGCATGAAAATGCGTATTTGAGAAAAAGCAAAAGACAAAAGCCCGCAATGATAAACACATCACCAGAAGGAGTTCACTGCAAAGATGCAAGCCGTATTGTTCACCCCGCCTAAACTCTTCCCCGGAAAATTGAAATCTAGATGGTCCTGGGCCTCTTTCACGCTACTTCAAAGTTCTGGCTACATGGTGGAGCAGAAGTTACACATCCTGAGAAAGGCACATTCACAGTTGCCACCCAACGATTGAAGCCGTATTATGGAGGCGAGTTTCTTGCAGACAAGCAGATCATTCCTCTGACTGCATCAGATGAAGTACAGTAAGAGGTCATAAGAGCTCGGGTCCCCGAGCACATTGAGATTCAGGGCTGTCGAGCTAACGACATTAAACATAGCGCTTCTTGGGAGGCAACCCAAGTGTTTCTTAAACTTTTTTTTTTTTTCTGAGTATCAATTTTTATTGTTTATTACTAGTTCTATTGGTTTGCTGGTTTTCTCCATAATCGATGTCTCGATATTTGATCAAGCCAGGTCACGACGCAGTATTGGGAGGGATCCGCCTACGCCGTGTACAAGTCTAGAAAGTCACATTTACAAGTGGGAGGGTTTCTGGCCAAGGGATCAATGTGCACAAATTTACCGATCCGGAGCCTTCTTCGGCTACGCCGCGACGCTTGAGTCAGAACGCTTTGACGCCGATTTTGAGGTCTCTCACGCCGCGACGGATTTCCAACGCCACGACGCCACTTTATATTTTCGAACGCCGCGACGCGGAGTAATCACGTCGCGACGCGGAATTTTTACGAAGTTCGTATTATCGCTGACGCGAGATATCCAACGCCGCTGACGCCATTTAGTTACCTTCAGAACGCCGCGACAAGCACTCAACGCCGCGACGCTGTTTCAGCCTCGTAACGCCGCGACGCTGCCCTCGAACGCGCGACGCTGCCCCGCTTTAAGGCTCAAGAATAGTTCATTTTGCCTTCACCCGCACACACCACCGCCCTCGAACCCCAAGACTCCATCCGCCTTCCGTCCTGGGCCGAGCCCCCTCTCACGCCGGTCGGAGGCTCTTACATTGCCCTCCGACCTCTCTGCGCACCTCATAGTCACCTCACACACCGGGTTCCGGATCGTTCCTTGTCACCGCGGGCATTCACACCACACTGTACTGCCCGCCCGTTGTCGCCTTTCTGGGTTACCATTGTATCTGCCAGCTGGTCTAGGGCCTTTAGGTTCAAGCTTAGGGTGGTATTAGTAGGTCTATTTTAGGCTCTTTGAGTCATCTTTAGGGTCGTTTCGTACACTTAGTAGCTTTGGTGCACACTAGGTGTTTGTTTTTTTTGTGGCTCCAGCTGCTAAGTGACCAATTCCTGGGTGCCACCACCTCATGAATTTTAGGGTTTACTGCTGTAAAGGCGAACTCCGGCTTACTGCGAGTCGGTCCACAAATGAGGACCCGACCCCCACTTACGATGTCATGCGGTTTCAGAATGAGGGAAATGCACTGACTGGTTCTGGCACTCATCCGGCAAGGAACGCTGCTCATAAAGGAAAAGGGGCTTCACACCCCGGATGACTTTTTCCGCAAGACCATTACGCTGGTGATGATAGCCTTAGCCAACCACCTCATCCAGCTAGCCGATGAGTGTGGTGCTAGAGTTCCACGCCAACCTCGCCTCCCACGTCCCGGGTCCGGTGGCGTATCGGGTCGACCCCAGCCGCAGTCGATCAATACACAAGATAGAGCATGTCCCTTCTCGAGCCGCTCGACGGCTTCACAAGCACCCCGACTACCCCGAGGTTACGAGTATTGACGAACGTCGTGGTGAGTGGAAGGTCAATAGTGCGCCATGCAGGGCTCCACTTGCTGGGCCAAGACGGCTCACGGTATATCCAGATCACTTCATCACGTCGCGTCTTATTCCGACGACGAACGTGTGTGAAGTGACTGCCAAGCGTGCCCTGCTCAACTACGCCATCATACAGGATATACCCTTTGATGTTGGGCAGGTTATAGAGGATGCCATCCTCCATAACCGGACGCAAATGAATTTGGGGCACCCTTCCCATCTTTGGCTTCAGGCAAACGAGCCTGGTGCCCTCGACGACAATGAGGCCCCTGCCCACCTCATAAAAGCCATCCGCTGCTGGATACACCGGTGTCCCATGACCGAGGGGGTATATGATTCCTACCATGAGCCCTGGACGAGGACGAGCCGCACGACTATCGTTTCTGTGATGGATCCCCGGGCTACGATTCCCGCAGAGACATTGGCCGCCTCCCGTCCCACCCATCTCCACCACCATCCCAAAGCAAAGATCGGGAGGCCGCACCTCCGGGGCCCTCACCCGATCCCTGAGGACCCTAAGTGCCTCCTTCACCGAGCGCCAATGCCTCTCCGAAGAGAGACCCAGAGCACCCAGTCCCCGTCACACGTAGATATGGAGGCTCTCCGTGCTGATGTATCGTGGGCCGGCCAACCAGCCACTATTCTTCAAAGACCAGCAGGACCTTGGTGTGCTCCAGATTGCACAGCTTGCTTGCCTTTCACCACCACCACCACCACCACCACGTGATCACTGTGGGAGTTCCTTCACCCTCTACTGCTTATTTACACAAGTGTAACACCAGTTTTGTCTGGGGTGGAGGGCATCGAAGCTTCGCTTTTGTTATGTTTTGGTTTTAGTATTTGTGTAGTGTTTTTGTTTCATTCAGCATATTAGTTGTGTTTTTATTTAGTCTAGTCTCTATTTTTAGTATTTCTGTTTGTTTTGTTTCATTCTTATATGTAGTAGTTGCATGTGGAGGTAGTTATGTATGTGTGCCATGTTGAAAGTCGAGGATCACTTTTGGACTGAATTTACTATTGACATGGAAGATTGGTGCATACAATGTTTGATACTCGGTAATTAGGTTGAATAGGTGGGGAGGCTTAGTGAACCAATTCCTGGTATTCAAGAAACCATTTCTCAAGAACCCTATCACACTCACACACTAATGACCTTCAGTATGACAAAGCCGACCAACTACTAAAGTTCAACAAACCTCGAGATTCAACCATCTGGGCGGATGGACACCTGGCCAAAAGAGGACGCTATCAGCCCCAACAAAAGAAAAAAAAAAAAAAAGGAAAATGTCAAAATAGGTAGATGCATAAGAATAAGCTGATCATCCAATCTGAATCCCGAGCACGCCTCGAGGCTTTTCAAAGCCTAATGCCCCGAGCCAACTCCGGTCGGAGTCATTGACTTCACGCCCTCACATGGGACGTAAGATGGATCATTCACGCAACCTATGGCCTTTGAGAGTTTGGTTGAGTGCTCTGGGTGAAGTTTTAAAGGGGAATTTAATGTCTCGGTGCCCTTAACCAACTAAAGGGGAGTCACCAATGGATCCTCACACAGAACACTCATCTAAAACTTGGAACTAGGTATTCTTCAATTTTTGTTTAGGTACTTAGAAATTTTTAGGTATGTTAGTATGAATAAAAGGGTGCGTCTTGTCCTTTCTCTTCGTTAGCTCTTCCAAAGAAAAGTCGAAGTTCAAGTTCAGTGCCTGAACCTGTGTATACACTAGAGGTCATTCATATCTCGACGACATAGGTCCTTTGGGAAAGGTTATTGAATACCATGGAATTTGAGGCACTAGTCACTTCTTTACCTATTTCAACTGAGAGTTTTCCTAAAGTCAAACATCTCAGATGCATCTTGTAAATCCGAGCAAAATGAAGAAGAAGGTGAGTCGGTCCAAATTGATCCCCTATTTCTCAAAGATGTAAACACTGCTCTTATGTTAGTTTCAAAGATGTCGTGTGTACTGCCTAGAGTCCATTCTTGCTTAGGGACAAGCAAGAAACTAAGTTTGGGGGTGGAGGAGTGCCAAAACACATTATTATACCCGTCGGTTTTTCATTTTCACGTGATTTTATAGTAATTTCATAGTTTTGTGGTAAGACTCGAATTGGTGTTTGTGGATGCAGTGCACTGAGCAAAAGGCAAATGATGAAGTAATTTTGGAGCACAAGGAGGCTATGCAAGAAGAATTGAACGTCATGATAACGCCACGACGCTCCCATCGCCGTGATGCGCCTCAACGCCGCTGACGCTAAGTCAATTACTATGCAAGCCAACAGCCGGCACGTCATGATGCCGCCTCAACGCCGCTGACGCTCAACGCCGCGACGCTGCAACGCCGCAACTCGCGCGAAGTTGCGCTTTCAAAAGATTAAAAGCAAATGGAGGCGGAGATTTTGGGGTATCGGGAGGCGTACGAACGAGGGCACGGAATTTCCGTAGCGCTAGAAGGATACGCATCAAGAAGTGCCCGTGGATTGGTATTGTTTCTCATTTTCGATATTGCACGATGTTTTGGTGATTAACACTTCATTTTCTATTCGCATGTTCTGATCTATATCTAGGCTGTGTTGAACCCCTCAGCTTATACTGATGGATTAAAGTTCCAAGATTTCTATATTATTCTATTGTTTATCACTTCGGTCAGATCCATGCATATTCATGAGTTCATTATAGGTAAATGTCTCGCCAACATTGGCATAATCACTAGAGATCCGAGATTCGAGATGAGGTTATCCAGATTTGGGTAGAGTGTGCCTTCGCTGATTCGTAAATAGAGATATTCATCCTCGAAGGTGGCATTTGGGGTTAGAACATTTGGGTTACTTTAAATACCGAGTCGGGATAGAGATATACTTAATTTATTCATGATAAAAAGTGACATACCTCGAGAGAGGATATCTCGTGGCAAGATCACTCCCGCCATCGACAACGATAAATATATTGAATAATAATATCTTTAAGAAATAATCCATTGAACGTGATGGGGAGACATAACTTAGTCTCCAATATCGCAATTCATTAGAGTCATTAGCTAATAAAATTAACATACTAATCCCTTCTTTAAAATAAGTTTATTAAGATATTATCTACAGCTAAACCTTTGTAGTCACACCTGTCCCTGTGGATCGATATCCGTACCGTTGGTACACTATATTACTTGGGCGCACGTACAATTTGCGCACATAGGCGCACATTTTGACGCCGCTTAGCCTCTCGCCAAAAACTAACGCCGCAGATTGAAGAAGGTCAAGAGTAAAACAAGGCATAGAAGCCTCATTCGTAAATATGATGGACCCTTCTGAAAGTTGAAAAGGGTGGGACAAGTGCATATAGACCTGAAGCCACCGGATCGGTTGAAGCTCCATCCAACATTCCATGTGAGTTTTCTAAAAGTCGTATCAAGTGGATTTAGACAATCGTAAGAGTACAGAGGGTAGCTGCTCCACCGCTGGTGATAAAGGAATTTGATCATTGTGTCAGATAAATTTAGATCATCTGACCATGGGGGCAAGTCAAGAACAAAGCAAGACAGATTACTTATAGTGAAATGGAAAGTGGAAGGAAATCTCGCAGGCTTCATGGGAAAGAGATACCACCTCGCTGCAGCCAAAGCAGTGCAGAGCACTCCACAAACAAGCCGATGAGGCACCACCTCACCCTGGGAGGGTGGGTCGGTTAGCCCTCCCAAACATGACCGGACTGAGCATGTCCCATGGGTCGGCCCTGCGCCCATGAGGAGCAAAAGGAGTGCACAGGCCGCGGAGGCGAAGATCAGCAACATGGCCTGGGATCAGGCCACGCGACACAGCAGCGCGCCCAGTCGCCTACCACACTCATAGGCGCGCCTGGGGTCGCAGCCACGGACACAGCAAATACAACAGTCAGCCAACCATTGACTCACAGTAACATACACAAAGTCGGCACTTCAAGCACACAAGCGAAGACGCCTGTGTCATTGCCGCTCACAAAGGCGGTATAGGCCGCAGACCCACTGCCGGCCAGCGCAAGGCGACAAAGATGCGTAATTTCGGGCCAAGACAGTACGTGACAAGATGCGTCGCGACGCGACAAGATGCGTAACTACCGTCACCGGTCAAAGATGCGTGACTTCACAAGACAAAGTAGCCAGACAAGACAGCAGGCCGCGCGCAAGATAAAGACGCAGCCGCGGACAAAAGATGTAGGCACTTGATCTTACACAAGACAAAGAAGCGTGCCACACGCTTCGTGCAAAGGCATCACAAGATGCAAAGGCACACAACATGCAAACAAGAGACCCAGTGGTGCATGGAGACCACCTACCGGGAGGCGGTATCGTACGGGACCTGCTGGGGCAAATGGTAATTAAAACTAAATCTGCCACAGCCTAAGGACATGGGGAGTCGAGACATGGGGCTCAAGCTCACCCAGCACCAAACCATGACTGGCTGGAAGAGATGGGGTGCTCTAAATCAGCCTCGAGTGGAAGATTCAAACCCTGCCGCATTTTAATGGGCCAGGGCCGCTATGATCCTTGCTGAGTGGCAACCAAACAGGTGTGCAAGATGCATAAAAGGTCTAGGCCTTGGGCCTTACTTTAGGAACGGAGTTTGGGGTTCATCTTGTAGCGTTTTTATGTATTCATGTGTTTTAGTGCACAACAATTTTGCATGTGTAGGTGTCTTGTTAATAAAGAAACAAGTTTCAGTCGAGACCAGAATTGGATTCTTTCGTGCCTATTCTTTAGTGAGGTTGTTGCACAAGATTTGAGGGTGCTGTTGTCTAAAGACTTGCCTTAGAAACCCATACACACCAATGTAAATTTGATACAGTATATCGGTACATAACCACTCATTCATTATCATATATATTATGATTACAAAAGGCCCAGAATCCTCATAACATGTTCTAAATATGCCTCGGGAGGGTAACCCTTTAGCTACGGATCATTAACCATGTGGTCCTAATATTTTCAATCGACACTGTTTTTGACCTTTCTTAACAATCAAATACTTTAAACCATGTGTTTCGATCCACTAATAGAAAATTTTCCATTCTGTGAGAAGAAAACAGCTTGCTAGTGTTATCACAATATATCTCAAAGGTTTACAATGTAGTCGACAACACCCGCAAGCCTCGAGACAAAATTCCGCAACCATAAAGCATGATTCTTAGCTTCAAAACAAGCAACAAACCCTACCCATCGTATGAAGCAAGAATTGATCGTTTTCACTCTCCACGAGATCGCCCATTTGCTAGCACAGCCACAACCTAAGACTTGCCATCGAGACAAACCACCACAATCGAATCCTATAACCAAAGAACCTCTAATTGTCTCAGATCTTTTTTATGTGAGCACATAACTCTTCATTCCTCGTAGTACCTCATCACTTTCTAGCCTTTCTAGTTGTTCGAACTCGACTTCGTATCTTCCCAATACCTACGCCAAAGCCGATATCCGTCTCAGATATTGCCTGGAGCGTACATCAACCTCCCACAACTTATACTAAGGAATTTTCTTCATTTGCTCCCTTCCATGTTATTCCTTGCACGCATTTACTTAATTCCTTTGTCACCTTTCAATATGTGCAATAATTCCGATGAACATGACTGCATATTAAATCTCTTTTAAAACCCGATCACATATCTTTCTCAGATAAACCTGAAGACTTCCTCAGATCGATCCCTAAAGATCTCGATGCCAATAAATATAGCTCGTTTCACCCATATCAACCATATGAAAGTTTTTGTAGAGATATTCCTCGGGTTTCACCTAATAAACCACAAGATCAATGCTATAGCAAAATATCATCCACATACAATATCGTAAATATAAACTTCGTCTCACTAACTTTCGCATATATACACCGATCAACAATGTTCTCTTTAAACTGAAGATGTAACGGTATTATTAAAACTTCTAATATACCATCGTCTGGCTCGTTTAAGACCGTAAATGGATTTCTTTTAATTTGCAACCAGGTGTTCATTTCCTTTGTGAATCTTTCTCAAGAATGCATGTAGATATCTTTCATCCAAATTCCCATTTAAGAATGCGCTTAAGATCCATTTGATGTAACTTTCTCAAATCAAAATGAGCTATTATGCCATGATGATTCTAAGCTTAATCTTCGAAATCGAGAGAAGGTATCTTTGTAATCGGCACCTTCCTTTGAGTGAAACCTTCACACAAGTTTGCTAAATCGTCGGGAGATTACTTGAAGGCCGCACTATCTTAAAGACCCATTTACAAATGACTTGCTTACAACTATTGTGCAATTCACGAGATCCCGCACACCGCATGGCCATAGATTTAACTCTTCATTCCTTATAGCTTCCATCCATTTACTAGAATCATCACTTTGCTTGTGAAAACGTAAACTCAGATCCTTCCTTATCCCAATATCAAAATCAGATTCCCCGTAAATACACCACATAATCATCCTGTGAATGGCAGGGCCCCTTTCTCTTTGAGATCTCCCAAAGGTGCCTGGCCGGTGGGCTCTACAACATTTTCAATGGCAATATTTTCGTGGTAATGAACCATCTCTATTATAAGTTGCTCATTTTCTCAACTTGTTGAACAGGTCGAGGGACACAATTTCTTTTCGAGAAAAGAGTATGATAATCCACTTTTATCTCTTCAACATCTACCTTTCGTTCATTACTCCTACTAATTTCACCATTCTCTGGCAACTGCACATCGGGTTTCAACTATTCTCACACTCGTGGTTAGACAAATAAAAATCTCAGACTTCTTCGATTTATCCGGATAGCCAATGAAATATCTAGATATCGCTCAATCGTTTCTTCTCATGCGGGTTATAGACTGGTACTCCATTGACAACCCCATATATGCATATGTCTCAAGCTGTGTTTCCTACCACCATAACTCCGAAAGCGGAGTTTTTGGAACCGCCTACTAGGAACTCTGCTCAAGATATATATTATGCTTTTAAGGCTTCAATTCCCACAATGAAATAGGTACAGAAGAGTAACTCATCATACCCTAACCATTTCCATTAATGTGTGATTATTTTCAAGAACACCATTCGTATGCCTGTGCATCGTATTGAGCACGAATGCCATGTTCATGAATTTAAGTAAAAGGACCAGATTTTAATCCCATTCATCGCACATTCGCTATATAATATTCACCGCCGATCTGATCTCACAATTTTAATCTTTATCACTCGACTCGTTATGAACATCTCAAGATGTCAATGGCCTCAGACTTTTCATGCATTAGATAAACATGCTAACGAGATAGATCATCTATAAAGGTGATAAAATATTTCCCAGAAACATGGAATGTAGAGTGGTCCACAAATATCCGTATACTATCTCAAGGAGCTCATTACTAGGCACCTTTCTTTGTATGTTTAGTTTGCTTTCCTTTATGCAATCCACGCATACATGAAAATCATGAAGTCAAGATTTGTAAAATTCCTTCCTTCACTAACTTCTTTATTCTTTCCTAGTAGATGTGCCCTAGTCTTCGTGCCAAGATTGAAGAATTTTCATAATTAAGCCAATGCTTGAACCAACATTTGAATGCAGGATTATTAAAGCTTGTACCCATGATTCAAGGAAATTTTATATAAACTATCACATAAAAATACCATAACTAACTCCGTAATGCACTTAACATCAAACTTAATTGTCCGTAACTCGAATAAAAATGTATTATCCAAAAGAGCATCTAATTTGGACAAGGAAACTAACGATGGTTGCACATAAAAGTGTTTAAAAGATCCATCCGATGACCTGCCTCTAAGGCAAGCGATAGTATCACCCAACCTCGAGACTGGCTTCCTCCATATAGAGGAACTTCACTTTCCTGGTTTCCCCGGGTTGTAAAGAACTCTCGCGATTAAATTATTCACATGAGTTGTGGCTCCAAGATCAATCCACCAAGTATTTTGAAGGAGCTTCAAGAAGATTGATTCATAACATACAAAAGAAAGATTTTGATATTCTTTTTAAACCAAGCTCATACTATTACGCCCTTCTTCACATGCCCTTCTGCCACAAAAGTAGCAACTTATCGTGATTTCCATCATGACTCACACTTTCCAGTCCATACTTTTTCTTAGGTGGAAAGTTCTTCCCTTTGAATTTCTTTCTTCGTGGACCCCATGAGTCGGCAAAGAGAAAGAAGATTATGTCCTTCTTGGCTCTAATCTCTACTTCCTCGAGATACTTTTATCAGTGAGCACTATCTGAAGTTCCACTAATCCCTGGCATTATTATACGGGATTTTGAATGGAGCAAACTGTGACGGAAGTGAGTTAAGGATAAACTCGTACTCAAGAAGGACTCATCCATACCCATGCCTGCCTGCTTTTCACTCTTCGCTCATGTTTAAAATATGTTGTCAATATGTGACGCCTCTAAACTCTCTGGGGTCCATGAACACTGGGTGGAATGCTCAGACCACATTTTCATTTAAAACTGGGCATATTCTTTCAGACTGGGAGCTCTACCCAAATGAAACACCTGTATGAAACCTATCCCAAGCAAAATTCAATATAAATCACAATGATACAAAAATGGGTAAAAACTACTGGGCCCATACTACAAATGTCCATGAAAACATATCAACTATATCCCATGTCTCTAAGAGTTAGTAATTATTTTTATACAACATATATCAAAATTAGGGGAATTCTAATAATATGTGGAAAATCATCAAAGCCACTAACCTAGCTTTCTCTTCAAACTCACCTCTGTGATGAAATCGTCCCTCGCACTCCTCAGACTCATAAAATAAAAGTGGGGTCCCACTTTAATTCGGGCAGCCAAAGCTCAAGAGGAGACCGCCTGCCGGGCTACCACCCAAGTAAAGGCAATGTTCCAGCAAACACACACATCCAAGCAAACGCATGATCCTACTGACCACATGACCATCCTGCATCCCAGTCCTCACTCCACTCTCCTCACTCGCCAAGCCCTCAGAGTGAGAAGCTCATTGCTTTATTAGCCGACAACCTCCGATGTATGATATATATATCAATCGCCGCCCGACGATTGATATATTAATTGTTTATGATTCACGGTCCGGCTGAATATCAATTTGGGTCATCCATGATCACTGGAGCATTTTTAGTTCGTGGACTACCCTCCGATAATTAATATTTTAGACTACCCTCCAAACCATTTTCTGTACTCATCTCATGCACTAACTCCTATAGCCCTAGATGTTCCAGCGCATATGGAATGCATGTAAAAGCTAATTCCAAAGATACCAATCACATGCAAATATATAAATACGAATATATTCACATAAAAATTAAATCACACAATCATGTCATGTAATCATCATTTCAAACATCAAAATTAGCTCACTTGGGCTATAGATCAAACACGAGCAATTTAATTTAAATCACTCGGCCAAACACATATTTTCACAAAATTATATTTTGAGAACATCATTTCGAGAATAGTAAAACCTCGCTTACTATTCTCGAAAAACACAAACATCGCTCACTTAGTGAACCCTGTTTCTACTGGCCATTCCCAGCCTTTTTCATCTCAGCATAGAATTTAATGCACAATTCAAACATTCTCATACATGCCGAAGCAGCCTGCAATGCACTTTCCTCGGATCAGCCACTCGATGATAGAAAATCCCAAAAGAATTTCTATCACCCATTCCAGTTTGGGACTCGATCGACTCACTCACTACCATTCAACTCAAACATTCTAGTAAAGTACTTAAAACGGAATAAACTCAAGTAGGAGAAACCCCTACTCTTTTGAGTTTGTCAAAACTCACAATCCCGGGTCCATGCGAGCTCGGGCCCACACAGAGAACGTTTTCTCCTTCGCCTCAAGACCGCCGGACAGCTGGATCTCCCAATATTCTAGAGAAGCACCTCTCTCTAAAAAGTTTCAACAATGGAGGCTAATGATCCCTTTCCTCGATTTACGCTGCCTCGCTTTAATCGAGAAGAAAGCACTATACACTATTTTGTCACTTTGTGATTTAAAATCAAATCCAAAATGACCATTTTGCCTCTCTTTACTGTGATTTGATATTCCAGACCGCTTCTAGCCATCCATTTTCATCATTTCACTCATACCACTTACGGCACATGAGTATACGATATGTGACTCTCACGCATCGAAAAATCTTTTACTTATCCAACCGCTGACGCCTCGAAAATGTGTTTCAATTCGACCGTCTCGAATATTTAAATTTACGTGCTAACTAGATTCTCGCGAGACGATTCCAACTGAAACTGCTTTGTCATCCGACATTCAGAGAATTAATTACTGATTTTTAACCGAAATTACAATTTTAAATTCCACTTACATTATCTTATTCCGCAATTGGAATTTCTGCCTTTACTCCCTCCCCTCTCAGGCAATTTCGTCCCAATAGACACCATCACTCACATGCATATGTAACTGCACTCTACCATGCATGTAACTAGCCACTTAAATCTCAAACGACTCAGAACCACGCACCTTCATCCCCAAACATGAAGGGGATAGGTGGCCCCGCACTTGTCCTCGCGCCCCACGCTGACCTCCACCCACAAAGGCCGCCATAAACACCTCACTCAGCCTCACTGGCCTGGGCCGCAAACCCAATCACCGCCTATCCAAATGCACACACACCGGTCCCTCCTCAAAGGTCCCATTCGTGTCAATCTCAACTGTCCCAATCCACCACATGAGTCGGATCCGGAGTATATCCCGAGCATGGAGACGGAAACACCCGTGACAGCCCGACATCGGGCGGTAATAACCTATAACATTGCCCACTCCTCCCGAGTGCATTCTAAGGGTCCAATAAATCTACGATACTCTTCCCACGTCGCGAACCCGAATTACTCCTCTCTCAGGAACCTTCATGAGAAACGTGATCACCTCAACCCTCGAACTCTTAAGGGTCGACGCCGTACATCCGCAGATAGCTCTTCAATGGCTCCCGAGCCGTGAGAAGATGCTATCGTGATCAAGCCTCACCTTTCCTGAGGTGTCTCTAATCATATCGCATCAGCGATGGAACTTCTCCCCACCTCGCCCAACATAATCCAAGGATTCACATGGCCTCCATACACCGTCTCATGGTGCCATTCGATACTACCGATAACTATTGTTGTAGGTGAACTCACCATGCAATTAATCCTCTACCCTTACACTCCAGATCGATGCTCAGCTGTCCTTTAACACCTGTATATAATCCATACTACACGTAACCCTACACAACCCTAACCTTTCCAAGGTCACAATTATTGACAATCCAATGGACCGTCAATCTAGTCCATGTCATGAATGACATCCATAGCCTAGCTCATACCAACAATACCTAAATGCAATTTCCAAAGGTATCCAAACTCTCGAGTCACTCCCTCTCACTCCTATCACTCAACTCTAAGTTTGCATGATAACCATGTCCGTGTTTTCATCTCGATTACATAACCTTTCGGGCTTACACTTCGAGCTCTTACTTCTTCTCATTCAACTATGAGTTTTCTACGATCGAGTCCTAAAACAAACTCACTCACCCCACACTCACCAAGATGTGTGTGAATGACCATATCAGGCACCCACACCCGACTCGACGCGATGTCACCTGTGTACATGTTCAATGATGCTATACAGTGACAACCAATCCCTTGCCCACCATGAGCAATCTCTGGGAGATCTTCACCATATCCCTGACCTATCATGTCAATCCTCACCCACATCCTAAAGGAAGAACATCTATACCCCGGGTTTTCTCTAAAGGCCTTAACCTCTCTAAGCCCAAATCCTAATGTCGGCTCGATATGACAACCTCGCCTGTATTTCACCACGACAACCCGATGGCCAACCCATCCATGTCAAGTTCGATGACCAACAACCACTGTGTCTACTACCCTAAAGTCCACTCCCGCTGGGTCAAGCAACTCGATCTATCCCCGATTTCTCGACCCACACATCGTCCTCCGCCAACCGTTATCGGAGAGGCCACAACACTCGAAACCCAAACCGGTCTCCAATCTGCATTTAGAAAGTAGGAGGAATGAACCGCAGATATTCTCCCGGTCACAGCCTAACCAGGACTACCGTCCAAACCCAGATCGGTCTCGGCAATCCTGCCACCATGCTCAATCCTCGGCCCTAGTCTCCAAACTAGTAAGCGCGTGTTCCGCCTCTTATCCGAACTAGAGAAAGTCGATCCTCCATTGTTACCAACACCCATATCCCGGAAAGTGTTCCAAGTGCATCCTCAACTCTCTTCATATCACGTCCCAACCACGGAGTCCATATCCCGCAGGCGAAATCCTACAATCCGCCCGAATGGAAACCGCACCCATTTTCAAATCCTCAGATTACCCACCAATCCCAAGAAACTACGATTCTCGAAGATCGGGATGATTCTGGGCTTCCTCCCTAATTCATCGCTCAACTCAGCGCCGGTTCACACTTCATGCTAACACCATCGCGGTCCTAGACCTCACCTCGCAGTTCAAAACTCGCATCGATCAACTGAAGCGCATAAACTGATGTTTCTTTAACAACAAACAATCCTCAAGATACTCATGCTCCCACTGACTTGGTGTATCAAATGTCATCCACAAGACTACTATTAAACGATCAGATATGTGGCTTGAATATCCTATGCATGAGATCCATGAATGCCTCGCGCATTTGCTGAACCAAAGGGCATCATCAGAACTCAAAGTGCCCATAATCGTCCGAAAAGCCGCTTCTTGTGGATATTCTGTCTCCTAACCTCACCGATGATAACCAAGCATGGTCTATCTCAAGTAGACTCGCCTTCTCAACTGTCAACAAATCATCAATCCCTGCAATAAAAATTCCATTCTCCCCGATCATAACCCGCCTTTATCCGTTTCTCTCGTATTAATGCACAAATAAGGGTCTTGGCCCTTCTTCTTCGCAGGAACCCGAGCGCCCATGGTGAAAGTGCTCGCCTCTCTCCAATGAACCCCTGCTCAGCGTGCCTCATAACTCGGACTCAGTTCCCGCCACTCAACCAAAGGCCATCCTGGCACCGAAACATGTAGATGGGTAGTACCGTGGTAACTCAATACCGGTTCACATCCCTATGGAGGTAGCCTGCAGCTCATCCGGAAAACATCCACATACCGCACACCACTCGAGGCAGACTAAGTCCACCACCGGCCTGTGGTAAGGCTCGCTACCAACTCCGCTTAACTCGGTCCCGACACTGACTCATACCTGCTGGGGCAAAACAGTCATTTATCCCCTGTAAATACCACACGAGTACCATCTGTGTGTAGGCGAACCCTCCTATGCTCACAATCGATAACCCACCCCGTAAGCCGTCACAATCCGTCCCTGTGATGATGATCGAACTCTCACATGTCCATTATCCTCAAGTCCATCAGAGTGAGTCCCCAGACTTCCAACTCGCAACCTGACATATCCTTGTCTCTTCTTAATCCCTAGGAGAGAACTCCTCACACAAAGGCTCCTCTAAGGTCTCAGTCTTCAATGAAATCGCAATGAGCGATTCATCCTGTCGCGCCGTATAATCTGCCAAATTCTAACACTTTCTCTCTCGCTTCAGATGAACCAATTGGCTCACTCACCTGCCCTCCCCGTGAATGCCCAGGATGATGCCTAAACTCCTCACTACTAGGATCTCTTATTCACCGCGATACCAAACAAAGTACAAGATTCACTTGTAATACCTCACAAATTTCATCAAAAGTCTCAGCCGACAAATCGACAGGCTCTGACTGGGGCACTCGACGCCTCACGCCCCGTCCTCTTACTAAACATTCACACAATCATCAACGCTAAGACGCTCACTTCCAATCTCAAGATTCACATAAACACCGCCCGAGATACTCACACATAAATCGCCAGGTATATGTACTGTTCTCAGATCTACAAGTAAATGCAAGTGCGATCAATTTTTTTTTTTTGTATTTAAACCATTTGTTACTGAAATTTTATTTTCAAAAATTTTATTTTTGAAAATTTTATTTTTCTTAAAATTTTATCAATCTTATTTTGATTTGATTTGGATTTTAATTAAATTTAATAAAATATTTTTCTGGAATTTTTTTTTTATAATGAACAAGAGCTTTATTTAAGGATCTGAAAAACACCGAGTCGAAAAATCGTTGAGGACCAAGCTCTGTGCACGCAGCACCTTAACCGGCTCAGCCTCAGGCAAGACAAAGTCGTACGCCTCACAGGCCAAGGGCACAAGCTGCCATGGCACTGGCCAAGGCTACTGCCTTCAAGAGGCGCTTCAAGGCCAAGCGCTCACTCAAGGCCAGCTCTGCAGGCGCCAGGCTGGGGCCAGCCACATTACTGGCCATACACAAGAGACGAATCAAGCCAGAGCCAGCAGACGGATCAGACAATACAGCCTCCATGTTTCGCGGCCATACTCGTGGCCGACACTCTCTGCCTCTCACATTACAGGGTTGGCAATCAGACAGAATATTAATTTCCAAATTTCAAATAAATCACATTGCAATATACCTTCCTGGGCCATCTCTGCAGAATACAATTTCAAATTTCTCCAAGCTTTCTTCTCTAATACAAAATCAGATTAATAATACAAATTTTTTTTTTTCATAATATAATCAAGTGTGAGCTCAAAACGACATGCCAAAAATTTTTATTTTCATTTATTTCAACAAGATGAAAATCACTAAAATAACTAAAATCATATTTTTTTTCATTTTTTTGACACTCAAATAAATTCATAAAAATTTATTTTACCCCTTTTCTTAAATTTACATCTATATAAAACCTTAGAAAATTATTTCCTTTCACCTCATAACCAAATAAATTTTATAAATTTATTTTCTTTTCAGTTTCAATTTAAAAATTTTTCCACTCAAATAAATTTATAAAAATTTATTTTCTTCCATTTTCTTCACTCATCCAATAAATTCTATTAAAAATTTATTTTCATTTTTATTTCCACGGTACAATCGTACCACTCAAAATATTTTCTAAAACATTTCCTTAACTCATCTATGTGCTAATAACCAAGCACACAACATTATAGCACATTACGAACCATGTTATACACACAATCACACACCAATACTCCTTACTTCAAAATCAATACGAAAAACCCACTCAACACACGCGGCACGTGAGTGTCCCAGTTTTGTCCTGCATTTTCCTAGTAATCTCATACCTAAACCGAACATCAATCCACACCCTGTGGGTGATGCCCTCATTCAACTATGGCTCAAGCTCCCAAGCCTCCTCATTCCCAGTTTCCACACACCTACACTCCACACTCAAACCACCTAGCAGGATGGATACCCAACCCGAGCTCCCTGTATTCAGATACCTAAGCTCCGATACTGCCGTGACAACCTAAACCCGGGGTCCGCTGACTACCCGTCAACCCGGGCTGAAACACTCGTGAATGGTGACCCGACATTTCTCACGCGAAAACGCGAGTCTCCTTTGCACGGGAGCTCTACCTGGCAAATGAAACACCGCATGAAACCCGCCACAAGCAAACCCAATATAACCACAATGATACAAATATGGGTAAAAACGGCCTCCTGGGCCCATACTACAATGTCCATGAAAACATATCAACTATATCCCATAGTTCTAAGAGTTAGTAAATTACTCTTATACAACATATATCAAAATTAGGGAATTCTAATACATGTGGAAAATCATCAAAGCTTCACAACGCTCTTCAAAACTCACCTCTAGACGAGCTTCCTTCCCGCACGCCCCCGTACCGTAAAATAAAGCAAATTCCACGACGGTTGGGGCTAAAGCTCAAGAGGAGAATCGCCTCAAGCGGGCTACTTCACTACCTAAGTGCAAAGGCAATGTTCCAGTAAACACACATTCAAGCAAATGCATGATCCTACTCTTGAATGTCTACATGACCAACTCAGATCCCGAGTCTTCACCGACTCTCTCACACTCTCGCCTGCTCTGTATGAGAATTATTGTTTATTAGTGGACAACCTCTCTCCGATGTATATATATCAATCGTGGGCCGCCCATTTATTTGATATATTAATTGTTTGTGGACTACCCTCCGATGAATATCACTCGCCGTCCGACGATCGATATTTTAGTTTGTGGACTACCCTCCGATAATTAATATTTTAGACTACTCCTTCGAACCATTTTCTAGACTCATCTCATGCACTAACTCCTATAGTCCTAGGATGTTCCAAGCAGCATATGGAATGCATGTAAAAGCAATTTCCAAAGATACCTAATCACATGCAAATATATAAATACTGGAATATATTCACATAAAAATTAAATCACACAATCATGTGATTTAATTTTCATTTCAAACATCAAAATTAGCTCACTTGGGCTAATGATCGTCACGAGCAATTTAATTTAAATCACTGCCAAACACATATTTTCACAAAACTATATTTTGAGAACACTATTTCTCGGGAATAGTGAAACCTCACATTTATTCTCGAAAAATCGACAAAACATCGGGTTCACTTAGCGAACCCAAGTCTCACTCGCCATTCCCTACTCTTTTTTCATCTCAAGCATAGAATTTTAATGCAATAATTCAAATATTCTCACACAAGCAGCCTACTCTAATTTTCCTCGGACTGCCACGATGATAGAAAATCCCAAAAGAATTTAACACCCGGTCCCAAGCCTGGGGATCGATCATCGGCCCCTCACGGCCTCATTCAATCCAAACATTCGTAAAGTACTTAAATGGGAATAAAACCCAAGTGTGTGGAGAAACCCCTACCTTTCGAGCTCTGTCAAAAACTCACAATCCAGGTCCACGCTGCACTTCATCCGTCGCAGAACGCTCTCCCGAACGCCGACGTCAGAGTCTCCCAATACCTGGTATATAGAAGCACCCTCCTCTCTCTAAAAAAAGCTCAACAAGTGATGCTAATCGGATCCCCTTTCCTTGATTTCACGCTTTCGCCTTTGCTTAATCGGGAGAAGAAAGCACTATACACTATTTGTCACTACGACTTAAAATCAACCAAAACGACCATTTTGTCCTCTCTTTTTTACCAGATTTGATATTCTGACTGCCTCTACTGGCCCATTTTCATCATTTCACTCATACCACTTATGGCACATGAGTACATGATATACGTGACTTCGCCGATCGAAATCGCTTACTAAGACCAACCGCCGATGCCTCGAAAAACGTGTCGACTCCGACTGTCTCGGAATATTACGAAATTTTACGTGCTAACTAGATTTCGCAAGACGATTCCAACGGTGAAATCCGTTTTGTCATCCGAGATCTAGAGAATTAATTACAGATTTTTAACCGAAATTACAAATTTGTAATCGAATTTACGATTTTGCCCTTATTCCAGAAATTGGAATTTCTCGGGTCTTACAGAATACCTTTCTGACCATCATATTTCATGGTGGTCAATTCAACCATCAATGTGCCTGCAAGGGACTTATTAGCGCGTTTGAAGCGCTCCTCAACTGATTTCAGAAATTCCGAGGCAAACCTAGCTTGAGGAGAGAGGCTTTTGATATTATTGGCAATAGTCATTCTCATAAACATCATAATCGAAGTCCGTTGATCTTTGCCCGGTACCTTGATTGTTCCACTTGCTCCGCAGTACCGTCATCCGTAGCTTCGGGAGGCTTATCCTAAGTATTAAAGCCAAGTCAAGATCCAATACGCCCCAAAGTGAGAATCTAACCCTTTCATACCATTCGTAAAAGTTCGACCATCAAAAACATCTCATTCCGCATGCAAGAGAGTGTAATGAAGTGGAACTGCACAAAATAGAACAATGCTCGCAATAAGGCTCATATAAAATAAATAGCAATGAACTATTGATATCATTAAAATTCTCATTTTAAATTTTAACATATCCAAAGGTTAACTTTGAGGAGCTAAAACACTTTACTATTTTGTGTCATTTATATGTTACCTTGGGTAACCATTTTACCTTTCAAGCAACACAAAATAAACACACTGTCAATTAGCATAAATTGACTCTCATTTGGGTTAGTCTCATTCTCCTAATTATAAAAGAGAATTATTAAGAATTTTATAAGTCTCCCTTTTATTCCTTTTATGCACTATTAAATATAAGGCTCAATTAATTTAGGTTACTTTGGCAACTATCTAAATTAGTTAACCTTACATTTATAAATTGTCATTTGAATAAAATTTCACAAGATGAAATTAATTTTTTATTTGAGTTAAAAATCAAGGAATAGTATTTTAATAATCATTTGATTCAATAATCAATCATAATAAAATCAAAGAAATCGACATCGATAATTTCACAAAGGTTCAAATCACGTGATATATGGACATCTTAAAGAGAATTTCGCCATATTCAAATAAGCGAGCAATGACAATCGGCAACCGCCATGATTCTATATTTCTCATTTATTAGCCGACCAGGCCCAGCTACCAAACGGCCTCGTAAATGGTGCCAACAATGGCGCCTGAAACGCCATCGGATCGACGCCAAACCGCCTCATCGACATTGATCCAAATAAATGGCCAGAAGGAAAAATAAAAATCTTCCTCTACGCTGAGGTCGGGTCTTTATTTTGTTTAATTAAAGTTTTTTTATTCATTTTAGTGAGACAAATTATAAGATAAATCTCTTAAAATTTAATCTTTATAAACAATGATTCTGAATATTTAAATTCAATCTTGCTCTGATACCAATTGTTGACCTTAACACGGAAATTAACACATAATATTTCAAATCATCGAATTCAAACTCATCTCTGATAATAAAATAAAATAATAATAAAATAAAAAACATATAGATTACATACCATTTGAAGAACACACAACCATGAGATTTCCTTCGCTTATAGATTTTAAATTCTTGATCTCTTTCCCTTCGCCTTTAAAGATCTTAAATCTCGATTCTTCTTCTCCTTATCAAACTTTGATACACATAATTGTTTTCTCAGAATTGATGGAAGTGCGCTCGAACCAAGACATGGAAGTGTTTCTATATATAACTTATCGATAGGAGAAGAGAGCTGCTATCACACGTTCAAAAACCGTTTCTAACGTTGTACTGACAATCGTTTATAATAAATTATATTTATTATAATAATCGTTTCTTATAATAAATTATATTTATTATAAATAACCGTTTATAATAAATTATATAATAAATAAATAACCGTTCTATAATAAATTCTATTTATTATAATTTACCTAATTTATCAAAGGTAAATATCTTTATAATGCTTTAAAGATATTGAGTATTCTTTAATTACAACATTATGTTGTATGTGGCTACCCACTTAATTTTAATGTGGAAATAACAAAACCTAAGTGCTTGTATGTCCAAACTTTAACTTTTGGATGTTATAATAAAAATTCGTCTGTAAAGTCCTGGCATTCATTTTTTGAAGGGATGAAAAAACTCAAAGTATTAGATTTCACTTATATGCATCTTCCATGGCTGCCCTCATCTCTTAGGTGCCTAGAAAATCTTCGAACATTGTGTTTGGATGGATGCATATTGGGAGACATTGCTGTTGAAATTTGCACAAAGAGCGCCCAGAGAAATTAAGCTGAGCTGGACTCATCTCAGGCTGCCTGGATTTGTGGGTTCTTCCGAATTGAAAGTAATTCCACCACTATCTCATATCAAGCTTGGCCCGAATAGAGACTTTGAGTATGGGAAATAACTTTACTCAATGGGAGATGGAAGGAAAGAGTAATGCTTGCCTTGTTGAGTTGAATCATTTGACCCTTTTAACCTCTTTGGAGATACATATACCAGATGCCAAGTTGCTGCCAGAAGACAGAGTCTTTGATAACTTGGTGAGATTTAAAATATTTGTTGGTGATGTCTGGAGGTGGGAAAAAAGCTATGAAACTGGTAAAACGTTGAAGTTGGACAAGTTCAATACAAGCCTTCATGTGGTGGATGGTATGGGCAAGTTGTTGAAGAGAACCGAAGATCTACACTTGTGTAAATTGTGTAGAGGTATTGATGCTATTTCCAAATTAGATGGAGAGGGTTTTCCTAAATTAAAGCATCTTAAGGTTGAAAGTTGTCTAGATGTGGAATATATTGTGAACTCCATGGATCTGACTCCATCAAGTTGTGTCTTTCCAGTTATGGAGACTTTGTCTCTCAATCAATTGATTAACTTGCAAGAAATAAGTCATGGCCAATTTCGAACAGGGTCCTTTGGTTGCTTGAGAAAAGTGGATGTGCAAGATAGTGATGGCTTGAAATTTCTCTTCTCGTTGTCTATGGCTACAAGTCTTTCCAAACTTGAAGAAATAAAAGTATCCGGATGCAAGAACATGGTTGAGATGGTTGTTTTGCCCCCAAGGAAGGTATAGGGAAGAAATAAAAGAAGATGCAGGTGGTGTTAATGTGCCATTGTTGTTCCCTGAATTGAGACACTTGACATTACGGGACTTGCCAAAGTTCAGTAATATTCTCTGCAATGACGAGAAGCAGGTGCTTTCCAGCCCTGAAAGACATCGATTTCTTTTTCATCTAGTCAATATTGCTTTTAATTTAATCACATCAATAAAAATACTCTGAAAGACTAGCCCTTGTCAATTGATTTCTAGTCGAGTGCTCTGTCATTTAAATCCATCCCAAAACCCATCACATGAGTCTTCACCATCAAAGATATAACGTACCCAATGAAATCAAATCAGAGCTTCGACTGATCAAATACAAGTCCATCAGTTTTTAATGGGCTTAATTTAAACAATATATAATGCTTAGTCAATTACACTTGGGACAGGTTGACCAAATCCAATCCAGCAGTGGAACAATAATTTAACTAAGTTATTATTATTTTCAGTACTCTCTATATATGTTAATTGCTGCATTAATTCTGTATATGTATATAATTCAATACATCTATCTAATCATGTTACAGGAGGAGATGAGGGATAATAGCCCACTTCAGCTTTCCTTGGGCAGCAACCTCCGGTTTCTCAAGTTGGAGAAATGCATGTGACTAGTGAAACTATTCCCGCCCTGTTTGCCACAGAATTTGGAAGAACTAATCGTGGAAAACTGTGATAATCTGGAACAACTATTTCATCTTGAAGGGATGAATGTTGATGATGGTCATGTTGGGCTCCTCCCTAAATTAAGGAATCTAGATTTGAATGGTTTACCAAAGTTGAGGCATATATGCAACTGGGGAAGCTCCACGAATGATCATATTCCCAGTGCTTTTTGTTGAAACGGTCAGTTTCTTTCTTAGAATCCTTTTCTTTTTCACTTCATATATTTTTAAAATTTTCATTTGAACATTATTTTCAACTAAAGAAATACAGAAAATTTAGATCGATATTCTTCTTGCTTTCCTTTTTTCTTTTTCTTTATTTAAATATTTGTTTTTATTGATGTCTGAATGAATAAGCTGAATATTGAATGTTGTTTATATATATATATATATATATATATATATATATATATATATATATATATATATATATATGAATTTGTTACTATATTTCTACTTTGCTCTAATTTGAAAAAATAGTATTCAAATATCCTAAAACATTTGAATTATTGATATTATAAAAGTTTTATGAAAATTATTACTGAAATAATAAAAATGATTTTTGATTATACTTTTTTTTTAAAGTAATTTTCTAATTGTACTTGTGTAACACCCAGAAATTTGTATAGGTATAAGTTAGGGAAAATAATAATGACAACAATTTGTATAGGTATAAGTTACGGAAAATAATAATGATAATTCAATTAGACATTATGAAAATAATAATGATAATTCAATTAGTAATTAATTAATTAATTTAATGAAAGAGGGGTAAAAGGTAATTTTTAATAGATACCCTCTAGGTATAAATTGAGTAAGAAAAGAAAATTCTTCTATTCATCTTTGAATTTCTTCCTATGAGAGAATTTTATGACGCATTGGTTTTCTGATCTAGGTTTGAAGAACAAATTTCTCTAGGTGTAAGATCTTCCTTATTTTATTTTTCTATGTTTCTTGATGTAGATTTCTTTAATGTTTCTTTCGCTTAGATCAACCCCAAGAAGTCGGGATGAAGATTACACTTTCATTCTTAGAAATAAAATAAATATGATTGGTGGTGTCATATTGAATTACTTGAGTATGAGAATGAAAAGTATTAAAGGATAATTTTGAAAGAAAATAATAATAAACAAATAAGATAAATTTGTAGTTGAATTTTGTATAAATATATGTATTTGATAAGTATTTAAATATATATGTATTTTGGCAAGTAAATATTTTATTAAGGATTGAAAATTTATTAGATAAGGAATATGATTAGAATAATTATTTAGCAATTATAAGAAATAAGATCGGTTAATAATACTTGTTGTCAGGTATGATAATTGTTAGGTAAAAAGGCTAGATGTGTGTTGTGTAATAATATAATTTGTAAAATATTATTAATATTATTTCTTTCTAGTAAAAGATTAGTTCTGATTAAGAGCATAAAAATAAATAAATAATTAAAAAAAGATCCTAAAGGAATATGAGGATTCGCTGGGGCCAAGTAGGTTGTTCCGGAATCAATAATATTTATAAACCTAAATTCCTCCATCGACGTAGCAAAGCTTATTGCAAAGATAAAGGGTTCTAGGGTCGAACACGGGGATGGGTTTTCTTCGTACAAATGATTTACTGTGAGGTTCAAAATGGTGAATTCAATTTGGATTTGGGGGTTTTGGTAAAAATAGGGGAGTTGGTGATTTGCAGATTAAAAATGAAATAAGTGAAAAAAAATGTAAAATAGAATTCCTCAGAGTGTTAGCCTCACTCAATTGGGTCCCGTAATCGAGGTTCCAAGGTCCTTTCTCGCTGGGAGGGGATGAGACATATAGTCATCTCCTTCAAACCTAGCTTTTCATTTAACTAAAACTGACCCTAAATAACTATCTTTGAAAAATTGGTATTTGGCTCTCATTGATGGTCTCGATAGTGAATAACATCACCTTGACTCACTTCTTTCCAACTCGCTAATAAATGATAACTAATGAATGTAATCGTATCTAACAATAAGCATAATGAACCCTAAAGCTTACCAAGTACTTGCTATTTACAGTGAACCGAAGGGATCAAACCTAAAATTTGGGGAAAATAAAAATATCCTTGAATCGCCTTTCAATAACCCATAGATGATAACTAACGGATGTCAATGGATCTACCAATAAGCATCCAATGAACCCAAAAGCTTATCAAATACTAATCATTCAAAGCAACCCGAAGGGATTAAAGCCTACGTTTGACTGAAACCATAAATGGTAGAAAATACCTCCGTTAAAACATGGAAAAACCCTCAGTTGCCTTCGATCCCCTGCCCAGTGGCCTCCCACTCCAAGGAAAAAGGGTTTTAGCCGCTCATCCTCCAAGTTGTCATCCTCGGAGGGTGTTTGGTTGCCTAGAAAGTGACGAGAAAATGAGAGAAATGGGAGAGAAAGAAGAAAAATGAGAAAACGGGAAAAAGCCGGCTGAAAGCTTCAGCGCCTGAAAATTATTGATTGAAGTTGATTGATCTTACAAATTCTCGATCGGGCTATATACTGAGTCAAGTGAAATTACAAAAGAACCAAACAAAGCTATTACGAGGACAAATTTGGAAGAAAACAAAAAGTAACAAAAACGTGAAAGCCGCCAAAAGCAGAAATAAAGGGGTCGCTTTGATGAATAGTGTCACTAAGTGAACAAAGGGCCATAGAACAATTTCATCGTGCAAAATTCTTGCACCCACTTTGCATTTTCGCTCTTCTTTCCCATGGTCTCCGATCGTAATGTCGAGTTTGACTCGAATTCTTCGTGCTTGGATCGACTCAACAATTTTGGCACGATTAGCTCGCAAAAACTGCAAAATTTGCCACAGCATGCGATCAGTAGAATAGCAGGGACCTTAATGTGAAAATCAGTTTAATTAGAATGATTAGTACACAAAAAAGCACTCAAAACGTATAATAAATAAAGGGTTCAAAATAGCACTTTTTGGGCACTAATCATTGAGTTTTATAAAATTTGTAAAACTACATAATTCAAATAGTTATCATTTGAACAGCTTGTCAATATGTTTGAGGTGAACAAAAATAATATCATTACAGAATATCAAATTAGGAAAGTTTTAAGAATAAATAAGTAATGATGATAGTTTCTTCCTTATTATTTTAGGAGAAATATTTCATTGAGGTGAAATTCTTCGGATTAGCTCTTTCAAAGCTTTTGAGTACTCATTTGAGGTAAGAGATTCTAATACAGCTTTTCGAAAAATTATTATTTTTATATATATGTATGTGTAAGGGATATTAATGCAGATTTTTAACAAGAAAATTGTTTGTTTTTACTTCATTTCAGGATGAAAATTGTTTTAACTGAATTATATATAATCTTGGTTTCAGAAAAGTTTTACTTTTTTATTTATTTGATTATCCATGGATCAAAAAAGAGTTTTGTACGATCAGATTTCTTTGAGATTTGTTTTGTTTACGGTTAAAACGCGAGATACGACGCTTTCTTTGCACTAACTTTTGAATGAAATATTTGACTCTGCTGGCTGCCCTGTCAACGGAATAATAGTTGACACTATCAACCTTCGTGGGAATAATAGTCGACCTCACATTTTCTGCATGAGTAATGTAATTGATTTGAACCCCAAATTTCAGGGTTTCTTGCTAGAGGCCAATAGTATTAGTAGTGCTTGGTTCCGTTTCACCTTAAAATGAACAATTTGCGGCTAGCCACCATTTGAGTCCCACATAACTCGGCACCATTTGATATTTGGATGACCAAGAGAAAAGCATATTTGAAATGTATTTGATTCGATTGACCAAAGTGTTTGAATCAAAATTTGATATGAAATTGTTTGGATCACATTTGATATGAAACTGATTTGAAATGAATGTGAAAATGTTTTGAAATAAATTTTGTTAATGTTCCAACTTATTTTTGAATCAAAAGTTTTGATGAAAACATTCCTATTTGTTATATGATTGAAAATCTTTGATCCATGAAATTATATTAGTATATTTCTTATTGAGCTTTAAGCTCACTCCCATTCTGCTGACATATTTTCGCATTTCCTAGCTTCCGAAGAGTGATGGCTAGGTTGGGGATTCACACCATTCCTCAGGGATTTGATTAGAACTTTATGTTGGATCATGTTGAACTAATAAGTTCATGTTTATGTGAAATGTCATTTTGAAAAAGTTAATTGAGAAAGTCACTGATGATAAATATTCGCTTTTATATTAAGAAAAGTTGGATTCGAGAGATCCCAAATATTGTTATATTCTAATAAATTTTTATATGACATTCATAATTGAGATTTGGATATTTAGAAGTAATTTTTGTCGGCATGAAATTTTGAATTTAGAGAATTTATGAATTTAGAATTATGCATTTACTTTGAACATGTGTTGGTAATTGGACAAAAATCCAAGCATACGGCGTTAGTGTCGTTTCACATTTCAAACCTTCAGGATGAAGGCTTGAGGGTGTGAATTGACAGTCATGCCCGTAAGGTGGGTTTCGGGGCGTGACAAAGTGGTATCAGAGCTATAGGTTTATGATCTTAATGGGAGCTTGTTTAAGTTTGTCTGTGGGGATAGTTGAGTGATGTGTTAGTTGATAGTTCATATCCGTTTGTGTATTCTTAGCATTCCTTACAAATGTATGTTAGATAATTGATTTATTGGTGACTAGTTAAAGTTCACTACACTCTTTTGTCTTTGTTTTGTTTGTTGGTTTAGTGAATATACTTTTATCAATATGAATTATGATTTGAATTTGTCACTTCTATGGGACATGTCATTATGGACATACAAATAAATTATTAAGAGATATCTAAGATTATCTTATATTTTCAGGTTGACATAGAAAGAAGTTAAGTTTGATTGGTCTTATAACTATGATGATAGCTTCACGTAGCTATAGAAAATTTGCAGCAAACTCTTATTTTGATTATTTCATTGGGTTCGAAGATTTATGCCTTTTGCATATGATGTCTTTTATTAGGATTTATGTTATGTTCTTATGCAACATGGAAAAATTGATATATACTTATAGACATTTGAAATTTTAAGATAGAGAAAACTACCTTATTATGATTTGAAGTTAGGTAAAATGATTTTTGCACTTAAGATATGAAGACATTTTTTTTGTTATAATCTACTCATAGTTTATGAGAGTTTGAAGTCTTTGTCTTCTTAAAATGATTTTTAAGGATTATGATGACATTATTCAGTACTAATAAAACAATGAGAATCTTGTGTTTATGTCTTAAATAGAAAAAAAATTGATTCCTTGGAAATCATTTAAGGTTGTCGCAAACGATTATTGTATGATTTGAGATGTTTATAAGTCTATGTTATACCTTTGGATTGTAGAGTTCTTATGTTGAGTATTATAGTGCAACTATATAAATTTGTTTGGAGAATTAAGATCTTATAAGGAATTATTTGAAACTAGTTGAACTTTTAAATGACCGGACAGGCTTAATAAGATACAATATAAGATCTTGAAATTTAGGATTTGACTTAATGTCTTAAATAATGGAGACATAAAGAGACAACTTTTGAAGGAGATTTATTACTTTAAGCTTACGATCTACCCTAAAAGGATGCCAAAGTATAAATATTTAAGACATAATTTTGATGGTCATATATGAAGTAAGGTATTACATTATTTGTGACTTTGGGTTTAGTTTGATCGTATATGGAGGTTTACATCAAAGACCTAATAGCATTTTTGCAACTACTTTATTTCTAAATGAGTGTGAAAACTTATTACCATGGATTTTGTGATAGGGTTACCAAGAACTTTAGTTTAGACAATGTTTCATTATGATGGTTTGTTTATGGATAAAGTTTAATAATTTTTCTATCATACTAGCTTCTCGATATTAAGTTGATTTTGATAATGTATGAAATATTTGATTCTATAGTATATAATAATAGGAATTTTATTTTACTTTCTTTAGATTTGACTTGTAATAAAAAAATCGAAGTACTAAGTTTGTTTTGATAGTAGCTGCACTTAAACTAATGACTAATTGAGGAAAGTAATCAAGAAGTTGGAAATATTTGTTGAGATATATTGTTTAAACTCAAAAGTAATCAATGAGTTCTTACATTTGGTTAAATTTTCTTGTCGAATAGTTAAAACTAGCAAATGAGATTATATCTTCATAAAGGTTTATGGTAGAAGTTTATGATCCCCTATGTGTTATGATCATATGGAGAAAAAAAAAATTAACACATGAACTTGTGTAATTGACTACTAAAAGGAAAATCCTCGACAAGAGAATTTGAAGAAAATCAGGTACACACAAGTTATGTTGATAATCCCAAGCAATATTCGGTATTTGGAATTTGGTGATTATGTTATCTTAAAGTTTGCTTATTGAGCAAATTGAGATATTTGGAAGTTTGAAAATCACTGAGAAAAGGAAACTCGGGCTTCGATTTAGGCCTCGTTTTGAAATATTAGAGAGAGTAGGTACTTTGGCATATAAGGTGCCTTGCCCCCAAGCCTGCTCTAAGATTCATGACGTGTTTATGTTTCGAATTCCTCGAGGAAAGATGTTTTCGATGCTTCTCATGTTGTGGAGTCGAGCCTATTCGCATTTCGAGGACTCACCTATGAAGAGGTGCCCGTTCAAATTGTGGATGTGATGAATAAGGTTCTACGACGTGCTGTTGTCAAGTTGGTAAAAGTCCAATGGAGCAATCATAGTATCCAAGAGGCCACTTGGGAGTTAGAAGAAGATTTGAGAGAAAAACATCCACAATTATTTCAAGACTCAAGTATGTCAAGTTTATAGGACTAAACTTTTATAAAGGAGGAGAGAATGTAACACCCAGGAATTTGTATAGGTATAAGTTAGAGAAAATAATAATGATAGGAATTTGTATAGATATAAGTTACGGAAAATAATAATGATAATTCAATTAGATGTTATGAAAATAATAATGATAATTCAATTAGACGTTATGAAAATAATAATGATAATTCAATTAGACGTTATGAAAATAATAATGATAATTCAATTAGTAATTAATTAATTAATTTAATGAAAGAGGGGTAAAAAGGTAATTTTCCTAATAGATACCCTAGGTATTAATTGGAGTAAGAAAAGAAAATTCTTTCTATTCATATTTGATTTTCTTTCTGGCTGGTAGAATTCCAAAGGACGTATGACTTTTCGGATCTAGGGTTTGAAGAACAAATTTCTCTAGGTAAGATCTTCCTTATTTTATATTTCTAGATTTCTTTGATGTAGAATCTTTAATGTTTCTTTCAGTTTAGATCAATCCTGAAGAAGTCAGATTTATATTACACTTTCATTCTTTAGAAATAAAATAAAATAAGGATTGGTGGTGTCATATTGAATTTCTTTGAGTATGAGAATGAAAAAGTATTTAAGGATAATTTTTGAAAGAAAATAATAATAAACAAATAAGATAAATTTGAAAAGGCTGAATTTTGTATAAATATATGTATTTGATAAGTATTTAAATATATATGTATTTTGGCAAGTAAATATTTTATTAAGGATTGAGAATTTATTAGATAAGGAATATGATTAGAATAATTATTTAGCAATTATAGGAAATAAGATCGGTTAATAATACTTTGTCAATGTGTATGATAATTGTTAGGTAAAAGGCTAGATGTGTATTGTGTAATAATATAATTTGTAAAATATTATTAATATTATTTCTTTTCTAGTAAAATATTTAGTTTGGGATTAAGAGCATAAAAATAAATAAATAATTAAAAAAGATCCTAAAGGAATAATATGAGTTTTATAAAATTTGTAAAACTACCTAATTCAAATAGTTATCATTTGAACAGCTTGTCAATATGTTTGGAGGTAGAACAAAATAATATCATTGTTAAGAATATCAAATTAGGAAAGTTTTAAGAATAAAATAGTAATGATGATAGTTTCTTCCTTATTATTTTAGGAGAAATATTTTATTGAAGTGAAATTCTTCGGATTAGCTCTTTCAAAGCTTTTGAGTACTCCTTTGAGGTAAGGGATTCTAATACAGCTTTTCGAAAAATTATTATTTTTATATATATGTATGTGTAAGGGATATTAATGCAGATTTTTAAAAAGAAAATTGTTTGTTTTTACTTCATTTGAGGAATTAAAATTGTTTTAATTGAATTATATATAATCTTGGTTTATGAAATGTTTTACTTTTTTATTTATTTGATTATCCATGGACTCAAAAAGTAGTTTTGTACATTGTACTTTTGAGATTTGTTTTGTTTACTTAAAGAAAATGTGGAGATATGGATGTTTTGTAATTTAAACTTTGAATGAAATATTTGACTTTGGTTAGTTCGTCTGTCAATCCAGAATAATAGTTGATACCTCATTTGGCCCTTGTCAATAGGAATAATAGTTGACCTTTACATTTTCTGTGGAGAATAATTGATTTGAACCTCAGCTTGTGGGTTTCTGCTAGAGGTTACTAGTACTAGTGCTGTTTGGTTCCCACCCACCTTGTACCGAATAATTTGCGGCTAGCCACCCATTTGAAAGTCCCACATAACTGGCACCATATTTTGATATTTGATGACCAGAGAAAAATATATTTGAAATGTATTTGATTTGGATTTGATCTGAAAGTGTTTGAATCAAAATTTGATATGAAATTGTTTGGATCACATTTGATATGAAACTGATTTGAAATGGTTGTGAAAATGTTTTGAAATAAATTTTGTTAATGTTCCAACTTATTTTTGAATAAAAAATTTTGATGAAAAACATCTCCTATTTGTTATATGATTGAAAACTTTTTTATCCATGAAAATGTATTAGTATTTCTTATTGAGCTTTAAGTTTACTCCCATTCTTTGACATATTTTCAAGTACTTCTAGTTTCCGCGAAGAGTGATGGCTAGGTTGGGGATTCGTCATCATTAGGATTTGATTAGAATTTTATGTTGGATCATGTTGAACTAATAAGTTCATGTTTATGTGAAATGTTGGGTTTTGAAAGTTAATTGAGAAAGTCACTTGGATGATACCATTCATTTTTATATTAGTACAAAGTTGGATTTGAGAGATCCCAAATATTGTTATATTCTTAACAGCTTTATATGACATGCATAATTGAGATTTTGATATTTAGAAGTAATTTTTGTCAGCATGAAATTTTGAATTTGGAGAATTTATGAATTTAGAAAGTTGCGCATTTACTTTGAACATAAGGTAATTGGACAAAATCCAAGCATAAGAAGGTTAGAAAATGTTGACACACTTGAAACCTTCGTGATGAAGCTAAGTGGGTGTGAATTGACAAGCCATGCCCGTAAAAGCGTTTCTATACATGACAACTTGACTAGTAAGAAAATGTTAAAAAAAAATTTCTAAGCAAAATACTTGCTTATATAACATGTATCTTTATATAATTGATTCATAATATATTTGATTAATGAAATTAATTCATTTACTGTTATATTTTTAAATTGGGAAACACTATCAAATTCCATTTTTTAATTTACAAAACTAATTGAATTATTTACTCGAATAACTATTTAGATGAGTGTCAATTATTTTTTTGGTTTTTTATCAATAAAAAAATATTAGAATTAATAGTAGTTTATTTTTATTTTTTGCATAATAAAGGTTGAATTTTTAAAATTTACAGCAAATTCATTAATTCTTAATCTTATTATTTTTATTTTCTAACGATAGAATTTTAGTTTGAATTTTATGGATTTATATTTAATTAATTTATTATTTTTTAGGTTTTTGACTTTTTGTTTGAATAATAATTTTACAGAAAATTTTGTATTGAAATAAGAAAGAGAATAGACAAAAAAAAAAAGTACTTAAGTCATATTTTTATGAGAATTTCTTTAATATATAATGAATGCATTCTCAACCAATTAGACCTAACTCAAGTAGGCATAGGAAGGAGAGGGTCAATGATTCGAGTTCCAATGTGAACAAGTTTGTGAATACTACAGTGTAATGTAAAGTAAATAGATGTAAAAAAAATTATTATTATTTTTTTCGGACAACTAGCTAGATAAGAATAAATCAAAATAGTTAAAAATAAATTTTATTTTATTTTATTAGGAAATTTGATTCAAATATTATAACAAAGTTAAAAGTTAAAAGAAAAGTGATATCTTCCTGCATTAAGTAATTTTGTTTTTTTAAGGAAAATATTTTTATGTTAACACAAAATTATTATAAAAGAGAGAAGTTAGATAAATTAAAAAGCAATAGGTGTAAAAATATTTGAGACTTAAAGTAATTTGTTTTAAGATTTCAATAAAAAAAAAAAAACATCACTTTGGAACATTTTAAATAAAAGAAGTGCTTGTATTAATATGAATTCACAAGAAATCAAGGTCTTTGAAAGGTTATTTTTCCTTACATAATTTAATCGTTTTAAGCAATAGAATTCAACTTGTTTACAGCTACTGCTTGTATCGTATTCCCCACCCTTGTACGATTTTGGTCGATTCTAGAAATGGATGATAACTTTGTTTCAGATTTTGAAAATATGCAAGTTGCATTTCTTGTGACGCCCCAAACTCGGGGTGTCCGTTTACTATCCGTCAACCCGCGGAAAATCTATACGTCTCGTATCGCGAGACCCATACTGAGTAAAAATGGCTACTTGGGCCCCTGCATCAACACTCACCAAAATACACTCAACTATATTCCAATAGTTCAAGAGTTATTGTTTAATACTTTAATACAAACACATATTTAAAAATTACAATTCTAATACATGTTATACCAAAACATCAAAGCCAACCCGGCTTTCTTCAAAATCGGCCTCTAAGATGAGCCGGCCTTCGAACGCCCCCGCACTCGAAATGATATTCCTCGATTGTGGTGAGTTATCGCCTGCAGTGGAATCACCTAAATGGGTTACTCCCCACCTAAGTGTATATGCAATGATCCAATGCAAACACACACTCAAGCAAATTCGTGATCCTACTTGAATGTCTACATGACCAACCCATGTCCCGAGTCCTCACCGACTCCCTCACACTTGCCTAAGCCATGTATGAGAAAATACCATTTTCAAAACAAAACTTGTTGTTCCCCGAAAATACACCATCGAAATGCAGTGAAAATAGCTTTATCATTCCTCCGAGGCGAATCGCTGGGAACTTTCAAAACAAGCCATGGTCCTCATCCAAATGATTCCGTTGACCATCACCTAACCCAATTCTCCGGAAAATCATCCTGTGAAATTCCTTTCGCAACCATGTTCGTTTTTCAGAAAATTCGTGTCATGCACTCACACCTAATTTCTAGGTTACCCAGTTGTTCGTTGGACCAAAAGACATATACAAATTTATGACACTATTACCAAATGACTATTATCTAATCCCCAGCAATAGTGCCATGAAACTTGTTGATTATATTTCCTTGCAAGTATACTGATATAAAATGGTTTCCTGAAGAATAGATACATTTCCTTTTTTTTTTATGTTGATCCATGATTCGCAAGTGCAATGTGTCGAACAAGTAATAAAGTGGATTTTGAATCCGCATATCGATCCCACGTAGATCTCAAGAAAATTTCAAATCAACTACCCTGACTACTAAAGCTCTATACTATTTAGACTATGATAGACAATTGGAATTAGCTTTGAAAGCCTTAAAATAATGAAAACTAAAAAGAATTGAATTAATAACAAATAAATTGAATACTGAAATAATAAAATAACAAATTTAGATTGAACAATTATCTGCAAAGGGCATACTGAAAATAAAGCTATTGTGAAACATCAATTCCTTCAGATTGCACTGTAATTTTGCTTCATGAACCACAGATTTAAAACTAGTCCAAGGAGTATGAAAGTGCAGCTGGATCTCTCCACACTTCACTATTCATCATCTAACCTTGACTGTTTCTTTCGAAGACAATGGGTTAGATAATCTACCTTAATTGGGTCGCCTTGTTCGGGGTATTTTCTTTTCAATACTTCATACCCATTAACCTCGGACCCGTAAACCCTGAGCTCCTACCATAGTCATTGTACGTATTTACACTATACCGGTTTCTTCTCAAAAATTAGAACAACTCATTCTTTCCTTGATTAAATCCTGTTAACACTGGGATTGAATTCACCATTCGAATTGAGGCGAACTCTCTGCATGTTTAAATTGATAGATCCCTCAACTCATTCTCGTCTCCAAGTGAAAAGATGATTTATCAATTTAATCACACAGAACACATTAAATCACCAATAGCAGGTTCGCATAATTCACGAGTTGCTCATCACTCGTGAGAATGCCTTCCCCGTGTTAATTGTGAGGGCCACCTAGAAATCGAGCTTGAGACAATCCGCTTATGGGGTAGGCGACACCGATATCGGGATCAATTCCACAAAATAAACAAACCAAGAAGTGATTTCACAAAACTGGTTCAAAGATCGATGAATAAAATTCTCAAGTAGGAAAGCATACTTCGAACATAGAGTCATTTAATGGAAGTCGGGTTTCTAAACCATTTATTACACCATACATTGGCTTGTCGATCATTGGCTTGCTGATCAAGAACCACCACTTAGAAACTGTAGTTCGAGATCCGTAATTTGTCCTAATCAAACAACCAGACAAGCATCAGAAATATAAACTTATCAAATTAAAACTTTTTAATGTTTTAACGTCATCCAAATTTAAAAAACAAAAACATTAATCAATCTAAAAGAAAACAAGAAAAGAAAAGAAATTAAAATACAGGAGCCTTCTCAAAGAACCTAGATTCTCTTTCAAGTCAAGCAAGAGCCGTTCTTCAAAGAGTGCTCATGTGATTATAGGCCTGCCAAAATCTCTAATTTCGATGCACCTCTTTTTGACTTCGCTTAATTGGCTCCAGCTGGTTGTTGATGTCGCCGCACGATCAATTTCGTTCTGACCTCTGCTGCCCCCGCCTTTGTCGCAGGCCTTTGCTCATCGCTACATGTCTGTAACCGATCGCGACACCTTTGATCTTGTCGCGACCTCTTCTTTGAACCGATGTCGCGACAAATTACCGACGCCGCCAATCTTACCCTTGTATTTGATGTCATAGCTCACCGTTGTCGAATTTTCCGGGTCTTTGTAGTCGTGGATGTCGCGACCTCGCGATGTCGCCGACCGCTCCTTACTCAGCTGTCGCGACCGCTTAATGATGTTGCGACTCAAATTTTGCATCGATGCTCGGCCAACCGTGCGTTATCGCAACTCCTTCTTTCTTACATTGTTGTCGCGACCGCCGAGCGATGTCGCGACTTCCTTCAGAATGATGTCGCGACAAACCTTGATCTTGTCGCGACCTTCCTCTTAGCTGATGATGTCGCGACCTAGTTTCCTTGCAAAGGTCATGGCTCGCGACCGCTTCCTCATTCATCAGTTGATGTCGCGATCGCATCCGTATGTCGACATAAATGTTCAAATAATTGTTTTATCTTCCTCACAACTTCTTGGTGCTGCGACCATTGTCCATTGTCCACACCGCATCAAGGTTTAATTGCCGCGACCTCGAATGATACTCTCCAAATACATCATATCTTCTCTTCTCTTCATCACCTCGTTGCTTGACTTTGAGTTTCTTTCACGCCTCACCAGCTGTCTTCAATTACGCTTCATTTGCATCGAGCTTCTAGAAGTTGCAACCTTAATATGTATTTCGATTGGCCGTAAAGGCTTCACGACATCAAATCCTTTAACTTTCATGCTCTCCCGCGCAATTTCCTTCAAATCATTACATCAAGAGATCGCTCACACCCACATTCTCGCCTTTACCCACCTCGCCAATCTCTCGTCGCACGTGCCAGCTTGGCAAGTATCTCCATATTCCCGCATAAATCAGCCTTTTTAGAATAAAATAAATCAAAAACGGACTGAAAATAGATGACTTTTGCTCATCAAACTCCTCCAAACTTAAAAATTCCTGCTGTCCGAGCAAAGAAAAGAAAGATTTGTTTGTCCTCAAACAAAAGGACATTTTTCTGTATTGTGCTGCAGCCTTTCTCATTCCACTCTTATGTTCTGGAATGAAGAGATATCACTATTATTTCAAATTTCAGTTTTTATGCAAGAACAGAGCATAATATACTTCTATTACAAAATTTCTTGGATAAACTCAACACATTAACAGCTTTATTTAACAAGTCTTGCCTCGTGTGTGTCTTCAACTTTGCAACTTCATGTTGAATTTAGTTAATCTTCTGAGTTTTCTTTAGACTGCTTACCAAAGTCCTATATGCTTGTTTTTCTTATTGATCTCCACTAATGTAAAAATTCAACCTTCGTAATCAATGAGGTCTTCTTTCATTTGTAATGCAATGAGGGTAATGGGTAGATAAACGCAATTTAGGTTGTAAATTACCCGCTCATCTTGTCTCTACAATGTTTCCCTCCTCCAACTTTATTCCTTTTCTTCTTTGTTCCTTTTCTCGATTCTCCTTAATCCTAGGCTGATTCTTCTTGAATTCTTTTATGGAATTTCTACTTCCATATGCACTTTATTTCACAGATTCTTTTGGGTACTCTCTAACTCGTTTGCTTATTTTTCTATATCTGGGAATAGTAATGTTTTTCTGCCCTCTTGGCTTTCTATTACTCTTAGAGAACTTTGGGCCAGCACTCCCATACCGCTTAGCATTAGGGCATCATAGGTATAAAAACACCCCTACGAGCTTAATTGTTCAAGGGAAATAGGCCACAAGACAAAAATTATTCCTTATTTCACTAGCCTCTGCCTTTTACTTCTTCAGTCCCTTTCTATCAAAATTTGGGGAATAATATTCCCCCAAACTTGTTTCTTTCTTTATACTAAACTCTTTCAAACTAGAAACTGACACTGTAAATCTTTATCATGTGTTTATTGCAGGAAGGGAATCCCGCTAATTGTGTTTATTGAAGAAATAAGGCTACTTATCTCAAACAGAATCCAAAGAATATGCTTCTAAGCATATTTGAGGGTGGGCCGAAAGCGGTCAGCCGCTGCATGGCCTCTATCACTTCCCGTTGGTTGTTTCCACTGATTTCGCTCAATCAATAATCAACAAGTTCTAGGACTGTGAACTTCTAAATCCCTAATTCCCCCGTAAGATATTCCTAATTCCTCACAAGCTTCCTACAAGCCTTGTCGAATTTAACGCAATATTTCCTTCAAGACTTGTACTTATTCAACGTTACTTACATTATTTAACTAAGTATTCGTTCCCATCAAGAAGAACTAATTTTTCAATTCTCGCAACTAAACCGAATTTAAAATGACGCGAATACTCCTAATTCCGCTTCTTTGTTCATGCCTGATAACATGCAAAAATTTCCGTCTTCAGAAAGAACAGAATAGTTTATTTAATCTTCTAAACGTAAAATAAATAACACGTAAATCTAATTGTATCTTAAATGAATGCTCTCAATTTGTCATCAACAAAAAATTTTATTCAAAGATCAAATTATTTTACATTGTATAATCCCGCCTTTCTTACAAATAAAACTTATGTAACTGAAGTCTCTATGAAAAACCCCTTTATTTCTTGATCTTAAAATTCTCTATCTCTCAAGGTCACAGCCCCGCTTCTTCAAAGCTCTCAGCCCCACTCAGACCTCGAGCCTCCAGCTGAGTGATTCAATAGCTATCAAGGTTTGCCTCAACAAATGTAGTTTCCTCTCCCTTTTCTTTGAGCTTCTCCTCCGTTGATGGGTTCTAATTAACCCTTCTTCCAATTTCTTTCTCTCCCCACAACTACACTCTTTCTCTTAATTACATCGTTTTTTATGGAATGCAGAAATTGAATAGGCTTTATTTTTCGACTCCATCTATATTCCATAAACTCCTTCTGTGGTTCAACCTCAGCTCTCTTTCTCTTTCTCCATCTTCCCTTATTTTCGAGCTTACTCCTTCCTTTATCTTCCCGCCTCCTTTTATGCTGCTAGATTTTAACTTCTTTGAAAGAACTTAGGTTATTTTATTCTCTTTTTAAGTTTTCAATATATGTATTAAATGACTCATCACCTCGTTTCTTCTCGATGTTTCATGGAAATTTGTGAATGGAAGTAATGAATATTGAAAGATTTTCCTTAAATCTCCTCTGATTATTCCTCCTTCGAAATGACCATTATAAACTGGGACCTGGCTTCATTCAATGAATTGAATTCTTGCTTTCTATTAATTACATTCCACTCCCGCATTTGAATAAATGTTTCCAAAGCGTAAAGGTTGAATAAATCTTTTGTGTTGTCATAAATTTAGGGCAGAATCAAAAAGTTGCTCCACTGCAAAATCTTTTCATGTCGCATATCGCTTTTCGTCACGGAAGCATGAATTATCTCGGAGGACAAGTCATCCGGCCGCTGGCATCGTGCATCTCATGACATATTGTCGTCGCCACCTCACCACTTTGAAGGACTTGCCTTTGTCAGCGCGGCCCCAAATGTTCTGTCACGGATTTATTTCGCCGCGACATCATTCTTCGCTTCTTCCTCCAAGATCGAACGAGTCACGATGATCAACTCCTCGCTTATGTATTCAGCTTCGTCAAGCACACAGAATACAAGCTCTCGCCGCGACCTAGTCCGTGAATCGCCTATAAATTTAATGAATGTACGTACCTTCACTACTTATCAATCTCGCAGTACTCGCATTCAATTAAATCGTCTCTAATACAAAGAATTCAAACATGTATTCCATTAAATTCTAATGCATCTATAGGAGAAACACACTCCCTTCAAGCCTGCTCCTTCCCGTGAATACTGAGCTCAGACAGCTCGCTCCTTCTCGCCCGAGCCATTTCTCACAAGCATCTCCGCAAATTTCCGTAAAGGATTTAATTAAAACAAAAATTAATTTCTCAAGTACTAACTTAATCATTATAAGAACTAAAGAAAACAAATCAAGGTGAATTCTAAAAAATTGAAAGTCTAAAATCGTAACCTAAATTCTAGCTGCCGCCTCCCATCACCAAGCCACAGTCCCCACTGACTCATATTCGATTCTCTCTCTCTCTTAATGAACCACTGAGCTTCTTCCCTTTCTTTCCTCCTCGCTTTGATAATGCTTCGCCTTTTGTCCATTGACTTTAAATTCTTCCTCAAAGATCGCCTTTAATGTTATCGCTCCAAATGTGAAGGTTTCTCACACCACCGTGTACGGTCCACTCCATTCGATTTTAACTCTCCCGGAAATAACTCAACTGAGTTAAAAAGAAATACAAACCCGTTCTCCCGCTTCGTTTCATTCTTTTCTTTACTCCGACAAGGATCAGCCATCACATTGTCACACCCCTTTTATCTCTTTAATTTCCGTATCGAACTCATAGTGGCAAAGACCCACCTTTATCGCCTCGCTTAGCTTCCTTTTGACATCGACATTTGATGGCTACATGATCCGTGTGAACTATGCAACATGGAATCCCAAAATGTATGGCCTGAATTTCTCATACAAGTAAAACACTATAGCTAGCATCTCCTTTCAAATTTGTGGAATAGTTTTCTCAAGGGGTTTGCATTAAAGGTTCCGCTTAGCATAGTATACGGCTTTAAACATTTTCTTTCTTCGCCTCTGGGACATACGCCCACAGCACCACCTGCATCACACATTATGCTCGACCCCGATCCCATTCGTGCACCATGATAGGAAGCTCGAACCCAATCTGATCTGATATTCTTCAAAGGCAAGCGTACCTCAGTGAATCATCAAAATTAAACTTCTCATGTCCTTCTCCAATCGCATAGTGGTCCGCCATTCGGAAGCCTTTGATGAACTCCTATAAAATCCATGATGCGCCCCCCAAGAAACTCCTTGTCCCCTTAACGTTGTGGGAGGTGCAAGGGTTTTGATAATGGAAATTTCTTGATTCTGGTCTCACTTCTGTACTCAGAAAGGGTAAATTTTTATTACCAAGAATACCCTTATGTTACCATGAAATGGCATTTTTCCTAATTTGGGCTAGCCGCTTGTCCTTCGCATCTCTTTGAAGTACTCAAGCCCCAAAGCTGTTCATACTGTCTTCTAAAACTAGACTCCATACACTAAGTGAAGTCATCCATGTACCCCATGACTTCCCGCAACCAAATCCGAACATCGACATCATACATCGGTCGAAAGTAGTAGAGTATCAGACAAATTCCCAATGGTAATCCTTCAAGGCAAAGGTACCATAGGCATGTGAATGCGGTCTTTCTTATCCTCGTGTGCAATCAGTAACTGGGTTGCAAATTTCTAATACCCCGGCCCAAGACAAAATGAGGGTGTCCCGCTGGACCGTCTAATATCCGATCAACGAGGCAGGGAAACATCTTTTTCGGTCGTGTCACTCTTCCTCGTAATTTCCACGACATACTCCAACTCGCCAATGTTTTGTCAATTAATTCATTTCTTTCATCAAGTGATCACAAGAAATCCACCTTCTTTGAATCCATACTGATCCGGCCAACTTAAGGACCGGCTCGAAATTGCATAGATAAAACCAAGATTTAACATTTCGGTGCACTTCCTTCCCGACTACTTCTTTCATTACCGATTCACTTCCTTTGATGTTCAGCCATCATTTCTCAATTTTCTTCCAAAGAAGATTTTGCATGCATATTGATGGATCGATACTTCTTAATCTCTCAATACCAAGCTATGACTTATGATTCTTAAAATGTTAACCCTGCTCCTCAAAGCATCATCGAAGCCCAGCGTAAAATTATTACTAGTTTACTCTCTTTGGCGCTCTTTGTAAGCATACTTTAAATGACTTGTCAACTCCTTTAAAATCAGCCCTTCTTCACTAAGGTTTCAATGAAATCTTTTCTTCTATTTTTGCTCTCTGCATCCCATTTTGTTCAAAGACTCATCACTTGGGTAGAGAATGTAAATCGATGTGCAAGTGAAATCTCAATCAAAAACCTTCAAGATAATGGAAATTCATCTCTTTTCATTGATTGAAAGCGTAATACAATCATAGTAAAATAGTCGCTGATATATACATCTTCTATCGACTTGATATCTTCCTTTCTATGTCTAAATTCCTCAAACTTCCGTTAAATTGAAGTCACCGCCTTCTTCTCCAACTCGAGAAGTGAGAATTCCCCAGCATATCTAGGATTAGAGCCTCCAATGTAAAGGAATGGCCTCCCGTGGCTAAAGGGACTCGTGGAATCTTCTTTCCATATCCAAGAGATGATGAGTCAACCGGAAAAATAATTTTCTCCCACCTTTACCGCAGCTGACATCTTCATGATCTCGTAGTTTCAAAAGGTTCCATCCGCCATTCTCGAGAAGAAGAGGGGCCGGCATGGCCCCCAAACTTAACTTCTTGGCAATGTATCAGTGGCATTGTAAATGATATCGATCTGTGAGTCACAGATAGTGAGCTTCTGGGGAAACTCCAAACTCTCCAATGGTGCAGTGGAAACAAGTGAAGCTCCCGATCCTTCAATACCTTTTCCAAGTCCCTGACTCAAGACCGCAAGCTAGCCAAGTTCAGCAATTCCTTCTTCAAAGAATCTTCCTTTTGCTCAAGATAAGTTCTTCAAAAATCTCGTATAAAGTGTGATCCGAGTCACCACTGCGAGCACACTCCGATTCTCGGCCAAAGCGTTTTCAAGAACCTTGCAAACTGCTCTCTATCCCTTTACTCGCAAACTATGGAAATGTGGATCACAGTGTGATTCACATATTCCTGGTTTTCTCTCTTTCTTTCCTTCTTCTCCCGACAAAATTGCTCCTTCTTTCTTTCCTTCCAGTTGTTTCAAAGATTGTCTCAGCCTCTTCTCCCTTTGCTGCTTTCATCTTTTATGTCTTTTCCCCTCCAAGTTTTTTCCTCACTTCCCAGCCGGTGACAACATACAATCTTCTTTCTATTCTTCTCGTGTCACTCAGAGCATCTTTCATCCGCCATAACCGAAGTTTTCTTCGCCTCTTTTCGCTTCTTCTCTCAAGCTTCCGAGTGTTCTCTAGTTCATCCCATAGAATCCATCAAGTAGTTCTATTTCCTATGCATTAAAGTTTTCCCTTAGCCAAAAAACATACTCACATTACAGATTACCAGTTTCACAAATATTTTCTTAATATGGCTTGTTAAAGGTTAGTGGCTAAAATAAACTTACTCGCTGGAAAAACTATTTTTGTTCTTTTCTTTAAATGTCTAAATTAGGTACTTCTTCGCCTCGAATATTTACTTACGCCAAATTCTTCGATCACTGCAAGAATCCGCCATTTAAAACTTTTTGTCTACTGGACTAAAGACATATACAAATTTATATTAATTATTACCAAAGGACTATTATCTTTAAATTCCTGCACATGCGAAAACTTGTTGATTATATTTCCTCGCAAGTATACCGTATATGTTCTAGTCAAGAATGTAGCTACATTCCTTTTATGTTTATCCATGATTTTGCAAGTGCACAAATGAATAAGTAATAAAGTGGATTTTATCCTATATCGATCCCATAGATCTCAAGAAATTCCCAATCAACTACCCCACTACCAAAGCTCTATGTCAGCTGGATCTATGATAGACAATTGGAATTAGCTTTGAAAGCCTTAAAAATAATGAAAAACTAAAAAGAATTGAATTAATAACACAAAATGAATACCGAAATAATAAAATAACAAATTACTGGAACAGCTTATCCGCAGTGCAGGCCCAAATAAAAGCTGGTCACAGGAAACATCAATTCCTTCAGACAACAGACTGTATCTGGTCATGAACTACAGGTAGATTTAAAATTATCCAAGGGAGGTACAAAAGTGCCTGGATCTCCACATCACTACTCATTCATCATCTAACCTCGAATCGCTTCTTTCGAAGACAAAGGGTTGTGGAGGTAAATTACCTTACAGAATCCACAGCTGCCTTGTTCCTCGTATTTTTCTTTTCAATACTTCATACTCCACAACCTGCATCAAACCCGAGCCCTAAATTATAGTCATTGCACATGATTTATACTATATCAAATGGTTTCTTCCTCAAAATTAGAATGCAGCCATTCTTTCCTTGATTAGATCCTGCTAACACTGGATTGAATTCACCATTCACTGAGAGGACTCCGCATGTTTAAATTGATAAATCACGTAGTCTTCAACCCATTCTCGCCTCCAAGTAGCAGGATTTATCAATTTAATCACAAAGTAATATTAAATCACTAATATCGTGCTCAGATATCATTCACGAGTCGCTTCATCACCTCGTGAATGCTCTTCCCTTGTTATCGTAGGGCTTCTGAAATCGTAGAGTCAGACAAATCCGCTTACGGGTAGCTATTAACGATATTGGTATCAATCTAATAAAATAAAATAAAACCAGTTAAGTAGGATTTGTAAACTAAAGTTTAGCATCACGGATAAAATTCATAGAAAGATAATTTCCGACGATAGAGTCGGTTTCAATGGAAGCCTGGTTTAAACCATCGACATACTCATACATTGTCACATCAAGAAACCATCAGAGCCAGGGAAACCCAGTTCTCGAGATCCAAAATTTGTTTGGAATTCAAACAACCGCATAAGACGAAGAAATATAAATTCATTCACTAAAACTTTAATGCCTAACGCTCGTGATTCCAAATTTAAAACAAAAATACTAACTAATCTAAAATAAAAAACAAAGAAAGAAAAGAAAATTAAAATACAGGAGCCTTCAGCAACCCAAATCTCTGTCGCCAAGAGCCGCGCTCCTCTCGCAGCGCCACGTGACGAGCAGGGTTCCTCGGGCTCTGGCCCACTTCGATGCACCCTTCAACTTCGCGACCTGTACGGCGCCATGCTGATGTCGCGACATCAATTCTTCGCCGCGACCTCCGCTTGCCTTAGTCTTTGTCATAAGCCTTTGCCGTCGCGACATGTCTGTGTGGAACACCACCGCCGCGATACCAGATCTCGCCGCTAATTCTTTCTCGAACTAATGTCGCTAGCGCCTACCGACGCCGCGACCTTACTTCCCTTTGTACGGCGATTTCGCCCGCAGTCAGCCAATGTCAAGCCGCGACCTTCCAGTCTTTGAATGATGTCGCGACCTCTTACGAGTGTCACTTCCGCTCCTCGCTTATATTGTCGGATCAAGTTTAATGATGTCGCGACCGAAGTCTTCTAATTGATGTCGCGATAACCGTGTGTTGTCGCGACTCTTTCTACGACCGTTGTCATGCAATTACCGAAAGTGATGTCGCACTTCCTTTCAAGCAGCTGATGTCGCGATGCCGATCTCACTGCCATGACCTTTCTCTTTAAACGATGATGTCGCGACTTTGGGCTTCCTTGTAAGCCGCGATGTCGCGATCAAAGCTTCCTCGATTCAATGTTGATAAACCAAGGACGCATCCGCATGTCGGCTATTAAAATGTTCATGTACCACTGTTTATCTTCCGTCGCGAATCTCTGGGGTGTCGCACTTCATTGTCCACCGATCGCTTACTCGCTGATCAATGATGTCGCGACATCATGTCTTCTTCTTCATCAATTCCCTGGTTGCTCGACTTTTGAGTTTCCCCTTCACGCCCAAATTCGCTTTGTTCTTCAATTAGCCTACTCGCGACCGGAGCTCTTAGTCAAGAACCTTACTATGGTATTTCGATCACGTAGTCACTACATCAAATCCCCAATCCTTTCACGCCTCCCACTAAGTAATTTCCTTCCAGCCATTACATCAAGACGCTTCACCACATTCGTCCTTTGATCGCACTCTCGCTTCTTCACCTCTTATTTACGTACAGCCAGTGAAGTATTCCATATTCCCGCAAATCACCCTTTAATAGTAATAACCTGTGGAAAACGGACCGAAAATATTGCACTTTAAGTCATCAACAAATAAGATACTAAAACTGATTTACGCTACTTCAAACACAAATTCTATACAAATATATCAATTATGCATACATGCCCTCAAATTTATAATCACAATTGTACATGATATTCAACACGGCCATCAACTATCACCCAAATTAGTCACTTGAGCTAAAAATAATCCCATTTCCAATGGCCTATACAATGGGCCAAATATATTCCGATGGGCTTTCATACAGCCACAAATTATATTCCAGTTATGGTTTCACTTCACGTCATCAACAAATACAACAGTATACCGCGGTTAACACCTCAAGCGGCATTAACTCATCACCTCGCACAACTCAAGCCATTCATTTCAACCAATCTCATACGCACTACATATGGACGTTGGTCCAATTCAGCTCAACCGGATCGCTTTTTTGGCCAGCCCAAAAATGTAAATTGACGCCCCAAAACTGGGTTCAAGTGATCACCCATCACCCATAAATAGCAAGCGGACGCCAAGCCACCCGATGCCACTTTAAGACTCCAGCAGTCTCTCAAATGGAGCCCACCCAAAATACAATACTTCCGCAATACCGTCCCAAATGCAAATTCAATATATGCAATATATATATAAGTATGGATAAAAACCTTATCTCGCCCACAATACCCATAAAACATATACAAACTATGAATCCAACTATATCCCCACAGTTATGTTGACATTATTCTTACTCTTAAACAATACATATATTAAATACAAAGTGGTTCTAATACATGTACAACCACCAAAGCCACATCCCTGGGCTTTCTCACACAAATCTCTAGACGAGCCGTCCTCCCCACGCACGCGCTCCCACTTGTAAAATAGAAAGTGGGATCCCACTTGGCCTGGGTGAGCCAAAGCTCAATAGGAGAATCGCCCTAAGTGGGCTAGCCTCCACCACCTAAGTGCAATGTCTAAAGTAAACACACACCAAGTAAATACATGATCCACTGTTAATGTCTACATGATCACCCACGCCACGCAGTCCTCACCGACCCACTCACACTCCGCTCTAAGCCACGACGAGAAAATAATCATTTCAAAATGAAACTTTGTTCTGAAAAATATACTACCGAAATATTCAGACAAATATGGACTACTCTTCGAGGTGAATTGGTTGGTGAGCTTTCCGAAATGGGCCATGGTCCTCATCCGGAAGTGACCTGGTCGCCCATCTCCCAACCCCCAATTATCCAATATCATCCCTGAAATTCTTTCGCAAACATATCCGCTACAAAAATACCTTGTCATGCACTCACACCTAATTCTAGGCTACCTAAAGGTATATGAATGCATTTTCATGCCATTTTCTTAAAATCATTTACACAATATGTCGAATATGCAGCATATTTTCAATCAACTATAATTACACTGATAAATTCAACACACTAATCATCACCCAATTTAGCTCAATCGAGCAATTCATAATTTTATTCCAATGGTTTCCATATGCTCACAATTATAGTTCCATATAATTGAGCAAATCACAATTTCCTTATTCCTAATATAGTCTATGCTACACAATTATATTCCATATAATTGTGACTCATGTTAATCCTCTCATTAAGCATTAATCTATTGATTTCTACACCACACCAACTCCGGCTTCCCATTTCATACAAGTCTATACTAAAACATGGACGCTTATGGCCCATTTCTCGATAAACCCTGGACTGCTTTTAAGCAACCTAAAATGTAGGAAGGGCTGTCCACTTCGCAGCCCACTCCATCCTACACGGCTCCAAATTTTTAAACCGATTTCCATAGCTATTCCTTGCCCCATACATACCAACATAGAATTTAATGCATGCACCCCATAGAATGTACTTCACATCGGTCAGCATTCACTGACCGTCCTAAATGTCCAAAAATACTTATAATCTCGTCCCATGTTTTGGGACCGATCAACAGCCCATTCCCGACCTTTTTCCATACAAATACATGATTTAAAGCCAAAAATTCTGGAATTAAAAGACCCAAACAGCCACTAATGGCCTCTATAAACTCAAACATTCGAAAAACACTAAAATGGAATAAAACCTGCGAGTGAGAAAATCCCAGCCTCTCGAGTCAAGCCAAAACTCGCAAACTCCGTGGTTCACGCGTAGCTCCGTCCGTCAAGTAACGCTTTCCTTCTTGCTCCGGTCGAATCCAACTGGCCTGGATCGCATGGCTTCTAGGAGAGGTCTGAGACCTCCTCTAGAATCACCATTTCGTCTCTAAGCAGCCACGGTCTCCTCCCCAAAATCACGCTTTAAGCCTCTTTACTTAAATTAAGAGATAGGTCACTGCTTACCACCTGACCTCATTAATGCTCTATTCCAATTAAACTAAACAATGAATCTTTATTTCCTCCAGCTTTGACTTTCTGCACTATCCCTACTGGTCCATTCCATCATATTTACTCATACCAATTCTTTACGGTACATGAGTACTAGAAAGAGGCATGATTTTCGCCACATCGAAACCGCTTACTTCAAGACTAAACGCCATGCCCTCGAAAAACGTGTCGACCCGATCGCCTCAAAGAATTGCGAAATTTTGATTGCTAACTAGATTTCACTTAGATTATTCCTAAACTTGCAATCCGCTTTCGCTATCCCGAGATTCTTAGAGAATTAATTACTTGATTTTTGGTCAGTAATTAAAATTCCCTCGTAATCAAATTACGAGCTCGCTCTTTATTCCAGAATTAAACTTCGGTCTTATATTCTCCCTCTCTAAAAAGGAATTTCGTCTCCGAAATTCTAACAGCCACACATCCAATCATGTGTATATGTAACCTTAATGACTCAAGACCGTGTTTGCATGACGACCCTGGGCTAAGGTCCTAATTATCGATAACCCGATGGTCAGTTATCTCATCCAAGGCCAAGCCCGACAATCAACAACAAACCAACATGTCTGCTACTCAATCTTGTGGTCCACCATGCTTCACTGCGCACCCCTATCAGGAGAAATCAAACCTCTCCATATCTCCCAGGAAGAATTTTCCATCATATTACGCCGTAAAGGCTCTCAACCCCCATGCCGTCGTGAAGCCGTTGTATCGTGATCTCAAACCCATCACATGATACTAATGAAAATGCACATGATGCATCCAATCTTAACACCCTACGCTCTAGTCAACACCGTGCAGCATAATCGTGCATCTCTGCTCATTCTTATTGTCCAACCTAAAGGTCATAACCCATAACCCAAGATTTACCCTTTTCCCATATACGCATTTCAATTACGCACTCTAAAGTTGGGCCATCCGCGGGCAGCCCACTCAACACTAAACGTCTGGGCCCTCCTCGTGGAACCAATTCCATGCCCATTTCTCGGGTCTTCTATCAAAACACAATTTATTGTATAAATTATGACACAAACACTCCAAAATGTAAGCCCTAAAACTGGTTTACCGGGACCGTCTAAATGGGTCCTGTACTTTTCACACTGTCCCAAGTTTTGGGATCGATCAAACGCCCTCACTCGCTCAATCGTACTCAACCATCAACAAAACATTTAAACAAGAGGTAAAGCAAGTAGGATAAAACCTCTACCTCACGGAGTTTGTCGAAACTCCTTAAAACCGGTGCCCACGCGTAGTCCTCGCCACGTAGAGCAACTTTCCTTCTTAGCCCGAAGAAATCCAACACCCGATCACAGATCTTAGAGAGAATAGCCTCTTTCTAAAAAATATCAAACCCAAGCTCTTCATCGCACTACTTCTCTCCTACATGTTCTGGGTCTCAAGGAAGAAGATGACTACTATTGGTTATTTTGTCTTCATACTCATTAAACATTCAAATAATGCCACTTATGTCCCATTTCTTGGATTTTTGACACTTGGCATTATCCCGACCGTCCATTTTCATCACCTCTCGACCCATGCAACATGTGTCACATGAGCATGTTATGTGACTTTCTTTGTCACATCACATGTCGCTTTACCAAGACCGATACCTTCTATGGCCTCTAAAACATGCAAATTTCTATTGTCCTTAATTCAACTAATCTCGACGCAGCTAGATTTCAGACTCCGAATCTGAAACCGCTTCATTATCCAAGATCTAGAAAAATTTCGGGTTTTGACTGAAATTACGATTTTACCCTTTTTCAGAAAATTGAAATTTTCTCGGGTCTTACATTTCTCACTTGGAGTATTTACACATCCATGGAGTGGATAATGTGCAAAAAATATGGGACGACCAACTTCCTCAAGATTCCTTTTCCAAACTAAAAGATGTGGGGGTAGCATCTTGTGGGGAATTGTTGAATATTTTTCCATCTTGTGTGTTAAAAAGGTCACAAAGTCTACATAGTCTACTAGTAAAGGATTGTATTTCACTAAAAGAGGTTTTTGATGTGGAAGGGATGGATGTAAATGTGAATGTGAATGCAAAGGAAGAAGGTGTGTAATCTGGTTGCCCGCTGAGTGAACTTTACTTAAAATGTTGCCGTAAAGTTGAGAAGATATGGAACAGTGATCCCTGCACTCTCACTTTCCAAAAATTAAAATTAATATCCATTCATTGTCTCACAGAATCTGTCTTCAAAGTACATCCCTAGTTAGAGATCTTGAGCAAATTAAGAAATTCAGCCATGTCCGTCAGAGCGGGATAGAGGAAATTATCGCAAAGGAGCCATTAAACGGAGTACTACCCAAGATAATACCTACGCCCTCAGGTTCCCCAAACTAACTATCCTCGAACCCCATAAACCACCCGAACTCTAGGATTTGCATACGCTAAGACGCCCCCAAACTGGGGTCATTTTTGGTCAGACAAGTCTATTAGGCTCTGCTGCAGCACAAATGTGCTTGTCTAAATAAGACTGTCATATACAGCAGTTAGGCCCGTGACATAGCGCACTATGTCGCGACACAGGAGATCCCATGTTCTTGAATTCTCTATCGCGACACGAGATATACTCTGTCGCAACAGGAATTCTTTTTACATTGGCCAACTCTGTCGCGACATAGAAATGTTCTGTTTGACAAGAGAATCCTTCCCTTGGCTAACTCTCTGTCGCAACATAGAAATGTTCTGTTTGATAAGAGAATCCTTCCCTTAGCTAACTCTCTCACAAGGGCATAAAATCGTCTCCTCATTGCTCAAGATAGGAAAATCCTACCCGGAAGACTCTGGTCAGAAATACATAGAAACCTCAGGGCAAGACTTTGAAGGAACTCATATCTGCGAAACAAAGAAAACCATGTCAGCGACATTTTCTATGCCTTTAAATCAAACCATGTCGCGACACAAGGAAAACCACGTCGCGACATGTGAGCCGTGAGGCTCCTCGTCACTACCAAGAAAAACCCTTGTCGTGGCCCAAAACACTCCGGCCTGCATCAATCTTTATCGCGACACACCCACTGCCGTGACACTCGAGCCATAAAGCTCGCTTCGATAAAGAAATTCGTCGCGACCTTAAACTCCGTCAATGGTAGTAGCCCTTTCTCGCCATTTCTCGCACTTCCAACCTTTTTCATTCTTTCTAAACACCTAAATTCAATTCACAATAGCCTTTTTTATTATAAAGACAACATAAAATCCAGAAAACTAAAAATGCATTGTAATCATACAAAAATGAGTTTAATTTGCTAACTGCTTTTCTTACATACGTATATCGTCTTCTCACAAATTAAAAGAAATGATAAATATCCGTAATTTTATGAAAAATACATGAATAAGCCAACTTTTCTCACTTTTTCACAACTAAGCTCGACGTGTTTCATCCCCGATGCAAATTTCTCTAAGACTAAAATATTTCTTATGACGGAATAAAGCAATGCCCAGTAGATGAATGCTCCTACAAGAGCTACTCCTCACCTAAGTGCACATGCAATGACAAACACACACACATTCAAGCAAAAGTATGCACATTCCTACTCGAATGTCTACATGTCATGCCCCATGCCTCGAGTCTCACCAACTCTCTCACACATGCATTTGCCATGTATGAAAAACTGTTTTCAAAACAAAAAAATTTTGTTTTTGAAAACTCATCGACACCTCTAAAGTATAAAAATTCTCTATTGACAACCTCTCGATATAATTTATCGACATACTCCGATAAATACTTTGTTTCGGGATGAGTCCTCCGATATAATATATCAACATACTCCAATATAATTTATTTGACGCTTCCATCCCTTACTATAAGATCTTATCTCTGACAACCCCTCCCACATATAATCTCCTCCTATTCAAAATCACGCTTACGCACTCACACCCGCCCACGATGTCCCCGTACATATGAAATGCATAACAACCGCCTCCACGTCAAACTCCGGTCAGAGCATGTATGATGATTACATGCAATGATTCACAATCACTACAGTACTGCAATATTTACTACATATAATCCACATCCATCAAGCATCTCACGTCAATACATCAATAAGCATCTATTAACATGATTTTCACACAACCAACATGTTATTCATATTTTTAGCAATAACATATAAAAACAGCACACATCATTAGTACTACTAACAATCCGAAATCGCCCCTGATCACCCAAATACCGAAAAATTCCAAAGATTCAATCCTTAAATCTTGACCTAACCGCATCACGCTCATGACCCCAAAACACTCCAGCATGCCATTTAATGGCTCAGACAAAATAACCAAAGTAGGAGAAAACCCCACTTCCTGAGTTTCGCGTAAAACCCCGGATTCGTATCTACGGAAACTCGCCGCCTAGATGAACTTTGCCTCGCTCCAACGAAACCGACGACCGACCCCCAAATCCCAGAGGAGAGTGAGCTTCCTCACTTATCTTTTCTTCTTCTTTCTTTTCTTTTCTCTCTTTTTCTTTCTTTTTCTTTCCCTCATTTTTTTTCCTCTCCCTACCGAATTTGATCCAACATGATTCAAGTGGGAAGTCTCCTCCTTGCAACATGTCTCTTCCTCATTTGCTCTCTTTCTCTCACCTTATCCCCTTATCCAAAGACTTGGATTTCCTTTCTCTGGGGGTGTGACACATGGCCTCCATGGGTCACCCCCCTTAGACTTTCCCTTTTTGTTTGACTCATATCTCTATTTGACACATGGCTCTAAACGAGCCATTCAACCAAGTGTCATGTGTCACTCTTGTTTCGCAATCTCAAGGCCTTGAAAACATGAAACTCGACTATCTCGAATCGACCTAAATTCGAGTAGGTAAATTAGAGCTCATGCAGACGATTCCAATGGTGTAGCTTCCATTCCCTCATCACCCGAGATCTAGTAAAAAATCTGTGCTCTCTAAAATAAAATTAAAGTCTTGCTTTACTCATTCTTTCTCGTAAATAATTCTTTCTCGAGTTTTACACATATGAGCACATACAACTCCTTTACACTTCGAGCAACATGAATACTAGTTGCCAAATCAGGCCACTTGTTTACGGGCTCACCGCAGGACGCCGTGACTCCTATACAACATTTCCAAGTGGGCTTCACCGACCGTTTGCGTTCAAACCATATACCGTTTTTCACATATGGGGTGTATATATCCCTACTTGCTTCACCCCATTTACACATAATTTCATGCCATGTAACCATTAGCCTCAATTCGACGTCAGTCCCATTTTTACCAGCTCACCACGCACCAAACACGTTGTCATTAACCATGTCCTCATGACATCCATCGAACACCAACACAATGTCGATTTACCATGTCCTCATGACATACATCGAACACCAAACAAAGTGTCGATTTACCATACTGTTGAACACCAAACACAGTGTCAAACCCAATCATGCACTCACACCTGACTCGACGTGATGTCCTGTGCATAAATGCAATGTAAATGTCATTACATGCCATTTCATGCCTACATGTACGCTACGTGTCACATGCAACATATCTATTACACTAAATGTCAAGTGTCATGGATAAATTGTATTCAGTACATATAATTATTTCTATTTTTATCACACATATATCACATAATTTCACAATTTCAACATGTTATTCAATTTACAACAATAACACACATTAGCCATTCCCGACAATAAATCCACAAAGCCGGGCCTCGTAAATATCCTCCACGGACTTAGTCTAAAAAGTCTAGCTTTTGAAAGTTAATACTTCACACAAAAAGAATCCAACACACATTCCATGCTCGTGCCAGCAAGCAAAGCCCAAACATTTCAGACATAAACTGCTCTCAAAATAGAAGTTCCTCGAACCGTAATGAAATCCATAGCTTCACCTGTCCGTGATCCAGCCCAATGTTCAGCCAAGGATTTTTAAAACCGAGTAATTTTATTAAATTTAGACCCAACAGCTTCCGTGAGTCCAAGAACGCATAACCGGTTCGAACGAGGTTGCTACGCCGCCCAAGTCACGCGCGACTAATTCGCAAGTGGTGCGCGGAATTGGGCACACCCCATTCGCCATTCTCGGGTCTGGATTTCGCCGTCCCTAACGCCTGTGTTCAGTCTCGCAATAGTCCCAAACGCTGTGAAACCAGCCCGACCATCACACAACAACAACCAAACACATACATGGTCACCGCTAGGCCATTACAAATCCCTAGTATAAAACAACCAAGCAGAGGAAACCTACCTCTCGTAGCGCAGTTCCGGGTCCTTTTCCGTCCGGTTCTGCTCCCTACGCGACGTTGGTTCTGATTCCCCTCCTCCTTTCCTTTCTTCCTTCTTTCCTTTCTCTTTTCTTCTTCTCTCTTTTCTTGCCACGTGGTAACTCGTACCTCTATTTTGTGTAATTTTTGAAAACGTGAAATTTTTACGCTGCACTGGTTTTAAATTCGACTGGGGTGTTAGATTTCGTGAAACGATTCCAACGGTGAAATTTATTTCGTCATCCGAGATCTAGAAAAATCTCAGCTTTTCTCAAAAAGACTGCTCTGAGTAAATACTATGAAAGCATTTTTCAAAAATTTAAATTTTAATTTCTTTCATGGGTTTTATAAATATGTCCCTTTCTTCATCCACTCATGTAAGTTTCTATTTCCTAATTTGGGGTACCTCATCATGTTTCCTTATTAAATTTATAATCTATTGGTTACTTTTTCTCTCCTCCTCATTTATCCCATTGAACTTTAATTTTAAAATTCCAGGCTAATCCTTCATGCTCTCTCGTGGGAACTGGAAAAGTAAAAAGAAAAAAACATAGAGGGGATAATAAGGAGGAAAAGTATAAGGAAAGAAAATTTGAAGGAAAATAAAAAATAGGTTTAAACATAATAATTTAATTTTATATGTTTATTCAAACTCATTTTATTTGTTTCACTCTATTATATAATAACTAAGAAATTTATTAAAATATGAAAAAATTTGAGAAATTTTCATTATATTTGAATTTCTTTCATATTTTCCATGGTGAAACCAAACATGAGAAAATCATTTTTCTTAGTATTTTCTTTCTTTTCATAGTATTTTCTGGGTTTCGAACAAAGCCTTTGGCCGTCAAAGGACTCATATAAAATATAGTTCAAAACTAATACTGCACTTAAATTTTATTGGTTTCTAAAAATTTATTTAATTTATAATCAACCAAGTTATAGCAAACAATTGTGAACCACCCTCTGCCGTCAATTAAAGTGACCTACACCTCGTATCCCTCTCAAATTCCAAATGAACTAATTAGAACTAGACACTGGTTGTCCAATGCATCTTTCCGTAGTCAATCTCAGAAATTTGTATTCCTTTTTTTTGTGTTCTTTGCTTGTAATAAATAAATACAACACTTTGTAGGCATGCACATCCAATTCAGAGCATGGTAGTTATATTTGACATATATAATGGGATTTTATCTTGTTTGAGCCACTCACAAATATGACTCCCACTTGAAGAAATTATTCATTAATAGGGTCACAACGATATAGAAATATGCAGAAATAATTCTCTACTTAATCTCTTTCCTAGACTAACAATCTGATGTACACCTGATATGGAAATATTTTGGTCATGATTCCTTCCTTTATGGTTCAAGTACGTATAACTGGAAGAGCTTCATGTCAAGTAGAACGTAGTTTTGAAAAAGGTATTCCAACTTAAAGGACTTGACGAGGTCACTGCCGCTTCGCCAGACGCTAAGAGTAATACAGCCAGCTTGTTCCTGGGCTCACACATGCATGAGATGCGACCACTCATGCTCACAACCTAAGTCCCAACCGACTCCCCACACCCTAGCTCAAAGTGTGGAAACTCAAATCATCGTATTTAACCCAATGATTTCCAAACCAAGACAACCCTAAATTTTAATTTATCAATCCCTCGTGTGTTTGCCTTGGGGTTTTCGACCTTGTCTCACAACAGTTCAGAATGCCTTTCGACACTCTCTTCAACTTTCACTCCATTTGATACACATGTCCCGACCAAGAATAAAATTTGGTCTTTCACCCCCGGGAGGAGGGGGATCCGCCCCCATCTCGCTTCTCTGCCACCTAAACACACGTGATTTATTATTATTATTTTACACAACCGTGAGTCTCATTTCTTGACGTTGTCCCATTTACTAGCTCACTACTCCATTCACCAAGAATGGTGAACAACAAAGACATGCACCCACACCCGACTACGCGCGATGTGATCGTGCATGAAATGCATGATGTCAATGCATTTTCCTTCATGTATATATGAGTGCGATGAAACATTAATATACCATGGACAAATTATAATTTTTACATATAATTTACATCCATGCAATCCATTTTTAATACATCAACTCACATATATTAATATGGATTTTACACACAACAAAGATGTTATTTAATATTTACAATAATAATAATACACAAATGGCTCCAAATCTCGATCACATAAACAAAGGCACCTCTGGGCCCCCTTCACTGTCTGGCCACCGAATTATCGTGGATAAATGAAAATACACTACAAAACCCGAAGACATAAGTCCCGGATCAAAAACCTCAAACCCGAACCAAGTCCCTGTGTACTGCCCTCCCTGAGCCACCCGAAATTCGCTTGACTGGTCCGAAAATAATCCTCGACCTTAACTCCAACCCGGTCCGAAAATAGTTCCGTACCCTAGCTCATCAACCAAAACAAATCCCAAAATTTAAAATTCCTACACCAGTCCAAAAAATTTGACACTGAAATTTACTAAATGTTTCAGTTTCTGCCCCAAGCCAATCCCAAGTCATTAAATAGCCTTTAGGTTAGAAATAACACAAGCAGGAAAATTTCCTACCTCATGGAGTTTGACGAAACTCCAAGATTTTGGTACCCATGCGTAGCCCTCATTGCGTGGATCAATTTGCCTTCAGCCCCAATGAAAACCTACGGTCCGATTTCCATAGATTCGGTGAAAGAAGCGAAGAGAAGTGAAAAATAAAAAAAAAATAAATCTCTCTTCCCAACGCGCTTCCTCCTTTTGACTTTCGCTTTTATCTTTCTTTTATTTATTTATTTATTTAGTTTATTATTATTATTATTATTATTATTATTATTATTATTTTGGATACATGGTTTATATTGCTTTATTAAGATCCGTTGTTGCCTTGAAACAATTTATTTATTTTCTTTTTTAACTTTATTTTAAAATGGTAATCTTAGCCCATAGTTTCATTTCGACTTCCAAGATTTTCGCAAAAACTCGCCCCCCGAAGTCACCGGGCAGCTTGCGACCCAAAAATCATAAAATATCTACTTGTCTCAGTTAACTGACCTAAACTTTTCCTACCACTAGATTTCATGAGATGAATTTAATTCGGGCGCCCACCCACATCCGAGATCTGTAGAATTTTCAGTTTCCCTAAACCATTCGCAATTTATTATTATTATTCATTATCAATTTTCCTGCCTTTGAAAATTTCTAATTTTCTCAGTTTACATTCTTCCTTAACATTTCTCACATCGAATTCCAATAATACTAACACACAAACACATGCATATGCAGTAACATTCTAATGCCAAATATTAGACCACGCACCTTCGTCCTCAAATAGGAAAGGATATGTGGCTCGCATTGTGTTCTCGTGTTCCCATCGCCAAGCTCCTCTCCACTCCCTGGTGTTACCACAACACTTTACTAACCGCATGGTTCAAGGCGTCAGCAAAAACCTTATCCCGACTATCTAAGATATACATCTTTTTTCTTTTCATACATCGTCCTTCGAAGGTCCACAAGTGTCAACAATAATCTCTCCCCACCATTAGCCGGATCTAGAGTATAGCTTTCCGATGCTGAGACGTGAAACACTCCAAGTGGACACCGATAAACTTATGGTAGCTAACCGATATGCTACTGTGCCCACCCTCTCGAGTACCCCGGGCAGAGCCCGATATACCCTTGGTGCTAGCTCCCTCGCTGACAGTCCAACCACCCTCTTAGGTATCACTCTTTCAAGAAGACGTGATCACCCACCTCGAATCCCAGAGGTGTCAAGAAGTCCGGTCGACGTAACTCTTCCGTCGCCTCGAGTCAAGTAAGAAGGTCTTTCAACCAAACCATCCCTCTCTCAGAAAAGAACCCTTACAGAACCCACTCGCTGATGGAATCTTTCATCTCCGTCTAACGTATCAGGATCGATACGGCCTCCTACAGCAAGGCCTCATAGGGTGCCATCTGTATACTCCCATGATAACTGTAGTTATAGGCAAATTTCACTAAGGGTAAGTGCTCCTCCCAGCCTACTCCTTGCATCTCAGTGACGGCGCTCGCAACATGTCCTCAAAAATTCAGATGGTCCTCCTCCGACCGACCATCTCAGTCCCAAGATGTGCAAGTCGTGCCCATCATCAACCGCGTCCCTGCTGCTCCTGAAACCCTCCCAAAATGATCCAGAACCCGGGTCCCCGATCCGATACTACATGGATAGTTTGAAGATTCATGTAACTGACCATCTCCTCCTATATACACAACCTCCAATCTCATGTGGCGTCATCTCTGCGGAGTCACAGAAAGTGTGCCGACTTATGTGAGTCGGCCCACTATGGACCCATACAAAGATCATGCCTCGATGTGTCCGCAGGCGGGCTCAAAACCACCACGGATACAGATCCCACTCCACTCGCCTACCTCTAATGGTCGAGTAAACCTCACGGCCATGCTCACCCTTTACCGCCGACATGAAAACAAATAACAAAATCTCACAACGCGGTTAAGTCTATCCGCTTCCACACACACGGCTACGAAGATCTCAGACACATTTTCGTGCCACCCGATTCATAACAAATGAGAGTGCTTGAACCCCCGAGGATCTCTCTCAAATCGGTCCGTCAGGGAACCACAAGGCTGAACCATCCCCTATACCAAAGACTACCGAAGTATATGTGGATGCAATGGAGCCTTTTCACCCATACTGACAGCATTCGATCCCCCATGGACTTATCTTTCCATCCTATCCCTGACTCCAATCACCCCGCCCCGCAGGATAATGTGGATACCAACTCCCTAGCACTTTCTGAGCCTAATCACTACACCGCAGCCTCAAAACCCGTCCCATGCGCCTCGAGCATCCTCTGCTTACTCCTGGAAGCTACACTAGCCATACCCCCGTGACTTTCTAATCGAGCGCATTACCATCAGATATTTGCCTTTACTGTGGATGGTAATGCAAAGGAAAGCCTATAACCTCCAGATGTCCCATCCATCCCGTGATCAGCCACATGCCGAGGTCCTCCGTGTAAAAGATATACCTTAGACTCTACGGTCCCGACACTCAAATGTACCAACATACGTATAGTGGTGCCAAATCTCAAGACAAAGTTACTCATACGCCCAACCCGTAATCATGTAGGGTAATTTCAGCTTCATGATTCTTCATACGCCCCAAACCATAAGCTACGCCAACCTCCCGGATCGCATCAAGACATCCTGGGCCCATCCCGAGGCAGCCTGGCTGGGGCATCGGTACCCACCGTCCTCGTTATGGGACTAATGCATCAGATTTAGGTAAGCCTCATTTTCAATTCCCGAATGCCTTCACACAAAGCCACCTCACTTGAATTTTTTTTTACTCCTCTTCCTAGTAAACAAACCGAGTGCTCCAAGGCAAAGTGCTCTACCTAATAAAACCCTTTGTCCAACAATTCTGCATTGACCTGGATTTCCCGTAACTCCACCCATTCCCATCCTATGAGGAGCCAAGAAAATGATCACGTAATGTGTGTAACTTTAATGATAAAGTCCACATCCCCTCGTGCAAGGTAATCCTATAAATTTCATCCAAAATATCTCATAGAATTAAACTCATCTGGTGTATCCCCAATCTTGCTGTCTCACCTTATCCTTCACAGGTGCCACGAAGCAAACCATCAACCGGCCCACTCCATCTAGAGTCGCAATAACTCGGGGGTGCGACATGCTTCTCCCTCCAAACGCAATACAACATCATCCCCGTGTAGCGGCAACTCCACCATTATCAAACGACGATTTACTCTGGTGTCAGGCCAACTACCCATCCTGGCAAGGATGACTCAACCCATGGTGTCCACGACCAGTCCAACGCCTTCAGTAGAATCCCTAAGATCTCCTGAATTCACAATCCCGACATATCTCGATCAAAACCCACCCTGGCTCGGAGAATTCATACAACGGATTTTCAAAGGAGCCAACTCCTTCTAAGCCTAAAATTTTCTCTATACATTATGCAAGAATAAATACAAATATGATGCATCCGATTCTAAACAACACTCTTGTGAGAGCGGAAACTGAGCCTCGTATATCATCAACCAAGCCTCGGCCTCATGCATTAGCGTCAGAAAAGCCCCTTTCGTGGCCCCCGCAAGTGCCACCCGTGCCCTGGCTCGACTTCGACCTCAACCCAGCAATCTAGCCTTTCGACTGCTTTGTATACCAAGGTGTCAGGAGTAGCACTCGCGATCGAAACCGGGTTCCTGACCCATACCGGGGGTGGAGGAACAATTGTAGTTCAAGTGTCTCCGTCCCAGATTGATGACCGGGACCGCCGCCACCCCAAAACCCTGGGATCTATGCCTCCGTAGGCAATCCCGGGCCATATGCTCTGGGCCGATGGCAACAAGCATGTCATCTACTCAGTCAGTCCCTCTCAGACCCTGCTCGTGGGACACACAAGTCCTTTGTCTCTTTCCCCAAACCTCGAAGAAGGTCATCCTCCATCCCTCCTAATCGGTACCAGTATCCCTAATGCTCCCATATGCCTCCATCTCTCTCTCTATGGCACAAATTTCGGTTCCGACCATGAGTCCATGTTCAGAAAGTGAGGCTCCATAATCCCGTCTGGCTGGACAACTCGCCCATTCTCAAAGATCTGGACTCCTCGCATGTCTCTGTACACATAGTCATCAAGAACACGTGCCAACTTTGACCTAATGACACTTTCATCACCGCTATCGCTCTCGCTCACTCTAGAACCTGGCTTTTCGTGATGTTCAGTGCTATTTAAAATACTGTCGCGAAAGAGTCATGGAACTCTACCTAAGTCATCATTTAAATCCCAAGAGGTTCAAATCTACCCCACTACACTGGGACTAATTCCTCAGAAACCCGAGAAAATTCACCTTCAAAAGGGTAAAAAATGGTACTTCTTGGCCAAAACTGAATTTTTCTTAGATCCTGATGATGAAATGAACTCCCATTGAATCGTCTCACGAAATCTAAATTTACTCATGTGTCGATTCTCATCGACCCAAGATAAATGGAATTTCACGTTTTCTTTCAGGAAGTAATATAAGACGCAAGACGGACACGCACGACATCGTAGCCCAATGGGAGACACGTCAAACCGTGAGCTTGGGGCCAACATGGTTTCATGTGGTCCATGGTAGACACTACGCATCGCTGCCATCGACAAAGATCCACAGTGATGACAAGGACAAAGTGGAACCAGTCAACTGAAATCTCAGAGCACACATAATGCCATGTCAAGAGACAAAGTTCTCGGACCAACTTCCAACCGGATCGATGGGAAAGAGAGGGGAAATAGAGAGAGAGAGAAAAGAAAGGCAGGTTAGAAAGGAAGATATTCAGTGGAGAACCACGAAAAGAGATTCCATCGGCCTCAAGAACCCCCAAGGAGGAAAAGAAGGTGCCGGTCTGATGTCAGGCAAAGTGGCTACTGCCAAGTGTACCAAACAGGAGTCACGTAAATTCAGAGGTGTGTGGCCTTTCCCCTCCCACTGTTTTATCCCTTTCTTGGTTAAGGGCCATTTTAGCCTGGATAGGATTCTAAGTTAGCGCCTGATGGCCAAGTGTTTTCAGCTCCAAAAGATTTAGACTCAATGAAGAAACCTGTGAGTGGTTTCGGGACAAGCCATGGACTTTTGTGGCTCGCGTGATGTCAGTGGTTAGTTTCCTACAGAGGAATAACATGTTGATCAGGATTTTCGGCAAATTGATTTTAGTCAGTTTTTATTGTTGATAGCCCACATGTGGATTTTTAAATTCTTTGTGTTATCATATGAATGACAAATAAGCCAGTAGTTTTCGTTAATATATGTATGCTTAATATATTAACATGGATCATGAAACATATACTGCATTTCATATGCACCTGAAAACCTAGTGGTTAGTGAGAGTGGCTGACATGAAAGAAAAGAAATTGCCAGAAAGGAATTTCAAAAGGAAGATTTTCCTAAGAATTCGTTCTTTCGAGAGTCACTCCAAATGCTTCATCTTGACAGGACACCCATGACTCAAGTACTTTAAGGATTATCCAGCAATTCACCCCTGAGGTTGTCCAACACGATCGAATCAGAGTATTATAAGTTTCATGAACAAAATCTTTTGTTTTGAAAATGATTTTCTCAAGACTCGTTTAGGGCATGCGTGAGGGAGCTCTGCCAAAGAGAGGACTCAGAGGTAGGAACAAGTGAGCCACATTCTCATTCACATAACAGACATTTTGAGTAGGAACATATATGTTTTATTTGAATGCTTGTGTGCCATCAGATGAGCACTTAGTGGGGAGTAAATCACAAGTAGGGAAAATCACTTATCTGGTATCGCGTACTCCCTGCTGAGAAAACATGGTTTTCGAAACAAGTGCAACGGATGGATGTGGGGGTCCAGCCACCCTTCTTGATCACGGGTGCCCCTCCCAGTGCCCACGCACCGTGGGTCCACCCTTCTCGTAACCACTAGGTGCCCTTCAAACCCACTGACAGGAATATCATGCCCTCCCTCAGTGATTTTTCGCCTCCCAGGGCTCTGAACTTTAATTCTGCAGTTGGCCCAATCTTGAAGATCTCGCCTACCAACCTGAGCTACTAGCTGGGTTGGGATGAGAGGAGCACGGCCTGAGGACCCCAGTTACGCACAAATAAGGACAACGGATGGGGTCAACTGGTTCAGTGAGTGTTCCAAGAACAGGTTTATGATTATCGAACACGTTATTACATTTGTTACCCTCCCTTTAAAACCTTCAACTGAAGTTGGCAATGGCGCTCAGGCTATTTTAAATCACATGATCTCACAGTTTGATTTCACGAAGAAACGGAAGAACATCATGGGCATCGTCACCTAGGTCAACCCTGACTTAATCAAGTGATAGTCGCCTCATCACTTAATCGACTTTAACTAACACTAATTAAATGTCACGAACTAATGGAATCAATAATTTAAAAGTCATTAAAATAGACATTATAGAGGGTTAGTCACAGTGGTTTGTCCAATGCATCAGCTCGATCTTAGTTTGGCAAATCAATCACTGATCAATATCAATACACCTAAGGAAAAGAACCCAAGAAAATTCGGAAGAAAACAATTGATGAACGCGGATATGAAGGCATCTGACCTAACTAGATAAAGCATGGAAAGTTGAGCCTCAGCCATGGATTGTAACTCCAACTAGCTTATCAAATGCCCAATGAAATGTATTAACTAATGCATTAAGAAATAACTCGATCAAGACAGGAACAATTTTACATGAGGCACATGGCTCTTCAATTTGGGTGATATGAATTGGTCGATCAGGCTTCGTGATGCCGGTCATGTTTCCCAAGATTTAATTGGGAAGTGGAACTCCGACAAGCCTGCAATGAGATTCTGCATCTTATACGTGTTCAAGACAAAGATTCGGGAACACGCATCGCATTCGAGTTTCATCATGCCATTCGATCATTTAATGCCCCATCCCGCTTATGGATCTCATGAACATGATTTTCTACTTACTGCAATGCCATATCGGTTTTTATTTATCGATATAACATCCACCATTTCTGGGCAAAGGAGTAGTTGAACATGCCACCCCGAGATAATCAAAACATCATGAACACTCCGCTGAGGCGCCAACCTAGTGCACAGCTCGGCTCGAAGGTCGCTAGACATACGCTTCGCGTATAGGATCCCGCGGATCCGCATGGTCTGGTTATAATCGGACTCGAAACCTCCTACACTGCTTACAAAGATAACAAGGAGTTTTCTCTGGCTCTGGCAGGTGGGCTACCGTAAGTTCGCTGGAGGGATTTCTTTCAAGATAGCCACCTTGACTGACCGACAAAGAAAGAGGAACCCGCTTATGGCCGAGGTCACAACAGGTAGCTCGATGAACCTAAAGGAGATCGACCTCACTCCGTACTTCATACTCACGCATCTCCGTGACTCAACAGAGCAGTGAAGTCGAGAGGTGAAGTAGAACCGGGCAACGAGAGACCCATCATCGAGAGGATGGTACCGTGGTCATGGACGTAGGTCAGTACCTGATGTAGGTGATGTGAGGAGAGAGATTATGGAGGAAGCCCATTTTCCTCCGATTATGCTATAACTAAAGTACAAAGATGTATCACACTTAAAGGAACACCATCATGGAGTTTCGTGATACAATAATGCTTATCAGCGCATTGTAATGGCCCTTATGAGGCTCTATGGACGAAATGTCGAACTCCACCATTGGATGAGGTAGGTAAAGGAAATTAGTAGGTCCGAATTTGGCCCAGTGGTTTGTGATAAGGTCAAGGTTAGGAAGTGGATAGACCAAAAATTTCACTGCATCGACATAAAAGTTATGCTAATAATCGATGAACCTAGTGTTCGAGGTGTGGATATGGTATTCGGTGATTTCTCATCGAAGGGCAATAAGATTCGTGGGAAACGTAAGTTTCAGTCCACGAGTATCGGACCACAGGATTGTTGAGAGGATCGTGGAGGTGGCTATATCAATGGAGTTTCGATCCGACCCTAACATCAGATTAACTATTATGTTTTCCTATGCTCTATGCTCCAAGTAAGTATATACTGCACTTTCCACACAACACAGGCAACGTGAAGGTATCAGGGAGTCATACAAGAGATAAGCTACATGGAAGCTCTCGAGGAGCATAAGAAGAGGCATTATTCCCATCTCTTGATGCAGTATCAATGTTTTAATTTTTGCAGGACGAATCTTTGCAAGGAGGGCATCGAAACCCCAACCTCGATCAATGTTATAATAGTAGTTTTTGAACTGATTATAGTCCAATGATAGACATGAGGGTAGTATTAGAATTTGTAATCACCCGACGCCATTCAGTATAAAGTGAAAATTTTCTAAAAATTGTAAATCAGGTGCCCTGTAAGGAATAGTGATTTTCTTAGTATATCCTAGATAGGTTTGCAAAGGAATTTTAAGAAATTTCAGTTTCTATGACTCCTTGAACTGATATTTGTAAGAGAATCGAGATTTAAGTGAATAGTGATTGACTCGGTAAAATCGAGTTCCGCGCTGAAATTTTTCTAAATTTAAGCCGAAAAATACGAAAAATGTCCGAAATAAATCATAGAGTCTAATCTAGATCGAAACTGAGTGAAACTGGAGTCCGTTGATAGCTGTGCAACCGAACGTAATTTATAATAATACGCTATTGTCCTGATTGCCGATTTTAATGATTTTAAATCCAGATTTCGTGATTTCAAGTGTAAGTCCGAATCCAATGTGAAGGATTTAATTAGCTATTTCGTTGTCAATTTAGAAGTTTTAGATACTATAGAATATTTTTACATTTAATCTGTAGAGGTGCAAAGATAAGGTGAAATCGAGATAAAAAGTCGCTATAAAGGGAGATATTTTCTCAGAGAGCCACCAAAAACATTTCTTTAATGGCTGTTGTGGTTCGTGACTCATTAAAACGACCAATGAGATTCATGGGCTCAAATGCAATAAAATGTTGATCATAAATTAATAGAAGGATGGAGGACAAAAGGTAAATAAAATAAAGTTAAATTATTAAAGGGGGAGGGAGACAAAAATTAACTCATTTTGTCTCCCAAAACAAAAGAGAGCCATAAGTAATGTTTGAAGAAGAGAAGAGGAAGAGGAAGAGAGAAGAGGTGCCTCAAGCTCCAAACAAGGCTGAAACTAAGGACCTTTAGTATGGATCTATGAATCTTTAAGTCTCTCAGATGAGCATACCATTCCAAAAGCTGTGGGTTTTACACTGCATCCTATCCCTTTGGATTTCTTGAAGATAGTGGTAAACCCATATGGTACATGATAGTTAAGTGGAATCCTCTCTTAAATGGATTCATGGGTAAATTGATAGAATTGGAGTTAGGTTTAGGAACAAACCCTAACTAATTACTATATTTGAGCTGTTTCTTAAAAATAATTCAGAAAAGTTTTTAGTTGATACACATGTAATGAAAGATGAATTGAGTAGAAAAGAGGATGTCAAGATGAAAAATGAAATGGTTTTGAAGTGTATATGGACTATAGAGTTGAACTTGATGGAAAATAAGTGAAAAAAATGCAGTAAAGCTCACACCTGGCCATTTTCCTCAAGCGTAGTCTCAGACAGAAATGCCTGCTTTTTCCTCGTTTACCAGCTTTCGTATTTTGGCCATAACTTCGTTTCATTTAGATCCGATGGAGTGATTCAAAATTTGGGTAAAATAGACTTCTAGGAAAGTTATCTGGAAGGAAGTGCGCTCAAATTGTAACCCTAAAGTGCCCAAAAATTTACTCATAAAGTAGGGCCATGTGTAAGCCACTGTCTGGTTCTCGCACAGAAATGCTCTGCTTTCCTATTTTCGACCATTTGTTTTATTTTGACCATAACTTGCCTATTTCTGATCCGATTTGAGTGATTCAAGTTGAAGTTAAAATAGACTTCAAGTGGGCAAAATTTATCTGAAGGAAGTTCAAGAAAATTCACAATCCCCAAAGTGCCCACAAAATTTGTCAAAGTGGGAGCTATGTGTGCAGATTCCTGCTCTCGCCAAATTGAGTCATTTAGATGTAATAACTTTGTGTTATGTGGTCGAGGCCTTAGAGAAGGAATTTTAATGAAAATTCTAAAGAGATGTCGCTGGATATATAAAAAGGACTGATCTGAGAGTTTCCCATAAAATTTTGAAGCACCCGAATAATTTCCTTGGGGTCAAAAGTCTATAGAGTATTAAAGAAAAAAGGTTGGCCAAAATGAATGGTTTTAGTGCTTAAGGGTAATTTGTCTATTTACGTGAAATGAATGTGTATGGTGGATTTAAAATGGAAGTTATGATTAATGTGGCAAGCCAGGCTCTTCTTTCTTTGAAAAGGTGAAATGACTATCTACCTGAAACTTTTTCTGAATCACTCGAAGCAAGCTGGATCGAGCAGTTGAATCGTGAGTGAAAATGATATTTTGAAATCAGTTTTTAAAAGTGAATGGTTTTAAGGTTAAATTGAAAGTTTAATGGAAATGCTTATGTAAATGTTAAGGCATAATGAAATGTTTTTATCTTCGTATCATAATATATATTTATATGTATATTAAATTGTAGCGCATATGTAAGGTGGCAAGAAGTGGAAAGTTTAAAAATGTGTAAAGAATGCATATGTGTTTTGAATGATAAAGTAAAGGGATTTAAATGCGGATTTTATAAATGGAGCTAAGAAATGTTTTTATCGATGGTTACCCAAACCCCTGCGACTGCTATGACCGATATCGCCGAGGTACCTTAAGCGCAAGGATTTAAAGATAAAGTTACTAACCGAGGGAGGGAAATGGTGCTTTATGAATGTATGTCCTGCACGTGATAGCGGTGCCAGCAGACTGGAACCTCATGCAAAGCGTGAGTTTCTCCGCAAATAGTGGTTAAGGATCGGAATGTGATCGTTCTTCACCGTCGCATTCTAAACCCGTTTCTGTGATTATTCCGGGTTCCATCGTAAAAGAAAGAAAGAAAGAAAGAAAGAAAGAAAGAAAGCTTATGCATAAATGGATTTTTAAATGTATAAGTATGTATTACTGATATATACCGAAATGTTATCTTGCTGCATAAATGGATTTTTAAATGTATAAGTATGTATTACTTTGATATATATCAAAAATGTTATCTTAATGAAAATGTAGCACTAACGGGCTCCTTTAGCTCATTCTTTCCATATGTTTCCAAAAAAAATATTTCGTGGATCCAGATGCGCCTAGTAGTATCCTCCTCGTGCGTGAGTCGAGCCACTGAGGAGACGTACGCATGTGAACTACATTGTATAGCCATTCTGTATATTTTAGGTCAATAATTTGTCATGTGCATATATGATATATGGATATATTTTGAAAATGAAACTACTTAGGTGCCTACTTAAGTCCTACTTCAGCCCAACCTTTTATAAACCCGTGCATGTAATTGAAGAAATTTTGAATGTTTTGATGATTTGAAGCAAATAAATGATATGTGTATATATTAAAGGTTTGAATGAGTTGTGACTAGAGTCCAAAACTGGAGTTGAGAAGTAAGGATTGAAATATTAGAAGTGTTTTTAAATGTTTTCTACAGGTTTTGTAAATTTTGGGAAAGTCCGACAAACAGGAAACTCGTCAATTTTACAAAATCTATGTTTAAAAAAAAAAAAAAAAAGAAAAGAAAAAAATTTATCATCACTCGCCCGCATTATTTCTTGCAAAGATATGTTGATCAGAAGGGTTCAGCCTCCATGGATGCTATTCACCGCTTTCTGGAGGTGCGTTTCTATATCCATCGGAGTGCCGAGGTCCCCAGTTCATGAGGTTAATCCGGCCTGATCCTTCAACGGTATCGGTGAAAGGCTCACTGGTACCGCAGATGCTTCCTACCGACTAAAGACCCCAGTCCCCGGGTTCGACCTCTCGAGCAAAGCGAACTCAAATGGAAACGGCGATATCCACGAGCCGACCCACCTAAAGGGCAACGACTCGAGGTCAATAAGGGTGTGGACCCCACAATAAAAGGCCCCTTTTATTACTAACCACACATTCCGGGACATGGGTGCTCAGCTTCCATCGTGAAACCATCAAACACTGAAGGCCTCGTGTTCCCACTCACAGACACAGCTCTGCACTTTCGCCTGTGAGTACCACTGGGAAAGCAGCATTCCATCAACCGAGCTGGCCAGCCCGCCTGGTGCCAGGATGCTTCCCATCGACCCCAAGCCCCGGCTGTCCCGGGTCTGCAGCCCCGCCTGAGGCGGGAAGAAAATGCCTAGGGAGGGCGCCACGATATTCCCGTGCTGGACCCACCAAGGGCACCCAAGCAGCCAGCGATGGCGGGGACCCACGGGCCACCAAGGGCACCCTGCGGGTCAGCCGAAGGGGGTGGACCTCTACTGGACTCATTCGACCGTAGGCGCAAAACGCAAACGGCCTGCTCGGGATCTGTGCCCCCAGCACGCCATCTGTGGCTGTACCAATGTGCAATCGTTGTAAACAACCTTTTGTAAAAAATATGCATTTTGTTATACGGGATACGCAGTCCCATCGGGTCGCTTACACATGTAATGGTCTCATGATGCATGAGGGACGACAGTTTTTCCCGGTCGACAAGTGATCAACGAGATCTTGTTCCTCCGTGGGCGTCACACCCCTCTAACCGAACGTGAATACCCATTCGGGCCGTGACGAGGTAATATCCATACCCAATACCTTCCCCCTCAATCAGTCGGAAACCAACGGTCTACCACCATCTGGACTTCCTGAACGCCCATGGATGATGCGACTCCTCAACCCTCCGAGGTTACTTCCTGACTCCCATGCAATGCCACAGCAATAGAAACTCTAATAAATTTATCAAAGGCCCGCTCGGTCACCAGTGGTGCCCAACTTGCACTCGTGGATGACTTACGCCCTTGTCTCTCTACTTTACATCTATACGTCGTTTCTGGCAGTAACAAACTCTTATCAGATGCTCTCATTTTATCTTATAACTTAGTAATGCATATGCCAATTACTAGACTTGACAACCATGAATCGAATCTGCTCATCACCTATGGTGCCACTTCAACCACTTCTTTTATTTATTTCAATAAATTCAACACTTTCGTGTCTGTCATTCCTTAACCCCTAAGGTTATAGTTCCTAACCTTAGCATTCCACTTTTTCCTATATACATTATGCCATGCATAGAATTTTCCTACTCAATAACCACGCAATCACATTTCCCATATACATCATACCGTGTATATGTCTTTCCGCGCAATTTGTAAACATTTTCCACGCAATGTGTAACACACAATCACGCAATCACAAACATGGAAATATTATATATCCGTGATGTCATGAAACACATCATGCATGCAAAGTGGTCTAAACCATCCCATGAACTCCAGGTATTCGTGTGGTACTAAACCCACGTCTCAACATGACGCCTGTATCAATTCCTATCGCAATAGCCACACAGCCTCAAGCCCATGTCCCCAAGCCCTAGGTAGTCGTGATACCCATGCCCGATACTCAAGCCACGTGAAGCCGGTATCAGACATCAAGCGCCAAGTAATCATAACTAGGCACTACACTGCAACCGCATATCCTAAAGCCCATGCCCAAAGACGCTACGTAATCGATACCTTACTCGATACCATGTTGTGACACCCCAAATCTGGGGGTCCCGTTGACAACTCGTCAACCTGTGGAATTTCTATGGATTTTAGGTTACCTGAGACCACATGGTTGTGTCCCATTTATCAGGATCCATATTTCACAAAAACGCAGTCCCTTGCTCGGAAGCTCTACCCCAACATACAACCTATATAATAAAGTGAATCCATAAGAGTTTATTCAACACTTAATACATAAATACATATTAAAACTAGCTTGTTCTAATATAGCTCTACTCCGATATCGCCAATACGTCCCTTTGCCGAGACCCATTCAATCATATTTAAATAAAAATATGAAATTTTAATAGCTTAATGAAAGTCCATAAGATTCAATCACTACTCTTACTCATACCATACCCGACTATTTATAATAGTCCAAAAGAATTCAATTACAATTCTTTTACATACATCAAGGCCACGTATCGACCTTCTTCATAATCACCCGGTATAAGTCAAGGCGAAATGTTACGTACTGAAAGGGGTCCACATGGAGTGACGATGCCAGTAGAAAAATTATCCTACAGGGCTGCTCCTCGCCCTAAATGCACATAGAAATGGCGTACATAAAACATCAAATCATATTCCATAAATAATGCAATCCACATATGGAATGTTAAGGTAATATGTATGAGATCGACCCTCGGGCTCACAGCACGAGGTCCCGGCCAGGCTCCCACTACTTGATTTAATGAGTGTGAAACCGGTCATTGGTATTTAACCCCTGATGACTTAAACCGATAGACTGACCCTCAAATTTTTTAATTTATCAAATCTCTGTTTATTTGGGTTCGCGAATTTTAAGGAGTCTCAACGAACCCATAATGCCTTAAACACTAGCGAACTTTCATCACTTTGGATACATATATCGACTCGGAGGCAAATTGGGTTTCACCTTGAGGGAAAGTTGTGTCATTCAGGCTAAACTAGCGATGTGGCCAGTGCATATGAAATGCATGATGCCAATGCATTTTCCTTCATGTTACATGTATATATAGGTGCTACATAGAGCATTAATACACCACATGGACAATTATAATTTTTACATATAATTTACATCAGTCTGATCCCGTTAACTACATCAACTCGCATATATTAACATGATTTTATCTGACAACATGTTATTTAATATTTTTACCAATAACACACAAAATGACTCAAATCTCGAACCCACATAAAATAGGGCACCTCTTGGTCCTTTCACGGTTCGTTCACCAGGAATTATTGGGATACGAAAACACCTGAAAACGAAGACGCCAGTCCAAGGTCAAACGAGCGAACCAGAGAAGTCGGTTGCCAGAAAATGAATTCAGAAAATCCGCATGCAGGACTGTCCGCTGATCCTGAAATTTTAACACGGTGTCAGAAAGCAGTCAGAAATTTGCTGGGTATGCGAAAATAAATCCCAAAAAATTCCTAAAGATTCCTACGCTCAGTCAAAAAAATTTGAGGCGAATTTCACGACCTTTCATGGCTTCGCGGAAATCCGAATCATTAAGCCTTTAGGTTGAAATAACACAAATGCGGAAATTTCCTGCCTCGTGGAGTTTGGCGAAACTCGAAGATTTTAGTACCCACGCATAGCCCTCATTAGTGGATCAACTTCTGCCTTCATCATGATGAAAACTCGATCCCGATTTCCATAGATGCGAGAAAAAGCGAAGAAGAAAAAATAAAAATAAAATCTCTCTCTAACGCGTTCTCTCTCTCTCTTGAAATGCCCTCTCCCTTTTTACTTCGTTTTTATTTTTATTTTATTTTATTTTATTATTATTATTATTATTATTATTATTATTATTATTATTATTATTATTTTGGATACATGGTTCATATTGCTTTATTCGGATCCGTTTCTACCTCGAAACAATTTATTTATTTTCAGTTCACTTTATTTTAAATGAACTTAGCGAACCATTTCTGACTTAGAGATTTCGTAAAAATCTTGTCCTGCAAAAATCAACGGTAAACCATGACCCGAAAAAATCGTAAAATAATGCCTTGTCTCGAATTAAGTGAACTTTTCTAGGTCACTAGATTTCTAGAACTGAATTCTGCTTGTATTGTCCAGTTTTGTCATCAAATATCTATATAATTTTACAGACTTCCTTGAACCATTACGATTCATTTATTATTATTATTATCATTTTTCCATTTTGAAAATTTATAATTTCGGGTTTATAGTTCACATTCTTATATTTTGAAAATAAATAAAGTAGTTAAAAAATCCAACATAACCTATTGACTAGTAATTGAATGTAATCGTTTATTGATTGTTGAAAAACAAAGTGAGGATCTTTTCTTATCTTTGTAATGTTATATGGTTTTTTTATCTTTTGATGCCGAGATGGGTTATTTTCCTTGATTCTAGGATGAAGTACATATATAGAAGGCCAATTATTTTGAGATAATATTTAATTTATTACCATGTTGAATTAAATATGATGTATATGCAATTTTTAGTCACTAGTAATTGTAATATGTTTATTTATCCTCGTTAATTGCTCATATGATTTATTTATGTTTTTCAGGTAACACCGAGGTTACGAGTGTAGAACTGGAGAGCTAGTTCAGCATTATGATTACATTATGTTTGACTTTTGGCTAGATTTTTTACCATGTTAAAGCAATATGATTAACTTTTATCGTAGTGTATTTGCTTATAGCTTTTTTGGATGATATGATATTTACCACATTCTTTCATACTTGATTTTTACTATTTCAGTTGCATAAAGAATCTCCACTTGGACCATGGTATAAATCAATTTGTGATATATTATTGTTTATATTTGGTTGTACTTGAGGCATAAAAAGGTATCAAAAGATAGTGTTAAATGTCTAGAATTTTGTGGTGACCCGAATTATGATCCATCAGAAATATTTTGTTAACTTTACGGAAAATTTTTGTGAGAATCACGTAGTGGTGTGAAGGTTAGAGGTGTCTGGCCTTGATCGAAGTCCGCTTTTTTTACCAACGTAAGTGTGTAGCGACAAAATATACATCGTGCACACCCAGGCCCTTAGTCGCGTTAGCTTTGTCGTATTTTTGGCCTGGTACGTCGCGTCAAAACCAACCTTCTGTCATCTTAGTAACGCTGGCACCACTATTCACCCGAGAAAGAGTGTCTTTCTTCGCTCACACGGCCTTGCTTTGTGCGTGCACTCATTGTCGCGAAGTAGAAGCGTATGTCGCTCTGAGAAGCCCCATATCCTGGAACTACGTAGCGGCGTACCAAAGGCATACTCTGTGCGTGACGCAAGCGAGTGACTTCTGTTCGCGACCTTGGAAATTCTGTCGCGGCCTCCTTCCCTCTGGCCCTTGCCTGACTCAGTCCACGACAAAGCTGTAGCGACCTAAAATCTCTGTCTAGGCGAACTACGCCGGCGACACGAAAACACTGCATTTGCGACATAATTTCTCTCTTCACCTTGGCAGCCACAATCACGACATAAAATATTTTGTCCGCGACATAAAAAAGTCTTAGTCTTGACGAGCTACGTAGCGACATAAAAACACTGACAACATAAGATCCACAGCGAGGCCGACTTTGTCAGCGACCGCGAAATACTCTGCTCGCGACGCCAAACTCGACCTTGACGAGCTTCTGACTGCGACACAAAATGATACATCGCTGGCGGAAAATCCCTTGCCAAGACCAAACTGCATTGCAACATGAAGGGTACAACACCTAACCTCTTGTCGTGGCGTCTACGGTCGCATGGAAACCTGCAGCCATGACATCGTCTGTGAAACAAGACGCGTGTCGCGACATGGGAAAGTATATGCGATGGTATCGCACGGCGGTAATATTTGTGACACGGGGAACCCACTGTCGACAGGACCAAACTCTGCTGGCTAAGGATCCACGTGGCAACCTAAAACACTGAATCGAAAATAGCCTTTACGGCATTTCTTGCACCTCCGGCTTCTTCGAAGACACTTTCAGAAATTATCACAATGGCCCAGGCATAACAAAGGCAACAATCTGGGAAAAGCACATTAGAATTGTATTAAGCGATTCAGTAAGGTTTTATTACAACTCTTCTCTTTTACATAACGAGAAAATTGGATAATGTCCCGAATTTACAAAATACGAGAATAAGATAATATGACCTTCCTTTATAAGTAAGGCCTCGAGATGGGGTTCATCTCTGGTATTTTATGCTTTGAAAAATATTTTCCCCACGACTTGAGGTGAAGCAATGCGCCCAGTGAGGAATTCTTTACATGGGCTACTCCCCACCCTAGATTATGCATTATATGTTAATCATTCTGAGCACATTGAGCAACAACATATACATTTCACCATGAATGCTCACATGTCATACAATGTCAGAGCCCTCCTTTGACTCCCTCACATATGCATATCACCAGTTGCATAGCTTGTTTAAAATAAAAGTTTTTGTTTTATATTTCATCATGGTGATTGGCGGCCTTTATTCCCAAGCCGTCTTTTGTGGGTAACAAAATTTGCAGGGATCCTCACCCTGGCGTCGTACACACTTCGACACTTTCACGGACTTTCAGTTGGATCGTATAATCGACCAAGAATACGGGCTTTTCCTGAGGTATCTATCCCTTTGCTACCGACACATAATTTCCAAAAGCCCAGTGGAGAGCTCTATGTCGTCGTCCCTTTATAGCCCACCATTTAAACACCAAACATAGTATTTCTTATACCATGCACCTTTTAGTTTCATGATGTTCCCATGCACATGCAATCTGAGAATGCCATTGCTTGTTCTTTCATGTACATGCATGATGAGAGCTACATTATTGCGATTCAGATAATCATATCCATAACATACAATTTATCCATAATACAATCCATGTAAATACATAAATTTCAGCATATATCCACGTAGTTTCACACTTGCATGTCATTGATCAAGCAACAACTTTGGCTTTTGATCTTCATGTTCAGACCTAGAATAGTACACACAGTTCAACATGTCAATCCATGTCCAACACTAACATACTACAAAATCATCATACTCAAGCCTGTATTTTCCATCAAATACAATCTACTTGAGCTGCGATTAAGCGAGAAAAGGACCTAGAAATTGGTCGTAATTCTGTCGTTTGATCACAACTATTCTTGAATAAACCCCATCGTTAGGGCTACACCTCACTTGGCTGCCTTAAATAGGTTAACCAGTGGGAGAAAGCCCTACCTCTTGGAGTTTGTGAAAATAAGATCTTGAATCTCTGCGAAGAATTTCTCGTTGCGTATTAAACTTTGCCTCTCGCTCCACCATGAGTTTTGATCGTCAGCTGTGGAATCTAAGAAGTCTTTGTCAGCTCCTCGTTCTCTCCCCTTCTTTCCTCCTTTCCTTTTCCTCTCTTTCCCTCTTTTCCTTCCCTCAAGTTCTTATGCGCTACTTGATCTCTTTCTTTTGAGGTGGCCGAATGACTCATGTGTCCCTTTTATTTCTTTTGGTGACAAGTGTCTGTCATATTTAACCTCCCATGATCTTTTCAGGAATACTTTATGATGTCTGCAGACATTTTCTAATATGTATTTTCGGGCATGATGCCATGTGGCGTCGTGCCACACGATGTCATACCATTTATAATTCTCACCTTGAATTACGTGAAATTTTGACGCCTCGCATTGCGCAATTTCTTAGGTAACTTAAACACTGGGCGAATTGCCGGGTGAGGTGTTCAGTGCGAGGTCGAGGAATTTCTAGATTTTCCCTTGCCTTATGCGACCCGATTCTGGTTTGCGTTTTGAAATTGAATTGCCGGGTTTTACCTTCGATAGGATGTGTGGGCGGCGTAGCCACGTTTTTGATGCCATGCGTGCTGCGTGCCGGTCGTAAAAGGCCCGATGAGAGGACTGGCCGGTGATGCTGACCCGAAAAAAAATAGGTGGCCAGCCACGACCCATAATGTCGTGTCGTCTTGGTGGGTCATCTTGATGGGGCGGTCTAACGGTATGATAGTGGACTCTATTTTTCAAAAAATATTAATTTCTAAGTAAATATGTTCCTTTTCATTATAAAAAATATTAGTTTTTATTATTAAAGATATAAAAATATAATATTTAAATTTATCATTAAATTAAATAACAAATAAATTTAAAATATTAGATATAAAAATAAAAATAATATTCTTTATTCAATATTTGATAATTTGCATGAAAAATAATGAGAACAAAAGTGAAATTGCATGCTATCGTTTGAGTACATCCCAACTAGGTTGGCACTGACTATCAATCACATGCATTTACTCCTTTTTAAAATAAATTAGATCTCATAAATCTAAAATAAACATATAACATAAAATTTTGTCTTCATTCTAAAACTTATTCATCTTTAATTGTCATCATCAATCTCAAAATCAACTTGTTTTGAGTTGAGATCCATTTCTATCAAACTTCGAGTGCTCTGCATATTATCCTCCTCTTTTGAAATCCCAAAGCGTCATCTTCCCGATCAACTAAACGTGTTAAAGCGTCCAGCATCTTGTCAAAAAGTCTTGTCCTTAACTTTTCTCCCAGTATATTTCACGCAGCGAAAAAAAGTAGATTATGATGCTATAGTAGGCTGCCAAACGAAATTGATAGATCACGTGTGATTTCGATAGCACGAGAAAAGTGGATTCATAAGATTTCAACCATTTCAAAATATCAAATTTTTTTTATTTCATTTAGTGATAAGTATAAAGGCAATTTTCTAATGTCATCTTTGAAGATCGGACTGTGAAGGACCCGATTTATCGTTTTCCTTTTCAGTGCGTAAAAAGGATCATTTAAATGGTAAGTTAGCAGCATTGAAGAGGCTTATCATATTTATCTTTTTAATATTTACTGGTGTTTAAATGTTCATATATGTAAACCCTTTAGTTCGGTGGATTCGGTTTACTATAAACTATGTAATTTAAAATGTTTTCTACCTTCAGCACAACTCTTGGATCCATGCGGCCTCATTAAGAAAAAAGTGGTGGAATAGTCTTCCCGATATTTCAAAATTTTGTTTCAATCTTTCACATATTTGAAAGGGAAAAAAAAAAAAGGGGTGATCTCATATTTTTTTAAACAAATCACTTATGTTGCAAATATATCTAGAACATATTACAGATGTGGTGTGTATATAGTAGAACACATATCAGTTGCTTCATAAAAAACCTTTAAAAATTAAAAGTTGTAAACCTATTTCCCAATCATTTGAAATTGACCTGGCTACTGTTTAATATTAAGCGATGGCTTGCGAGAAAATTCAAATTTTTTGAGAAAGGTAAAAGCAGTGGCATTCCAGTCGAAAATCCGAATTTTCTGGTCGGATAACGGACTTCCGGTGAAATTGTATGGCGAAATCTAGCTACCACGTCGAATTACGAGATAGTCGAAATTTCATGTTTTTGAGGCGACGAGGTAGTGCAGAACTTACTTGGCACGTGTTGGGTGGCTCCATGATATGCCACATGTCTAGTCATAGAACCAAATCAAATAAGGAACAGGTGGACCATAGGAGACATGTGGCAACACGTGATTGGGTGGAAATCCTAGGTGAATGGATAAGGAGATAAGGGAATGCCAATAAAGCAATGACATGTGGCATGAGAGGACATCTCACTTGACCCATCTTGGGCCAAACCGGTGGAATGGGAGAGAGAGGAAAAAGGAGAGAGAAACGAGAGGGAAAGAAAGAGAGAGCTTTAGAAAGCTCTGTATCTCTGATTGGCCGATTGGACTGCGGTTTCGGGTGAAGCATTTAGAAAGTTCATCCTCCACGTGAGAGCTTCGCATCGGCTGAATCGGGGTTTCGAAAAAAAGTCCAAGAGGTAGGGGTCTTTCTCCTACGTAGGCGTAATCCTTGCTTAAGAACCATACAGACTGGCCATTACTCACCCCGTCGTGGGAAATAGTTTCAGGTACTAGAGGTATGTAGGGGGATGAAGCTCATCCGGGATCTTAGTGGGGAAGAGAAGGCCAGATTTGGCTTGTTTGTATTTTGCAAAAATCTGGGTAAAAAGCCCAGTTTTGTACTGTGTAAGGAAACAGAGAGTTGTAATTGGACTCGTTTTTGTATAATAAATACCTTTTGGTGAGTTTTCCAGGTTACAGTGGCCTTTGTAGTAATAAGGCTCATTTATGTTGATTTTAGAACGTGTTGAACAAATATATATATATATATATATATATATATATATATATATCTCTCTATATATATAGCATATATGCTCTCTATCTCTATATAGAGATCGAATGGGGTGGGCTCACGCCCGTTTCTAGTTTGTGTCGCGGCCAGCTGCGATTGTGTCGTGATGGGAGGAGACCGCGGTGCTCACGGCATGCGCCTTTGTGCTTGACGGAGGACACCTGCGGCGTGCGCATCTTGGCGTGTAGGAGGCTATCATGGCCAAGACCTTCTTGGAGAGCTCACAACTCATTGAAGAGAATTCTCTATTGCGATAGAATTGGCTCGCCCTATGTCGTGACAAGTTTCCTTTTTGTCGTGACAGGGTTTGGACAACTGGGGCTTTTGGTGTCGCAACATAATTTTGGTGTCGCAACAGGGTTGGCTGCATTTTGGGTTCGGTTCTGTGTTGCAACCAGATTTTTTTTACGTCGCGACAGGATGGGCTTGTTTGATGTCGTGAAATGACCTTTTATGTCGCGGCGGTGGCGGCTGATGAGAAGCGAAGTGTCAGCGGTTTCTTTTATGTCAGAGGCGAGGGGTCGACCGGTTGGTGTCGCGACCACCGGTATCTTGGTGTCGTGATAGGGATAAATTTGGTTAGGCGGTGTCACGGCCCGGTCTGCGCCCACTAGTCGCCGCGTTTTCGGCCATCACATTGCTTTCAGCGACTAGAACAATGTTGTCTTCTTGTCTTGTGTGTTGTACTCTTGTTTGAACTCTGATTGCTCTTACCTTGTCGCAGACATGCTGTGTTCATGAGCCTTGTTAAAAAAAAAAAAAAGTACAAAAATGACCCTTTGGGATTTGGAAGTCATGACTGTAGTATCGAAGCTTAGGTATCTGAATACCTAGGGGCTCGGGTTTGGGTATCCATAAGTTTGAATGCTGATACGACTTCTGACTGATGTCGAGTGTGGGTATCCCTGAGCATCTAGGACTCGATGGGCACGAGTTTAGATCATACATTCATTATGCATTTTGAATTGATGTATGTGTTGCATGCATGGTTATGCTTAACATGTGTGATTGGATGTTACAAATTGGGTGAGATGAATATACATGAGAAATTGTATATGGGACACTAGGGTTGAGAACATAACCTTAGGAGTTCGGGAAAATAGAATGAACATGAAAATTCGGAATTTAATCGAAATGAATGAAATGAGTGGTTGGCAATTAGCACCACTAAGAAAAAGAGGATGAACGGGATGGTTCATGATGACTAAGTCTATTAGTGGTTGGAGTGTGCACTACTAGTTAGACTGAGATGGGAATTTAATAACTCTGTTGCCATTGACATGTGTAGATGGCAAACCGAGGACGAGGACGCTGAGGCGGTCCACGAGGTGCTAGTCAAGCACTACTTGTTTTTTATTAACAGGCCTTTATGGAGGCCATGAGCGCTGCTTTTTCTAGCTTTGCACAGGTTAGTGCAGTTGGGAGTTAGGGAGGTCCGAGTAACCTCCATAGGTTCAAATCACCTTCGTCCTTCGACATTCCACGGGAGATAAGGTGGTGACGGACCATTAGTTCAAACGGTCGAAGATATTGAGTATTGGAGATCACCTCCGTGCGGCCCAAGATCGAGGCTGGCGCATTCGGTGAGGGCGAGTCCCATATATATGGTGGGGTTGGGTTAAGACCTCTAAGCTTTTTTTTTTGGGACATAGGCGTGACAGACGAGTTTTCCTGAGCTCTTGTGGAAGTATTTTGGTCTTCCTCATTTGGCAAAGGCCTCGGGTTCCTAGATTTAAATCAAGAGCTATAGCGGTGATGGAGTATGTGGTAAGTTGGAGTTAGCTCTTCATTCATTGACTATGTGGCCCCTGAATATAGCCAACGTAAAAATTTGAGAATGGTCTGAAGTTATCCATCCGGGGAAAGATTGTGGGATTCCTCACTTACAAGACGCCAGGTTTCTATGGTCGGGACTGGCTATGGCGCGAGAGAATGGGGACCGTATAAGGTTATGAGGAGATCTGGTCTTTAGTAGAGAGGAAGGAGAGTCGATCTTCTTCCGAGTTCGGGAAAAGAAGGCCCGAGGAAGCCTGGTTCGCGTGGATTCAAAGCGCGACTATTAGGGCCAAGGCCGGGCCAGAGGCTTCCTAGTTGGGCGGGACCAGGGTGACCTGTGCTTCCATGCAGCTGACCAGGACCATGGGCGGGTTGCCGGAGGAGGGATCCCGGGGGTTTCGGGATGAGTGCGGTCCAGTCGTCCCAGTGGGAGGCGCGGACCACGATTTATTCCTCCACGCCCCGTCCCAGATTGAAGGAACCAGTACGGTCTCGGGGTACTTCACTAGCATGAGGGCGGACGGAGGACGGTATAGGTCGAGCGGAGGCGGGGCTCAGGCCGGGGCCCGAGTCAGGACTGAGGTGCGTGTTTACTCCAATCCACCCAGGTTGAGCCCGACGGATCGACTAGTCCTCCTGAGGATATGTTTTTTTCTATCACATGTGAGAAGATATTGATTATAGGGTGCATCACATTCATTCATTGCTGCATCAGTAGTGAGAGAGTTGGGCTTAGAGTTCGAGAACTTAGGGGAGCCCCTGTATGTGAGTTCTCCCTTAGGGACTAGGGTGAGCGTAGATCTGATATGTTATGGTTGCGAGTTAGAGACCTCTGGGATCGTACTCACATGCGAGGTTATATGGACATGTCGAGTTCGATGTAAATCGCTAGGATGGGCCCATTGCATTATATCAGTCGTCATCGATTGGCGGCTATTAGGAGATTCTTTGCCCACACACGGAGACCCAGTACTGGGTATTACGTTTCGGGGAATAGCTTCAATGTTTTCCCTAGGCAGTGTCTGACTCTGGTGTGGAAGATGATGGGTTGAATTTGGATCAGCCTTGAATGAGCAAGATGGGCTTAGACACCACCTCAGAGTAGTGTCGCAGTGGATTCTTTGGATGAGCTCTTAGGATTACCTCAGTGGGGATGTGGACTTGTGTTAGGAGTTTACACCTGGCGCGTTGTGGTAGAAAACGTGGTGTGTAAGATAATAATGCGCTAATAATACGCGGTATAGCGTCGCCCCAGTAATATAGTGTACTGGCTGGTAGGATAATCGATCCACGGGAGACGGAGTGTGTTGAATCTGAGGTTGCTTTTGAATAATATCTGAATAAGCGTGTTGAAAAGAAATTGAGTGTGTAAATTTCAACTAGCTATTAGTTCTAATGAATTCTTGCCAGTATTGAAGACTAGGGTTATGTCTCCTGTCACTTTCGGTAGTTATTACTTAAGATGCTGTGTGATGTATTTATAATTTGTTGATGAAGTGAATCTTACTTACGAGATATCCTCTCGAGGTATATAGCATCTCGTGAATGGGTTGAGGTATCATCTGTCCAGCTCAGTGTTTGAAATGCTTGATATTCCTTCAGGTGCCTGGGATCAAAAACCTCTCTAACTAAAATCAAGCCAAAGGCATTTGGTCTCAGGATCTACGAATATCCTCGTCTCTAATTCCGGATCTACGATTACTAATTATGCTAATGTTGAACATGCCATATAATTCAATTTATAGATATAAGCGAGAGATAACCAGGTATAAACCCAGTGATAATATGATTACTGATCTTTAAATCATAGGAACGCCTTGGCGGGGTTCAACGACACAGATATAGAATCAAAAACATCACGAATAAATTATCGATATTAAATATGTAAACATCATTCTATTATCAAAATGGAGGCAATGCAAATCACGGGCTCCTCTGGGATGATCTCATTCTTTGCTCTGAGTTTCCATGCTAGTCAGTGCCTCCCCGCCCCTCAGATTCTGAACCCTTAGTGCTTTTAGCCAGTGGGAGAGATAGATCCGCGCCCGACGTCGCGGCGTTGAGGCGTCGCAGGCGATTTACGGGGCGTCGCCTGACGTTCTTTGCGTTGGCTTTTGTTGGTTGGCCCAGCGACGCGGCGTTGGGGGCGTCCGCAACGTGAGGCGGTGGCGATGTTGGGCTTGTGCGGCGCTCACAACCGCTTTCATGCATTGCTCAGCTGCTCCAATTTATTCCAAAGTTTTGTCGTACCTCATTTTCACGCATTCACGAACTTACCACTTTCAGTTATCGACTATAAAAATACATGTTCGCGTAAAATGCGCTAAAACCTGAATGAAGCGTAAAATTATGCTGATGTTTGACGCCGTCACACCCTCCCGAGCTGTTGCGCGTGGCCGAATGGACTCTAAACGAAGACACACTCGACATGCGAAATTAACGCTAAGATGGTGATTGCATTTTGATGGTAGGGATCATGATTAGATGACTCATATTGCTGTAGTATTGAGTTCACGGGATGCATACAAAGTGTTTGACTTTCGGAAGAAACTCAGTTGAAATAGGTAAAGTGACTAGTGCCTCAAATTCATGTTAATTGACTCTTTCCCAAAGGACTTTATTTGCGTAGATGAATGAACTCCTAATTAATACCTAGAGTTCTAGGCACCCCCGAACTTGAGCTCGACTCACACATTTGGAAGAAGCTAACTAAGAAAGGATAAGAACACACCCTTTTATTCATACCTTACAAAATATATAATGCTCTCATTCTGCCTAAAAAAAAAGAGACTGGTGCGAAGTTTTTAGATGAGTGTTCTATGTGGGATCCATTGGTGACTCCCACCAGTGGTTAAAGACTGGGAGCATTAAATTCCACTAAACTCCGCGAACCTCAGCTAGCTTCCGAAGCCCTAGTTGTGAGAATGATCCATCTTTCCCATCCCATGCATGGGCGGGTGATCAAATGACTCCCGGCCAGTTGGCAAGACATTAGAGCTTTGAAAGGCCCCTCGAGGCTTGTGCGGAGTTAGATTAGTTGACAACTATTCTAATTCACAACACCAATTTTTTTTTTATTATTATTTTTTCTTATTCCTTTTTTTTTTTTAAGTTGGGGCTCAATGGCTGATCACCTCTTTTCATTGGGTGTCCATCACTTAGATAGTTGAGACTCCCAGGTTTGTCGAGCTTTAGTAGTTGGTCTTGTAAACACATATTCATACACAGAGGGATATTCAGTGTGTGAGTGTGATAGGTCATTGAAATTCGTTTCTTATTGCATTGGTTCACTCAGCCTCCGCTCTTCGACTAAATTCGCAGAACATGAAACATCCATATGCATGGATTTCTTCCATGTCGATGGTGAATCGAATCAAGCGATCTTCGACTCTCAACATGGCACATTACACGAGACTACCCACATGAAACTACTACGTATAGAATATTTCTTACATAAACAAAGCTAACACATGACTCATCAGATTAAATTGAAAAGTCAGCTGAAACTGGCAGGCTCCACAATAACATACTTCATGAAAGAAAAATACTACAATCGATAAAGCCCTGACTAAAATCCCTAACCAGCTTCGATCACCACCCACCACGACAAAATATCGATTAATAAAACCATGATAAGCAGGAAACGTTAGAGGATTAAAGAGGCTCCCTGGTGTGCCGTGATTGGAAATTCAGGTGGCGGCTGATGATGCGAAGAACGTATAATCACAGACTGCAGGATACCGCTGGCTAATATTCGAAGAATGGTAGCTATTAATGTGCGGTATAGTCAGACAGTGCCTCCGTATCTGTGTGATGAGACTCCAGGTGCATCTTGATCTGATCTTGAATGCATCAAAAACAGATGGTGAACATCAGTTCTCAAATTTGGTGAGAAATTGGGATCTTTATCATGTTTATGTTGGTAATTGATGGAGGATCAGACAAAGATGACCGATGTTATCTGGGATTGTAAAGATTCAAATAATTTAATGTGTTGTTGAAGGTGGATCCTCATTAAGAACCAGTGTAGTGTGTTACTGGTTGGCTTTGGATTTGTCTGCAGTGATATGACACAATAAGTTGTAGCCATGCCTCATTATCGTCGAGCACCCGGCTCGTTTGCATAAACCCGGAATTTGAGGAAGGGTGCAGAGTTCATTTGGCATCCGGTTGTAGGATAGCATCTCACATAACCTGCCAACATCAAAGGTATATCTGTATGATGCGCATAGTTGAAGCGAGGGGCACGTTTGGGCTGTCACTTCACACACGTTCATCGTCGGAATAAGACACGACGTGATGAGAGTGATGTCACGGGACATATAGAGTATAAAGGCGAATATTTGGCCTTGGAAATGGGCTTGCATGGCCCTCACTGACAGCTTCCACTCACCCAGGCCATTTAGTCGATACGTTCGAAAGGTGGCGGGTGTAAATGGCCGATCAAATGGCTCAGGAGTTATGATCCGGACTATAGTAACTATTGATCGACTCACTTGGAAGTCGGCCCGATACTCCTAACTCGAACCTTTTTGGCGACGTGGGAGGCGGATTGGCGTAAATTCACTTTCCCGCTCATCGTGCGTGGATGAGTGGTTGTGAAAGAACGCCACCCTTGACCGCGATTGTCTTCGGAAAAAATCATCGGGTGTTAAACCCCTTCTCGCTTGGAAATGCTTGATCGGTTCTGCTTGCCCGGATATGGTGCTGATTAATTATCCAAAGAAGGTATATTTTGGGCTATTTATTATAGGTTTGAGTGCTTTTGTGTACTAATCATCTTTAATTAACCCGATTTGCACATTAAGGTCCCTCTTTATTTTATTGTTAGCATTTTTGTGGCAAATTTTTGCGATTTTTGCGAGCTAAATTATCTTTGAAATTGTTGAATTCGATCCAAGCACGAAGGAGGTTCTAAGTCAAACTCAGCATTTCAAATCAAAAGATGTGAAGGAAAGAAAGCGAAAATGTGAAGAAAAACACCCTTTCTTGGGGAAAGCTTCTCACTGCGGAAACCTTTGTCACGACTCCGGCCTTTGGCCATCTGCGGCCCACTGAATTTCTCCTGCATTTCACGCACTTTTGTTTTTGCTACAATTTTGGTTTTTCTCCTTTCTACCCTTGTTTTATCCACTTGTATGTTTGGATTAGTTGTATTTCACTTGGTTTGTAGGCTACATAAGCCATTTTGATACCTTTGTTGAAGGGACGAGATTTTTTTCTTTTGTAAATAAAATTAGGGTTCCGGTTCTCCGTTTTTTCTCTCATTTTCTCTCCCTTTCGGCTACCAAAACACTCCTCGGGGATAATGACTTTCGAGAGGATGGTTTGACGGAAACCTCTTCCTCCTTGAAGAGGGCGGCTCTTGCTGAACCGCGGTTTGGAGTAACGCCGCGATTCCTCTGTTTTAACGCGCGCATTTATGGTTGTTTAGGTTCTGCTTCTCACTTAGGTTAAAATCTCTTAAGCATGCTCTCTTTAATGTGTTGCTTGAAGCTTTTTGGGTTGATGGATACTTTCACTAGATCCATTGAGGCTCGGTTAGTTAATCTCTGCTAGTTATCGTGGATTAGGGTTTTGAGATCACGTTTTCAGCTTTATTAGGAACATTTATACTTGTTTTAATGCTATGTTTAAAGGGAAAATCATAGGGTTTAGTTTTAAAGCTAAATGAAGATCAGGTTCGGAAATGACTATATCTCATGCTCCCCCAGCCTTGAGGAAAAATACCGAGGACATGTGGTTGCCTTGAAACCCTAAACCCCGTTGGCCTAACACTTCAAGGGTTTCTATTTTACATTTCTTGTTTTAGCTGGTGGTGAACACAACCTATTTTTACGAGCCTTAAAATCAAATTTAATTCACCAATTTTTTGCCTTCACTATTAGTCATTTGTACGAAGAAAACCCCGTCCACATGTTCGACCACTGAACCCCTTTGTCTTTGCATTAGCTTGACTCTGGCCAGTAGAACAGGAATATAAATTTTGTTGATTCAGCTCACCCCTCACAGATGGCACGAATCGGGGAGGCCGGTGTCAGGCGGCACCCTCATTCATGAGCCGCGTGACATCATAATTTAGGGTCGAGGACCCAGGCCAGCTTGGTGGGCGGTTCTGCCTTTTTTGACGTAGGACCCCGGAGACTAGGAGCTGCTTAGTAGGGTAATGTGAAATAGCACCAATGTGGCACCCAGTTTGGGTCGGACAAACGGACAAACATCTGAGTGCACTGATGTGACTTTAATCACGAGCTCTGGCCAGGCATGTGATCTAAATGTGAACTCCTAGACCTAAATGGGAACCTAAATACGAACTCCTAGACTGAAATGGAGGGCTAGACCAGTGTGAGGATGCCTAAATGGAAAGTAGTGGGAATGTGAGACCTGGGCAGTGCAGAGGGGACGGTGATGAGTGCCGGTGGTGTGCAGCGAGGGTGTCGGAGGGCAAAATCAGACTCAGGCCGGTGGGAAGGGAACTCCGGTGTAGATATCGGCCACGAGGAAGCTGAGTTTACTCGGGAATGGGGTAGGGTAAAACAAAAAAAAAATGAGGGTTTGGGCCTTAAGCGAGAATAAGCGTCAGCGACATTCCGAGGAGAAGAGCAATCCAGCGTCAGCGGCGTTGAATATCAACGTCGCGGCGTTGAATATCGCGTCATGACGTTCCGGAGGATGGAAATAATCAGCGTCGCGTTGAATATCAACGTCAGCGGCGTTCGAGTGCAAATCAGCGTGCGAAGCGTTACGAGGAGAAGAGGTAATATCAGCGTCGCGGCGTTGATATCTCACGTCGCGGCGTTCGGAGAAGTGAAATGGCGTCAGCGGCGTTGAGGCGTCAGCGGCGTTGCAAGCGTCAGCGGCGTTGAATAACGTCGCGGCGTTACGGAGAAGGCCTAAAATATTCATTGCTTGACCATGGTCTAAAGATAGAATTTGCTCCCCTCTTGCCAAATGCTGACTCTGCAGGACTTTGTAATGCTTTCTACCCATAAGCGGATCCTCTCGGTACTTGTTGCAGTCACAAAGTAAACAACTTGACAAAGAGTCTGGGTCTGGACAAAAATGACAAGCCTAACTATAATTGACGAGCTTGATAAAAATTTAACTTCGGAGAAGGAAAATTCAAGAAAAACTTGGGTTGCCTCCCAAGAGCGCTATGTTTAATGTCGTTAGCTAATGACCACAATTTGATGTGCGATATCTTAAAAGCGGGAAATGCTTGCATCCTTATAGTGCTCACAACCCATCTTTGAAGGTGGATAAATATTCTTACATTCATGCCTTGCCTTCTCTCGGTGTCTTTTCACGATACATTAATATAAACATTCTTGAAAATTTTAAGCATTGCCTTGCAAAATCTCTGTGTAGTGCAGTTCAGAGATATCTTCATTTGGATCGTTATCGGATGCATGGGAATTTGGAATACATGGAAAGTGATCTGATCTCCTTGGACTCTCAATTTGAGCTCACCTTCTTGCGTAATTTGAGCTTCTTGTGGCCGGGAATGGTGCGAGTATGATGGGGCGGGTAGTGGCTCCTCCGTGTCCCGGAATGTGAAGTGTTGGAAGGGCAGATTTACCAACTTTTCTTGGGACCATTTTGATTATTCCCAGGGATGTTGGTATAACTTTGTCTGCTGAGTTGCAAGGCGATTGTGAGGCCGATTTTGGTTCCTGACTTTAGCCTTTTAAACATCGAAAGTGGCATGAGTTGATCTGCGGCTCCCAAGTCACCGCAGGGCTTTTCCGGATGCAGATTCCATAGAACGGTATAGCAGCTACCGGATCTTGAAGTTTGGGAAGCTTCTTTACTGCGGGATGTACTTGCATTCCTCGGTTAAGAGGTGATCATATTCCTCGGCACTGCTTCTTACTACGCGAAGATCTTTTCATGAATTTTCTGTAACTAGGCATGGTGTTCTCGGTGCCTCAAAGGGTATATTAATATGTAGTTTCTTGAAGATGTCGAAACTTTGGCTGCTTCTCGGCTGCCTTTCTGACCTGGATAAAGGTTGGTATAGCCGGGTTCTATCTGTTTTATCTGTTCCTCGGTTTCTTCCACCTAACTATTATCCTTGGCTGCTCTCATAACTCGGGGTTGCTCATTTTTCATCTGGTCTTTCGGGATGCTTTGGTCTTGCTCCTTAATTTTCAATTCTCTTACCACTAGTTTCGGCTCCGGGGTTTCCAACTCTTTTCCACTCCTTAGAGTGATGGCCTTGCAGTACTCTTTCCCTTCTCCTCTAGAGTTTACCTGCAGGTGTAGTAGTGAACCTATTGCCTTTTACGTCAGCAATTGGCCATTTGACCATCTGTACCTCCAAATTTCTCAAGCTGTCTTGGCTTGATTGTTCAAGTGGGTTACTCTTTCTTTTATGTCGCCTTGGTCTCATTCATGGCGAGTGGGAGGTTAACATCGTAGAAACTTGTTAAGTCCACCTTTTTCGGGGTGGTTCCTTGGCCTTCGGTTCGATGGTATATTGTTACGGTTATTCCTCCATCCATACCGCCAGTAATCTGGTATTACGGTCGATTATTATACCCTTGGACTTGATTTGATTACGATAATTGTTTCCCCCATCACATCCTTCTTTCTTTGTGATTGGTCGATTGAATCTCGACACGTCACCCCGGGCACCTTTCTTGTTGGGTTTCTGTGACGTGCAATCTTGTTGTCTTTGTCCTCCATAATTCACCTGACTCCATGGGTTGAGTGCATAGGTCGCGGTTCCTTCTTTGTTATTGCTTGTTTGAAATCATTTGTCATACATGGTCATAGGATTGTTGAGGGCATCATTATCGTTTCTGCAGAAAGCTTTTCTTTGGTATAACCTTCTCCCCAGGCGGTTGTATTGGTTGCGACCATCTTCTAAGATTTCATAAGCTGATGCGTGGTTTTCTTCATCGGGGATCCTCCGTGGCGTCGATCTTGTTCTAGTCACATTCCTCGAACCATTATAAAAGTGTGAACGCATCCATCGGTCGGTCGATTGGTGTGGGCATTTTCTCGACGATTCGTGGAGATCTATCCACGCACGCGAGTTCTCCCCCTCTAATTGTCAGACGTATTGAGTCTCTTGCCTGAGTTGTCAGAGATTTTGAAGGTGGGAAAAACTTAGTCGAAATTTACGCACTAAATCGTTCCATGGAAATGGAATCCGATTGGATTTGACTTATTAGCCCGATGCTTGGCGCTCTATCGCTTTAGGGAGGCGGGAATAATCTCGACGAGTGTAGCGATAACCATTATACTTGATCGTATCATGAGCTTCAAGGAAGTTGGTCAAATGCATATTCGGGTTCTCATGGGTAGCCAATGAAACAAGATATTCTGCGGCATACGTAATGTTCTGACTTAGGTTGCGAGTTGTTTACTGAATGGGTGGTCGATCGATGGTTAATGCAGGCATTGTAGGTTGAGTAAACTCCTCTGGCTAACATGAATGGATCATGCGGGCGTATAAAGCGACTGGGTGTGAGTCCTACTTAGTTATTCCCCATTCAGGCCTCTCTGTGGTTCATTACGCTCCAATCTTTAGATTAAATTCTTGGTGTTTCCATGATTGCTAGATTTCTAATATGTTGCATTTTACGTTCTCGGCGTATTACGTGTAAAGTTCTTTACGGCTCGGGGATCAAGCGGATGTTGGTCGAAAACTTGATCGGCGTCGCATATATACTTGAAATCTATAAGCTTTGCGATCACACACGAACCCGACAATACCAAATTACGGCACTTGTAAAAACAAATAAAAACAAAAATTTCAAAAGTAATATCTGACTGCTTTATTCTCTATATCCTTTAAACCTATCCCCAAACCATGGTAGCCAAAAACTTAATGGTAGCGTGGTGTGTAAAATGTACGCCTATGTGTGCAGAATGCAGCGTCGCCCCCAGTAATATCTTTGTACCCGATGGTACGGATATCGATCCACGGGGACAGGTGTGTTGAATACAAAGGTTTTGCTTTTTAGATAATATCTGGATAAGCGTATTGTAAGAAGAAATTGGAGTGTGTAAATTTCAACTAAGCTATTAGTTCTAATGGTGCGGTATTGAGGCTAGGGTTATGTCACCTGTCACTTTCGATGGATTATTAAAGATGCTATTATTCAATGTATTTATAATTTGTTGATGGCGAGGTGATCTTACTTACGAGATATCCTCTCTCGAGGTATATCCGCCTATCTCGTGAATAGAGTTGAGTATATCTATCGGCTTCGGTATTTGAATCTTAAATGTTCACAACCTCGAGTACCACCTTCCCGAGATCGGAATATCTACATTTAGAATCAACTAAGGTACTCTACTTAGATCTCACGAATATCCTCATCTCTCGAATCACCGGATCTCAGTATGGTTATGCTAATGTTGGCGGACATCACCGTATAATTAAATTACTGATATAAAGCGGGAATGAAACAATTTATAAACCAATGAACTAATATAAATTCTTGATCTTTAATCCATGAACATGTAATAAGTTAATGACACACCTAGATAGATCTAAAACATGCGAATACGAAGTATCGATATTAAATATAAACATCTGATTCCTATTATCCAAAAATGGAAAAACAATACAAATCGAGGGCTCATCTCAGGATCGATGTCATTTCTTTAACTGGATTTGGGTGCCTTACTAGTAATCGCCTCCCCACTTCCTCGGTCCCGAACCGCCGGTGCTTTGTGATGGAGCGGATCTGTATTTGGCGATCGCGGCGTTAGCGTCGCGGCGTTGGGGCGTCCACGGCGTTGAAGGCGCTGTCAGCGGCGTTCTTGCTTGTTAACTTTTCATTGTGGTTGTGTGGCGTGACTTTTGGGGCGTCCACGGCGATGGGGGCGTCGCTGACGTTGGAATGTCATGACGCTCCCCAATACTTTCATGCATTGCTTTCCCTTTTACTCGATTTACTTCAAAGTTTTGCTCTTTTTCACCTCATTTGCACTTGCATTCACAGAACTTGCCATACTCGGGTGTGAGCTACCATCCCATATTTAAACGTAAAATATGCTAAAAACCTAAGATA